>CM060426.1:81549537-83949537 GCA_030545235.1 Helianthus tuberosus
GTAATTTTAATGCAGCATGTTTAATGTTGATAAAATAGAGAATGGTGTCTAATCTTTTTATTGTAAAATTATCGGTGTTGCCATTTTACTAATGTCATTGAAGTTATAAATATAACTTGTAAAATGGTAGCAATTTTAATGATATGCTTTAAATATTTGTATAGGCAAGTGGAGATGTATATGTGATAAGAAAAATTGTTGTGCTATATCTATGTGCATTTATGTATGCATGTTTTCGTATGAATGATGAAAGAAAAAACATCTTATATTATAGATGTATTTAGCATAGCTTGTTTTATATAATGACATATTATAACGTTAGGTGTTGCATAATTTAACTTTATGTATATTATCACTATTGCATTTATATATGTCTTTTATATGCAATCATTTATTTGTATCGATAATATTAAATATAACAACCAAACAAGGTTGTGGTTCATCACCATATTATATGACACCCGAAGTATCATATCTTATTATCATTTTATAGGTCATAAGATTTTAGACCAAAAAATGTTATATCACTTAGTCATGTAACTATATCTCAATATATTCTATGTAGTCAAGGACTGATATTTGAAATATCGGTTATTTCGATGGGATATCTGTAATAACCCGACTTTCCGGGTCATTACTTGTATCTGTCATTTCTTGCTTAATTGCTTGTACTCTCGAGATTTTGATTATCGCAAAGGGTTTAAACTATATTTTTATGCGTACTAAACGCATTATCAAAACGCTTATTACAACGCTTATTCAAAACGCAGTTATCGCAGTTAATGCAGTTTATAACGCTTACTATTTAACGCATTTTATCACTTGTTTATGCTAAACGCTATCGCAACGCTAACGCAACGCAATTACAACGTAACTCGAAACGCAGATTTACCTTATGCTTTACTTGTATTATGTGTGTTACTTGTGTGATTACTTTTTTAAATGTTATGTGGTTATCAACGCAACGCTTATACGCTCAATGCTTACTCGCAACTCGATTAAACACAACGCAACGCTTAACACACGAAACGAAAGTTGGAAAACTAACTCGTACAACTCGGCCGATCGAATGGACAACCGATCGAATGGACATCCGCTCGGATGGCCATCCGACCGAGCACACCTCGCATCCTCCACCGACTTAACTCACCACTCACCTCTATAAATAGTGCCTGTACACTCCCTTTCACTGATTTGACACCTCCATAAGACCACCTGCACTCAAGTCACTCTCCGTCATTTTTCATCGAGATTCAAGGCTATTTCGTAAGTATTTCTCCTCAAATCTTGTACAATCTTCGTCACTAAACACTTCTACATCATCTTTTCCATCAAAATCACACACAAACACTAGTTTTCTTCTCGAAATCGCCTGATTTGGACTCCTTGAAGGTGGTTCTCACTCGGTTGCTTATGCAAACCATTATGTGACATCATCTCATCAAGATTGGTTCAGATCTAAAGGATTTCCACACTTTTCAACCAAATCTTAACAAGATTTCAACACTTTTCAACTGTTTTCAACTTTTCTTCAACTTTCTTCAACTTTTCTACTCAAAACCGATGGAATCTGGACCCAAACTGACCGTAGACTCGTTCCTTAGTCTAGAGTCGGCTTGAAGACGGATTTCCACCGGAGAGATGACCGACTAACGGGTTGAACATGAAACTTTGTCAAGAACAGTGAGTCTGATCGAATGGGGTGATTCCCATCCGATCGAATGAGCTGGACCTTGGTGTGTTTCCGTTGTTTGACATGTCATCACGCCGTCTCCGTTAAAACTCAAAACTTTTACTTAGAAAATTTTACAAAGTTTTTCCAAGTAACAGATTGCCCGCTCGAGTGGCCATCCGATCGAATGACCATCCGATCGAATGACCATTCGACCAGGTGACATGTCCCTCATACTATTCCTTGTTCAAAACGATTTGATTAAACTTCAAACTTAAACAATTTTCCAAACCAACACGCACTCATTTGAAATGGCCATCTGTTCGAATTGTCATCCGCTCAAATGGATACTCATTCGATCGGATCACCATCCGACACGCTGTTCAACGCTTACGCTACTGTTCTATGCTCAGGCTAACTCCAACGCGCTCCCTTCAATCCAAGTCTGTGTTTACTAGCTAAACACGCACGGTGAGTATACTTGAACCCATTTTCTTTTAACGCACTTTGGGTGTTACATATGCTCTATATCAAAACACAACAACACACAACGCAAACACTTTATAACACTAACCGCTCCCGCATGCTATACGTGATCTATGAATGCTTGTACTATGCTTATATAGTGTTACACTATACCGCCTCTAGCAACGATAGTACTATAGTTTGGACTCAGCACCTGTCGTGGACAGGGGTTGCTAGGGATCACATCACTTTACTTCACGTGTCCGCTGGACATGTGTCGCATATACTCTACAACGTAGTCTCGTGGTTAAGTGTGAACTTAGTTTTGATAGTTACTTGCTTCGCCCATTACGTGATACATGCTGGTTATGCGTAAACGCTTTCTCTACTATATGCTATGCAAACTTGTGTATTCACTTTTACATTTTATGTATTGACTTTATTTTAACGTATGTGACAGGTTGATAGGATGCTATGCTTTGCTATGTTGTGACGAATCGAGATAGGCAGTCTAGAAACTACACCAAGAGAAATCTAGGTTGTCGGACTTGTTTTGTTCGAGAGAAACTCGTTATCTATAATAATTACTTGTTGAATATTTGTTGATTGGTATGGGACAATTAACCTTTAAAATATTGGTAACAATTAGTTGTTATGGATCTCTTGAGCAATCTGGTTCGCCTAGTGCCGTGCCCCGATGTTTCCGCCACCGTTTGGGGTGTGACAGATTGGTATCAGAGCCATAACTATAGGGAATTAGGTCGTATCTTAGGATTGACCTAGCCTTTAGTCTAAGTACCAACAGACCAGCTCTGTGCGAACCCAGTAGAGGTTTCGTACGAGCCTGCTTTTGATACTCTTGCTCGAACCCGCGAAAACTACATCTTTGCGCGAACACCGCATACTACAGCTTCTTGCAAAGACGACCTTTCCTAAGGTCGAACACTATTTGCCTTTCCTAAGGCTGACACAATACACACGTTTTCGAAAACACTCGCATAACACAATCAAGTGATTGGATCGAGATTAGGTGTGAAAACCAAGAACTCTTGATAAGATTACTCTCTCTACGCGCATTTTTACTCTCAGCATGAGGATCTTCGTTGAGTTAGGAGTGACATCCATATCTCAACGAAATTAAGTTGAAACCCGCATCTTAATGGCCAGTTAGGGGTGAAACCCGCATCTTAATGGCCAGTTCCACTCTCTACATTGGTTTTACAAAACTCTCACCAAAGTCTCGATGAGTCACGTAGTAACCGGAAGGATGCGTGCCGATTTTCGTATTTTGGCGAGAGCACAATCTATTAGGCCAAAGCGTGTACCCGAGGTTGTTGTTAATAGTTGAATCACTTTGGGTAGTCGATCCAAAGACATTCTGTTACCATTCGGAGCCCGAAACCGCTGATTTTACGAATTATCGATTTTATGTGGTTATATGTTTATATGTTTCGATTTTTGGAAATTTACGCTTTATCGCTTTTCTCTTTCATCGCTCCGCTTTACTAAACGCGCAAAACTCGCACAACTATCGAACCTCAACCGCTAACTAATCGCAGACAAACTAAGAACTCTCGTACGTTACTTGCGATGCTACTCCCTATCTCACACACGCTATACTACCCGTAACGCTACTCGCTACGCAACTCGCTATCTCGGGCTGGTAGCGCGCTCAGGTTAGTATGCGATCCATACGCTGTTATACGCTACACCATGCATGACTCTCAAACGCACCACACGAACTTGAAAGATAGGTGAATACGTGCAAAATATATATGTGAATACGTGCAAAATACGTGCTTACGTGGATTATGTGCTCCTCTGTGCTTACGTACTTATGTGCCTACGTGCCTATGTGACTATGTGCCGACGTGTTCCTGATGCTTTACCTAATGATAATAATAAGTATGTTGGTTAGTCGCTAAAATTTTCGAAACCTGATATAATTGAATCTCGTCTAAGTCATATGACGATGTCTGCTGCAGACAATGTCGTCATTTGGTTCCCACACTTCACGTGCTACTCGACGTAACCATCCTGACAAGCGCATCGCTTCACTGGCAGCTAAGGAAATGGCCAAGGTCATACCTCAGATCATCAGTGAGATCAACGATGTCAGCAGTATGTCCTCTGTTGAATCTAAGAGCGACTATCCAAAAGCGCCTTTCAGCTTTAAACAATTCAAGGCATGCGGTCCTGCAAACTTCACTAGTGAAGACGGATCCAATGCTATGTTCCAGTGGTTTGACTCAATCAAAGTCACCTTCAGGCAAAGCGGATGCCCAGAAAATCTGCGTACTGTTAATGCTACTGGAGTTTTTCAGTCCAAGGCTCTGGACTGGTGGACTGCTGAGCGCAACAGGCCCGGTAATGATTCAGCTTATGCCTTTCTTGGGAGGAACTCAGGGAGCTTATGATGAAGGAGTTCTGTCCTCCTCATGAAGTTCAAAAGTTGGAGAATGAATTCGGGCATATCAAACAAGATGGAGGTGACAATGCAGGTCTCATCGCTCGCTTCAAGCAGCTAAGTATTATCTGTCCTGGTCAAGTGACAACACCTGATATAACAATCAAGAAGTACATCCGCGCTCTACCAGACTGTGTAGCTGACTTTGTTCAAGCAGCTAACCATGTTACTATTGAGGAGACTTACCAACTCGTAGCCGATATCAACGGCAAGCGAGTCTTAGCTGGGTATTTCAAAACCTCAACCAAGAGTCTCAATCAAGTCACTGCTACTCCCGCTACCGAAACTGCAGTATCACAAGTTTCAAGGTCCTCACGCCAGAACCACAAGCACAAGGGTAACAACAACAAGAACTATGCTACTACCGCCGCTCCTCTCCACGCTGTCCCTGCACCACCCAACCAGAACCATCAAGTTGCAGCTCCTAACACCAACGCGCCGCCTGCTAAGTATGCGTATACTGGTGTTCACCCTCTCTGCCCTACTTGCACCTACCATCACCCTGCAGGGGTGAATTGTCGTTTTTGTGCCAACTGCAACATTTATGGGCATTTTACTGCTCACTGCCGTTCAGGCCCACGTCAACAAGCTCAAGCTCCTCCCATACCACCAGCTCAAACCCTCGCTATTCAGGGTAACCGACCAGCTCCTGCGCCCGCTGCTCGTGCGCGAGATTGCTACTATTGTGGTGACCCGAATCACTTCTCTAACGTCTGCCCGAATCGAGTTGTGAAACAAGAACCACAGCAGCAACCACCGCAGCAGCAGCAGCAACAACAACAACCACAGTAGCAGCAACAGCCACAACAAGCAGCCCGCGGAAGAACTTTCAACATCAATGTCCGCCAGGCTCAAACTGAAAACAACGTTCTCAATGGTACGTTTCTCGTTAAAGGTATTTATGCTTCGTGTTTATTTGATATTGGAGCCGATAACTGTTTTGTGTCGTTTGAATTCGAAAAGCTCCTAAACCGTAAACGCGCTAACCTCCCAACGACGTTCGACGTAGAAATTGCCACCGGAAGAACAGTCACCGTTAGTTCTGTTCTTCGTGATTGTACTCTTGAACTCAACAATCATGTCTTCCCGATCGATCTCAATCCGATGCAACTTGGTAGTTTTGATATCATACTAGGCATGGATTTTCTTCGTGAAAATCGTGCTGAAGTCGTTTGTTTTGAAAAGATGATTCATTTCTCTCTTTCTAATGATGACCAACTCTATGTTTATGGCGAAGTGTCCTCGAAAGAACTGAAACTTATGTCGTGCATACAAGCAAGCAAGTATCTCCGAAAGGAATACATGGCTTTCTTAGCACACATTGTAGTACCAGAGAAGGAAAAGAAGCCGATGGAAAAGGTACTTGTGGTTCGTGATTTTCCTAATGTCTTTCCTGACGATTTACCCGGTCTACCCCGACTCGTGATATCGACTTTTGTATCGACCTCATTCCTGGAGCTAACCCTGTCGCTAAAGCCCCTTATCTCCTCGCACTGTCCGAAATGCGTGAACTTTCTAGTCAACTCCAGGAATTACTTGATAAAGGCTTCATTCGCCCTAGAACATTTCCATGGGGCGCACCTGTCCTTTTTGTGAAAAAGAAGGATGGATCGGTCCGAATGTGCATCGATTATAGGGAACTCAACAACCTTACTATCAAGAATCGCTACTCTACCCCGAATCGACGATTTATTTGATCAACTACAAGGCGCAGCGTGTTTCTCTAAGATCGATCTACGCTATGGTTATCATCAACTGCGAATCCAGGAGGAAGATATCCCTAAAACCGCTTTCAAACCCGCTATAGCCATTATAAATCCGTTGTTATGCCTTTTGGACTTACCAACGCACCCGCGGTTTTCATGGATTTGATGAATCGCGTGTGTAAACCCTTTCTTTATCGCTTCGTTATCGTATTTATCGATGATATCCTTATCTATTTGAAGTCAAAAACTGAACATGCGCAACATCTTTGTTTGGTTCTCGAGTTTCTCCAAGGGAATCCCCTATACGCCAAGTTCTCCAAGTGTGAATTTTGGCTCGAGGGGGTTCAATTCCTCGGTCACATCGTCAACAGTCAAGGTATTCACGTCGATCCCATGAAGATTGAAGCAGTTAAGAGTTGGATTACACCGAAAACCCCGTCCGAAGTTCGCTCTTTTCTCGGATTGGCGGGTTATTACCGTCGATTTATCGCTAATTTCTCTAAAATCACCATTCCTCTCACCTCTCTTATGCATAAAGACAAGACTTTTGTTTGGGGAACCGAACAAGAGGATGCCTTTCAAACTCTTAAGCGTATGCTTTGCAACGCTCCCGTACTTGCACTACCCGATGGAAACGACGACCTTGTTGTCTATTGCGATGCCTCTAACCTAGGTCTTGGTTGTGTGCTTATGCAATGAGACAAGGTTATCACGTACGCATCTCGCCAACTCAAAGTCCACGAGAAGAACTACACAACACACGACCTCGAACTTGGTGCAGTTGTTTTTGCATTAAAGATATGGCGACACTACCTGTATGGTACCAAGTGTATGGTCTTCACCGACCATAAGAGCCTACAACACATCTTGAACCCGAAAGAAATAAATATGCGCCAACACAGATGGGTTGAACTCCTTAACGACTACGACTGTGAGATACGCTACTACCCAGGCAAAGCAAATGTCATTGCCGACGCTCTTAGCCGATGAAGCTGTTTACATAGTGTTCGTAATGTTCAAGCCCAACACGACTTCGAAGCTCTCGTTCGCGACGCTCAACACGCTTGTTTTCTCGAAAACACCTTGAAGGAAGAAAGAATACTTGGAACCAAAAACCAACAAGTGAATAAACCAAATGGTATCTTTCACTATCTCGATCGCATTTGGATTCCTAGTCGCAACAATATCCGAGAGATTTTGCTGACTGAAGCCCACAAGTCACGATATTCCATTCATCCCGGTGCCGACAAAATGTACCAGGACCTCCGTGCCAGGTATTGGTGGCCAGGAACGAAGAAAGATATCGCTCTCTACGTTTCAAAATACCTAACTTGCTCTAAAGTTAAAGCCGAGCACCAACGACCCTCTGGCTTACTCGAACAACTCGAGCTTCCTATGTGGAAATGGGAGAGTATAGCCATGGACTTCGTTATGAAACTCCCTCGCACGCCATCAGGTCACGATAGCATTTGGGTTATCGTTGATCGTCTTACTAAATCCGCGCACTCTCTACCGATACGAGAAGACTATAAGGTTGCACGATTAGCATGGATCTATACCGACGAAGTCATTTGTCGACAGGGGACACCTCGTGACATCATCTCTGACCGCGATGGTCAATTTACTTCGCGTCTCTGGGAGACATTCCAATCCGCTCTTGGTACTACTCTTAATCTCAATACCGCATTCCATCCCCAGACCGACGGTCAGACTGAATGCACGATCCGCACCCTTGAAGACATGCTTCGCTTGTGCGTTATAGATTTTGGTGGTAATTGGGATTTGCATTTACCTTTAGTCGAATTCTTGTACAACAATAGTTATCACGCTAGTATTCAAATGACACCCTTTGAGGAAATATATGGAAGAAAATGTTGATCGCCTATCGTATGGCACGAGATCGGAGACGCGCAAATTACCAGTCCTGAGCTGTTACAAGAAACGACTGACAAGATCCTTCAAATACGAGACATTCTCTTGAAAGCTCGGAGTCGTTAAAAGAGTTACGCCGATAAACGCCGCAAGCCCCTTGAGTTTGAAGTTGGTGATCACATACTCCTAAAGTTTTCACCTTGGAAGGGGTGATCTGATTCGGCAAGAAAGGAAAGCTAGCGCCACGATACATTGGTCCCTTTAAGATCCTGGAAAGAATTGGCAAAGTGGCCTACCGACTCGAATTACCGGAGGAACTCAACAACGTACATCCGAATTTCCACGTCTCGAACCTTAAGAATTGCCTAGCTGAAGAAAACCTGCATGTCCCTCTCGAGGATTTGCAAGTTAATGAAACTCTACACTTTGTGGAAAAGCCAGTAGAAATCATGGACCAAGAGACCAAGAAACTCCGACGCTCTCGCATTCCTATAGTGAAGGTTCGCTGGGACGGCAAATGCGGCGCCTAGTTCACTTGGGAACTCGAAAGTGATATGAAAGCTAAATATCCATAAATCTTTGTTATGTCTGCGCCTTAATTTCGGGACGAAATTCCCTAAAGAAGGGGAGGCTGTAAAACGCGACTTTCTGGGTCATTACTTGTATCTGTCATTTCTTGCTTAATTGTTTGTACTCTCGAGATTTCGATTATCGCAAAGGGTTTAAACTATATTTTTATGCATACTAAACGCATTATCAAACGCTTATTACAACACTTATTCAAAACGTAGCTATCATAGTTAACACAGTTTATAACGCTTACTATTTAATGCATTTTATCGCTTGTTTATGCTAAACGCTAACGCAACGCAATCTTAACGCAACTCAAAACGCAGATTTACCTTGTGCTTTACTTGTATTATGTGTGTTACTTGTGAGATTACTTGTTTAAATGTTATGTAGTTATCAACGCAATGCTTATACGCTCAACGCTTACTCGCAACTCGATTAAACACAACGCAACACTTAACACACGAAACAAAAGTTGGAAAACCAACTCGCACAATTCGGCCGATCGAATAGGCAGCCGATCGAATGGACATCCGCTCAGATGACCATCCGACCGGATGGCCATCCGACCGGATGGCCATCCGACCGAAAGGCCATCCAACCGAGCACACCTCGCATCCTCCATCGACTTAACTCACCACTTACCTCAATAAATAGTGCCCGTACACTCCCTTTCACTGATTTGACACCTCCATCCGACCACCTGCACTCAAGTCACTCTCAGTCATTTTTCATCGAGATTCAAGGCTATTTCGTAAGTATTTCTCCTCAAATCTTGTACAATCTTCGTCACTAAACACTTCTACATTATCTTCTCCATCAAAATCACACACAAACACTAGTTTTCTTCTCGAAATCGCCTGATTTGGACTCCTTGAAGGTGGTTCTCACTCGGTTGCTTATGCAAACCATTGTGTGACATCATCTCATCAAGATTGGTTCAGATCTAAAGGATTTCCACACTTTTCAACCAAATCTCAACACTATTTCAACACTTTTCAACTGTTTTCAACTTTTCTTCAACTTTTCTACTTAAAACCGATGGCATCTGGACCCAAACTGGTCGTAGACTCGTTCCTTAGTCTAGAGCCAGCTTGAAAACGGATTTGCACCGGAGAGAAGACCGACTAACGGGTTGAACATGAAACTTCGTCAAGAACAGTGGGTCTGATCGAATGGGGTGATTCCCATCCGATCGAATGAGCTGGAACTTGGTGTGTTTCCATTGTTTGACATATCGTCAAGTCGTCTCCGTTAAAACTCAAAAATTTTACTTATAAACTTTTACAATGTTTTTCCAAGTAACAGATTGCCCGCTCGAGTGGCCATCCTCGGATGACCATTCGACCAGGTGACCTGTCCCTCATACTATTCCTTGTTCAAAACGATTTGATTAAACTTCAAACTTAAACAATTTTCCAAACCAACACGCACTCATTCGAATGGCCATCCGTTCGAATGGTCATCCGCTTGGATAACCATCTGTCCGGATGACCATCCGCTCTAATGGATACTCATCCGATCGGATCACCATCCGACACGCTGTTTACACGCTGTTCAACGCTTACGCTACTATTCTATGCTCAGGCTAACTCCAACGCGCTCCCTTCAATCCAAGTCCGTGTTTACTAGCTAAACATGCACGGTGAGTATACTTGAACCCATTTTCTTTTAATGCACTTTTGGTGTTACGTTCTGTATCAAAACACAACAACACACAATGCAAACACTTTATAACGTTAACCACTCCCGCATGCTATACGTGATTTATGAATGCTTGTACTATGCTTATACAGTGTTACACTATATTGCCACTAGCAACGATAGTACTATAGTTTGGACTCAACACCTGTCGTGGACAGGGGTTGCTAGAGATCACATCACTTTACTTCACGTGTCCGCTGGACATGTGTCGCGTATACTCTACAACGTAGTCTCGTGGTTAAGTGTGAACATAGTTTTGATAGTTACTTGCTTCGCCCATTACGTGATACATGTTGGTTATGCGTAAACGCTTTCTCTACTATATGCTATGCAAACTTGTGTACTCACCTTTACATTTTATATATTGACTTTATTTTAACGTATGTGACAGATTGATAGGATGCTATGCTTTGCTATGCTGTGACGAATCGAGATAGGCAGTTTAGAAACTACACCAATAGAAATCTAGGTTGTCGGACTTGTTTTGTTCGAGAGAAACTCATTATCTGTAATAATTACTTTTTGAATATTTGTTGATTGGTATGGGACAATTAACCTTTAAAATATTGGTAACAATTAGTTGTTATGGATCTCTTGAGCAATCTGGTTCCCCTAGTGTCGCGCCCCGGTTTTTCCGCCATCGATTGGGGTGTGACAATATCGGTGGGATATTGGTAATTTATAATATCATGCATATATATATATATATATATATATATATATATATATATATATACACATACTAAAACCTGTATAATATTAATTGGTAAGACTAAGTGCACGTTCCATTTGTAAGCCCATATGCAACTAATTTTACTGTGCAGCCCATTATTTAATTAAAACCCATACACCTCGTAAACCCATTGCAAACCCTAAAATACTAAATGACTTTTCAAACTGCAAACCATCAAAATATAAAATTATCCCGCTGATGTCTTCTCTATCTCATTATACTCTGTTTCATCTTGCAATACCTTGTTTCATCTTATTATTTTTTTTTTTCAAACCATACCTTGTTGACAAAATATCACAGACCCACATGCCAACGCATCCCACCATTCAAAAACGTCCCCCCTAAAGCCGTGGTTCGCCCTCAGGTGCATGCCCCGCGCTGTCGATTGGTGGTGTGTTGGGCGTTGATGGTCCGACGTGGCATGGAATCACGCCCCTTGCCGTAGTGATAACACAGAGTCATAAAGAAAAAGATAAAAACTGGGCCTATCGATATTCTCACTGATACGACCGATATAAGAATCACAAAATATCGACGATATCTCCGTATATATCACTGATATTCTCGCTACCGATATTATATCCGATATTTTAAACCAATATTTTGGCCCAGGTCTGATAACCGATATATCGGTGATATAGCACCGATATATCGTCAAGATTGACAACATAGATTATATTATAGAGTAAATTACAAAAATCTTCCTTTATGTATGTCACCTATTGCAAAATGTGTCCTTTGTCTTCGATAATTACAGAAGACGTACTCGATGTTTGCAAACCCTTGCAAGTTATGTCTTTTAGCCCTAACTCAGTTAATTTTTGTGATTAAATCTGACCAAATGGACCCCACATAGTATATCGGTCATCTTACCTTAAATACTAAAAAAATCATAAAAAATCAGATCTTTTCACTCTCTCTCTCTCTCTCTCTCTCTCTTTGAATGGCAGATCTCTCTTTCATCTCTCATTCTCTTTCTCTGTCTCTTAACTCTCTCTCTCTCTCTCTCTCTCTCTCCCTATTAACACTAGCATTCTAGCACCACCACCACCACCATAAACAACCCACACTTCTCTCACCCATTTCTCTCTGTTCTACATAACCACCACTCGACCATCGTCACTTGACCACCGCCCTCATGTAGGGTTATGACTCCTGCTGAAACTCTTGGATTTTACTCAATCACCCTATCCACCAACAAAAACGGAAACCTGCAAATAAATAAAATCCCACCAAAACCCTACTTAAATCTCAAATCTCCACACCCAAAAACCCCAAATCACAAACAATAACAAACCTATGTGGCAAACTCTCACGAATCTGATTAATATCAATCACAATTGAAAAAGAAGGAAACCCTGAAACAACCAACAGCAGTATTACACAACATAGTTATCAAATCAAAAGAACAAGATATAAAGTTCAAAACTTTAAATCAAGAAATACTGTTGGAAACCCTAAAACAATCAACGCTACGCAACAAAGTTATCAAATCAAAAGAACAAGATGTAAAGTTTGAAACTTTTAATCAAGAAATTAGAAATTACGTGCGAAGTTCAATTGGGGTTTTATCTTTTAAGTTGTTATCACTTGCAGGTGAAGAACAGTTGGTTATGAAACTAGTCTTCGATTGGCTTGATAAAACAGGGGATCTGGAGATGGATCGAAGTGAATATGGGTTGAATGAGCAGAGAGATGTGGGTTTGGGGCGATGGTTGGAGATTGGTGAAGTGATTTAGAAAAAGAGGGAGTGAGAGAAAGTGTTGGAAGACATGGTCAGATTTATGGTAAAATGACCAATATACCCTCATGTGGGGTCCATTTGGTTAGATTTAACCACAAAAATTAACAGAGTTAGGGATAAAGGACATAACTTGCAAGGGTTTGCAAACATCGAGTACGTTTTCTGCAATTATTGAAGACAAATGACACAGTTTGCAATAAGTGACATACATAAAGGACGATTTTTGTAATTTTCTCTATATTATATGAAAAGAAGATTCTTTGTTAGGAAAAGTTGGATAATTTTTTTTTTCCATTGCTCACACTTGATATATGACCCTAAAGTAGCAATATCATCAATTAAAGAGTATGAATAATTTAAAATGATTTCATACCCGTGTGATTGAGTAAATAATGGAAATCCATAATAGTTTTCAATTATATCTCATTCCCTATTCCCGGAAGTGAATGTGATTACGTATCGATAGTCATCATAGACATAATTGAGAAAGTTGTATGATGAGATCGACCATTTAGAATTGTAATGATGGTCATGTTAATGATGAGATAGACCAATTAAAGTGGCAAACTAAGGACTGGTTATATAACATCTTGGTTGAACTTTAAAGTTATCTAACATTTTGTATTGCATAAGTGCAAGTAATACATATACGATCATAAACTAGAAGTTTATGGATAGTAATTATTTAATTAATTGGCATAACCGGTTAGACCACACCGAGTCAATGAAGATGTGAGACGTATTGAAGAACTAAAATATTCTTCCAGTTGGTAATTAGCATGCAATATTTGCTCTCAAGCGAAATTAAGTATATGCCAAGCAAAGTAGGTTGTGAATCCCTAAATATTCTGGAAATGACTAAAGGATATAAATATCCCAACATGATACCATTTAGTGTTTTAAATCGATGCATCGTCTAAGTGGTTATCAAATCCACAATCTAAAGTTTGTGTAATTGTGGCTTAGCTAATGTGATACCAAGCATATTAGACCAGATTGGTATATTTATTTTGGTAACGGTGAATTCAATTTCCAAGTTTGACCAAAACAATTTGGCGCCCACCGTGGGGCGAGTGGTGCTATTTCTACTAAAAGCTTTTGCAAAATCATTACTTGGTTTTCTATTTTCAAAACTTTTTGCTACACTATTTTTAATGGCCTCAAGATCAAACATGAGCTCTTCCACCATGTCTGCTACCACCTCTGCAACAATTGGTTCGGTGCTTCCACCACCTCCTCTGAGAACCCAAGCCTCTTCACTGCCTCAGGATGTTATCCCCGCTCGTAATATTCAGGGATCTGCTCCTGTTTTGGCCTCTAATGAAGAAATTCTAAATTTGTTTGGTAGTGTACAGGAACAGATGAGGCAGCAGCAAGAGACCAACCAGATGCTGATGAGAGAGATACAACTCTTGAAATCCAGCTCAAGCAGGCCCGCTGAGGATACTGTCACTCCCTTGCAACCCTGAGCTTTGAACTTCAGTTCTGCAGTATATACTGAGGATAACAGGGGGAATATTGTGCCTAGCCATTCTCAGAATCATACTCCTGAGATACCCTCTTCCATTAGGGTGTCAACTATGAGAAGCTTAGGATATGCTTCAGGATATGGCCATAATCCTCAGACTGGTAACGTATCTAATAATAATAATACTCTTGCTACTAATGGTGTTGGATCTTTGCAGGATGCAGGTATGACATTAGCATTTTCTAGGGAGCTTCAGAAATTAAAGGACATGATATCCAGTGTACCTAGAGTGGTCCAGCCAATTCCAGCAGTATCCCAAGACAGCCACAGGATATCCCGGTTTGCCTATCCTATTTGTGATGCTGAAATCCCAAAAAGATTTAAGACCCCAACATGAAGCTCTATGACGGAACTACGGATCCTGAGGAGCATATTGCCCAGTATAGGGAAAGGATGGAAATCAACCATATCCCTCCAGATCTCAAGGAAGCATGCCTATGCAAGGGTTTTGGTTCTACCTTAACAGGATCAGCCTTAAAATGGCTCTTAAACGTTCCTCCTCACTCAATTACATCATTTGATCATTTAGTGAATTTATTTAATAGTCAATTTTCTTGCAGTCGAAGTTTTGAGAAACTAACCAGTGATCTTTACAGAATAACCCAAGGACCTCAAGAATCCTTGAGGGATTATATGAACAAGTTTAGTCGGGAATCCTTAGATATCCCACATCTTGATGTTGCAACAGCTGTGCAGGCTTTCAAGATGGGGTTGCAAAAAGATTCTTAATTTTACCAGGATCTTGTAATGAATCCCTGCAGGAATCTGGATGAAGCTCGAAACAGGGCTTTAAGATATATTCGGCTGGAGGATGACAAAAAGATGCAAGAGAGGATGAATTCATCCACAACCTATGAGTCAACCAACAAAAAATCAGAATCCTCGTATAAACCATATCGCTCTAAGCCATATGGCAGAAATGACAGCAAAAAAGTGAATGTTGTTGAAGACGAGGATCCTGAGGAGTATCCTGAGTTGTCTGAATATTGTTTTTCTGTTAATATACCTGAACTGATGTATGCTATGCAGGGTTTAGGAGACAAAGCAAGATGGCCCCGGAAGAATCAACAAAAAGCTGATTGGAAGGATAAGTCCAAATGGTGTGCCTTCCACGAGTATTTCGGACATGTTACTGAGGATTGCATTGCTCTAAGGAAAGAAATAAACTATCTATTGAGCAAGGGATATTTGAAGGATCTCCTGGGAAGAAACAAGAATAAGGGTCAGGATACTGAGAAGGATCCTGAACGAGCAGCATCACCTCCTGCGGATGCCAAGATAATTAATTTCATTTCAGGTGGATCCGATATTTGCGGGACATGATATTATGCGGCGAAAAGGCACGCGAAGCAAGCCAAGGCAGAGAGGGGAGATAAGCCGACCAGGATGTCGACCCTCACAACTGATAAAGTGATCACGTTTAATAACGATGACATGGATACTATCCAGGATCCTCATCATGATGCTTTGGTAATAACGTTATATGTTGCTAACCATTTTGTACGCAGGATTCTGGTGGATAATGGCAGCTCTGTCAACATAATTCAGCTGGAAACCTTGAAGAGGATGAATGTATCCCCGATGGATATTACTTTGAAATCCACTGTGCTTGTTGGTTTCAGCGGAGAAGCCAGGAATACCGTAGGGGAGATAAAGTTACCCGTGTATGTTGAAGGGGTCAACTCAATGCAACGCTTTTGTGTCATGGACTCCTTATCCTGCTATAATATTATATTAGGTAGGCCTTGGATCCATGATATGAAAGTTGTGCCGTCAACCTATCATCAATGCATCAAGATCCCTACCCCTTGGGGAGTAGTCAAGGTGGAAAGTGATCAGCAGGAAGCAAAGGAGTGTTTTTCTTCTTCGATGAAATCCTCAACAAAGCCTAGTGCAGCATAGCAATTAAAGATGCGAGCCCAGGATATCATGGAGGCTTCAGAATAGGATGTAAAGAAAATTATCCTGGATCAGGATAATCCGGATATCTCGGTGCTCGTGGGAACCAATATCCCTCAGGATATTGAAAACCAATTGACTAACTTTTTGAAATGCAGGATGTCAACATTCGCATGGAAGCACGAGGATATGACAGGTATTTCCAAGGATATTATAACTCACAAGCTTGGAATTGATAGGTCTTTCAAGCCTGTCCAACAGAAACGAAGGAAATTTGCTCCAAAGCGGAACACAATCATTCAGGAGGAAGTTGAAAGATTATTAAAGAGCAAGATGATTAGGGAAGTGAAATTTCCCAAATGGTTGGCAAATGTAGTTGTGGTGCAAAAGAAAAACGGGAAATGGAGAGTATGTGTAGATTAAACAGACTTGAACAAAGCTTGTCCCAAAGACCCATTTCCTCTACCTCATATTGATTCAATGGTGGATGCTACTGCTGGCCACGAGATGTTAACCTTCATGGATGCCTCCTCAGGATTCCAACAGATCCAAATGGAACCCTCGGATCGGGGGGATACTGCTTTCATGACACCGACAGGTATTTATTGTTATACTGCTATGCCTTTTGGTTTAAAAAATGTAGGTGCAACACACCAAAGATTGGTAAACATGATGTTTAAAGACAAGTTGGGGGACACCATGGAGGTGTACATCGATGACATGGTAGTGAAATCTAAAAAGGCTGAGGATCACCTCCAGGATATTAAGGGAGCATTCGATATCCTGGAACAATACAACATGAAACTAAATCCTGCCAAATGCCATTTTGGAGTGGGAGCAGGAAAGTTTTTAGGATACATGGTGATGAAAAGGGGGATAGAAGCAAGCTCGGAGCCGATTAAAGCTATATTGGATATCAAGTCACCTTCAAATATGAAAGATGCTCATAGATTAACAGGGCGAGTAGCAGAATTAAACAGATTTATCTCAAGATCCTCGGAAAAATTCAAGGAATTTTATGATATCCTGAAAAAGAATAAGAAATTCGAATGGGGAGAGAAGCATGAAGCAGCCTTGCAGGATTTGAAGCAGTATCTTTCAACCGCACCTCTATTGATGAAGCCTGAGGATGGTGAACCATTATCCCTGTATCTTGCAGTATCAGGGAATGCAGTAAGTGTTGTCCTTGTAAAGGATCATGAAGGTCAGCAGTATCATGTCTATTATGTTAGTAAAAGTTTATTAGATGCTGAAACTAGATATTCTCATTTAGAAAAAAATGATATTAGCCCTAGTTATGGCATCAACAAAACTTATACATTATTTTGAAACACATAGGATTCATGTTAAAACTAACTATCCTGTTAAAAATGTGCTTAGGAAACCCGAGATGTCGGGTAGTGTTAGGGGTCATTTTCTTAACATATGTATCCTGACCAATATCCTGCCTTTGTTTGTTTATTTGTGATCAGGATGCTGGAAGAGGATATTGCTGACATCTTGGGCGATATCCTGAGGCTTATTGAATTAACCACGTGCAGGTTAAGGGCAGAGGCTTGCTAACGGTCAAGAGGACTTCTTCTCCTCAAGACTCGGACGAATTTGTTGAGAAAGAGACGTTGAACCCGAAAGACCAGCTCTACAACGTTCCAAGAAGGAATATTCGGTGGATCCCGCAAGTTTAGGGTAGTTAGTTATTTTATCTTTACTATAAATAGATGAGGTCGGATCAGCTTAGAACACATCGTTTCACACTTACACTCTCGAACACAATCACACTCTAGCTAATTGCAAACACCACACTTGTATTTCATTTTCGTTGTAACACTTAGTCGATCCGTACCACATCCTGCACTGTATCCTGATTTTTGAAGCAATTGAAGAACAAGGAAGCTGCGATTGTCAGCTCCCGAGGTTTTATGCCGGCGATCTAGATTGATCAAGGGCTTTCCTCGTACATCTCGTGTCATTTACTTTACTTTTTGCTCATTATTTGCTCATTGTTTGATCATCGATACAGCTCAATATCCCGAGCCGTATCCTGAAACTGTTTTTGCAAGTAATTTAATCAACACATTTTTGACACTTACTTCTAGCACACTACCTCACTAAACTAATTTGATCACTTAATTACTTCGGTAATTTTTGACCAAAACAATTTGGCGCCCACCGTGGGGCAAGTGGTGCTCTCTTTACTAAATTTTTTTGTCAAATCGCTAATCGGTTTTCTATTTTCAAAACTTTTTGCCACATTGTCCATAATGGCCTCAAGATCAAACATGAGTTCCTCTACTGTGTCTGCTATGACTTCTGCTACTACCGGTTCGGTGCTTCCACCACCTCCTCCAAGGATGCCAGCCCCTACACAATCTCAAGATGTTATCCCGACTCGGAGTGTCCAGGGATCTGCTCCCGTTTTAGCTTCTAATGATGAAATTTTAACCTTATTTGGAAGTGTGCTGGAACAAATGAGGCAACAACAAGAAACAAACCAAATGCTTTTGAGGGAGATACAACTCCTGAAGACTGGCTCGAGCAGATCTGCAGAGGACAATGTCACTCCGTTACACCCCAGAGCGTTGAACTTTAGCTCGGCTGTGTATACCGAGGATAATAGGGGGAATATCGTGCCTAGTCTTCCTCAGAATCATACTCCTGAAATACCCTCCTTGGTTCGGATGTCAACCATAAGGAGCTCAGGATATGCTTCAGGATATGGGCAGAATCCTCCAACTGGTAACATGTCTAATAATAATAATACTCATGCTACTAACAGTGGTGGATCTTTGCAGGATACAGGTGTAACATCAGCACTTACCAGGGAACTTCAGAAGTTGAAAGACATGATATCTAGTGTACCTGGGGTGGTCCAGCCGATCCCGGAAGTATCTCAAGATAGTCACAAGATATCTCGTTTTGCATACCCTATATGTGATGCTGAGATCCCAAAGAGATTCCAAACTCCCAACATGAAGCTTTATGATGGGACTACGGATCCTGAGGAGCATATTGCCCAGTATAGGGAAAGAATGGAGATTAACCCTATCCCTCCGGAGCTCAAGGAAGCGTGCTTGTGCAAGGGATCTGGTTCTACTCTAACAGGATCAGCCTTGAAATGGCTGTTAAACGTTCCTCCTCACTCAATTACTTCATTTGCTCATTTGGTTAATTTATTTAACAGTCAATTTTCTTGTAGTCGGAGTTTTGAGAAACTAACCAGTGATCTTTACAGGATAACCCAAGGGCCTCAGGAATCCTTGAGGGATTATGTGAACAAATTTAGTCGAGAATCCTTGGATATCCCACATCTTGATGTTGCAACAGCTGTGCAAGCTTTTAAGATGGGATTACAAAAGGATTCTCAGTTTTATCAGGATCTTGTAATGAATCCCTGCAGGAATCTCGATGAAGCTCGTAACAGGGCCTTGAGATATATCCGTCTAAAAGATGACAAGAAGATGCAAGAAAGGATGAACTCATCCAACACTTATGAATCGACTAATAGGAAGTCGGAATCCTCATTTAAGTCATATCGGCCTAAGCCATATGGTAGAAATGAAAACAAGAGAGTGAATGCTATCGAAGATGAGGATCCTGAAGAGTATCCTGAATTGTCTGAATATTGCTTTTCTGTTAATATTCCTGAATTGATGTATGCTATGCAGGGTCTAGGAGACAAGGCTAGATGGCCTCGAAAGAATCAACAAAAGGCTGACTGGAAAGATAAGTCGAAGTGGTGTGCTTTCCATGAAGATTTCGGACATATGACTGAGGATTGCATTGCTTTAAGGAAAGAAATAAGCTACCTTCTGAGCAAGGGATATCTGAAAGATCTCTTAGGAAAAAAGAAGAATAAGGGTCAGGATACTGAGAAGGATCCTGAACGAGCAGCATCACCTCCCGCGGATGCCAAGATAATCAACTTCATTTCGGGGGGATCCGACATTTGTGGAACTTCGTATTCGGCAGCAAAGAGACATGCAAAGGAAGCCAAAGCCGAAAGGGGAGACAAACCTGTCAGGATGACTACACTCACAACTGACAAAGTGATCACATTTGATGCTGATGACAGGGATACTGTCCAGGATCCTCACCATGATGCTCTGGTAATAACGTTATATGTGGCTAACCATTTTGTACGCAGGATATTGGTTGATAATGGCAGCTCCGTCAACATAATCTAGCTAGAGACACTTAAAAGAATGAATGTATCTCCAATGGATATAACTTCGAAGTCCACCGTGCTTGTTGGGTTCAGCGGAGAGGCCAGAAACACAGTGGGAGAGATAAAGTTGTCGGTATACGTTGAAGGAGTCAACTCGATACAACGTTTCTGTGTGATGGACTCTCTATCCTGCTATAACATTATCCTGGGAAGACCATGGATTCACGATATGAAGGCCGTGCCATCAACATATCACCAATGCATCAAGATACCTACCCCTTGGGGAGTTGTTAAAGTTGATAGCGATCAGCAGGAGGCGAAAGAATGCTACTCATCCTCGATGAAATCCTCAGCCAAAACTAGTGCAGCATAGCAATTAAAGACGCGGGCCCAGGATATCGTGGAGGATCCGGAGCAGGATGTGAAGAAAGTTATCCTGGACCAGGATAACCCCGATATTTCGGTGCTCGTAGGGACCAATATCCCTCAGGATATTGAGGAACAATTAATTAACTTTTTGAAATGCAGGATGTCTACATTTGCATGGAAGCATGAGGATATGACAGGCATATCCAAAGATATTATCACTCACAAGCTTGGAATTGATAAATCATTCAAGCCTGTGCAACAAAAAAAGAAGGAAATTTGCTCCTGAGCGGAACACGATTATCCAGGAGGAAGTTGAAAGATTATTAAAGTCAAGAATGATCAGAGAGGTTAAGTTCCCAAGGTGGCTAGCAAACGTGGTTGTAGTACAGAAGAAGAATGGGAAATGGAGAGTTTGTGTAGACTACACAGACTTGAACAAAGCTTGTCCTAAAGACCCATTTCCTCTTCCCCATATTGATGCAATGGTAGATGCCACTGCCGGGCATGAAATGCAGACCTTCATGGACGCATCCTCAGGATTTCAACAGATCCAAATGGAGCCTTCTGACCAGGAGGATACCGCCTTCATGACGCCAACAGGTATTTACTGTTATACAGCTATGCCTTTTGGTTTGAAAAATGCAGGTGCAACATACCAAAGATTGGTAAACATGATGTTTAAAGACAAACTGGGGGACACCATGGAGGTGTACATTGACGATATGGTGGTAAAATCAAAGAAAGCTCAGGATCACCTTCAGGATATTAAAGGAGCATTTGATATCCTGGATCAATACAACATGAAGCTGAATCCTGCTAAATGCCATTTCGGAGTAGGGGCAGGAAAGTTTCTTGGGTATATGGTGACGAAAAGGGGGATAGAGGCAAGCCCGGAGCAGATCAAAGCTATCCTGGATATAAAATCACCCTCGAATATGAAGGATGTACAAAGATTAACAGGCCGAGTAGCAGCTCTAAACAGATTTATCTCAAGATCCTCAGAGAAATGCAAAGACTTCTATGATATCCTAAAGAAGAACAGAAGATTCGAATGGGGGGAAAAGCATGAAGCAGCTCTACAGGATTTGAAACGGTATCTCTCAACCGCACCTCTATTGATGAAGCCGGAAAACGGTGAACCACTATCCCTGTACCTTGCTGTATCAGGGAATGCTGTAAGTGCCGTTCTTATAAAAGACCATGAAGGTCAGCAGTATCCTGTTTATTATGTTAGTAAAAGTTTGTTAGATGCTGAAACTAGGTATTCTCATTTAGAAAAATTGATACTAGCATTAATTATGGCATCAACGAAACTTAGGCATTATTTCGAGACACATAGGATACATGTTAAAACAAACTATCCTATTAAAAATGTGCTTAGGAAACCAGAGATGTCAGGCAGGATGGCCAAGTGGTCAGTAAAGTTAAGTGCTTATGATTAAGTATATGAACCTAGGAATGCCATAAAGTCTCAGGCTTTAGCTGACTTTGTGGCTGACTTTAGTAGTGACATTCAGGATGAGGTAGATCTAGAAGTTCAACAGCTAGGAGAATCCTCAGGATCCTGGACATTATATACTGATGGTGCATCTAATGTAAGAGGAGTAGGATTAGGAATACTACTAAAATCGCCACAGGGGGACATATTACCCCAGGCTATTAGGTGTGAATTTCCTGCTACTAATAATGAAGCAGAGTATGAGGCTTTAATTGCAGGATTAGAGTTGGCTAAGAGCATGAGTATCAAAAATTTGCAAGTGTATGTTGACTCTTTGTTAATTACTAACCATTTTAATGGATCCTATGCAGTTAAGGGTGAGAAATTAATCGAATATCTCGATATTCTCAAAAAATTAGCAGGATATTTCGATGTTTTTATACTTGAACAGGTACCAAGGGAAGTTAATGCTGAAGCGGATGCCCTAGCAAATTTGGGATCATCGATCAGGATACCTGAAGGGACGCAAATACCAATATTACATGTCTTATATCCTGCAACGAATCCTCAGGATAAAGAAGTAACTAGTATACAGAATCCTGGAGCAGAATATCCTGAGGAGGATCCTAAATCCTGGACGGCTCCAATCATGAGATATCTCAAAGAAGGACACATCCCTGGAAATGAAAATCCTAAGGCATTTAGGATGAAGGTATCACGGTTCACTATTATAAATAATATTTTATACAAGAAATCTCTTGCAGGACCGTATTTGAGATGCTTGGAGGATCTTGAAGCCAAAGAAGTCCTTCAGGATATACATGAAGGGGATTGTGGTAACCATGCTGGGGGCAGATCGTTATTCTCAAAAATATTAAGAACAGGATATTATTGGCCAACAATGAGAAAAGATGCCGCAGAATATGCTCGAAAATGTGACTCATGTCAAAGACATAGTAACATACTGCATCAACCGGCTGAACCATTATATCCTATTGTTTCCCCTTGGCCATTTATGAAGTGGGGGATGGATATAGTGGGAAAGCTACCAAAAGCTCCGGGAGGAAAAGTCTTTATGCTAGCAATGACGGATTATTTCTCTAAGTGGGTTGAAGCTGAAGCATTTGTTCAAGTTAGAGACCAAGAAGTAGTATCCTTCATAAAGAGGAATATCCTGACCAGATTTGGAGTACCAGCTGAGATAATCTGTGACAATGGTTCTCAGTTCATAAGTAAGAGGACTACAGACTTTTGCAAGAGTTGGGGAATCAAAATGATCACATCTACTCCGGTACATCCTCAAGCAAATGGACAAGCAGAATCCTCTAACAAGATAATTGTCAACAACTTAAAGAAAAGGTTTGGAGCCAAAAAAGGAAGATGGGCAGAAGAATTACCCTTTGTTTTATGGGCTGACAGGACAACGATAAAGAATGCAACAGGTCAAACCCCATTTTCGTTGGTGTTTGGAGCAGAAGCAGTGATTCCAACGGAGATGACAATACCTACTTCAAGATCTATCTTAAGTGATCCTGAGAAGAATCCTGAAGCCTTGAGTCAGGATTTAGACACTATAGATGAAAAGAGAGATGCGGCAAGGCTAAGGATGGCAGCATATCAACAGAGAATATCCAGGGCATATAACAAGAATATTAGAACCAGAAGATTCAAGGTTGGAGATTGGGTATTAAGAAAGGCTTTCCAAAATACTACTAATCCTGCCGATGGCAAATTAGCTCCAAAATGGGAACGACCATATGAAGTTGAATCAGAAGCAGGGAAAGGAGCATATAGACTCAAGAATATGGAGGGAGATATGCTACCGAGATCTTGGAATGCTATACACCTCAAGCTCTATTTCAAGTGAGTCTAGAATTTAATTTCTAACTCAAGATGGTATGAATTCTTACTTCTTTTAAATATGTTTGGTGTAATTTGTTCTTTATAACCTGATACTGACTTAAGCATCGGAGGGGTGTTAGCCAAGCTAACACCCACCTTAGTTTACATTTGTTTTGCAAGATATGTTTCAGGATATAGCTCCAGAATATGCACTCGGGATAACTCAGAAGATTAGAGGATTGGCCCCCTCTCTCACGTTTAAGGGATACTGATCCCTTCACAGGTTTAAAGGTATTCACCTTTCTTCCGAATTGGGTTTAAACACCCCGCCTGGAGCGCAAGTTATTCAGGGATAGTTCAAGGTGGCGGGACCAGTCCATGTAAAAGTGGCTGACAATTTCGTTACCATTGGCTATATCCTGAATCCTAACGGTATATGAGGATTGATCACCCTCTCTCACGAAAGGGTATTTTCATACTCTCTAAGGTTTAAAGGTTTTCACCTTTCTAAGTCTTGGAGTTTATACACTCCCGCCTGTAGCGCATGAAAAGTTGGGATTTTCCCCAGGATACAAAGGATTTATCTCTAGTACATCCTTGGGTTATACCCTCGGGACGAGAAAAATTGCTTATGCCATGGAAACTGACATTAAATAGATTTCTAAGATACTTGAAGACATTGTACACAGGGGACATCCCTGCCAAGATGGTGGTGTAAGGCTAAAAGAATGAAGTTTGCGACTAATGCATTAAGTACCTTGCACTGGGGACATCTTCATTGGAAGAGTTGCAAAGGGATTGAAGTTCGGTAATAGGTTTATATCCTATGTCTGGTATGATTTTTCCTTTGTAAGCCTCATTTAAATTTCTAGTAACATCATGTTAAGTATCTTGACATATATCCTCAAAGTCCTTTTAAGGATATTTGATTAGGATGTTTGAAACTGGTATTGGCTTGGAACTTTGATCATCATCAAAACTTGGTTTTGAGGAGATAAACTATTTCTTACTTTCTAAAGAAATTTTTATAAAATTGAAAGAACGTCTAGAACATCCATTTAAAAGGCTTCTGCAGTATGTTTCTAAGCATACTGGTCAGGATATTTTGTAAAATAACAGTATGAAATTTTTACAAAGCTAAGACTTACACTAAACAATGCAAAGTAACAAAAAATAAGTCAAAAGATAGTTATATTATTAACAAGTCAAAAGTTGTGCTTTTGGTAAGGCCCATCCGCCAAAAGCACAATTAGTTGTTACCATAATTTTGTAACGGTTGCAGGATCTGTCTCAAAACAGGACCCGTTCACCTACAACCGTTACTATGTTCAAAACAAATTATACTAATTGATGACCAAGGGTTTCATCCTAAAACCTAGAACCCATCCACCTTTGGTCATCACATTGTTCTAGTGCAGGAAAAGTAAATTGTTCAAGGACAGGAAAAGTAAATTGTTTATGCAACCACAACCATGAAATTAAAAAGTGGGCTCCGGCCTTGGCACGTATATCCATCATCGCCCACTCTGCTGCCTAAGGGGCAGCACCTTCTTGAACAGCAACCTCCTTGCCAGCATCCGCCCCGGCATCACCCTCAGGATTCTTCTCAGCACCATCATCAGCATTGGCCACCTCCTCTGCTGCCTTAGAAGGCTCTTCACCAGTATGTTTTGCAGGATGAGCAACGGGATGACCTCCGAGGCCCTGTAGTTTCTCCTCACAAGCCTTTACATTCCAGGAAGGGCATTCAAAACCCAGATCCATGGCTTCATAAGCCATCCTTATCCTGGCTTGGAGAAGAGAGACGACCACCGAAGTTTTTAGGCTATCCCGGTATGAGCTCATATTCTGCTGATATTGGAGAAGAGCGGCATCCAGCTTGGCTTGAGCATCCTCATTAGCTTTGTGAAGGGCGGCTTGATGTTCCTGAGTCATTGCCTTGTATTTGTCCTCATAGTGCTGGGATTTGGCAGCTGCAATGGTTCCTTGATCAGCTATGGTGGCTTGAGCTTTCTCCAGCTGAATCTGCAACATCTTGTTAAGACCGCTAGCATCTTCGTATAAATGCATGAGGCGATCCAGACCCTATAGATAAAGACACAGGTATTAATGTGAAAAATAAGCAGGATAAAGACTAACATACTTGTATAGGATATCGGAAAGAAAATTCTACCTGTTTGAGAAATGAGGTGGCTTCGTTAAACCCATGATTCTCAAGAGAGAATGTTTCAGAAACAGCTGGGGAGTCAGTCTCCTTTCTCTTCCGAGAGCTGGATGCCCTGGTCCTAGATGCCGGAGGACCTTTGGGGGCTGAAACAGTCTTTGAGGAGGTAGGCTTTGGTGTAGCAGATGGCTTTGTCTTGGATTCTTGTTTGGCGGGTTCAAGGCTGGAATAGCAATCCAGCTCATCGAGTTCGAAAGCTTCAAGGTTGACGACTGGTACTACATAAGGGAAGGTATTCTTAAAACTCATCATATTTTTGACAAATAATTAACATATGAAGATATGCTTACCAGACATTTTTGCGCTTGATTTTTGATGAGGATCTATGAGAGACAGGGAAAAAGTTCTTTCACTGGCAGGAAGACGGTAGATTTCCTTGATCTTGGATTCGGATTCTGCGCTAGGAGGCACTAAATCTCTGAAATTCACTGCATAAAAACATCAGAATATAAGGATACAGTTTGAAGATATGATTGGGGATATTCCTAAAACCCTAAATCCTACCCTTGGTTAACCATTTAACCGGTAGATCGAAACCCTTATCAATGGAGTCTCTTTTGACGAAAAAGAATTTTCGTCGCCATCGATCCTCATTCTTGGTGGCTTTAAGGACCAAAGGGCTCTTGATGGAGAACAGAAGATAACGGTGATTGCCGTGAGATCTTAACCGGTATGCTACGGGAAGGTCCTCGACGAGTAGGTTAGGATAATGACGAGATTTTATTTGATCCAACACTATCAAGATTCGCCAGACCATTGGCATAACTTGGGCATAACTAAGTCCGGTGAGGTCGAAAAAACTGGAGATAAAGGGTGGAAATGGATACCGGAGTCCAAGAGAGAAAGGATAAGCGAAAAAACAAACCCACTCGTCGGATGATGCATCCGATCGGGCTTCCTTGTCAAAGGGGCGAAAGACCGTTCCGGTGGGAAAGGCACCGGAGTCTTTGAGAGCAGCAATATCAGCATTATTGAAACAGCAAATCTCCTTTGCTGGATCGGTGATAAAGTTTTGACTTATGAGGGTTGAGGCTGACCGGTCTGAGCGGGATTTCGTTCGTGGTGCCATTGAGCAAATTATGAAAAATTAAAGAAAGGAGATTAGAAGAGAAGATACCTGATGCTTGCTCGAAGATAAGGATAACCGAGACAAGGAGTCCCTCGGTTAATATAGGATGAATATAGGGGGGTAAAAAGTAAATAATGCCTTGGAAGTTGCACCGCTGTCATTTCAAGAGTCTAGTCATATTAATTGCCTTAAGTTGTGAAGTAAAGTTTTGAAATATATCCGTTGGATTGGTATCCCAACTGATATATTTGGGGACAATTGTTAGGGGTCATTTTCTTAACATATGTATCCTGACCAATATCCTGCCTTTGTTTGTTTATTTGTGATCAGGATGCTGGAAGAGGATATTGCTGACATCTTGGGCGATATCCTGAGGCTTATTGAATTAACCACGTGCAGGTTAAGGGCAGAGGCTTGCTAACGGTCAAGAGGACTTCTTCTCCTCAAGACTCGGACGAATTTGTTGAGAAAGAGACGTTGAGCCCGAAAGACCAGCTCTACAACGTTCCAAGAAGGAATATTCGGTGGATCCCGCAAGTTTAGGGTAGTTAGTTATTTTATCTTTACTATAAATAGATGAGGTCGGATCAGCTTAGAACACATCGTTTCACACTTACACTCTCGAACACAATCACACTCTAGCTAATTGCAAACACCACACATGTATTTCATTTTCGTTGTAACACTTAGTCGATCCGTACCACATCCTGCACTGTATCCTGATTTTTGAAGCAATTGAAGAACAAGGCAGCTGCGATTGTCAGCTCCCGAGGTTTTATGCCGGCGATCTAGATTGATCAAGGGCTTTCCTCGTACATCTCGTGTCATTTACTTTACTTTTTGCTCATTATTTGCTCATTGTTTGATCATCGATACAGCTCAATATCCCGAGCCGTATCCTGAAACTGTTTTTGCAAGTAATTTAATCAACACATTTTTGACACTTACTTCTAGCACACTACCTCACTAAACTAATTTGATCACTTAATTACTTCGGTAATTTTTGACCAAAACAGGTAGGATGGCTAAATGGTCAGTGAAATTAAGTGCCTATGATCTAATATAAGAACCTAGAAATGCCATAAAGTCTCAGGCCCTAGTTGACTTTGTGGCTGATTTCAGTAGTGATATTCTAAATGAAGTAGACCTAGAAGTGCAACAACTAGTAGAAAATATAGAATCCTGGACACTATATACTGATGGTGCATCTAATGTAAGAGGTGTAGGTTTGGGTATACTACTAAAATCGCCACAGGGGGACATATTACCCCAGGCTATTAGGTGTGAGTTTCCTGCCACTAATAATGAAGCAGAATATGAAGCTTTAATTGCGGGATTAGAATTGGCTAAGAGCATGAATATCAAGGGTTTACAACTATTTGTTGATTCCTTGTTAATTACTAATCATTTTAATGAGACCTATGCAGTTAAAGGTGAGAAGTTGACCGAGTATCTCGAAATTCTCAAAAAATTAGCAGGATATTTCGATATTTTTACACTTGAACAGGTACCTAGAGAGGATAATGCTGAAGCTGATGCCTTGGCAAATCTAGGATCATCAGTCAGGATACCGGAGGGAACCCAAATACCAATAATACATATCCTGTATCCTGCGACGGATCCTCTTAAATCTCAGAATAAGGAGTAGTAGGTATTCAGGATCCTGATGATGAGTATCCCGAGGAGGATCCTAAGTCCTGGACGGCTCCAATCATGAGATACCTCAAGGAAGGACACATCCCAAAGGATGAAAATCCTAAGGCCTTTAGAATAAAGGTATCACGATCACTATTATAAATAATGTTTTGTATAAGAAATCTCTTACAGGACCATATCTGAGGTGCTTGGAGGATCCTGAAACCAAAGAAGTGCTTCAGGATATACACGAAGGGGATTGTGGTAACCATACTGGGGGCATGTCGTTATTCTCGAAGGTATTAAGAACAGGATACTATTGGCTGACGATGAGGAAAGATGCTGAAGAATATGCTCGAAGATGTGATGCATGTCAAAGACACAGTAATATATTACATCAACCTGCTGAGCCACTTTACCCTATCACTTCCCCTTGGCCATTCATGAAGTGGGGAATGGATATAGTAGGAAAATTCCCAAAGGCTCCAGGAGGAAAAGTCTTCATGCTGGCAATGACTGATTATTTCTCTAAGTGGTTTGAAGCTGAAGCATTTGTTCAAGTTAGAGACCAAGAAGTAGTATCCTTCATTTAAAGGAATATCCTGACTAGGTTTGGAGTACCAGCTGAGATAATTTGTGACAATGGTTCTTAGTTTATAAGTAAGAGGACTACTGAGTTTTGCAAGAGTTGGGGAATTAAAATGATCACATCTACACCGGTACATCCTCAAGCAAATGGACAAGCAGAATCCTCAAACAAGATAATTGTCAACAATTTGAAGAAAAGACTTGGAGCTAAGAAGGGAATATGGGCAGAAGAATTACCCTTTGTTTTATGGGCTGATAGAACGACATTAAAAAGTGCAACTGGCCAAACCCCATTTTCCTTAGTATTTGGAGCAGAAGCGGTGATCCCAACAGAAATGGTGATACCTACGGCGAGATCCAATCTCTGGGATCCTGAGCAGAATCCTGAAGCCCTATGCCAGGAATTGGATACTATTGATGAGACGAGAGATGCGGCAAAGCTAAGGATGGAAGCACATCAACAAAGGATATCCAGAGCATATAACAAAAATATAAGGACTAGAATGTTTCAAGTTGGAGATTGGGTATTAAGAAAGGCTTTTCAGAATACTACTAATCCTGCTGATGGAAAGTTGGCTCCAAAGTGGGAAGGACCCTATGAGATTGAATCAGAATCAGGGAAAGGAGCATACCGACTCAAGAATATGGAGGGGGATATGCTACCAAGATCCTGGAATGCTATACACCTAAAGTTCTATTTCAAGTGAGTTTAGAATTTAACTTCTAACTCAGGATGGTATGAATTCTATCTCTTTTAATATATTTGATATTGTTTATTCTTTTGAACCCAATACTGACTTAAGCATCAGAGGGGTGTTAGCCAGGCTAACACCCATCTTAGTTTACGGTTTTTTTGCAGTATATGCTTCAGGATATAACTACAGGATACACACTCAGGATACTTCGAAAGATTAGAGGATTGGCCCTCTCTCTCACGTTTAAGGGATCCTGATCCCTTCACAGGTTTAAAGGTATTCACATTTCTCTCGAATTGGGTTTAAACACCCCGCCTGGAGCTCAAGTTATCCAGGGATAGTTCAAGATAGCGGGACCAGTCCATGTAAAAGTGGCTGACAATTTCGTTATTGTTGGCTATATCCTGGATCCTAAAGGTATATGAGGATTGATCACCCTCTCTCGCGAAAGGGTATTTTCATACTCTCTAAGGTTTAAAGGTTTTCACCTTTCTATGTCTTGGAGTTTATACACTCCCGCCTGTAGCGCATGAAAATTTGGGATTTTCCCCAGAATACTTATGGGTTTATCCCTAGAATACTAAGGATTTATCTCCAGTATATTTTAGGGTGACATAAGGACTGTACAAACAGTTAGAACTAATGTCCAGAAAATTTCTAAGTGTTCGAAGACATTATGCACAGGGGATATTCCTACTGAGGCAATTGTGTAAAGCTCAAAGGATCAAACTTGGACCAAGTGCACTAAGTATCTCGGACTGGGGACATCTTCGTGGAAAAAATTGCAAAAGGATTGAAGTTTGAGAATAGGGTTATACTCTATTCCTGGCATGATCTTTCCTTTATAAACCCTATTTGAATCATTTGAATTTTTGAAACTATGTTTGACAAAAGCTTAAATATCCTGATTAGGATATATTCTCAGGATATATTCTCAAAATGTATTTTTAGAATATGTTTCAGGATATTTGGTTGGAATATTTAGGATATGGTGCTTGGGTTAAAAACTAAAACTGTATTCTAGTCGAACAAGTATTATTAAAACAAACTTTGTAGAAATAAAACCATATTAATTGATGACCAAGGGCTTCATCCTGAAACCCAGGACCCATCCACCTTTGGCCATCATATTGTTTTAGTGCAGGAAATGTAAATTGTTCAAAGACAAGAAATAATAAATTGTTTAACAGACCACAACCATCAAATTTAAAAAAGTGGGCTCCGGCCTAGGTATAAACATCCATCACTGCCCGCTTCGCTGCTTTTAAGGGGCAGCACCTTCTTCATTCATCATGTCTTCACCAGCATCCGCTTCAGGATTAGCTTGAACATCCTTCTCAGCCTCATCACCAGCACCAATTAGCTTTTCAATTGCTTTCGAAGGCCCCTCAGCTGCAGATTTAACAGGATGCTCCACAAGATTACCGCCAAGATCCCTTAGCTTCATCTCCCAGACGTCGACGTTCCAAGAAGGGCATTCGAAGCCCAAGGTCTTGGCTTCATAAGCCATTTTTAGCCTAGCCTGAAGAAGGGAGATGACAACGGAGCTTTTAAGGCCTTCCCGGTAAGTGGCCATATCCTTTTCATGTTGGGCCTGGGCGGCATCGAGATGGGTTTGGGCTTCATGAGTGGCTTTCTTGAGGGCAGCCTGATGCTCCTGGGTCATGGCCTTGAACTTGTCCTCGTAATGTCGAGATTTAGCAGCAGCAATCATACCTTGGTCAGAAATGGTAACCTCAGCTTTCTTCAATTTGGACTTGAGCACCTTGTTGAGCCCACAGGATTCTTCGTACAAATGAACCAGACGTTCGAGGCCCTACACTGAAAAACACAGGTATTATTGTATAATAACCAAGATATTGGTTTGACATATATGTGCAGGATATGGAATAATGATCTATACCTGGTTAAGAAAGGAAATCATGAACCCGCTTGCCTCGATAAACCCGTGATTCTCATAGGGGAACGTCTCGGGAGTCGCAGGTGAATCAGTCTCTTTCTTCTTGCGAGAACTTGAGCTCCGGGGCTTAGTAGCTGGCGAAGGCTTGGGAATGATGATGGCTTTAGAGCTGCTGGGTTTGGATGAGGTAATAGGTTTGAGACTTGGCTCCTTCTTGACCTGGACAGGATCAGAGTAACTGTCCAACTCCTCAAGGTCGAAAACTTCTGGGATTTTTGGCTGGCGCTGCATAAAGGAGAAGTTCTAAATCCTTACTACTCTTTCATTATATTACACTAATCAATCATTTACAAAATGACTCTTACCAGACATATCAGATGATGAATATTGACTGGAACTTGGGAGGTGTGTGGAAAAGCTCCTATCACTTTCCGGTAACCGGTAAATTGCTTCGATTCTCTTTTCAGATTCTTAAGTAGGAGGGGTTACTTCTTTGAAGTTCACTGCATAAGGGCCAAATAAAAAAGTATTAGCACAGGATATAGGCCTAGAGATATTTGGGGATATTCTTAAAACCCTAAACCCTACCGGTGGTTAACCACTCCACCGGGAGGCTAGTACCATCGAAGATGGAATCTCGCTTAACGAAGAAGAATTTCCGTTGCCATCCGTCCTCGTTTTTTGTGGCTTTAAGGATGAGGGGTTTACTGGAAGTGGAAAAGGTAAAAACCGACTGGAGCCGTGTGATCGGAGACGATAGGCGTTTGGAATATCCTCGATGCAGTGGTCAGGAAAGTGAAGATTTTTTTATTTGGTTAAGTACGATCAGTACCCTCCAAACCATGGGCATTGTTTGGGCAAAGCTAAGACCGGTGGTTCGAAAAAAATGCATCATGAATTCAGGAAAAGGATACCGAAGGCCTAGCGAGAAAGGATATGCCGGAAAAAAGACCCAATCGGCAGAAGAAACGTCTGATCGAACTGACCGGTCGAATGGTCTAATAATCGCGCTATCTGGAAAGGCGCCGGAGGCTCTCAATGTTGCGATATCTGCGTTATCTAAGGCACAAATCTCCTTCACGGGGGTTTTGAGAAGCTTTTGCTGAACGAAGGTCTCCGTCAACTCGCCGGTATGAGAACGTGTTCTAGTAGCCATTGGAAGTGGAATGAAGAAATTGGCAGGGAATGAAGAAAGAATGGATAATTACATGGAGATTCTGTTGATGATATTTGGTTTTCAAACAGAAAGAGAGAAGATATAGGGGCGTAATAGATATCCATCGAGTGAAAACCGCGTTGGAAGTTGCATAATGTTGTCTTGACCGTCGTTTCAGTTTAATAACCTCGATTTAAGAGATAAGCTTTAAAATATATCTGTTGGAATTGGTATACCAACAGATATATTTTGGGGACAATTGTTATGGGTGATTTTCTGCTCATATATCCCGACTAATATTCTTACTTTGTTTGTTTTTATGTGACCAGGATACTGGATCAGGATATTGGTAACATCCTGATACAATATCCTGGTAGTAACTAATTAACCCACGTGTAGATTAAATGGTGTAAGTCTCTAACGTTCAAATGGACTTCTTCTCCTCAAGACTCAGGAAAATCAGTTAGATTATGGACGTTGAAGCCGGAAGACGTGGACTACAACGTTCACAAAAGGAATATTCCATATATCCCGGATTTATAGGCTAGTTAGTTAGTTTCTTTTTACTATAAATAGATTGATCGGATTAGATAAGAACACACACAATCTCTCATACACTCTTTTCTCTCTAGCTGCAAACACTCATAATACACTTACACTTGTATCGAATTCACATTGTAACACTTAGTCGATCCGCATCATATCCTGCACTGTATCCTGACATTTGAAGTAATAAGAAGAACAAGGCAGCTGCGATTGTCAGCTCTCGAGGTTTTGTGCCGGCGATCTAGATTGATCAAGGGCTTTCCTCGTATATCCCGTGTCACCATTTACATTTTTGCTCATTGTTTGATCGTAGATACAGCTCAATATCCTGAGCCGTATCCTGAAAACTGTTTTTGCAAACAACTTAATTAGCATATTTTCAACACACTTTCTTAGCACACTACCTCACTTAACTAATTTGATCACTTAATTGCTTCGGTAATTTTTTACCAAAACAATAATATTGATCCACCACTAGCACAAATGTTGCGACCTCTAAAAGGGTTGAGAATATATGTTGGGTAAAAAATAATTATCTATGATTAAATACTTAAAGCCATTGGTGAGAGATTTGCTTACGGTTCATTGGTTTTCACTTTAGTGAATGAATGTTCCCAAGATTAGGGGGAGATAACAAGCAGTTGGAAAGTGAAAAGTAGAATGAATTATCATGTCATCTTGATCCTCAGACTATAAATGGTGAACCAGAAGTTCAAAGGATAATAATTTACCAATATTAAAGAATAAATTACCAAACAAGTTCATTGAGGACAACCACATATTTTATAATGAGTCTATATTCGTGTCCCAAGAGGACAACCACATATAGAGTGACTAAGTAAGTCACATAATCAACTGCTTATGCTCCAGTTATATTCGTGTCCCAAGAGGATAACCACATATTTTGTAATGAGTCTATTGCACGCCTAAAGCATGCTAGACTAGTTGATTACAATAATAAAATTCCTCAAAATTGGAGCAAGTAATTAAGATGGTTAAGTCAAGGTTATAGTAATAAGATCTCCTGAAGAGACAGTAGACATCAGGTTATATTAATAAGATGATGGTTCAAGAAGAACCTCAGGTGCCTGAAAATAAAGAGATCACGATAAGTTGTATCATGTCTAAGATATGTATGGAATCAAAATAAAAATCGACGTCGTTATACTTTTCTATATAATGTAGCGCTTGAAATGATTAAGTAATGAGGATCATGATTTGAGATATGCCTATGAACATAAACATAGAAATGATTGGCAAAATGCAAATAAGACAAAGTTGAATTCTCTAATAAAATGGAAAGATGTCGGACCAACAGTCCATACAACTGAAGTTATAAATATTTTGGATATAAACGGGTCTTTTATGCGAACCATGTGAAAATCAAATTGAGTGATATAAGGAAAAATTGGTGGCACGAGAATTTTCGCAAAGACCTGTGATTGATTATGAGGAGATGTATTCTCGTGTGGTGGATGCCTTGACTTTCCAATATCTTATTAGTTTGGTAATAAAGAGACAATTGATATGCGTCTTATAAATGTTATGTATCACTTGATACTGAAAGTTTACATGAAATTCTCGAAGGATTCTTTTTGTTGAGTGGTTTGGTCTTGTACAACAGGGGTTCGAGTGGGCCGAGTAAATTGGTGTTCAACTGGATGTTAGTTGTAAATTGGTATTATTCATTAATGATTTTCTGAGATGTATGGTTATGATGTTAGGAGTCGGTTTAACTAATTACGACATTAGATAGAAGTAGCCTGCGATGTTTAACCTTTGATCTTGGTTGTGTAACGATGAATGTTCATGAGATTGGATTCAGGTTGATTTGAATCTCGATGATGATGATATTAGTTATTAGGGTCTGAATCTGTTAACCTCTATAGCAGTCCGAGTATATTAGGTGTTCATATGAGAATTGTTTTGGTCAGCATATAACAGTTTAGGTCAGGGTTTCTTGAAGTAATGGGTGGCCGGTTGTTTAAGTGGGCCGAGTATAAGAGTGTATGGGCCGGATATATATTTCAGAATTTAGAAAAGAAAATTCTGATCATGTATAAGTTCCGAGTATAAGGGGGAGGGGGTGTTTCAGGTACTTGATAAATCCTGATTATCACTTGTGATATACATTGGTCCGAGTTTTTCATATATGTAATAAATATGCATGTTCGAGTTAATCTGGTAAGCATGTATTGAAATTTACTTGATTAAGTGGGCTCTGACTTGTTTTATGATATCATACCTACTCAATGTCTAAAAAGTGTGTATAGGAGTCCGACATTATTTTCATGGATTCGAGTTTAATAGACATAGGTATTTATCCGGGTTTGTGTAATAGTTATGAGCCTGCTTACACGCCTATATGTGTTATTCGAGAATGTATGTCGCTACCTGAATTTACATGTGTATCTGTGCTAAACGTGCTATGCATACATGCGCCCGAGTTTCTTAAATCATAATATTTGTTACCAAGTAGAGAATCCACGGTATGGCACAACATGATGAAATATGTTAATCTGTTTACATAAACACTGAACACTGAGTTGTTTAGATACTCATGGTGTTGCAAACCCTACATGTATGCTCACTTACATGATATTGTACCTTAGGTTGCGTGCAACGGACTTAACAGTTAACGAATATTAGAAGTATATTATCAAACCGATACACTTGTTGCATGCTCGCAGGTCGTTAGATGTCTTGGATTGGAACTTGCTGTCTGGTGTAGCTGGAGTGGTCATGGGTCGAACTGGATGGATGCATGTATTGGAATTATTGATATGACGCGTTGGTTTTGAAACAGTTAAACTATGATTCCTTTTATTTGCTTCCACTGAACATGTTGGTTTTCATTTAAACTTAATGATGGTACTTTTCATAATAAATGATGATTTTATTTAGAAACTTGTGATTGGTTCAACATGATTAGTGGCTCGTTATTGGTTTGTCACACGCTTAGCCGGGTTTTCCATGGGTGGTATTTTGGGGGTGTGACAGTTTGGTATCAGAGCCACTGGTTATAGCGAACTTGGTTTTAAAACGTTTTATAAAACCAGACTATAACCGAACAGTTCTGAAATCGACCATGATACTCACTTGTTCGTCTTTCTCACTTGTTGCATACATTACATGACTAGTACACATTTGCTTATGACGCAAGATACGAACACACACTCGTCACTATAGCATGATTGCATGAATTGCTTGCTTACATTATGATGCATTTTAAAACCGTGAGGGGCGGGTGCTGAGAGCGTGCTGGCCGCCAAAGCGGACAATATAATGGTGCGTTGATAGTATGTCATAGTCTTTGGATTTCTGTGATCTTATTACCTTGACAACCTCTGTTTGACATTTGAGTTTGAGGAACCATTTGACATGAGTTAGGAGGAACTGAGATGGGCATGCAAATCACAATATTATTGTGGGTGCACACATAATAATAATGTGGGGTGCATGTGAGTCCCAGTGAGACTTAACAAGTGAAAAAGGGGTTCTGTTCCATTATTCGAACAGTGTGAACGTAACAAATCTATAGGAGTCATAGCAGTGGTTGTCTTCTACTTGAACGTGATCTTCTCACTCCTCTCTGAATTCTTACGAATCTCGAAGCTATCGTGTATTACTTGAACACCCATCTGAACGCCTAGCAAACTGTGGAGAATGTTAGGTGCTAGTACGAACGTCCCTGAGTTGGATGTCGCAGCATCGAATGATTGGTCGATACCTTTCTCACTTCTCTTCGTTTACTGGAACTCAATGTGTTGGCGTCTTAGATCCTGAAGTGCGATCACTTCTGCAACACTCTCGTAACATACCATGTATTACTCAATTAACTTGCTAGATCCATGGGCAAGAGGATGAGCGTAGTATCCCACAAACCTCAGTATTAGAACAGCCTTGGTTACCGGCAACGAACACCAGCAAATTGACTTCAATCAAATCCTTAACCCTAGCCAGTAACTTAAGGGAATCAACTCCTACGAATTAATCGAGACATAAACAATGACAATTGACCATGGTGTAGAATGTGTAACTTCTCGCACAGTGAGTAGCACTTTAGGACGTGGCACGGAATGTGAAATAGGTGAACCCGGTAGGTGAAGGATCGTAGAGCTTCGTTTCGAGCAACGACATTAGAGGCAACGGTCACGGCAACAACAAGGTACTCGTAGTCATAGCCTACCGTATGAAAACAAAGGTGACTTCTACAAGGATTGACTGCTATTAAGTCAAAATGTCAATAACCAAGGGAATGACGACAGTACTGGAATCTTCGTAATGAAAACAACAACGCTGGAAATGATGCTCGTAGAAGGGCATTTAGGATTGGTGTGGGCAACGCTAGGAATATATAGCAACCTGATGGCCTGCACGTTCTTGGAACTAATTGTTCCGTCTCTGTTCTGTCTAACTCTGATACTTCTTGAAACTGAACTTGTTGTGGACTCGGCCGATGGCACATCAATTGAAGGCCCTTATGTCCATTAGGACGCAAACTCGACCTTGACTTTCCTCCTGCTATCCTTGATAGTTTCGATACGGTAGTTAGTATGGATTGGTTATCCAGATATCGCGCAGCTATACCCGGTGAGGAGAAAACTTTGCGCACCCCTCTCTTTAGTGAAGAATCGTTATCTGTTCTAAAGTGCCAGAGTGCATGTCAGCAATGAAGGCCCAGAAGTGCCTAAGGAGGGATTACCCCGCTACGTTAACAAACGTTACTGACGTTAAGGCTAAGGAAGTGAGGATCGAGGATCCACCAATTATTCGTGATTCCTCTCAGTGTGCTACCCGGGGAACTTTCAGGTTTGCTTCCACAACTGTTAGGCAGAATCTCAGTTTGATCTCACGCCAGAGGCCGCTCTGATTACTCGTACGTCATACCGTCTTGCACCAGGAGGGTTGCAAGAACTATCTAATCAACTACAGGAACTGTTGGACAGGAGTTCTGTTGGACATAGTTTTTTTTCCGGTTTGGGGAGCCCCAGTTATATCCGTGAAGATAAGTCTTTTCGTAAGTGTACTTATTATTGAGAACTCCACAAGATGCCAGTCAAGAACCGTTTGCCTTGACCATGTATTGGCAACCTGTTGACCAGCTGCGAGGGTCAAACTCCTATTCGAGGATTGACTAACGAACGAACTAGTGTCAGATGGAAGTCTAAGGGAAGAATGTTCCTACAACGGCATATCAAACGCAGTGTGGCCATTACGACCTTGTATTCCACGACCTTTGGGCAAATCATTACACCAGCAGCTTCATGGATCACATGAATCGACTACGCTTATTGATGACGTGTTGAATCATTTCCAAGAGAAAGGAACATCATGGATGGCAACTGTATCTTATTATAGAGCTCCTGAGGGAGGAGCCATTACATGTGAAGTCTTGTTAGATGCAACATCTGGATTTGAGAGATACATTTTGCCCACGTAGCCAACGAATTGGGAATACACGTGGATCTAGCTAAGATCCATCTTGTTAGAAACTGATCGACACCAAAGATCCCTTCGAGGATACAGTAACTTCTTGGCCTGGCTAGATACTATCGTATAATCATCACAGGATTTTCGAGGTTTTCGCAGCTTCAACCTCTTTAGCACAGCAGGGTGCTGCGTATTCGTGGGAGACAAACAGGGGAACGTCTTTGCAGCTTTTAAAACCCAACACTACAATGCACGGAACAACGTCTTTACCCGAGAGTACGGGTGATTTAGTGGTATACCATGATGGTTCGAATCAGAGTCTCAGCTACACACAAGTGTAACACAAGAGGGAAATGGCTTACGTGGTGGATTAACAGGAAGAATAACACGACTCACAACCTGGGGTGGAATCCACGATCTCGGATTTGAGCTGGAGGCATTACTTGGACGGTATCAGATGCACAACTTAGACCGGTCACAAGAGCCTCCTGTGTACCCTTGTTTCGAAAGAGATCTAAACATGTGATGGCATCGCTGGATGGAACTCCCGAGCGATTACGACTATGGAACCTACACATGCAGCTCACCATCGACTCTAACCTATCTGATTAGATTCGCCCTGTTCAAACCGAAACACTAAAGGAAGAAAAGTTTCAAGTTGGGTCCATGCGGGGCATGGAAGAGCAACTTCTGGCAAGTTGGACGATATTCGCCACTTCATGGAACGAGTATGAGTCTCGCTATACAACAATCCAAGGGAACTTGTGTTGAGCAAAACACACCCGCCTTGATATTCTAATAGTTTGGGTTTTGATCAGAGGTAGTAGGATCTATAAATCTTGTACTGGTGATCGGGCAAGAAGGCCCACCTAGTTGTGTAGGTGAATGATGTTTGACTAGTGGGAAGGTTAAGGTGGGTATCAGCAACCAGAAACACGCATATGGAAGTGAGAACGGACTGCCATGGATTCTGTCACTAGCCTACTTACAACTCAGAACGGAAATAGTATCACCTGGGTGATCGTTGATTGTCTCACGTTACCAGCACACTTTCTTGCAAATCAAGGAAACTGACGAGTCTTCACAGCTGTGAATGTCCTTCTGAGAGAGGCGGCTTTTAGGAATGGGGTGCCAACTCTTGTTACCTCTGATTTTGATATGTACCTGATTTATAACAGGCACTAGACAACACTCTTGGCTCACGTCTAGACATGAGCATTGCTCATCACCGTAGGACAAACGGTCGGAGCAAACGAACCATACAGACACTCGAAGTCATGCTGCGAGCATGAGTAGGACTAAAATTAGTAAAACTGGAAGGACGCTCACCTTTGGATGAGTCCTACTACAGCAAATACCACTCTAGTATTCAGGCAGCTCCGTTCGAGGCATTGTTTGGACGACAATGTCGATCTCCGTTTTGGACTAAAGAGAGTGACAACCTATTCACAGGCCCAGGACTTGTAATCGAAACTCTTGAGAAGATTAATTAGATCGGAAATCGTGGGGTGACAACGCGTGAAGCGACAGGAAACCTAATAAGCTTAGGAAACACTGGGAGTTCGCTGTAGGCGATCGTATCATGTTGAAAGTCTCACCCTGGGAGGGTGTGGTACGCTGGGAAGCATGGCAAGCTTAATTTATGTTACGTTGAGTCATTCAGAATCCTGGAAAGAATCGGTCACGTGGCCTACAAACTAGAGTTACCCGACGCATTGGGTAACGTACACAATGCCATTTATGTCTCAAATCTAAGGCAGTGTTTGACCGATGAAACACTTGTGATACCTTTGCTAGAGCCTATTGTTAACGACAAGTTGTGGTTTGTTGAGGAACCCACTGAAAACATGGACCAGGAAGTCAAGGTCCATAAGTATAGCCGAATCCCAATCCTGAGAGCTCGTTGGGACTCAAGACGTGGAGCGGAGCTCACATGGGAATGCGAGGATCAGGTGAGGCTCAAGTATCCTCAATTGTTCAAAACTACAGAATCGAATTTTGATGTGATTGGCGAATTTCGGGACGAAATTCCCTTTCAAGTTGGGGATGATGTGGCAACCGAGGAAAATCCACAATCATCTTGAACTACCATTACATTTCTCTGTTATCACTTATCAAATTTCGGGACGAAATTTCTTTCAAGTTAGGGATGATGTGACAACTCGTGTTTTGCAATTTCTTTACGTTTTGTTTTATAGTATAACTGACGTATACAATGTATGAATAATTATGTTCGATGATAATCCGGTGGTTGGGATACGCTAATGTTTATGTGAATAGTTATTAGTTTATAATTCTGGTCACGCACTAACTTGGGGATCGCACACCCCTTTCAACTCATACACCGCTCTTCGAGTCGCACACCTCTAGCTTGGGCCGGATATTCTTTTGGTAGGCTGAATCATTGTCGGCCCAGTTCCCCTAAGCCCAAACCGAACCTAACTTCTTTAATTGAGGGCTTGCATGCATACATCTATGTATACGACTTCACTATCTCAGCAACACACACAAACCCATGAAACCCTACTTCCCCTTGGACGACAACAGGAGGCAGATCCAACCCAGTCGCAACCTTCCTCTTGTGCTAACTATCTCTATCTCCTCGCTCCATGTGCCTGGTTAGTATGTTACCCTTGGTTTTGGTTGATAATTATTGATGACTTAGGATATGTATTGTGTATCGATGCAAATCTCTGTGGACATATGTGATTGTGTTATTGATTGATTGATTATTGATTGTTTCTTTTTGTTGAGTGGTTCGGTCTTGTACAACAGGGGTTCGAGTGGGCCGAGTAAATTGGTGTTCAACTGGATGTTAGTTGTAAATTGGTATTATTCATTAATGATTTTCTGAGATGTATGGTTATGATGTTAGGAGTCGGTTTAACTAATTACGACATTAGATAGAAGTAGCCTGCGATGTTTAACCTTTGATCTTGGTTGTGTAACGATGAATGTTCATGAGATTGGATTCAGGTTGATTTGAATCTCGATGATGGTGATATTAGTTATTAGGGTCTGAATCTGTTAACCTCTATAGCAGTCCGAGTATATTAGGTGTTCATATGAGAATTGTTTTGGTCAGCATATAACAGTTTAGGTCAGGGTTTCTTGAAGTAATGGGTGGCCGGTTGTTTAAGTGGGCCGAGTATAAGAGTGTATGGGCCGGATATATATTTCAGAATTTAGAAAAGAAAATTCTGATCATGTATAAGTTCCGAGTATAAGGGGGAGGGGGTGTTTCAGGTACTTGATAAATCCTGATTATCACTTGTGATATACATTGGTCTGAGTTTTTCATATATGTAATAAATATGCATGTTCGAGTTAATCTGGTAAGCATGTATTGAAATTTACTTGATTAAGTGGGCTCTGACTTGTTTTATGATATCATACCTACTCAATGTCTAAAAAGTGTGTATGGGAGTCCGACATTATTTTCATGGATTCGAGTTTAATAGACATAGGTATTTATCCGGGTTTGTGTAATAGTTATGAGCCTGCTTACACGCCTATATGTGTTATTCGAGAATGTATGTCGCTACCTGAATTTACATGTGTATATGTGCTAAACGTGCTATGCATACATGCGCCCGAGTTTCTTAAATCATAATATTTGTTACCAAGTAGAGAATCCACGGTATGGCACAGCATGATGAAATATGTTAATCTGTTTACATAAACACTGAACACTGAGTTGTTTAGATACTCATGGTGTTGCAAACCCTACATGTATGCTCACTTACATGATATTGTACCTTAGGTTGCGTGCAACGGACTTAACAGTTAACGAATATTAGAAGTATATTATCAAACCGAGCAAACTAAGGTGAGTTCATTACTCTTGAGCATGCGTCCCGGTGGTTGGGACAGTCAGTGGGTATCCCTGAGAGGGATAGGTTTTGGGTAAATCATGGGTATTCCTGAGAGGAATATGTCTTTTGGGTAAATCTGGAATGTTGGATAATATACTCATCCTATCACCATTAAAGTCCCTCCTTATTGTTTGTTACCTGAGAGGTAACAGGGAATTAGTTGGTAGCGCTACTTAGGTTTGGCACCCTCACCCCGTACCGGAGAGGACGGGTGTGAACTAATGACTCAGTCATGCCCAATGCTTTGATAGGAGCATTGGGGAAAGGGCAAAATAAATCAGGAGCCGTCTTGTATCCAAGGTATTATCAACATTGTAATCAATGAACTGAATTAAACACCTGGTAACTAACGTTTTCACAAACTATGAACTCACCAGCGTTGTCTGATACACTTGTTGCATGCTCGCAGGTCGTTAGATGTCTTGGATTTGAACTTGCTGTCTGGTGTAGCTGGAGTGGTCATGGGTCGAACTGGATGGATGCATGTATTGGAATTATTGATATGACTCGTTGGTTTTGAAACAATTAAACTATGATTTCTTTTATTTGCTTCCTCTGAACATGTTGGTTTTCATTTAAACTTAATGATGGTACTTTTCAGTAATAAATGATGATTTTATTTAGAAACTTGTGATTGGTTCAACATGATTAGTGGCTCGTTATTGGTTTGTCACATGCTTAGCAGGGTTTTCCATGGGTGGTATTTTGGGGGTGTGACAGAATGTACATGCATATTTGGATAACATGGGCAGAATTCCCTCATGGATTGATAATGCCAGAAGCATTGATATGAAAACCTCAAGAACGTACTATATCAAGTTCACAATGAATATGTCTACTAAAATAGTTGGGCAAGTGTTGTAAAACTCGAGATATTCTGGTAAAGATGGATATATGTTTGATTAAATTAGTCATTGCTTTTATAAAAAAATTACTTTTAAAGTTCACTATAATCGCAGTTTACAGTGATAATGTCCCGCATTATCCAGAGAAACTATCGAGCTTTTAGATGGAGAATATTTGAATGACCTTGACACATTGTAATTATTGCTCGACTTGCAGTTCAAGTATATGTGCAATCAATCAAACTATATCTGTAAGAGGTTGGCGTGTTTTACCATGGACAAAGCTTATCCTTTAACTACGTTAAAGGTTGTTCAATTACTTGATATATAAAATGACTGTTATAGCCTCATATGAAAGAAATTGAAATTTTTGGTCTAGAGGTACCAGGGGCGATGCTTTGAAGGGGCCAGGAGGGGCGCTCCGACCCCCCGAACTTTTCGGCCAGTAGTGTTATATATGTAGTTTTCTTATAGAAATTTTTTGGTATATATGTTTTTGACCCCCCCCCCCCCCCGGTTCTATAGAAATTTTTGGGTATATACGTTTTCGACCCCCCCCCCCCCCGTAAAAAAATTCAAGCTTCGCCACTGAGAGGTACCATCTTTAAGTGCAATTGTGCATTATTATTTCTTTCTATCTATTCATGATTTTATATATCTTTGTTGAATTTATCGATTTGATATAGTATGTGTTAAACGACGAAATATTGAAATGGGAAAACATCTATTTCAATACATCTAAGGTATGTAAGATATGATTTATATTTTACTAACCTATCAAAACAAGTTTGGTTAGTTTTGTAAATGCAGGGAATGTAACAAATCACAGTTGTAGATCTTATGATATTTGTTTAAAAGAAGAGGCACTAGAAGGCTCATATGAAGATATACAACATTGAGAACATAAAGAATTGCACATTAAGGGATCAAGCGGAAAAACTTTGAGCAACTTTCAAGAAAAATAGGCACTAGTCACTTGAAGAATACATGTTCAAATGGAGGGGAGTATTATACAAGTTGCACTCTTTTTCCCTTCACTGAGTTTTATCCCATTGGATTTTCTTAGTAAGGTTTTTAATGAGGCAACGTACATGATCCAGAAGTATCAGGGGGAGACGATAAGCGATGCACTCTTTACCCTTAGCTAAGGTTTTGTCCCATTGGGTTTTCCTGGTAAGGTTTTTAACGAGCCAACATCTCCAATCGTATCAAGTTGATAACCAATGGGGAGTGTTATAAATATATTATTAAATATTATGGTTATCAACACCAAAAATATATTAGCTTATTCTCCAAATTTTCTTCTCCTATATATACTTCCCATTGTATCTATTCTATGGCATCTCTTTGTAACATCCCAAAAATGCGTAATTTATTTATTTTACCTTAAATGTTCTAAGTATGTAGTATTATAACTTTAGTTGACTAACTAAGTTAAAGAAATGTGATGTTAGCATAGAAAGAATGAAATTTTGTGCATTAACAAACAACAAGTAGAACTAGAAGGGCTGAAGTTAAACAATTAAATGAAAGCTTATCAATAATACCTTGTTAAGTAAACTAGGTTTTCTACTCTTATGGTAATTTTACATAATGTATACATTTTGAAGCAACATGTATAAGAGAGCCAAGCTATTTTAGAGGGGGTAGACTTGCACATTGTCCAAAAATTTAAGACACTTTAGGGGCATTTTAGAAATTTTGGCACCTTTGTAAATAAAAGTAATTTAAAGAGTTATGGGTACTAATCAATATAAATTAACAAGTAATGATCATCAAGGCCATCATTTATTGAATTAATGAGGAAATTAAATATTAGTATTTGAAGAGTTTAGCCTTGCACTAATCTATATACAAAGCAAAACCCATAACCGATTTTGAAGTTAAAATTGTTAAGTAAATGCTAAACACACTCATGTGTATATAATATGTATTCCACTCATGTGATTATAAGATTTTGATCTCTTATTCTCTCCTAAAAGTCGGTTTCTTCCTCTTCTGATATATCGTTCAAACCCTATCAAAATCAACATCAGCCTCATCTCTCCGATCTTATTATGTAAGCCAGTGAATTCCACCAAATTGTCTCCACCATGTCTGATGTGGTTTACACCGCCACCACCACCAAGTCCGTTGGTTGTAGTACATAGGCTGACGAACCCGAAGACGTCCTGAAAGAGCCCGAAGCGCCGTCTACAAGTTACACTAGATTCACTCGCCATCAACGAGTCCAAAGTATTTAATGATTTCCATGAAGATTCCAACATTGTATATTTAACACACTCTATGATTCTTCGGTTTTATTTAAAAAAAAAACTAACTAGGGTTTTTAGGTTACCACATCTTATACTTCTGGTGTAAGATTTGAATCTTTCTCCTGAGTTAATGAAGGGTTGTATGTGGAGATGAAGTTTGAGAGGCCCAGTAAGATCCAATCAATGAGTTTGCCGAAGATACTAACTCCACCTTACAAGAACTTGATCGCTCAGGCACATAATGGCAGAGCCGGCCCCGAGTACTCTCAAAAAAATTTAGGCCTCGGGCTACAAAATAAAATTGGGCCCAAAATTGTAGTTAAGGAAAAATGAATTAGTAAAATAAAACGTTGGTGGTGGTGCCAAGACTTTTTTACATAATGAATGGATGCATATATTAAATATGTAATTTATTATATATATCAAAGTTTATAAAAACCTTTTGGGCCCTTTTAAAATTTGGGTCTAGACCAACGACACGAGTTTGCCGGCCCAAGAGCCGGCCCTGCATAATGGATCCGGAAAGACAACTTGTTTTGTGCTCGGTATGATGAGTTGCGTTGATCTGACACTAGCTGCTCTTTGTATATGTCCTACTAGAGAACTTTCCCTTCAGGTAATTCAAACTTCATATCAAGTCTGCATGCATGCATGTGATATATTATATAAGTTTAATTCTATTATTACAAATGAAATATCTTTGTACTTGCTTTTGTGATTTCGTAATATCTTTGAAGGTGCAGAACATGCAAGTGATACTGAAGATGGGAAAGTTTACTGGCATAACATCATAATTGGATGTTCCTGCGAATAACGCTAACTATATTCCAATCTCCAAGAGAGCACTAGTGACGGCAGAAGTCATTATCGGCACACCGGGTACTATTAACAAATGGATAGCAGCCAAGAAGTTGGGTACATATTTTTTGAAGATCCTTGTGTTTGATGAGGCGGACCCTTTTGGTAATTTTACCATATGTATAAGTTTTGAAGCCACATGTGTAAATAAAGCAAACCATTTTAGAGGGGTTAAACTTGGACATTGTCCAAAGTTTTAAGACACTTTGAGGGCAATCTAGACATTTGATCCATGGAATCCATGCCCACTTATGTCTTCCATTAATTGAATTAAATTAAGGAAATAAATAAAAGTTTTATAATAATTAAAGGAATTAATTGATTAAATTAAAGGTTAGACATGCAACTTTTGGGATTTTCATGATTTAATAGTATGTCTAAATATAATAAATAGATTAATATGGACTATAATATCTATACTATATTATAATACATTTCGTTATAATACATTTCACAAGGATGACTGCAAAATTACAAATTTTTGCCACCATCCGACCTAGAGTTCAACCAAAATCAAGTATTTTTTTTGGTAACGTACGCGATAGCGATTGACGTGGTAACGTACGCTATAGCGATTGATGTTACGGTTGCGGTATTATGTGCACAAACCCAGCTACTTATGAGAGAACATCGTTTCCAGTATTTTGTGCTAATGGAAACGGTATCAGTGTTCACCTTTATGATTTTTGGCAGGTCAAACCAGATAACAACCAAACTCTTGCCACGTTGCGTGTGAAAGAAAACGGCAACACTCCCGCCGCTAAGCGCCGAGAGAAACTAATACCATTATTATATAAAATTACACACTAAATTCATTTAGTAGAGATTTAGAATATTACGATGAAAATGGATGTGTAAATTTTAAGTTCTTTTATCTTTTTTGGAAGCCATTGTTGAGGCACACAATTGAAATTATGTGAAACTTACATAAATTCATATATGGTGGCTCGTAATAGATGTTATAATTGAATATGATATTAGTCCGAACACCCGCCGCAACGTGCGGGCATTCCCACTAGTTTTAAACAAATAAAACACACAACACACATTCAGTGTGTATGCTGGGGATCGGCCAGGAAGAAGAAGAACAAGGAAAACCCTTGTTTTCAGAAATCAACAAGATTAGAAGGGAAATCTAAGCGAAACTAATTGCATGAACTCAAATTCTAATCATCTAAGCTTTCTTATCAAAATGGTAAGTCGAATTTCTTAAATTGATGATTTGTAGGAAGTGGGTTTCGACCCAATCATGAGTTCATATGAAAACTCGTGTAATTGGGAGTTAGGATTACACTATAGAACATGAATTATGCTTGAAATCGGTTGAATTGATGATTTAAAGTAAGAACCCACTTGATTTAGGAGTATTGTGAAGAATAATGATGAATTATGTGCATATTAGTGTAATGGTTAAGTCTGAAATTGCTTATAGTGAGTAAATGTTAGATGAAACTGATTTGGAATGAATGTTGTATGAGATTTGTTGAACTTGATGATCTTGACATGAACTAGTGAGGATGTGCATATGATACTTATACATTATGCTTTATTAATGTTATGCGTACCATGTGTTTGATGAAATGCTAAAGTATTGTCTATTATGTGATGTTAATGATTTCATATGCATATGATAAAAAATGAATTGGATTGGTAAAATGATGAGTTAGTAACTCACTATGTAAATGTAAATATGAGATAAAAGCGTGAGATTAAAAGAATGTTGAATGTGTAACTTGTAGGAGTGAAGGAAGAAAGTACGAGCCAATCCGGATCGCAAGCATTGCCAAGTAAAGGTAAGTTCGTATGAACTTCGCTTCATACTAATGCATTTCATTATATTAGTTTCATATTAATACTACTAGCTTGTTAATATTACTTTAAGTATGGTAATATGATGCGATGAACAAAGAAATAGTTTGATAGTATGGTATGAACTTGATTACAAATGACTCGTTGTAAACGTGTCAAGTAGAATGAAATGGTAAAGGATGGACCCGAATAAACGGGTCGGATAAGGTATTTCTTAAATTTTAAATGGAAAATAAAGATCTATTTAAAAACGATTCAGAAGAGACGGAACAAACAACTGAAGTAATAAACTTTAGTCAAAACGAAAAGGATTTTGTATCAGATTATATGATTAACTCTGATCAACTAACAAAAATTAACAAGCTTAAATTCAAGCTTGACACAAAACAAGTTTTTAATCAACCAAAAACTTTACAAAGTTTAGTTTCTAGAGCTTTTTCTAGAAAAAAATAAAATATTTTATTGTTTTAACACTAAAGAACTTTCAGTTGACATAAAAAATACATCTTCGGAAGTTTATTTGCCACTCCTAACAAAGGGAGAAATAGCAAAAAACTTTTACATATTAAACCAGAGTTGAGAAAATGTCTCAATATGGTACATATAGGAGCAGTCAAAATTCTCCTAAAAGCACAGTTTAGAGATGAAATTAATTTTCCTATAAAAATGGCCCTTGTTGATAATAGAATTATCAATAGGCAAGACGCTCTTCTAGGAGTGATTCAAGGAAATTTAGCTTATGGAAAATTTATGTTTACTATCTATCCTAAATTTGCTTTTCATCGAGATTCAAAAGATTTTGATAAAACTCTAAGTTTTATACATAAGTGTGAAAGAACTGATCTTATGGAACCAGGAAATAAAGTTTTTACGATTAATTATTTAATTTCGTATGCTTTAACTAATAGTACCATTCAATTGAGTATAAGGAAAAAGAAAATATAACAATTGAAGATATTTTCTCAGAAATTGGAGTTGTTGAAGATAGTAAATTCTCTGAACCTTCACAGTTAAAAGAAAATTGGGCAACTGATATTGCACGAAATAAACAGATTCTAGGAACAAAACCTAGGCACAGTTTTGCTGGAACCTCTTTACAAACAAGAGAATCTAGTAACACTGAACAATTAATACGGTCCATGTCGGAAAGAATATACAAGCATGGAAAATTTTTAAAAGAGGTTATTGGGACATAATGTCTTTAAAACATATTTTAAATTATTTATGTATTCTTGATGAGCAAATCGCTTATGAAGAAGACATACATATTTCTTTAATTCGGATACAACAAATAAAGGAAAATTTTATGATGAGTCATAAAATAAAATCTCTCAACATAGAAATTGTTAAAAGAAACATTATTGCGTCTAAACAAAAAAAAATCTTGAGCTTAAAGCTAAAAAAGCAACAGTATCTATAGCATGAGTTCTCATGGTAAAATAGAAGAACTAGTTAGAGATTTAATTAAGAAGGTGGAAAGTTTATCCACCAACGAAAATCTTGAAGCAATTGCTGCAAAAGTCATCAAAGATATTTCAGACAAAGTTGATGAAAAAATGAATCCAGAAACTCTTTTGCCCGAAAAGCAAAAAGAAAAAAAATGGTCAATGAAAAAGTTTTCAAAAATATTCATTTCCAAATTTCAACGTTGGAAATCCATCATTAGGAAGCTCTAAAAGTCCAAACACATTAACATGGCCTTTTGGACCACCTAAACCACCCACATGACTAGTTTTGAATACATAAAACTATCTTTTCAAAAACTAGACATGAAAATCTCAAGATGCCATTTACTTCGTCAAAATGCCATCAATTTGCTTTTTGAAAACTACAATTGGAGCATGCATCCAAAAGACAAAATGAATAACATAATTTTTCATAAAAGTCAAATAAAAAGGCTTGAATAAATAATTAAAAATCTTAAAGATAATAAGATTATTTTATCTTGCGGGTATAATGAGATCTATCACTCAAAGATTGGAGCAAATTTTAGATGAACAATTGGAAACCCTTCCAGTTGAACAGATAAATGAGCTTGTTCACCTCATTTCATTAGATGACAAAGAATGTGAACACAAGTTTTTTGAAAATAAAATCTTAAATGAAAGATATTTTTCTGAAAATAAAGAACGGATCTTTGCTTTAAAGGATGAAGAACCCGAAACCGAAGAAAGTTCTTCAGATATTGAAATGTCTTCAAACCATAGAGTAAATAAATCCATTACTAGCAGTAATAACAGATGTTCTAATAGAAAAAAAGAATACGGAATTTTCCATACCGTATAATAATAATAATAATGATGATAATGATAATAATGATGATAATGATCATATCATAATAATCATAAACCACCACCACCACAACAACAATGGTAGTTCAACTACTATTAATACTATTAAAATTGATTGTATCTTTAACCTCAACAAAAGAAAAGAGGTAATTGATAAATGGAACACTGAGATCAGTCTAATCATTCAAACCAAATAATAATAATAATAATAATAATAATAATAATAATAATAATAATAATAATGGTAGTTCAACTACTATTAATACTATTAAAATCGATTGTATCTTTAACCTCAACAAAAGAAAAGAGGTAATTGATAAATGGAACACTGAGATCAGTCTAATCATTCAGACCAATCCAGAAGAGTTCTCTCATGCTAAGGCTTTGTTATTATTAGTTGAACATAAATCTGCAGGATTATCCACTTCATCAAAGGAACAACTTGGAATGAAGATTTGCATGGTGAGAATCTTTTTAATCAAATAATAAATGCAATATACATGATGTTTTTAGGTCTTGACTTCATGACAGATAAAGACCGAGAAAATAAAAAGTTGCTAGAAAAAGCAAGACAAAATCTTGCTAAAGCACAACTTTGTGATATATGTCTTTTAGACGATTTCACTTGTCTTTATGAAACAAATTTATATAAATTTGGCACAAGTGAATTCAATTCTTGGATTGATGCCTACTTAATGAAAATTCCCATCATCGGAGAAAAGGCAAAAGAACGATGGACTACAGAAAAAAAATCAGTTTACAATGCATTCTCTTGGGTTTGCTACAAGAATTGTTAAAGAGGAAATTGCAGCGTATTGTGATTTTTCTAATAAACAAAAACAATTAAAACGTTTTAATAAAAACGGTTGTAAAAAACTCACTGAGTTACCACAATTATCTTTTAGCTATGAACCAACAAAAGATAAAGGTTATTTCAAAAAGAAATATAAAAATAAATATAAAACAAAAACTAAAAAACGTTTTTGGAAAACCAAGAAAAGAAAATTTTCATCGGGAAAATATTTTTCTAAAGAAAAACCTAAGGTCTGTCCTCAAGGGAAGAAAAAATGTTGTTGCTGGATATGTTCTGAAGAAGGACATTATGCCGACGAATGTCCCAACAGACAAAAATTTTCGGAAAATTTAAAATTTATCTCGAAAGCTGAAATTGAAGGATATTTTCCTTCTGAAAATATTTTTGATGGCTTTACGCAAGTATATACATTAGAAATACTAGATAACTTGTCATCCGATTCTTCAACAGAAGACTCAGAATGAATTCTAACCATTCTTTTAGTTGGGGGGATGAGAATCATAAACAAACTCATTGTTTTGAATTAGCCTAACAGAGAAGTCATTAAATTAGATAAGGTTTGTAGAAATCTTATAATCTATTTTGCTGGAGTTCCATTTACCATTCCTACTATCTATCAACAAGATTCAGGTATGGATTTACTTCTTGGAAATAATTTCTTTCAACTTTATGGACCTTTCACTCAATGGTTAGACAGTGTATCTTTTCATCTTAATCAAAAAATGATTTTGATTAAAAAAGTTACAAAGGCTTTTCAAATCGGAAAACCAATTTTTCTTGAATCCATGAAAAAAGATTCAAAGATAAAACAAATTCCTGGAACTAATATAGTTCAAGAGGTTATAAAACCGGAAAGAATATTTTTACTTGAAATACAAAAGTTTCAAAAAATTGAAGAACTACTTGAAAAGGTTTGTTCAGAAAATCCTATTGATCCTGAAAAATAAAAAATAAATGGATGAAAGCATCAATAGAACTTATAGATACTAAAACTGTTATCAGGGTAAAACCTATGAAATACAGTCCACAGGACAGAGAAGAATTTAATAAACAGATTAATGAATTAATTGATTTAAAATTACTTATTCCAAGTAAATCACCTCACATGTCTCCAGCATTCTTAGTTGAAAATGAAGTTGAAAAAGAAGAGGAAAAAAGCGCATGGTTGTAAATTACAAAGCAATTAATGCAGCTACTAAAGACGACAGCCATAATATTCCTTGTATGCGGGAATTATTAACCCTCTTAAGAGGAAAAACCTATTTTTCTAGTTTCGACTGCAAAAGTGGTTTCTGGCAGGTATTGTTGATGAAGAATCTCAGTTACTAACCGCATTCACATGTCCAGATGGTCATTATCAGTGGAAGGTAGTTCCTTTTGGATTAAAACAAGCACCGAGCATATTTCAAAGACATATGCAAAATGCTTTAAGAGGTTTAGAAAATTATTGTACCGTCTACGTCGACGATATTATAGTTTTCTCAAAATCTGAAGATAAATACTATTTTCATGTTTGATCAGTTTTAAAAACAACTGAAAAATATGGAATTATTTTATTAAAAAAGAAAGCTAATCTTTTTAAAACAAAGATAAACTTTTTGGGTCTTGAAATAGATCAAGAGACTCATTGTCCACGAAAAACATATACACAAATTCTCAGATACATTAAAAGATGTAAGTCCCGTAAACCGGATCTTTCAATGATATCAAACCTAATCTTGTGAGAGTGCGGAAACCAATCACAAGATGATTCAAGATAAACTGAAAAATATGAAAAACAAGAACACCGAAATAACTTTTAACTCACACACGTTTCGATTACTTGAACAAGCAAAAACGTCTGGTATGAGTACACCACTACAAATTGCCTCCCCTTCTCTGGTTCTCTAGAATTTGTGTCACTAGAAGGTTCCAAACCTAAAACAAGTTGAAAACTTGTTTATATACATAGACAAGCCCACTTCCCACATGGGCTTCCCTTGGGCCTGCTTGGCCCACATGGCCTATAGCTTGGCCCAAGTGACCTATAAAGGTCCACAACCTAATATAAACTAACCCGATAATGCCCAGCTAGTAACCATAGCTCGTTGTATTAATTTGATGCGTCAGTCTCACACTTTAGGGCCTAACAAAAGATAAAAAACATCTTCAAATATTTTTAGGAATTTTAACTTATGTTGAAAGTTATATTCCTAAAAAAGCAAAACTTAGGTAACCTTTACAGGTAAAATTAAAAAAAGGATTATATATGGGAATGGAAAAAATCCGATACAGACTATATAAAAAAGATAAAGAAAAACTTAACCGGTTTTCCAAAACTTTATCTTCCAAAAGAAAATGAATTTTTAATCATAGAAACAGACGCTTCTCATGATTATTGGGGAGGAGTTTTGAAGGCCAGAACAACCGAAAAAGAAGAAATATGTAAGTATACTCCTGGAAGCTTTAAACAAGCCAAAAGAAATTACTATAGTAATGAAAAAGAATTACTTGCGGTAAAAAACACTATTTCTAAATTTTCTATTTATCTTACTCCTGTAAAATTTCTAGTGAGGACATATAATGAAAATTTTACTTATTTTCTTAAAACAAAAATTTCTGGAGATAACAAACAAGGCCGTCTTGTCAGATTGCAGATGTGGTTTTCAAGATATTCTTTCGACATTGAGCATCTTGAGGGGGACAAAAACGTGCTAGCTGATTGCTTGACACGAGATTTTAAAAATACGTAAACAAATACGTACTTCAAATGCTTTTCATGCTTATTTAAGGAGTACAAATCCTTCAAACGAAGGCATGACCTATCACTTTCACAAAAGTAAGGTTTATTTTTAAAAAGAAATGGAGAATTTAAAGGCTTTACACCTGAAAGAAAAAATTCTTTTGATAGAATTAAAAGCTATTCAAGATCAAATAGCTCTCTATGACGAAAGTCTAGAACCAACTGCTAATTCAGAGCAGGAATCCGCAAGGAAACAATCTGAATCTATTCCCTCTCAAACAGCGAAGGGTAAAGAAAAATCAAGTCCGTTTACTCCTGTTGCTTTGGAAAAAAGCAAAAATAGAGTAAATGAAGAACTAAAATCTTCATCTAGCCCAGAAGCAAACGACTCTGGTAAAGGTCTAGAACCAACTGCTAATTCAGAGCAGGAATCCGCAAGGAAACAATCTGAATCTATTCCCTCTCAAACAGCGAAGGGTAAAGAAAAATCAAGTCCGTTTACTCCTGTTGCTTTGGAAAAAAGCAAAAATAGAGTAAATGAAGAACTAAAATCTTCATCTAGCCCAGAAGCAAACGACTCTGGTAAAGGTATATGAAATCCGTTGATGGCTGACAGTTTGCCAAAAACTGAAAAGGTCTCTGTCAGACCAAGTTACTCTCAAGTCACTCAAGCACCAGAAAATCTTAAATCAAGATTTTATGTTATCTTTGATGGTGAACACAGAGGAATCTACGAAAACTAGTCTATAGTCAAATGTTATATTGATAAAACCGACCATCCCTTCAAAAAATTTGGGTCATTATTACAAGCCCAACAAGAAGCCACCCGATATTCAGCAAACTTCGGGAAAAGAGATACCTTTAAAGGTAACCATTTTTTCTGAACCTTTGAAGCCCAAGAAAAAATAAAAGGTCATTGAATTCAGAAACACTTTCTCAAAACCAACATTAAAAGAAGAGAAAGAAGAAAAAGATATCATATCTTTAGACGAATTCAAAACAATTTGGTCAAAGGCTAGAGCCCTAAGCCAAAACGATTTCGAGTTCGAACATATTTACACGGAAGATAAGGCTACTTAAAGTCTTATTATCTTTTGTCTAGGTGCAAACCCAAAACTAGTTTCTCTAGCATTGTCTGCTGGATTAGCAAAGTTCATTTATCCTTCTCCCAATTTACTTGAAATAAGTAATTTATCTGAAGGAGTGAAGAAAGCTATCAAAAACTTTCGAAACAAAATTGCTGCTGCAAGAGATGCAAATATCTTCATCAAGTGTAGTTCTACACTCCCTGACTGGTATCAACGAAAAACCTTTCCAAGTTACCATCATTTAGAAATTGGTATTGCCAAAACAAGAACAAAAATCTTCAAGGGTTATAAAGGAAGACTATGAAGACTTCGAGAAATGGATAGATATCAGGATAAAAGGATTTTTACAAATCCTAAACAACCTGCAAAAAAATAAAGCAGGAAGCTTTAATAAAGTAAATTATTGCAGCACCAACTACATAATTACTAGCTATAGTGGAACTTCAATACCACTACAAGAAAAAGAAGTTCTAGAAAGGATGGAGCAATGCATTATTTTCAATAAAATAGAAGCAGGCCCCGCCACTAAAGAACAACTTTGTCGAAAGTTACAACGCACATTTGAAAATCATCAGTGCGAATACTGTAAAGCATCTTCAGAAGAAGAAAACAAAACCTCTACTGAAAAAGGCAGCTATTCTTCAGAAGAAGACACTCGAGAGCTGGACCAACACATGGGTTTGTCGATTAAATAACGTCATCCATGACGATTAATTAAAGGCTATAATGGTCTTTTTTAAAACTCACTTCTGCTATATAAAGAAGTAGAATTCTTTAGTTTAAGGATCATCTCTCGTACCCTCTCCTTTCCCACTTTTTCTTATTTGCAACTTAATGTGTGTAAGCGAGTAGACTCCTTGCTAAAGGAGAGTATTATGTAAATATCAAGAAGTTCTTCCTTAGGGAAGAACAATTATGAATAAAAATATCAGCTTCCTTTTATCCATTATGTTCATCTTTAAAATTTTGCAAAACCTGGAGCCCTGGAGCCATAAGAGTATCGTTTATATGCATGAGGCAGTAGGGAATAATTTGTTGGGTTGGTCACTTGGAAAAATCAACTTAAAGATTTACTTAGCTGAATAAGGAAGAAATGTATATTTTATTCTAACTGTTAAATTACTTCAAAATATTTACGTTAATGATTTATTCAATCAAAAATTTTAGTCAAGAAATGACTATAAATAATGAATTTCGTAAATTCAAAATTATGAATTTTATATTCAAAGGATTGATTCCGCAATTCAAAACGATTCCAAAATCGTACGCATTAGTCAAAATATGGCCGAGAAGACCGACTCGGTCATTCGGATGAGCAAGTGCCCTTTTGAGCAAAGGGTTACTTATGTCACTGTACTCTTTATTGATGGGGCACTGTCTTGGTGGAAACTCCAGGTCCAAACTAAAGGCGAAACTGCTGCATACGGCCTGACCTGGGAGGAACTCAAAGAATTAATGAGGAAAAAGTATTGCTCGAGGTCGGAAATTCAGAAGTTAGAAACAAAATTCTGGAAATGCATCGTGCTATTAGACAAATATTTACAAGTTTACAAAGCGACCGGGGGGGGAACATTTGTTAGTGCCAAGGAGTTTTCATGATAGGAACATTTGGCAGTCATTTCAAAAATCACTTAGGGATACATACCCCTAGCCAGTACAAGTTTACAATAAAAAAGTAAGATTTTCATGCTACATTGTTTCTTCATGCCTTCAAGTTGTCTTCCAAAAGTCTAGATCTTTATAAGTTTTAGTCTTCACAAAAGCGGGTAATCATCCCAAAAGATAGATACTGACTGACATGCTGCTGACACACTACTGACGTGGAGAAGGCGGAGGTGGTGACTGTGGTAGTGGTGGCGGTGATGATGGTAAAGGTGGTAATAGTGATGCAGGTGGTGGTGGTAGTGGTGGGGAAGTGATGGCGGCTCTGATCGCGGCTAGCTCGGCCTGGAGCTCGCTGACCCTACGAAAGAGTATAGAGATCTGAACATCATGAGATATCATCTTGTCATCCGTAGTGGTCGGAGGGAAGTGAGAGGGATGATAAGGATCAGAAGAGTCCATGCCCAGTGGGGGTATAGGAGTATGCATGTAAGGTGGTCTGACTGAGGATGGAGGTCCAGCAATGTGAGAAGGTCCAGCAGCATAGGGGTCGTGAAATGTGTGAGGGAACGGCTAATGTGACGACTGTCCAAACTGATGATGAGACGGGGGATACAGAGAGTGTGAAAATCCCGGCAAATGCATGGGATCGCTAGTAGGGGTAGATGGTACCGAAACAGGGGAAGACACAGGGGTAAGAGTAGTGAGGACAACAGTAGATGTAGTGGACGAGACATCAACGACAAACACGACCAGAGAAGAGGGGATTAGTTCCTGTTCCCTTAAGATAAAAAATTTTAAAATAAATTTTAAACGTTTTTTTTTTAAATTTAAAATGAGTTTTAAAAATTCGTTTGAAGATTCGAAAGAATAAAACGAACAAGAAGTAACTGAAGTTTTAAATTTCAGTGAAAACGAAAAAGGTTTTGTGTCAGATTACATGATTAATTCTGATCAATTAACTAAAATTAACAAGCTTAAATTCAAGCTTTACACAAAACAAGTTTTTAATCAAACAAAAACTTTACAAAGCTTAGTTTCTAAAGCTTTTACAAGAAAAAATAAAGTATTTTATTGTTTTAATACTGAAGAACTTTCAGTCGACATAAAAAATACAGCTGGAGAAGTTTATTTGCCACTCCTAACAAAGGGAGAAATAGCAAAAAAGCTTTTACACATCAAGCCAGAGTTGAGAAAATCTCTCAATATGGTACACATAGGAGCAGTCAAAATACTCCTTAAAGCTCAGTTTAGAGATGAAATTAATTTTCCTTTAAAAATGGCTCTTGTTGATAATAGAATTATTAATAGGCAAGACGCTCTTCTTGGAGCAATTCAAGGAAATTTAGCTTATGGTAAATTTATGTTTATTGTCTATCCTAAATTTGCTTTACATCGAAATTCAAAGGATTTTGATAAAACTTTAAGTTTCATACATCAGTGCGAAAGAACTGACCTTATGGAACCAGGTAATAAAGTTTTTACGATTAATTATTTAATCTCGTATGCTTTAACCAACAGTACTCATTTAATCGAGTATAAGGAAAATGAAAATATAACTCTTGAAGATATATTTTCTGAAATTGGAATTGTTGAAGGGTGTAAGTTTTCTGAACCTTCACAGTTAAAAGAAAATTAGGCAATTGATATTGCACGCAATAAACAAATTCTAGGATTCGAACCTAGACACAGTTTTGCTGGAACCTCTTTGCAAATAAGAGACTCTAGTGACACCGAGCAATTAATGCGAACTATGTCGGAAAACATAGACAGGTATGGAGAAATTTTAGAAAAGGTTATTAAGACTTAATGTCTATACATCTTCTTGATATGCAAATTGCTTATGAAAAAAGTGATATTTTTAGCCATAAATATCAAATACAACAAGTTTATGAAGATATCATGATTAGTCACGAAATAAGATCTCGTAACAAAAAATTTCTCAAAAGAAACATTGTTTTTACTAAACAAAAAATTCTTGAGCTTAAAGCTAAGAAAGCATTAATCTCTGTTGCATGAGTTCTCTGAGTAAAATTGAAGAACTGGTTAGAGAATTAACCAAGAAGGTAGAAGATTTGTCTACCAATGAAAATCTTGAAGCAATTGCTGCCAAGATTATGTTTCTGACAAACTTGATGAAAAATAAATTCAGAAAATCTTTTACTCAAAAAGAAAGAAAAGATTTTTAATAAAAAAAGCTTTCAAAAATATTCATTTCCAAATTTCAATGTTGGAAATCCATCTTTGGGAAAGTCTAAATGTCCTAATGCATTAACTTTGCCTTTTGGATCAACTTCAAATGACCAATAAAGGACAATTGAGAAACTCTTTTAGAGACATAAATCAAAAGATTTCTATGCATTATTTCTATTTAGAAAGAAATAATCAAAGAATTTTGGAATTACATTCAGATTGGAGTATTCATTCTTCTGATAAACTTTTTAAATTAAATGCTTTAAAAAGAAAAAATTCTTTTATGAAAAAAGATATTCAAAGACTTAGAGAGACAAAAATTATTTTATCTGGTGGATAGAATGATTCCAATTACTCAAAAGTTAGAAGGAATCTTTTTTGATCAAATGGAAACCCTTCCACTTGAACAAATGCATGAACTTGTTCATCTCATGTCATTAGATGACGATGAATGTGAACAAATGTTTTCTGAAAATAAAATCTTAAATGAAAGATATTTTTCTGAAAATAAAGAACGGAATTTTCCTTTATCTGTAAAGGATGAAGAACCTGAAACTGAAGAAAGCTCTTCAGACATTGAAACGTCTTCATACCATAGAGTAAATAATGCTACTTCTAGCAGTAGAGTTCTAATAAAAAGAATACGGAATTTTCCATGCCGTTTCACAAAGGTATACCTAATTCTGATAGTAATAAAAATGGTAGTTCTACTACTATTGATACTATTAATATTGATTGTATCTTTGGCCTCGATAAAAGAAAAGAGGTAATTGACAAATGGAACACTGAAATCAGTCTAATTATTCAGACTAATTTAGTTGAATTTTCTAATGCTAAAGCTTTGTTATTATTAATTGAACATAAGTCTGCAGGAATAATTCAAAATTTCATCAAAGGAACAACTTGGGATGAAAATATGAATGGTGAAGATCTTTTTGATCAAATCATAAATGCAATGTATGTGATGTTTTTGGGTCTCGACTTTATAACAAATAAAGACCATGAAAATCAAAAATTACTAGAAAAAGCAAGACAAAATCTTGCAAAAGCACAAATTTGTGATATTTGTTTGTTAGACGATTTTACTTGTCTTTATGAAACCAAATCTATACAAATTAAGTACAGGTGAATTCCACTCTTGGATTGAGGCTTACTTAATGAAGATTCCTATCATTGGAGAAAAAGCCAAAGAACGATGGAACAAAGAAAAGAATCAGTTTGCGATGCATTCTCTTGGGTTTGCAACAAGAATTGTAAAAGAAGAAGTTGCGGTTTACTGTGATTTTTCTGATAAACAAAAACAACAAAAACGTTTTAACAAAAGCTGTTGCAAAAAGCTTACTGAGTTACCACAATTAACTTTTGGTTGTGAACCAGTAAAAGATGAAAATTATTTCAAAAAGAAATATAAAAATAAATATAAAACAAAAACTAAAAAACGTTTTTGGAAAACCAAGAAAAGAAATTTTTCTCCTGGAAAATACTTTTCTAAAGAAAAACCTAAGGTTTGTCCTCAAGGGAAGAAAAAATGTCGTTGCTGGATATGTTCTGAAGAAGGACACTATGCCAATGAATATCCCAACAGACAAAAGTTTCCGGAAAAATTAAAAATTATTTCGAAAGCGGAAACTGAAGGATATTTTCCTTCTGAAAATATTTTTGATGGCTATACGAAAGTATATTCATTAAAGATATTAGATAACTTGTCATCAGATTCTTCAACAGAAGACTCAGAATGAAGTCCAACCACTCTTTTAGTTGGGGGGATAAAGATAAACAAAATGAATTTTTTTATTCAAAAAATTATTTATTTTCTAAAAACATTTTTTTTTTTGGAAATAATAATCAGGGTCGTCTTGTCAAATGGCAGACACGGTTTCCAAGATATTCATTCAACAATGAGCATCTTAAGGGGGCCAAAAACGTGTTAACTAATAACTTGACACGAGATTTTCAGAAATCGTAAGCAATGATGTCATTATTATCCTTGCTCCTATAAATTGAAGGCTTTCCTTCATCCAAAATCATCACCTTCATTTACAAAAAACTTTTGAAAAAAGAAAGGGAGATGAAAGATTAAGGGCTTTACGCCTAAAGAAATTGTCTTTATAAAAAAACTTCCAATATGGAAGAAGATCTTAAAGCTCTACGTCTCAAGGAAAAAATTCTAGAAATAGAATTAAGATCCATCAGAGATCAGATCAGTGTCTACACGACCATGATCTTAACTGGAAATTCTGTCCAGGATGCTGAAAAGCTAAAAACAGAATCTAGTCCAGCGCAAACGGCGACTGGTAAAGACTCAACAAATCCGTTGATCCCTGATGCTTTGGGAAAAAGCATGCCAAAGGCTTCACAAGCCAGGCGAGATCTTCATTCAAAGAAGGCTAACATCCGATTGACCCCCGGGTCTACATTTTCGGAGGTTGTCCGTTTACGAAAAATGGAAAGAGAAGGTTCATCTTCTCCCAGCAGCTCAGATGCAAACGGCTCTGTAGCTATGAAGTCAAATCCGTTGACTCCTGACAACTTGGAAAAAGTTGGAGAAACTAGTCTTCGGCCTAGTTATGCGGACAAGACAAGAATGCCAGCAAAGGATGATTCAAAGTTCTACGTGATATTTGAAGGTCCAAATGAAGGAATCTACGATGATTGGGACATTGTATCCAATCTAATAAAGGAGACATCTTTCGTCCACAAGAAGTACAGGACACTTTTTCAAGCTCAACAAGAAGTAGATAAGTACCAAGCTAACTTCGGAGGGAAGAAGATAATCTTCAAAGCACTAATCTTAGTGCCCAAAGTCCAGAACCATACTGGTCAAAGAAGACAGGTGGTCTTCATAAAAAAGAAAGAAGAAGCTCCATCTAAAGATCCATCTTCAGAGATTTTAGAAGGAATAAGCTTCCCAGATTTCAAAATCCTATGGTCCAAAGCAAGAGCTCTCTCCATAAAGGATTATGAAGCAGAAAAGATTTATTCAGACGATAAAAAGTCCAGAAGTCTTTTCGTAATCTGCCCTGATGCAGATACAGTTTTCACTTACCAAGCTTTTTGTGCAGGGTTAGTCAAGACCATTTATCCCAGCAAGGATCTTAAGGAGTTAAGGTCATTTCCTAAGGGATTAAGAAAAGCAGTTGGAAAATTCATCCAAAAAATTGCTAAGGATGCTAATATTTACATCCAGCATTCCAGACTGGGTTGATGGAAAAATCCTTCCAACCTATCACTATATTGAGCTAGGCTTAGCGGCAAAAAGAGAAGTTCAACCGTCCAAAGTCATAAACGAAGAAGATGACTTCATCAGCATGGGAATCTATGCCTACCGAGTTGAAAAGATTATTTCCATAATCCAAAAGACTCAAAAGCTTATTACAAAAAGCAAAGCCAAGGTCAATTATGCCAACCCAAATTGCCTGATCACCAGCGCTACAGGGAAGACGCTCTGTCAAGAAGATCAACGCGCAATCCACGAGATTGAGGATAAGATCTTAAAGAATCAGATCGCGGCAGGTCCTACCACAAAGAAGATGCTTTGTGAAAGGCTCCAAAAGGTCGACAAATACCATCAGTGCACATTATGTAAAAGCACAAAAGTTGATAGGGACACTACACCAAAAGCAGATGCTTTGTCTACTACCAGCAGTGAGGGGTCCTTCACAATAATTCTATGAAAAACGTAAGCACTTACGTCATTCAATAGAAGACAAGCGGCTACAGCTGTAAAGGCATCTTTAATTCAATGAAATTATTGGTAGGTCTTGTAAGAGGAAATCTCCGTCTATATAAGGAGCAATACCTCAGAAGGATGGGACATCCCCTGCTCAATCCCAAAATCCCTCGTTCACATTCTCAACCACCCTCACCTACTTTTCTTTTTCTTTGATCATTCTTATGATCATTTTTCTTTTCTAGTTTATGTGTGCTAGGATGGAGTAGAAACTCCTTTAAGGAGTTGATGTAAATATCAAGAAGTTCTCCTTCGGGAGAACAGTTATGAAATAAAAACTCCTTTGTAAACCTCTATCTTTTATCTTCTATCATGAAAATTTTTATTCTGTAAAACCTGGAGTCCTGGAGCCCGTTGAAGTACCGCTGAGGCAGGAGGCCGTTAGGGAAATTAAGGGTTGGATTGGTCCCTTGCATAAAGAAATAGAAACTTTCAAGAAGAAAATACAAGAAGAAAAAAGGTATAGATTTTATTTCAAACTGTTAAATTACTTCAAGATTGATATTTCATATCTCTCCTTAAAATCTTAAAAAGAATTTAATTCGACACAAAAACTAAGATTTTGATTAAATCAAAAAATGATGTTTATAAACAAACACAAAAAGAAATCGATTAACAACTATCGAAACAAATGATTTTTCAATCTAAAAAATTTAGTCAAAACATGACTACAAAAAATAATGAATTTTCTAAATTCAAAGAATTAATTCCACAATTAAACAATTTCAAAATTGTTTATGTTAGTCAACAATTGTCGACTAATAATTCATATTCAAATTATCTATTGATTATTTTAATCGATGTATAATTCATTTGAATTTTATATTCAAAATACTGTGCATCTTTTACTTTTAGTCATTCGACTAATTAAAAAAAGATTCCTTTAAAAAAGAATTTTATATTCTAATTTGTAAATTTCACTTACAGAAACCAGGTATACAATGAGTATGCACCAAGATTTCCTTAAAAAAGAAATCCGTCGGGTTAATCAAGAATTAACCAAAAATCAAAGTCTAATTAACCAATTAGAACAGTCTTTTAAGAGATCACCTAGAAATAGGACAGCTGAACGTGTTCAGTTTAATGGTCTTAAAGTTAACCGCTTTAGGCTAAAAGTAGAACTCAACCGTCTTATTGACCAAGTTTTCTAGCCAATGAGTCTTAACCAGACCACAACAGCGTGCGGAATCATTTTAAGGATTAAAAAATTCTCTAAAAATGATACTAAAGGGTTCATTAAGTCCTTTAGAAGTTTTGTGGTCTGGTTAAGACTCATTGGCTAGAAAACTTGGTCAATAAGACGGTTGAGTTCTACTTTTAGCCTAAAGCGGTTAGCTTTAAGACCATTAAACTGAACACGTTCAGCTGTCCTATTTCTAGGTGATCTCTTAAAAGACTGTTCTAATTGGTTAATTAGACTTTGATTTTTGGTTAATTCTTGATTAACCCGACGGATTTCTTTTTTAAGGAAATCTTGGTGCATACTCATTGTATACCTGGTTTCTGTAAGTGAAATATACAAATTAGAATATAAAATTCTTTTTTAAAGGAATCTTTTTTTAATTAGTCGAATGACTAAAAGTAAAAGATGCACAGTATTTTGAATATAAAATTCAAATGAATTATTCATCGATTAAAATAATCAATAGATAATTTGAATATGAATTATTAGTCGACAATTGTTGACTAACATAAACAATTTTGAAATTGTTTAATTGTGGAATTAATTCTTTGAATTTACAAAATTCATTATTTTTTGTAGTCATATTTTGACTAAATTTTTTAGATTGAAAAATCATTTGTTTCGATAGTTGTTAATCGATTTCTTTTTGTGTTTGTTTATAAACATCATTTTTTGATTTAATCAAAATCTTAGTTTTTGTGTTGAATTAAATTCTTTTTAAGATTTTAAGGAGAGATATGAAATATCAATCTTGAAGTAATTTAACAGTTTGAAATAAAATCTATACCTTTTTTATTCTTGTATTTTCTTCTTGAAAGTTTCTATTTCTTTCTACAAGGGACCAATCCAACCCTTAATTTCCCTAACGGCCTCCTGCCTCAGCGGTACTTCAACGGGCTCCAGGACTCCAGGTTTTACAGAATAAAAATTTTCATGATAGAAGATAAAAGATAGAGGTTTACAAAAGAGTTTTTATTTCATAACTGTTCTCCCGAAGGAGAACTTCTTGATATTTACATCAACTCCTTAAAGGAGTTTCTACTCCATCCTAGCACACATAAACTAGAAAAGAAAAATGATCATAAGAATGATCAAAGAAAAAGAAAAGTAGGTGAGGGTGGTTGAGAATGTGAACGAGGGATTTTGGGATTGAGCAGGGGATGTCCCATCCTTCTGAGGTATTGCTCCTTATATAGACGGAGATTTCCTCTTACAAGACCTACCAATAATTTCATTGAATTAAAGATGCCTTTATAGCTGTAGCCGCTTGTCTTCTATTGAATGACGTAAGTGCTTACGTTTTTCATAGAATTATTGTGAAGGACCCCTCACTGCTGGTAGTAGACAAAGCATATGCTTTTGGTGTAGTGTCCCTATCAACTTTTGTGCTTTTACATAATGTGCACTGATGGTCTTTGTCGACCTTTTGGAGCCTTTCACAAAGCATCTTCTTTGTGGTAGGACCTGCCGCGATCTGATTCTTTAAGATCTTATCCTCAAGCGTGTGGATTGCGCGTTGATCTTCTTGACAGAGCGTCTTCCCTGTAGCGCTGGTGATCAGGCAATTTGGGTTGGCATAATTGACCTTGGCTTTGCTTTTTGTAATAAGCTTTTGAGTCTTTTGGATTATGGAAATAATCTTTTCAACTCGGTAGGCATAGATTCCCATGCTGATGAAGTCATCTTCTTCGTTTATGACTTTGGACGGTTGAACTTCTCTTTTTGCCGCTAAGCCTAGCTCAATATAGTGATAGGCTGGAAGGATTTTTCCATCAACCCAGTCTGGAATGCTGGATGTAAATATTAGCATCCTTAGCAATTTTTTGGATGAATTTTCCAACTGCTTTTCTTAATCCCTTAGGAAATAACCTTAACTCCTTAAGATCCTTGCTGGGATAAATGGTCTTGACTAACCCTGCACAAAAAGCTTGGTAAGTGAAAACCGTATCTGCATCAGGGCAGATTACGAAAAGACTTCTGGACTTTTTATCGTCTGAATAAATCTTTTCTGCTTCATAATCCTTTATGGAGAGAGCTCTTGCTTTGGACCATAGGATTCTGAAATCTGGGAAGCTTATTCCTTCTAAAATCTCTGAAGATGGATCTTTGGATGGAGCTTCTTCTTTCTTTTTTATGAAGACCACCTGTCTTCTTTGACCAGTATGGTTCTGGACTTTGGGCACTAAGATTGGTGCTTTGAAGATTATCTTCTTCCCTCCGAAGTTAGCTTGGTACTTATCTACTTCTTGTTGAGCTTGAAAAAGTGTCCTGTACTTCTTGTGGACGAAAGATGTCTCCTTTATTAGATTGGATACAATGTCCCAATCATCATAGATTCCTGCATTTGGACCTTCAAATATCACGTAGAACTTTGAATCATCCTTTGCTGGCATTCTTGTCTTGTCCGCATAACTAGGCCGAAGACTAGTTTCTCCAACTTTTTCCAAGTTGTCAGGAGTCAACGGATTTGACTTCTTAGCTACAGAGCCGTTTGCATCTGAGCTGCTGGGAGAAGATGAACCTTCTCTTTCCATTTTTCGTAAATGGACAACCTCCGAAAATGTAGACCCAGGGGTCAATCGGATGTTAGCCTTCTTTGAATGAAGATCTCGCCTGGCTTGTGAAGCCTTTGGCATGCTTTTTCCCAAAGCATCAGGGATCAACGGATTTATTGAGTCTTTACTAGTCGCCGTTTGCGCTGGACTAGATTCTGTTTTTAGCTTTTCAGCATCCTGGACAGAATTTCCAGTTAAGATCATGGTCGTGTAGACACTGATCTGATCTCTGATGGATCTTAATTCTATTTCTAGAATTTTTTTCTTGAGACGTAGAGCTTTAAGATCTTCTTCCATATTGGAAGTTTTTTATAAAGACAATTTCTTTAGGCGTAAAGCCCTTAATCTTTCATCTCCCTTTCTTTTTTCAAAAGTTTTTTTGTAAATGAAGATGATGATTTTGGATGAAGGAAAGCCTTCAATTTATAGGAGCAAGGATAATAATGACATCATTGCTTACGATTTCTGAAAATCTCGTGTCAAGTTATTAGTTAACACGTTTTTGGTCCCCTTAAGATGCTCATTGTTGAATGAATATCTTGAAAACCGTGTCTGCCATTTGACAAGACGACCCTGATTATTATTTCCAAAATTTTTTTTTTTTCAGAAAATAAATATTTCTTTGAATAAACAAATTCATTTTGTTTATCTTTATCCCCCCAACTAAAAGAGTGGTTGGACTTCATTCTGAGTCTTCTGTTGAAGAATCTGATGACAAGTTATCTAATATCTTTAATGTATATACTTTCGTATAGCCATCAAAAATATTTTCAGAAGGAAAATATCCTTCAGTTTCCGCTTTCGAAATAATTTTTAATTTTTCCGGAAACTTTTGTCTGTTGGGACATTCGTTGGCATAGTGTCCTTCTTCAGAACATATCCAGCAACGACATTTTTTCTTCCCTTGAGGACAAAACTTAGGTTTTTCTTTTGAAAAGTATTTTCCAGGAGAAAACTTTCTTTTTTTGGTTTTCCAAAAACGTTTTTTAGTTTTTGTTTTATATTTATTTTTATATTTCTTTTTGAAATAATTTTCATCTTTTACTGGTTCACAACCAAAAGTTAATTGTGGTAACTCAGTAAGCTTTTTGCAACAGCTTTTGTTAAAACATTTTAGTTGTTTTTGTTTATCAGAAAAATCACAGTAAACCGCAATTTCTTCTTTTACAATTCTTGTTGCAAACCCAAGAGAATGCATCGCAAACTGATTCTTTTCTTTGTTCCATCGTTCTTTGGCTTTTTCTCCAATGATAGGAATCTTCATTAAGTAAGCCTCAATCCAAGAGTGGAATTCACCTGTACTTAATTTGTATAGATTTGTTTCATAAAGACAAGTAAAATCGTCTAACAAACAAATATCACAAATTTGTGCTTTTGCAAGATTTTGTCTTGCTTTTTCTAGCAATTTTTGATTTTCATGGTCTTTATTTGTAATAAAGTCGAGACCCAAAAACATCGTATATATTGCATTTATGATTTGATCAAAAAGATCTTCACCATTCATATTTTCATCCCAAGTTGTTCCTTTGATGAAATTTTGAATTATCCCTGCAGACTTATGTTCAATTAATAATAACAAAGCTTTAGCATTAGAAAATTCATCTGAATTAGTCTGAATAATTAGACTGATTTCAGTGTTCTATTTGTCAATTACCTCTTTTCTTTTATCGAGGCCAAAGATACAATCAATATTAATAGTATCAATAGTAGTAGAACTACCATTTTTATTACTATCAGAATTAGGTATTACCTTTGTGATACGGCATGGGAAATTCTGTATTCTTTTTATTAGAACGTCTACTGCTAGAAGTAGCATTATTTACTCTATGGTATGAAGACGTTTCAATGTCTGAAGAGCTTTCTTCAGTTTCAGGTTCTTCATCCTTTACAGATAAAGGAAAAATCCGTTCTTTATTTTCAGAAAAATATCTTTCATTTAAGATTTTATTTTCAGAAAACATTTGTTCACATTCATCGTCATCTAATGACATGAGATGAACAAGTTCATGCATTTGTTCAAGTGGAAGGGTTTCCATTTGATCAAAAAAGATTCCTTCTAACTTTTGAGTAATTGGAATCATTCTATCCACCAGATAAAATAATTTTTGTCTCTCTAAGTCTTTGAATATCTTTTTTCATAAAAGATTTTTTTCTTTTTAAAGCATTTAATTTAAAAAGTTTATCAGAAGTATGAATACTCCAATCTGAATGTAATTCCAAAATTCTTTGATTATTTCTTTCTAAATAGAAATAATGCATAGAAACCTTTCGATTTATGTCTCTAAAAGAGTTTCTCAATTGTCCTTTATTGGTCATTTGAAGTTGATCCAAAAGGCCAAGTTAATGCATTAGGACATTTAGACTTTCCCAAAGATGGATTTCCAACATTGAAATTTGGAAATGAATATTTTTGAAAGCTTTTTTCATTAAAAATCTTTTCTTTCTTTTTGAGTAAAAGATTTTCTGAATTTATTTTTTCATCAAGTTTGTCAGAAACATCCTTGATAATCTTGGCAGCAATTGCTTCAAGATTTTCATTGGTAGACAAATCTTCTACCTTCTTGGTTAATTCTCTAACCAGTTCTTCAATTTTACTCAGAGAACTCATGCAACAGAGATTAATGCTTTCTTAGCTTTAAGCTCAAGAATTTTTTGTTTAGTAAAAACAATGTTTCTTTTGAGAAATTTTTTGTTTCGAGATCTTATTTCGTGACTAATCATGATATCTTCATAAACTTGTTGTATTTGATATTTATGGCTAAAAATATCACTTTCTTCATAAGCAATTTGCATATCAAGAAGATGTATAGACATTAAGTCTTAATAACCTTTTCTAAAATTTATCCATACATGTCTATGTTTTCCGACATAGTTTGCATTAATTGCTCGGTGTCACTAGAGTCTCTTATTTGCAAAGAGGTTCCAGCAAAACTGTGTCTAGGTTCGAATCCTAGAATTTGTTTATTGCGTGCAATATCAATTGCCCAATTTTCTTTTAACTGTGAAGGTTCAGAAAACTTACACCCTTCAACAATTCCAATTTCAGAAAATATATCTTCAAGAGTTATATTTTCATTTTCCTTATACTCGATTGAATGAGTACTGTTGGTTAAAGCATACGAGATTAAATAATTAATCGTAAAAACTTTATTACCTAGTTCCATAAGGTCAGTTCTTTCGCACTGATGTATGAAACTTAAAGTTTTATCAAAATCCTTTGAATTTCGATGTAAAGCAAATTTAGGATAGACAGTAAACATAAATTTACCATAAGCTAAATTTCCTTGAATTGCTCCAAGAAGAGCGTCTTGCCTATTAATAATTCTATTATCAACAAGAGCCATTTTTAAAGGAAAATTAATTCTATCTCTACACTGAGCTTTAAGGAGTATTTTGACTGCTCCTATGTGTACCATATTGAGAGATTTTCTCAACTCTGGCTTGATGTGTAAAAGTTTTTTTGCTATTTCTCCCTTTGTTAGGAGTGGCAAATAAACTTCTCCAGCTGTATTTTTTATGTCGACTGAAAGTTCTTCAGTATTAAAACAATAAAATACTTTATTTTTTCTTGTAAAAGCTTTAGAAACTAAGCTTTGTAAAGTTTTTGTTTGATTAAAAACTTGTTTTGTGTCAAGCTTGTTAATTTTAGTTAATTGATCAGAATTAATCATGTAATCTGATACAAAACCTTTTTCGTTTTCACTGAAATTTAAAACTTCAGTTACTTCTTGTTCGTTTGATTCTTTCGAATCTTCAAACGAATTTTTAAAGCTCATTTTAATTTTTTTTTAAAAACATTTAAAATTTATTTTAAAATTGTTTATCTTAAGGGAATAGGAACTAATCCCCTCTTCTTAAAAAACGAGCACATGGCTCTGATACCAGCGTGCGGATGTCTCATCCACTAAATCTACCGTTGCCCCCACTACTCTCACCCCTGTGTCTTCCCCTGCTTCGGTACCATCTACCCGTACTACCGATCCCATGCATTTGCCGGGATTTTCACACTCTCTGTATCCCCCGTCTCATCATCAGTTTGGACAGTCTTCACATCAGCCGTTCCCTCACACATTTCACAACCCCTATGCTGCTGGACCTTCTCACTTTGCTGGACCTCCATCCTCAGTCAGACCACCTTACATGCATACTCATATACCCCCACTGGGCATGGACCCTTCTGATCCTTATCATCCCTCTCACTTCCCTTCGACCACTACGGATGACAGGATGATATCTCATGATATTCAGATCTCTATACTCTTTCGTAGGGTCAGCGAGCTCCAGGCCGAGCTAGCCGCGGTTAGAGCCGCCATCACTCCCCCACTACCACCACCACCACCTGCATCACCATTACCACCTTTACCATCATCACCCCCTCCATCACCGCCACCACTACCACAGTCACCACCTCCGCCTTCTCCACGTCAGTAGTGTGTTAGCAGCATGTCAGTCAGTATCTATCTTTTGGGATGATTACCCGCTTTTGTGAAGACTAAGACTTATAAAGATCTAGACTTTTGGAAGACAACTTGAAGGCATGAAGAAACAATGTAGCATGAAAATCTTACTTTTGTATTGTAAACTTGTACTGACTAGGGGTATGTATCCCTAAGTGATTTTTGAAATGACTGCCAAATGTTCCTATCATGAAAACTCCTTGGCACTAACAAATGTTCTCCGCCTCGTCGCTTTGTAAACTTGTAAATATTTGTCTAATAGCACGATGCATTTCCAGAATTTTGTTTCTAACTTCTGAATTTCCGACCTCTAGCAATACTTTTTCCTCATTAATTCTTTGAGTTCCTCCCAGGTCAGGACGTATGCAGCAGTTTCGCCTTTAGTTTGGACCTGGAGGTTCCACCAATACAGTGCCCCATCAATAAAGAGTCTAGTGAGATAAGTAACCCTTTGCTCAGAAGGGCATTTGCTCATCCGAATGACCCAGTCGGTCTTCTCGGTCATATTTTGACTAATGCGTACGATTTTGGAATCGTTTTGAATTGTGGAATCAATCCTTTAAATATAAAATTCATAATTTTGAATTTACGAAATTCATTATTTATAGTCATTTCTTGACTAAAATTTTTTATTGAATAAATCATTTGATTTCGATAATGGTTAATCGATTGTTGCTTGTATATGTTTATAAAAACAGATGTTTATAAAAATGCTTAAGGAGATTAACGTAAATATTTTGAAGTAATTTATCAGTTAGAATAAAATATACATTTCTTCCTTATCCTGCTAAGTAAATCTTTAAGTTGATTTTTCCAAGTGACCAACCCAACCAATTTTTCCCTACGGCCTCCTGCCTAAACGGTACTCTTATGGCTCCAGGGCTCCAGGTTTTGCAAAATTTTAAAGATGAACATAATGGATAAAAGGAAACTGATATTTTTATTCATAACTGTTCTTCCCTAAGGAAAAACTTCTTGATATTTATATAATACTCTCCTTTAGCAAGGAGTCTACTCGTTTACACACATTAAGTTGCAAATAAGAAAAAGTGGGAAAGGAGAGGGTACGAGAGATGATCCTTAAACTAAAGAATTCTACTTCTTTATATAGCAAAAGTGAGTTTTTCCAAAAGACTATTATAGCCTTTAATTAATCGTCATGGATAACGTTATTTAATCGACAAACCTATGTGTTGGTCCAGCTCTCGAGTGTCTTCTTCTGAAGAATAGCTGCCTTTTTCAGTAGAGGTTTTGTTTTCTTCTGAAGAAGATGCTTTACAGTATTCGCACTAATGATTTTTAAATGTGCGTTGTAACTTTCGGCAAAGTTGTTCTTTAGTGGCGGGGCCTGCTTTTATTTTATTGAAAATAATGCATTGCTCCATCCTTTCTAGAACTTCTTTTTCATGTAGTGGTATTGGAGTTCCACTGTAGCTAGTAATTATGCAGTTGGTGCTACAATAATTTACTTTATTAAAGCTTTCTGCTTTAATTTTTTGCAGGTTATTTAGGATTTGTAAAAATCCTTTTATCCTGATATCTATCCATTTCTCGAAGTCTTCATAGTCTTCCTTTATAACACTTGAAGGGTTGACTGTTCTTGTTTTGGCAATACCAATTTCTAAATGATGGTAACTTGGAAAGGTTTTTCCTTGATACAAGTCAGGGAGTGTAGAACTACACTTGATGAAGATATTTGCATCTCTTGCAGCGGCAATTTTCTTTCGAAAGTTTTTGATAGCTTTCTTCACTCATTCAGATAAATTACTTATTTCAAGTAAATTGGGAGAAGGGTAAATGAACTTTGCTAATCCAGCAGAGAATGCTAGAGAAACTAGTTCTGGGTTTGCACCTGGACAAAAGATAATAAGACTTTTAGTAGTCTTATCTTCCGTGTAAATATGTTCGAACTCGAAATCATTTTGGCTTAGGGCTCTAGCCTTTGACCAAATTATTTTGAATTCGTCTAAAGATATGATATTTTTTCTTCTTTCTCTTCTTTTAATGTTGGTTTTGAGAAAGTGTTCCTGAATTCAATGACTTTTTCTTTTTTTCTTGGGTTTCAAAGGTTCAGAAAAAATGGTTACCTTTATAGGTATTTCTCTTTTCCCGAAGTTTGTTGAATATCGGGTGGCTTCTTGTTGGGCTTGTAATAATGACCCAAATTTTTTGAAGGGATGGTCAGTTTTATCAACATAACTTTTGACTATACATCAGTCTTCGTAGATTCCTCTATGTTCGCCATCAAAGATAACATAAAATCTTGATTTAAGATTTTCTGGTGCTTGAGTGACTTGAGAGTAACTTGGTCTGAGAGAGACCTTTTCAGTTTTTGGCAAACTGTCAGCCATCAAGGGATTTGATATGCCTTTACCAGAGCCGTTTGCTTCTGGGCTAGATGAAGATTTTAGTTCTATTTTTGCTTTTTTCCATCAAGGGATTTGATAGGAGTAAACGGACTTGATTTTTCTTTACCCTTCGCCATTTGAGAGGGAATAGGTTCAGATTGTTTCCTTAGGATTCCTACTCTGAATTAGCAGTTGGTTTTAGACTTTCGTCATAGAGAGCTATTTGATCTTGAATAGCTTTTAATTCTATCAAAAGAATTTTTTTCTTTCAGGCGTAAAGCCTTTAAATTTTCCATTTCTTTTTAAAAATAATCCTTACTTTAGTGAAAGTGATAGGTCATGCCTTTGTTTGAAGGATTTGTGCTCCTTAAATATGCATGAAAAGCATTTGAAGTACGTATTTGTTTACGTATTTTGAAAATCTCGTGTCAAGCAATCAGCTAGCATGTTTTTGGCCCCCTCAAGATGCTCAATGTTGAAAGAATATCTTGAAAACCACATCTGCCATCTGACAAGATTGCCTTGTTTGTTATCACCGAAAATTTTTGTTTTCAAAAAATAAGTAAAATTTTTATTATCTGTCCTGACTATAAATTTTACAAGAGTAAAATAAATAGAAAATTTAGAAATAGTATTTTTTACCGCAAGTAATTCTTTTTTCATTACTGTGGTAATTTCTTTCGGTTTGTTTAAAGCTTCCAGAAGTATACTTACATATTTTTTCTTTTTCGGTTGTTCTGGCATTCAAAACTCCTCCCCAATAATCATGAGAAGCGTCTGTTTCTATGATTAAAAAATCATTTTCTTTTGGAAGATAAAGTTTTCGAAAACTGGTTAAGTTTTTCTTTATTTTTTTGATATAGTCTGTATCGGATTGTTTCCATTCCCATATATAATCCTTTTTTAATTTTACCTGTAAAGGTTTCCTAAGTTCTGCGAGTTTAGGAATATAACTTTCAGCATAGGTTAAAATACATAAAAATCTTCGAAGATGTTTTTTATCTTCTAAAGTATCTCAGAATTTGTGTATATTTTCCAAGATATGTTTTTGTGGACAATGAGTCCCTTGATCTATTTCAAGACCCAAAAAGTTTATCTTTGGTAAACATGTCAAGTAGAATGAAATGGTAAAGGATTGACCCGTATGGTATGAACTTGATTACAAATGATTCGTTGTAAATGTGTCAAGTAGAATGAAATCGTAAAGGATGGAGAACGGGTCTGATGAATCGTGGATTTGTCGATTAAAAGAAGAAACACTAAGATTTCATAGTTTGTGAGACTATTGAAAGAATGGAATGTAAGTAAGAAATATGACGCAATAACCAAGACCATGATAACGGATCAAACAAAAGGTTAAAGGTTAAATGAAAGTTTTATGTTTAATGAGTTACTTATAAATTCTTTTGTGTTGTGATTGATAAGGAAATTGCAATCGTGATAATCGTGCGCTTGGAACGAACACACCGCATCGCCCTCTACGTGCTTCCGTTTCAAGTTGATGTTAATGGGTCAAAATGCTTTTGTTATTAAATAGTTAAATTTAGTTTTTAAACTTTAAGCGATACTTATGTTATGTCTTTTGTAAACTTTGGTTAGTTGGTAGATGTTTAAAATGATTGTTAAGTTTTGTTTTAATGGTGCGAAAAAGCTTAAATTGGGTCGTATAATTCGTTGTTTAAGTATTGTTTTTTACCATGTGGAAACGAGTGTTACACTCTTCCTCTTATTGTTTGCTATTAGGCTAGTTTCACAACACGAATGAGTAAAATTAAAATAAAAACAGAAAAGAAGAATCTTTGACTTCATGTAATTATAACACGACATAATCAGATATTTATTTATGTTAGGTCTAATCGTAAATAAAAGGATCAATATCTTAGGGCACGAATATAGACTCATTACAAAATATGCGGTTGTCCTCAATGAACTTGTTTGGTAATTTATTCTTTACTATTGGTAAATTATTATCCTTTGAACTTCTGGTTCACCATTTATAAAATGATAAATGTTTGGTAATTTATTCTTTAATCTTAATTTTTCAAAGACCTCATAATCTCATATCAACAAATCTTCGTGTTTAAAGAACGTTAGCAAGTCACAAGATTTTTTTCCACCCAAGCTTCATGAATCTTAATTTTTCAAAGACCTCATAATCTTATATCAACAAATCTTCATGTTTAAAGAATGTTAGCAAGTCGTAAGATTTTTTTCCACCCAAGCTTCATGAATCTGAATCATCAATTTATATGGGAAATTATAAGAGTTGTGCGGCATCTTTAAAAGGAAAGATGAAGATCCAAGATCCATTTCATAGAACACAGGATCTTGATGAGATCGAAAGGCAAAAACCAATCATTTATTCACCTAGGATATCTCATGAAAATAGTGAAACATATGAAACAAATCGTTCATATAAGAAAAGCAACACCTTTGAAGTAAAACGACAATCCTTTTCTTCCAAAAATTTGGATCTTAATATGGGTAATCTTATTGCTAGTAAACTAAAAAGTATGTCTCCAATTCAGATCTTAATATGGGTAAAAAGACCATCTTTTTATCCGCCGTCTGCAACCCTAACCACCATCCTCCTCCGGCGCATCACTCCCTCCTCCTCCGTCGTCTTCAACACCCTAGTCTAAAAATGCTAGATTCAAAAGTCGAGAAAAATGCTTGATTTGTTACAAATCTATGGCAAAACCTTTGAAAATTTTGAACGACGGTGGCTAGGGTTCCATTACCATCTAAATCAGTTGATTCAGATCTTCATCGTCATCATCGTAGTTCGTCTTAGCCGTTTGAACGGCCAAAAGTAGGTGAGGAGGGAGAACGGTGGTCGTGGGTGGTGGGAGATATGTGGTAGCTGACGGTTCGGTCCCTGATTCCGTTTGGACGGCGACGGCACCAAAAATCTCGCCGGAAAGAGAATCTGGTCTTCCTTTTCTCCTGCACACACACTCTCTCTCTAATGCGGTTAGGTGTGTAAGTGTTTAAAACGAGGATTAGAATGTGGTGACAGGTCAGATCTGGTGGTGGGTTGGTGGTGGTAGTGGGTTGTTTGTGGTGAGTGGTAGTGAAAGTGGGGTTTATAAGAGGAAGAATCAAGGGTGTAAAAAGACATAAATGTCCTTACTTGATATAACTTAACAGTTTAAATCAAATCGGTTAGTGCCATGGTTGTAAAACAAGGTTTCCAAGGCCGAGTACTCCCCGAGTAGTCGCTACAAGGTATGCTGCCAAGGCGACTTTCTCTAACTCCGCCTAATTACTCGGAATCGGTCAAATGCGGTCAAACTCGGCCAAAATCGGATCTAGTAGGTCAATTCGGGCCGAGTTTGACTTAAAAAAATAATAAAACATAATTTATATGACTATCATATTAGATAATGAATATCATTTTCACGTATCTTGTTACAAATATTAGTAAATTTATGTTATTAGACATATATTTAATTTCCGAAAACTAATTTTTTATAATTTAACATGTCCGAGTACTCCTCGAGTACTCTTCGCCTATGCCGAGTACCCTCAACTCCCCGGTCGACCGACTAGGGAGCGCCTAACGACTTTTGCAAACATGGTTAGTGCTAAAGAACGTAGGGTGTAATTTGTTTTCCAAATAAAGAATTGTGACTGTAATTATTGAAATTAAAAACGATCCATTGCAATCCGACGTAAACATAAAGAAGGAAAAGTATAATTTACCCTTAATAAAAATACATTTAAAACATTTGAGTCTCTATCTCTAGTTGGTGTTATTGGCCCACGACTAGAATCCTATGCTCTCATGTCACGATGTAAGTGGAAAGTACGCGGAAACCCTTGGTCCCCACCCTCAATGTAATCTATACTTTTAATTAATAAGCTTTTATTAAAAAAAATGAACGATTATTACAAGGCCCCACACCATATGGATCAGTTTTACTTTGGTTCTCTATGGTTCCATTTTCAGTTTGATTTCGGTTCTCTTTAGTTCGATGTGGTTCGTTTTAGCCCCCATGTTCAATTTTAGATATTCCTAGTTAACATTTATTAAAAAAAAAATGTATGACGGCCATTACAAGGCAACACACTATGTAACCGGTTTCAGTTCGGTTCAGCTAGCTTTAACTGACAATAAATATTACATATTCCTGATTAACATCACCATCATCATACTCAATATATTCTACCGATAGCAAATCTAAGGTAGGGTCTGAGAAATAAAAAATGTATGAGGATTATTATTACAATACAACACACAATGTAACCACTTTTCGATTTGATTTAGTTTTCAGTTTAACGAGTTTGAAACCGAATATCAAAAACCCCTAACACACTACCACAATTATCACTTTTTCCATTATGCATATAGTAACTAGTAGTTACTAACTACATACATACCTTAGGTTTCATTGTTTCAAACTTCAAAAACCACCGCAACCACCACCACCACACCCGCCTCCGCAACCGCTAGCGGCATCCGACACAATATCTCCGATCAGCAAACCGCCCAACGCTCCGCCCAACAATCCAGCTCCCAGTCCCATACCAAACTTCCCCTTCTTTTGAGTCTGTTGTGGTGGTTGAACCACCGGCGGTGGATAACCATACCCTGGCTGCGGAGGATATCCACCGTACCCCGCCGGTGGCGGCGGAGGATAACCACCGTACGCCCGTTGCTGCTGGTACGGATATCCAGCCGGCGCTTGTGGATATCCAGCCGGCGCTTGTGGATATCCAGCAGGAGGCGGATAATACGCACCTCCGGCAGGCGGATAAGGTCCGGGAGCCACCGCTGCAGCCGGCGGTGGATAAGATCCGGTAGCTACGGCAGCGGCAGGCGGTGGATAAGCACTGGCCGGCGCGTACGGCGGCGGATATAGCGAACTAGATCCAGATCCGGGTCCAGAATTAACCGCTGGATACGCCGTAACAACGTCATCGGTTTTATCAACTTTTCCGGCGACATTAGGTTTAGTGACGTCATCCGCCTTATTATCAACTTTTCCGGCAGGATACGCCGTCACCGGCTCATCAACAGCACCAACACCGTTAGTTTTTTCACCAAAGTAATAGGAAAAACTGAGTTCACCTTTCGGTTTACCGGACGGTTTCCTAACCTGATAACTAACAAACTGTAACGGCTTACCTCCGGTGGACGCACCTTCTAGAAGCTCCTTAACCGGCACGTGTACTTCACCGAGATCCTTATCGCCGAACATGCCTTCGGTTTTGATCTTCACAACGAGAGTAGATCGGTTCTGTAGCGCTTCAGATTCGTTGATCATAAACTTCATCGGATAGTTCCAGTTAGGGTTTGCGTCTCCGTTGTTATCGACCGGAGTTTTTTGCTTCTGGTCTTGATTCTTGGTGCCGTTGATGTAAACGACGGCGTATACGTCCATTTTTCCGACGAGATTGACTTTGTTGAGGCCTTTTGCGGAGATGATTGTTAGGTCTAGTGCTCTGTCCGCCATTGTTTGGCTGCTTGTTTGGAAAATTGAATTAACTGAATTCAAGGGTTGAAGATATAGGAGGAGGGATTGGGTGCGGGTGTGGTCCACCGTAGAACAATGAATGATTCGGTTGATGTGAACCGTTGGATGGTGTTTGATGATGTGATATAAAATAATAATAAATTGGTTACTATTTAATTAAAGCATCAATGGTTTAATTTATATAAGAAGGTTGTTTCTAACGTCTAGATTATAAGAAGGCTGTTTCTAAAGAAGGTTGTTTCTAACGGCTAGATTATAAGAAGGCTGTTTCTAACGTCTAGTGATAGCCGGCGGTGTGTTTTTTCGGAGAAACACTCAAGCCAGACTCTGGCCAGATAGGACAACACGACTCTCCAAATTTGAAAAGTGTAATGGCCTAACACAAAAGAGAGTTACCGTTCAAAAGAACATCAGTCTTGTAATCATGATGTGTGATATGTCAAACCACACGTTTTGCATTTGTTCTCCGGTTGGCGTGAAAGGATTTGGTCCTGAGATTGTTGAAGTGTTAGGTACATAAAGGGTTAGTAAAAACATTACTTGGTTGATGTTGGGGTTAGAAGATATAAGAAAATACAAATACAAATTTATCATAACTAGAATTACCACATGCCGTAATGTGGCGGGAATTCGTTAATTATATATATCATATTAGATGAAAGTCAAATGTTTCTTACATGACCGTGAACCTGTGTGTAAAACATAGAAAAGAATAACTAAGTTGATCTCTAACCAGCGCGTTGCGACAGACTTATCAAACGGGGGAAATAGACACGCTGCGACAGTCATGTCAAACGGGAAAAAGTAGATGAAAAAACATGGAACCCCACACGCACGTTGTGACGTGTTAACTCGAAAAATTTAGAACGAAACGTTAAACGGAAAACTTGCGAAAGATGAAAAGTTTAAGGGGCCAAACTTGAAAGTTAAAAAGTGTTAGAGTTAAATTGCAAATGATGAAAAGATTTGGGTTAAGAATAAAAAAAAAAACCAAAAGGGTTAAATTGCAAAAGATAGAAAGTTTTGAATTATGAGTGAAAAATAAAACTAATCAAAGGGTTTAAATTACCAAACAATTAAACTTGTGACTTAAATTATCAAAGATTGAAACTTTAGTGTTAGAAAGGAAACAATCTTTTCTTTTTGAAAAACTCTCAAAACCAATGGTACAACTATCATTTGCACATAGACGTGCTTATTTATAGTTTATAATTTATAATATGTCCTCTAAATTAAAATTTATTTAATATTAAAATATATAAATGTTTAAGCTTATATTTTATATGTCCTCTAAAATAAAATTTATTTAATAATAAAATATATAAATGTTTAAGCTTATTCTGGAACGCATGTCAAACGGGAAAACTAGATGAAAAAGACTTAATCTTGCTTAATTTTCTTTTATTTTGAATAAACGTTAAACAATGAAAGTGACGTACACGCATTATTGAATAATTAAAGTTTTAATTTGATTACTAGTGAACATAATAATACTTCTAATTTTTCAACTAAGAGGTTGCGGTCTTAAACAAAAGTCCTTATTCTTACCTGTCCCTATTAATATATTATATGCTTCTACAGATGGGACTCCTTCATTGATCATTGCCGGACGTTAATAACAATATCTTAATACAATTTTTATTTTGGGTCATATATATAAAATGGAGTAAAGAACAAAAACTACACTCATTAGAGCATTCACATCCAAGGAATCAAATTATGTGTGTGATGTTTTTAAAATATAAAGAGTATAAAAAGTGGTTGTGAGTGGAAGAGAGAGAAAATGTTACTGTTCATCTGTATATTTGGGGGGACACTGTTCACCCCCTATAATTTTTTAATATATTTTGAAAGTGGTTGTGAGTGGAGGAGAGAGAAAAGGTAATGATAAAGGTATAAAAAATATTATTTAATTGAAAATGAGAGAGAAAATGTAGTGTTTTTTAGTGTAATTTAGGGAGAAAATATGATGGATTGGATGTGAATGCTCTTATACAACTTGTAGCCTGTAGGGGGTTGGCGCCCGAGGCCATCTACCACCCACAGGCGTCAAACATCATTCCTTATCGATGTTTTGGAGCACTAAGGGATGGCGGCCTTATCAGTTTGACGAGGGAGAGGGACGATGATGTGTATTTAACCTTTTTTTAAGTTAATCAGACCCATGATAAATCACACTTCTTTTAATATTCTTTTATTTGATTTGATTTAATTTGTTTTAGTTAATATTCTTTTATTTGATATATATATAGGGTAGGGATCCTAAGAGAAGTCCACCCTATTTGAGAAACTTGAGAAGCAATCTGGACCACACATTTTCCCTAAGCAAAAAATGCAAAAAAAAGGTGAAAAAATGCAAAAAAAAAAAATTTTTTTTTGAAAAATCGCTGCTTTTTCTTTAAGAATTAAAAAAAAATTAAAAAAATAAAAAAAAAATTTTAGATTTATACACATGTGTATATTGTTAATATTTTAACTATACATATATGTATATTGTCAATTATACATATATGTATATACATGTTTAAAATTGAAAAAATGTGTATATTGTTAATCTTAAACCATAAACACTAAAGCTAAACCCTAAAGCTAAACCCTAAACTCTAAACCCTAAAGCTAAACCCTAAAGCTAAACCCTAATTCTAAACCCTAAAGCTAAACCCAAAAGCTAAAACTAAACACTAAAGCTAAACTCTTAATGCTAAACCAAAAGTTAAAGCTAAACCCTAATGTTAAACCCAAAAGCTAAACCCTAATGCTAAACCCTAAATACTATTGCTAAACCCTAATACTAAACCCTAATGTTAAACCCTAAAACTAAACCCTAAACCATAAAGCTAAACCCCTAAACCCTAAATACTAATGCTAAACCCTAAATAACACTTATTTTTTAATTTTAAACATGTATATACATATATGTATAATTGACAATATACATATATGTATAGTTAAAAGATTAACAATATACACATGTGTATAAATTCAAAAAAAAAATTAATTCTTAAAGAAAAAGCTGCGATTTTTCCAAAAAAAAAAAAAATTTGTATTTTTTCACCTTTTTTTTTTTGCATTTTTTGCTTAGGGAAAATGTGTGGTTCAGAATGCTTCTCAAGTTTCTCATTTAGCCTACTACTTCTCACATGATCCTTATCCTATATATATATATATATAGGGAGAAGATCATGCGAGAACCACCTATTATTGTGAGAACCGCGAGAACCAATGTGAACACAACAAAAAATGCCTAAAAATAGCTAAAAATCACAAAAAAAAAAATTTTTTGATTTTTTTAATATTTTTTAGGTTAAAATCGCTACTTTTCGAAGCAAAAAAAAAAAATTTTTTAATTTTTTTTTAATTTTTTTTTTTTTTTTTTGCTTCGAAAAGTAGCGATTTTAACCTAAAAAATATTAAAAAAATCAAAAAAAAAATTTTAGATTTTTTTTTAGATTTTTTTAGGTTTTTTGGGGGTTTAGTTTTTAGAATTTTAGCTTGGGGGTGGGGGGGGGGGGGGGGCTTAGGTTTTTGGGGGGGGGGGGGGGGGGTTAGGTTTTTTTTAGGTTTTTTTAGCATTTAGCTTGGGGGGTTAGGTTTTTTTTTTGGGGGGGGGGGGGGTTAGGTTTTTTTTGGGGGGGGGGGGGGGGTGGGGGGTTTAGGTTTTTGGGGGGTGGGGGCTAGGTTTTTTTAGGTTTTTTTAGCTATTTTAGGTTGTGTTCACATTGGTTCTCAAGGTTCTCACAATAAGGGTAGTTCTCGCATGAGCCCCTCCCTATATATATATATATATATATAGGGGATGGCTAAAATGAGAACCACCTCCAGTTGTAAGAACCATGAGAACCACTTTCTAACCATTGGATCAAGTAGATGGATGGATGAGATTAAAAGTATTAAAAAATAATATTAAGTATTTTTTGTCTTATTATGTTTTTTATATTTTAATCCAAAAGGGTATTTAAGTAAAATTACACTATTTTGTCTTTTTACCTTTATTGTTTTTTATTACTTTTTAGTATTATTATATTAGATTCTTATTTTTTAAACTTAGTTTTTTTATTAAACATTTACAGATTTTTACGTTTAACGTTTTACGTTTTTACGACCGGCCTATTCACGCCTCGTTTTTTGACGCGCCGTTTTTACGCCCGACTTTTTCACGCGTCGGTTTTATACGTTTTACGCCCCGGTTTTTTACGTTAACGTTTTTTTACGTTTTACGCGCCGGTTTTTTACGTTAACGTTATTTACGATTTACGCGCCGGTTTTTTGCGTTTTACGCGCCGGTTTTTTTTACGTTAACGTTTTTTACGTTTTTACGCGTCGGTTTTTTACGTTTTACGCCCCGGTTTTTTACGTTAACGTTTTTTTACGTTTTACGCGCCGCTTTTTTACGTTTTACGTAAAACTTTTTACGTTTTACTAAAAAAAATTTACGTTTTGCATAAAATTTTTTACGTTTTGCGGTAAAACTTTTTACTTTTTACGTTTTACGTAGAACTTTTTACTTTTTACGATTTACGTTTTGCGTTAAAACTTTTTACGATTTACGTTTTACGTAAAACGTTTTACGTAAAACTTTTTACGCTTCACGTTTTTTCGTTTTACGTTAAAAAAGTTTACGGTTTACGTTAAAATAGTTTACGGTTTAATTTTTTTTTTAAATTTTACGTTAAAAAGTTTTACGTTTTACGTTTGACGTAAATCTTTTTACGTTTTACGTTTTACATAAAACTTTTTACGTTTTACGTAAAAAAGTTTACGGTAAACTTTAAAAAGTTTACGGTTTAAGTTTTTTTTTCTTTTACAAAAACTTTTTTACACAAAAACAAACGCACCCAGAAAATCGTTACTCGGTAGGTGTCTCAGATAGTTTGCTATCATCACCGACGCCTCAAAAAAAAATATAAAAAACCCAACAAACAAAAATAAAAAAGAACGCGTGGATTCTGGAAAAAAAAAGTTTTGGCTTAGATTTTCCGAACATCAGAGGCTGCAAAGTGGGGTTGCGGGTTCAAAAACCTACCCTCCACCATCCTTGCCGCGCCCTCGTCATCAAAATATGCGAGTTTTTTTTTTTTTTTTTTTTTGCATCATCATCGCCCCAAAACCAAAACGGATCAAAACCCACATATTCAAACATTCAAAAGCACCTGATGAACATCATTCAAAACACATTCAAGTTGTACATACCCAAAAAATCAAATCAAATGAAACCCCAGCAACAATAATGAACATCATTCAACAGAATCAAACCCACCAAGATCATCGTCCAAACATATTTCAAACCCAGATTCAACATCAAACCCAGATTCAAACATCAAACCCATATTCAAACCCAGATTCAACATCAAACCCAGATTCAACATCAAGAACACAGGCCAAAAGATTCAACAGATCATGAACACAGGCCAAGATTCAAAAGATCAAAACCGACAAAATCAAACATTCAAAACCCAGATTAAAACAATTCAAACATTCAAAAACCCACATATCAAGAACACGTATCAAGAACACATGCCAAAAGAAATCATTAGAAAAATCAAGTAAACCCAGAAAAATCAATAACACATACCAAAAGGAACAAGAACATCAAGAATCAACAACACAGGAGGAGACCGGGACCTCCGCCGCTCACGGCGGCGCTGCCGCCGGCCCACCACCCAGCCATCGAACCGCCACCACCAGCCTTGAACCAACTAAACCACCACCGCCTCCGCCTCTGCACAACTCCCACCAAACCACCTCCTTCCGCCGCCCCCACCACCGCCTTCCGCACCAGCTCCTTCATTCTTCATCAAAATCGGAGCTTTTGGGCGGAGATAACACTCCACCACCGCCGAAGATAACAAATCGGAGCTTTTGGGCGGTGGTTTTGTGATTGTTGCCCATGCAAACAGAGGAGAGGGGGTGGCCAAAGGGGAGAGAAGATGGGTGGTGATCGAAGATTGGGAGAGAGAAATGAACAAATTTTTTTGGGGGTGATGATTTATGTCTGCAAGTCAGACTAAAAAGACATTTGGCAGGTTTTAAGTAAATGACCAACATACCCTTTATGTTGGCATAACCTGATTGGTTGAGATGGTTCTCACGGTTCTTACAACTGGGAGTGGTTCTCATTTTAACTCAATCCTATATATATATAGGACAAAGATCCGTTAGAAACCACCCTTTATTGTGAGAACCGCGAGAGCCAATGTGAACACAACAAAAAATGCCTAAAAATAGCTAAAAAACACACAAAAATTGTTTTTTAAAATTTTTTTATAAAAAAATCGCTACTTTTAGTCGCCAAAAAAATTTTTTTAATTTTTTTTAACTACTAAAAGTAGCGATTTTAACATAAAAAATATTTCAAAAAATTTAGATTTTTTTTTTATTTTTTTAGGTTTTTTGGGGGTTTAGTTTTTAGCATTTTAGCTTGAGGGGTGGGGGGGTTAGGTTTTTTTGGGGTTTTAGTTTTTAGCATTTATCTTGGGGGGGGGGGGGGGGGAGGGGAGGGGTTAGGTTTTTTTTGTGTTGAATTTTAATTCTTTTTAAGATTTTAAGGAGTTGATGTAAATATCAAGAAGTTCTCCTTCGGGAGAACAGTTATGAAATAAAAACTCCTTTGTAAACCTCTATCTTTTATCTTTTTTCATAAAAGTTTTTATTCTGTAAAACCTGGAGTCCTGAAGCCCGTTGAAGTACCGTTTAGGCAGGAGGCCGTTAGGGAAATTAAGGGTTGGATTGGTCCCTTGCAGAAGAATTAGAAACTTTCAAGAAGAAAATACAAGAAGAAAAAAGGTATAAATTTTATTTCAAACTGTTAAACTACTTCAAGATTGATATTTTATATCTCTCCTAAAAATCTTAAAAAGAATTAAAATTCAATACAAAAAACTAAGATTTTGATTAAATCAAAAAATGATGTTTATAAACAAACACAAAAGAAATCGATTAACAACTATCAAAACAAATGATTTTTCAATCTAAAAAATTTAGTCAAAATATGACTACAAAAAATAATGAATTTTGTAAATTCAAATGATTAATTCAACAATTAAACAATTTCAAAATTGTTTATGTTAGTCAACAATTGCCGATTAATAATTTGAAGAATTCATATTCGAATTATCTATTGATTATTATAATCGATGAATAATTCATTTGAATTTTATATTCAAAATACTGTGCATCTTTTGAATTTTATATTCAAAATACTATGCATCTTTTCCTTTTTAATCGACTAAAAATAAAAGAAAGTACTATGCGTCTTTTTCTTTTAATCTGCCGATTAAATAAAAAAGATTCCCTTAACATGAAGAATTTTTAATTCAATATTGTAAATTCCATTTACAAGAACCAAGTATACAATGAGTATGCTCCAACATTTCCTTAAAAAAGAAATCCATCGGGTTAATCAAGAATTAACCGAAAATCAAAGTCTAATTAACCAGTTAGAACAGCCCCCCCCCCCCCCCCCCCCGAGCTGACATCCACCATCCTTTCCTAAATTCTCAATTTGAGAATCTCTCGTACCAAACCCCAACCACCACTTTACCTTTTTTCATTTCCTAGTTATGTGTTTTAGTATGGAGTTGAAACTCCTTTAAGGGGGTTATGTAAATATCAAGAAGGTCTTATTCGGGAGAACAGTTATGAAATAAAAACTCCTTTGTAAACCTCTATCTTTTATCTTTTATCATGAAAGTTTTTATTCTGTAAAAACCTGGAGTCCTGGAGCCCGTTGAAGTACCGCTTAGGTAGGAGGCCGTTAGGGAAATTAAGGGTTGGATTGGTCCCTTGCAGAAGAAATAGAAACTTTCAAGAAGAAAATAAAAGAAGAAAAAGGTATAGATTTTATTTCAAACTGTTAAATTACTTCAAAATTGATATTTCATATCTCTCCTTAAAATCTTAAAAAGAATTTATTTCAACACAAAAACTAAGAATTTGATTAAATAAAAAATGATGTTTATAAACAAACATAAAAAGAAATCGATTAACCACTATCGAAATCAAGGAGTTTTTCAATGAAAAATTTTAGTCAAAAAATGACTATAAAAATAATGAATTTTGTAAAATCAAAGGATTAATTCCACAATTAAACAATTTCAAAATTGTTTATGTTAGTCAACAATTGTCGACTAATAATTTGAAGAATTCATATTCGAATTATTTATTGATTATTATAATCGATGAATAATTCATTTGAATTTTATATTCAAAATACTATGCATCTTTTGAATTTTATATTCAAAATACTGTGCATCTTTTGAATTTTATATTAAAAAACTATGCATCTTTTTCTTTTTTAATCAACTAAAAAGAAAAGAAAGTACTATGCGTCTTTTTCTTTTAATCATCCGATTAAATAAAAAAGATTCCCTTAATATAAAGAATTTTTAATTCAATATTGTAAATTCCATTTACAAGAACCAAGTACACAATGAGTATGCACCAAGATTTCCTTAAAAAAGAAACCCGTCGGGTTAATCAAGAATTAACCGAAAATCAAAGTCTAATTAACCAATTAGAACAGTCTCTTAAGAGATCACATAGAAATAGGACAGCTGAACGTGTTCAGTTTAATGGTCTTAAAGCTAACCGCTTTAGGCGTTAGAAAACTTGGTCAGTAAGACGATTGAGTTCTACTTTTAGCCTAAAGCGGTTAGCTTTAAGTCCATTAAACTGAACACGTTCAGCTGTCCTATTTCTAGGTGATCTCTTAAGAGACTGTTCTAATTGGTTAATTAGACTTTGATTTTCGGTTAATTCTTGATTAACCCGACGGATTTCTTTTTTAAGGAAATCTTGGTGCATACTCACTGTATACTTGGTTCTTGTAAATGGAATTTACAATATTAAATTAAAAATTCTTTATGTTAAGGGAATCTTTTTTATTTAATCGGATGATTAAAAGAAAAAGACGCACAGTATTTTGAATATAAAATTCAAATGAATTATTCATCGATTATAATAATCAATAGATAATTCGAATATGAATTCTTCAAATTATTAGTCGACAATTGTTGACTAACATAAACAATTTTGAAATTGTTTAATTGTGGAATTAATCCTTTGATTTTACAAAATTCATTATTTTTTATAGTCATTTTTTGACTAAGATTTTTCATTGAAAAACTCATTGATTTCGATAGTGGTTAATCGATTTCTTTTTATGTTTGTTTATAAACATCATTTTTTATTTAATCAAATTCTTAGTTTTTGTGTTAAAATAAATTCTTTTTAAGATTTTAAGGAGAGATATGAAATATCAATCTTGAAGTAATTTAATAGTTTGAAATAAAATCTATACATTTTTCTTCTTGTATTTTCTTCTTGAAAGTTTATATTTCTTCTGCAAGGGACCAATCCAACCCTTAATTTCCCTAACGGCCTCCTGCCTAGTGGTATCAGAGCCTTGTTGCTCTTTTTAAAAAAATAAGATGTATGTTTTCATAAATTAATGGAAAATAATAATCTTTTTATTAACGATTCAGATGAATATGAAGAAATAACTGAAGTTTTAAACTTTAGTGAAAACGATAAAGGTTTTGTATCAGATTACATGATTAATTCTGATCAACTAACAAAAATTAGCAAGCTTAAATTCAAGCTTGACACAAAACAGGTTTTTAATCAACCAAAAACTTTACAAAGTTTAGTTTCTAGAGCATTTTCTAGAAAAAATAAAATATTTTATTGTTTTAACACTGAAGAACTTTCAGTTGACATAAAAAATACAGCTGGTGAAGTTTATTTGCCACTCTTAACAAAGAGTGAAATTGCAAAAAAGTTTTTGCATATTAAACCAGAGTTGAGAAAGTCTCTCAATATGGTACATATAGGAGCGGTTAAAATCCTCCTAAATGCACAATTTAGAGATTGAATTAATTTTCCTATAAAAATGGCACTCGTTGATAATAGAATTATCAATAGGCAAGATGCTCTTCTGGGAGCAATTAAAGGTAATTTAGCATATGGTAAATTTATGTTTACTGTCTATCCTAAATTTGCTTTACATCGAGATTCAAAAGATTTCGACAAAACCTTGAGTTTTATACATCAGTGTGAAAGAACTGATCTTATGGAACCAGATAATAAAGTGTTTATGATTAATTATTTAATCTCATATGCTTTAACAAATAGCACTCATTCAATTGAGTACAAAGAAAAAGAGAGTATAACCATTGAGGATATATTCTCAGATATTGGAATTGTTGAAGGCAGCAAATTCGCTGAGCCATCACAATTACAAGAAAATTGGGCAATAGATATTGTACGAAATAAACAGGTTTTAGTATCAAAACCTAGACACAGTTATGCCGGAAACTCTTTACAAATAGGAGATTCAAGTAATACTGAACAATTAATTCGTTCTATGTCAGAAAGAATAGATGGATATGGTAGAATTTTAAAAGGAGTTATTGGAGAATAATGTCTTCAAAACCTATTTTAGATTATTTACAATATCTTGATCAACAAATCACCTATGAAGAGGCTGATATACAAAATTGGTTTATTAGAATAAATCAAATTAAAGAAGATTTTATGTTAAGTCATAAAACAAAATCTCTTAATATTAAGATTATTAAGAAAAACATTTTTACGTCTAAGCAAAAAATTATTGAGCTTAGAACTAAAAAAGCAATTATATCTGTAACATGACTACTCTTTTGAAAATAGAGGAACTTGTTAAAGATTTAATTAGAAAGTTGGATAGTCTATCTACCAACGAAAATCTTGAGGTAACTGCTGCAAAAATCATCAAAGATGTTTCAGACAAAATTGATGAAAAAATGAATTCAAAAACTTTTATGCCCGAAAGGCAAAAAGAAAAAATAGATGATGAAAAAAGCTTTCAAAAATATTCATTTCCAAACTTCAACGTTGGAAATCCATCTCTTGGAAGTTCTAAAAGTCCAAATGCATTAACATGGCCTTTCGGATCAACTTCAAATGACCAATAAAGGTCAAACGAAAAACTTTTTAAGAAATATAAATTTAGAGATTTCTAGACATTATTTCTTTATTGTAAGAAATAATCAAAGAATTTATGAATTACATTCGGATTAGAGCATTCATCCTTATGACAAACTTTTTGAATTAAATGATTTAAAAAGAAAAAAACTCTTTTATGAAAAAAGATATTCAAAACCTAAAAGATAAAAAGATTATTTTATCTTGTGGATAAAATGAGTTCCATCGTTAAAAAATTGGAACAAATTTTAGATGAACAATTGGATACCCTTCCAGTTGAACAGATAATAGAACTTGTTAATCTCATTACTTTAGATGACAAGGAATGTGAACAAAAATTTTCTGAAGATAAAATTTTAAACGAAAGATATTTTTCTGAAAATAAAGAACAGGTCTTTGTTTTGAAAAATGAAGAATCAAGAAGCTTTCCTGTTAAGAAAGAAGAACCTGAAACTGAAGAAAGTTCTTCAGATACGGAAATGTCTCCGAGACAAAGAACTTACCATGCCTCTACTAGCAAAGGTAACAGGCGTAGAAAAAAGAATACGGAATTTTCCATGCCGTATCATAAAGGTATACCTGATTATAATAGTAATGACAATGGTAGTGCAACTACTATTAATACTATTAAAATTGATTGTATCTTCAACCTCGACAAAAGAAAAGAGGTAATTGATAAATGGAACACTGAGATCAGTCTAATCATTCAGACTAATTCAGTAGAGTTCTCTCAGGCTAAGGCTTTGTTATTATTATTAGAACATAAGTCTGCAGGAATCATACAAAATTTCATCAAAGGGACAACTTGGGATGAAGATTTGCATGGTATAGATCTTTTTGATCAAATCATAAATGCAATATACATGATGTTTTTAGGTCTCGATCTCATTACAGATTAAGACCGAGAAAATAAAAAAATATTAGAAAAAGCAAGACAAAATCTTGCTAAAGCACAACTTTGTGACATATGTCTGTTAGACGATTTCACTTGTCTTTATGAAACTAATTTATATAAATTAGGCACAGGTGAATTCCATTCATGGATTGATGCTTACTTAATGAAAATTCCCATCGTCGGAGAAAAGGCGAAAGAGCGATGAAATAAAGAAAAGAATCAATTTACGATGCATTCTCTTGGGTTTGCTACAAGAATTGTTAAAGAAGAAATTGCATCCTATTGTGATCTTTCTGACAAAAAAAAAACAGTTAAAACGTTTTAACGAAAACTGTTGTAAAAAAACCCCGAGCTGACATCCACCATCCTTTCCTAAATTCTCAATTTGAGAATCTCTCGTACCAAACCCCAACCACCACTTTACCTTTTTTCATTTCCTAGTTATGTGTTTTAGTATGGAGTAGAAACTCCTTTAAGGGGGTTATGTAAATATCAAGAAGTTCTCCTTCGGGAGAACAGTTATGAAATAAAAACTCCTTTGTAAACCTCTATCTTTTATCTTTTATAATAAAAGTTTTTATTCTGTAAAACTTGGAGTCCTGGAGCCCGTTGAAGTACCGCTTAGGCAGGAGGCCGTTAGGGAAATTAAGGGTTGGATTGGTCCTTTGTAGAAGAAATAGAAATTTTCAAGAAGAAAATACAAGAAGAAAAAGGTATAGATTTTATTTCAAACTGTTAAAATTACTTCAAAATTAATATTTCATATCTCTCCTTAAAATCTTAAAAAGAATTTATTTCAACACAAAAACTAAGAATTTGATTAAATAAAAAATGATGTTTATAAACAAATATAAAAAGAAATCGATTAACCACTATCGAAATCAATGAGTTGTTCAATGAAAAATCTTAGTAAAAAAATGACTATAAAAAATAATGAATTTTGTAAAATCAAAGGATTAATTCCACAATTAAACAATTTCAAAATTGTTTATGTTAGTCAACAATTGTCGACTAATAATTTGAAGAATTCATATTCGAATTATCTATTGATTATTATAATCGATGAATAATTCATTTGAAATTTATATATTCAAAATACTGTGCATCTTTTGAATTTTATATTCAAAATACTGTGTATCTTTTGAATTTTATATTCAAAATACTATGCATCTTTTTCTTTTTTAATCGACTAAAAAGAAAAGAAAGTACTATGCGTCTTTTTCTTTTAATCATCCGATTAAATAAAAAAGATTCCCTTAACATAAAGAAATTTTAATTCAATATTGTAAATTCCATTTACAATGCTTCTATCTTGCCCTTGCTTGGGCACAGGGGTTGCTCAAGCCCCTGATCTCCCCTATATATACATTTTGCACAAAAAGTGAAGTGACAGGAACAGACATTAATTTTTCGAGGAATCATAATTTTCGAGGTTTCCTGCCTAACGGCCTCCTCCCAAATCCCTTACCTACTTGAGAATTCAAATTCTCTCAACCACCTTTCCTTTTCAACTTTTCTTTGATCATTCGTATGATCAAATTTTTCAATTTCTAGTTATGTGTTTTAGTATGGAGTAGAACTCCTTTAAGGAGTTGATGTAAATATCAAGACGTTCTCCTTTGGGAGAACAGTTATTAAATAAAAAATCCTTTGTAAACCTTTATCTTTTATCATGAAAGTTTTTATTCTGTAAAACCTGGAGTCCTGGAGCCCGTTGAAGTACCGTTTAGGCAGGAGGCCGTTAGGGAAATTAAGGGTTGGATTGGTCCCTTGCAGAAGAATTAGAAACTTTCAAGAAGAAAAAAGGTATAAATTTTATTTCAAACTATTAAACTACTTCAAGATTGATATTTTATATCTCTTCTTAAAATCTTAAAAAGAATTAAAATTCAACACAAAAGACTAAGATTTTGATTAAATCAAAAAATGATGTTTATAAATAAACACAAAAAGAAATCGATTAACAACTATCGAAACAAATGATTTTTCAATCTAAAAAATTTAGTCAAAATATGACTACAAAAAATTTTGAATTTTGTAAATTCAAATGATTAATTCCACAATTAAACAATTTCAAAATTGTTTATGTTAGTCGACAATTGTCGACTAATAATTTGAAGAATTCATATTCGAATTATCTATTGATTATTATAATCGATGAATAATTCATTTGAATTTTATATTCAAAATACTGTGCCTCTTTTGAATTTTATATTCAAAATACTATGCATCTTTTGAATTTTATATTCAAAATACTATGCATCTTTTTCTTTTTAATCGACTAAAAAGAAATGAAAGTACTATGCGTCTTTTTCTTTTAATCATCCGATTAAATAAAAAAGATTCCCTTAACGTAACGAATTTTTAATTCAATATTGTAAATTCCATTTACAGATTTTTTTAGGTTTTTTGGGGGTTTAGTTTTTAGCATTTTAGCTTGGGGGGGGGGTTAGGTTTTTTTTAGGTTTTTTGGGGGTTTTAGTTTTTAGCATTTATCTTGGGGGGGGGGGGGGGGGGGGTTAGGTTTTTTTTTGGGGGGGGGGGGAGGGGGTGGGGGTTAGTTTTTTTTTAGGTTTTTTTTTAGCTATTTTAGGTTGTGTTCACATTGGTTCTCGCGGTTCTCGCAATAATGGTGGTTCTCGCATGAACCTTACCATATATATATATATATATATAAGGAGCCGCTAAAATAAGAACTACCTCCAGTTGTAAGAACCGTGAGAACCACTCTCCACCAATCATATCTTGCCAACAAAAAGGTTAGTTTGGTCATTTTACCCCAAATGTCAAATCTCACCCTCTCTCCTCATTTAAATCTCACCCTCTCTCTCTTCCATTAAAGTTGCAGACCATTCTTCACCTCATCTCTCATATCTCTCTCTTATATCTTCAAAGTTGCAACATTCCCTCACCCTTTGATGCACAGCCAACCGGCATCCCCCATCCCCTCACTCTCGATGACTGGCCGACGCCGGAGCCGGTAATCCGGCCACACACACATATCACGACATCACAAACACCCCCATTCGCCGCCCCCTTTCTTATCCCATCTCGTTTCCCGCCCGGCGACATCACCACCGCCGCCATCATCACCGCTGTGAAGAGTTGTGGTGTTACGTCGTTTCTGCTTCTTCTGCTTGAAGTCGCCGTCGACCAGATTCACATGGCGGTGAAGGTGCGTAAGATCTGACAAGGAGATGGGGGAGATGATTTGCGGTGGGTTTGGTGTTTGGTGGGTTTGGTGGTGTGGCAAAAGTGGTGGGTGACGGTGGAGGGTAGGTCCAATGGAGATGAGGGAGATGATTTGCATCTGGTGGTGGTGGGTTTAAACGGGTTCAGGTTTGTTTTCGGTTGTTGATTTGTTGGTTTGATCTGTTGGTTCAGGTTTGTTTTCGACTGTTGATTTATGTGTTGATTTTGTTGGTTTAATCTGTTGATTTGTATGTTCTACTGTTCTTGAATCTGATGGTGGTATGTTGGGGGTTTGATTTTGGTGTTCTTGAATCTGATAATGGTATTTTTGGGTATGTTAAATGTTTTACGTTGATTTTCTGGTGATTTTTTTATCAGTGAAGTATGCGGGTTTTTGATCCGTTGGATTGGGTGGCGATGATGCAAAAAAAAAAAAAAAAAAAACATAGATTTTGATGACGATGGCACGGCAAGGACGGCGGAGGGTAGGTTTTTTAAACTTGCAACCCCACTTTTGCAGCCTTTTGATTATCGGATAATCTGAGCCAAACCTCGTTTTTTCCGAGATACACTTTGTTTTGATGTTGTGGGTTTTCTATTTTTTTTTACCCTAGTCGATGACGATAACAATCTATCTGAGACACCTACTGAGTTTGCGTTTTCTGGGTGCGTTCGTGTTGCGTCAAAAAGTTTTTGTAAAAAAAAAAAGTTAAACCGTAAACTTTGAGGCGTCGATGATGATAGCAAACGATCTGAGACACCCCCCGAGTGTGCGATTTTCTGGGTGCGTTCGGTTTTGCGTAAAAACGTTTTTGTAAAACTTTTTAAAAAGTTTTAAAAACGTAAAACGTAAACTTTTTACGTAAAAACGTAAAACGTAAAACGTAAAACTTTTACGTAAAACGTAAAAAGTTTTACGTAAAACGTAAAAAGTTTTACGTAAAACGTAAAAAAAATTTCGTAAAACGTAAATCGTTAATTTTTTTTTGTAAAACGTAAAAAGTTTCAGGTAAAACGTAAAAAACCGGGGCGTAAAACGTAAAAATGTAAAAAATGTTAACGTAAAAAACCGGCGCGTAAAACGTAAAAAACCGGCGCGTAAAACGTAAAAAAACGTTAACGTAAAAAACCAGCGCGTAAAACGTAAAAAAACGGCGTTAAAAAAAAACGGCGTTAAAAAAACGGCGCGTAAAAAAACGGCGTTAAAAAACGGCGTGTAAAAAACGGCGCGTTAAAAAACGGCGCGTAAAAAACGACGCGTAAAAAACGGCGTTAAAAAACGGCGCGTAAAAAACGGCGAGTTAAAAAAATGGCGTGTTAAAAAACCGACGCTTGAAAAAACCCGGCGTAAAAATGGCGCGTCAAAAATACGTAAAACGTAAAAAGTTTAACGTAAAACTTAAATTGTAAAAAATCTAAAAAATCTTTTAAAAAAATCTTAATTTAAAAATGTTTTTAATAAAAAAATTATGTTTAAAAAATAAAAAGTAATATAATAATACAATAAAGTAATAAAAAACAATAAACTCAAAAAGACAAAATAGAGTGGTTTTACCTAAATACCATTTTGGATTAAAATATTAAAGACATAATAAGACAAAAAATACTTAATATTATTTTTAAATACTTTCAATCTCATCCATCCATCTACTTGATCTAATGGCTAGAAAGTGGTATGGGTGGGGTTCGGCTACAAAGTTCATTTTTCCTACAAAGTGTACAAAGCTATAAAACACCACAATTTCAGCCATAAAACACACTCAAAACGCACAAATAACATAGTGAGATCACTAAAACACAATATCCAAACCCTTACAGTCCTTAAAAACTTCAAACACACCATCATACAACTATGAATATAAAACACAACATGATAATCAACATAAAACACACTAATGTTACTCATTCGATAATCAAAGGCTCATTATCCAAAACACAAAACAAAACCCACAAATATGGTGTTTTAGTAATCTTCACTGTGTTATTTGTTGGTGTTGAGTGTGTTTTATGGTTGCCATTATGGTGTTTTATGACCTTTTACACTTTGTAGCCAACTCTTACCTATATATAGGGTGGGATTCGGCTACAAAGTTCAAATTTCCAAAAAAGTGTAAAAAGTCATTAATCATTTTAGTTTGAGCCATAAAACACACTTAAAACCCGTAAATAACAGAGTGAATGTTACTAAAACACCATATTCAAACCATAATAGTCCATAAAAACTTCAAACACACAATCGTACAACCATGAATATAAAACACAACATGCTAATCAACATAAAACACAATAATGTTTGTCATTCGATATTTAGAGCCATATCATCCAAAACACAAAACACAACCCACGTATATGATGTTTTAGTAATCTTCTTTTTGTTATTTGTGGATTTTGGGTGTGTTTTATGGTTGACTTTTTACACTTTTTAGGAAATTTGGACTTTGTAGCCAACTCCTTGCCTATATATATATATATATATATAGGGTAGGGATCCTGAGAGAAGTCCACCCTATTTGAGAAATTTGAGAAGTAATCTGGACCATACATTTTCCCTAAGCAAAAAATGCAAAAAAAAAGGTGAAAAAAAATGCAATTTTTTCTTGGAAAAATCACAGCTTTTTATTTAAGAATTTAATTTTTTTTTTAGATTTATACACATGTGTATATTGTTAATTTTTTAACTATACATATATGTATATTGTCAATTATACATATATATATATATATATATACATGTTTAAAATTAAAAAAATATGTGTTATAAACTCTAAACCTTAAACCATAAACACTAAAGCTAAACCTTAATGCTAAACCCTAAACCCTAAAGCTAAACCCTAATGCTAAACCCTAAAGCTAAACCCTAATTCTAAACTTTAAAGCTAAACCCTAATGCTAAAACCTAAAGCTAAAACTAAACCCTAAAGCTAAACCCTTAATGCTAAACCCTAATGCCCTAAAGCTGCTAAACCCAAAAGTTAAAGCTAAACCCTAATGCTAAACCATAAATACTATTGTTAAACCCTAATGCTAAACCCTAAAGCTAAACCCTAAACCATAAAGCTAAACCCTAAACCCTAAATACTAATGCTAAACCCTAAATAACACTTATTTTTCAATTTTAAACATGTATATACATATATGTATAATTGACAATATACATATATGTATAGTTAAAAGATTAACAATATACACATGTGTATAAATCCAAAAAAAAAAAAAAATCCTTAAAGAAAAAGCTACGATTTTTCAAAAAAAAAAAAATTTGCATTTTTTTCACCTTTTTTTTGCTTAGGGAAAATGTGTGGTCCAGAATGCTTCTCAAGTTTCTCAATTAGCCTATTACTTCTCACATGATCCTTATCCTATATATATATATATATATATACTATATTATAATGCATGAGGCAAGGGCATTTTAAGATACCCAAAAATAAGAACCCCCCCTTTATTTATAGAAAGACCCCTAAAATGAGAGTAATTTGGTCTTTTAAACACTATTTATTTTTTGGATTATTGGATTTTATCACCCTTAACTATTGGCCATTGGCCGCTGCCACCCTCAACTATCACTTTGACGCCTGCCACCCCCAACTTAACACTTAGTGTGTTTTGTCACCAGATCACTAACTTTTGATCCTTTTACTATACTTTTGGGGGTGTCCTAAGATGCCTAAAACCTTTCCAAGATCCCTATGACATCCCAAAAAGTGTAGTAACAGGATCAAAAGTTAGTGATTAGTTAACGACGTGGTGACAGAACACACTAAGTGTTAAGTTGGGGGTGACGGACGTCAAAGTGATAGTTGAGGGTAACAGCGGCCAATAGCCAATAGTTGAGGGTGATAAAATCTAATAACCCTTATTTTTTAGCCCCTAAACTTATTACACTTAAATCCCTAAGGTTTTAACAAAATTATAGATAGTCAGTTACAATTCACCCCTCCACAACAAACTTATAATTATTTTACGTATTCTTACCGTATCGTATAAACTATAATCTTTTAAAAAGATCCAAAAGTACCGTGATAGCCTACTCATTTTTGTTGATGTTTCTATAGTTATTTTATTCAGTATTGACGTGTGAATTAAAATGTACAAGTAGATAATTGCTTAGTGTACAAGTGATTACTGCCATGCAAAAACTAAGTTGTTGGTTTAGAGAGCCTAAATCTTATTACATGTGTACGTTTTAGGCCTGCAAGCTAATTATATAACAAACACTGTCACACCCCCAAAATCCACCATGCGGAGTATCACCGCTTGGAGGCGTGACATGACCAGGATCGAGCCACCAATCATATTGAACAACATAATTAAGTAAATAAAACCAACCACAATACAATTGGTGACCAAAAGGAAGTAACCAACTCTAAGTTAACAGCGGAAGCATAAAACGTAAGTCCAAAACATAAGTTCCATAGTTCATAAGTTTAAAGTCCAAAACGTAAGTTTAATAAGTTCATAAGGATTAAATGTTTGGCACGGGACATAACAGTCCATATCCCACAACGACCTCCTCCTCGTGCAAGCTCCATAAGCATCTAACGACCTGTAAGGCATGTAACAACGAGTCAACAACAAAGTTGAGTGAGTTCACAGTTGGTTGTTTAGTTTTAATTTGTTTCCGAAAACATGGTTTGTCTTTTGCTGGCTTACTTGCCGTGGGGGTTACCCCATAGTTGAAAATATGATTAACCAATTCCTTCTTTCCCAAACCATACCCATAATTGGTTGGGGGCTTCCCCATGTGAACCACTAGACCGTTACCATATCGACTACTAACGAAAATAAGTTGTGCCCTACGTCAATGTCTATCATCATTGACAGTTTGCCATAGTCCATTAGTACACGCCCGTTTGACTGGCACGGTGTGAGGTTTGTTAAACCTAATAGCGCTATTAACTAATGACCCGCTCGCCATTGGCCTCGGCGATTAAGTCGATATAAAATGAGGGACTTAATGATAGAGTTTTGTCTGGTAAGTTTTAAGGTTGTTGTCCTACCCAAGGAGGACGAACGTACGTATTCTACCCAAGGAGAATACGCAGGATTAATATTGGCATCCTACCCATGGAGGATGGCGGTACATATCCTACCCAAGGAGGATATGTAGGTTCCGTTTTAATTCTTTAACCCATTCCCAACCACAGGGAATCCCATGCCTTAGAAAGTGTGTGAACTCACCTTGGTTTGCTCGGTTAGATTAATTACTCTAATAATCAGGAAATCAAGCACGTCCTAATAAGGTACAGATAACAATCAGTTTCTCATGCATAACACGTATCCTACGTACGGTTTATCTACTCATTGCTTCTATCACGTACCACACCATTCTAATGTCAAGGTACTTTGTTAAGTTATATTATTTTACCCTAAAATAATATAACTATCTCACAGAATAAACAAGTATCCACACAAGTGTTCTAGTATAAGATATATATATTCTAAGTATATATATTTACCCATTTTTATTTACAAAACCCAACCTCCGACACTATGTATTTTGTTACAAAAATTATGGCGAAGTTTATATTCGAAACACACATTATAAAATATACTTGTAACTCCTGTTTAGAAAAATATTTTCTAAGTGTTGGAATTTTTAGAAAATTTCGCCAGAGTTTTCTTTGTAAATGGAGGTGTCCATGCTAATAAGCATATCATTTTCTTTTCCAAACATTATTCAACAATCAACAATCATTCACTAAACAATATTACATTCACCAAGTGTAAAAACAATGCACTCTACGTAGTAACATGAACTTGAGTTTTCGTAAAAACGCGTAGTAACTTGGTAAGGTATTTAGTGGTCTTAGTTACCCGCCAAAGTGTGTTTACTTTATTTAAAATCTCATTCTCGTGATTTTTAGATGTTCACAACTTGTGAACATATTTTACAAAAATATTTATTTACCACATTTTCATGTTTCACTTGCATCCTTATACTCCTTTTAATTTCCAAAAATAATGTACATGCAAGAAAAGTTATGATCCTTCAAAACCCGTCTTTTAGACTTGGTTTATTTAGGAAAATCATTCACAAGTTTTAGATCTACAAGATCACTAGTTCACTTGGTCTATTATTTTTCAAGAAAAATCATTTTTCTTTCAAGTTCATGTGTAGACTAGAAGATGATTATTTCATACAAGCACGAAATCACTTCTAACTTGTTAAACCATGTTTTTAATCATGCTTTAACAAGTTCCATTTGATGATCAATCATCATATTACTAGTAATCACCAAGTAACATCATACATGCTCAAAATAACATCATTCTAGCATGATTTCATCTCATGTAAAGCTTATGTTCAAGACTTTGTTTATGATCTTTTAGTGTTCTAGAGATTTCATCATAAAATAACTATTAACCACCATAAACATGAAGTAAATGAGGATCAAAGAAGCTTACTACTAGCTTTTAAGCTAGGGAAGATGAAGGTGAAAAATGAGTGGATAAAAGCTTGTGGTAGAGGTCCTTCAAGTTCCGTGAGCACCAAGCTTCGTTAAATACCTTCTTACTCCTTAGAATGGCCTTGGAAATGGATGATCAAGACTTGATGATGGTGAGGGTGTAAGAGGGGTGTTCGGCCGAAGGTTGTGGAGGAGGGAGGAAGGATTGTGGTGTGGTGTATGATGGAGAAGATAAGTGTTACTTACAATCCTAATTGTTATTATCCAAGGGTTATTGTGTCCCCTAAGTACAATGCACCATCAACTCAAAATCCAAAGAAGATCACTTAGAGATTTCTTGGGAAGATTTACAATCTTGGGGTGGGCCACCTTGGGTGAGCCAAAAATTGTACATAGGGGGGGGGGGGGTAAATTGTAATTTGAGAGTAAGTAGGTGATTTAGTAGGGTGTTTAAGTGTAAGTGTTGTGTCTAGGGTGTAACATGAATTATGTAGTGTGTTATAGTGCTCGGGGACCAAGACTAGCTCAGAAAAATAAAAACAATACTTTTGCAGTATTTTAGTGTTCCGGGTAATGTCCGGTTGTTCGGTTAGGTACTGTTCCGTTAAAGTGCTAAGTTATTCCATATAGTGTCCTATATATATATCTTTTTGTAATACTTTTAATTCCCAACACTTAGGAAAACATACAGGACCATTTAGTCAATTTTCTGCACAAGACTAGTATGTTAAAAAGCACAAGTAAGTATGACACAGTAATCAGAAAGCAGTTAAGTAGTTCAACACAGTCATCAAGCACTTTAATTAACATTAATCAATCGTACGATACATGTAATTTTGAGGGTTGTCACATTCTCCCCCTGTTAAGAGAATTTCGTCCCGAAATTTAGCACGTGGTTACTGAGGAAGCTAGTTAAGTTGCGTGGTTTCCTGGTTTTCCTGGGGTGTCACAAACACCTATGATAAATTTATTTATTTAATTTTAAAGTGTAAACATTATTGAGATACATAAATGAAATTGATAGAGAAAGAAAGTGATAAACCACTTTTCCACATTGAAAGCTATATATGAGATACCAGGTCAACGTAATCTACCCTCTTTATCTATTCTGCAGGCATCAAATTTGGCTCCATCAAGTTTGAGTTTGAATTTTGAAATAGGGTTTTCGAATTATACGTATTGCAGGAATCAAATTTGGCTCCATCAAGTTTAAATTAAATCTCAGCATCTTTCCTTTTTCATCTTCTACCAACTCCAAAACGCCAGCCCGTAACCTCCACATACAAGAAGCACCAAACCTTCAAAAATGATTACTTTACTATCCATTGAATGGAGAAATGGAAAATCAAATATGAGCAACACCGCAAGGATGTACAAACATGTTTGAAAACCTTAATCTCATTTCAAAATTCAAATGATTTCTCCTTCGTTCTCCATCTCTCTCTCTCTCTCTCTCTCTCTCTCTCTCTCACACACACACACACACACAAATTCCATCTACAAGGCCCTCATATTTTGGCATTCGGCGTAAAGATTCAGATCTGATAATCAGGAGGGTGCCGCCGGTTAGGGTTTCTTCGTGAAACGGTGTAGAGCGCCGTGACGGCTGTTGTTGCGGTTGTTTCTGGCAATTCGATAGGGTCAGTCATCCTCTTCTATAGAGCTGCTGAAGAAACTGGTCCTTTACATATAAACTCTGATACGAAGAAATCAGTGTTAATTCTCATATGATTTCTAAAATAGATTTGGGCTTTTTATAGTTAATGGTTTATCGATTATTCTTTGAAGAATATATTTCACTTGCAGCAAATATTGGATGTGGGTTACGCATTTGTTTCTACTTCTGTCGTAATGTCATCAATTGAAGCCCTAATTTGTGGCTGGGGTCTGCTACATTGGTGGATATTTCGATTAAGCTGGTTCTGGAAGTGGCGCAAAAGTTGGTGGAGAATAAGGTTAGAACGGCTTGTGGATAATCAATGGGTTCTCAACAATTGTCCTCCTATCACTGTAAGCGTCTATTTTAATAACCCCAAATCTTAACATAAAAAAATTAACAACTTAGGGTAAAAAAGTTCTCTATATACAAATTAGGGAGATCCGGTAACCGATTTTACGTGCACTCTTTTAGTTTGATAAATAAGATCTCTATAATAAGAGAATTACTGCTCGAACAGTGAAATTCAGTTTGTAATTATTCTGTTTTTTGAACAGTGAGAGATGGAGATAGGTGGATTTTTATCTTGATGTTACTGACATTGATACATTGGATTGTATATCAGGTTGCAATCATGACCCTTGCTGTGATGGCCATGAAGTTAAGTTGTATGAGTGTTCTGCGTTGAAGTTGCGGAGGTGGTAGCATCCTGCGTTGTTCTTTGCAAGTCTGATACACTTGACTAAAAAGTCTACAATTCATCTTCTTCGTCGATTCAGTATCAATCCATTCGTCACACAGTGAGTTAACTCAGGTTCAGCATAGTTAATTTTTGTTCTTGTCGATTAGATAATTATTTGGTTCTGTTCAGTTGCTTTTATAATTATTTGGTTATATTTTGTTAAGGAAGTTTAAGATAGCTTTGTTATTTTTTTGAATAAATCAGTTTGTTCTTGACGTTGTTAGATTGTATATTTGTATGTGTAGGTTCTTGGTTTAATTTAAGTCTAAATTTGTTCGGTTTGCGATTAGAATTGAGATCTGTATAGCATTTACTCGGTATTTGAAATGTATTTGATACTTTTTTCATGGGGTTTAATTTGGGGAGAACTTCTACAAGAATTGTACTATTTGAAAAGTTAATGTGTATTCACGAATTCTTGATAACAAGCAAAAAGTTGAAGCGATGAGTTCGGGTTAATCAGTGTGGGTTATATGGTTTTTTTATGTTTAAAGCTCTCACTGATACCAGACCCTAATCACATTCAGTTTTCAGGTAACGGGTTTTCCGGGTTGGGTTAATCGGGTACGGGTAAAATCAACGGACCTAATACTCGACCCTTTGCCAATTCTATCATTGTGCATTAACTCTGTGTTTGTAATGGTAGAGGAGCTGAGAAAGTGGAGTTTCTAAAGTCAGAGGGTGTGGATCATATTGTTGATATCAGCAAAGAAGGTGTTATTGAAAGTGTGAAGGCGTTTTTAAAAACAAGAAACCTCTAAGGGGTTGATGTTTTATATGATACAGTTGGAGGCAAGCTTGCAAAGGAAAGCTTAAAGGTGTTGAGTTGGGGAGCACAGATTTTGGTTATCGGGTTCACGAGTGGGGTGGTCCCAGTTATTCCTGTTAATATTGCTCTTGTTAAGGTAAAGATATTAAAAATGTTATTTTGAAGTTAGGCCTCTAATGACATTATATATTTTACACAAATGAAATTTGTTGTATGATGGTTAATCGTTTAAGTCATTGTTATCTCTTGTTTTGAATTTCCGGTACTAAATTTTAATATCAAGTAAAACGGGACACCGTCTTTACACTTCTATTCTTTTTGCATAATTGGATGGCTATTTTTGTAGTTTTGGGCATCATTGTTCCACTATCTTTTTGTATGGGGTGCTGGGTTTGAAGTGTCTTGCTTGCCCACTTGGTGAATAAAAATATTACCAGGCCTGGATCGTAGCCCAGAAGGTTAGTACGTGTGTTTGATAGGGGAGAGACCCAGGTTCAAATGGCGCAACCCCCCCCCCCCCAACTAGAAGTATACATTGGCTTACTTAGAATTAACACATTGGTTTGTAATATTATTGGTTCTTTAACTAAAAGTGGATGAGTTGCTAAAGTTACAGTATGAATTAACACATTTGTTTTTTTAAATTTTATTTTTTTCGTTTTTTTTAATATTTTTAATTTTTTTCGTGTTTTTGATTTTTTATAATTTTTTCCTTTTTTTATTATTATTGATTTATTCTCAACCCTTCTTGACCCAAACCCATCCTGACCCAACCCATCTTGACCTTCTTCTTTCTTTTACCCATCTTGACCCAAACCCATTCTAACCCAACAACCAATCTAATCCAACCCATCCATTTTGCCACCTCTAATCTTTCTTAATTATAAAGCAATCATCGTTAATGCTACTGACCCAACTGACCCACTTGCTTAGATATGGCAAGATGGGGGTCTGGGTAACGTGTGAAAATAGGTTGAAACTTGAAATTGGCCAATTTGATGTAGTAATCTAAATATTTGGATAAAATAATTTAAAAGGTGAGTATGCAACAAAAATAAAATTTCATCCCTTTTGTTTGCCAATTTAGAGATGGATAGGATTTTTAGATCCGAAGGTACAAAAAATAACAATAATACCCTTTAAATTATTTACATAACAAACCAACTAATAGAATGTGTGACAAATTAGCCATATGAAAGGACTTACCTAGATAATTAGATATTTCATGCAATTTATAATAAATTACTAACATAATTCCTAATACAATCAAAGAAAAATGATTATATAGATAGCATACTATATATTAAAATTCATATTTTTTTTAAAAACTAAGCTTTTCAAAGTAGATTAGTATTAAGGCTTGATGTTTGCCCAAAAAGCATCATCGAAAAAGAGGGGCACCTTGCACCAAACAAATTCACATAGACATGAGCTTGGGAAAGAGGGCCGGTCGAAGAATCAGAAATTACTCACCAACTTAGCCAATCCTCTATGAGAGAGTGGGAAACGAAGCAAGAAAAAAAGAGTATGAGAACACCACCCCTTCCTTGCGGGATTTGTAGATTTCTTTTCCCGTTCCGACCACCCTAAAAATATGTATGATAAAGATGAAAAATCCTAAGAAACTATTAGACCATCTCCACATTCTTAGTTTTCACTTTTTCCTAACAATTTTTTTGTAAACATATAAATTGATGGGTCATAGATAGACTATATCGAGTACCGCAATGCAAGTTGTCTCCCCCGCCGCATCGCGCGGGCACCCTGCTAGTATATATACTATATATAAAAGGATATCTAAGGGATAGGAATGGTAATTTGCCATTGTGTTGAAAACACCCTCAATGCACAATGTACAACACTTAAAGCACCAAGAAACACAAACAATTTACCCTTCAACTGGTTCATCTTCAGCCGTCCATTTCTCTCAATTTTTCACACGGATCGCGATCTCAGCCGTCCACTTCAGTTCTCACGGATCAACTTTTCAATTCCTTTCTCTCTCACAACTCACACATCTCACAAAACCATCAGACCTTCTCTCTCTCTCTCTCTCTCTCTCTCTCTCTCTCTCGGCGACTCAAGAAAACCATGCCAGATCTCTCACCAGATCCGTTTCATGACCAGATGTGTGAGGATTCCACCGCCTATTCCCCTCCGCCTTGTTACGCTGCTTCAATCGCGGCTTCTCCTTCATTCCAGGTATCATACTTCTCCAATTGAATCGACAACTTTTAATTTTTTTCTCAAGAACTCAAAACTACCCATGATTTGTCTTTTATTCAGAAATTGTCAACCTAAAATCAAAGCTTTGATCTTGATTTTATTTTTAGGGCTTTGCTGATGTAAGTAACCATTGAGTCAAGATCAATCGGTGATGAGTGTACCAGTTGATAGAAGGGTCGAAACTGAATCACCTTTCATGGTTCAGGCTAATTTCTGTTTTGTAGCCCTAATTTTGGTCGCAACCCCAATTGGGTTTTCTTGATTTTGGGGATTTGGGTGTTTTATTTCAACTTTTTAAGATTTTTTTGATCTGTGTTTGTTGTATAACTTGTTTTATGTTTGAAAGTTTGTGTTTATCTTTGTAGGGATATGTGTGATGATTCTTTAAAAGTTTGTGTGATGATTTTTTTAATTGAAATTCATATATGCAAGTGTCCATATGTGTAACAACCCGCACGTTTGTGCGTTGTTACTTCTCGTTACACTCGTTACGCCTCGCACCAGAGATTCGAATCATAATGTGGCTATATCGAATACATCGCTACTTCGCAGTATTTTCGCATATTTCGCATACTTTATTGCTATAACACATCACATCGCACGTACTAACACTCACGATGACGTTGAGTGAGGACCTATTCTACCCTCCTCGATAGCCGTGACGTGTCACAACGCATATTCAAAACATGCAACTCGATTATCGCAACGCAGACTTTGAAAAATGGATATTTATACGACCCTTTGTGACTAATTATAATAAATATATGAAAATATGTAACCAAACTATCGCAACGCCTAACGAACAAAACGAAACATCGAAACGCAATTCGCCGGAGACCACCGATCGAATGACCATTCGATTGAATGGCCATCTGATCGGATGACCATCCGATCGGATTGCCATCCAATCCATGGCACTCAATCACCTTCTCTCCTCTTCACCTATAAATAGCACTTGTCACATCAGTTGAATAGTGATGTGACAGCTCTCGTACGACCAGCGCACTTTTGGCTCTATTTCTCTCGATTCCTCGCGATTCTTGTAAGTTTCTACCTCACATCTTGTACTTCTATGATCTACATGCACTCCTTCATCGTTTACACCATCAAATCTCAATTTTTCACCGTAAAATCCTCTGATTTGGGGCGTTCTAAGGTGATGTCCTCATGGAGTTCTTAGGGACAATGATGTGTGACCTTATCTCATCAAGAACAGTTCAGATCTAATGGATTCCACGGTGTGTAAGCACTAATCTCACCTAAATCTAACTCGAATCTAAGTATTTCAAGCTTTCATCAAACTTTCATCAAACTTTCTTAACTTTTTTACTTAAAAACCGATAGAATCGGATGCTCGTTCAGGCCTTCTACTCATTCTCTAGTGAAGCGTCGGTTTGAGAACTGATTTCTATCGACGAGATGACTGGTTGACGGGTTGAACACGAACAACCATCAAGGACAGTTAATTGATTGGATGGGGTGATTCCCATCCGATCTGATGATTTGGCCTTGGTGGGGTTCCATTATCTAATACGTTGTCATACCATCTCGATCAAACCGCAAACTTTCAAAATAATCAAGTTCGAAGAAGATCAGATCGTTGGGACAGATTGCCGTCCGATCGGATTGCCATCCGATCGAACTGCTATCCGATCGAGTTGTACTTGGTTCCACACTTAAATTTTCTTCAAACTTGCAAAGCTCTGAACGTCAAACGGATTGCCGTCCGATCGGATAGCCATCCGATCGAACGACCATCCGATTATTTGACATTTGGAACTTCGATACTTAAACCTTTTATAATTTCAAAGACCATCAGTTTTCAACGGATTGCCATCCGATCGGATTGCTATCCGATCGAGTGACCATCCTACTGTGAACTTGTTCTCACTAAGTGTCCTGCCAATCAGATCGCTATCCGATCGAATGACCATTCGATCGACGACCTGAAAGGTAGAGATACTTCTCTGTTTTCTAAATGCTACAATGAAAACTTCAAAGCCATCATGCACAAACACATCCATCCCAAATGAATGTCAATCCTACCGAATGGCCATCTGATCGGATGACCATCCGAACGGATTGACATCCGATCGAATGACCATCCGATCGGATTACCATTCGACACTTGGTTCACTCGCCACCGTCTAACGCACCGTTCAACGCTTACGCTATCATTCTGTATTCAGGTTAATCTCAGACGCGCTCCCTTCAATCCAATCAAGTTGAGTTTACTTGTTGAACACCAACTGTGAGTATACTCGAACCCCTTTTTATAGCATTTTGGGTGTAACATGCGTCTTATCAAATTAAAATTTATCAAATGCTTCAACTATTTATCACTTGCGAATGACTGAATTACATATTTACACGTGATGCTAGTTACATATGTGCTAGGACTTTTACTCGCGAGGTCCCGCCTTAACTAGTATAGTACTATAGCACCCGACGGGGTCTAGTTAGGATGAATAGCAATCGTAATCGCAGCTCGAGAGACTTAGCTGGTATTATCTGTCTAGTATATGTGTTATTGTATCTCGTTTATGTATGTGGCAATTCGCAGCACTCTTATCTACTTCGCTATTCTATCAAAACTTGTATACTCGCCAATACCTTTGTATTGACGTTGTTTTAACGTATGTTGCAGGTTTAGTCGCAGTCTACATCAAATCAATCTAGGAAGTTGATGTGTGTAAAATGCAACATATAAATTACATCAAATGTGGTATAAAACTAACCCTTTTTTAGTACTAATGTTGGAAAAAGTGTGCTTTTGTCTTCCTTTTGTATTTTCAGGGTTAAAAGAGCTTAAATGAACAAAAGAAGCAAAAATGCAGCTAAATCTAACAATAATACAAGAAAAGGAAAAAACGTGGCATGCCCGACCTCTAGAAAGCATCTTCCCAAGCAAGAACAAGAGATCAGAAGGCTGAACACGCCCCGTGCTCATTGAACACGGGGGCGTGCCCAAGTGTCTGCAGAAAAGACAAAGTTATAGAAGCTTCTATTTCCCAAACACGGGGGTGTGCCCATCGGACACGGGGCCATGGTCAACGCCAAGATTCGCAGAATCCAAGCAAATCTTGATAGTACAGATACGCTTCTGCACACGGGGGCGTGGTCAACTAATGCAGACAAACTACATTTAATGAAGAAAGAGAAGATGGATGGACACGGGGCCTTGCCCAATGGACACGGGGCCGTGTCTGGGCTTCTGTGCAGGCTATAAATAGAGGTGCTTGGTTCACTTCAAAGGCATCCCTTGGCAAACCATCTCTCTCACACTTCACCCACCCACCACCACCATCACAACCCACATCCACCACCATCATCCATCATAGAGTGTGTGTAGTAGTCTCGGGATCCAAGATTGATAGTAAGAGTTCTTGACAATCAAAGGCCATGTTTGCCTAAGTCTCTTACATCACTTGGTGAAGACAAGCATTTAGTGTAATACTTTTTTATTTTTAATCTTTTCGCACTTTTTATTTGGTTATGTATTAATGACTTTAAAAACTAGTTTCTTATGTTGAAGGTGAAACTTCCTTATCATTTGTCCGTGGTGTCTTGGCGTTATTTTACTGTCTATATAAAATTAAATATTTACACCATTCATATCTCCATGGTCTATATGGAGATATGTTGGCTACCTGGTCGGGGGTTAAGGGAATGGTTTGGTAAGCGTCTTGCCTTGTTCAGTGTATAGATCCTGCAACGACCTGGGTCAAGCTTAGTAGGACCTCCTTCAATACCCACTGGTATTGGATGGCGGGTGTTCGAATTTCTTGATCCCCTCATATGTAAACTACTATTAAAACATTAACCCGGCTACTTAGGATTGTATCCCTGCTGACTCAAACTACTTAGCCGAGGGTAACGTCACCTTCAAAAGAGGGGCCTACCACATTACGCATTAATAACTTAATTAATTATCTTTCAGTAATCCAACCCTTTAGGATTGTATCCTTGCTGACTCAAACTACTGGGTTGAGGGTAACGTCACCTTCAAAAGAGGGGCCTACTACTATAACTAAGATAATCTCTTAAAAAGTGCAAAAGTGCGGAAATAATCAAAGGTTACACTAAAGGCGAGTCGGATCCAAGTGATTCATCTTGTCTATCTGTTTTTATTTTTTATTTTCTATTTTCAGCATTTTTAGATTTTTTTCATGTTTAAACCTTTTTCTAAAATTTTGATTTGATTAGACGTTGAGGATAAACCGGTACTAAAAGCTCTTGTGTCCTTGGACGACCTCGGTATCTTACCAACGCTATACTGCGCTCACGATGGGTGCACTTGCCCATATGTGTGTTTAGTGTTAGTAAAATATCGTGTTTTATAAATTTAAAACTTGACTAAAGTGTTAAAAAAGGCTTAAAATATACATTAAAAACTATATAACACCACACACATCAAGTTTTTGGCGCCATTGCCGGGGACACAAGGATTTTAAGAAAGTTAGGAATCAACGACCTAATCGTTTTTCTTATTTTTCTTTTTTTTTAGGATTTTTCGTAAATTTTCAGCTTCTGCAGAGCTCAGCACGGGCCGTGCCTGGTCGGACACGGGCCGTGCCCAGCATTGTTACTGGCAGTTTTTATTTTCCGAGTTACAGAGAGTTGAGCACGGGGCCGTGTCGGTGCAGCACGGGGCCGTGTCGAGCTCCCCAGTAACAGGGATCCGGAAAACAATTACTCTATCTCCGACCACGGGCCGTGTTCATCTGAGCACATGGCCATGGTGAAACTTCTGACCAACGTTCTTTTTTGTTTTTATTGCAGGGCTTGGAACCCAGGCGCCACATCTGAACTTTCTACGCAGTGTATGAGCTCCAATTCTAGTAGAGACATAAAATAACCTCTAGTCGAACCCGAACACTTTCTAAGAAAAAGACTTAAAGCTAAAAACCAAGAGAAAGTTTCGGGGGACCCATTTCCAATGGCGGATCAACGTACCCTCATGGATTACCTACGACCCACCGTAGGTAATCTCGGCGCCGCTATCAATGCACCGAATGTCCAGGCCAACAACTTTGAACTTCGGCCGCATTTGATACAAATGCTCCAAAACTCTGCAACCTTCCATGGGCTTGCGGACGAAGATCCCCATTTACATATCACTAACTTCTTGGAAATATGTGATACTTTTCGGATCAATGGAGCATCAAATGACGCTATCCACCTTTGAATGTTTCCATTTTCGATAAAAGACCTAGCTAAGGCTTGGCTTAATACCCTCCCAGTTGGCTCGGTAAACACCTGGGATGAACTAGCCCAAAAGTTTTTATATAAGTATTTCCCTCCTGCTAAAACGGCTAAATTAATGACTGAAATTAACACATATTCACAAGAGGACGAGGAATCCTTATATGAAACTTGGGAAAGGTTCAAGGAGCTACTAAGAAAGTGTCCTCATCATGGTCTTGCGGTATGGCAACAAGTATCCACTTTCTATAATGGGTTGTTGCCACACACAAGACAAACACTTGACTCTAGCTGCGGGGGACTTTTAGGTAATCGTCGCCCAAATGAAATTTATAATCAAATTGAGGAAATTGCTCAAACCAATTTTCAGTGGCACACTCCCCGAGGCACAAAATCTATTGCCCCGGGCGCCCATAAGGTTGATGAGAGCACCTCCTTGCAAGCCCAAATCGAGGCCCTTTCTTCAAAAATAAAAAAGTTAGAAATGGCAAAAACGGCCTCGGTTATGACTTGCGAAGGGTGTGGTGGGCCACATGAAAATTGGAGTTGTATGAAAGAAATGGATAATCAAACAGAATCGGTAAACTACATTGATAGTAGACCTAGGCCGTCGGGTCCTCCAACGGGCACCTACAACCAAGGATGGCGTAACCACCCTAACCTTGGTTGGAGAGAACCCGGGAATAGTAGTAACCAACAAAATCTATACCAACGAACAAACTTTCAACAACCAAGAAACGAGTCACAAAATTTCTCTCATCAACAACAAGGGGGACGAGAGAGGCTTGAAAATACCATATCTCGCCTCATCTCCGACATCGAAAAGAAAAACTCGGATCGATTTCAACAACTGGAATTGAACTTTAGAAATCAACAAGCTAGTATTCAAAACATTGAAAAACAAATAAATCAACTAGCTCAAAATTTCTCCGAGAGACCACAAGGTGCGTTACCAAGCAATACCGAAACCAACCCAAAAGCGCAAGTGCATCTCATCACATTGAGAAACCGTACCGTGGGTCCCGAGGAGGCTCCGTTACCTCCAACTGAAAAGAGCCGATCTAGCCAAACCACAACTCCATCGACACCCCAACAAGAGACGGCTCCTCCACCAAATCAAGAGCCCACCAAGAATCCCTCGGTACAGTACCCCGGTCGGTTAATTCGCCAAAAGACCGATGAGCAATTCACAAAGTTCGTAAATTTACTAAAACAATTGCATGTTAATATTCCATTTGTTGAAGTCCTAACCCAAATGCCTAAATATTCAAAATTTATGACGGACTTCCTCACTCACAAAAGGAAAATTGAATCATTGCAATTAGTTAATTTAAGCAAAGAATGCTCCGCCTTGCTACTTAACAAACTCCCGCAAAAGAAGATCGATCCCGGAAGCTTCACCATTCCTTGTTCAATTGGGGAATCACCCATTCGTAACACACTAGCAGACCTCAGGGCTAGTATTAACCTCATGCCCGCATCAATGTTCGACCGACTCGGCCTAGGGAAAACAAGCCCTACGAAAATGAGCATACAACTCGCGGATAGGTCAGTTAAATACCCACAAGGTGTCGCTGAAAATCTACTAGTTAAAGTCGGAGACTTTGTCTTCCCAGCCGACTTTGTCATACTAGATATGGAGGAAGATACTGAAGTACCACTCATCTTAGGGAGGCCATTCCTAGCTACGGCCCACGCAGTGGTAGACATGAATGGTGGGACACTAACATTGAGGGTTGGGGACAAGGAAATGAAGTTCGGAGTTGGTAAGAGAGTAGAAGACGATGACCCGATCAATTACATGAAAGTCATAGACTCAAGTTTGGATTATGCTCTCCGATGGTGCAACATGGGATGCAAAACATCCCACTTGGGTAACATATGACTGGCTTTGGGTCTAGCCAAGGACCCTTATAAACGTGGCGCACCATGGATGTGACAACTCGAAATTTAGAACCCTTCAATGTATCTTGATGTAACATGCTTGAACGTTATGCGTTTATATATTAGTAAATGGAAGTTGTGAATTGTTTTTAATGTGCTATGTGTTGATAAAATGTACGTATGATGTATAGTATGTATATATGTATAAGTGAGCCGAGAACCATGAACCCGACTCGAGACCACTCGGTCTCGAGTGAACAGTTAACAGCGGGCCGGTTGGGCCGCACCTCCTTAGTCCACCCGAAAGCCCATTAGGGTGCACCACCTTAGAACTAGTATATAACCCTTGTTGTTAGCCAAACTTGCCATTTTTGGGCAACCCACACACACTCTCCTACACACACACACTCCCTTCCTCTCACTAAAACCCTAAGTCTCAACATCCTTCTTCTCTCATTCTCTCGGATTCAAACCGGCAACACTAGGACCTTCGGTTCAAGCTTGGAATCGGCATTCGGAAATTCACCCTTCATACCCTCTAGCCGGTTAGTGTCTCATCTAATTGTTTAATGACAAATACATGAGAAATTGTTGTTTATCTATGATAAAGATGTTTGCTTGATAGAAGATAGTTATTTGTTATCAAATGATGTTTATTTATCAAGGGATGTGCATGTTTTTGACAATTAAGTTGTGTAGAAATGAATGAGTGTATGCAAACATGTTCTTGAATAATCGGTTGATGATGCATGATGATGTTATGTGATGATGAAATGTTAGTAATCGGCTCTATAGGGGTTTGAATCCGAATGGTTTGGTTATGTCTAGGCATGAATGAGGAGGTTTGTGTTCAATGAAATCGGATTAGCATATGTTGATGATAAATCTTATTTAAGTATGTTATTGCATTGATTGAATGTGCTAGATGTAGGAACCGATGATGTTATCAACTTGAGTTCATGCTAGGATAGATTTTATTGATGAAGCATGTTGTTAAAATGAAAACCCTAAAATGAAGAACTATTTGAATGTATGGTGAACAACATGAATATGCTATGAATGTGCCTTGAATATTTGAAATTGAGGTGTTTGATCCATTTTCGGTTAGTGTTAGACAAAGAAACATGTTTGTATGGATAGTACACACTGTTGCATGAAATCGGAATCCCATTGGCTAGTACAAATGCTGGTAATCAGCAGGTGTTCCAGTCGAGACCTCCGGTCTCGACTCGAGACCATCAAACTACAGCTCGAGACCACGGCACCCTCACAAAAGCAGCATGACTCGAGACCCTGGTTGCGAGTCCGGTTGCGACTCGAGACCGTCTAGTCTCGACTAGTACATGCATGACTCGAGACCTCCACAGTTGTGACTCGAAAACTTGTAAGTATAACTCGAGACCGCACAGTATCGACTCGAGACCACGTACACACGTTCATTGATTGGACTTGCACCCTGTTACGGGCTTAGGTGATTGGGCCGTACTGTTGGGCTTTGTTTACTACATGATTTTAATGTTGAACTAGCACTGTTGTTGAACTGCCATGCTAGACGTGTATGCCATGATCATTACCTGTGTACAATACGTGTAGAACATACGTGCACTACTTGAATATGAACCTGACTCGAATGGTAACTATGTTAGGACGTGGTTGACCACTTATAGCTCGATTGACCTTTGTTTATCTGCCGAGCAAACCAAGGTGAGTTCACACCCTCTACAAAGCATGGGATTCCCAGGGGTAGGGAATGGGGTTAAGGAACATGGCTTCCTCGTCCTTTCTTGGGTGGGACAGTATTGGTTCAGGAATGTAATTCCTCGTCCTCATGGACAGATAACTCGTACTAGACCAAAACTCTATCACGAAGTCCCTCCTTTTGATATCGACTTAATCGCCGGGCCAATGGCGAGCGGGTCATTAGTTAGATAGCGCTATTTAGGTTTGACAAGCCTCACACCGTGCCGCAGAGGACGGGCGTGAACTAATGGACTATGGCACGTCGGTGATGATAGACACCGACGCTAAGGGCACATAAACATGACTACAGTCAGCAGTCGATATGGTAACGAGTCTAGTGTATACATGGGGTAGCCCCCACGGCCGAAATGCCAGATAACTAACATGGGGTAGCCCCCACGGCTGTATTGCCAGAGTAAATGGGTAAACAAATCACGTTTTCAACTATGGGGTAACCCCCACGGCAGGATGCCAGTTAAAGGAAACTGTTTTTGGAACAACTTAAAAATGAACACCCAACCGTGAACTCACTCAACTTGTTGTTGACTCGTTACTACATGCTTTGCAGGTCAATAGGTACTTAGCTGGAGCTTGCATGGAAGAGAGTCGTTGTGGGACATGGACAGTTGTGTGCCATGTTAAACTTTGAAACAATTAAACTTATGTTTTGGTTTTTAAACGTTATGCTTCCGCTTGCAACATAAACTATGTTTTGTTTGGACACCAATTGTATTGGTTGAACTTTTATAATTACATGCTTGCTTGTTCAATATGATTGGTGGCTGGATCCTGGTCAGTCACGCCTCCAAGCGGTGGTATTCCGCAGGTGGATTTTGGGGGTGTGACAGATTGGTATCAGAGCCATTGGTTATAGTGAACTCGGTTTTAATAAAGGAAAAATGTTTTTGTTAAAACCAGACTATAACCTGTACAGTGCTCAACGGTCCACAACGACGCTTCACTCCACATGCAAGGCTCAACATTCTAGGTGATATGATCTGTGTATATATTGCCTACTTGTTAGTTACGTTGTACATTGCTCATGGTATGCTTGGTTAGTATAACTACTGTTGCTTGAACACGTGTGTGCTTACTCCCTTCTGTCATCGCACTTTCGCGAACCTCTCTCACTCATGTTTCCCTCTTACATGAAGATCATGAGTGGACGCGTTAACCTGACTCAAGCCCAGTTGACGGCTCTGATTAACGAACGAGTTGTTGCGGCACTTGTAGCTGCACACGCAGGAGGTATATCCTGCAGTCCAAACTCATTCTAGGATCTTTAGATCCTACTCTCGTGAACCAACCTTTGTGTTAAACTCTGTCTTTCTTTCACCCACAATAGGTCAACATGCTCAGCCACCTGTGTTCACTTTTAAAACTTTTATGGACTGCCGACCAACTACTTTTAGCGGCACTGAAGGAGCAGTAGGTCTCCTCCACTAGTTTGAGAAGCTCGAGTCAGTTTTCGAAATGTGTGAATGCCCTGAGGCGCGCAGGGTGAAGTATGCTACCGGTACTCTCGAGGGTTTAGCCCTCACATGGTGGAACGCTCAGGTCCAAATGCTGGGGTTGGTTGCTGCCAACGCCACCCCATGGGAAACTTTTAAGGAAATGATCAAGGAGGAATACTGCAGTCGTGATGACATTCATAAGCTGGAAGTCGAGTTCTACAACCTTAAGATGACGGGGTCAGAAATTGAGGCGTATACTAAGAGATCGAATGAGCTTGCCTTACTGTGTCCTACTATGGTGGACCCTCCAATTAAGCGAATTGAACTCTTCCTCAAGGGCTTGGTGCCAGAGATCCAAAGTCATGTGACTTCAGCAAACCTCGCTACTATCCAGCAAGTTGTTCAGTTGGCTCACCGTCTTACTGATCAGGCGGTGGAGCAGAACATGTTACCCAAGCGTATAAGTGCTACGGCTACTTCGGACGCTCCTAGTGACAACAAGAGAAAATGGGATGGAGCTTCAAGCAAGGGTTCAACTTTGGTGCAATCTCAGTCTCAGCAGAGAAAGACTGATGACTACAAGAGCCCCAGTCAGCAATCATCTGGTGGTAAAAGTCATGGTGGGTACAAGGGGAATCACCCCAAATGCAATCGCTGCAACCTACACCACAGCGGGCCATGCACCAGGGGAAACTATCATCGGTGCAACAAGCCAGGTCACGCCGCCAAGGATTGCAGAAGCTTGTACCCCGCAAACCAGAATCGTCAACAACAGGCCCCTCAGAACCAGCGACAGCAGCAGCAGCAAGGTATCAACAAAGGGTGCTTTCAGTGTGGAGCTGAAGGCCACTTCAAGAAAGATTGTCCCCAATTGAACAGGAACCAGAACAACAACAACAATAACAATAACCAGGGGAATGGTAACAATGGGAACAACAACAACAATGGTGCCAGGGGGCGGGTGTTCGTGATTGGCCAAGGTGAAGCCAGGAATGACCCCAATGTCGTGACGGGTAAGTTCCTTCTCGACGACTTTTATGTTACAGTTTTATTTGATTCGGGTGCCGATACTAGCTACGTGTCACTAGAAGTTAGTCGAATGCTTAGGCGCATTCCAACACCCTTGAATGACAAGCACACCGTAGAACTAGCCAATGGTAAGAGTTTAGAGGCCGCACACGTAGTCAAGGGTTGTAAACTTATTCTCGCTAACCAGACCTTCTCTGTCGACCTTATTCCTATTGTCTTGGGTAGTTTCAACGTTGTCATTGGGATGGATTGGTTATCCCAACACCGAGCAGAGATTCTTTGCAACGAGAAGATTGTTCGTATTCCTAGTTCCGGTAGTGAACCTCTCATGATTCGTGGCGACAAGAGGAGTGCTGTTGAGAACATCATCTCTCTCCTTAAGGCCCAGAAGTGCTTGCCAAAGGGCCACACTGCTATTTTGGCTCTCGTTACTGACACCTCGGAGAAAGAGAAGAAGCTAGAAGATTTTCCGATTGTATGCGACTATCCTGAGGTATTTCCTGAGGAATTACCCGGCCTTCCGCCTCATCGCCAAGTCGAGTTTCAGATTGAACTAGATCCTGGAGCTGCGCCAATAGCTCGTGCACCTTATCGTTTAGCTCCATCAGAGTTGGAAGAACTCTCTACGCAACTACAAGAACTCTTGGATAAGGGTTTTATTCGTCCTAGCTCATCGCCCTGGGGAGCTCCAGTGCTATTTGTGAAGAAGAAAGACGGTACCTTTAGGATGTGTATCGACTATCGTGAACTCAACAAAGTGACGGTAAAGAATCGTTATCCTCTACCACGTATTGACGACTTGTTCGACCAGCTGCAGGGGTCGAGCTACTATTCAAAGATTGATTTGAGATCGGGATATCACCAGTTGAGAGTCCGAGAAGAGGATGTCTCTAAAACAGCCTTTAGAACTCGCTATGGGCACTATGAGTTTTTGTTCATGCCTTTTGGGCTGACAAACGCACCTGCGGTTTTCATGGACTTGATGAATCGAGTGTGCAAGCCTTATCTGGACAAGTTCGTTATAGTCTTCATCGACGACATCCTGATCTATTCTAAGAGTCAGGAGGAACACGAGCAGCATCTACGACTTATTTTGGAACTCCTTCGAACGGAACAACTTTACGCGAAGTTCTCAAAATGCGACTTCTGGCTTCGTGAAGTCCATTTCCTAGGCCACGTGGTGAACAAGGATGGGATTCACGTTGATCCATCCAAGGTAGACGCAATTAAGAAGTGGCCTGCACCTCGTACACCAACGGAAATTCGCCAATTCTTGGGTTTGGCAGGTTACTACAGGAGGTTCATTAAGGATTTTTCCAAGATTGCACAGCCTCTCACCTCACTAACGCAGAAAGGCGTTGTTTATCGATGGGGAAATGCACAGGAATTAGCATTTCAGCATCTAAAGGATAGACTTTGCAGTGCACCTATCCTTTCATTGCCAGAGGGCACAGACGACTTCGTGGTCTACTGCGACGCATCAATTCAGGGTCTTGGTTGTGTATTGATGCAACGAGATAAATTTATAGCCTACGCTTCGGGCCAACTTAAGGTTCATGAAAGGAACTACACTACGCACGACTTAGAGCTGGGAGCTGTTGTTTTTGCACTTAAGATATGGCGACATTACATGTACGGTACCAAGTGTGCCATCTACACCGACCACAGGAGCCTCGAGCACATCTTCAAACAGAAAGAACTGAATATGCGACAACGACGATGGGTCGAACTACTGAATGACTACGAGTGCTCGATCAGGTATCACCCGGGCAAGGCCAATGTTGTGGCCGACGCCCTCAGTCGAAAGGACACCGCGCCTAAGCGCGTGCGAGCTTTACAACTCACTATACATTCTAGTCTTCCTTCCCAAATACGAGCTGCTCAGATAGAAGCATTGAAACCAGAAAACGTCAGGGCGGAAGCCCTACGCGGCTCAAGGCAACGCTTAGAACAGAAGGAAGATGGTGCTTACTACGTAACGGGACGCATTTGGATCCCACTCTATGGCAACCTACGAGAGCTTGTGATGGAAGAAGCACACAAGTCTCGCTACTCGATACATCCTGGTTCAGATAAGATGTACCACGATATCAAAACTACGTATTGGTGGCCTAGCATGAAGGCCCACATAGCAACTTACGTCAGCAAGTGTTTGACTTGTGCGAGAGTCAAGACGGAATACCAGAAACCCTCAGGCCTACTCCAACAACCAGAGATACCACAATGGAAATGGGAGCAAATTTCCATGGATTTCGTTACTGGCCTGCCTAGATCCCAGCGCGGAAATGATACTATTTGGGTGATCGTGGATCGACTCACAAAGTCTGCGCACTTCCTGGCTATCAAGGAGACGGATAAATTCTCCACTCTAGCAGAAGTATACCTCAAGGAAGTTGTTTCGAGGCACGGGGTGCCCACCTCTATTATCTCGGATCGAGATGCGCGTTTTACTTCAGAACTGTGGCAGGCGATGCACAAATCCTTTGGCTCACGATTAGACATGAGCACAACGTATCACCCTCAGACGGACGGGCAGTCCGAGCGCACTATTCAAACCTTAGAAGACATGCTTCGTGCATGTGTAATCGACTTTGGCAACAGCTGGGAAAAGCATCTGCCACTTGTGGAATTCTCGTACAATAACAGCTACCACACCAGCATTAAAGCTGCTCCGTTTGAGGCATTGTACGGGCGTAAATGCCGGTCACCTCTTTGTTGGGAAGAGGTGGGGGATAGTCAAATCACTGGTCCGGAACATGTGGTAGACACAACCGAACGAATTGCTCAAATACGAAAACGCATGGCGGCGGCTCGTGACCGTCAGAAAGTCTACGCCGATAAGGGCAGGAAACCACTTGAGCTCCAGGTTGGGGAGCGAGTACTACTCAAAGTTTCACCCTGGAAGGGTGTGGTTCGTTTTGGAAAACGAGGCAAACTTAACCCACGATACGTCGGACCTTTCGAAGTCATTGAGAAAATAGGCCAGGTGGCCTACAAACTGAACTTACCAGCAGAACTCAGTGCAGTTCACAACGTTTTCCACGTGTCGAATCTGAAGAAGTGTCTGTCAGATGAGACCCTCGTAGTTCCTTTGAAGGAGCTCACCATCGACGAGCAGTTACGATTCGTCGAGGAGCCAGTTGAAATCACGGACCGGGATGTTAAGGTCCTCAAGAACACAAGAATACCTCTCGTTCGAGTTCGTTGGAACTCACGTCGCGGCCCAGAGTTCACCTGGGAACGCGAAGATCAGATGAAACAAAAGTATCCCCAACTGTTCGCAAACAGTACAACCACTACTGAGGCAGAAGCTACGGAATTTCGGGACGAAATTCCAGATCAACGGGGGGAGGATGTGACACCCCAGGAAAACCGGGAAAACCATACAACTTAACTATCTTCCTCAGGATGTGACTCTAGCTGCGGGGGACTTTTAGGTAATCGTCGCCCAAATGAAATTTATAATCAAATTGAGGAAATTGCTCAAACCAATTTTCAGTGGCACACTCCCCAAGGCACAAAATCTATTGCCCCGGGCGCCCATAAGGTTGATGAGAGCACCTCCTTGCAAGCCCAAATCGAGGCCCTTTCTTCAAAAATCAAAAAGTTAGAAATGGCAAAAACGGCCTCGGTTATGACTTGCGAAGGGTGTGGTGGGCCACATGAAAATTGGAGTTGTATGAAAGAAATGGATAATCAAACAGAATCGGTAAACTACATTGATAGTAGACCTAGGCCGTCGGGTCCTCCAACGGGCACCTACAACCAAGGATGGCGTAACCACCCTAACCTTGGTTGGAGAGAACCCGGGAATAGTAGTAACCAACAAAATCTATACCAACGAACAAACTTTCAACAACCAAGAAACGAGTCACAAAATTTCTCTCATCAACAACAAGGGGGACGAGAGAGGCTTGAAAATACCATATCTCGCCTCATCTCCGACATCGAAAAGAAAAACTCGGATCGATTTCAACAACTGGAATCGAACTTTAGAAATCAACAAGCTAGTATTCAAAACATTGAAAAACAAATAAATCAACTAGCTCAAAATTTCTCCGAGAGACCACAAGGTGCGTTACCAAGCAATACCGAAACCAACCCAAAAGCGCAAGTGCATCTCATCACATTGAGAAACCGTACCGTGGGTCCCGAGGAGGCTCCGTTACCTCCAACTGAAAAGAGCCGATCTAGCCAAACCACAACTCCACCGACACCCCAACAAGAGACGGCTCCTCCACCAAATCAAGAGCCCACCAAGAATCCCTCGGTACAGTACCCCGGTCGGTTAATTCGCCAAAAGACCGATGAGCAATTCACAAAGTTCGTAAATTTACTAAAACAATTGCATGTTAATATTCCATTTGTTGAAGTCCTAACCCAAATGCCTAAATATTCAAAATTTATGACGGACTTCCTCACTCACAAAAGGAAAATTGAATCATTGCAATTAGTTAATTTAAGCAAAGAATGCTCCGCCTTGCTACTCAACAAACTCCCGCAAAAGAAGATCGATCCCGGAAGCTTCACCATTCCTTGTTCAATTGGGGAATCACCCATTCGTAACACACTAGCAGACCTCAGGGCTAGTATTAACCTCATGCCCGCATCAATGTTCGACCGACTCGGCCTAGGGAAAACAAGCCCTACGAAAATGAGCATACAACTCGCCGATAGGTCAGTTAAATACCCACAAGGTGTCGCTGAAAATCTACTAGTTAAAGTCGGAGACTTTGTCTTCCCAGCTGACTTTGTCATACTAGATATGGAGGAAGATACTGAAGTACCACTCATCTTAGGGAGGCCATTCCTAGCTACGGCCCACGCAGTGGTAGACATGAATGGTGGGACACTAACATTGAGGGTTGGGGACAAGGAAATGAAGTTCGGAGTTGGTAAGAGAGTAGAAGACGATGACCCGATCAATTACATGAAAGTCATAGACTCAAGTTTGGATTATGCTCTCCGATGGTGCAACATGGGATGCAAAACATCCCACTTGGGTAACATATGACTGGCTTTGGGTCTAGCCAAGGACCCTTATAAACGTGGCGCACCATGGATGTGACAACTCGAAATTTAGAACCCTTCAATGTATCTTGATGTAACATGCTTGAACGTTATGCGTTTATATATTAGTAAATGGAAGTTGTGAATTGTTTTTAATGTGCTATGTGTTGATAAAATGTACGTATGATGTATAGTATGTATATATGTATAAGTGAGCCGAGAACCATGAACCCGACTCGAGACCACTCGGTCTCGAGTGAACAGTTAACAGCGGGCCGGTTGGGCCGCACCTCCTTAGTCCACCCGAAAGCCCATTAGGGTGCACCACCTTAGAACTAGTATATAACCCTTGTTGTTAGCCAAACTTGCCATTTTTGGGCAACCCACACACACTCTCCTGCACACACACTCTCCCTTCCTCTCACTAAAACCCTAAGTCTCAACATCCTTCTTCTCTCATTCTCTCGGATTCAAACCGGCAACACTAGCACCTTCGGTTCAAGCTTGGAATCGGCATTCGGAAATTCACCCTTCATACCCTCTAGCCGGTTAGTGTCTCATCTAATTGTTTAATGACAAATACATGAGAAATTGTTGTTTATCTATGATAAAGATGTTTGCTTGATAGAAGATAGTTATTTGTTATCAAATGATGTTTATTTATCAAGGGATGTGCATGTTTTTGACAATTAAGTTGTGTAGAAATGAATGAGTGTATGCAAACATTTTCTTGAATAATCGGTTGATGATGCATGATGATGTTATGTGATGATGAAATGTTAGTAATCGGCTCTATAGGGGTTTGAATCCGAATGGTTTGGTTATGTCTAGGCATGAATGAGGAGGTTTGTGTTCAATGAAATCGGATTAGCATATGTTGATGATAAATCTTATTTAAGTATGTTATTGCATTGATTGAATGTGCTAGATGTAGGAACCGATGATGTTATCAACTTGAGTTCATGCTAGGATAGATTTTATTGATGAAGCATGTTGTTAAAATGAAAACCCTAAAATGAAGAACTATTTGAATGTATGGTGAACAACATGAATATGCTATGAATGTGCCTTGAATATTTGAAATTGAGGTGTTTGATCCATTTTCGGTTAGTGTTAGACAAAGAAACATGTTTGTATGGATAGTACACACTGTTGCATGAAATCGGAATCCCATTGGCTAGTACAAATGCTGGTAATCAGCAGGTGTTCCAGTCGAGACCTCCGGTCTCGACTCGAGACCATCAAACTACAGCTCGAGACCACGGCACCCTCACAAAAGCAGCATGACTCGAGACCCTGGTTGCGAGTCCGGTTGCGACTCGAGACCGTCTAGTCTCGACTAGTACATGCATGACTCGAGACCTCCACAGTTGCGATTCGAAAACTTGTAAGTATAACTCGAGACCGCACAGTCTCGACTCGAGACCACGTACACACGTTCACTGATTGGACTTGCACCCTGTTACGGGCTTAGGTGATTGGGCCGTACTGTTGGGCTTTGTTTGCTACATGATTTTAATGTTGAACTAGCACTGTTGTTGAACTGCCATGCTAGACGTGTATGCCATGATCATTACCTGTGTACAATACGTGTAGAACATACGTGCACTACTTGAATATGAACCTGACTCGAATGGTAACTATGTTAGGACGTGGTTGACCACTTATAGCTCGATCGACCTTTGTTTATCTGCCGAGCAAACCAAGGTGAGTTCACACCCTCTACAAAGCATGGGATTCCCAGGGGTAGGGAATGGGGTTAAGGAACATGGCTTCCTCGTCCTTTCTTGGGTGGGACAGTATTGGTTCAGGAATGTAATTCCTCGTCCTCATGGACAGATAACTCGTACTAGACCAAAACTCTATCACGAAGTCCCTCCTTTTGATATCGACTTAATCGCCGGGCCAATGGCGAGCGGGTCATTAGTTAGATAGCGCTATTTAGGTTTGACAAGCCTCACACCGTGCCACAGAGGACGGGCGTGAACTAATGGACTATGGCACGTCGGTGATGATAGACACCGACGCTAAGGGCACATAAACATGACTACAGTCAGCAGTCGATATGGTAACGAGTCTAGTGTATACATGGGGTAGCCCCCACGGCCGAAATGCCAGATAACTAACATGGGGTAGCCCCCACGGCTGTATTGCCAGAGTAAATGGGTAAACAAATCACGTTTTCAACTATGGGGTAACCCCCACGGCAGGATGCCAGTTAAAGGAAACTGTTTTTGGAACAACTTAAAAATGAACACCCAACCGTGAACTCACTCAACTTGTTGTTGACTCGTTACTACATGCTTTGCAGGTCAATAGGTACTTAGCTGGAGCTTGCATGGAAGAGAGTCGTTGTGGGACATGGACAGTTGTGTGCCATGTTAAACTTTGAAACAATTAAACTTATGTTTTGGTTTTTAAACGTTATGCTTCCGCTTGCAACATAAACTATGTTTTGTTTGGACACCAATTGTATTGGTTGAACTTTTATAATTACATGCTTGCTTGTTCAATATGATTGGTGGCTGGATCCTGGTCAGTCACGCCTCGAAGCGGTGGTATTCCGCAGGTGGATTTTGGGGGTGTGACAATGGAGGCATTCCGCGGAACTATCCTTAGTTTAGTTTAGATTAATTTTTATGCTTTCTAGTTTAGTTTTAATTTTCAGGAATAAAACACACTCGGGATGGTGAAGGATACTAAGGGAAACTTGAACCAACACCCCATGCACAAAAACAGAGCCTCCCGACATTTTTTTCTTCATTACAGCAAGTTCAGCACGGGCCGTGCCCAGCCAACAAGGCCCCGTGCTGAAAGATCTGCAGAAAAATGCCAAGTTAAGGTAACTGGACACGGGACGTGTTTGCTGAACACGCCCCCATGCCCAGCCTTCTGTTACTTTCTGATAATTTCTGTTACTGGCAACCTGAACACGGGGCCGTGCCCGGACACCACGGGCCCGTGTCCAGCTGCCCAGTAACATTAAATTTTGTTTTTAACACACCTTTTACACATTCAATCAACCTAAAAACTTATTTTTGGGACACATTGAGGACAATGTGTAATTTAAGTGTGGGGGGATGCTAAAACCTTGAATTTTGCAAGTCCGAATTACAAGCCTTACACAAAACTCTATTGGAACCGCTAAACACCCCAAACTTTTTCAAAAACTTTTTATTTTTTTACTTGTCTTGGTTTAATCTGTTTTTATTTTTTATTTTCTATTTTCAACATTTTTAGTTTTTTTCATGTTTAAACCTTTTTCTAAAATTTTGATTTGATTAGATGTTGAGGATAAACCGGTACTAAAAGCTCTTGTGTCCTTGGACGACCTCGGTATCTTACCAATGCTATACTATGCTCACGATGGGTGCACTTGCCCATATGTGTGTTTAGTGTTAGTAAAATATCGTGTTTTATAAATTGAAAACTTGACTAAAGTGTTAAAAAAGGGCTTAAAATATACATTAAAAACTATATAACACCACACACATCAGAAGTCTAGAAACACACCTAAAATTTAGGTTGTCGGATTTGTATTGTTTGAGAGAACATGAAATTCGTAACAGCTTATGTGATCGTATTTATTTATTAGTATGGGATAATGAACGCATTAAATATTGTCACAATTTAGTTGTTATGGATTCTCTTGAGCAATCTGATTCGCCCAGTGCCGCGCCCCGATGATTCCGCCATCGGTTGGGGTGTGACAGATTGGTACCAGAGCCATATCTATAGGAATTAGGCCAGACTTGACCTAGTCCGGGTCGATGTCTTAGAAATGACCTAGTCTATAGTCTAAGTACCAACGGGCCGACTCGTGCGAACCCAGTAGGATTTGCACGGGCCTACTTGATACTCTCGCTTGAATCCGCTAAAAACTACAACTTCGCGTGAACACCGCATACTACAACTTCACACGAAGATCCTTTCCTAAGGCTGGAATATTACTCAGCCTTTCCTAAGGCCAACACAATACACACGTTTTTGAAAGTACTCGCATAACACAACCGAGTGGTCCAGTCAATATCAGGCGTGAAAACCAAGAACTCTCGACAAGATCGCTCACTCAGCGCATTTTTCTAGCACGAGAACTTTTCGTTGAGCTAGGAGTGACATCCATATCTCAACGAAAGTCTCTATTTCAAAATCTAGTGGAGTTCCCGAATTTATTCGAAGAGCACGACCACAGCTAGGAGCAAAGTTATTAAGTCAGGGGTGAAACCCGTATCTTAATAAATCGTTCCAGTCTCTATAAAATGGTTTTCAAAAGCTCTCACCAAGGACTCGACCATAACAATGACTCGAGCCACGCGATGACTAGGAGTACGAATGCCATGAGCTGCATCCCAGTGGAAGCATAGTCTTCTAGGGCAACGTGTGTGCACGAACTTGTTGGGTATAGTTGGGTTACCTTGGGTAGTCGACGCCTGAACACCCGAGTCACTCTATCTATTTTTCTAGCATACGACTCGCTGATTTTACGCTTTATGGAACCTATTTACGCTTATGTGATTACAATTTAAAACTTTACGCTTTACCGATTTCTCGATTTATCAATTTTCGCTCCCTGCTTTATAAACGCACAACTCGCACAGCCATCGCAATCTAAAACGAAAACCGAACGCTTGTAACAAAACCAATGTCTAATTACTCGCTCTCGCTCTCTCTCTCTCTCTCTGCATCGCGTCCTCGCGCTATCTATACAAGCATAAAGGTGTAGTTTATACGAACCTATATATACATATACAAACAAATCAATTGTGTGAAGAACTTAGGAATTTCATGTCTCCTATGTGGCTCCTATGTGAAATATACTATATTACTCACAACAAGTTTTGATCGCGCTCATCGCATCGCAAAACTAAAAAATCATTATGATCGAATCTCACTCCAAATCTCTCTCTGTCTAGATGTCTTCAAACGACTCTACCTCGAGACAAACAGGTAGGAGAAGAGCCACACGAAGCGCCGAGCAGAGGATTGCCTCGCTTGTGGCCAAGGAAATGGCCAAGGTTATTCCTCAAATTGTCGCTCAAGTGCACTTTCTCAGCAACTCTCGAACCTCAGAAGACTCTAAGACGGAAGCGCCACAATCTGCTTTCCTCTACAAACACTTCAAAGCCTGTGACCCGATGGAGTTCACGGGTGAAGGAGGTGTGTCCCAGCTACACCAGTGGTTCGATTCTATCGAAGTTACCCTTTGTCAGAGTGGGTGTCCCGATGGATTCCGTACTACTTGCGCTACCGGAGTATTCCAATCGCGAGCACTCGACTGGTGGACTGCCGAACGTAACAAACGTGGGATCTCCGCAGCTTATGCTCTCTCTTGGGATGAGCTGAAAGAGCTCATGAAGAAAGAATACTGCCCTCCCCACGAAGTCCAGAAACTGGAAGACGAATTTTGGGAAATCAAGCAAGACGAAGGTGACAATACTGGCTACACCGCAAGGTTCAAATAGCTTAGCATAATCTGTCCAAGTCTAGTCAACACTTCAGAAAAATCCATCACGAAGTACTTTCGTGGCTTGCCTGAATGTGTGGGCGATTTTGTCGAAGCTGCGAGACCTGCTACCATCGAAGAAACCTACCGCTTGGTCGCAGAAATAAACGCTAAACGAGTCTTGGACGGATTCTTCTCCAAGAATCCCGTCAAACAAGCTCATCAAGCAATCGTCATCGATTCTTCTAACGATTACTCCGATGAATCTACCAACGATTCTTCAAGTGAGTCCTCAGACAAATTCTCCGACGACGACGCACCGCTACAGGAAGCTCAGCCCAGCCGCAAACGAAAGACCTCGAGCTCAAACTCTTCAACAACTGGACTGTCGCAACCAGAACCTCTCCAAACAGTCCCAGTTCACTCGAAGCGCGCCTACAATGGAACTCATCCCCTGTGTCTCACGTGTACGTATCATCACCCACCAGGAGCTAACTATCGCTATTGCGCAAATTGCAACTGGTATGGTCATCTTGCCCAGCACTGCCGCACGGGGCCGCATACTTGAGGAATGTCAGCAACAATCGCAGTCTCTGCAGAAGTCCTCCACAGCAACATTAGCTATACCTCCAATGTTGTTGTAATGCTACGATCTTCGCCGTTAATTTATTTTATGTGTTGAATTTGTTCTATTTCTCGACGCAACGTGGACTCTATTTATCTCTCATTCTCTCGCACTCACACATGGACTAGATACCAGCACCATATACTATATAATGTGTTTTACCCCTACTATGCGTTCTTGAGATAAGATATGATAAACGTGCAAGGATCAAATTAATCACAGGTGCACATGGGATTACTATGGTTAGTGCACGGAGATCGTAGTGAGTTTCAATGATGCCATAACGTTAAAATCATGGTTAAGCGTGGTGGATACGCCGATGGTACTTCCTATATATAAGCGTCTTGACCATGTCGACACAGTGTGACATCTATTCACGGGACAGAGGCGTGTGGTTGAAGCATGGTGGATACGCCGCTGGTACTTCCTATATATAAGTGCTTCGCCATGCCAACCAATGTCTTGTGAAGAAAGTGCCATACAAGTTGAACGTTATTAGACCAAGTATACTATTAAATCTATTTCCGACACACTAAGCTACATCGCAAGGCGTAACAATCTCAATCACAACTCAAAGCGTGTCATCGCTAGACTTTTCGAAAGTCAACTCGTTCGCAATCGCATTATCGCTGGAATCTAACTCGCAATCTCAGTCGCTTATTGAGTGTTTCACTCAATCGCTTATCATGTGTATCGCACTATCACTTATCGTGTGTATCGCTCTATCGCTTTGTGTATTGCTCTATCGCCCATCGTGTATCGCTTAACGTTTATCGCTGTCGCTATCGCTTACCATTATCCGTGTTATCTGTGCTATCTGTGTTATGTTAGCACCCATGACCTCGCTTCACGAGACAAAACTAATAGGGTTAAAACATGGTGGATACACCGCTGGTACTTCCTATATATAAGTGTTTTAGCCATATCAGCAGACTTTCATGGAAAAGGGCCATGTGGGGCTTAATGACAGTTAAAACTTGTGGTGTTGTTGAATCTAATCAAATCGCATGTTCTCATCGCTTGCAACACATCGATTGTCGCCTATCGCTCGACGGCTGTCGCTATCGCTCGTCGCTTATCGCTTTTCGCTTTTCTCTTATCGCCGTCGTCTTCGCTTACTACGTTTATGTTGGTGTTGCACTATCAATTATCGCGTACCTCTTACCGCTTATCGCACTCGCTCGTGTCGCTAAACTGAGTTCGTAAACGACTTCATCGCTCAGTTTGCTTAATATTTCTCTTACACTTGGTCCAACCATCTTTCGCTTGGACCGAGGGAATCGAAATCTATCGGTACTATGTCGACACACATGACACTGCCTCACGGGACGGAAGCCATATGGCTAAAACATGGTGGATACGCCGCTGGTACTTCCTATATATAAGTGTTTTAGCCATATTGTCGAACTTTCGTGGGAAAGTGCCATGCGGGGCCGACTTTAAATTTAAAATCTTTAATATTATTTAAAACCTTTGTGTAAACAAAGCTTTTTCCTACAATCTTTTTCTAAAAATTTAATCAAAATCTTTGTATAAAACGAGATTTTCTTGTAACGTTGGTATGACAATCGACTCGAGTTAAAGCCACGTGACGAGAAAATTCCATAAAACGAGTTTTTCATCACCCTAAAATCCTTTAGTAACCTGCTAAAACCCCTCTCACAGCGCTAGTGTGAACGTCGAAACAGTTTAACACCGCACTGTGGGAAGGTTTTTCATAAACAAGTTTTCTCCAAACCTTTTCGAATTAATCAAATTTTCGAGAATTCAGAACGCTTTGAAGATTGCTTTTCATGTGTTGCCATCTTTTGTCATACGAACCGCCTTACTTGCCGTTATCGCCCAGTCTTCGCAACGCTCTCGCTTGTCGAGTTTCAATTGAACGCTCGCTTATTTTGACATTTTTATCGCTACTTCCACTCGCATCAATTCTCGCAACCCTTCTTGTGGTTTAATTTCGGGATAAAATTTCCTAAAGCAGGGGAGACTGTAACAACCCGCACATTTGTGCGTTGTTACTACTCGTTACAATCGTTACGCCTCGCACCAGAGATTCGAATCATAATGTGGCTATATCAAATACATCGCTACTTCGCAGTATTTTCGCATATTTCACATACTTTATCGCTATAACACATCACATCGCACGTACTAACACTCACGATGACATTGAGTGAGGACCTATTCTACCCTCCTCGATAGCCGTGATGTGTCACAACGCAACGAATATTCAAAACACGCAACTCGATTATCGCAACGCAGACTTTGAAAAATGGATATTTATATGACCATTTGTGACTAATTATAATAAATATATGAAAATGTGTAACCAAACTATCGCAACGCCTAACGAACAAAACGAAACATCGAAACGCAATTCGCCGGAGACCACCGATCGAATGACCATTCGATCGAATGGCCATCAGATCGGATGACCATCTGATCGGATTGCCATCCGATCGGATTGCCATCCGATCCATGGCACTCCATTACCTTCTCTCCTCTTTACCTATAAATAGCACTTGTCACATCAGTTGAACAATGATGTGACAGCTCTCGTAAGACCAGCGCACTTTTGGCTCTATTTCTCTTGATTCCTCGCGATTCTTGTAAGTTTCTACCTAACATCTTGTACTTCTATGATCTACACGCACTCCTTCATCTTTTCCACCATCAAATCTCACTTTTCACCGTAAAATCCTCTGATTTGGGGCGTTCTAAGGTGATGTCATCATGGAGTTCTTAGGGACAATGAAGTGTGACCTCATCTCATCAAGAACAGTTCAGATCTAATGGATTCCATGGTGTGTAAGCACTAATCTCACCTAAATCTAAGCCGAATCTAAGTATTTCAAGCTTTCATCAAACTTTCTTAACTTTTTACTTAAAAACCGATAGAATCGGATGCTCGTTCAGGCCTTCTACTCATTCTCTAGTGAAGCGTCGGTTTGAGAACTGATTTCTGTCGACGAGATGACCGGTTGACTGGTTGAACATGAACAACTGTCAAGGACAGTTAACTGATCGGATGGGGTGATTCCCATCCGATCTGATGATTTGGCCTTGGTGGGGTTCTATTGTCTAATACGTTGTCATACCTTCTCGATCAAACCGCAAACTTTCAAAATAATCAAGTTCAAAGAAGATCAGATCGTTGGGATGGATTGCCGTCCGATCGGATTGCCATCCGATCGAACTGCTATCCGATCGAGTTGTACTTGGTTCCACACTTAAACTTTTCTTCAAACTTGCAAAGCTCTGAATGTCGAACGGATTGCCGTCCGATCGGATAGCCATCCAATCGAACGACCATCCGATCGTTTGACATTTGGAACTTCGATACTTAAACTTTTTATAATTTCAAAGACCATCAGTTTCCAACGGATTGCCATCCGATCGGATTGCCATCCGATCGGATTGCTATCCGATCGAGTGACCATACTGCTGTTAACTTGTTCTCACTAAGTGTCCTGCCAATCGGATCGCTATCCGATCGAACGACTATTCGATCGACGACCTGAAACGTAGAGATACTTCTCTGTTTTCTAAATGCTACAACGAAAACTTCAAAGCCATCATGCACAAACACATCCATCCCAAACGAATGTCAATCCGACCGAATAGCCATCCGTTCGGATGACCATCCGAACGGATTGACATCTGATCGAATGACCATCCGATCGGATTACCATTCGACACTTGGTTCACTCGCCACCATCTAACGCACCGTTCAACGCTTACGCTATCATTCTGTAATCAGGCTAATCTCATACGCGCTCCCTTCAATCCAATCAAGTTGAGTTTACTTGTTGAACACCAACTGTGAGTATACTCGAACCCCTTTTTATCGCATTTTGGGTGTAACGTGCGTCTTATCAAATTAAAATTTATCAAATGCTTTAACTATTTATCACTTGCGAATGACTGAATTACATATTTACACGTGATGCTAGTTACATATGTGTTAGGACTTTTACTCGCGAGGTCCCGCCTTAACTAGTATAGTACTATAGCACCCGACGGGGTCTAGTTAGGATGAATAGCAATCGCAATCGTAGCTCGAGAGACTTAGCTGGTAGTATCAGTCTAGTATATGTGTTATTGTATCTCGTTTATGTATGTGGTAATTCGCAACACTCTTATCTACTTCGCTATTCTATCAAAACTTGTATACTCGCCAATACCTTTGTATTGACGTTGTTTTAACGTATGTTGCAGGTTTAGTCGCAGTCTACATCAAATCAAGCTAGGAAGTCTAGAAACACACCTAAAATCTAGGTTGTCGGATTTGTATTGTTTGAGAGAACATGAAATTCGTGACAGCTTATGTGATCGTATTTATTTATTAGTATGGGATAATGAACGCTTTAAATATTGTCGCAATTTAGTTGTTATGGATTCTCTTGAGCAATCTGATTCGCCTAGTGTCGCGCCCCGATGATTCCGCCATCGGTTGGGGTGTGACAATATGGTTTGGGGGCATACATGTAAAAAGCTAGACGTCATTAATCTTATACATGTCCATTTGCTCTTTGTGTTATTGTATCAATGGTGGATCCAATAGGTCAATTTAGTCTGTCCATTTTTTGTTACAACAGCTATCATCTATAAGTTTACTTTATAGTGAAATATTCAACAAAAAGAATAGAACTTGTTGTGATTGTACATTGATGATTTACCTAAGAGATATAAATGCTCTCTGTTGTTTCAGGAATTCATATCAACAAGGGCTTATTGGCTCTTGGTAATGTGATAAGTGCATTGGGTGATGACAAGAAGCGGAAAGAAGGGGGTTATGTTCCTTAGGCTGGACGGCATGGGGACCGTCCAGCATCGTCCTCCATCCGTCGTCGTCCCCCTCTCCATTGCTAACCCCTGCCGTTCCTCCAGCATCGCCAACGTCGGGGTCAGGACGTTTAGGACACTCACAAAAGGACAAAAAGGTTAGGGTTTCACCAACATCCATCCAAATACCCATCACCACCAACGGTGGAACCGCCAGGGATGCTGCCGCCGCTTGACGGTGGCATATAGCGAAGAAAGGAGCGGAGCGTTTGGCTCTCATCACCGGAGGTGTTCAGTCCCTATCATCATCACCTTCTATAGCTCAATCGAAACTCTCATCAACACCTCCGTGCCCTACTTCCTTTTCCGATCAACTACCGATCTCTGGTATGTGTTTATTCAAGCTTTAATTGTTCTTAATTTGCTTCTTCAACAATTTTGTTGACATTTTCTGATGTAGTTGTGTATCTGTTAGTGTTTTCAGATATTTTATGAAGATTTTGATTCTATTGATGTCCTGTTAGATCTCGATTTAGGTTGATTCATTGAAGTTATGAACTGATTTTTTGTTGATTACGTAGTTGATATTCATCAAATCTGTTACATCTCTAAATCATTGAGCCGTAATTGTTCTTAATTTTCATATACGATTAATATTCTGGAAGCGTTCTGCTGTAGCTGTGTGTCCGTTATTGTTTTCTGATATTTGGATCGGTGATAGTAGTTCGATTTTATTAAAGTCATGTTAGATCTCGATTTAGGTTGATTCATTGCAGTAATGAACTGATTTTGTGTTGATTACGTAGTTGACATTCATCAAATATGCTACATGTCTGATTGATTGAGCCGTAATTGTTCATAATTTGCTTATATGATCAATTTTCTCGAGGTGTTTGTTCTGCTGTATCTGTGAGGATATTTTGTGAAATTTTGATCGGAGATAGCAAATTTGTTCTATTGAAAGCCTGTTAGATCTCGATTTGTTTGATTCATTGAAGTTATGAACTGATTTTGTGTTGTTTGTGTTGATTCTGTAGTTCAAATCTGTTGCATCTCTGATTCACTGAGCCGTAATTGTTTTTAATTTGCTTTTGTGTTCAGTTTTGCAAGATTGTAAGAAGCAATTGGTCGGAAGTTATGAACTGATTTGTTTTATTTTTTCTTGATTCATTAGTTGATAATTGAGTACATTTGTTAGATATCTTATTGATTGATGCTGTAACTGAATGTTGTGATATGTGAATTAAACTTCAGTCTGATTACTTAACTCAGTTATGTGAGATTGGAAGAGGCAATCGGTTGGACGTTTATCTAAATCTTACAATTGTGGTGAACTTGAATAAACCAAACATATTTACTTTTTTTCGATCTGCAAAGAGTTCATTTGAATATGTAGATTTCATGCTGATTAATTAATTTTTACAGATGAAAACACAGATCACCTTTCAAACAAAGAGACTGCCGGTGATGATGTGGTTAGTAATTTCCGATCAGTAACTGACAACTCCGAGACAATAACCGAAACCTCTTCACAAACATCTTCTAAACCCGAAACCTTAGCAGAACAAACTCCACTAATATCCACCTCAAACGAATAAAAAACTCCGTATCACAAACCCAAACCCGTCATAATAAAACATTCAGCCCTAAACAGTTACGATCCGCCATAACAGCTTCAGAAAACATCTGAATCATCTATTCGATTACATTTGCACTGTTAGTTAAATTGGCAGATGCATGATTCCTTGTACTCGCTTGTATTAAAAAGTAGATGAATTAAAAAAAAGTGAACTTGTGGGGTAGGATCATCCTCCTATTTCCAGTGTTTTAGTGTGTTGGATCATCCTCTATGGGACTATGATGTGGCGCCTACGTGGCAAATCATCCTCCAAGGGAGGATGGTCACCATACCGCATAGCTTATAGAGACAGCAAGTTAACCCGCCTTTTGACAAGTATGGAAGACTGGAAACATTTTTTGTATATATGATATTGCCTTTTAATTGACTCAAGTTTATTTTAAATGAAATTTTGTTGGGATTGAACCCTACAAAGGAACAGATGATATGCAAAGCCAAAACTGGTTCAGAGCAGTTGATCATCATAAGCAGTGTTTGCATAAAATTCTCCCCTTGATCGTGATTATTCAACATCTGATAGACTCCAAGCACTGATCATCCCAACCGCTGATAGGCCAAGCACTGATGAAGTTTAAAGAACTGAAGCTCTATCTACTGATGTCTCCTAAGTACTGCTGAAGACTAAGGCACTGCCCATTCAAGGATTGATCAACCTTTGAAGAAAGCACTGATGCTCAACATCAGTGCCTAGACTACATCAGTGGAAAGTGAAACAATAGTTTATATAAGCAGTGTTTATGTATTAGTATTTATGTAATCAGTGGTTGTATGTAACAATCCTTAGAGTTTGTTAGGGGGTTAGATGTCACTTTCATGGTGACGTCAGCCAAAGATGCTCAGTGGTTTGCTTGTACTATAAATAGAACAGTACTCTCTACTGTTCCATGAGCTCTTTTCACCTAAGTCTTTCTGTACGAACAATCACTGAGCTCAAGCTGAGGGGGAGTCTTGTGCATGCATACATAATTGAGTCTTGTAACAAATACAATCATTCGATTAATGAAATCATGTCTGCTTAAACTTTTCTTCCGTTGATTGTGTGATTAAAGTTTATTTCCATATTCCGCTGCACAATACTTGTTTCATCTTTCATTTCTTGTTAAACAGCACAATCAGAGAAACTCAGATCCTAACAATTTTCTTTCAGGACTCTCTTGGGGGAAACAACAAAACTATTATGATAGGTACATTCTTCATCTTCTTTACAATGATTATCATGAATTTAACCTTCCTTCATTTATGGTGTGTTGATTTTGTTTAGAGATATTTGGGTTTATCAACTCTTGACATCGTTTTTTCCATGTAAAAAGGTACATCTCTCTACACTTTCATCATGTGTTTTGAAATATGATAAGTTGATGTTGCTGCTGATTATTTTTGTGAAATTTTGGTTTAGATCTGATCCTTTTATGCTTCGGCTTTCGTTCTGTGTATTAATGTCTCTATACGCGTTATTACTCGATGTATATAAAATCGCATGTGATAACATGGAAACACATAAAATCGCATGTTCCAATAATAAACCTCATGTATATAAAATCGCATGTCATAACATGGAAACACATAAAATCGCATGTTCAAATAATAAAAACCTCATGTACATAAAATCGCATGTTTAACGCATAAAATCGCATGTACAAACGTAAAAATCACACGTTTTTTTAATCTTCATTTTCTGAAACCTCTTCCCAAACATCTTCTTCACTATCATCATCACTCTTTCCACTATCATGTTTGAAATCATCTTCCACTTCATCAACTTCAGGGCTGGGATCTTTGTCAATCTAGACACCCTTCATCTTCTTTTCTTTTTTACCTTTCAATACCTCATAAGTCCGAATATCATGACCTTTTCCATTGCATACACTACAGGTCCTTGTTATCTTCCCTTTATGACTAATCATTTGTTCTTTCTTTGATTTGATCCATTTATGAGAAGTACGGCCTTTGTTTCTTATACCAGTTGGGACACGGACAGTAGGCGGTGCATCAGTTGCTAGTTGTTGATAACCAATTAACTTTGAGAACTGGTCATACTTCGGATCAATCGACTTGGTTATATGACTCTGGTCCACTTTTTCTTTAATCTCCTTCATTTGATCCCTAACTAGAACGAGTTGATCAAGGTCAGTAATCAAATTGTTAACCAGATATTCCCCTGTATACATGATTTCACGAGCAATCTGTTTAGCCTTGTATTGCTCATCCTTTGCATCAACCTTTATATCAAACGTACTGTTCGAAACGCAGACAACTACATTGCGCAGTTACATCTTCTTCAAGTTTCTTGAAACACACCTACAGAAAACAAAAACAAAAACAAAAACAAAAACAAAATCAAAAACATAAAATCGCATGTGTGGTTAAAAAATCGCATTTTGATAAAAAGAGTTTCTTGGAAAAAAAAATTTAAAATCGCATGGTAGTTCATCATTATCGCATGTTGTAAACGGATGTTTTTTTCATACGTAAAAAATAATTTGTGTATTACCTCTAAAAAAACCTTCTCCATGAGCTTTAAAGTCTTTCATCGATATCCTTAACTGGTCACCCTTGATTTTGGTCTTCATCGACAGACATTCACTAATAGTTCCGTATATCTCTGTATGCTGATCGAAGAATATAGACCTAGTGTAGACTTTAGCAACATATTGTTTCCGGAGTAGTTTTGCTCCAATCGTCAGGCTTAGTATATCTTGATAAATGATCATTCTTTCTATGATTGAACCTTTGGACATCCATTAAACCGTCAAAATGATTCATAAACTCTACAAGAGTGAGTTGTGAATTCGCCACCTGGAAAAAAAAATGGTTCTCCACTCTCTGATCTTGAATTTGTTCGCATAAGTCCAGACATTGGCTCATGCCGATAAAAAGCCGGAATCCACATGGACCTCATCACAAACACATCATCAATCCATTTATTTTTGGTAAGACCGAACTCAATCATTACCAACTTCCACTCTCTCTCAAATACTTCTGGCTCAATGGAACCTGTCCATACAATATCACACATTTTCCTTTTGAAATCCTCATTATTATACAACTCGTATCCAACCTACACGAAAAAAATGCTTTTCTTATCAACTTGTAACAGATATATAATGTAAATAAAAAATGGCAATGACACACAATATAGCATAGTGAACCTTGTCTGCCACTTTTTTCATTATGTGCCACATGCACAATCTATGTCTGCTGATAGTAAAAACACCCTCGATAGCCTGTTTCATCGCAGGGTCCTGGTCTGTCACTACAACCTTTGGCTGACGTCCAAATGAATTTACAAAGGAATTAAGAAGCCATTTATAAGACTCAATGCTCTCTGATGCCAACAACCCAGCTCCAAGGGTTACATTTCGACAATGGTTGTCTATCCCAGTAAACGATACAAACAACATCTTATACCTACACACCAAGAAATTAAAAAATTATTGCGAAAAGGAACACTTCGCATAGGAACATGTTTTAGTAACATGCGATTTTTCCAGTTTAATGTGCGATATATTGAACTCCTAACTTCCATGTTTTAGTAACATGCGATTTTGCTAGTTTATGAATTCATACAACATGCGAAAAAAATAAAAAATGAAATTCATGTAACACTTACTTTTTTGTTTTGAAAGTAGCATCAAACGATATTACATCCCCGAACTCCATGAAGTTACGCTTGCATAACCCATCCGCCCAGAACAAACCAGTTAACCGCTTGTCCTCATCAACTGAATATTCAAACGAAAAACCCACTAAATATTCTTTTTTATCGGTCAGCCTATTGATCACCATGTCTGCATCATATTCTCCTGTATAGATATTAATTCGAGCTCTAAAGTTTTTGCAATCATCGACAGTGGCGCCAACTTTCTCAAAACCACCATATCGTTTTCTCATTATATGAAAAGCTTTGATCGGGCCAAGGTTTAGAGTACCTAATTCCCATATCATTTCCTCTTGGACTTCTGACAATTGCCTATAAGCTGGTAGCATATGAAGATCTTCAGGACATACAAACTTATGATTATAACCATCAACAAATTTCTTGACTCTAAATGATGTCCCATCCACCGAACCAAGCATAATTTGCGCTTTGCACCCGATTCTAATGGTTCACCTTTTCCTTGTTTTGTATGGCTTTCTAGACTTTGAATAAGCATCGTCAATAAACAATACCTTATGTCCCTCTTTCGAGTACACAAAATATTTGGTTTTGATTATATCACCACTGTGGGTTTCACCACCTTTCAGGGCAGAAAAACCAACTAACTTGGCATATGTATGGTAAAACGCATATACTTGTTCGATAGAATTAAATTGCATGCCAACCATAGGTATAGCTGATGTTTCAACCTCCGGAATATAAACCCTTTCATCTACAAAATTAAATAAAAGGAGAAAAAAATGCCATTTATTAAGAACTGCTATTCCAGCATGTTTTATATATAATGAAAACTACATGCGATTTATGGTATCATCTATGCGAAAACAACATGTTATGACTTTTATAACGTGCAAATTGTTGGACTCATCACATGAGAAGTTAACATTTTGATTCCATGTTTTATACATGCAATTTATGATATCATAACATGCGAAACTAGCGTGTTATGCCTTTCATCACATGCGAATTGTTAGACTCATGACATGCGAAGTTAAAAACAATTTGATTCCATATAAGTTGCCGCTCTAATAACATTAAAAACCTTCCAATCAATTACAATCACAAAAAATCATTCAATCGATTATAAAAAATAACTGACATTGAACATTTAAACATCTGAATTAACAACTTACTATTGGAACACTCATTTACAACATTTGCATTTACAGAATTAGGGTTTCTGACTTCCTCAATCGTAACTCTCTAATCACCAGCCAGTTGACAACTTACTATTGGAACACTCATTTACAACATTTGCATTTACAGAATTAGGGTTTCTGACTTCCTCAATCGTAACTCTCTAATCACCATTGGAACACTCATTTACAACATTTGTATTTACAGAATTAGGGTTTCTGACTTCCGCAATCGTAACTCTCTAATCACCAGCCAATTGAACGTAATCACTGACGAATTTAGCATCTTCAAAATCAACATCTGTCTTTCGTCCAGTGCTGCTTTGTGGATCCATTACAAACAACAATCGATTAAACCCTAATCGCACAGAAACGAAAACCACAATGTATAGTTTTAAGAATTATGAAAATTTGAAACTGATACGAATCATAATTACCGAGATAGAGGTCTAACGAACTACTCACTATCTGCTTATTGAAGGAATTGTCTAATTTGCCCTCTGCTGATTGAATAGAATGTTTGATATACCCTTATGTAAGAAAAATGAATCAGGGACACGTGTAGGGCTGTTACGATAGCGTACGTAATGTATGATTAGGAAATTTGTATTCTACACTTCCTATATATATATATATATATATATATATATATATATATATAACACTTTGTACAATCATAACGCCATATACAAGCACGGTTGTTAGGATCTGAGGGTCGAATCATATCGTATAACAAAGTTATAATAAAATAAAGACAATAAGTTATCCAATAAGTGGCTAGTTAGATTTTTTTGAACAACCAAACCAAACCTTTTATTCCACGACCAAGCCTCCGAACAACAAGAAGCTATGCAGAGACATACACCAAAAAAAACTAAAGGTATTTCCCAAATGAAACCAAACAAAGCCCACACCTACCTATAATATTACATTTTCCTCCACCCTAACCAAAGTCTAAACTAGAAAATGCAGACCAGTTAACATTATCTACGCCCCTAACTTTTGATCTCTTGAGCACCCACCATAGAATATTCTCCTTAATGTCTTGGAACATTCTCAATTGTGATGTGTTTGATCCCTTAAAGACCTTGTCTTTCCTCACCTACATATCGTCATAAAGAATACGGCTTGAATCACCTTCCTATTTTTTACCGACCCATCTTGATTTAGGCAAAACTCTAAAATCTGCTAGAGAGAGTCGAACTGAGAAGGGCCGAAGGGACTTGCATCTTGAGCCAAGTACAAATCTGCCACCATAAGGATCTCGCCAGGATAAAACTAGCAAATAAATGATCGACCGTTTCCAAACCAATTCCACATCCTACACTTCTTCCATCCCCAAAAACAATACCTCTATCGGCTAGGGTCCCAGCAAGCCTCATTAATTAGACATCATATAATATCTTACATACTTTTTTTAACGGCCAACTTTTTGTCACCAATGAAATTGAACCCTCACTACATGAAAAAGCAAAGTCTTATCCAACACTTTGAGAATGAGAGTACAAGGCAATTAATATCTACCACATGGATAACATACTAAAGGTACAATAATCCGAAGTATACAACAATGACATGATAAATCAAATAGCAGATACAAATTAACACAAAACATGTAAAACAACTAACCCGACAAACATAACATAAAATCAAGAATGCTTCGTAGTTTCAAAACCAAGCCGGCTCGGTTTAAAAACGAGCCGAGCTTGAGCTAGGCCTAGCTCGGCCTGTGAGCTCGTGAGTTGGCTCAAATTATTTTGTTTTTTATATATAATGGAGACATAAAATTGTGAATTTGTTAGCTTATATATATATTCAAATCTTAATATTTAGTTAGTTCTTACAATTACCAATCTTGTGAATTACTACGTTTTTTTATGACAACTTTCATTAGAAAAACACGGCGCCTAGCAAGCCGCAAGGCCCAAAAACAAAAAGAAAAAACACATTACAACGAGAACTTCATCCAAGCCTTCCAATATAATGAACTATGGCTAAACCTATTTTTGAGCCAAAGGAAACCCAAGGATTTAATCTCCTCCTTAATCTTGGTGATACTCGTCATCTTGTTCGCGAAAATAACACCGTTCCTAGCTTTCCAAATACACCATGTCGTCGTTAAAATAATTGCTTGAACACTCTTCTTCTTTTGATTATTAACTTTCACAACTTGTGAAGGGAGATAAGGTTTTTTACCAACATAGCAGGATGTAAGAAGATGATCGATGTCTTCAATTCATTCCCCGCATAACTTACAACTCTCTGATTCCACGTTTATATTTCTCTTTCTCAGCCCTACAAGCATTAGGAATCTGTCTCTGACCGCTTTCCAAATAAACGCATTAATTTTCTTCAGAACCCATGAGTTCCATTTCCACACAAAAGGATCAGGCTCCTTAGATGCTTTGAACAAAACATCCTTCATAGATCCTGCCATAAACGAACCAAAATCGTCCATCAACCATTTCCAGCGGTTATGGGCTTGACCGAAGTTAAAGAGAAGTAACCTATTAAGGAGGTCGCTGAACTCAAGGCTTTCTGTAGTCGTAAAAGTGGCTCGTTTCCAGCTCCCTTCTAGTCCAACCTACCATTATTCAAGCTGACACGATTCTGAATCAAGGTAGCCTTGTCTTTTACTTGTAGAAAAAAAAAATTAGGGAATACCATCTTTAGGGGTTCACTCGTGATCCATGGATCAAGCCACATTCGCACCCTATCAACTTTACCAACTATACCCACGAAAAGATTAACCAGCGCGATGTTCGTATTTTATAACTGATTTTGCATATTTACAATAGTCTTCTAGGTTCAAGAACATTTTGTACCGACCGGAATCGCGGCACAAGATCTATAGGATAAGTGCAACGCATCGATTGCCTTTTTCCATAAAGCATTAGGTTCCATCTTGTATCGCCCCCACCATTTGGAAAGGAGGGCGATATTGGCGTCATGGATAGGAGTAAGGCCTAACCCGCCTGCTTCTACCGATTTTGTAATATTATCTTAGCTGACCCAGCTTAATCTGTTCCTATCATCCGCCCCACCCAAAAAAAAAACTGTGTCGCATAGCCTCTAGGATGTCGATAATTTTAGTAGACGCCTTAAAAAGAGAGAAGAAAAATGTCGAGATTGATTCCATAACCGCTTTGAGCGATATAAGTCTCCCCCCTTCAGACAAGACACTAGTTTTTCAGCTCGAAAGCCTTTTGTCAAACTTCTCAATCACCCCATTCCACTAAGCTATTTTATTCGTGTTTGCTCCAATTGTCAAACACAAATAAGAACAAGAAAACTGACCAACTTGACAGCCGATCTGATTAGAAAGCATGCTCACCTCCTCCCTACTAGTCACCAACCTGAAAAGCTTGGATTTGTGGTAGTTTATTTGTAATCCTGAAACAAGGTGAAATACCCTGAGAAGTCTAGCCCATATTCAGCATGTTATCCCTGTTCCATTCTCCGACAAGTAAAGCATCATCGGCGAACAAAAGGTGAGAAACAAGAGGGTTATCATTTGGCAATTTCACACCTTTAAAAATGCCTTTCTTCGTAGCTTTATTAATCATACATGAAAAGCTTCCATACCGCTAAGGAATAAAAACAACGTAGTAGGATCCCCTTGCCTAATATGACGATGAAATTGAAACTCAAACGAGGGGGGACCCATTGATAAGCACCAAGGATATAAAAACAACGTAACGCATCGATCACCTTTTTCCATAAAGCATTAGGTTCCATCTTGTATCGCCCCACCATTTGGAAAGGAGGGCGGTATTGGCGTCATGGATAGGAGTAAGGCCTAACCCGCCCGCTTTTACCGGTTTTGTAATATTATCTAAGGTGACCCAGTTTAATCTATTCCTATCATCTGCCCCACCCAAAAAAAAAACTGTGTTGCTTAGCCTCCAGGATGTCGATAATTTTAGTAGATGCCTTAAAAAGAGAGAATAAATATGTCGAGATTGATTCCATAACCGCTTTGAGCAATATAAGTCTCCCCCTTCAGACAAGACACTAGTTTTTCAGCTTGAAAACCTTATGTCAAACTTCTTAATCACCCCATTCCACTGAGCTATCTTATTCGTGTTTGCTCCAATTGTCAAACACAAATAAGAACAAGAAAACTGACCAACTTGACAGCCGATCTGATTAGAAAGCATGCTCACCTCCTCCCTACTAGTCACTAACCTGAAAAGCTTGGATTTGTGGTAGTTTATTTGTAATTCTGAAACAAGGTGAAATACCCTGAGAAGTCTAGCCCATATTCAGCGTGTTATCCCTGTTCCATTCTTCGACAAGTAAAGCATCATCGGCGAACAAAAGGTGAGAAACAAGAGGGTCGTCATTTGGCAAATTCACACCTTTAAAAATGCCTTTCTCCGTAGCTTTATTAATCATACACGAAAAGCTTCCATACCGATAAGGAATAAAAACAACGTAATAGGATCCCCTTGCCTAATACGACGATGAAATTGAAACTCAAACGAGGGGGGACCCATTGATAAGCACCGAGGATATAGCCGAAGGAAGAATTGCCCAAATCCATCTACGCCATTTTGGAGGGAAATTTATTTGTTCTTGAATAGAATCCAAAAACCCCCCCAGTTTAGATGACCGTAAGCCTTTTTGAAATTGATTTTGAACAACTTCAACTTAGATTTTATTTCTTAGACCACGCAATGATTTCATTAATAATCAGCGGGCCATCAATAATGTTCTGATTCTTTAAAAACACCGATTGATTATCCGAAATAATCGACTTCTTAACTTGTTTTAATCTCTCCGTAAGACCTTTTGAGATAATATTACTAATAAATCCAGGAGGTTGATGGGCCTAAAATCATTAAACCCCAAGGGGTCCTTAACTTTTGGAATTAAAGCAATGAAAGAAGAAGAGAATCTCTGGCAGATAGATTCAGACTTATAAAAATTGTTGCATAGTGTTCAGGATATCCTACCCTTAAATATTCCAGAAATGTTTTACGAAACGAAAATTAAATCCGTCCGGACCGGGCGCCCTATCGTCACTACATTCCCACACCGTGTGCTTAACTTCCGAATTAGAGAAAGGTGCAATCAGCATAGAATTCTCCGCAGTTAATCTTTTAATGTTGGAACAAGTAATCTTAGGCCTATTATGCTTTATTGAAAATGCGTGGCAAAGAAGCTCCTCGCTTCACGTTTGATCAGTTTCAGATTAGAGCACCAATGACCATCAATATCCATACCGTAAATTTCAATTTAACCTCCTTACTTTTTGTTAGCCCGCGAAAGTAGGCCGAGTTTTCATCTCCGAACGAGGCCCATTTAGCACTCGACTTCTGTTTGATGTCTTTCACCTTGATAGCGTCCAACTATTTGTATGTGATTATGGAGAATGTAGCGAGTAAGCTTATTCTGCAGATGATGCAACGAGATCAATAAAGAACTAATACTATGATTCCATGGATCACAAATAGCATCTTTTAATATCTTTGCAGCACTATAACATACTTATCACATAAGCAATGAAATAAAAAGGTAGGGACCTATTCGTTATTTTCAAAGTTAGCAAAATTCACAAGATTAATACATAGATAAGTCTTGATAACACTATATAATCAAGATCATATCTATACAAAGCTATCTCAAAATCATTTTTGTCCCGCATTGCTAAGACCACAAACGCCTGAGGGAGCACCTCCCCAATAAAACAAAGGTGAAACCAACTAACGAATTAATAAATTATACCAACATATTTTGTCTTTTGTCCAGAGAAAGTTGTAAATTCAGCCCTTTGGCTTAATTACATTGCAATTAAACCATGTTTGAGTGCTTTTATACTGGTAAATTTAATTGTTCTTTAACTAGATCGAGCTGAATCGAGCCAAATTGGTTTGAATTTAATCTCAGTCGAGCTCGAGCCCCAAATCACAGCTCGATTTAAAATTTGAGTTCGAGCCGAGCTAGCTCCATTTGAGTTTGAGCCGAGCCCAAGCTGGGCCTGACTCGACTCGGCTTGTTAACAACCTTATTCTGGGGAAAACTAGGGAAAGTGGAGAAAGTTGGCGTAACGCTGATGTGTCACACTGGGAAATCTAGAGAATCAGGGATGACTCTATCCCTCCTAATATACATGTATCATGTATGAAGATTTTAGTAACTGTTATGTTATTTCTTTACTATTTTTCTTGATCATTAGCTAACCTAGTTGTAACGAATTATCTTCATCAACTTAATAGGTTGTGTTTGTTTTTCTAAAAAAGATTTTTATCATCGTCGCGCAGACCACGTGCAGACATTATCATCTGTAGACTATTTGTTTTTCCGAAAACGTTTGATTAAGAAACGTCTGCGCGAGCTCTTCTTGGTGCAAACTTGGCCCAGCCACTTCTAAGATCTTCTAAGGTCTGCAAAGGGTTAAATACCACTGCCCACTACCACCGTCAACCTTCCATCACCGTCCATCATCACCACCACCATCACCACTACTTTATTTTTGAAGTCCACATACTGTCAACAAGACAATATCAGAGAGACTGTAATCAATACCCAAACCAAAGTGTTTATTATCCAAAACTCTTCTGAGATCACAACCAGAAATCAGAGACAATACAGCCAACAACTCTCAACTATAATGATCATCAACACGATGACCACCACTAACATTCACAAGATCTCGCACCTAAACACTGATTCAAGGCGAATCAGAGTTAAAAATACAGAACCCTAACTGAAGCTTCTACAGAGAGAAACGAGAGAACAGTTGTAAAAGAAAATATATCTGAATGAATAGTTGAGCCAAAGACACTAGCGATATATAAGGTCCAATAGTTTATTATAACAAACTGATTTAAGACTTCCAGCAGCCCATATGACTTCTAGCAGCAACCGTAAGCCCACGACATACAGCCCATCAGCCCCATTATCTCCATACAGCAGCCCATTCACACATGCACATTATAACAACATATTAGAAAATGAATTCTTAAAAATAAGAATTAAAAATAAGTTGTCATAACCTGATAATAAACTGAAATATTAAACTGTTTGTTTTCTTTTATTTCAACACCCCCTCAATTTAATACCCAAACACATTATGCATGTGAATCTTTGAACACATCATGCTAACCAATTAACAAACCCTTTATCATTAAGTCTGCAAGTTGATCCTTTGAACCAACTCCAGTTGGCTTTATAACCCCTTTAGAGATTAAATCTCTTAAAAAAAACAAGTCAACTTTGAAGTGTTTAGTCCTGTCGTGAAACACAGGATTTGCAGCAATTGATAGTGCGGCTGTATTATCACAAACCAACTTAACTGCCAAACTTGCAACAATACCCAACTCTTGCAATACATTTTTTAACCAAATTACTTCGCAAGTTGCGGCACACATAGATCGATATTCAGCTTTCGCTGAAGATCGAGATACCGTAGCTTGCTTTTTACTCTTCCAAGACACCAAGGAGTTGCCCAAAAATATGCAAAATCCAGTTATCGATTTTCTAGTATGCAAACATCTTGCCCAATCTGAGTCGGCATATGCAGTAAGAGTTGATACTGACCCCTTACTAAACAAAACCCCTTTTCCAGGAGCATGTTTCAAGTATCTTAACAATCGAAAAGCAATTTTTAAGTGACCATTGGTAGGACTATGCATAAACTGACTCAAGAAATGCACTGTGTATGATATATCAGGTCTAGTATGGGCAAGATAGATTAACTTGCCAACTAGTTTTTTATAACCAGTAATGTTATCAACTAAATCACTATTTTCTGTACACAAAGATGTTACTACATGATTCTGCTCTATTGGATTACTAACATGTTTGCAACCACTCATGCCATACTCTGTTAGTAACTCTAAGCAGTATTTCCGTTGGAACAAACACACACCAGTATTAGATCTAATGACTTCTATCCCAAGAAAATACTTTAATTCTCCTAGATCTTTAATTAAGAACTTATATCTAAGATGGTATTTTATAGCATCAATCTTTAAAACAGAACTGCCAGTAATTACTATGTCATCAACATATACTAATAAATATAAAGTAACATCTTTGTCAATTTTGTAAAACAATGAATGGTCGCATTTACTTTGACTAAATCCTAGTTCACATAACACAGCAACCAGTTTGCATTCTACATTCTCGGAGCCTGTTTTAATCCATACAGCAATTTCTTTAATTTACATATACGTTTTTCATCTTTAGAAAAATACCCATCAAGCAAAGACATATACACATCTTCATTTAAACTACCATATAAGAACGCATTATTAACATCTAACTGAAACAATTTCCAATCATTTTGAACAGCAATGGATGTAATGCATCTAACAGTTACAAGTTTCACAATAGGAGAAAAGGTTTCATCAAAGTCAACACCTTGTTTTTTACTATAACCTTTAGCAACAAGCCTGGCCTTAAACCTTTCTATCTCCCCAATGGACTTATATTTAATTTTGTAAATCCACTTACATCCTACAACACTTCTACCAGCAGGCAAATCAACTAGATCCCATGTATCATTCCTATGAAGAGCTTCCATCTCTTCATTCATGGCTGATACCCAATTAGGATCATTATAAGCCTCATTAAAAGTTTTAGGTTCATAGCTTTTATCAAGGACAACAGTAAAACACTTATACTCCGGTGACAAATTTGAGTAATTAATTACCTTTTCTAAACCCTACTTTACTTTCCCCTCAACAGTATAGTCACTAAGGTTTCTAGGTAAAGTAGAAATCCTAGTCGATCTCCTAGGTGTAGCCTGAACCTCTACTTGATCAGTATTAATTCCCTCAAAATTTTGACCCTCAGCATTGTCAGTCATCACATGCTCAGCCTGATCAACGTTGGTACTACCTATACCAGGCTGCTCAACTTGAGCCTCGCCTACAGTATCAGTACTTCCTAACACATATCTTTGAGACCCATGTGTCCCTGACCTATTTTGGTCTTGATTTGTTTCATCATTGAGAGCTTCGAATGTTTGGCTTTCTAGGATTTCATATATGTCAAAAAAAATTAATGTTTGTGACATCAATGTTACCGGTTTCATTAATAGAGTTCGAAATATTTTTATCTTTGAATGGAAAGACTGATTCAAAGAATTTAACATCTCTCGAAAAAAATTCCGTTTTATCCAGGCTAAACATTTTATAGCCCTTCTTTTCATTTGAATATCCTAAAAATACACACTTTTCAGCTCTACTGCTGAGTTTATCATGCTTATTCAAAACGGTACAAAACCCCAGACAACCAAACACTCTCAAATGATCTAAAAAATGTTCAAACCCATACACGATCTCATACGGAGTCCTACCACCTATCACCGAAGAGGGAGTCCTATTGATCAAATAAGCGGTTGTTAACACACAATCAGACAAAATCTAACAGGCACACAACTTTGAAATAATAATGCCCTAGCAACATTCAATAAATGCCTATGTTTACATTCAACTACCCCATTCTGGTGTGGAATATATGTGCATGAAGTCTGATGCAAAATACCTTTAGTTTTACAAAAATTATTCATTTGATGATTAATGAATTCAGTTCCATTATCGCTTCTCAAACACTTAACATCTTTTTTGAACTGAGTTTTTATTATATTAACAAACTCGAACACATTTTAAAAAACCTCTTATTTAGACTTCATAAGAAATATCCATACAGCTCTTGAGTAGTCATCAACAATAGTCAAGAAGAACTTGAAGCCTTCTTTACTATGAACCTTGTAAGGACCCCATATATCAAGATGTACAAGTTCCCCTAGTTCTGAAGTTGAATGATTACTCAACAGAAAAGGTTCACGATGTTGCTTAGCCCTTTGACACGTTTCACAAGGTTTGGTAACCTCAACTTTAACATTTAACTTGTGTTTAAAAACACTTAAAGCATCATCAGACGGATGACCAAACCTTGCATGCGATAGGTTAGACACACTAATGCTATTATAACACACCTTGTTAGATACATATGGACTGCCACAAAAATATAACCCATCAAATTGACTACTAGTCACCAGGACTTTCTTGGTTAACAAGTCCTATATAAAACAAGTGTTTTCATCAAACCCTACATACACCTTATTATCTTTAGCCAACTTATGAACAAAAATTAGGTTAATGTTGTACTCAGGAACAACAAACACATCTTTTAAAACAACCTTATCAGCTAGTTTTAAGTTTCCAATTTTAGTGACTAAAGCACTGGTTCCATTTGGATGTTTTATTTTAATATCAAATTCAGATACATTAACCATATTAGTTAAACCAGTTTCATCTCTAATCATGTGTTGATTAGCTCCTGAGTCCACTATCCAACCAGTTTTATTCTGTTCATCTAGACTATTAGAAAAACAAAACATAGTATGACAATAACCTGACACATGGAAACTTTGATGACCTTCATTAGACTTGTCACTCAACAACCTTAACAACCTAGTAATTTGATCACTAGTTAGAGTATTAACAACAGCTTCACAATTATCAACACTATTGTTACTACATGCAGTTGCCCATTTTCCTTGACTGCCTCTTGGTTTCATCCATGAAGGATATCCAATGATTTCAAAACACTTATCAATGGAATGTCCTATCTTGTTACAGTGAGTACACTTAAGGTTTTGATTTGAAACTTTTTTGTTTTCTTAAACTAAGGAGGTTGATTAACTTTAGACACAAACGCCAAACTTTGATTCTTTTTACTAACACTGCTATAATTTCTATGAGATTCCTCTCTAGAAACTATAGCAAATGCCTCTTTCACTGTAGGTAAAGTTTCTTTCGTCAACAGATTAGTTCTAACCCCTTGATAGACACTATCTAAACCCATTAAAACTGCATTACCTTGATCATATCATTAAACCCATTAAAATCTTTGGCAGCATCACAAGTACAACAGACAATTGCAATATTTGATCTAATTGTCTCTACATTATATTTAACTTATGATAATACTCAGAAACACTAGACCCATTCTGACTAAAGGAATTAATCTTTTGATACAGATTAAAGACAACAAACCCATCAATCTTGTTATATGTTTCTTTCAAATCAGTCCAGACATCACAAGCAAGTTTAGAAAAAACATGCCCCATGTATAAATCCTCACTAATAGAGTTCAAAATCCAGGTTAACACTATTGAATTGCACCTATCCCATTGCCTTGACAAGACATCGTTGTTTTCAGATTTAACACAACTTTTATCTATAAAACCCCACTTATTTTTAACTTGTAAGGCAAGTTGCATAGCATTAGACCAAACTGTGTAGTTTTCAGACCCTTGTAGTTTAATAGAAACAATTGTCAAGTTACTTGAATCAGATGGATGCAAGTACAAAGGGTCACTTGCATCAAGTTTACTCACAAGTGTCTCAGGTGGTGGATCACTAGAACCAAGACCACCACTTGTGATAACAGGTACATCAACCATTGTAAACACAAAAACAGGTAACAATCAAGAAACACTTAAACAGAAAGTATCAACAAGAGTACAGAACTACCACACAATAAAATCAGAAAACAACTAAGGCAAAACCTTGACAGGGACCAGATCAGAGGTTCATCACTCAAAGGTGCCTCTGCAAGTCTTATCAAGGGAGCCTCTAACCTAGACCCCAATCTAGCAACCAGAGATAGACAGCAACAACAAGAAACACAGAATATAACAGCAGCAATAAGAATGCCTAAATGCAATAAGATGTACACAACAACAACAAGAAACACAGAATATAACAGCAGCAATAAGAATGCCTAAATGCAACAGGATGTACCCTTCCTGTGTCCTAATCAATCAAACCGGTCCAACTACCCCGGCAACAAGAATGCCTAAATGCAGAAAAACGGAAAAACAGAATTATAACAAGGAAAGATCTCACCAAGAAGATGAACCCGAGTCAGGGTTCCTCCAAATCTGATTAGGGTTTTACAATCTTCAAGGATTGAACCCTAATCAGAGCGGCAACTTCCAATAATCCTTTCCAAGCAGTCACAACACACGGCTCCGATGTTGGCAAACAATAAAGTTCACCAAGACTCAAATCGATTCACAAACCCTAGACTTAGGGTTTCTGCAACTCGAATGACACAGATTCCGAGGCAGCAACTCTTCAAGATCAAGAACGACAGCAAGACACACACCCAGATCCACCAGAAAACAGGCAGATCTACCAAGAATACACAGTGGAACAATGATCGGAACGATGATTGAAACCCAAATATCCTTGACAAACTCCCAAGAGCAACCAAAGCTCCGATACCATGTCAACAAGACAATATCAGAGACTATAATCAATAAACCCAAACCAAAGTGTTTATTATCCAAAACTCTTCTGAGATTACAGACGATACAACCGAAAATCAGAGACAATACGGCCAACAACTCTCAACTCTCAACTATATGATCATCAACACGATGACCACCACTAACACTCACAAGATCTCACACCTAAACACTGATTCAAGGCGAATCAGGGTTAAAAATACAGAACCCTAACTGAATCTTCTAGAGAGAGAAACGAGAGAACTGTTGTGAAAGAAATCTCTGAATGAATAGTTGAGCCAAAGACACTAGCGATATATAAGGTCCAACAGTTTGTTATAACAAACTGATTTAAGACTTCAAGCAGCCCACATGACTTCCAGCAGCAATCGTAAGCCCACGCCATATAGCCCATCAGCCCCATTATCTCCATACAGCAGCCCATTCACACATGCACATTATAACAACATATAAGAAAATGAATACTTAAAAATAAGAATTAAAAATAAGTTGTCATAACCTAATAATAAACTGAAATATTAAACTGTTGTCATCTATTATTTTAACACATACGTTAAAAACAAACAGTCTTCTTCTTGCAGACTGCAGAGGTTTGGTCCACATATTCTTTAACACTTTCTGTTTTGGAAGAACTTTTACTTACATCTTTATAAACTATTTTAAACTTGTACAATTTTACATCTATCTTGCTTCTAGTCAAGCCTATGACTAAGGAGCTTGTGTATGGAGGATTGTCATGAGTTTAGAGGTGCAAACACCCTCTAAACTTTCTGCTTTGATAAGGTTCCAAGAAACCTTCAAGTGTGTGACTGATGTGTACAAAATGCAACATATAAATTACATCAATAGAGGCATAAAACCAACCCTTTTTAGTACTAATGTTGGAAAAAGCGTGTTTCTTTCTTCCTTTTGAATTTACAGGACCAAATGAGCTTAAAAGAACAAAAGGAACGAATAAGCAGCAAAAAACCAACATAAATACAAGAAGAAGGAATAACGTGACATGCCTGACCCCTTGGCAGCGTCTCCCAAGACAAAAACAAGAAAACAGAAGCTGACCACTGGCCGTGCCCAGCCAGGCATGGGCCGTGGTCAGACCTCACACAAAAAGACAAGACCAGCAGAAGCTTCTACGCCCACCACGGGGCCGTGCCCAGCTCACCATGGGGCGTGGTCAACTCTCAGATTTGCAGAATCTTGATAGTACAACAAAGAGTTGACCACGGGGCTGTGTCCAAAAGCCTTAGGGTCATGTGGGGCCCTCTGCTGACAGCTGCAATTAATGAAGGAAGAAAAGGAGCTGGCCACGGGCCAAGCCCAATGGACACGGGGCCGTGGCTGGGATACTATTCTGGCTATAAATAGGGGTTCTTAGTTCACTCAAAGGCATCCATTGGCAAACCACTTCTCTCTCACTTTGCCACCACTCCACCACCAACACCCACCACCGTCATCCATCTTTCATCTTTAGAGTGTGTAGTATTCTCGGGATTCAAGATTAATAGTAAGAGTTCTTGTCAATCAAAGTCCATGCTTGGCTAATCTCTTACATCACTTGGTGAAGACAAGTCTTTAATGTATTACTTTTGATTTTTAATCTTTCGGCACTTTTTAATTGGGTATGTATTAATGACTTTAATAACTAGTTTCTTATGTTGAAAGTGAATTTTCTTTACCATTTCTTCATGATGTCATTGATTTGCTCATTCGTGTCTTTATGGTCTATATAAAGCGCGTTAACTACTTGGAAGGGGGTTAGAAGGGTGGTTTGGTAAAGTTCTTGTCTCGTTCAGTGTATAGATCCTGCGAGGACTTGGTTCAAGCTTACTAGGACCTCCTTCAATGCCCCAAGGGTATTGGATGGCGGGGGTGCGAATAGCTTGAACCCCTTATATGTAAACTACTATTAAAACTTTAAACCGGCTTTTTGGGATTGTATCCTTGCTGACTCAAACCACTTAGCCAAGGGTAACGTCACCTTCAAAAGAGGGGCCTACCACTTTTCGCATTAATAACTTATTTAATTATCTTTCAATATTCCGACCCTTTGAGATTGTATCCCTGCTGACTCAAACCACTGGGTTGAGGGTAATGTCACCTTCAAAAGATGGGCCTACTAATATAACTAAGATAATCTTTTAAAAAGTCCGAAAGTGCGAAAATCATCAAAGGGTACATTAAAGAGGAGTTGGATCCAAGTGATTCTATCTTGTCAATTTGTTTTTCATTTTATTTATCTTTTAACTTTTAGATTTACTTTCTTGTTTAAAAACTTTTCTCAAAATTTAGATCGATTAGACGTTAACAATAAACCGGTATTAAAAGCTCTTGTGTCCTTGGACGACCTCGGTATCTTACCAACACTATGCTACGCTCGCGATGGGTGCACTTGCCCTAGTGTGTGTTTAGTGTTAGTACAATATCGTGTTTTATAAATTTAAAACTTGACTAATGCGAAAACAAACTTAAAATATTAATAAAATCTTACCACGCTTCACGCACACCAAGTTTTTGGTGTCGTTGCTGGGGACACAAGGATTTTAAGAAATTTTAAAATCAACGGCCTGATTTTTTTTAGCATTTTTTTCTTTTTTTTAGGATTTTTCTCAATTTTTAGCAAATTCTGCGCTTTCTGCAGGCTACAGCACGGGGTCGTGTCCATTCAGCACTCCCCCATGTCCAATAAACAACAGCACCAATTTTGTTTTAAGTCAGACAGTAGCGGACCACGGGGCCGTGTCCATCCAGCATGTCCCCGTGTCCAATCTCCAGTTACTGAAAACAGGACCGTAAGATCCCAACGGTTGGTAAAATCTGACAAAAGCATGGATGATATTGATTATTTTTACTTTCGCCACTCTTACGGTGAGTGGTGTCAACTATGTGGTGGATTTCATCATGATTTAAAATGCTATATTCTAAATTTTGATCCCCGCTATTTAGATCCATCGTTTTCCTGTAATCACCTTATGATGGGCGAAAGTAAAAACGATCACTATTACCTGCCCGAATACCCTCAACCATCTCTTCCAATCGACATAACCTCTAATGAATTATGTCAAATGGAAGAAAGAATTCTCCGAAAATTAATGGAAATAGAGCTTATGGTGAAAATGAGGTATTCATCACAAGACAAAAATCAAGGAGAAATGTTGGGATCACATTCGGATATAACCAACATCGATGCCATCACAAGTACCTCAACCTCTTGTGAAAGCAATAACGATAGTCGTCCCTGTGTTGATTGTGCCGTGAAGGACTCTCCATCGGCCCCCACTGATGCGCTCATAGACTTGAGCGATTCGACATATACATTCTTTAACAAGATCCCGGATAAGGGGAATAAAGGTTGGTTTTGCCCACCGGTAAGTAGTTTAGGTTTTACCCTTTCCAATAACCTCTTGCGTTGTTGCATAAAACGGAGGCAACTAAGGTACATTCGGCACTTCGGTGTTGTTCCCTCCGGTAAGGAACCTCCCAATCACGGGAAATCCTTGAGATAAGCAAGACAACACTTTATAAAAACTCCAACCACAGGACCGTGCCCAGTTGACACGCCCCGTGCCCACCGGAAAACTCACCACGGGGTCGAGTTCAAGCCACCACGCCCCGTGTCTCTAATACGGACAAATGTGTCAGAACCTTGTCTGACCACGGGGTCGTGCTCAACTAGCACGGGGCCGTGGTCAGTGTGCTGTCGTTTTCTATAAAGTCAGCCTTGGTGCTGCATGTTTGGACCCATTCCAAAGATAGAGATCTCCTGGGATTTTTCACATATACCTTAAAAGGTATGTTCTTGAAAAGGTTCCCTCAAACCATCTTGTCTTTGCCACTTTTGTCACTTTCCCTTCTTCTCCAAAGAACTCAAAACCTCCATTAAAGCTTGAAGCTCCATAACTTCAAGCTTTATTCATACAAAATAAATGTTTTTAACCAAAAACTATCAATAAACAAATGTTTTATTGCGTTGCTTTAAGTTATTTCTGTTAAAAAATGTTCAGAACCAAAGAAAAAACAAGTTAAAGCTATGAGTTCTTGAGTTCAAAAATGTTGCAGAGGAATGGGCACGGCCCGTGTTCAATGGACACGGGGCCGTGGTGAAATTTAAAGTTTCTTTCTCTTGAAATTTCGCTCTTGTTTTCTTAGTATGTCGAGCCAAAACAGTGGAACCTCATCGACAGGCTCAAGAAACAACCGGAGAGGAAGAAGACCGTCGATTGAAGCCACCCTAGTCCATTATGTGTATGCGTTAAGGGAAGCCATCGATGAAATGACATCAGTGGAGGAGGCCCTCATCGACCGTATCAATTATTTGACGGTGGGATTGGAGAATTGCCTCCAAGAAGTCAACCTTTTGCACCAAAGGTTGAACATTCTTGCGTTGCCTCCCATGGAACCGATCTCCCCTCAACAAGATTGGAACCTCACGCAAAAAATCATTATCCCAACCAGATGGGATGACCTTCCTCCGGAACCTTCTCTAAACGAATTGCTCGAGATTCCGGTGGTTGTCGCACATCCCCCGTATGAAAATACGGAAGATGAGCCCTTCCTCTTCCTCCCTAGGGAGATCGAGGAAATGCTCAATGACTTTTGAGGGGTACACCCTCCGGATTGAAGTTCTAAGAGCCCTTATTCATCGGAAAATCATTTTCAGGTTTTTGTTGTTTTTAACATGTAAACATCTAGGGTGGAACTTCATTATGGTTTAAAATTTCTTGCATATTAGGACCTATCTATCTAATTCTAGGACTTTTTGTAATTTTTAATTTTTAGGACCGTTTGTATCTCGCACTCTAATATATGATGGTTTAAGTTATTATGTGGTGTTTGGATCTTATATAATGGCTGAACAAACGAGAAAAGATGAAAACCGCCAAAGGGATGTTAAAACCACACCCCATGCACGTAAACAGTGCCTTCCGACAACTTTTTTAGCTTCCCAGCATTTGCAGTAAGGGGGCCGTGCCCAGCCCAACACGCCCCGTGCCTGGAGCTCTACGGAAACACTTTTGGTCAGGTTACTGACCACGGCCCGTTCCCAATGGACACGCCCCATGGTCAGCCTTCTGTTCATTTATGTTACTGGCACTCTGACCATGGGGCCGTGCACAGACCACACGGGCCCATGGCCAGGTGCCCAGTAACACAAAAACTTGTTTTTTTACGCACTTTTACACATTCGAATCAACCTAAAAACTTATTTTTGGACATATTGAGGACAATGTGTAATTAAGTGTGGGGGGGGGGGAAGCTAAAACCTTGAATCTTTCAAGTCCTAATAACAAGCCTTACACAAAACTCGTATTGGAACCGCTAATCACCCCAAATCTTTTCAAAATTTTTCATATTTTTTTACTTGTCTTGGTTTAATTTGGGAATAACAAGTTCTAAAAAGGTTATGTTTTTACAAATTTACAACCGATAGCGTCGTGATAAAAAGAAACAAATAGGAAAATTATAAAAAGGCATGACAAATCTTTTTTAAAATTTGATTATATATACTTGTTAACACTATAAACTCATTCCCACAATAAGTGATTTTTGAGCCTTTATTGAGCATACATGCATACATCTTTTAAATGCTCATTTTTGTTTCTTATCTGAACAGCCGCTTGGTTCTTACGATTCTAGAACTTGCCAAGACGATACATTCCCGGTCCTTACCAACTTGAACCCAAGTAAGTAAATGATGGAGGCATTAGGACTAACTTTTTTTTTTTCAAAACCATTGTTTTTCTTCTTTTTACTTCACTACCTAAAATCCCCCTAGTTAACCCCTTTGAGCCTAAACCTTTTCCTTTCAAAAACCCGCAAAACAAACACCTATTACCCACCAAAACCCTTTTCCTTTCAAACCCATTTGTTTTAGTGAAAAGCTCGGTTATCTTGTGACATGAAAAAAAATTATAGAATTTTGCAATAACCAAACAAGTTCCTCAAAAATCTTGTTTGAATATGCTTAGTTTGAATAAATGTCACAAAAAAATAGTTTTACGACAATCGACGCTTTTTACGCTTTTCGCCATTTCGCTAACTACTAACCCAAAAACCACCTACCCTTAGCCCAAGCCTAACCCTTTCCAAAGTCCTTTTGATAGTTACAATGGTTTATAGTTAAAAAGGAGGAGGTTTGATCGCTTGGAAAGCATATGGTAGAAGTAAGTCCCATGCCGGAATCGAGTGTTTCACAAAAATACACCTTCGGCCGAGTGTTGACTGATCTCCCGTGAGGTATGTGAACTTGTATATAAATAAATAGAATTTTAAAGAGGCATGTTATGCCGAAATAAATATTTTTTCTTAACAAGTCGTTCTAAATAAATCATGACGAATAGGATTGTAAATAAAATAAAAACAAAATTATATAAAGATCTTGGATTCCCGACACTCAAGATAAGCCACAAAACTTCTTCTCTCCCTATTCCATTTGGGTGTGTAAGCCACATTTAAAGAGTTTTGCTTGAGGACAAGCAAAGATTCATGTGTGGGGGTATTTGATATGTACACAATGCAACATATAAATTACATCAATTAAGGCATAAAACCAACCCCTTTTTAGTACTAATCTATACTATATTATAATGCATGAGGCAATGACATTTTAAGATACCCAAAAAATAAGAACTTTTCCTCCCTTTATTTATAGAAAGACCCATAAAATGAAGGTAGTTTGGTCTTTTAAACACTATTTATTTTTTAGCCCCTAAACTTATTACACTTAAATCCCTAAGGATTTAACAAAATTATAGATAATTAGTTACAATTCACCCCTCCACAACAAACTTATATTTTTTTTACTTATTCTTGACATATCTTATAAACTATATTGTTTAAAAAAATCCTAAGACAGCATGACGACCTACACATTTTTGTCGACGTTTCGGTAGTTGTCTTGTTCAATATTGACGTATGGATTAAAAGGTACAAGTAGATAATACTTTAATGTACAAGTGATTAAAGAAGAATATAACAACTAATCTATACTATATAATCATTTAATATGCTAAATAATAGGTTCTATAACATTTTCATTCTAAAATTTTAAAAATTAAAACTATTGTCAAATAATTGATTAAACAATTTCTTTATACTTTAGTCAAATTTTAACAAAACTTCCTAATTTTAAGGATATATAGTATAACAAACCTTCTATAAAAAAGGATGGGAAAAACTAAGTGGGAAACATTTTTTAAAATTTAAAACATATAGTTGTTATCTGTATTGTTTTATAAAGCACATAGGAAGATGCTCCGTCGCCACCTCTCTCTCTCTCTCTCAGGATACTCTTCAATCGTCTTCCACCTTCTCCCATTGTTTCGCTTTCCTACTTCTGCTCCTCCGTCCGCCAGAGGCACCGGCTACTAACAACTCCATCTTTATCATTGTAGGTTTTGTATCAGGTACCTAAATTCACGAACCATAATTCTCTATTGAGTTATTTTTGCTGATTGGTTGTTTTAAGCATTTTTTTTTTTTGCTAGATCTGGTAAAATAACCCTAGGTGGGCTACTGATTCTTTATGTTTCTAATTAGATTGAATAAATGTTGATTTTGTTTCATAGACTTGTATAGTTTGTTGATGTGGCCTTATTTGATCATGGTCAGATGCAACTTCGGTGGTGGATTTTTTTGAGAGATTAGTCTTCCTCCTATCATGAGTCAACTCCTCTCTTATTGTTGACTCCCTTAACCCCAAGGTTTGTTAATTCATTACTTGATCTTATTTTTTTACTTTTCTGACATGATTTTAGGATTGAGTCATGTTTTTTTGTTAATGCTTCTAATGTTTGTTACTTTGTTTAATAGTATTGAGTCATGTTTTTTAAACTTGTAATTTTGAATTTTCTGAGGATGATGAGTTTGAAATAATCAACCTCAAATTAGAACATTACATTTTGCCCTTAAACAAATAGATAATAGGGTACACTTTTATTCATCAAAACATTTAAAATTGTTTTTTACATAGGGATATGTTCGCAGTGGAATGCTTTCTCCGGCTTAGGTAACTCAATTTACATAGGGTTTGTTTAGGTATATATTTAAACAGTTATCAATTATGAATCTTTTATAACTTTTGTATGAAATCAAATACCTTAATGTGCATCATTAAACTTGCAGTGTTGATTCCGTTGAACGAGCATGGCAGATCCTTGGTCAAATTCTTGAAGTGCTCCTGGTGCATATAGTCATAGTTAGGTAAAATTGTTGTCTTTTGATACTTTGAAATGTTTTTTTTTTGTACATGATATAGTCTATTATATGAGCTTGTGTTTCATAGTAGTATAATTTACATTATATGTAGGATATATTTAGGCCTCCATAAGTGGAATAAGCTTGCAAACATTGGTTGGCTTATTTTCTCTTTCACATGCTTTTACGATGAAATAAAAGAGTGGGAAGAAGGAACAGTAACTACCTGTGGCGGTTCGGAAAAAGGCGTGCGGATGATGTATTTCAATAATATAGGACATTAATATATTTAACTTCAGTTATTTTGAAATTCTTTTAGGTCTATTTCAGAAGTTATATTGTTGGTCAGCCTAATGGAATGAGCATTACATTCAATTATCTTTCTTGGCTGACCCGTAGATGGAACAAGGTTTATTTATAGATAGGGTGTATAGTTCTAATTCTACCTAATATCATTTTATAATTTTATTGATCTTTCATGTATAAACTAAATACAATGATAATTTGCTAAAACCTCAAATAACAAATTCACAAATCTAACTTATCTATACTATATTATAATGCATGAGGGAGAGGTATTTTAAGATACCCAAAAAATAAGAACTTTTCCTTCCATTTATTTATAGAAAGACCCCTAAAATGAGGGTAGTTTGCTCTTTAAAACACTATTTATTTTTTAGCCCTTAAACTTGTTACACTTAAATCCCTGAGGTTTTAACAAAATTATAGATAATTAGTTACAATTCACCCCATTCACAACAAACTTATAATTTTTTTACATATTCTTGACATATCTTATAAACTATACCATTTAAAAAAATCCAAAGATAGCATGGCGACCTGCACATTTTTTTCGACGTTTCGGTAGTTGTCTTGTTCAATATTAACGCACGGATTAAAAGGTACAAGTCGTTAATGCTTTAATGTACAAGTGATTAAAGAAGAAAATAACAACTAATATTTTCAAAATAAATAAAGTTAAAATCTTTTTCGTAACAATAATGTGTAAATAAAAATAGCCACACGTTATAAAAACATAAATTAGATACAAAAAGGAAAAAGAGCATTGCTCAATATGAAACAAAAAGTGCATAATTTATAAAAACAATTAGTAAATAGTAACCACTAATTCATCAAAACAATTAGTTGTACAAGCGTTTAAAGCATCAAATATTATAAGCTTTCTAAAGCATTTAACACCCCATTTTTTTGAATTCCCGCTCTTGAGGATCTCCCAAAACAAAAACCCCTAGATCTTGCCTCTTTTTTTCTCCTCCCAAAAACTAATAGCACTCGCCTCTTTCGAATTTTTGTTTTCAAACGCATGTCTTCACTTCCTTCGTTCTTTCTTTCTTAAAAAAACATAATCTATTTCAGGTACCGGATATGTAAGCAGATGTAACAAATCTTGCAAGTTGGTATAGAGGTTGTTTATAGCAGCTCCTGCAACAAATGGTGGTGAGCTGGTGTCCAAACACAGTTTCGAAAACTTCAGTTAGGGTTTCGATGAACCCCTTTTCACTGTTTTCGTTCATACACAGCACAACGATGGTGAACCATTCGTGGTAGATGTGTTTAAGTAGCTAAACATGCTTCTCTTTCACCATTTTCAGTCTAAAGCTTTGTTTTCAGCTTCTAATATGTGCGTAAACTGAATGGTGTTCATCGACTTGTGTTGGTTGTTTTGGTTTTGGTGAAACCAGTATTTAATGACCACAATATCTTTTGTTGGAGAAGATTCGGTTGAATCAGTTATATTGCTAAATAAACCAGATCATCACATCAAACGAAAATTAAAATCTAATCAGTTAATTTGTTTCTTGCAGACGAAGAAATGTCAACTGGTGCATGAAAAGTAATTACTTTATTTTGCCCCATGCTTATTCGTTGAAATTCTCTTTTAGATCATATTCATTTTTGTTTGTGTATTGTGTGGTCTGATTCAGGAAGCCATGATTTTTTATACTAGAGATTTTCTTCGTTTATTGAGTAAGTTGAAAATATGCAAAAGCCAGCCCTATGGATTCGACCAACAATGATTATGAGGTAGTTTCTCCTAGATTTTTATGAAGATTTATGTTACGATCTGCCAATATGTGAACTATTCTATTACTATCATTGTACCATGTAATTGTATTTATATTGATTCTCTAGGGAACTCGAAGATAAAAGCATACAAGAATGACCAAGACCTCACGGGTAAAATCATACCCAATGAATTCTTCAAACATGAGTATTTCTCTTTTCTATTGTTTATTAATTCTGCTGCTATAATGAGTTCATCGTTGAGTACTTCTCTTTTATGTCGTTTATTGAAAAACCAACTGCTGTAGAATCTAACACATAAAGCCCCATGCTTATGTGTTAGATTCTATTAACACATGCTTGTTAGATTTACTATACAAATAAGGCTGGTGGGTGTGGTTTCGCCCCACATCGATTCGTAACTAACCGGGGTCTTGAATGAGGGAACCATCACAAGCATTCATGAAGCCATCATTGGCATAATCAATTGAAAGCATTTTGAGTTGTTTTAAGAAATTATTGCCTAAACTTAACTCTATCATATTATTTGCTGTCTCACCGTCGTTCTCTCTTTCTTTGTTTTTTCCGACGTCGACGACCACCGTAACCACCAAAATCAACATTCAAATGGTAACAATTGTAATCAACAATCGAAGTTTGGTAGCTTGCCATCCTGGTCCATTTCGTTCGTCATCCTCGCATTACGATAGCTTATAAACTTCACAAGTGTTGCGCACCATCACCACTTCTTACCACCAATTTTGCTTTGTTTTGAGTTCAAGGTAAGAAATATAAATTTTAAATCAAATGGTAGAACCTTCATACAAAACCCAAAACTCAATATCTGTTAACGAACCTCCAACCAGATGTTAAAACATTTTGAGTACCGCAATGCAAAGTGTTGCCCCCGCCGCATCGTGCGGGCACCCTACTAGTGTTGGAAAAAGCGTGTTTCTTTCTTTCTTTTGAATTTACAGGACCAAATGAGCTTAAAAGAACAAAAGAAACAAATAAGCAGCCAAAAACCAACATAAATACAAGAAGAAGGAATAACGTCACACGCCCGACCCCTTGGCAGCATCTCCCAAGACAAAAATAAGAAAACAAAAGCTGACCACGGGGCCGTGCCCAGCCAGGCATGGGCCATGGTCAGATCTCACACAAAAAGACAAGTGCAGCAGAAGCTTCTACGCCCACCATGAGGCCGTGCCCAGCTCACCATGGGGTGTGGTCAACTCTCAGATTTGCAGAATCTTGATAGTACAGCAAAGAGTTGACCACGGGGCCGTGTCCAGAAGCCACGGGGTCGTGTGGGGCCCTCTGCTGACAGCTGCAAGTAATGAAGGAAAAGAAGGAGCTGGCCACGGGCCAAGCCCAATGGACACGGGGCCGTGGCCGGGGTACTGTTCTGGCTATAAATAGTGGTGCTTGGTTCACTTCAAAGGTATCCCTTGGCAAACCACTTCTCTCTCACTTTCCCAACACTCCACCAACACTACAACACCAACACCCACCACCATCATCCATCTTTCATCTTTAGTGTGTAGTAGTCTCGGGATCCAAGATTGATAGTAAGAGTTCTTGTCAATCAAAGTCCATGCTTGGCTAATCTTTTACATCACTTGGTGAAGACAAGTCTTTAATGTATTACTTTTGATTTTTAATCTTTAGGCACTTTTTAATTGGGTATGTATTAATGACTTTAATAACTAGTTTCTTATGTTGAAAGTGAATTTTCTTTACCATTTCTTCATGATGTCATTGATTTGCTCATTCGTGTCTTTACGGTCTATATAAAGCGCGTTAACTACTTGGAAGGGGGTTAGAAGGGTGGTTTGGTAAAGTTCTTGTCTCGTTCAGTGTATAGATCCTGCGAGGACTTGGTTCAAGCTTACTAGGACCTCCTTCAATGCCCTAAAGGTATTGGATGGCGGGGGTGCGAATAGCTTGAACCCCTCATATGTAAACTACTATTAAAACTTTAAACCGGCTTCTTGGGATTGTATCCTTGCTGACTCAAACCACTTAGCCGAGGGTAACGTCACCTTCAAAAAAGGTGCCTACCACTTTTCGCATTAATAACTTATTTAATTATCTTTCAATATTCCGACCCTTTGGGATTGTATCCCTGCTAACTCAAACCACTGGGTTGAGGGTAACGTCACCTTCAAAAGAGGGACCTACTACTATAACTAAGATAATCTCTTAAAAAGTCAGAAAGTGCGAAAATCATCAAAGGGTACATTAAAGAGGAGTTGGATCCAAGTGATTCTATCTTGTCTATTTGTTTTTAATTTTATTTATCTTCTAATTTTTAGATTTACTTTCTTGTTTAAAAACTTTTCTAAAAAAATTAGATCGATTAGACGTTGACAATAAACCGGTATTAAAAGCTCTTGTGTCCTTGGACGACCTCGGTATCTTACCAACTCTATACTACGCTCGCGATGGGTTCACTTGCCCTAGTGTGTGTTTAGTGTTAGTACAATATCGTGTTTTATAAATTTAAAACTTGATTAATGCGTAAAACGAACTTAAAATATTAATAAAATCATACCACGCTTCACGCGCACCAGTGACCATCCAAGCTCACCATTGTTAATATGGTGAGTCTTGCATTTGTCTAAATGTGTGAACCATGGAAGCTTGGGCTCTCGAAACTTGTTCCACTACCTCACTTGCTTATTTGTTTGTGTTCATCTAAGTAGCTTCCAAGACCCAAAATAAGTTAACCCCGCCTCTCCTCTGACATTTGCCATGTGGGTATGACACGCCCGGGTTATTCTTATTTGGCTACTTAGTAATCTCAGCAGGTTAAAAATTTTATTTCTTATTATCATTCATGACCAACCGGGTTTATCAACTATGTTGATAAACTTGTGCTTTGGTGAATCATACAAAGAGGTTTAATGGATGGAAATCATCCTACCTCCATGCTTGACTTACATGATAATACATGATGGACAATCTATAACTTATATTATGTAATATTATATATATATATATATAAACCGAACTCTTGATACTAATCGGATTGTGGTTAGATGTCAAGAACTTAGGTTAGATTATCTTAGTTTCTAGACTCCCCGTTGTGATTCTAATGGCGACTTAGGACCCATGAAAACACATGAAAACATAGTGTCCAAACGAGTATCTAGAACAAGATATTTTTTCATTACACTTATACTTCTCCGTATTAATTCAGAATCCAACTCCTTACGAACTCCATAAACTCATACGCCTTCGTTTCCCCAATATAGGGTAACTTTGGTGTTCTGAACTCTCAAACGCTTCAACTCACGTACGCGGGATTACTACGCAAACCGTGAGTATACACGATCCCATTTTCCGTTTTATACACTTTGGGTGCAACATGTACACTTTATACAAATCACGAATCACGATTAAACTTGTTTACGAACATACTCTATCCGTTAAAAACATGATACTTGTATTATTATTATTATCACATGGTATGTTATACTTGTGTTCTATATGCTCGTTAACTTTGCAAGCCCACCTTAACAATTTTAGTGCTATAGGATTAACGCACCGCCCGTATTCTTGTGGTATTGTTAAGTAAACTACTTTACAACCTTGTCGTTTCGGCGACAATGGTATGCACGATTGCGGTACACTTTGATTTGACTTATAGGTAACACATGCTAGCATGATAACGAACAATGTATGTAATTTACCATGTTGGATATGAGACAACTTTTATTCACCATTATGCTATGTATTCAAACTTGTATACTCGCCAACTTTTGTTGATCTTTATTTTAATACATGTTGCAAGAAACTAGTTGATGACGAATGAAGAAACGATATTTAGCGTGGACTAGATACACACCTAAAACTTTATTTTATGTATTTGTTTCCATGTTGTTACGTTTACTTGCAATATGTTGTACTTTCCGTTTCAAACAATGTAACTTCCCATTTTTAGTATGAATGAAATTGAATTTCTTAAATATTGTCACAATTAATCGTTATGAAGTCTCTTGCAATCTCGTTTCCGTCTCACTCCGATGTTTCTGACATCGATTGGGGTGTGACAGATTGGTATCACAGCCATAACTATAAGGAATTAGGAAAAATTGTCATGCTTTTTGACCTAGTCTATAGTTTAAGAACCCTACTTGACCATTCTTGTTATCATGCTTAATACTTAAGTTTTTCGTATTTTGCTTCTATCTTATCTTTTGTCTCAATTATACAAGTCTTTCCTAAAACTAAACATAATACACATATGAAGAAGCGCAGACACTCTTGTTTCACAAACGAGACGATCTCACCAAAATAAGTGTGAAAACCCTCCCTTTTGGTGAAATCCCTCAATTCGTGTTACCAATTTTTCACGAAACTGTACCATCAAGTCAGGAGTGATTTCTACACCTTGATGGAGAATTTCCCATTCATATTCAAGTGGACCCTTACCGATGATTCGGAATTTATTTCCTTGTCTAGTTCGGTAAGTACCAACCACACTTAGGGAACGACGTTATCAAGTTAGGGGTGATACCCGCATCTTGATAACTAGTCCCACTCTTCGATTTTTTATCTCGCCAAAGTCTCAAACTTTCGTTTGACTTGGGACATGTAGTAACCGGAAGTGTGAATACCGTTAACTAAAAGTTTCGGCGAGAGTATTCTACCTATTAGGCCAAAGCATGATACCCAAACTCAAAGGAATTTTCGACCACTTTGGAATAGTCTTAGTTTCATTCCGAGACACTCCACATTTTACATTGAATATCTTTTATGTCATATCAATTTTAATGTGTTTTACATTTGACACCTCTTTCATTTCAAGTCGAAAACACGAATCGCACTTTACTCGCAATTTGGAACAATAATAAATCGCCGTGAACAAACTAAATTTACAATCGTTTTGTCAATATTTGTGATTGTACAATGTGAATTCTTGTTACGCTTATGTGAACTACTTGGAACTTATGTGCTACTTGATATATTACATGCTAAATTATACAAGTCATTTTTTCAAACACATTATGATCAAGTCTCATCCCTCCCTTTTAATCAATATTGTAGATGTCTTTTAACCGCTTCTCAAACTCCAAGAAGGGTTCCAAGTCGAGCACTAACAAAAAGATGCTTTCATTCATGGCCAAGCGAATGGCCCAAGTGATACCCAACATAGTAAGCAACATCACTGCCAACACCCCTAACTCTTCGGTTGACTCAAGGTTAACCAACCTAAGCCGACCAACCTAAGCCAACCACCTTTAACTACAAGCACTTCATTGCTTGCAACCCTCTGACGTTCACTGGAAATGAAGGTACCACCAAAATGCTTGAGTGGTTCTATAGCATTGAGGTGACCTTCATCAATAATGAATGTCCCGAACACTTGAAATCCCGAAGCGTAACCGACGTCTTTCAGTCGAAGGCTCTAGACTGGTGGAAAACAAGTGCAATATCCGTAGCAACAAAGAAGCCTATGCCCTCCCTTGGGCCAAGGTCAAGCAAATGATGCTTGCATAATTCTGTCATCTGCACGAGCAGCAAAAGCTCGAGGAGGAGTTCTAGCACCTCAAACAAGTGGGTGATGATAACCTCAGTTACACCACTCGCTTCAAACAACTAAGCATCATTGTACCCCACCAAGTCCTCATGCCCGATTGTGCGATTAGGAAATACCTACAAGGCCTTCACCCTACTATCTGCGATGTCATCCAAGCCTCTAGGCCCGACACCATCGAGCTAGTTTTTCGCCTAGTCACCGTCATCAACGAAAATCGAGTGAGGGACAACCACTCCTCAACCCCAATCACCACCAAATTCGTCAATCAAGCCACCACCGAAGTCAAGGACACCAAATCTCGACCGCGAAACAACAATGGCAAGAAACGAAAGTTCCAAACCAAAGTTGCAATGCTATCACACCCGTTACCAACCCAAAACCCCCACAAGAACCCCCTAGAAAACCGTACACTGGGACTCATCCCAAGTGTAACACGTGTCACTACCATAACCCAACCAACATCACATGCCTCCATTGCACAAATTGCAACCGTTTTGGGCATGTAGCCGCCGCATGTCGAAGAGGCCCAGCGCCACAAGGCAACCAAATTCAACCACTGTCACACCCCGACCGCGTTAAAACAACAAAACCGCGGCAGAAACGTTGGGGAGTGGAGCGACAGAATCATTAATTCACAACACATGGATTAAAGTTTCATTTTATTTAAATATTAAGTGTTTACATTGTCTTGAAATTAAAGATAAAACACAACCACATTGTCTATCATTGTTATTAAGTCACTAAGGGCTCGTACGATCCTATGTGAGCATGCATCCTAATCATCATCAACATCATCAAACACCACCTGAAACATATGTGAAAAATAAAGTCAGCAAAGAAATACCGGCGAGCACATAGGTTTTGTGAGTGTGTCAGATTCATAGCTTGTATACATGTTGCAATACCTCGTACGACTACAAGAGTCGATAATCGAAAACCTTGTTTAGAAACTATTGGTATTGCACTATGATTAACCAACTAAAACAAGTTGGTTATATGTTTATGAAAATCTCGTTGCTATGAATCCTGACTAAAAACATTTGCTTTTGTAAACCAAAACGTAAATCGTTCTTGTAATGAACTCGTATGGTTTATATCATTTAGTAAACATCGTTGCATGTAATCACTCGTTCAAGTGAACTAAATAACGCCACGGAATGTAATATAATAAAAGCACTTATATATAAGAAGTACCAGCGGCGTATCTACCATGCTTTTATCACATTACACCCGTCCCGTTATCTAATCACATACCAAAAACCAATCATTCAACTCGTTTGTGTTATCAAACGTTCGTTCCATTCGTTTAACTTGTTCAAATCGTTTAGATCGTTCAAATCGTTCAATCGTTCAAATCGTTCATGTTTTAATTTTGAAAACTAACTTTTGGTCGTCTCGTTGAATACATTCAAACCTGTGTGACTCGTCCATCGTTCAACTCGTATTAACAAACCACCAAAGGGTAAGTTAATAATCATCAGGTTCAGTCGTTACCGACATTACCCCCATACATAACCATGGCGATAGTCCGATAACGAGATTTATCAGATCCTATGGTACCATAACATACTACTGGTCGGCTCGGCCAAAGCTAATGAATGTCATTCGTTATGTAATTACGTCCCAATAAGTTCGTTCACATTATCGAAATCGTTGTGTTAAATATAAACAATAGTGTTCGTTTTTGAAGACATCGAAATCGTTTAGCACATATGAATCACCCCAAAATAATTGAAAGCAGTAAAATAGGGGAACTATGTACTCACTTGAGATTGTAAGGTATCCTCGATCTAAATGAACTTAACAAAGCTCGGGCAAACCAAGGAAATCAAGTGGCACCTAGTAATCGGATTGTTATGTTAATAAATCGACACCTAAATCGGGAGATCGGGTAGAATGAGGTCTCGTAAACCAAATGAGTATTGAAACTCATGTGATATGGTTTAACAAAGCCTACATTCTAAATCGGAACCTATCCTAAGTGCTTACGACCCGTTATGACCCGTTAAGGTAGTCTATGCTACTTAAACGCATTATTTGCGTAAAAACGCAAACGAATAGCCTAACTAGTCATATGACAAGTATTATATGCCCTAATATGTTTAAATATGTTGCATAATCAATATAAGTGTTAAAATTTAAGTTACATATGCTTAAATTCAAATTATGCATGAAAAAGGCATTTTGGTCATTTTCCTAAGGCATATAAACTACCTATCATAACAACTAATTAAGCTAAGTGACCATAAGGTATAACCTCAGAAGGTTATTCCCTATACAACTATGGTCACAAAATATGTTCGATCGGATCCTAACGATCGACCAAATGGGTCGGGTTTGAAAGTCTAAGCGGTTGTTTAGACCGCTTGACTTACGACCCTATACAAGCACTAAACTAAAAGTGACGAGTTAAACATGTCAAAACATGTTTAACTAAGTTAGAAAACTGATTTGATATCAAAACGAAGTGTTTTGATACCCGAAAATAGTTTCGTCGCAAAATGCACATAATCGTGCATTTTGACCGAAACTTTGACTCGTCACTTCGACTAATCAACGTGGTAATCAGTAGGTATAGTCAGTCACAAGGGACTATAATCATCGTGATTACGCTCAAGTTGCAAAGTTCAAACGAACTTTGTCTTTACCAATTCATGGTCAAAGCTGAAAGTCAAACATTGTTTGACTTTCTTGCTTGAAATAAATCACCAAGCTTGAAAGATCACTGACAAGGGGTCCAAGCTAGGAAAATAGAACTAAGAAAACCAGATTGGAGGCCTTCAACTTAATGTGATAGCCTCTCAAATGCAGATTTAAAGAAGAAGAAGATGATGTGCAAGAAAAATGGCCAAAAATCATTGCTATTTATAGCAATCTTGAAGCCTTAAGATCATTACATGTGTCCTATGAGTTGTCATGATCTCATGAGGGTGTTAACAAGTGTCAAATAAAGGTTAAATGGTGGCAAAATTGAGTGATTAGTCATGAAAATGGTGAATTTTGGGGCTGCCACATAGCTGCTGATGCAAAAATGAAGATTTATGTCGAAACAGGGGGCTCGCGTGCCGCCACAGCACCAACCCTTAGGGGTCGCACGACGCTACCACCTACCTAAGCTAGAAACTTTCAAAAATTGGCAAGAATGGTCCCTGCAGCATGTTTAAGCCATTTTCGACGCGTTTAAACCCCGTTAACCCATTTTCGAGGCTCTACAAGGATGTTAAAGCATAGGGGCTTGAAACATTCTTGAAAACATCTCATATGTCGGTTCGTTTGGTCGCACGGTCTCGTCATTCGGTTAATTACGATGAAAACTCGAACGGACGCGAAATCGTTCCAATTTACGCGACGAATGGTATTTTTGCATTCCAATCACTAAAATAGAATATTTTAATGATTACAAAAATTTTTGGAAGTCCGGATGTGTTCAACACATAAGATATGCGCGTAAATGCAAACTTATGCACTTTTTGACGCTTTTAGTCCCTATTGATCAAATAAGCGCATTTTTGCATACTGAACCCCTCAAAGCCTATTTCTAAGCTATGTAAAGGATATTTAGGGTATGTTTAGCTTATGATCTTATTCTGGAATGTTTGTTGCTACACGAATCGGCTTACTTTCGCAGTTTGACGTAAATAGTCCCTGTGATCGATTAAACTTGTTTTTGGCACACCAAACCCTCCAAAACTTATTTCTAAGTTATGTAATGGTTATTTAAGGTATGTTAAGCTCATGTCACTGTTCCGTAGTGTTTATCGCGCTAAACTGATTACGTTTACGCATCAGTTTGCGTATAACTTTCCAGAAAGCGATTTAAAGCTTGAAATCGAACTAGAATCAAAACGTAAAAGTGTCAAACACAAATATACAAATATTGAGACCAAAACACATCATTTCATTGATAATTGATATTGTTTTACATCGTACATTGTTCACAGAGCATAAATGTTACAGTCTCCCCTACTTTAGGAAATTTCGTCCCGAATTTTTTTTTTAACTAGAGGAAACTTGTGAAAACAAATGTGGATATTTCGTCTCCATTTGGTCCTCACGTTCCCAAGTAAACTCTGGGCCATGTTTGGACTCCCAGCGAACCTTGACTAACCGTATTCGCTTATTCTTCAGTAGCTTGACTTCACGGTCCATTATCTCCACAGGTTCCTCGACAAAGTGCATCGTGTTATCAACTTGAATTTCGTCGAGTGGAATGTGAAGATCTGTATCGGCTAATCACTTTCGTAAATTGGACACGTGGAATGTTGGGTGAATATTCCCGAGTTCAGGAGGTAGCTCAAGTCGATAGGCAACCTTTCCGATTCTTTCAACAATCTAAAATGGTCCAACATATCGTGGTGCAAGTTTTCCTTTCTTTCCAAATCTCACCACTCCCTTCCAAGGGGACACCTTGAGTAGGACATGGTCTCCGACCTGAAATTCTAAGGGCTTGCGTCACATATCCGCATAACTCTTTTGACGGCTTCTAGCTGTCAGAAGATGATCGCGAATTTTCTTGATTTTGTCCGTTGTTTCCAGAATGAGCTCAGGTCCAGTAAGCTGAGCTTCACCGATCTCATTCCAACAGACAGGTGAACGAAATTTTCGACCGTATAAAGCTTCGAACGGTGCCATATTAATGCTAGCGTGATAACTGTTGTTGTAAGAAAACTCGATCAATGGTAGATGAGAATCCCAATTACCACCAAAGTCTATCACGCATGCTCTAAGCATATCCTCCAATATTTGTATCGTCCTCTCGGATTGTCCATCTGTTTGGGGATGATAAGCAGTGCTCAGATTTAGTTGAGTTCACAAAGCAGATTGCATGGTCTTCCAAAAATGAGATGAAAATCGAGCATCGCGGTCAGATATAATATCCAAAGGAACACCATGTCAAGATACAATCTCATCAACATAAATCTTGGCAAGTTTATCAGCAGATAGATCCTCACGAATCGGTAAAAAGTGTGCTGATTTCGTCAGTCGGTCAATAACTACCCAAATGGCATCATGACCTCTAGATGTGCGCGGTAACTTTGTGATGAGATCCATCGCAATGTTCTCCCACTTCCATATCGGTATTTTTGGTTGTACAAGCAAACCTGATGGTCGTTGGTGTTCAGCCTTGACTTTGAGACAAGTTAGGCATTTTGATACATACAAGGTAACATCCTTTTCATACCAGGCCACCAGTACTGAGTACGAAGATCCTTATACATTTTGTCAGCACCAGGATGGATAGAATAACGAGACTTATGAGATTCATCCATTACTAAAGTGCGAAGATCGTCTTGTTTTGGAATCCACAAATGATCCTTGAAATAGAGTAACCCATCGTCTTTCGTTTCGAGTTTAAGCTCAAGTTGACGTGGTAATTCCTTACCCATCAAGTCTTGTGTAACACAAGTATGTTGAGCTTGAGAGATGCGAGTTTGAATATCAGATAAAGTTTGAATATAGTGAAGCTTGACTCGTTCCTTTCGGCTTAGCGCATCGGCTACGACATTCGCCGTACCAGGATGGTAGCGAATCTCGCAATCGTAATCGTTCAAGAGTTCAACCCAGCGTCATTGTCTCATGTTTAGCTCCTTCTAATTGAAAATGTGTTGGAGACTTTTGTGGTCTGTGAAAACCACACATTTCGTGCCATAGAGATAGTGTCTCTAGATTTTGAGTGCAAAAACCACAGCTCCTAACTCAAGATCATGAGTCGTGTAGTTTCTCTCATGGATCTTCAATTGTCTTGACGCATAGGCTATGACTTTACCTTGTTGCATGAGAACACAACCAAGTCCTAGATTCGACGCGTCACAATAAACAACAAAATCATCGTTTCCATCAGGCAAAGATAAAACAGGAGCATCACAGAGTTTTCGTTTCAGCGTTTGGAAAGCTTCCTCTTGTTTGGGTCCCCACTCAAAATGTGACAACCCGTGATTTACGGCACCTAATTACGTGATTAGCAGGTGATTAACGCGATAATAAATAGTGTTTACAGCGCAAATTAACTTAATTAGGCCCTTGGAGAGCCCAGGAACGTTTATCCGACTTTACACTGCGCTAACGGTGGTTTACAGAGATGCCTGTGAAACGTCAAACGACAATGGATTGAAACCGTACAAGATACCGACGACGCCGTCAAATAATAAATTTTTACGATATATTTGAGCTCCGTAATTTATTTTAGTGACTACAGTCGGAACCGGATCGAAAAACGGGTTACAAACGGCAACGACGCACGAACGCGACTACAACGACTACCGACCGTATTTCATATATTTTAATTTTCGACGTTAAACGGGGTTCGGTTTTTGTCAACGAGTCTCGTAGGAATTATGGGCCACTTACACACGAGATGGGCTTGTGGGCCCTGGGCCCAAGCCCAACACCCACAAGCCTAAACCTGCGCATATATACTAGATCTCGAAAGATCTCTACAAGATTTACTACAATCTTATAAAATCTATTAAAATCTTGTCAAAAATCCTAATGAATCTCTACAAAAGATTTGTGAGATCAATATTGGTGCATACAAAATATTATGAGATCTCTTTAGATCTTTATTCATAGAACAAAAATTAATCACAGTGGACAATACCCACACATTCCACCATAAATACACCCCCCCACTCCCCTTTGTTCACTACACATCCAAAGAAACCCACAATTACTCTCACTCTCCCTCTCGACTTTTATACCCAGACAAAACAAACACATACCAAACAAATACATTGACCTCACAAACACTCTCTCCCTCTCGATGGCAAGCCGGACGGAACCACAGGGAGGAACCGCACACCCTACGGCGGCCGGCGAGTTTCTCCGGCAACGAGGCTCCATCTCACCTGCAAACAACCCCCCCCCTTTTACATTTACATGTCGGAGCACCATCACCACCGTACGGTGGTGGTACGGCGACTACAAGCAGAGACGAGAGAGAGAGAGACTGAAGAGACCGAGAGAGATAGAGACCCGGCGGTCGGAGTCTCGGACCGCCGGTCGGTTCGTTTGTCCGGTGGTCTTTGCCATTACCCGGCAGGTTTCAAACCCCGGTAAGTGTTCGCATTCGAATCCCCAATCCCTTCTTCTTTTTCTGATGAGGATGATGGTATGTTGACGATGACGGACGGCTGGCCGGCGTCGGTAACCCATCGGCAGCAGAACAGTGAGCAGTGATGATTGTTCCAAGTTATTTGGGGACTTGATTTTGGGGTTTGGTTCGAGTCAGTCTCGGTTTGGGTCACACGGTTCGCACTCGGTTCAGTTTTCGCGGCACGATTCGACAGTTAGGAGTGGTGGTGTTAGCATTGTGGTTCAGGTTCCGGTTCAACAGTCTGAGCCGGTCAAAACGGGTCAATACTGGTCAACTCAAGTCAACAAGACAACAGGGATTTGGTTCCGGTTCGGTCAGAGGGCTCGGTTCGGTTGACTCGGTCAACTCACCGAGTCAACTCGGTCAAACCCGAGTCAACTCGGGTCAACACCAGTCAACAGGCGGTCAACAGAAGTCAACGCCAGTTCGGTAAAGCCTAATCGATGCAGAATTTCTAATTATATTTAATTATTGATTTTTATACGCAAAATCGAGCTTGAACCGATTGGTTATAGTTACGTTTGATATATTTGACAAAATCGTACATATATTAAGTGAATATTGATTGAATTTTGTTGAAATAACGACAACTTGGTTGTCCGGGGCGTCCAAAAACAGAGGAAACTCTGCCCGTTTTTCGAGAAAATCCGTAAAAAGGAACGCGTTTTATTATAAAACAAACATCGGATTCAAAATGATATTTTGGAAAAACGAATACAAGCATATAGTTTCTTTCGATAACACTTTACAACTTACAATAGGTGACGAGTCGGAAATTTATCTACAACAAATAAATATAATTATTATATTTATTATAAACTTCGGAATTTCGACAATTCCCTTATAAAATGAATATATTTTATATATTTATTTCAAGCGTCAAACAACTCGTATTCTTTTATACACGTATGACTACTCGAGACGGCTAACACACTTACAACGATATATTTATATATAAATATTTATTTATTTTAAGTCTCTCGGAAACTAAGTCTTTTTCAAGACTTATTAACTGCTACTAAACGAGACTTAACACATATAACTTAATCATTTTTATTAAGTTAACAATTTACCGTTGAATCGTTCGATTAACGATTCGGTAGAGCTCGATGACACGTAGTTTAGATACTGCGTTTATTTAGAAACTTATTAGATATTCCGTGTTAGGAATATTGTAGAATGCACGCTAGCAAGCCAACTCTTGGAAACGACATCATGCAGTCGTAAATTAGCTAGCTTTGCACAGGAATATTCAGGCGAGTTCATAACCCCTACTTCTTACTGCTTTACATTTTTGTAAATGTTTTCGGGGTGGAAAGACATGCACATTTTGCAAAAACATACAAAGTTTTGAACTAACGCAAAGCTCGTATTTCTAAATCATATTACGAAGGGATTTCGAGGAACACAAATGATTTACGAAAGGTTTATACTAAACATACCGGTTTTTACAAAAACAAATGCTTATTTTCGAAATGTGAATGATATTCGGCCAGGGTGACCGGGGATTTGGTTAGGGTAACCAGGAAATCTGGTCAGGGTGACCAGGAGCCTGGTCAGGGTGACCAGGGATTTATTTTATACATGGTATGGTTAGCGTAAGGAGGTTTATTACTTAGATCATGTGAGTGGGTAGAAACCGGAGACCATTAATCCTCATTGTAGGACCGAGGGACATAAGCGGTAGATCTATCTGGGTGTAGCGAGCCCAACTCTAGGCCCAACAGAACGGACCTCTAAGAGGACCAACAGAACGGACCTTGGAGTGACTTTGTGCCCGACGCATAAATCGGCTAGGTTTGAGTCTTCCTACTTGCACTTCACACATATCAATGGCCTTGCAAACCATTGGTGATCTCTTTTCCTTATTTGCTACATACCAGGAATTTTATACGTACGAAACATACTTGTTCATACAAATTAAATACCATGTTTTCTACAAAATTTAAGGCATAAGATTATGCGGGTCAAAGTCAGGGTGGGCATTGATGATTTTACGAACATTACAAAAACATGGTTTTATGAACATAACGTGTTACAAACACAACGTTTCCATATAACTTCGCAAGAAAATGGTTTTAAATTCATTTTCTCAATACTACTTCAAAAACCGGTTATTCCAAAGATTTATTGCAAATCTTTCACAATTCCAAAGATTTATTTCAAACCTTTCACAACTCAAAAGATTTATTTCAAATCTTTTACGAACAAACTATGAACTCGCTCAACTTTATGTTGATTTTTCGCATGTTTCTTTCTCAGGTTGCATTCCTAATACAAGGCACGGTTGGAATAGGAGAACCATCGAGAATTCGAGTACTTAGCAGGCGTTCAGTTTCTAGAAGTCTTAGCTATTTTGCTTCCGCTGTGCAATGACGATACCAGTCCAGTCACGCCGATGTTCTGATAATTTCGGGGTGTGACACAAAAGGTTTATCTTCTGAGTTAAAGCAGTAAGAGGAACCGCGATCTTTGAGAAGTTCGAAATAAACCGACGATAGTAACCAGCAAGACCAAGAAAAGAGCGAACTTCTGTGGGTGTAATAGGTGTGTTCCAATCCTTAATAGCTGTGATTTTGGAAGGATCCACATGAATACCCTGCTCGTTAACAATATGGCCCAAAAACTGAACTTCCTTGAGCCAGAATTCACACTTGGAGAATTAGGCGAAGAGTTGCTCCTTCTTCAGGAGTTTCATTATTAGACGAAGGTGTTGTTCGTGATCGGCTCGAGACTTCGAATAAATGAGAATATCGTCAATGAACACAATGATGAACTTGTCTAAATATGGTTTACAAACCCTATTCATTAAGTCCATGAAAACAGCTGGAGCATTCGTCAATCCAAAAGGCATAACGGTGAACTCGTAGTGACCATATCTCGTGCGGAAAGCAGTTTTGGGAATTTCTTCTTCGAATACACGAAGCTGATGATACCCAGAACGCAAATCGATCTAGGAAAAACATGTAGCACCTTGTAGCTGATCAAAAAGATCATCAATTCGTGGTAGGGGATATCGATTCTTGATGGTAACACATACGGAAATATCCATCTTTCTTCTTCACAAACATGACTGGAGCGCCCCAAGGTGAATAACTCGGATGGATAAATCCTATGTCAGATAACTCTTGAAGCTGTTTCGATAATTCTTGCATCTCAGACGGTGCAAGACAATAAAGTGCTTTAGCAATCGGATTGGCATTAGGTACAAGATCAATATGAAACTCGACTTGACGAACTGGAGGTAAACCAGGCAGTTCATCAGGAAACACCTCTGGATAATCGTGTACAATCGAAATATCTTGAATACTTTTGCTCTTGCCTTTCTCCTCTGTGACATGTGCCAGAAAGGCCACATATCCTTTTCGTAAATATCCTTGGGCTTTAGTACACGACATGAGTTTCAAACCATTCGAAGGTTTTTCACCACGAACTTCTAAAACTTCACCAGATGAAAGAGGAATACGAACAATCTTCTCGAAACAAACCACCTCAGCATGATATTTGGTTAACCAATCCATTCCTATGATAATATCGAAGCTTCCAAGTTGCATGGGTGTGAGGTCAATAGGAAAAAGTTGGTTATCAAGGTTCAATTGACAATCGCGAATAACAAAATCGAGTACAAGAGGTTCACCAGTAGCAACTTCGACAGATAAGGGCTTCCTTAGTTTAGTTCTAGGCATCGCAAGTAAAGGCTCAAATGCTAACGATACGAAACTTCTATCGGCACCAGAATCGAAAAGAACAGATGCAGGTTGATGGTTAACAAGGAACGTACCATTAACGACTTCGTTATCTGCACGGGCCTGGTTAGCGTTGATGTTGTATGCTCGTCCACGAGCGGGATTTGCGTTGGCGTTTGCGTTCACAAGCCTCGAACAATTGTTTCTAAACTGACCCATCTCTCTGCAATTATAACATGAACCAGGTGGAAAGGGAGTTCTAGCAGCGTTTCCCTGAGCTTGAGCTGGGTTTTGAGCAGCTTGATTCGGAACAGATCGACAAATGTTGGCCATGCGGCCAAGTCTACCATAAGAGGTGCATTGTTTACACGCTTGCTGAACCACATGATGACCATTGCACCGATTACAGTGAGGTGCAGTACCAGCATACGGTTTCTTGGCAAGAGGATGTGCTGGTGGACTCTGAGCGTTCGGATTGGGTTGTGCGGTAACAGCAAAATTTTGGGAAGCCTTCACTTCCTAGACCTCCTTGAAGACTCGCCTTTCTTACCCTTTCCTTTGTCTTGTGTGGTGCCGGCTGACTGTTTCTTGTCACCCTTGCGGGTCAGTTTACCCTTCCTGACTTGTGACTCAGTCAGGGTTGCAGCCAATTTGATAGCCTGACGAATAGTGGTAGGGTTACTACCAGTAACTATGTCTTGCACGGAGTCAGGCAAACCATCAATATACCTCTCGATCGCTTTCTCCAACGGGGTAACCATAGTAGGACACAATAAACTTAGCTCCTCATAACGATCCGTGTAAGCACGGTGTTCTCCCCCATCTTGTTTCAGATCATTGAATTCTCGTTCCAAAGCCCTTATTTCATGACGGGGGAAGAACTCCCTCATCATGAGAGCCCGCAGCTCTTCCCAAGTTTGTGCCAAAGCCACATCGGCACCCCTATCCCTCATCACACCGTTCCACCATGTTAGAGCACGTTTCTCGAAAACACTAGATGCAAACTCGACATTTCGCTCATTAGGACATTAAACATGTCTAAAGGTGCTTTCCAGAATCTCGAACCATTGTAGGAGCGCAGTTGCTCCTTGAGACCCAGAAAACTTTAGTGGTTTAGCCGAATTAAACGTTTTGAAACTACACTAAGCATTGTTATTGTTGTTGTTCGCTTGATTAATCTGAGTTATTAGGTTCGGAATCACAGCAGCGATTTGCTGAGCAACAAGGGCTGCGAGTGCAACATCCTGTGCTTGATCACGTCTAGGTGGCATATTTTAAAAAGAATAAAGAAACATGAGAAACGAGTGAGATTGACAATTGGATAAACAAAAGAGGTATTGAAAATATCGACAAAACATAAGGAAGGCGATCAATCGTTCGTTACCTCGAACAAACAAACGACACACAGTGACTAATCAAAGTAAATGGGTCAATACAATGTATCGCGAAGACATGCTTTAGCCTATAAGTGGACACTCACCCCAAGAGTTCCCAGGTAAGAGTGACTAGTCCGATTATGTCGATTACGCTCACGTTGCAAAGTTCAAACGAACTTTGTCTTCACCAATTCATGGTCAAAGCTGAAAGTCAAACACTGTTTGACTTTCTTGCTTGAAATAAATCACCAAGCTTGAAAGATCACTTACAAAGGCTCCAAGCTAGGAAAATAGAACTAAGAAAACCAGATTGGAGGCCTTCAACTTAATGTGAAAGCCTCTCAAATGCAGATTTAAAGAAGAAGAAGATGACGTGCAAGAAAAATGGCCAAAACTCATTGCTATTTATAGCAATCTTGAAGCCTTAAGATCATTACATGTGTCATATGAGTTGTCATGATCTCATGAGGGTGTTAACAAGTGTCAAATGCATGTTAAATGGTGGCAAAATTGGGTGATTAGTCATTAAAATGGTGAATTTTGGGGCTGCTAAATAGCTGCTGATGCAAAAATAAAGATTTTTGTCAAAACAGAGGGCTCGCGAGCCGCCACAGCACCACCCCTTAGGGGTCGCGCGAGGCCACCACTTACCTAAGCCAGAAACTTTCAAAAATTGGCAAGAATGGTCCCTACAGCATGTTTAAGCCATTTTCGACGCGTTTAAACCCCGTTAACCCATTTTCGAGGCTCTACAAGGATGTTAAAGCATAGGGGACTTGAAACATACTTGAAAACATCTCGGATGTCGGTTTGTTTGGTCGCACGGTCGCGTTATTCGGTTAATTATGACGAAAACTCGAATGGACGCGAAATCGATCCAATTTACGCGACGAATGGTATTTTTGCATTCCAATCACTAAAATGAAATATTTTAATGATTACAAAAATTTTTGGATGTCCGGATGTGTTCAGAACGTAAGATATGCGTATAGAGCAAACTTATGCACTTTTTGACGCTTTTAGTCCCTATTGATCAAATAAGCGCATTTTTGTATACCGAACCCCTCAAAGCCTATTTCTAAGCTATGTAAAGGATATTTAGGGTATTTTTAGCTTAAGATCTTGTTCCGGAATGTTTGTTGCTATACGAATCGGCATACTTTCGCAGTTTGACGTAAATAGTCCCTGTGATCGAATAAACTTGTTTTTGGCACACCAAACCCTCCAAAACTTATTTCTAAGTTATGTAAAGGTTATTTAAGGTATGTTAAGCTTATGTCACTGTTCCAGAGTGTTTGTCGCGCTAAACTGATTACGTTTACGCATCAGTTTGTGTATAACTTTCCAGAAAGCGATTTAAAGCTTGAAATCGAACTAGAATCAAAACGTAAAAGCGTCAAACACAAATGTACAAATATTGAGACCAAAACACATCGTTTCATTGATAATTGATAGTGTTTTACATCGTACATTGTTCACAGAGCACAAATGTTACAACCACCACCCCAAAACCAAAACCAAAACCGTCAAGCTCCCGCAAACAATGTTCAAGCTTGCTTTAAGTGTGGTGATCCTACTTACCTTCGACCTCAATGCCGCAAAACAATCAAGAGCAATAAGAGCAACAACCTCGTGGACGTGCATTCAACATCAACACGAATCAGGCGTAACACGACAATGTAGTCGTGAAGGGGTATGGTCCCAAAAACCTTGCGCAGACGCATAGGACCATACCATAACTTTATCCCTTAAGCATCCTAAATACAGACCCTGCATGGCTGCGCAGCGGTCTTAAACAGGATTTGGGAAGAAACAACTGGGAGACAAAGGAATATGGTCTAGGAAACCTCGCACAGGATCACAAGACCATACCATAATATTATTCTAAGAAAACCTTTAAAAACCTTGCGCGGCTGCGCAACGGTTCTGAATAAAGATGTGGAAGAAAACAGTCTTCGATAAACCATGCGCCAGAGAAAAGGTAGAACGAACATTTAACTAACACCCTTGCGCAGGCACGCGCAAGGGTACAGTTAGAATTAAAGAAAAGATCCTAAAAATAAGTCGATCACACTCACGATCCGTGTGCATGGATGTGACGTTAGTAATTGACAGAAAAGGAAGTAACTGCCAACGGAAAATACTTTCCGTTACTATCTCCGTCAACAAAATTTCCCGCCCAAATCCAGCTATAAATAAATCATTCCAGGTATGATCTCACAAGTTACATTCACTTCACTTTTACTACTTCTTCTTCTTCATCGAGATCACTGTACTTATTCTCACGCCGGAGGGTGGTCACGGTGAGAACCCCCATTCTCCCCGTGGCGAGTCTAACGGCTTTTTATTTTGGAGTGATCACCGGAGAAGGAGCTCAATCGATCCCCCGAATCAAGCGAGAGGATTAACCTTTTTATGCAGGGACTAAACCCCTAGTCTGATTGATTCCGGTCAGTCAAACCACTGTTTCTTCATTGGCGCCCATTGATTCTTCAATTTTTCAATTTCATCTCCTCGTTTGATTCATTTCTTTTCATTTTTTGTTCTCTATGACAGAAGTTCCGACACTCTACCCGTCAATTACTCGATCTGAAAACAGGGATGACTCGACTCGTGTTTCTCAGATCGGAGGAATCACGGGAAAAGCATTTATTAGCAGCGAGATTCGACATGAGGTACACAGTCCTATTGCCTCAGAGGCTCAATCTGGAACTCAGATTGGCTCAGATCTATTTCAGAAGAAACTACGGTTTTTTGGTTTACCAAATTCCAGAATACCATAAACGAAATTTTCGATTAAAAACCTTCTACTCAGGAACAGATTGTAGACATATCTAGATCTTATTATGACTCCTCAACCCTACCGACTAAATTAACAGAGGTATACCCTCAGACAAGCACCGGATCTAAATTTCTCCATCTCAGATCTGGTTACCCGGAGTCTCGGAAGAAATTCGATGGTACAGTGTTGGGCCCATGTACACCACAACAGTGGGACACCCAGCTCAACGATGGAGAGTATCTGAAAACACCCAATCGTACGAAACAAGACATGGAAGATAACCACAACAACCTAAAATCCAGTACAGAACAAACATACATGGTGCAAGGGGGACCCTTGCGCAAGCAAAACAAATGAAGCCATAGTCAACACTGGCGTGAACAACAAGTAATCTTCCCCGTTGTTCCAGGAGGTCCTCAGGAAGAGCGGTCGGTCATCATAACTGGTATCTTCGGTCATTATCGTACTGATTACATGTTCATTGATCCGGATAGTTCCATGGATATTATTTACGAACAATGTTTCAAACAACTAGACCCAGAGGACAAGGCGCGCTTGAAACCAGTCGATTTCCCTCTAACTGGTTTCTGCAATGAAGCCGTCTTTCCGCTGGGTCAAATCGCCTTTCCTGTAACAATCTTGGATAGAGAGCACTCGCGCACCGTTACAGTCAATTTCATGGTTATGCCAGCTACATCACGCCATGATGTATTGCTGGGAAGACGCTCACAAAGGGAGTTTAGTATGATTACCTCCATACCGCACGCTGCTTGTGGTTTCCCAACAGAAACCGGAGTAGCAATCTTATATTCAAGCAAAGAAGTGATGTATGTGGATGATGAACCACCAGTAAAGGCTACAAAGCCCTCACCATCTAATGAACCAGAGAAATGGGTACTCAACAATGAGTACCCTGAGCAAACCATTTTGTTAGGGCACACCATCTCACCAGCAATCCGCGCAAAGCCAAAAGAGCTCCTAGCCGAGAATATGGATATTTTCGCATGGTCCCCAACAGACATGACCGATGTGCCAAGAGAAATAACAAAACATTGCTTGAACGTCCAACCTTCCGCAGAACCAGTAGCACAAGGAAAGCGCAGTCTTGGTCTAGAAAAGGCTCGCGCGATGAATGAACAAGTAGTTGAATTACTTCAGGCTAGGATTTTGCGCGAAGTTCGATATCAAACCTGGGTAGCTAACCCAGTAATGGTGCAGAAGCACAACGGCGGGTGGCACATGTGCATTGATTTCAAAGATCTCAACAAAGCCTGCCCAAAAGACTGTTACGCCCTCCCAGAAATAAACAAGAAGGTAGATTCCTTAGCATCCTTCCGCTGGAAATGCTTCCTAGATTGCTATAAAGGATATCATCAAGTACAAATGAAGGAAGAAGATGAAGACAAAATAGCTTTCCACACGGACAAAGGTATATATTGTTACACAAAAATGCCTTTCGGTCTCCGGAACGCGGGAGCTACTTACCAGCGTTTAATAGATAGAGTCTTTGGCGAGGATATCGGCGTAACAGTAGGAGTCCATATAGACGACCTTGTCATTATGACTTGCGAAGAAGAATCAATGCTTACAAACATCCAACGCACTTTTGACTCCCTGCGCAGAGTCAACCTAAAGCTAAACCCCGTAAAATGTTCGTTCGGAATGGAAGAAGGCAAATTCTTAGGGTTTATCGTAACCAAAGATGGGTTTAAAGTCAACCTAGAAAAAGTAGAAGCCATTCAGCTCATGCCATCACCGGCATCCATCAAAGAGATGCAACGCCTAGCCGGTCGGCTAGCGGCGCTCAACCGGTTTCTAGCAAATCACGCCGCCAAGTCATATCCATTCATCAGTACATTACGCAACTGCCTAAAGAAGACCCAATTTCAATGGACCCTGGAGGCAGAAAAAGCTTTCCTGCAAATGAAAGAATGCCTAATCCAACTACCCACTTTAACTGCTCCGCGAAAAGTAGAACCATTAATCTTATACCTCTCCGCGTCAGAAGTAGCAGTCGGCGCAGTGTTGATGGTCGAAAGGGAAGGAGTCCAAACTCCAATATATTACATCAGCAAAATGCTGACTGGTCCAGAAACGCGCTATTCTATCATGGAAAAACTTGTCCTCGCGCTAGTTCACGCATCGCGCAGGTTGCGAAGGTACTTTTCTGGTCACGTTATAACCGTCCTTACCAATTACCATTTGGGACAGATCTTGTCCAAACCAGACGTCGCGGGCAGATAACCCAAATGGGCCGTTGAACTGGGCGGATATAACATTTTGTATAAACCGCGCCCAGCTATCAAGGGCCAAGTCCTAGCAGACTTTGCTACTGAGGTTCCAGCTGATAAGATTCAAGAATGCGAATCCATACAAAATCCTACCCCAGTCTTCGATGACAGGGTCTGGACCCTACATACAGATGGCGCTCCAACGACGACGGCGCGGGAGCTGGTCTCCGCCTAGTTAGCCCCGATAACCATGAACTTACCTACGCCATCCAGTTAGATTTCAAGAGCACCAACAACGAAGCAGAGTATGAGGCATTCCTCGCAGATCTCCGCTTACCGCTCAAAATGGGGGCAAAAAAATGTTGAAGCATATGTCGACTCCAAGTTAGTAGTGGAGCAAATTAATGGTCGCTACGACGCAAAAGGCGAAGCAATGTCTCTATATCTCGAGCAGGCGAGAACTCTGATCAACCAGTTTCAGACCTTCAAAATAATCCACATCAACAGAAGCGAGAACAAGCACGCGAATGCTCTAAGTAAGCTAGCTGCTACAAGCTACAAGCACCTAGCAAAGGAGGTCCGCATTGAAGTTCTCTCAAATCCATCCGTACCTCTGAGACACGTAAACGTAATAGAAGTCGGGAATCTATCTTGGATGTCCCCAATCATTATGTAGGACTGTGTGGAATCCACGCAGGCCCACGCATGGTAGTAGCAAAAATCATGAGCACGGGCTATTACTGGCCCGACATGCATTTAGACGCTGTAGAGATCTTACGCAAGTGTACGTCATGCCAACGTCATGCTCCAAAGACACTCCATCCAAAGAACCCTCTAGTTCCAGTAACCGCCGTGTGGCCCTTCCAGCAATGGGGCATTGACTTAGTAGGTCCTTTTCCCGACGCGCCCGGCACAGTAAAATTTATAATAGTCATTGTGGATTACTTCACTAAGTGGGTGGAAGCTAAAGCCCTAGCGTAAACCACCACAATGGTAATCAGAAAATTCATCTGGGAATACATCATATGCCGGTTCGGACTACCCCTGCGCATTATCACAGACAATGGTACCAATTTTGTGTCGGAAGATCTACAGAAATGGATGAAGGAAATGCGCATCGAACATAGTTTCGCCTCCGTGGCGCACCCACAGGCAAACGGTCAAGTCGAAAGCGTTAACAATCAGATAGTAGATGGCATTAAAGCAAGGTTGGGAACCGCAAGGAGGGGGTGGGTTGATGAACTCCCGAGCATTTTATGGGCTCACCGCACTATGCCAAAGACTAGCACGGGAGAAACCCCATTCAACCTCGTTTACGGCTCCGAAGCAGTAATTCCGACGGAAATTGGCCTCCCGTCACCTCGAATGTTGGCCATGGAGAAACAAAATAATGAGAATGAGCGCAGACTCGACCTGGATCTCCTTGAGGAGAGACGCGAAAACACAGCCATCAACGAAGCCAGGTACAAATCAAAGCTAGAAAAATATTACAATGCTCGAGTACGAATATGCACTTTCATACCAGGAGATTCCGTCCTGCGAGACAACGAAGCCTCGAACGCTGAGAAACCAGGAAAACTCGCGCCCAAATGGGAAGGGCCATACGTCATTAATGAAGTCCTAGGAAAGGGCGTGTACACTCTACTACGACTCGATGGAACAGACGTTCCACGAACTTGGAACGCGCAGCATCTTCGCCGGTGCCATATGTAACTGAACCATTTGTACTTGAACAACATACAACGCTAACACAGTACAACAGTCATTGCTTACGTATGCATCATAATTATCATATTTATTTACTTTGTATCTACTGGGCCCTGCGCCCTATCCAAATCAATACAAAGTTTTACTTCCATTATGCTCCTATGTTTATTACAAAATGCATGCAATTTCTTTTGGTAAGCGTAAAAACATTATGGTAACCTATTACAAGTCTCATGAACGGTCCGCGGTCACAGGTACCGCGCAAGGTCCAGCCCTACGTTCACACATGAGCTTTTTACCATCTTTATTCGCCTTACCTAAAGAAAGTAATTGTACTCATGCAAAACATTGTAATTCGAACATACCATATATTCAAAAAAAAAGTTGTGCAACAAGCACATTAGCAAAAATTTACATGCACAGCAGTGCATCAGCGATACTTACAAACGGGATATGCATCCCAAACCTATAATTAAAATGTTATAATAAACTACAAGTCGGAAAACATTGCCAACACTTCTTCAGGAGTGTGCAATGCTTCACCGTGCCATTGATGTGTGTAAAATTAAACATATAAATTACATCAAATGAGGCATAAAACTAACCCTTTTTTAGTACTAATGTTGGAAAAAGTGTGCTTTTGTCTTCCTTTTGTATTTTTAGGGTTAAAAGAGCTTAAACGAACAAAAGAAGCAAAAAATGCAGCTAAATCTAACACAAATACAAGAAAAGGAATAAACGTGGCATGCCCGACCCCTCGACAGCATCTTCCCAAGCAAAAACAAAGCATCAGAAGGCTGAACATGCCCCGTGCCCAGCGGACACGGGGCTTTGCCTAAGTGACTGCAGAAAAGACAAAAGCGTAGAAGCTTCTATTCCCCAACACGGGGGCGTGCCCAGCTCCACACGGTCGTGGTCAACGCTAAGATTCGCAAAATCCAAGCAAATCTTGATAGTACAGATACGCTTCTGCACACGGGGCCGTGCCCAGCGGACACGGGGGCATGGTCAACTAATACAGACAAACTGCATTAAATGAAGAAAGAGAAAGTGGATGGACACGGGGCCGTGTCCAGCGAACACGGGGCCGTGTCCGGGCTTCTGTGTAGGCTATAAATAGAGGTGCTTGGTTCACTTCAAAAGCATCCCTTGGCAAACCACCTCTCTCACACTTCACCCACACTCCACCACCATCACAACCCACATCCACCACCATCATCCATCATCCATCATCCATCATCCATCATAGAGTGTGTGTAGTAGTCTCGGGATCCAAGATTGATAGTAAGAGTTCTTGACAATCAAAGGCCATGTTTGCCTAAGTCTCTTACACCACTTGGTGAAGACAAGCATTTAGTGTAATACTTTTTATTTTTAATCTTTTCGCACTTTTTATTTGGTTTTGTATTAATGACTTTAATAACTAGTTTCTTATGTTGAAGGTGAAACTTCCTTATCATTTGTCCATGGTGTCTTGGCGTTATTTTACTGTCAATATAAAATAAATGATTTACACCATTCAATCTCCACGGTCTATATGGAGATATGTTGGCTACCTGGTCGGTGGTTAAGGGAATGGTTTGGTAAGGTTCTTGCCTTGTTCAGTGTATAGATCCTGCAAGGACCTGGGTCAAGCTTACTAGGACCTCCTTCAATACCCACTGGTATTGGATGTCGGGGGTGCGAATGGCTTGATCCCCACATATGTAAACTACTATTAATACATTAACCCGGCTACTTGCGATTGTATCCCTGCTGACTCAAACCACTTAGCCGAGGGTAACGTCACCTTCAAAAGAGGTGCCTACCACATTACGCATTCATAACTTAATTAATTATATTCCAATAATCCAACCCTTTAGGATTGTATCCTTGCTGACTCAAACTACTGGGTTGAGGGTAACGTCACCTTCAAAAGAGGGGCCTACTACTATAACTAAGATAATCTCTTAAAAAGTGCAAAAGTGCGAAAATAATCAAAGGTTACACTAAAGGCGAGTCGGATCCAAGTGATTCATCTTGTCTATCTGTTTTTATTTTATTTTATTTTCAGCATTTTTAGTTTTTATTTTTCATTTTTAAAATCTTTTTCCAAAATTTTGATTTGATTAGACGTTGAGGATAAACCGGTACTAAAAGCTCTTGTGTCTTGGACGACCTCGGTATCTTACCAACGCTATACTACGCTCACGATGGGTGCACTTTTCGCAACCCTCGCCCCCTATCTGTCCCGGGAACGGGCGTCCGCGAGACCAGTTGTGGTGGTATCATTTTGTTTATTAATTTGGCAGTGGAATTTCATCAGGACCGTAGTTAGTAAATGTTAATCAAAGTAAAACCACCATATTTTATATTAATAACCACATGGGTAAAACCCAAGTTTCTTATTACAACATAGGGATAAACCCTATTTTATTGAATTTAAAACATCGTCTTGTAGGCAACTTTTATAGCCACATTTTTCCAAGCCGTCAGTGCTCTCCAGCTGGCTTTCTTCTAATTTGGCTTTTACATTTTGTTACCTGAAACGCGTTTTAAAAACATTTGTCAGTGGGAAATACTGGTGAGTGAATCCCAGTTTAATCAAGAAGCATTTTATTCTTTAACACAGTATTGAGAGCTATCACATTGTTTATTTCTACACAATTACTCATTCAGTATTGTCAATCCTGACTGGTGGGTCATATTACACATTGGCTAACTCGTTGTCCAATGATAACGTGTTCCACATTTTGTATACAAAACTCCAACATACCAGCAGTAATTGAAGAACTACAAAGACTCAATCACTGCTTAATCACATTGTAAAACATTTAAGGTTTTGTAAAAACAATTTACAAAAAGGAGATTACTCACATTGCTGTCTTAGACTTCTTTTAGGGTTTTCTGGTGATTTATCTATAATTTACACAAATGTACATATGTTAGTATAATAACCCTTTTATTTATATTAATGATACCCTCCCCGAGACGGCATTCCAACAACTACGTCGGGCAGAACCACGACAGTCGTTACGGAACCCTAGATCAATCGGGCAGCGTATCTAATACGTAACCGGGGTTATAATACTTACAACAGAGCAGAACTTCGTTAATTAGGGGGATATTATACCCGAAAATCACTTATATTATCAGAAATTTCGAGAGAGAAAAAGGAAATGAACGAACAGACTGAAGGCCCAATGCCCTCAATTTATAGGGTTGTAATTTCGTTTGGCCCGCGTAGACCTAAGGGTCGTCTTACGTGGCCCGTGTAGTAAGGGGGTCTAGGCCGTAGGTGATCCGGGTCACAATATAGGTTCAACACGTGTTGCCACGTGGGACCCTGGATCAATCGGGCAGCGTATCTAATACGTAACCGGGGTTATAATACTTACAACAGAGCAGAACTTCGTTAATTAGGGGGATATTATACCCGAAAATCACTTTTATTATCAGAAATTTCGAGAGAGAAAAAGGAAATGAACGAACAGACTGAAGGCCCAATGCCCTCAATTTATAGGGTTGTAATTTCGTTTGGCCCGCGTAGACCTAAGGGTCGTCTTACGTGGCCCGTGTAGTAAGGGGGTCTAGGCCGTAGGTGATCCGGGTCACAATATAGGTTCAACACGTGTTGCCACGTGTCAGCACCGGGGCTCGCCGGATCTTGTATCTATTGCGGCCCGCGTAAGGTGTAGCCAAGGGCTACGATGAGCGCCCCTAAAATTTTGTTTTTATTTTATTTTTATAAAAATAAAGGTATTGGGGGTTCCGTTTTCACGTACGGAATGTCTTTTAAGACATATGGGAAAATTTTCAAATATATTAGGGCGTCAGAAAAATTTCAGGAGGGTTGTTATATCCTTCCCACCTTGTTTTAGAGCTCGTCCTCGAGGTCTACTGGAACAAGTGTGGATATTTCCTTTGCATTTCTGATTCAAGCTCCTATGTGTATTCTGGTCCTCTTTTGGAGTCCCACTTCACTTTGACCAGAACTAATCTCTTATGCGTGAGGTTCTTAACTTTCCTATCTTCAATTTGTAGAGGCCTTTCTACAAATTTTAACTGTTCATTTACCTCTATATCCTTAAGAGGTACTATCGGTGATTCATCAGCTAAGCATTTCTTGAGATTAGATACATGAAATACATCATGTATTCCTGCCATTTCCTCTGGCAGTTGTAGCTGATAGGCTACAGGACCTATTTTTCTAATAATCTCAAAAGGTCCAACATACCTGGGGCTTAGCTTTCCCCTCTTGATGAATCTTACCACTCCTTTCCAAGGAGAGACTTTTAATAATACTTTATCTCCTACTTGAAATTCCAACAGCTTTCGTCTGTTATCAGCATAACTCTTTTGTCGATCACGTGTTGCTTTCAGTCGTTCCTTGACTTGAATGATTTTGTCTGTTGTTTCTTGTACTGTCTCAGGTCCAGATAGTTGCTTTTCTCCAATTTCTGCCCAACAGACTGGAGTTCGGCACTTTCGTCCATAAAGTGCTTCGAATGGTGCAACATTGATACTTGTGTGATAACTTTTATTATAAGAAAATTCTATCAATGGTAAGTGATCGTCCCAATTACCTCCGAAATCAATTACACAAGCTCTAAGCATGTCTTCCATGGTCTGAATTGTCCTTTCGCTTTGTCCGTCTGTTTGAGGATGATAGGCTGTGCTTAGATTTAACTTGGTTCCCATTGCTTTTTGGAAACTTGTCCAAAAATGAGAGGTAAAACGACTATCTCTGTCAGAAACAATTGATAGAGGAATTCCATGTAAAGAAACTACTTCATTTACATATAATTTAGCTAACTGTTCCATACTGAAAGTTTCCTTCATTGGTAGGAAATGAGCTGACTTGGTTAGCCTGCCTACAATCACCCAGATTGTATCATTACCTTTTCTTGTTTTGGGTAATTTAGTAACAAAATCCATTGTTATTAATTCCCATTTCCAAACAGGCATTTCTAACTGTTGCAATAAACCTGAAGGTTTCTGATGTTCAGTTTTGACTTGTGAACAGGTTAAACACTTTGCAACATACGCTGCTATATCCTTTTTCATTCCTATCCACCAAAAATTCTTTCTTAAATCAAGATACATTTTATCATTTCCAGGATACATCGTATACTTAGACCTATGGGCTTCTTCTAATATACGGTGGCGTAGGTTTCCTAATTTAGGTATCCAAATCCTTTTCTTATGGAATCTCCAAATTCCATCTGTTCCTTGTTCTAATTCCTTAATCATTCCTTTTAACTTCTCAGTATCATCCTTGATTACTGATTCTTGTGCCTTTCTAATTTGTTCATTTAAATCTACTTGCAGATTTAATTTAAGTGAACGTACTCTTTTTGGCTTTTCATGATACTCTCGGCTTAAAGCATCAGCAACTACATTTTCCTTTCCTGCATGATACTGGATATCATAATCATAATCACTAAGTAATTCCATCCAGCGTCTTTGTCTCATATTCAACTCCTTTTGCCCGAAGACATACCTTAAACTCTTATGGTATGTGAAAATGGTAAACTTACTACCATATAGGTGATGTCTCTAAATCTTAAGGGCGAAAACTATAGCTCCTAACTCTAGATCATGGGTTGAATAATTCTCTTCATGATTCTTAAGCTGTCTAGAAGCGTAAGCTATAACCTTTTGACGTTGCATCAATACACATCCATAACCTAACTTAGAAGCGTCACAATAGATTACAAAATCTTCAGTTTCTTCTGGTAACGCTAGTATGGGTGCATGGGTTAATCTTTGCTTAAGGATTCTAAAGGCTTCTTCTTGTTTCGGTCCCCATTCAAACTTAACGGATTTACAGGTTAGCTTAGTTAAGGGAATGGCTATTCTAGAAAAATCTCGAATAAATCTTCTATAATAACCGACCAATCCTAAGAAACTTCTAACCTCGGTTGGTGATTCAGGGGTTTTCCATTTGGTTATCGCCTCGATCTTGGTGGGATCTACATGAATTCCTTCATGATCAACTAGATGTCCAAGAAATTGTACCTTTTTTAACCAAAACTCACACTTCGAAAACTTAGCATAAAGCTTCTCTTTTCTCAATAAACTTAGAAGTGCGTGCAAATGCTTTGCATGTTCCTCTTTACTCTTAGAGTAAATGAAAATATCATCTATAAAGACAATTATGAATTTATCCAAATATGGCTTACATATTCGGTTCATCATGTCCATGAATGCAGCTGGGGCATTGGTTAAACCAAATGGCATGACAGTAAATTCATAATGGCCATACCTTGTTCTGAAAGCGGTCTTAGGAATGTCCTCTTCCTGTACTTTTAATTGATGATATCTTGACCTTAAATCGATTTTAGAGAAAAATCATGCTCCTTACAACTGATCAAACAGATCATCAATTCTTGGTAATGGATACCGATTCTTAATTGTGACCTTGTTCAATTCACGGTAGTCAATGCACATACGCATTGATCCGTCCTTCTTTTTAACGAATAGGATCAGCGCTCCCCAGGGTGATGAACTTGGCTGTATGAATCCTTTCTCTAACAATTCATCTAATTGTTTCTTTAGTTCCTGCATTTCAGCGGGCCAAACGGTAAGGTGCTTTGGCAATTGGTGCTGTCCCTGGTATTAGGTGGATTCTGAATTCAACTTCTCTGTTTGGAGGTAATACATCTGAAAACTGGGATAGTACTGGAATATCCTTTAATTCTTTTCCTTTAGTGTTAGTGATTATAGAAATCAAATACACTAATGATCATTTTCTTATATAACTTGCTGTTTTCATCACAGAGATGAATTTAGTGGATATAGAGGTTTTATTTCCTTTAATTGTGATCTTTTCACCCCTTGGTGAATTTACTTGAATTGACTTTTGATCACATAAAATACTGGCTTTATTGGCTATTAACCAATCCATTCCTAACACAACATCAAATCCTGCCAGATTCATGGGGTAAAGGTTTGCAATAAATTTCTGATTTAGAATTTCTATTCTTGCTCCCTGCAAGATCTCCGAAATCTTAATGGTTTCCCCATTTGTTGTCTCTACCAGACATTCTTGTGGAAGTTTAGTTAATGATTGATTATGAATTTTGCAAAATGAAGTATTAATAAAACTTTGGTTTGCACCAGAGTCAAATAATACTTTAGCAAAAACATCATTAACTAAAAACGTACCGGTGATCACATCCAGAATCATCTTTGCTTCTTCTACAGTCAGAACAAATGCTCTAGCATTTTTAGTATTCTTGGTGTTCATAGCTGGAGCTAGCTTGGGACAGTTAGGCATGATGTGGCCTTGTTCTCCGCAGTTGTAGCATATCCTGTTGCTAATTTTTTTCCTGCAATCTTCCTCCTTGTGTCCCGATATTTTGCAGAAGTTACAGTATATGGAGCATCTTCCGGAATGCTTCCTTTTGCAATACTTCAGTATGGTGCAGAGGTAGAACCTACATTTCTCCCACAGTTAGAATTTCCAGAACGGAATTCTTGTGTAAGCTTTCGGGTTAGGTTCCTCCTTTGATCCTCTTCTCGTGTACGGACTAATTCATCTGTCAAGGTATTGGCTAGTTCTACAGGTTCTTCTATAGTTTGGGGTCTAGCTGCCTTGACTACATGCCTTATCTCTCCAATTAATCCCCAGATGTAACGTGAGATTAATACTGGTTCAGGTGAAGCAAGGGTTGGCACTATTATAGCATATTCAAATAATAACTTAGTGTACCCCTTACTATCCACACCAGTCATTCTAAGGTTTAAGAACTTGTTTGCTATCTGTTCTTTTTCATTAGGAGGGCAGAATTTCCTTTCTACCATGTTTTTAAATTCCTCCCATTCCATATTGTAAGTTTTATCACTTCCTCTAGTCTGGAGGATAGTATTCCACCATTCTAGTGCTGAATTCTTAAACAGATTGGAAGCAAACATTATCTTATCCTCTTCCGCACATTTACCTATTCTTAAGACTACCTCAGTCTTTTCTATCCAGCGTAGAACTGCAACGGCCCCTTCATTGCCCAAGAATTCCATTGGTTTACAAGACCAGAATTCTTTGTAAGAATGACCGTAAGACACAGTTCTTCTTCTTTTGGGAATGGGCACTTGAAGTATAGGTCCATTGTTCACGCTGTGTTCAGGTTCAGTTGGTCGCTTACTGCTATGCTTACTTTTATTATCAGCTTCCCTAACCGTTTGAATAATATATGGCATCGTATCTATTATTCCTTGTGCCACTACGTGTTGGATGGCACTGTTATCCACTTGGTTTCCATTGTTGTTGTTCGGATTTTCGTTACCCGGGTTATTGTTACTCTGGTTATCGTTATTCAGATTTTCCCGATTCACTTCGTCGTTCATCTGAATTTTAAACAATTATCACGTATTAATATCACAAGATAATATCTTAATATGATCAATCACATGACACGCATTTTGATAAAAAACGTCGAGCATTGCGACTTTACTCTGTTCTATTATAGTATGCGTCAAATACACACTAAAACTAGAATTAAAATTACAACATTATTATGCATCGTTAACCACAAAGTGGTCTATACTACAACATATATTATTATTACTATAATTTTTTTTTTTCATAAAAACATATTATATATTATTATTATTACCAACTCCACCATCATCTTTACTGTTCTGGATTCATCCAGTAATTCATATTGCGCTCGTCATATTTCCAGACGAGTCGCTCTCCTACCTGCCTCATCCTCTCACTACTCTCTAAGATTTCTTCTCTGAAAGTTCGGAGCTCATGCACATTTTCTACACTCATTGGGGGTGCAGGTGCTGGTACTGGGTCTGGGTTCTGGGGCATGGGATTCTCTAAGATCTCCCTAATGTATTCATCGTTGTCATAGTAGGGATCTAGAGGGTCCAGACCTGGATATGCTGCTAAGTTCGGCATGGTTTCGTCGTTTAGGTGATAGCGTGGCACATAATCCCTATGATCATCGAACCATGGATCATAATTTGGATCTAAGGGATTAGGGGCTGGTATCCTAGGTATCTCCTCAGGGTTGAAATCATGCATTTCTATCTCCATCGGCTGAGTGGGGAACAAAGGTAAGGGTTGTGGGGCTACTAGTTGTTCCAGATTTGGGTCGGCAGCAGTTGTTGCTAGGATATGAAAATTGGCTAAGCTTCTATTAAGCATATCCTGTGTATGGGCATCTGACTCTCGCTTAGCGGCTGCTAGGACTCTTTGCTGTTGCAACTTTCGCATTCTTTTCCTACGCTCAAATGCTCCATTACTGAACCATCCTCTCTTTTTCTGAGGGAATGGCTCTTCAGACTAAGCCTTAAAGAAAAACATTCCTTCTTCCTGATCAGCAGAATACCCAGAGAGGGTAGGCTGGGAAGAAGTACCTTCACTCCTAGGTGAATCAGACAACTGACGATACACGTCCGAGGGTCCTTGATCACTCATACTTTAAACTAACAAATAGTCAAATAACACATAACAATAAAATACAGATATGCATGTATTTTCATAATTTATTTCCTAACAATTTGGATAATATATTGATGTTAACAGAACACTTCTGTGGCTGAATCAGTGGCTTAGCTCTGATACCACCTTCTGTCGCAACCCCCGCCCCCTATCTGTCCCAGGAACGGGCGACCGCGAGACCAGTTGTGGTGGTATCGTTTTGTTTATTAATTTGGCAGCGGAATTTCATCAGGACCATAGTTAGGAAATGTTTATCAGAGTAAAACCACCATATTTTATATTAATAACCACATGGGTCAAACCCAAGTTTCTTATTACAACATAGGGATAAACCCTATTTTATTGAATTTAAAACATCGTCTTTTAGGTAACTTTTATAGCCACATTTTTCCAAGCCGTCAGTGCTTTCCAGCTGGCTTTCTTCTAATTTGGCTTTTACATTTTGTTACCTGAAACGCGTTTTAAAAACATTTGTCAGTGGGAAATACTGGTGAGTGAATCCCAGTTTAATCAAGAAGCATTTTATTCTTTAACACAGTATTGAGAGCTATCACATTGTTTATTTCTACACAATTACTCATTCAGTATTGTCAATCCTGACTGGTGGGTCATATTACACATTGGCTAACTCGTTGTCCAATGATAACGTGTTCCACATTTTGTATACAAAACTCCAACATACCAGCAGTAATTGAAGAACTATAAAGACTCAATCACTGCTTAATCACATTGTAAAACATTTAAGGTTTTGTAAAAACAATTTACAAAAAGGAGATTACTCACATTGCTGTCTTAGACTTCTTTTAGGGTTTTCTGGTGATTTATCTATAATTTACACAAATGTACATATGTTAGTATAATAACCCTTTTATTTATATTAATGATACCCTCCCCGAGACGGCATTCCAACAACTACGTCGGGCAGAACCACGACAGTCGTTACGGAACCCTAGATCAATCGGGCAGCGTATCTAATACGTAACCGGGGTTATAATACTTACAACAGAGCAGAACTTCGTTAATTAGGGGGATATTATACCCGGAAATCACTTATATTATCAGAAATTTCGAGAGAGAAAAAGGAAATGAACGAACAGACTGAAGGCCCGATGCCCTCAATTTATAGGGCTGTAATTTCGTTTCCTCGCGGCCCGCGTAGACCAAAGGGTCATCTTACGCGGCCTGCGTAGTAGGGGGTCTAGGTCGTAGGTGATCCGGGTCACAATATAGGTTCAACACGTGTTGCCACGTGTCAGCACCGGGGCTCACCGGATCTTGTATCTGTCGCGGCCCGCGAGCGCCCCTAAAATTTTGTTTTTATTTTATTTTTATAAAAATAAAGATATTCGGGGTCTGTTTTCCCGTACGGGGTGTCTTTTAAGACATATGGGAATATTTTAAAATATATTAGGGCGAAAGAAAAATTTCAGGAGGGTTGTTATAGCACTTGCCCATATGTGTGTTTAGTGTTAGTAAAATATCGTGTTTTATAAATTTAAAACTTGACTAAAGTGTTAAAAAGGACTTAAAATATACATAAAAATATATCACACCTAATGCACATCAAGTTTTTGGCGCCGTTGCCGGGGATACAAGGATTTTAGGAAAGTTAGTAATTAACGGCCTAATCGTTTTTCTTATTTTTCTGTTTTTTAGATTTTTTAGGATTTTTCTTAAATTTTCAGCTTCTGCAGAGCTCAGCACGGGTCATACCTGGTCGGACACGGGTCGTGCCCAGCATTGTTACTGGCAGTTTTTATTTTTCGAGTTACAGAGAGTTGAGCACGGGGCCGTGTTGGTGCAGCACGGGGCCGTGTCGAGCTCCCCAGTAACAGGGATCCGGAAAACAATTACTGTATCTCCGACCACGGGCCGTGTTCATCTGAGCACGGGGCCGTGGTGAAACTTCTGACCAACGTTCTTTTTGTTTTTATTGCAGGACTTGGAACCCAGGCACCGCACCTGGACTTTCTATGCAGTGTATGAGCTCTAGTTCTAGTAGAGACATAAAAGAACCTCTAGACGAACCCGAACGCTTTCTAAGAAAAAGACTTAAAGCTAAAAACCAAGAGAAAGTTTCGGGGGACCCACTTCTAATGGCGGATCAACGTACTCTCATGGATTACCTACGGCCCACCATAGGTAATCTTGGTGCCGCTATCAATGCACCGAATGTCGAGGCCAACAACTTCGAACTTTGGCCGCATTTGATACAAATGCTCCAAAACTCCGCAACCTTCCACGGGCTTGCGGATGAAGATCCCCATTTACATATTACTAACTTCTTGGAAATATGTGATACTTTTCGGATCAATGGAGCATCAAATGACGCCATCCGCCTACGAATGTTTCCATTTTCACTAAAAGACCAAGCTAAGGCTTGGCTTAATACCCTCCCAGTTGGTTCGGTAAACACCTGGGATGAACTAGCCCAAAAGTTTTTATATAAGTATTTCCCCCTGCTAAAACAGCTAAATTAATGACTGAAATTAATACATATTCACAAGAGGACAGGGAATCCTTATATGAAGCTTGGGAAAGGTTCAAGGAGCTACTAAGAAAGTGTCTTCACCATGGTCTTGCGGTATGGAAACAAGTATCCACTTTCTATAATGGGTTGTTGCCACACACAAGACAAACACTTGATTCTAGCTCCGGGGGACTTTTAGGTAATCGTTGCCCAAATGAAATTCATAATCAAATTGAGGAAATTGATCAAACCAATTTTCAGTTGCACACTCCCCGAGGCACAAAATCTATTGCTCCGGGCGCCCATAAGGTTGATGAAAGCACCTCTTTGCAAGCCCAAATCGAGGCCCTTTCTTCAAAAATAAAAAAGTTAGAAATGGCAAAAACGGCCTCGGTTATGGCTTGTGAAGGGTGTGGTGGGCCACATGAAAATTGGAGTTGTATGAAAGAAATAGAAAATCAAACAGAAACGGTAAACTACATTGATAATAGACTTAGGCCGTCAGGTCCTCCAACGGGTACCTACAACCAAGGATGGCGTAACCACCCTAACCTTGGTTGGAGAGAGCCCGACAATAATAGTAACCAACAAAATCTAAACCAACGAACAAACTTTCAACAACCAAGAAACGAGTCACAAAATTTCTCTCAACAACAAGGGGGACGAGAGAGGCTTGAGGATACCGTCTCTCGCCTCATCTCCGGCACCAAAAAGAAAAACTCGGATCGATTTCAACAACTGGAATCGAACTTTAGAAATCAACAAGCTAGTATTCAAAACATTGAAAAACAACTAAATCAACTAGCTCAAAATTTCTCCGAGAGACCACAAGGCGCGTTACCCAGCAATACCGAAACCAACCCAAAGGCACAAGTGCATCTCATCACATTGAGAAACCGCACCGTAGGTCCTGAGGAGGCTCCGCTTCCTCCAATTGAAAAGAGCCGATCTAGCCAAACCGCAACTTCACCGACACCCCAACAAGAGACGGCTCCTCCACCAAGTCAAGAGCCTACCAAGAATCCTCCGGTATCGTACCCCGGTCGGTTACTTCGCCAAAAGACCGATGAGCAATTCACAAAATTCGTAAATTTACTAAAACAATTGCATGTTAATATTCCATTTGTCGAAGTCCTAACTCAAATGCCTAAATATTCAAAATTTATGAGGGACTTCCTCACCCACAAAAGGAAAATCGAATCATTGCAATTAGTTAATTTAAGCGAATAATGCTCCGCCTTGCTACTCAACAAACTCCCACAAAAGAAGATCGATCCCGGAAGCTTCACCATCCCTTGTTCAATTAGGGAATCACCCGTTCGCAATGCACTAGCCGACCTCGGGGCTAGTATTAACCTCATGCCCGCATCAATGTTCGACCGACTCGGACTAGGGAAAACAAGCCCTACGAAAATGAGCATACAACTTGCCGATAGGTCCGTAAAATATCCACAAGGTGTCACTGAAAATCTATTGGTTAAAGTTGGAGACTTTGTCTTCTCGACTACCGAAGTACCACTCATCCTAGGAAGGCCATTCCTAGCTACGGCCCTCGCAGTGGTAGATATGAATGGTGGGACACTAACATTGAGGGTTGGGGACAAGGAGATGAAGTTTGGGGTCGGCAAGAGAGTAGAAGACGACGACCCGGTCAATTACATGAAAGTCATAGACTCAAGTTTGGATGATGCTCTTCGACGGTGCAACATGGGATGCAAAACATCCCACTTGGGTAACATATGACTAACTTTGGGTCTAGCCAAGGACCCTTATAAACGTGGCGCACCACGGAGGCATTCCGCGAAACTATCCTTAGTTTTAGTTTAGATTAACTTTTATGCTTTCTAGTTTAGTTTTAATTTTCAGGAATAAAACACACTCGGGATGGTGAGGGATACTAAGGGAAGCTTGAACCAACACCCCATGCACGAAAACAAAGCCTCTCGACAATTTTTCTTCATTACAGCAAGTTCAGCACGGGCCGTGTCCCGCCAACACGGCCCCGTGCTCAAGGGTCTGTAGAAAAACGCCCAGTTCAGGTAACTGGACAAGGGGCGTGTTCGCTGAACACGCCCCCGTGCCCAGCCTTCTGTTACTTTTTGTAACTTTCTGTTACTGGCAACCTGAACACGGGGCCGTGCCCGGTCACCACGGGCCGTGTCTAGATGCCCAGTAACATTAATTTTTATTTTTAACACACCTTTTACACATTCAATCAACCTAAAAACTTATTTTTGGGACACATTGGGGACAATGTGTAATTTAAGTGTGGGGGGGGGGGATACTAAAACCTGGAATTTTGCAAGTCCTAATTACAAGCCTTACACAAAACTCTATTGGAACCGCTAAACACCCCAATTTTTTTCAAAAACTTTTCATTTTTTTTTACTTGTCTTGTTTTAAATTGGGAATAACAAGTTCTAAAAAGGTTATATTTTTACGAATTTACAACCGATAGCGTCGTGATAAAAAGAACCAACATAAGAAAATTATGAAACGGCATGACAAATCTAGTTAAAATTTGATTATATATACTTGATCACATTAAAAACCCATTCCCACAAAAAAAAAAAGAGTTTTGAGCCCTTAATTGAGCATACAAATACACATCTTTAGACTAAATGGTCATCTTTCGTTTCTTGTGTGAATAGCCGCTTGGTTTCTTACGACTCTAGAACTTGCCATGACGATACATTCTCGGTCCTTATCAACTTAAACCCAAGTAAGTAAATGATGGAGGCATTAGGACTAACCCATTTTTCTTTCAACACCATTATTTTTCTTTTTTTTACCACCTACCCAAAATCCCCCTAGTTAACCCCTTTGAGCCAAAACCTTTTCATTTCTAAACCCACAAAACAAACACCCTTTACCCACCAAAACCCTTTTTCATTTAAAACCCTTTATTTTAGTAAAAAACTCGGTTTTCATGTGACATTTCTTATCAAAAAAAAAAGAGAGAGAGAAAAATGATGATGAAGTCTAGCAATAAACAAACAAGTTCATCAAAAGAAACTTTGTTTGAAAAATGCTTCATTCGAATAAAAAGTCACAAAAACAAAAAGTTTTACGAAAACCGACGTTTTTACGCCTTTCGCCCTTTTCTACTAACCACCTACCTTTAACCCAAGCCTAACCCTTCCCCAAAGTCTTCTTGATATTTACAAAGGTGTATAGTTAAAAAGGAGGAGAATTGATTGCTTGGCAAGCATATGGTAGAAGTAAGTTCCATGCCGGTCTCGAGTGTTTCACAAAAATACATCTTCGGCCGAGTGTTGAGTGATCTGCCGTGAGGTATGTGAACTTGTATATAAATGGAATTTTAAAGAGGCATGTAATGCCCAAATAAGTAATTTCTCTTATGAAACGTTCTAAATAAATCATAATGAATAGGATTGTAAATAACATAAAAATAAAACCTAATAAAGATCTTGGAATCCCGACACTCAAGACAAGCCCAAAACTTCTCTTCTACCCATTCCATTTGGGTGTGTAAGCCACATTATAAAGAGTTTTGCTTGAGGACAAGCAAAGATTCAAGTGTGGGGGTATTGGATGTGTGTAAAATGCAACATATAAATTACATCAAATGAGGCATAAAACTAACCCTTTTTAGTACTAATGTTGGAAAAATGTGCTTTTGTCTTCCTTTTGTATTTTCAGGGTTAAAAGAGTTTAAACGAATAAAAGAAGAAAAAATGCAGCTAAATCTAACACAAATACAAGAAAAGGAATAAACGTGGCATGCCCGACCCCTCGACAGCATCTTCCCAAGCAAAAACAAAGCATCAGAAGGCTGAACACGCCCCGTGCCCAGCGGACACGGGGCCGTGCCCAAGTGACTGCAGAAAAGACAAAAGCGTAGAATCTTCTATTCCCCAACACGGGGGCGTGCCCAGCTCCACACGGCCGTGGTCAACGCTAAGATTCACAGAATCCAAGCAAATCTTGATAGTACAGATACGCTTCTGCACACGGGGCCGTGCCCAGCGGACATGGGGGCGTGGTCAACTAATACAGACAAACTGCATTAAATGAATAAAGAGAAAGTGGATGGACACGGGGCCATGTCTAGCAGACACGGGGCCGTGTCCGGGCTTCTGTGCAGGCTATAAATAGAGGTGCTTGGTTCACTTCAAAAGCATCCCTTGGCAAACCACCTCTCTCACACTTCACCCACACTCCACCACCATCACAACCCACACCCACCACCATCATCCATCATCCATCATAGAGTGTGTGTAGTAGCCTCGGGATCCAAGATTGATAGTAAGAGTTCTTGACAATCAAAGGTCATGTTTGCCTAAGTCTCTTACATCACTTGGTGAAGACAAGCATTTAGTGTAATACTTTTTATTTTTAATCTTTTCGCACTTTTTATTTGGTTTTGTATTAATGACTTTAATAACTAGTTTCTTATGTTGAAGGTGAAACTTCCTTATCATTTGTCCGTGGTGTCTTGGCGTTATTTTACTTTCTATATAAAATAAAAGATTCACACCATTCATATCTCCACGGTCTATATGGAGATATGTTGGCTACCTGGTCGGGGGTTAAGGGAATGGTTTGGTAAGGTTCTTGCCTTGTTCAGTGTATAGATCCTGCAAGGACCTGGGTCAAGCTTACTAGGACCTCCTTCAATACCCACTGGTATTGGATGGCGGGGGTGCGAATGGCTTGATCCCCTCATATGTAAACTACTATTAATACATTAACCCGACAACTTGGGATTGTATCCCTGCTGACTCAAACCACTTAGCCGAGGGTAACGTCACCTTCAAAAGAGGGGCCTACCACATTAGGCATTAATAACTTAATTAATTATCTTCCAATAATCCAACCCTTTTAGGATTGTATCCTTGCTGACTCAAACTATTGGGTTGAGGGTAACGTCACCTTCAAAAGAGGGGCCTACTACTATAAATAAGATAATCTCTTAAAAAGTGCAAAAGTGCGGAAATAATCAAAGGTTACACTAAAGGCGAGTGGATCCAAGTGATTCATCTTGTCTATCTGTTTTTATTTTATTTTATTTTTCAGCATTTTTAGTTTTTATTTTTCACTTTTAAAAACTTTTTCCTAAATTTTGATTTGATTAGACGTTGAGGATAAACCAGTACTAAAAGCTCTTGTGTCCTTGGATGACCTCGGTATCTTACCAATGCTATACTACGCTCACGATGGGTGCACTTGCCCATATGTGTGTTTAGTGTTAATAAAATATCGTGTTTTATAAATTTAAAACTTGACTAAAGTGTTAAAAAGGGTTTAAAATATACATAAAAATATATCACACCTAACGTACATCACCATTCCAAAGGGTGAGGATCAATAATCAAGTTGTCGACATTCCCCTCACCAGTCAGAGCAGCCGTCGTCCTCTGAACACCGACCTGGTTCGCACATCGATGATCACTTTGACGTCGTTCGTACACCATCCTACATCGACGTCTCCGGTTAGGTGGAAAAGCTTGCATTAGGGCATCTGCTGTCAATAACACAGCACCTGCATCGGCATCAATCCCGGTAATGGAAGGGACATCATCCTTGTTACCCGTATCCGGCAAATTCAGACAAGGCACCGTGTCAGGAAATTCTCCACTTCCTGCGGCTTTATCCGGCACTTTATCATGGAAACGGACCATGGCATCAGCAGCATCAAGGGTTCTCAAGATATTGAAAACCTTCCGAAGACGGTATTTGCAGCTCATGTTGCATTTACCAAATCTGGTAAAAAGGAGTCATGAATATATAAAGGCTAAAACGAGCTGACAGGGATGACGAAAACATAATTAAAGGAGATGTAAGAAGTCATAATGATTAACGTCAAAACGCCACCCTTCGAGGGACGACACTACAGTAATCATGGATTTCATTAATGATCCCTGACAACATCAAGTGCTTACACAGATCCCAACAAAATATAGTTTTTACAAAATATCTTCCACAAGAAGATTCTTCATACTTCGCGCCAAGCAATACTGCTATTTCTCAAAGCAAAAGCGCACACTTCATAGTCCAGTGCTGCAACACTGGACTGGGGGGACTTGAAGGGGTATGGTCCCAAAAACCTTGCGAAGGCGCATAGGACCATACCACAACTTTATCCCTTAAGCATCCTAAATACAGACCCTGCACGGCTGCGCAGCGGTCTTAAACAGGATTTTGGAAGAAACAACTCGGAGACAAAGGAATATGGTCAAGGAAACCTCACGCAGGATCACAAGACCATACCATAATATTATTCCAAGAAAACCTTTAAAAACCCTACGCGGCTGCGTAGCGGTTCTGAACAAAGATGTGGAAGAAAACAGTCTTCGATAAACCATGCGCCGGAGAAAAGGTAGAATGAACATTTAACTAACACCCTTGCGTAGGCTCGCGCAAGGGTACAGTTAGAATTGAAGAAAAGATCCTAAACATCTCCGCGCGCCTGGAATCAAGTCTTGAACAAAAGTATAGACACGTGGCAAGGGCATAGAGGTTTACAGCTGTAGATCTTCTAGAAGGTTGTTAATGCTCATCGGGCACAGCCATTCAGTTATAACTAACTGTGACGTGGCATGATCTGGAACGCTCATCTGATCATGGTGATGGCACTCCTATGAAGATCAATCTACAACAAATCCACTTTCCACGTGGCACCTCCCCAGCCGCGATCCCGCTCACGATCTGTGTGCATGGATGTGACGTTAGTAATTGACGGAAAATGAAGTAACGGCCAACGGAAAATACTTTCCGTTACTATCTCCGTCAACAAAATTTCCTGCCCAAATCCAGCTATAAATAAGTCATTCCAGGTTTGATCTCACAAGTTACATTCACTTCACTTTTACTACTTCTTCTTCTTTATCGAGATCACTGTACTTATTCTCACGCCGGAGGGTGGTCACGGAGAGAACCCCCATTCTCCCTGTGGCGAGTCTAACGGATTTCTGTTTTACAGTGATCACCAGAGAAGTAGCTCAGTCAAACCCCCGAATCAAGCGAGAGGATTAACCTTTTTATGCAGAGACTAAACCCCTGGTCTGATTGATTCCGGTCAATCAAACCCTTGTTTCTTGAAGTCGTGAACGGTACGTTCCTTATAAATAGTTTATATGCTTCTTTACTATTTGATACTGGTGCGGATAATAGTTTTGTATCCGTAGAGTTTGAATCAATGCTTGAATGTACACGCTCTAAACTTCCAAAACCATTCACCATCAAAGTTGCCAATGGCAAGTCTATCACCACTGACTCCATCCTCCGCGATTGCATTCTCACTCTTAAAGATCACGAGTTTCGTATCAATCTCATACCCATGCAATTGGGTAGTTTTGATTTCATAGTAGGCATGGATTGGCTTCGTAAGAACCATGCTGAAATCGCTTGCCATGAAAAGTTTGTTCGACTTCCTCTTCCGTCCGGTGATACCTTACACGTCCACAGCGAGAAACCTTCAAAAGGTATTGAACTCATGTCGTGCACTCAAGCGAACAAATACTTACATAAAGAGTACCTTGCCTTGTTGGCCCACGCTGTGGAAGAGAAATCAAGGGAAAAAGGCGCAAGTGATGTTCTGGTGGTGTGTGATTTCCCCGATGCTTTCCCCAAAGACCTACCTAGTCCTCCTTTTACTCATTTCGTCGACTTCTGTATTAATCTCATTCCTGGCGCTACACCCATTGCTAAATCTCTTTACCGTCTCACACCTTCGGATCAGTGGCGGAGCTTGCCCATTAGTTTAGGGATATCCCGAAAAAATTACCAGGCAATTATAAAAAACAATAATAAACAAAGTAAAACAAATACATAATAGATGCGTCCTCTTTCTTTTTCATAGCTTGAAATCGTTCCATCACATCGTCGTCTTTTACTTTATCAAAAGTTTATTTTTCGACCGCACAAACCATAGCATTGTTCAAATATTACGGGCCCATTCGATTGCGTAAATCCGTCTTCACATGCTTCAATTTAGAAAAAAAATATATATTTCAACAATTGCGGTTGCGGTTGCGACCGGTAAAACCAAAGCTAGCTTCACTACCCGATAAACCAAATGATAAGAACTATGTGTTTCGGTTTCCACCATAAGACGAGCAAGATCACTTATTCAATTATAATATCGTTCTGCGTCTTGGGTTAAGTTTATTAACTATATTCAGGGACCCCTTTCAATTTTATTATTGTTAATTTGGGCTTATTTTATCATTCGGACATAATTATTCTACAAGTTTTCAGGTTGAAAATGTTTGAGCTTATAAAAAATGGGATTTTAGTAATATCAAGTATCCTATTTTTTGGTTAGAGGTATCCTCGTATTTTTTAAGGGTATCCTTCATATAAAACGGGAAAAAAGTGTTACGAACACAGGGTTGAGCCGTAGCCCGTGCTACGGCTCATAATACTATGGTTCTACCACTACTTCGTATATGCAATAGCTATCAAGCTAACTTCAAGAATTACTTGATAAAGGCTTCATACGCCCAAGCACTTCTCCTTGGGGCGCTCCAATCCTTTTCGTCAAAAGAAAGATGGATCATTCCGCATGTGTATTGATTATCGTGAACTCAACAAACTCACCGTAAAAACCATTAACCTCTTCCTCGCATCAACGAACTCTTGGATCAGCTCCAAGGCGCAATGTGTTTTTCCAAAATCAATCTTCATTCCGGTTACCATCAACTTCGAGCCCTCGAAGAGGACATTCCAAAAATCGCATTTTGTACTAGAAATGGTCACTACTAGTTTGTAGTCATGCCTTTCGGGTTGACCAATGCACCCGCGGTCTTCATGGATTTGATGAACCGTGTGTGTAAGTTATACTTAGATCATTTTGTGATCGTTTTCATAGACGATATTCTCATCTATTCTAAAACCCAAGCCAAACACGAGCGACATCTACGTTTAATCCAAGAACTCCTACGTGCCGAACAACTATATGCCAAATCCCCCAAGTGTGAATTTTGGCTAAAAGAAGTTCAATTTCTTGGCCATGTTATGAACGAGAAAGACATGAGAAAGGCATTCATGTTGACCCCACCAAAATCAAAGCCATCAAAAATTGAATTGCACCGAAGTCTCCATCTGAAATCCGTTCCTTCCTTAGATTGGCCGGTTACTACCACTGATTCATCTCCAACTTTTCAAAAATCGTCGTCCCACTCACTTCGTTGACTCAAAAGGGTTATCGCTTTGTAATTCTCCTATTCTCGCTCTTCCTGATGGTAACGAGATAAGGTTATCGCTTACGCATCAAGACAACTTAAGATACACGAGAAGAACTACACTACCCACGACCTTGAACTTGGTGCAGTTGTTTTTTGCGTTAAACATTTGGCAACAGTACCTTAATGGTACTAAGTATATAGTCTTCACCGACCATAAGAGCCTACAACACATCTTTAACCAAAAAGAACTCAACATGCGTCAAAGATGATGGGTAAAGTTGCTCAACGACTATGATTGTGATATTCGCTACCATCCCGGTAAAATGAATGTCGTAGCCGATGCCCTTAGTCGAAAATCTCATGTGAAGAGGGTTCGTTGCTTCCAAATCCTAAACGACCTTCAAAACTGTATTTGTGAGGCACAATACTCCTCCGTCAACGAGGATAACTTGTACAACGAGATGAACTGTGGTGCCGAAAGCCAACTCGCATCTAAATCCAAAGGAATCCTCTACTACCTCGATTGAATTTAGGTTCCGAACCGTAACAACCTCCGTGACCTCTTGATGAAAGAGGCACACAAGTCTCGATACTCCATTCATCACGGTGCCGACAAGATGTACCAAGATCTTCATGCATCTTATTGGTGGCCCAGTATGGAGAAATCACAACTTTTGTATCTAAATGTCTCACATGTTCCAAAGTCAAAGTTGAACATCAACGTCCTTCTGGCCTACTCAAACAACTTGAAATTCCGGTTTGGAAATAGGAGAGTATAGCCATGGATTTCATAACCAAGCTTCCTCAAACCTCGTCTGGTCATGATAGCATTTGGGTAATCGTTGACTGTTTGACCAAATCTGCTCACTTTCTCCCCACTCGTGAAGATTACCGAGTTTAGAAATTAGCTCGTGTCTACACGAATGAAGTCATTTGTCGTCATCGTATCCCCACCGATATCATTTCAGACCGCGATGGTCGTTTGACTTCTCGCCTTTGGCAAACATTTCAGACCGCAATGGGTACACAACTAAATTTTAGTATGACTTTTCATCCTCAATCAGATGGCAAACCGAACGTACTATCCTAACCCTCGAGGACATGCTTCGTTTGTGTGTAATTTATTTTGGTGGAAATTGGGATGTAAATTTACCTTTAATAGGATTCTCGTACAATAATAGTTATCACTCCAGTATTCAAATGGCTCCTTTTAAAACATTGTATGGTCGTAAGTGTCGTTCGCCTATTTGTTGGCACGAGATCGGCGAGGCACAAATCACCGGCCCTGAGCTCATACAAGAGACGACAGACCAGATCCTACAAATCCACGACAACCTCCTCAAAGCTAGAAGTCGACAAAAGAGCTACGCCGATAAACGTCGCAAACCATTGGAATTTAATGTTGGCGATTACGTACTCCTCCATGTATGCCCTTGGAAAGAAGTTGTTCGATTTTGTAAGAAAGGCAAGCTCGCTCCTCGCTTCGTAGGTCCTTTCAAGATTTTCGAAAGGATTGGCAAGGTAGGGTATCGACTGGAATTACCTCAAGAACTCAACAACGTCCATCCAACGTTTCATGTTTCGAATCTCAAGAAGTGCTTAGCCGAAGAAGGACTTCAAGTTCCGCTTGATGACTTACAAATCAATGAGTCCTTGCATTTTGTTGAAAAACCGATCGAAGTCATGGATTGAGGAACCAAGCCGCTTAGGCGCAGTCGAATTCCCATAGTCAAGTTGCGATAGGAACAAAAACGTGGCGCTGGTTATTACTTGTGTCACAACACTGGACCCTTGCCTAAATCTACTTGGGGGTCAGGTTGAGATGGTAGTTAAAAAAATAGTTTACGATTTGGACTTACACAATCATACATTCATAATTCAATTCAATGAGAAACGCGTCATTTTCAGAAAGTTCAAGTGTTGATCTTGATCCAATGTCAAACTTGTATAATAGATTAGCAAACAGAAATTCTAAACGACAACGAGTAATACTCCAAGTAGCGAACTCGGGACGTATGGCGCAAAAGATTTTTTATCAGGTATGAGTCCAATCGTTTTTTTAAGATTTGATATGTTGGCTTAGTGGAAATGTAAGGAAGACCAATTTCCGATCCTAGCGACGATGGCATGAGATTTACAAAATGTCTAAGCTTCTAAAGTAGCTTCAAAATATGTTTTTTTTTTGTTAGTGGCAAGATTGTATTGCTACAAAGAACAAGACTCGCTCTTCCATCGATCGAGATGTCCATTTGCTTGAAACATTTCTTGGATGTGGTGAAACGAATGCAACATATTTTCTCATTTGAAAGTGAATTAATATGAACGGAGATGTACAAGAACGAGGTAGAAAGTGGAATGATAAACCCAATGCCGACGACGAAGACGCATATGATGAGTACCTACGCAATAACTAGGGTTCGGGTCGCGAAGTTAACATATCACGAGATCGAAGAATAAAAAGATAAAACGTAAAAAAGATATTACCAATTGTATATTTTTTTATCTAATTTGTGTTTCAAATAATGTATTTCTAAATGTTTGAATATTAAATAAAAAAGAGAATTTTAGTTTTTTTCTAAAAGATATATGGTCTTATGATGTATTTGCTAAATGTCATAGCTAGCAACAATAACTACAAGTATGATAGTGTTATTCACGATGATATTTCACTTGATAACTTTCTTAAAGGTTAGGAAATATGAAGCAAACAAATTTCTAGTTATCTTTTCCTTTGTTTGGATTGGTTGATAAGTAGTTATATAAAATCATAAGATTTCATTGCTATATATGAGCATATTATAGACAGATACATTTGTTGCCACCCGTTCTTACATACAACTAATCGAAAAACTTTGTAAAGAATCTTATCTGAAATCTTATCTATTTATCACCAATGGATTATCGACGAGTATGTTCGTCGAAACGTGTTCCTACAAATAAACAATAAAAAAAACATGGATTAGAATCCTACTCAAAGTCCTATATAAAGTATCACTGATAATCTCAAATTTGTACGTTAGGGCAACCGTCATCAATCACTGACAAATATTTCTAATTTTCCACATATTTTAATCGTGACCCATCTCTGACGAATCTCATTTGTCGATGGATTATCATCATTCATACTCGTTTCTCTAGTAATGTTTATATTTATTTATTTGTCGTAAAACCTTTCTTAACCTAAAAACCAATCTAGCAATGTTTATATCTATTTATTTGTCGTCAAAACATTTCTTAACCTAAAAACCAATAAATATACTTTTTTAAACTCAACTAAATTCCATACACCTTTCTTCTTACAAAATTTCATATTTATTGGTTTTTAGATATAAACTCAAAACACATTCCTTGATTGAACTATTCAATATTCATTCTTGAATTAGGTTTAGGCCAAGGCTAAACGTCAGTCAACTTAACCAAAAGAGATAAAAATTGCAAAAACTTAGAAACAAATGGGGCAAAACTTATAACCATTCAATAGTCTAAGGGCTACTTTTAACAATTCATACCTCCAGTTTCCCCTTTTTTAGTTCTTTCATCTTACTTATACACACATCTCTCACATATACGCACATTCTTCGCAATCACAACCGTACCAAACCCCCAGATTCACGGCGGAACCACACGGCGGCGCCGGAGCGGCTCACGGGGGCACATCCGGCAGTCTCTAATCGGCGGTCTTCTCCGATCGGTCGAACAATAACACGAGAAACGATTCGTTTCGCTAATTTCAAACCCTAATTTGAAACCCTAAGTTCAATTAAATCAATATGCATTCAATTAACCGTTAAATTTTATCAATAATTTCTGTAAGGAGAAAGTTAATTGTTTTTGTAGAGTTATAATGGCGGAATTAGGGCAAGAATCGGTGGAATTTACGACGTTAGTGAGTAGAGCGGTTGAGGAATCGTACCTTTCGTTGAAGGAATTGGTGGAGAAATCGAAAGGTGCTGATATGTCTGATTCGGAGAAGAAGATTAGTATATTGAAGTATTTGGTGAAGACTCAGCAGAGGATGCTGAGATTGAATGTTCTTGCTCAGTGGTGTCAGCAGGTTTGTGTTTTGTGTTATTTGTTTGTGATGTTAAATTGTTTATGATAATAATAATGTGATACATTGTCCTTTAAGTTAGAGATTTGTTTTAGTTTAAAGGAATGTGTTAGATTCTGTGATACAGGCAATGTGGATATTATATGAAGCTTTGATGGTGAAAATTGTGTTTGATTATGTGTTTGGAAATAGAGAAGAGTTTGTAAGAGTGGGGAAGGTCACTGATACGGTTTAAGCGGTAGGTTGTAATGTTGGTTTAGGGGACTTGCTGTGGTCTAGAATGAGATGTTAGGGTTTAGTAGGAGTTACCATATAGAAGGTTGAATAATGGGGATGATACTAGGATGGATTCTTTGTTTTAATATACAATAGCAAAATTTGTTTTGATAGTGTGACAGAACAAGTTTGGGAACATTTACTGGTTAACAAGGCCTTGGTGAAGAGGAAGATGGAGAGTTTTTAGTTTAGGGGTATGCACTGAGTTGTGAATGAATTAATGATTTGATGATGTGTTAAGTTGTGTGATGTGTGATTTTTTGTTATGAAATCATAGTTAATAAAGTGAGCTCCCAGGCGCGCCTAGGCGCAGGGCGGGAAAACGCCGCTTCGGGTTCCGAGGCATTTAATGCGCGTGGGGGGCAAGTAATTATTATTATTAGAGTAAAATGCCCGGATAGTCCCTGTGGTTCGTTACCCAACTTTATAAAATTACACTCATGCTCCCTGTGGTTTGTTCGGTTGTTACTCGGATAGTCCCTGAAGTGGATGGGGGTTAGTTTTCTCAGTTAAGTCTATGTGAATTTACTAAACTACCCTTACTTAGAATTAAAACATTAAAAAAATAGAAAAAAAGGACCCACTTTCCACTTCTTCTTCATCTTAAACAACCACACCTAACCTCCTTAAACCACCACCGGCCACCACCAACCACCACCTCCTTAAACCATCACTCTCCACCATCACCCTTTCTCCGCCATCCCTGTTCCATCACCACCCCAAAATCAACCACCACTTCTTTTTCATCAATCATCACCACTCCAAAATCAACCAAATATTCTTCATTTTCCCCTCAAAATCCCATAAAAACCCACCAATACCCAATCCCACAAAAACCCACCAAAATCTATACCCAAATTAAAGGATTTAAATACGCTATTATAAGCTAGCCATCATATCATACATTCTTTTCACAGACGCAAATTCTTCATAGAGAGTGAGAGAGAGAGAGAAGGGAATCTAACCACCTCTTCGACTGGTCTCCGGTGACCCTTCACAGCACCGGCGATGTCTGATAGTTCTTGATGGTTGGAGACGGTGGTAGAAGTCGACTAAGGTGGAGTTGGACCTAGTAGCGCCGGCCTCGAGAGGAGACAATAGTAGAAGTCGACTGAGGTACATCTGGACCTAGTAGCGCCAGCCTCAAGAGGAGACGGTGGTGGTAGTTTTGGTTTGAGGATTACCTCCACCAACACCCTACACTCGAGATTTCAGTTCAGTGGCAACGTTTTCTTTCCTTGATTTGCAAGTTTATGTTGGATTGAAGAAATGGTGCAGGTGGTGAGATGCGTGTAGGTGGTGGTGGATGATTAATTGTTGCAGGTGTTGATGGAGTGAAGAAATAGGCGAGGGTTTAATTAATGGGTGGGTCCCTCAAACAATCAACAATTTATTAATTAAAATTTTGTTCTAGTTATTGTTTTTCTAATAACTAAGGGTAGTTAAGTAATTTCTCATAGACTTAACGGAGAAAACTAACCACTATCCACTTCAGGGACTATCCGAGTAACAACCAAGCAAACCACAGGGAGCATGAGTGTAATTTTATAAAGTTGGGGACTAAAGGTGAAATTTTAACGAACCATAGGGACTATCGGGGCATTTTACTCTTATTATTATTATTTTTTAAAGATTTGTATTTCAGCCTCTATCTATAAGAGACCTTTCAAACTCTCAACAAACATACGCAATCACTGGATCTCAACATCGATTCTCAACAACAACTGTCAGTAATCTTCAGGTTAGTTCATGTATGCCAATAAAAGAAGATTGATCGATGAAGATTCCGATGAAGACCTAATGAACAAAGGTGGAGATCCTTTTGTGTTTGAAGTTGATGACGAGTCCGATGGTTGAATGTTTTAAGACTTTGGTTTTTTTGGTTGTTTTGAATGTTTGGATTTGAAACTTTTGTTTTTTGGGTTAATGTTTTGCTTTTATATGATGAATTTGGTACTTTGGTTTTGTTTTAAGATATATTTTTATATAATTGCGCTTTTTTTTTCGGACCCACGCTTTTTTTGCGCTTCTCACCTAGGCCTCTGGCCCAACAAATCCCCCTGAGTGCGCCTCACGCCTTTAATAACTATGTTTGAAACAGAGAAGAGTTTGAAAGGGTGACAGAGGTTAATAATACGATTGAAGCGGTAGGTAATAATGCTGGTTTATGGACATGTTGTGTTCTAGAATGAGATGCAAGGGTTTGGTATGTTTGATTGCTGTCTACCATTTTTCATAGTTATTAAAGGCGCGAGGCGCACTCAGGGCGATTTGTTGGGCCCGGGGCCTAGGCGAGAAGCGCAAAAAAGCGTGGGCCCGAAAAAGCGCAAGTGACATAATTATATAAAAATATATATTAAAACAAAACCAAAGTACCAAATTCATCATATAAAAGCAAAACATTAACCCAAAAACCAAAAGTTTCAAATCCAAACATTCAAAACAACAACCAAAAACCAAAGTACCAAAGTCTTAAAACATTCAACCATCGGACTCGTCATCAACTTCAAACACGAGAGGATCTCCACCTTTGTTCATTAGGTCTTCATCGGAATCTTCATCGATCAACCTTCTTTTATTGGCATACATGAACTAACCTGAAGGTTATTGGCAAGTGTTGTTGAGAATCGATGTTGAGATCCAGTGATTCCGTATGTTTGTTGAGAGTTTGAAAGGTCTCCTATAGATCTATGTTGTCAAAAGCACGTGAGGCGCGCGCCTGGGCGCAGCGAGGTGCGGATGTAGCGCCTGGTGGTGGCTCAGGCGAGAATATGGTTTTTTTCTGGAAAACGCTGCTCAGGCGAGCGCCCAAAGCCAGGCGCGGGTGAGAAAAGGCGCAGGCTTTAAACATGTGAGGTGAAATGAAGAAGATAAAGGAGTGACAAACCGATTTAAGTGCAAGAATCACCTTCGTTCTTCTCACGTTCCTTTTTTTTTCTATTTTGCAAGAGCGGCAGTCTTTTTCTTTGACATATACTCCTAGGGTTTTATTGTTTGCGTATTTAAAAAATATTGGGCGCCTTTTCTATTTTTGTTATATTTGAGCTTTCCTTTTTATTTGCTACTGAGATTTCTGTATCCACGATTTGTGCCATAAATCTTTCAATCAACCTTTCAATATTTGTTTTGATATAGTTTACTACTATTAACTTTTTTATATTTTGACTTGTTTATATCTTATTTTCTTATTTATAACCGCTTTTATTTTTCTTATATGAATTATATATTATAATAATTAGATTTTTATTGTATTTGTAAAATAGGATTAATGTAATAATTGTTAAGGCCTATTATTAAACTAGCCCTAAACAAGTCTAAAACCCCTAAAACTAGTATTTTTATACTCAACAATTATATATATAATAATTAGATTTTTATTGTATTTGTAAAATAGTATTAATGTAATAATTGTTAAGGCCTATTATTAAACTAGCCCTAAACAAGTCTAAAACCCCTAAAACTAGTACTCCCTCCGTCCCATATTAATTGTCCAATTTTGACTTACCAAGTCTTTTTCTTTCAACTTTGACCGCATATATTTTTTTTGTGTGTTACGTAACACTTGATATAAAATATATGAATGAATTGGATTTACGGTGGTAAGATTGTATTCCTTTAAAGGAAAGGGATTATTACATTTATCTCTAAGATATTTACGGTCAAAATTGAAAGAAAAAGACTTGAAAAGTCAAAATTGGACAATTAATATGGGACGGAGGGAGTATTTTTATACTCTACGCCTCACTTAAAAAAGCCCTCGCTTTTTTAGCGCCTTGCGCCTAGGCTCCGGGCGAGACATATGCGCCTTGCGCCTTTGACAACATAGTTATAGATAGAGGCTGAAATACAAATCTTTAAAAAAAATAATAATTACTTACCCACCACGCGCATTAAATGCCTCGGAACCCGAAGAGGCGTTTTCCCGCCCTGTGTCTAGGCACTCGCTTTAATAACTATGCCATTTTTTATGTGTGGGGCATTGTTTCAGGCTGTTTACTGTTTCTACATATAAGTTTCTTTTCTACATGGGCTTATTAGGGTATTTGGTACCCCATTTGGGTGGTTCGCGTATTGCGGCAACATTGCTGCATGCGGCTTGGGTAGTGTATGCCGATTTGGATATGTGGGGAAACCGATTTGAATGTGGGGGTGGCAATGAGGTGGTTGTCCCTCATTGATTTGTGCCACTTGGGTACTTTTTCATGGGGGCCCCTACCAGTTCGGGTACTTTTTCATGGATTTGGTTTAAAATGAGGTGGCTGTATAGACCTTTGAATAATGGAAAACTGGTCAGCTAGATGCAAACAGTTAGTAGTTGAATTTATGCTCAATTCACCATTTTTGCTCAAAAATGTTTTTCATGAAATTGGAAATGATTATCTGAAAATAGTTGTCTTAATGGCTGAAAAGAATAAGAAAACAAGTTGTAATGTTGTATATCGTGTAAGAAGGTCGTAATTAGTATCATTAGCACTTACATTATACATGCACTCATAGAATCATTCTTCTTTGTACATTTAATGACCTGTTTTCACATGAAGTGTCAAACAACATACTTTTGAAGTGCAATTTCTTTTTTGATAAAAAAACATTTTTACTTAAAACTACACAATAGAACAATTGAATTAGGAAAAGCGCTCTTAAAATTCATAATAACCTCAATCTGGTAGGTATAAGGCTCAACGCTGAAAATTCTAATTTGTACAATTAATATAGAATGGAGGGGGCTATTACTTTTATCGATTATGCTATGAATAAACACCAAGCTTATTCTTTAAAATTTAAAAATACTGCCCTATGATATGCAGGTACCACTAATACAATATTGTCAGCAACTTGCATCAACCCTATCAAGTCATGAAACATGTTTCACTCAAGCTGCAGATTCTATGTTTTTCATGCATGAGGGACTACAACAAGCTCGTGCTCCAATTTACGATGTTCCATCTGCCATTGAAGTTCTTCTTACCGGCACTTACCAGCGTTTACCAAAATGCACAGAAGATGTAGGCATTCAAAGCTCATTAACTGAAAAACAGCAAAAACCGGTGCTGAAGAAACTCGATACCATTGTTAGATCGAAATTACTCGAAACCACACTTCCCAAAGAGTTCTCCGAGGTTAAAATCTTTGACGGCACCGTAAATCTTTGTGTTCCAGGAGAATTTAAGGTATTGTTAACACTTGGTTATCGTGGGCACCTATCAATGTGGAGAATATTGCATTTGGAGATACTCGTTGGTGAAAAAAGTGGTCCGGTGAAACTCGAAGAAACTAGACGGTTTGTTCTTGGAGATGATTTAGAACGCAGAATGGCTGCTTCCGATACTCCTTTCGCAATTTTGTATTCCATTTTACATGAATTTTGTGTAGCTCTTATTATGGACACTGTGATAAGACAAGTTCGAGAAATTAGGGTAGGTAGATGGAAAGATGCAATTCGGTTTGAGCTCATATCTGATGGTAATTCGGGTCAAAGTCAAAGTAACGCTGCTGGTCCTATGCAAGTAAGTCAAGATGGAGAAACAGATTCGGGTGGTTTACGGACACCTGGATTAAAGATTATTTACTGGTTGGATTGTGATAAAAACCCTGGAACATCAGACTCAGTATCATGTCCGTTTATCAAGATTGAACCGGGGCCCGATCTGCAGATAAAGTGTATCCACAGCTCATTTGTCATCGATCCTGTAACCAATAGGGAGGCAGAATTTTCAGTTGACCAGAGCTATATTGATGTTGAAAAATTGCTACTAAGAGCTATTTGCTGTAATAAGTATACTCGCCTGCTTGAAATCTACAAAGAGTTGGGGCGAAATAGTCATATTTATAGAAGCGGGGGTGATGTTATTCTTCACCGCCAAGTTGATCAACGTGGTGCTGAATTCAATAAAGTTAGTATTGTGGTTTGACTTTTCATGGCTCATACAGTTGATTATGCTCGTTTTATTGATAAATAATGTACTAAATTTCTCTCTGCAGGATGACAATTTGGATTCAGATGGGCAGGAGGAAGTGTTGCGAGTCCGTGCCTATGGCTCATCGTTTTTTACACTTGGAATAAATATAAGGTCTTACTTCAACCCATGTATTATACATATGTATGTTCATTGTATTATTTTTGCCAGAGTAAAGTACACGGATAGTCCTTGTGTTTTTTCCAAAATTTTGGATGTGGTCCACGGATGGTCCTGTTGGTTTGCACTTTGTAACGCATTTAGTCCCCAACTTTTCCAAAAGTACATGGATGGTCCCTATGGTTTGCACTTTATAACACATTTAGTCCCTAACTTAAACCTCTTTAAACCTTTAGATTTGTTGGCTGGGGACTAAATGCGTTACGAAGTGCAAACCACAGGGACCATCCGTGTAGTTTTGGAAAGCTAGGGACCAAATCCAAAATTTTGGTAAACCACAGGGACTTACTGTGTACTTTACCCCTTGCTATATCTTCACTGAATGCTGATGAGTTCTTAAATGTGATTTAACACGTGTTTGCTTCTGTCATTCTTCAGTATAGATAATTCGCTTGGCTGAAATTTAACTAAAAAGGCGTCACTTAAGTAGGGACTCTTTTCACGGTTCCTGTTCACTTGTTTAGTTATTATTTATATAAAACACAATAATAGTATGCCTATTACCTTGTACCTACATCTGTTGTTTCTTTGGATAAACGAGTTTATTTAGTTATTTCCGTAGGTACTTTTCTACATGATTTTTTATTGTGTAGCGGAAGATAAATGTCATAGTAAAAAGTGTTTTTCTTATAACTTACAGGACCGGGCGATATCTTCTTCATTCATCTAGAAATATCATCGCATCTTCATCACTAAGAGAATGTGAGGAAGCATTAAACCAGGGAAGTCTGACTGCAGCTGAAGCATTTATAAGCTTGAGAAGCAAAAGTTTATTACATTTATTTGCATGTATCGGGAGGTTTTTAGGCCTTCAGGTAAGAAGTAACAACTATTGTTTTATCAGAAATTTTGAATTATCTGAAGGTTGAATGTATTATCTGAAAAGTTCCATCATAAATGATAAATCACATATTCTTGCAGGTGTATGAACATGGATTTTCCCCTGTGAAGGTGCCCAAACACGCCTTAAACGGTTCCAACATGCTTCTTTTGGGATTTCCTGATTGTGGGAGCTCGTATTTCCTGCTGATGCAACTTGAAGAAGACTTTAGACCTCTTTTTAAGTTGTTAGAAACTCAGCTGGATCCATCGGGAAAACCTGATTCATCTGTTACCCGAGTTAAAAACGTTGATATAAATCATATGCATATGCTTGGAGGCGAACCCAATTTAAGCCTTCTTGATTATAACTCCCCGACGTCCTCCGCAAATAGTTCTTCTGATCGGAGTCTTCTTTCTGATTTGGTTGTCGAAAGTTCCGGTCTATCTGGTTTTTCTTCACTTGTGGATGAAATCTTCGAGCAAGAGAGACGATCCTCTGCTTCTTCCTTTTCTGTCCAGAGTTACAATCATGCGTCTGGAGCAATGAGTTCTCATATTGACAATCCAAATTGGAACGGTTCGTTGTATCCTATGAGTAATTACAAGGGTAGGGTAATGTCTGGTTCCACCAGTTCAATCACTTCTAGAAGCACAACCATGAAGAAGATGGCTGCTTCGAAGTCCGATCAAGATTTGGCTTCTGGGTCTCCACATTCTGTTGAAGTTGGTTCTTATATCACAGGTGGACCTCGAGTTTCTGCCGCAAGTGCAAGAGGAAATGCTTTCAGAAACCCTGCTTCAACTTCAGGTTGTTCATTTTAAGTCTCTTGATCTAATAGATTCAATCTTTTAATCAACCCGTTATTATTATTATTATTATTATTATTAATATTAATTATAATTATTATTATTAATATAACAAAAGAGGGTGTCTTAGGAATAGTAACTAAGGCACATCCTCTATTTTTATTTTTTTTCTTTGTCAAATTTACAACAATGTCATCCAACCCATGTTTTTTTTTCCTTTTTATGTATTCAACCTTTTAACTTTTAGCATTGACACCTCCTCAGCTTTCTAAAAACTTTGTAAAATGTCATTTTGACCTTTTGAGTTTTACGTGCTTATTTTTATGTACGTTTTTGTTGATCTACGCTTTGTTCGGAAATAAGTTGGGTCAAATATAACACGTTTTCACTAGGCGGTATAAATTCGAGTTACCTTATGTAATGACTTCGCTGCAACCCATGGTACCATTTAACGTAGAAAAACACTATTTTTTACGTACTTTTTTAAGTACGTTTCGTTATAAATCCAAGTTGGTTTACGTTTCGATGTAAATTTTCTCTGTAATGAGTCAGGTCATATATAATACATTTTCGTGCTTATTTTCATGTGCCTTTTCAGTTGATCGACGTTTTGAAGTAAATTTTGTTCAAAAACGAGTTAGGTCAAATATTTGACGGTATAAGTTCGAGTTACTTTCGACGCCGGCCGCAACGCGCGACGGGTCAAAATACTAATTTACCCATAAATGCCCAATGGGTCATTTTGGTTGACCGGTGAAATGGATGAAACTTAATATTTAGGTTAGTAGGTAAGTCGTCCAAAGCCTCTTTAGTGCACAGAACCTTCTAAATTATTTTTATGACAATGAACATTACTAAAACAGTTTAAAAACACTTTGGAATCCAGATCTTGTTGGTTGCAGATACAGATGGTTAAACAGGCATATATTGGGTAAGAACCTAATAACAAAAAATGGGTCGAAATTGTCACCTCTAGTTAGAACTGAAAGTATAATTCTTTTCACCTACCATATTGATTTTACTTTAGAATATTAGCAATGAATTTTATCTTGCAGTTTACACGAAATACGTTCTTTTTTCAGATTCAACACCAGATTCCCACATCACTCATATCTCTAGAGAAAATGGATCAAGAAAACGAACATTATCGGACATGTTAGACTTACTTCCGTCACTCAAGTCCCAAAACATACTCGAACAAACCTCCAAAAGAAGAAAACTCACAAACACAACTTCTACGCAAAATCAGTTAGGCAGTGTAAGCAATGTTGAAAAATACAGTTATGTGAATCTTATTGCAGAAGCAAATAAAGGCGACGCACCATCAAGTATATACGTGTCTGCTCTTTTACACGTGGTCAGACACTGTTCACTCTGCATCAAACATGCTCGGTTGACTAGTCAAATGGACGCACTTGACATTCCATATGCAGAAGAAGCAGGCTTAAGAACCCCATCTTCAAACATATGGTTCAAAGTCCCGTTTGCAAGTAATGATACATGGGAACATATATGTTTAAGACTCGGGAAACCTGGCAGCATGTATTGGGATGTCAAAATTAGCGACCAACATTTCATTGACTTGTTTGACCTTCAAAAGGGAAGCACTAGCACTCCGTGGGGATCTAATGTCAGGATTGCTAACACATCTGATATAGATTCTCATATTCGTTATGATGCAGATGGGGTTGTTTTGACTTATAATTCCGTTGAAGTCGATAGTGTTAAAAAGATGGTTGCGGACATTCAGCGGTTGTTTAATGCCCGGACATTTGCTTTAGGAATGAGGAAATTACTGATTGTTAGACCTGATGAGAAAACAGAAGAAAGTCGGTCCAATGGTGACATTAGATACTCAGAACAAATGAGGAAGGCGTTTAAAATCGAGGCCGTTGGATTAATGAGTTTGTGGTTTAGTTTTGGCTCGGGGGTTTCAGGGGTTCTTGCTCGTTTTGTTGTTGAATGGGAATCGGGTAAAAGTGGCTGCACGATGCATGTGTCACCTGACCAACTTTGGCCTCATACCAAGGTATGTTTTAAACTTTTAAAGTTACTACTTAAATGTAATGCATTTTAATTGACATAAAATGGATTTTTAGGGTTATGGAATTCTTCTTCTTCTTCTTTATTTTTTTTTATTTTTTGAGTTTTTCCACATAAAATAATAGAATGGAATTAAAGTTTAAAATAACAAATTTACCCATATATCATGTCATAAAATAACAAATACATGGTATCCATGTCAGTGTTCAACTTTTAATAGTGGTAAAATGCTTATATGTATGTTTTCAACAAGTTAAGGGAGTTAATCAAGTTAAAAGACATTAAGGTTCTTACCTGTGAAAAATAGGAAAGTTGGTTGGGTTTTCTTTGATTTGCCCACTTACCAAAAATTTTAACAAATACACATATTTTTGGTAACTCTTAACAAAATTTAAGGATTTACTTATGTAAAAAAAGTTCAGGGACTAATATGTGAGAACTCAGAAAGTACATTGGGTTTCTTTTTTCTTTTATCATGTCTTCACTGGTTGATTGATTAAAACTAGCGGGAGCTACCATGCATTGCGGCGGTGCGGTGTTGAATGTTTACGTGACGACGACATATTGGTAAATCACGAAAAAGCTACGTCATTGTAAAAATAAACCTTAAGAAATACAAAGCGAACTTTAAATATTCGTTTAAGAAAAAGTAAAAAACGAAAAATCATAAGAGAAAAATGAAGAAAAAAACCTACAAAACTTCGATGACTTGTTCGAACAAACTTATATCAAGACACAGATAAAAATAAGCACATTGCAACGACACGCTGGGAGCTTTATAAAAATTATAAGTTAAAAGTTGTAAGTGAAAGCAAAGTTCGTTTAAAAGTAATAATAATTACGAATGCTGCCGGTTCCGAAACCAATGTCAAGGCGATATCGGTTCGGTTCGTCACGGTAAAAATAATCAAATATGTTCGACCCATTTGACTTTAAACAAACCTTTTATTGAAATGTAGATGAAAATAAGCACGCCGTAACGGTATGTTTGGAATTTTACAACGCGTTATATTATATTATTAGAATGACGTAAAAGGTAAACGACATCACTTTATACAACAAAAAAAACTAAACCATGGGTCAACTTTGATGACATGCACATTTGTGATTCAATAACTTGTACATTACTATCCACCACTCGGTTTTAAACAAATTCTCGGTTTTAAACAAATTTTATATCAAGTCATAGATAAAAGCTAGCAGTCGCAGTGGCATAATCGGAACTGTATAAGATATCGTATCTTAAAATTTATAAGAGAAAAAGAAAATATGTTCAAAACTAATTACAGAAATAAATAAATAATAATTATACTATTCATTTAAGTTTAAAATTGTACATAGAGTAATAATAATAATTACAGAAATAAATAAATAATAAATTTACTGTTCATTTTAGTTTTAAATTGTAATATATAGAGTTATGCTTTTATTACTTGTACATTACTCTTCACAACTCGGTTTGAAACAATATTTATATCAAGATGCAGACAAAAATTAGCATGTCGCAACGGAATAATCAGAACTTTATAAAATATCGTATCTTAAATTATAAAAGTTATAAGAGAAAAATAAAATATGTTAAAAAATAATTACTGAATTAAATAATAATAATTTTACTATTCGTTTAACTTTCAAAGTGTACATAGAGTAATTCTTTATTCAGTTTTTAGAGGATTTCATCAACGGGACAGAAGTTTCATCTCTTTTGGACTGCATTCGTCTTACCGCGGGTCCCTTACATGCTCTTGCTGCTGCAACACGTCCTGCACGGGCTGCTCCAGTTTCCGGGGTTCCTGGTGCTGCTTCATCTGTCTCAACACTATCAAAACCAAACGCTTACGGGCAGATGCCAAATGGTTCGAACCCGAATGCTGTTCACGGTCCCGGTTCTGGTGCGAACCCTGGTGCATCCGCCATGTTGACTGCTGCTACTGTGGCTGGGCGAGGTGGCCCGGGAATCGTTCCTAGTTCACTATTGCCAATTGATGTCTCGTTTGTTCTTCGTGGTCCCTATTGGATTCGGATAATATACCGGAAACATTTTGCGGTTGACATGAGGTGTTTTGCTGGCGATCAAGTTTGGTTACAACCCGCAACACCGCCAAAAGGCGGTCCAACAGTTGGAGGGTCATTACCTTGTCCACAGTTTCGTCCCTTCATTATGGAACACGTTGCTCAGGAGTTGAACGGGTTAGACCCGAATTTCACCGGTGGTCAATCTACAGTTGGACCAACTAATTCCAACAATTCAGTTGCATCTTCCAGTCCACAACTCTCGACCTCCAACGGCAACCGAGTCGGCCTTGCGGGTCCTACAATGTCTCGCCCAGGAAGCCAACCCGTTGGTTTTAACCGTGCTACAAATGCCATGTCAGGGTCGCTGAATTCGCCTTTAGTTCGTAGAGCACCTGGTACAGTTGTTCCTGCTCATGTTAGAGGAGAGCTTAATACCGCTATTATCGGGCTTGGGGATGATGGCGGTTATGGTGGTGGGTGGGTCCCTCTTGTTGCTCTCAAAAAGGTTCTTAGAGGCATTTTGAAATATCTTGGTGTATTATGGCTTTTTGCGCAATTACCGGAACTCTTGAAGGAAATCCTTGGATCGATTCTTAAAGATAATGAAGGTGCACTCTTGAATTTGGATCAGGAGCAGCCGGCCTTGCGCTTCTTCGTGGGGTAAGAGTATAATCGTAAATTATTTATGTTTTGACCCGTTACTCGACCTGCCCGTTTTGCTTGTTTACATGAAATAATAGTTGATCTTTGCAATAAATATAATTAGAGATGGCAAAATGGGCAGGTCGGGCAGATTGGATAATGGGTCACCGAGCACTATGAGGGTTGAAATGGTTCAGTTAGGGCTGGTTGACTAGAAATACTCTTTTAAAGTTATATATTTCAATAAGAGTAAAATGTCATTTTTGTCCTTGAGGTTTGGCCACTTTGCGACTTTCGTCCGAAGGTTGTTTTTCCACATCTGGATCCAAAAGGTTTGAAATCTTGCCATTATCACCCAACTCTTTAACTCCATCCTTTTTTCTTCGTTAAATGAGGGGCCTTTTCGTCTTTTTAGACATTTTTATTAAAATAAAAAACACTATATAAAAGTCACCTCTGTTTGACTTTCTCCCATCCCAAACCCCTTTACTCATCGCAAAAATTGTCCAAAAGGACAAAAATGTCCCTCATTTAACGGAAAAAAGGGATGGAGTTAATGAGTTGGATGAAAATGACAAGGTTCAAACCTTTTGGATCCAGATGCGGAAAAATAAATCTTTGGATGAAAGTCACAAAAGTGATCAAACCTTGGGGACGAAAATGGCAATTTACATTTTCAATAATAATATCATATTTTGACTAAATTGATTTGCGAGTTCCATACAGTAAAAATACAGTTTCAGACTTTTGGTTACCTTTGGCCCGTTTTCTTTTAGCTATATTTTTAAAATTCAGATTTAACCTGTTTGAGCGTTTAGAGAAAAAAAACGCTATCCAAACTGACCTGTATATAAGTAAACGCTCCCGAATTGCTACATCTTGATACAAAATATCAAAGCTTTCTTGTATTAATTAGATAATTTGATGCAGGGGCTACGTATTTGCGGTTAGTGTCCACAGAGTTCAACTTCTTCTCCAAGTTCTTAGCGTAAAACGGTTTCATAACGCACAGCAACAGCAGAACACCTCGGTAACCGGTCAAGACGAATTAAGTCAAACTGAAATAAGTGAAATATGCGACTACTTCAGCCGCCGTGTTGCATCTGAACCGTACGATGCATCCCGTGTTGCATCGTTCATCACTCTTCTCACATTACCAATTTCCATTTTGCGAGAATTTCTAAAACTAATAGCATGGAAAAAAGGTTTAGCTCAGGCCCAAGGCAGTGATATTCCACCGGCACAAAGATCACGAATCGAGTTATGCCTTGAAAACCACACGGGATTAGTTACAGACGGAAGTTCGGAAAACTCATCAGCTTCAAAAAGTAATATTCACTATGACCGCCCTCATAATGCTGTTGACTTTGGGTTGACCGTCGTTCTTGACCCCGCACACATACCTCACATTAACGCTGCCGGTGGTGCTGCATGGTTGCCGTATTGTGTTTCCGTGAGGTTGAAGTATTCGTTTGGTGAAAACCCGAATGTGTGTTTTCTTGGAATGGAAGGCAGCCACGGTGGGATGTCGTGCTGGCTTCGGGTTGAAGACTGGGAGCTTTGTAAACAGAGAGTGATTCGGACAGTGGACGGGTCTTCGGGTGGAGATGTGAATCAAGGGAGATTGAAAACGGTGGCGGATAATGTGCAGAAGACGCTACACAACTGTCTTCAAGGGCTGCGTACTGGCGGAGGCGGTGTTGCCGGAGCCAACTCGACTTGACTTGTGGTTATTTATAATTGGTGGTATTTGTTTTGGGGAACACTATATGTAGTATTTTTAGGTTAAAGTTTTCCCTTTGTACAGATCAGGAAGTGTTATTTTGTGTTCTTATAAACATTGTCTTCATCTTCTGAACAATAACAAATAGTGGTTTCAGTGCATTATTTCAAGATAAGCTCGAGCACAGTACGTTTAGCTTCATAGAGCTAGAGCTTGTTTTGGACTATATATCCAAAGCTCGAGCTCGGATTGTGAGGTTTTCTAGACTCTGGTTCGGCTAATTTATTATTTATTTAATTACACTGTATGCTTGGGTAATATATACATTGTAGCATTCGATTTTGAACCTTAATGCTGTTGTATACTCTCACATAATCCATATGGCCTACTATTGAAACATTATGTCTAATCTAGCCTCTAGGATCGGCACTGAAATTACTGATCCCGAAAATAGCAAAAATGGTACCCTTGGTATGGTATGGTATTTTAAGGTGTTACCGAACTGAAAGTACAAATTCTGAAAATGGCAAAAAGTGGGTATTGAATTGGTACCTAAAATGACGGTTCGATTTAGGTGCCTGATACCATTTGCTCATTCTGGATGATACTCATTTTTTTAGTAATTGTTACAAAACATGATCTTAATTATGCTATGTTAATGTTAAAGACATAATGCCATCGTATATAAGTGTAAATTATACATTGGCAGCCGATACAAACATACGAACAAAGTTATGAGAAAAAAAAGACCCTGGAATATCAACAAGGCATAACATGAGACATAAAGAGCATCTAATGCCATTATCCACATCGCATCAACTCTTTAGTGGAGATAAATTATAAACACTAGTATTAGTTATCCACAATATTCATTCTAACCTTCAATCTTTCATGGATGCACCACCACCACAATCACCACCACCTCCGACGCAGCAGCAGCTGCAGCCGCAGCCGCATGAAGAACACAACGCACCAATCCTAAAATATAAGGTGATATAAGTTACCAACCATACATATACATATATAATATTATCAACTTTAGTTATGATCTTCGCCTCATGCATGTTCTTGCAGACATGGGTTCTCAAAGTCTCCATTCACTGTGTTGGTTGCAAGCGAAAAGTTAAGAAAGTCCTCCAAACCATTGAAGGTATTTAAGCAAAAGCTACAAGTGATTTATATGGTGGTTATCAACATAATATTGGTTCTGAAAAAAAAAAAGTATTTTTGTGTTTCTGAGCAAAGAAAACTTTAGTTTTGCAGGTGTGTATATCATTGATATTGATTCCAAGCAGCATAAAGTTACAGTTGTAGGCAACGTTGAAGTGGATGCGCTTATAAAGAAGCTGGTAAAGACCGGAAAGCATGCCGAGAAGTGGCCGGAAAACCCCCCCAAAAAAGAGAAGATGCCTGTCTCCGGCGAGAGTAAAGGGTTTGAAAGCAGCAGTGATGAAGAAGATAACAATAACAATAATAATAATAATCACCCCCCAACTGGACCAAATGAGAATGGAAACACTCCAGGTAACTAGGGCGGAACCAAGGGGGTCAAGAGGGTCCGCTGACCCTCTGATCACCAAAACTTTTTAGATTTTTATATATAGAATATGATTTCCTAAAGAAAACATAAGTTGGGAAAAAAACCTGTGATGACCTCTGACTAAAAAGTTCTAGTTCCGTTACTGCAGGTAAAAGCGGTGGTCCATCGGTAAAGTTCGCCGGTGTCCCGCAGAATATTCCAGCTCAGGCGAGTGATCAAATAGGTGGTGGCGGCGCTGGCGCTGGCGGAGGAGGGCAAGGTGGTAAGAAAAAGAAAAAGAAGAAGAAAAAAAAGAGTTCAGGTGCAGCAAAGGCTCCTGGTGGACCAGCAGACACTGGATTGGTACCTCCAGAACCGGGGAATACTCAAGTGGTTGATCGAATGCATCTCGGCTCTCCACGTGGCAACTCGTATCCGGTGCATGCTGGTCCAGCTTACGCTGTATGTTACAATGAGGCGCCCCCGAGTGGAAACAGTGGTCATGCGTACTATATTCCTACAACGCCATACACATATGATTACACGGAGGATGATGATGGCTACGTAATGTCATCTCGTCCGTCCGATACATTTGAGATACTTAGTGATGAAAATCCATATGGATGTTATATTATGTAACTATGTAAGGCAATGTTCCTCCCCGTCTGAGTCGGCGGTTAGAGAGGTGTTATTATTCCCCTAATCTAACCGTAAGAATGTTTGGAAGGCGGTATTTTTCGCAACTTGTTGGTTCATTTGGCGTGTCCGTAATGAAAAAGTATTCAACAACAAGAATCCGTTTATCTAGAGATTGGTTGAAGATATAAAGCCGCAATGAGTGTCTAATAGAGCTAAGAATCTACGTATTGTGTGGGTAGAATGGTGTAATATTAAGTTTTCTAATCTCGTGTAGGATGATTGATATGTACTCGTGGTGTATCCCCTAGCATGTTGCTAGGGTAGTTTTTAACTTTTTATGATAATATACGTCGTTCAAAACTCAAATGTAACCATGTATGAGTTGTCCTTTATTTGAATATTATTGCAAAGTCATCATGTATGATAATAAGGTAAAAGTGGTATAACTACAGGGGCTAAAATCGTAATTTACTTTAGTTTTTTCTTGTTCCTTTTATTTGAACTAGTATTTTGCCCGCCGCGCGTTGCGGCGGCGCGCGACGGGTAGAAACATATAGTAAGATAAAACATGATTCGTAAAACGCATGCGTAAAAGACAATTATAAAAAAAGTGTAAAACACAAAGGTAGACACAAAGTGTTAAACACAATGCCTAAGACATTTCGTAAAACACAACGCATTGGCATTTGCAAAAGTATGAATTTTAGTTTAGGGATTACAATTGAAATTTTTTTAAAGTTGGGCGGGTGTAAAAATGGAGTAATAGTGCAATGGGTAAAAAAGCAAAGTCTAAAAAAGATAAAGTGTAAAAGTATAGAGGTGGTGGCGGAAATGTGTAAAAGATGAGGGGGTGTTGGTGGAAATGTAAAAGAAGAGAGTTGGTGGCGTAACTGTGTAAGAGCTAAGGGGGTGATGGTGGAAAACCAAAGTAGATGGTTGGTGCTGACATAGTTTGAAAGATGAGGTAGTGGTTTTGAAAATTCAAAGTAGAAGGCTTAGGGACTAAATTTGCCATTTTATGAAACTTTAAAGGTACCAAAGTTAAGGGATTACAACATCATAAAAGTACGGGGGTAGGGAGGCAAAGCCGGTAGGAAACCCACCGACTTTGTCTTTTAAGATTGTATACAATGTGATTTTAATTTTTAATTATATATAATTACCAATAGTTATATCCTATCAAAATAGCTAGTATGTTCGAGATTATGAAATTTCGTGTATGTAACATTTACACTTTAATGTATCTTCTTATTGTTCAATGGAAAACTATTTTTTTAACGGAAAACTAATATTCATATACATGACTTAACCTACTCTTAAATATTTATATACAAGCATTTTGTAAGATTTGAACTCTCAATTTCTAGGTCAAAGGAAAGATAGGTTACCACTACACCATGTCATCTGGAGACATTCATGAATAAAATTATGCAATACTCTAGTAATGATAAATTGAATAGAATGAGGTTGTGGAATGCGAACGCTGATTTTTATTTGTTAAATTTTGAATTAACGATTTTGGTTTGAATTTAAAAGAAAAATCCAATACCGCGACTATAGTTTGGTAGGATTTCGTTTGTCAAAATCGAACCGATAACTAATTTTTTTAACAACAAATTTGGATCACTAATGAACCACTGGAGTATCGTCGTGCCACTAGCGGAACCACCCAATCATATTCAGGACCTCAAGGTCCCTAAATTCACCCCTAAAATGCCACTAGGCTATAATGACATGTCCAATAACTAATATTATTTTGGTTTTGATGAAACACAGGTTAACACCAAGGTTAATCTGTGGGGTTATTTCTTCCGTGGGTTCAATCTCCTTTCTTACTCGTAGAAATGACCCGGATCCTGCAAAACAGCAACACCGTTAGTCTCGTTAAGAGGGGAATATGGGGGTTTCCCTTTTAACCAGGCTCCGGCGTGAGAATAAGTACTGTTCTGAGAGAGAATAAACAGTGTGTGTTGAGTGTGAGAGTATAAAGAGCAAGATGATTCAACCTGGATGATGAAGGGTCCTATTTATAGCCGGAGGGTGAAGGAGGGAGGAGCAGCTGTGCCAGCTGTGGTTGCGCGCCAGCTGTCCGACCAAGGGGAATATCCTTTTGGTCTCCTCTGCCGTGGTCAGTGTAGTGGTACACGTGGCGCGCTTACATTTGCCTATTTTGGAGACGTCGTACTGGTCCTGTCGGACTGCTCCTTGATTCGTCGCAGGCCTACCTGGCGCTTGATGACTGGTGACATGTGTTGTCCTTTTTGCCGGATGGAGCATCTTTGGTGCCACCCTGATGTTTTCCAGAAGCTTTTAGAAGCTTCTGGATGATCTTGCTGATGTAAACGCCACATAGGATGGAAAAGTGGTGTGGTCTTTGCCATGTGAGCAAGGAATTGGGACCATACCTCTTCAAGTCCCCCCAGTCCAGTGTGCCTTCTAGTTGAGTTGATTGTCTAGGAGGGATTCTGGACTTATGAAGGTAGTGGTTTCTGTGGCGTATGTTTGTTATGTGAAGTTGTACCGACAGGACGTATGGCGCATGCTTTTGTGGAAAACTTGAAAAGTTGAGCCAAATGGACGCATGGCGCATGGGTTTTGGCAACTTGTAAAAGTTGAGCCAAATGGACGCATGGCGCATGGGTTTTGGTAACTTGAAAAGTTGAGCCAAATGGATGCATGGCGCATGGTTTTTGGCGACTTGTAAAAGTTGAGCCAAATGGATGCATGGCGCATGGTTTTTGGCGACTTGTAAAAGTTGAGCCAAATGGACGCATGGCGCAATGGCACTTGTTGTTTTCTTCTGAAGGAAGTTTTGTTGTCTTGGGAGGGTGCGACTGATGTGACTGTCTGGTGTCCCCTGTCTTATCGAAGGTGAACAGGCGCCTTTTCAGTCATGTCAGTTACTTTCTGTCAAGGTGTCAGGCGTCTGTTTCCCATGCTCTCGAAAAAAGAGGTGACGTCTTCTCTCTCTTTTGACGTGTTTCTCCCCCATTGGTTGCCTTTCTGGATTCTGACGGCCCACTACCCATCGCATTAAATGCGATGGGTATAAATATAAAGGCGGTTTCTCCTTCTTCCCCACTTTTCAAAATTTGAAGTTTGGTTCTCTCCCACTCCTTCGTCTTTTCTCCTTCTTTTCTTTGAGTGTTTTCGTCCAACTTCTGATTTTCTTCATCATGTCTGGGGCGAATCCTTCCCAGAAGAAGAAGAGAAATAAAGGGAAAACTCCCCCGGGTCCCGACCAGGCGGTTATAGGGTGGAAAGAAGAGGAGTTCCACAATCTGGTGAGGGAGATGGGTTTCCTACCTGAATGAGGAGCCTAGTATCCGACTGCTGGTTCGACTGCTATGGATGCACCCCCGGGCTACATGACTTTGTATGCTGCGTTTTTCCGGGAGGGCAACTTCCGGCTTCCAATCACCAGGGTTACTGCCGAAGTTTTGAGGAACTACGGGCTCCATCTTTCTCAGATCAATGCTATTGGGCTTCCCCGTATTACTCATTTTGAGTTTGTTTGCATGGCTAACCGTTTGGAGCCGACTTTTGCGATGTTCAACGTCTTTTATACTGTTACGTACACTAGTGGCTTTTATTCCTTTAACTCTCGGACCGGTGTTACTCCAGTTTGTTCTGTTCCCTTGAAGAGTCTTCATGATTGGAAACAAAAGTTTTTCTATATTCGCCGAGGTGTTATCCCTATGGATATGCATTACCGGTCAGTGAATGAGGGTATTCCGAAGATAGACGTTTTGTCGGGTTTTGCTGAAGAGAACTGGTATAAAAAGATAACACATAAAGCTACAGCCATTTCTCAGTTGGAGGAGATGGCTTTGGTTGGCGCTGGGATGAGTTTGTTGTGGGTTCCGAAGAACCCTCTGGGTGTTCCTGTGTACGGTTACCAAGGCAAACGTATGCAGTTTTATTATTATTATTTTATTTTATTTTACCGTCCGTTTTCCCTTATTCTTTTGTGTTTTGCAGTTGGATATAGCTTGTTGAATGTTTTGGATCCAAAGGCCGCGGGTGCCATGGTTGAGGCGATTCAAGAAGACGGAAAACCGGCTTGGTTGGAACAGATTCGCCCGCGTTTCCTGCATCCCACAAACGATAGCTTTGTTGCCTATGCCAATGTTATGTTAGGTGAAACTGATGAAGATGATCCTATTGGTCCTACCCGAGAGGAAGTTGTTGTTCTCTCGAGTGGAAGTTCTGGTTGATCCCCTGGAGGTATAACTTCTCATTCCGCGTGTGCAGGTCCTACGCAGGGTGTTGTTAATGAGCCTGTTCAAGAGACTGTTGGTGATGATGATGATGTTCCAGTTGGGTCCACTGATCCACTAGAGACGAGAAGGAAAACGAAAGCTGATAAGCCGGAGAGGAAGGAGCAGAGGTTTGAGGGAAAATCTGCTGGTACTCCTCGTAAGCGACCCTCTACTCTTCCTGTCCTAGATTATGTAGTTGTTTCTGATACATTGTCTGGTTTAGGGACCGGAGAGAAACCTCGTGGGTCCGATCCGGACGACCGCGTTACCTTGACGGAACTGATGCAGAAAAAAGCTCTTGATGACAAAAAGCGAAAACTTGATGAGCAGCCTGCTGCTCTTCTTGCTTCGAAAAAGGTTAAACTCCAGAAGGAAACTGCTCCTGCACCTTCCGAATCTGAGATTGATATGGGTATATTTAGTGGTGATCGTGGTAATCTCTTGGAGGAAATATTTGCTGCCTCTGCTCCTACAGGTGAAGCATTTGTGATTGTGGGCTTTGTCATCTGGGTTTTTTGCTTGTTTTTTATTTTTGTGTTTATCTTGTCTCAGGTGTCAAGTCAGGTAGACCACCGCGCAGGGTTGATGTTTCAAAAATTACTCCTCCTACCTCTCCGCCGTCAAGGACCATTGACTTGTCTCCTCCTCGTGATGATCCTGGGAAGAAGAAAAAAGATGATGTGACCACTGAGCATGTGGGTGAAGGTGGTGGTGATGCTGCAGGTGGCGATGGTGCAGGTGGTGATGGTGGAGGTAAGGGTGCTGACACCACAGTGGAGTCCAGTCAAACCGCTCCACGTCAAACCATTTACACCAAACGCCCTCCGGGTGACGGCGGTGGGGCTACTTCAGGTGTTGTCCGCAGCCCCCAGTTTGAGAATGTTCGTGCTGATTCTTGGGATACACATAACCCTGCTTGTGATGATCTGCCACATGCCCCTCGCTGGAGTTTAACCCAAGGTTCCAGGATGAATGATCTGGGTAACTGTCATGATTTCTTCTCGCTATCTCTCCCCCCTGCTGAGAGGATGTTTCAAAAGAAACGCAATCGGTTTGAGTTGTTAGATGATCATGTGCGCGCTGGGGTTAACTATTTCGCCACTTCTCAAGAGATTGTGCGTGAATGGAGATTGATGGGAGAGGAGACAGTTGAGTTTGAAGATGAGAAGAGGGCATTTGCTGAGGAGAAAGAGAAATTTAATGCGGAGAAGAAGGGTTTGCTATGGAGGGTTGCGGATGCTGAACGGAAATTCGAGCAAGAGAAACAGGTCAACGTTCAAAAGCAAAAGGACTGGGAGTCTGCCTGTGAACGTACTAATGTCGAGATGCAATCCCAACGTGACGCTATTGTGCGTTTGTCTAGTGAAAAGACAGAGATTGCTGAGGGAGCTCAACAGGCGCGTGTTGCGTTTGAAAAGAAATAAAAAGAGTATGTTGATCGCATTGCTAAACTGGAAAACCTTGCTAAGCAGAAGGTTACTGAGTGTGAAGCTACTGAACGTCTTCTTGAGGAGAAAGTTGCTGAGTGCAAGGCCTCTGAACTTCTGGTTGAAGAAGTTTCTGCTGATTGCAAGTGGCTGCTTTCGCACGCGGTGCCTTTGGTAACTTCCTTTGTTTATTTTGTTTTCTGGTTTGCTATACTTTCTTCTTACCTTGTTGTATTTTGCAGATTGCGGAGCGTATTGTTAACTCTCGCGAACTTGCTACTTACATGTTTGAGTTGGGTCAAGCGGGGTACAATAGTGGTCGGAAGTATGGCTATGCTGAGGGTAAAGCTGCGGCTGTCAGTAATGAAAAAGATTACCACTTCGAGCTTTACAAAGAGAACTGTAATGGTAAATATGCTGCCAAGTGCAAGGAGTTCGCGTCTCTGGAGTTTGCCGTTGTTAAGGCTGCTCACAAGCTATCCCGGAAGCCAGATGGTGTCGCCTTATTGAAGAAAGCTCTTGGTGATGAAGGTAACGCGGCTGGAGGTGCTGGGACCAGTCATCCCGAGTGAAGGATTCCGGCCTGTGTGCCGCGTATGGCCTTAAACGGCCCTGTAATCATTTGACAACTTTTGTGAACAATTTTAATTTTTGCTTACCTGTTATGTTTGTGAACATTCGGCTATGCTTGATGTTTGTTATGTTAATATTCGCCTTTGTTTTATGCGAATTTTGTTATCGTCACAATATGTGCATGTATAATTACTTTGATTAGGTGTCGCGAATGAATGATTGCGCTGACAGGTTGTGTTGTGTTAACTACAATGTTTGATCTGTCGTATATGTGCGCGGGTTGGTTCGTGACTACGGAGTGATCGAGTTGCAGGTTATTGTGTGGGCTCAGCTGTGTTCAGCTTTGGGAGCCTTACAATGCTTGCTTCCCATGCTATCGATATTTTCGTGTTTGTGTGGGCACGGAGTTTTGTTTTGGCGTTTTGTAGGCTTTGGTTGTGTTTCTGACCCGGCTGTGCACTTGGTTGTGACGAGCCTTGGAGGTCTACAACGTTTCCTATGGTCGAGCCATTAATGTTTTCGTGTACGCCCAAAGTAATATATGCAGCTGTGACAAGAAATTTGCATAATACAGAGATAGCCAAACACTTCTTGTATTACTATAAATGTGTTGGTGATTCGACCATTGCAATTACATAACCTTTTTACATATAACACTTTCTCAGCTGTTGAGCGTTCCAAGTTCGTGGAACCTCCTTGTTGTCAATGGTGCGCAGCTTGTAGGCTCCCTTTCCGAGTACTGCGTCTACAACATATGGACCTTCCCACTTGGGAGCCAGTTTTTCGGGTTTTTTGGCGTTAGACGCCTCATTGTCCCTCAAGACGTAATCTCCTGGATTGAAGGTGCAGATGCGGACTTTGGAGTTGTAATACTTCTCCAGTTTTGTCTTGTACTTTGCTTTATTTATCGCCACCATCTCTCTCCTTTCTTCTAGGAGGTCAAGGTCCAACCTCCGCTCTTCCTCATTGTTGATCACGTTCATGGAAAGAATTCTTGGCGATGGCAGCCCGATCTCTGCTGGTACCACAGCCTCGGACCCATAGACTAGGCTGAACGGTGTCTCGCCGTTGCTTGTTTTGGGCATTGTCCTATGGGCCCACAAGATGCTGGGCAATTCGTCGACCCAACCTCTCATTTTCTCTCCTAGTCGTGCTTTGATACCATCTACGATGCTCTTGTTGACAGCTTCTACTTGACCATTCCTCTGCGGATGCGCAACCAAGGAGAAGGTATGCTCTATATGTAGCTCTTGGAACCACCGCTGGAGATCTTCTGCGGCAAAATTCGTCCCATTATCGGTGATAATTCTCAGGGGTAATCCAAATCTGCAGATTATCTGTTCCCAGATGAAACGCCGTACTACGATGGATGTGGTTGACGCCAGTGCCTTCGCCTCTACCCATTTTGTGAAGTAGTCAACCGTGACTATAATAAATTTTACTGCACCCGGGGCTTCAGGAAAGGGGCCAACCATATCTATTCCCCATTATTGAAACGGCCACGCCGTTTTCACGGGGACTAGCTGTTTCTTGGGACGCATCGTCTTTGGGGTGTGTCTCTGACACCCGCTGCATTTTCTCAGAACTTTCACTGCGTCTAAATGCATTCCGGGCCAGTAGTACCCGGCATTCATCACTTTTGCTACAACCATTCTCGGTCCGGCATGGATGCCGCAGATCCCTTCGTGTACTTCTCTGATCAAGTAGTTCGCGTCTTCTGGATCGACACATCTTAACAAAGGTCCAAGGTATGATTTTCGGTACGGGATTCCATCAACCATCTGGTAATGTTCGACCTTGTATTGAATCTTCCGTGCCTCAGCCTTGTTTTTTGGTAGTATCCCAGACTGTAGGAACATGATTATGGGGGTCATCCAAGACGTCATTCCCAATTGAATCACATTCACCTACCTCAACGGAACTGATGGGTTGCTCAAGACTTCGATGCGTACATCCTTGGCCAAATGCTGGAAGCTTGTACATGCTAACTTACTCAGTGCGTCGGCTGGTTTGTTCTCACTTCGATTGATGTGGTGCACCTTGTAGGAATAGAAGGTTTGTAGCAACGTCTTTGCTTGACTCAGGTAGAGCGCCATTACATCTCCTTTGGCTTCGTATTGCCCGTTGATTTGCCCGGCCACTAACATGGAGTCCACATGCGCTTCGATGTGTCTAACTCCCATTTTGATTGCCAATCTTAAGCCAGCAAGGAAGGCTTCATATTCGGCTTCATTATTCGTGCTCTTGAAATCCAACCGTATGGCGTAGGTGAATTCATGTTTGTCAGGGCTCACCAGCCGAAGCCCTGCACCTGCGCCATCTTCGTTAGATGCGCCGTCTGTGTATAACAACCACGGCTCTTCTACTTGCTGTTTTTCGGCTTTTTCCATTGCTTTACATTCCCGATCCTTGTCGTCAGGTACTTCTGTCATGAAGTCTGCTAGCACTTGGCCCTTGATTGCTGGTCTTGGCCTGAAAACCACATTATGGCCCCTGAGTTCTATCGCCCACTTTGCTAGTCTTCCTGAAATCTCTGGCCTTGCGAGGATGTTGCCAATATTGTAGTTTGTTAGCACGTGAATGACGTGGTTGGCAAAGTACCTGCGCAGCCGTCTTGATGCATGGATCAATGCGAGTACTAGCTTTTCCATGATGGCATACCGGGTTTTTGGGTCGGTCAAGGTTCGTGATACATAGTAAACTGGTGTTTGGATACCTTGTCGATCAACAAGTAACACTGCTCCTACTGCTCTGTCGGAGGCTGACAAGTATAGTACCAGAGGCTCTCCTTTTACCGGCGCCGTCAGTGTTGGCAATCTTATCAGGCAATCTTTCATCTCGCGGAACGCGCTCTCGGCTTCCGGAGTCCATTGAAATTGAATTTTCTTCATGCAGTTGTGGAGTGTTTTGATAAACGGGAAAGATTTAGCTGCGTGATTGGCCAGGAAGCGGTTAAGTGCTGCCAACCGTCCTGCCAATTTTTGCATCTCCTTGATCGTCGAAGGTGAAGGCATGCGTTCGATTGCTTGTATTTTATCAGGATTTACTTTGAAGCCATCTTTTGTGACGATGAAACCCAGGAATTTTCCCTCTTCCATGCCGAAAGAGCATTTCGCTGGGTTTAGCTTGATACTTACTCCGCGCAAGGTGTCAAACGTTTTTTGGATGTTCATCAGCATTGTATTCTCTTCTTTGCTCATAATGACTAGGTCATCCATATACACTTCGATGTACTTGCCGATAGCATCGTGGAATGTTTCATTCATCAGCCTCTGATAGGTCGCGCCCGCATTCTTTAAACCGAAAGGCATCTTGGTGTAGCAGTATAGCCCTGAAGGTGTGCGGAATGCGGTTTTGTCTTCATCTTGCACAACCATCTGTACCTGGTGGTACCCCTTGTAACAGTCAAGAAAACATTTCCATCGGAATGTTGCCAGCGAATCAATCTTTTCATCGATGTCTGGTAGGGCGTAACAGTAACGCGGACATGCCTTGTTTAGATCCTTGTAATCTACACACATTCTCCAACTACCATTTTGCTTCTGTACCATTACTGGGCTCGCCACCCATGTTTGGTATCTGACTTCTCTGATGATTCCCGCGTTTAACAGCTCCATCACCTGCTCTTTCATAGCATCGTGTTTTATGTCTCCCAAGTGGCGCTTGGCATGCACTACCAGCTTTGCTTCTTCTGAGACGTTTAATCGATGTTCAGCTATGTGCCGTGGAACACCCACCATGTCCGCTGGTGTCCAGGCGAACACATCCATGTTTTGGAACAACAGTTTTTTTAGCGCCGCGCGCGTTAGATCGGACATTGCAAGTCCTAAGGTAACTGTCTGTTCTGGGTATGCACTGTTCAACACCCATTTTTCTGTTTCCGCGCATGGTGTTGGTTTACTTGCCTTTGTAGGTCTGAGTTCATCTGTTGCTAAGACTTCCTTGCTTGCGTATATTATTGCTACCCCCGTTTCTGTTGGGAATCCCACAGCTGAATGTGGACCGGAGCAAATCATACTGAAGTCTCCTTGAGACTCTCTTCTCAGGAGGATGTCATGTCTTGAATGTGCGGGTAACACCATGAATGTAACATCTTCTGTTCTTGAATTCCTTCCATCCGAGAGTAACACCGGGAACGATATCTGTCCAAGGGAAAAAACGGCTTCATTGCAGAAACCAGTGAGTGGGTAATCAACTGGTTCTAAGCGCGCCTTATCCTCTTGATCGAATTGATTGAAACATTGTTCATATATGATATCTGCGGTGCTCCCTAGATCAATGAAAATGTAGTCGGTTTGGTAGTGACCGATCACGCCCGAGATGACTATGGGTCTTCTTTCTCTTGGGCCTCCTCTTACAATAGGAAAAACAACTTGCTTTTCGCGCCACGAGTCGTCTTGTGTGCGCTTGTTGTAGTTTTTCCTTGGCCTTCGCTGACCTCCTTGAATCATGTGGGTTTCTAATTTCCGGAGTTTTTTGTTATCTGGTCCTTCTTCTCTTCTTTGAATTTGGCGGTAGTCGCGCTTTCCGCCCTTTACCAAATGAGTGAGTTTCCCATCTCTTAAGGCCTTTTCTATTTCTTGCTTTAGACTGAAGCAGTCGTCAGTTAAGTGACCTGTGTCTTTGTGAAACTCACAAAAAAGATTGGGATCTTGACCCCTCTTGTTTCGCATTTGTAGGGGTGGTTTGAACTGGTGATTCTCAGTGGCCAAGACCTCGGAAGGGGTCTTTGTTAGTGGTGTCCACTGTTTCTCCCTGTTTTCTCTTTTTACCTCTTTCCGGTGGGCTATCTAATTGATTGTGTGGCGCGCATCCTCCCTTGCTGGGCTTCTCTCTCTGTGACCGGACGCTTTCCATGGTTGGCCTCTGCCCTTTTTGTTGTGCCGATCATTGTGGTTATACCCGCGTTGACGGTGGTCATCACCGGTCAACTGTTTGTCTGTTTGCGCAATGGTTTTGGCTGCTTCAATGAAGGTTTCCCAATCTTTGGGTCCTCCGTCTCTTCCCTTTACACGTTTGATTAGATCATCGCACTTGACTGCCCTCATGAAGTGTGCGCGCATCATCTTTTTGCCTACATCTCCTATTTCCAGACATTCTTTGTTGTATCTAGTGATGAAGTCTTCCACACTTTCGTGGTCTCTGTGCCATATGTTTAAATAATCAGCTGGGTCTCTGGTGTGTCTACGTTGCTGAGAGAAGTGTGCAAGGAACTTCTCTCGGAAATCGACCCATGACTTGATTCTTCCTGCTGGCAGACTGTCAAACCAGATGCGCGTTGCGCCAACGAATGTTTGTGCAAAAAGGTGACACCAAGTTGGCAGGTTCCATCCACTTGTTGCTCCTGCGCCATTGAAAACTTGGAGGTGATCATCTGGGTCTATTAAGCCGTTGTGTTTGCCCACGTTGTGTGGCAATTTGGTCTTGTCTATAGCGGCTGTAGCTATTTCCTTGATGAACTTTGAGTTTTCAGCCATGTCGTCTGGACGATAGCTCAAGGTGTAGTCATGTTCTGCTTTTGGGTTGTACCCTGCGCGCTTTGCTGGTTTGTATGACTCATGTTCTGGGTGTAGCCTACTGAACACTGTGCTTTCCCCTTTGTGCGTTGGGTCTTCTTCTTCTTCCTCCCATTCAGCGTTCATATTGCGCGCGCCCAGACGGTTTTGAATCGGCCTTCTTTGTAGGTTGGAATGTTGCACGTAATTGCTTTCTGTTTCGCCATAAGTATCGCGCATATCATGCGCACTTGGCTTTTTGATGTTTGGCACATGTCCTTTCTCCGGACGCAGATTCCATGCATTAATCTGCTAAGTTGTGTGTGTACTCAGAGACCGTTGCGGTGGAGTGACACATGCTGACTGGTTAGTTTGTGCTTGAAGCAAAGCTTGTTGTGCGCTAAGTTGTGTATAAACGAGGTTTATAGACGCCATTTGTTCGGCATACCAGGAAGCCAGAGTTTTTCCTTCTGGTAGCCCTAAGAGTGCAGAAAAGTTCAGATGTGCTTGTTCCGATGGGGCTGAGGGGCCAGCTCCATGGCTTGGTGTCTGCACTGGTGGGGGTATTTGTTGGACTACCCCAGACGGAGGCTGGAAAGTGGATCCATTTGTGGTTTGGGTGATGATCCTAGTTGGATGTTGGAAGGTCGGTCCAGTTGTGGTTTGGCTAACAACCCTGGAGGCACTTCCAAAAATACTAGGAAAATCATTGTTTGCCTGCCCTTCTTGGATGATTTCGTTCCTTTGACCCCTTTGGACGTGTGCTGTGTCCGAAACGAGCTCAAAGGAAAAAACTTCTCCGTCGACTTGGTGTGAAGGGTTTTGTTCAGCCATTTTGACGAGTGTTTTTCAAAAAGAAAAGAGATGAGAGTGCTTTTTGCTAAAAGCGAATGGCGCCAATGATGAAACACAGGTTAACACCAAGGTTAATCTGTGGGGTTATTTCTTCCGTGGGTTCAATCTCCTTTCTTACTCATAGAAATGACCCGGATCCTGCTAAACAGCAACACCGTTAGTCTCGTTAAGAGAGGAATATGGGGGTTTCCCTCTTAACCAGGCTCCGGTGTGAGAATAAGTACTGTTCTGAGAGAGAATAAACAGTGTGTGTTGAGTGTGAGAGTATAAAGAGCAAGATGATTCAACCTGGATGATGAAGGGTCCTATTTATAGCCGGAGGGTGAAGGAGGGAGGAGCAGCTATGCCAGCTGTGGTTGCACGCCAGCTGTCCGACCAAGGGGAATATCCTTTTGGTCTCCTCTGCCGTGGTCAGTGTAGTGGTACACGTGGCGCGCTTACATTTGCCTATTTTGGAGACGTCGTACTGGTCCTGTCGGACTGCTCCTTGATTCGTCGCAGTCCTACCTGGCGCTTGATGACTGGTGACATGTGTTGTCCTTTTTGCCGGATGGAGCATCTTTGGTGCCACCCTGATGTTTTCCAGAAGCTTCTAGAAGCTTCTGGATGATCTTGCTGATGTAAACGCCACATAGGATGGAAAAGTGGTGTGGTCCTTGCCATGTGGGCAAGGAATTGAGACCATACCTCTTCAGGTTTTCACATGTTTAGTACCGATCAGTTTTGGTTACAAAATAATTCTGTTATTAAAAAAAGGTGATTTTTAATTTAGTTTACTGTTGACTTTGAAGGTAGTGGATTTAATATGTTTTGAAATAATAAATCCAATTATAGGTAAAGGTTCAAGTTAGGGATGAGCATGGTACCAGTACTGTATCGAAAATAACAGTACTGAAATTTGTCAAAACTAGGTATCGGTATCGAAATATTCGGTACGGTATCGGTATTTGAAGGTAAAATTTGGTATTTTACCGGTACCGAAAGTACCGACACTGAAAATGCCAAAAAGTGGGTACCGGTACCGAAAAATCGGTATGGGAAATTCGGTACCGGTATTGATACCCAGTACCATATACTCATCCTTAATTCAAGTTCTTGTAAAAATGATGAAGTTTGTGAAAAGTGTAAGAATGAGGCTCGTGATGTATGTGACACTAATTATATTTACAGATTAAGGGTAATTATGTAAATTTAATCAAAATTCAATTAAATGAATTAGATCATGGTTAACCGTTTTCGAGAGATTTTAGGAAACCATATAGCCAACACCATATCTTCCATTATTCAAGATCTGGTATCAAGTATTGTTTAATTCAAAAAATTCGTGTCAACATTTTTGTTAATTCGCAGGTATAAAACACCATATGAATTCCAAAAAAACACAATGGCTTGAATCCTAATACACTTATGGTGATTTAACATCTAAAATGATTTTGGTTATTTTGAAGTTACAAAACAACATACAAAGTAAAAAAAAAAAAAAACCCATGGCTTGAATCCTAATATAGTCATGATGTTTTAACATCTGGAATGATTTTGGTTATTTTAAAGGTATAAAACACCATTCAGATTCCAAAAACACCACGACTTGAATTGTATTACAGTCATGGTATTTTAATATCTAGAATGATTGCATTGTTATTCAAGTCATGGTGTTTTAACATCATCTACGAATGTTTGTACTGCTATTCTAGATGTTAAAACACGATAAATGTAATCACAATACAATGTTTCCAGATTCAAGATGTTAAAACATGATAACTTGAGTCATAGTCAATGTTTCCAGATGTTTAAAACACCACACCTTAAATCTGAATACAGTTTTTCTAGACACTAAAACACCACGCCTTGAATCTTAATACAGTTGGTTCACTAGATGCCGCAAATGTGTTAGGACACTCCGATCTTGCTGTCTTCAACCTTTTCGCTAAAAAAATCGCCGAACAAATTTTTAGCGAATCCTAGATGATTCAAAGTACAGAATGAAGAAGATTTGTTTGATTACATTTATAACACAATCTAAACTTTTGATTTTCTTCCATGATATCTGATTTTAAATGGAAAGAATGACAATTGTGGAACTTTGCCGGTGGTTTGATTGTTATGAGATATGGTTTTTTTAATTAGAGTAAACTGCCATTTTGGTCCATGAGGTTTGAGCAGTTTTGCCACTTTAGTCCAAATCTCAAACCTTTTGCATCTGGGTCCTTGTGGTTTCAGTTTTGTTACCATTTTGGTCCAAAAGTGAAATCAGCTCAAATTCCTTAAATTAAATCATGATGTTTTGTCCTTTTCCTCAGGGGTAATTTGGTCATTACAAATATTATTTTAACAAATTATTAATTAAAATAATTAAATTAATTAATCCCATCATTCAATTGTCCCTATAGAAAAACACACACACAGATCAAGACATGATTGTTAACTTGTAAATGCGTCAAAAGAAACCCATCATTCAATTCGGTGAACAACAACAACAACATTTTTCTGATTCAAAAACCCCAATTTCAAAACTCAAATCAAACTCTCATCTAATTACAATGAACTTCAACACCCACAAACCACATTGCAAAAAGCTCTGTTTTTTAACCATCAAAATCAACCTAACCTCATGAAAAAACCACCACAATAGAAGAACCCACAAGTCTTTAATATGTTGTTCATCTTCTGAAGCTCTTTTAGCCACAAAGGCGCTTTAAAGCTCTTGAAGCTTAAAACCCCTTCAAGAGTTGTTATCCTCCTCTGTTTTCCTTCAATCTATCTTTTTCGTTAAATTATCATAAAATTTTCTATCTTTATCTACTTTTCTTGATATTTGTTGCCATTAATCTTTATCTACTTTTCTTGACAAACACACACAGCCGCAAAGGCAGGTCCTCAATAGGGTTGGATTTCATATGCTTTAATATCTTACTTCAAAAAAAAAGATCTTTTATCCCACCGTCATCGTTCACAATCACCACCAATACTTGATCTTCGAAACCAGATCTGGCTTGTTTTAGGACCAAGATTGGAAGGGTTTGAGAGAAGAGGGAATGCTCCGGGTTAGGGGGTCGATTAGAGGGGAACTTATGAGAATTAGCTCATAGTTTGATAGATTCATGGCAAAGATGATATGAATAGCATGAAGAAAAAGAATGGAGAGAGAGTGAGTGAGTGATCTGGGTGGGTTTCTTTCTGGAAAAGTGAAGGGAAAGAGAGGAAGATGACTATAAAAATGAAAAACATTATTGTTTTAATAAAAGGTTTAAATAAAATAAAAAGGAAATTATCATTTTGCCACTGAAGAAAAGGATAAAATAATAGGATTTAATTTGAGAAATATGACTGATTTCATTTTTGGACCAAAATGTCAATAAAAGTGAAACCACAGGGACCCAGATGTAAAATGTTTCAAATTTAGACTAAAATGACAAAAGTGACCAAACCTCAGGGACCAAAATGACAGTTTACTATTTTTTGGTTTAGGCACTACAGTTTTATTTGAAAAAAAAAATATTATTATACTATATAGTTCTTAGGATTATGATTCTATGAATATTTGGTCATGGTTATGTGTATAACTAACCTGATTGTCATAAAAGTCAACCTTTATATTTTTTAGAGTGGAGGGAATGCTTAACCTACTTGCCTTATTTACGTAACGACTCTCTGTTTCACATCAACGTTTTTTTTATTATCGGCCACAACTTACAAAATCGCAAAAAACGGATGTGCTTCTTATACCACAACAAATTTCTAAATTAAATAAAGAGTTAATTACTGTTTTCGTCCATGTGGTTTTTCAAAAAATCACTATTTCAGTCCATTAGTTTAAAAATTGCGATCTCAGTCCCTGTGGTTTCACTTTCGTAACCATTTCAGTCCACCTCCGTTAACCTCATCCATTTATTCTGTTAAGTACATGTGAATTGACCATAATGCCCTTGTTAATAAAAAACAAAAAAAGATATCTAAATGAGTTAATTACTGTTTTCGTCTCTGTGGTTTGTCAAAAATCACTATTTCGGTCCATTAGATTAAAAATTGCGATTTCAGTTCATGTGGTTTCACTTTCGTAACCATTTCAGTCCAGTCTTCGGCATCACAACCCCACCCTCTTAATGTCCGGCGACCCATTACTCCACCCCAATTAATATCTTCCTAGCAGCATCAATTAACATAATAACTTTGAAAAATAATGTTTACCTGAACATTTTCTCTTTCTAAAATCCAAAATTAAAATTTTAGAACCATATATGTAAAAATAATGCCAGACTTCTACTTCTACTAAAGCCATGGTGGGTCGAACCCTACAATCCAATTTTAGTCCATATGTCATACAACAATAAAATCATATAAATCCAATAATAAAATCATATAAGTCCATATTTAATTAACACAAGGGTAATTTAGGTATTTCATTAAAAACTTAATGGTAAAATATACGATGTTAGGAGACTGGACTGAAATGGTTACGAAAGTGAAACCATAGGGACTAAAATAGTGATTTTTGACAAACCAAAGGGACGAAAACAGTAATTAACTCATTTAGATATCTTTTAGTTTTTTATTAATAAGGGCATTATGGTCAATTCACGTGTACTTAACATAATAAATGGATGGGGTTAACGGAGGTGGACTGAAATTGTTACGAAAGTGAAACCACAGGGACTGAAATCGCAAATTTTAAACTAATGGACTGAAATAGTGATTTTTGACAAACCATAGGGACGAAAACAATAATTAACTCTTAAATAAAAACAAAAACCTAACTAAATTGTGACCGGTTAGATTTGGTATTAGGCCCACCCCAACCCTACTCTCCCTCTCGGTATCATTGGCAAACCATTAACACATCTTGTCGCCTCCCACTTGCCAATCACCACCATGCCTGTACTTGCCCAAACCCAAGGATTGGTGTTTCCGGGTGGCCGCCCATGCCTACCACTTGCCGAGTGGGTTTGTAGAACCCACTCCAAGCACCCTTATAGTAAGTAGTACGTTTAGAGTTAAATGTCATTTAGTCCCTGTGGTTTGGGCCATTTTGCCAGTTTAGTCCAAAGGTTTCATTTTTTGAGTGTGGGTCCAAAAAGGTTTCACCATTGTCATTTTAGTTCACTGGGTTAACTTCATCCATTATTTCTGTTAACAAGAAAGGAATTTCGGTTATTTTATATGGCCGAATTGCCCTTCTAGTACACCTAATTACATATAAAATGACTAAACTGCCCTTCTCGTTAACAGAAAAAATAGATGAAGTTAACCCAGTGGACTAAAATGGCAATAGTGAGACCTTTTATGTAACGCCCGACTCTTTTGTACTTTCCAATTATAGAAAGTTTTGTTCGTATTTCTATTTTTGGAAACTTTGTATTCTTGTAATCTTTTCCTTCTTTGTAATCATTGTGAAACCGAGACTTGGATCATTAATGAAACTCGTATTTTGTTACAAATATGTTATACACACTTTATATATATGCTCGTATGTTCGAAACGGTGAATCAATTGGTGCTTAATCATTACTCTTGGAAACTAGGTGCCAAACTTGTAACTAATCTAAACTTATGCCTAGAACGTGTTTTGAACGTGAACGACACTTGATTTGATACTTATACGCTTGATTATATTTGGTTTAATACTCCTCATACTTAAATGTACCTCAAACTATGCTTTTATGGCGGATATAGTCCTTAAAAGACCTTAAAACACCAAAATAACAACTTCAGGGGCCAATTTGTAATAAATGAAACTTAGTTCCAGAAACTTAGTGGCGCGCGGCCCGCATTAACTTACCCCGTATCCTTACGCGGCCCGCATGGGCCTCAGGTCTGCAGAAAACATCTCAGATCGCGACCAGATTCGTTTTGAGCGGGATTTCTTTGTTTAAACCGAGTTTTAGCCTTAATTATCCCCCCAAAACAACCCTAATCACTCCCCTATAAGTACCCAAGGTCCTCCAAGAACTTGGACACTTTCAACACTCTCAAATCTCTCCTAAACACTCTCAAGTTCTAGCAAGAATCTGCATTTTCGGACAGATTCATACTCTTGCACTAAAATAGGTATAACTTGCTCATTTCTTAACGAAATCACCTGATTCTTCTTCCTACTTGCTTGGATAATCATGGGGTTTGATTCCTTGACTTCTCCTTGGAGAAATCAGACCTGGAATTGCCCTGAAATGGTCCAAGAACTTTCTGTTTTGTTACATACTCTTTTAAACTTGTTTAAACTTCATCCAACTTGTGTCTAACACATCTCACACCAATGTCCTAATGCTTACAACCCCTCTTATGGTTGGTTAAGCTTAAAAACATGGTTGAGACACTTGAAATCAGAGGATTAAACCTCATAGTTTTCTGTTTGTTTAGGGTGTTTTGACCCACAAGTCATGTTCGAGCTAGTTCTTGATGTAGAGTGATTATGGAACAACTTGGGTTGTTCCAAACATACAATCCTCACATGATTTGATGATTTCTCTTAGTTAGATTGTTTATATTATACTAATCATAGTTCGTGACCCTCCTTGGTTGTTTTTACATCAAGAGAAGTGGTGAACATTCAAGGGGTTCCTAAACGGAAGCTTATTCTTCCTACCCCATACATGACATCCATGAATAACTCGAGGTGCCTAAATGAAGATCTTAATCTTCTACCTCCTACTTGAATTATTGAACTTAATAATAAGTAATACTTAACCTAAATATATATATACACTCATTCGAACCTTTAATATCAAACTTGTGTTTATATGTTAAAGTAGTAGAATACAATCTAAGACTTAACACTCCAAGTATGATTCTAATGGGCATACTACCCATGAAATACAATATAACCCTAGTGGTTACGTAGTGTCATATAAGAGTATAACTTAAAGATGATTATTTTGATATCATACTTTATGTTATGTTATACTCCAAATTATAATCTTCCGTTGAACGCCAAACTCACACACCTACGTTTTCCTCGTGTAGAAGGACTAGGTGCTCCAACTTAATCTACTCCAACAACTCGCTCGCGGGAATTCCAAGTAGGAAAGCTTGCAACCGCCGTGAGTATACTCGATCCCTTTTTCCCCTTTTACACTTTGGGATGCAACATGTATAATTATGCAAACAACTTTTGAACTAAACATACTCAATCTTTGAACGAATGCATGAAACTAATGTGACTTACTTGCTATTCTTGTATGCTCTATGAACGATTTGGAACGTTATATGCTCATTGACTTGTTCGCCCACCTTAACAATTATAGCGCTATAGGATTAACGCCCCGCCTGCTGAACTATTGGGTATTGTTAAGTTACCACCCCGCTGAACGATTGGGATTAGGCTATTTTTATGCGTTGTGTTCTATGGTTTGATCATATTGTACGCCAAAATTGCATACTAGCAAGCACATATTATGGATCATGTTGGATTTGAGTTTTTATTCTATTATGCTATGTAAACAAACTTGTATACTCGCTCATTGCCTTTGCATTGAAACTCTATTTTAATACATGTTGCAGGTTGATTATTGAAGTATGGATGATTGATGAAACAAGTTTAGGGTGGACTAGATACACACCTTAAATCTATTTATCTTTTGTTGATTTGAATTTGAACAATGTTGTATTTCCATTTTACATGTTGTATGACAATTTAGTTCTTGCAATGAAATTTGAGTTTAATTAAATATTGTCACATAGTGTTATGATGTTTTGAGCAATTTGTTCGTCTCATCCCGATGTTTCCGCCATCGGTTGGGGTGTGACAGATTGGTATCAGAGCCATAACTATAGGGAATTAGGAAAATTGCCATGCTTTTGCTCTAATCTATAGTTTTAGGAATTTTGCCTCTTATGTGTTGTTTAAAACCTTTGTACTCTACCATGCATGCTTCCTAGCTACACTTCTTGTTGATTAAATTTATATGCCTTTCCTAAGGTTAACATGAATACACTTTTGTTTATTTGTATACTCTTGTAACACAAACGAGACAACTTTACCAAAATAGGCTTGAAACCCACAATTTGGTAAACGACTCTCATTCTACCTTGAACTATTTCTTTTGCACGAAATTACACCATTAAGCTAGGAGTGAAATCCACAACTTAATGGTAATTTCCATTTCAACTCTAGTGGACCCTTGTCATAGTGTCGAAATTTTATTTTGACCCGACAAGTACCAACCACATTTAGGGTACGAAATCGTCAAGCTAGGGGTGAAACCCGCATCTCGTCGATTAAGTCCCATTCCTCGATTTTCAATCTCGCCAAAGTCCCGATTGTTTCAATCGATTAGAGATGTGTAGTAACCGGAAGGGTAAGATACCGTTAATCGCTTCTCGACGAGAGTATCTTACCTATAGGCCAAAGCACGTTTTCTCTAATTCGAAAGGACTTTCGACCCACTTTGGAATAGTCGACGTTTCTCTTCCCGAATCAATCCTATGTTTTATTGAGCATCTCTTTTATGTATCTCAATTTATATGTGATTTTATACTTGAACGTTCATTCCTTTCAAAATTTCGTTTTAATCATTTCGCACGTTATCGCAATCACAAACAATAATAATCCCTCGTGAACAAACTAAATTTACAATGCTTTCATTTATCCATGTTATGCTATGTTGGACTCATGACTATGCTATATGTGACATCTAAACTCTTTATGCTATGTGAATCAATTTGAAACTTTTATGCTATGTGACACTTTATGCTATGTGAATCAAGTTATGCAAACGATTTTTCTTAAACAAACATTATGATCAAGTCTCACCCATTCGTTCTTTTGAATCTTAGATGTCTTCTCGTCACTCCAACTCGTCTAAGAAGTCTAAGTCCCGTGCTACGAAGAAGATGATGGCTTTCATGGCCGATCAATTTGCGCGCGTCGTTCCAAAGGTCATTTCCAAAATTCGAGCTTCTGAAACTCCGAACTCCTCCGTCGACTCTAAAGTCGAAATACGCAAGCCCGCTTCGTTCAACTTCAAGCACTTCTCATCGTGCAATCCCAAGCCATTCACTGGCAATGATGGGGTGACCGCCATGCTCGAATGGTTTGATAGCATGGAGGTCACGTTCATCAATAGTGATTGCCCCAAAGAGCTCAGAACGCGTAGTGCGACTGGGGTATTCCAAGCCCGAGCTCTTGAATGGTGGACGAACGAAAGGAACATTCGTTCGAACGAACTGGCATATGCGTTGGAGTGGGAAGAAGTCAAGGCCCTAATGATGGCTGAGTTTTGCCCTCCGCATGAGCAACAAAGGCTAGAGGAAGAATTTTGGGCGCTAAAACAAGTGGGAGATGAGAACCTAGCCTATACCACCCGTTTCAAACAACTTAGCTTCATTGTTCCTCACCTTGTTATGACCACCGACCGCAAGATAAGGAAGTACATCAATGGGTTACCCTCTGCTATGCGTGATACCATCGAGGCAGCCAAACTCGATAATATTGAAGCTGTTTACCGCCTCGCTGCTTCCCTAAACAACAATCGCATTCGCGATAAACACGTTGCTACCAAGATAGCCAATCAGATTACCACTGACCATGAAGCCCAAACAAGTGGTGGCGAAGGAAGGAAACGAAAGTTTCAACACACAGAGTCAGTCAACAAAGTACGCGCTTGCTACAAGTGTGGAGACACTACCCATCTTCGCCCACAATGTCCTCTATGGAACCAAGAACGACAACAAGCCCAAGACGACAACGAAGACAGCGAGGATACGCCTTCTCATTAGCAACCTTATTACCTCTGTTCGCGAAAAACCTTGTGTTGTTAAACTTGAATGTATGTCGTTTCCGGTCAAAAATTTTGATGGCAAGTTCATCACCATAGAATTTTACTTTCCGTTATTGTCTGCTCGCACTCAACATCCATGTTTTCTCGAACGACGAAGTATCCCTATCTTTTCCCGACGTCTTCCTAAATTTCGGGACGAAATTTCCTAAAGGAGGGGAGACTGTAACGCCTGGCTCTTTTGTACTTTCCAATTATAGAAAGTTTTGTTCGTATTTCTATTTTTGGAAACTTTGTATTCTTGTAATCTTTTCCTTCTTTGTAATCATTGTGAAACCGAGACTTGGATCATTAATGAAACTCGTATTTTGTTACAAATATGTTATACACACTTTATATATATGCGCGTATGTTCGAAACGGTGAATCAATTGGTGCTTAATCATTACTCTTGGAAACTAGGTGCCAAACTTGTAACTAATCTAAACTTATGCCTAGAACGTGTTTTGAACGTGAACGACACTTGATTTGATACTTATACGCTTGATTATATTTGGTTTAATACTCCTCATACTTAAATGTACCTCAAACTATGCTTTTATGGCGGATATAGTCCTTAAAAGACCTTAAAACACCAAAATAACAACTTCAGGGGCCAATTTGTAATAAATGAAACTTAGTTCCGGAAACTTAGTGGCGCGCGGCCCGCATTAACTTACCCCGTATCCTTACGCGGCCTGCATGGGCCTCAGGTCTGCAGAAAACATCTCAGATCGCGACCAGATTCGTTTTGAGCGGGATTTCTTTGTTTAAACCGAGTTTTAGCCTTAATTATCCCCCCAAAACAACCCTAATCACTCCCCTATAAGTACCCAAGGTCCTCCAAGCACTTGGACACTTTCAACACTCTCAAATCTCTCCTAAACACTCTCAAGTTCTAGCAAGAATCTGCATTTTTGGACAGATTCATACTCTTGCACTAAAATAGGTATAACTTGCTCATTTCTTAACGAAATCACTTGATTCTTCTTCCTACTTGCTTGGATAATCATGGGGTTTGATTCCTTGACTTCTCCTTGGAGAAATCAGACCTGGAATTGCCCTGAAATGGTCCAAGAACTTTCTGTTTTGTTACATACTCTTTTAAACTTGTTTAAACTTCATCCAACTTGTGTCTAACACATCTCACACCAATGTCCTAATGCTTACAACCCCTCTTATGGTTGGTTAAGCTTAAAAACATGGTTGAGACACTTGAAATCAGAGGATTAAACCTCATAGTTTTCTGTTTGTTTAGGGTGTTTTGACCCACAAGTCATGTTCGAGCTAGTTCTTGATGTAGAGTGATTATGGAACAACTTGGGTTGTTCCAAACATACAATCCTCACATGATTTGATGATTTCTCTTAGTTAGATTGTTTATATTATACTAATCCTAGTTCGTGACCCTCCTTGGTTGTTTTTACATCAAGAGAAGTGGTGAACATTCAAGGGGTTCCTAAACGGAAGCTTATTCTTCCTACCCCATACATGACATCCATGAATAACTCGAGGTGCCTAAATGAAGATCTTAATCTTCTACCTCCTACTTGAATTATTGAACTTAATAATATGTAATACTTAACCTAAATATATATATACACTCATTCGAACCTTTAATATCAAACTTGTGTTTATATGTTAAAGTAGTAGAATACCATCTAAGACTTAACACTCCAAGTATGATTCTAATGGGCATACTACCCATGAAATACAATATAACCCTAGTGGTTACGTAGTGTCATATAAGAGTATAACTTAAAGATGATTATTTTGATATCATACTTTATGTTATGTTATACTCCAAATTATAATCTTCCGTTGAACGCCAAACTCACACACCTACGTTTTCCTCGTGTAGAAGGACTAGGTGCTCCAACTTAATCTACTCCAACAACTCGCTCGCGGGAATTCCAAGTAGGAAAGCTTGCAACCGCCGTGAGTATACTCGATCCCTTTTTCCCCTTTTACACTTTGGGATGCAACATGTATAATTATGCAAACAACTTTTGAACTAAACATACTCAATCTTTGAACGAATGCATGAAACTGATGTGACTTACTTGCTATTCTTGTATGCTCTATGAACGATTTGGAACGTTATATGATCATTGACTTGTTCGCCCACCTTAACAATTATAGCGCTATAGGATTAACGCCCCGCCTGCTGAACTATTGGGTATTGTTAAGTTACCACCCCGCTGAACGATTGGGATTAGGCTATTTTTATGCGTTGTGTTCTAGGGTTTGATCATATTGTACGCCAAAATTGCATACTAGCAAGCACATATTATGGATCATGTTGGATTTGAGTTTTTATTCTATTATGCTATGTAAACAAACTTGTATACTCGCTCATTGCCTTTGCATTGAAACTCTATTTTAATACATGTTGCAGGTTGATTATTGAAGTATGGATGATTGATGAAACAAGTTTAGGGTGGACTAGATACACACCTTAAATCTATTTATCTTTTGCTGATTTGAATTTGAACAATGTTGTATTTTCATTTTACATGTTGTATGACAATTTAGTTCTTGCAATGAAATTTGAGTTTAATTAAATATTGTCACATAGTGTTATGATGTTTTGAGCAATTTGTTCGTCTCATCCCGATGTTTCCGCCATCGGTTGGGGTGTGACATTTTAGGACCGACAGGCGAAAAATGAAATCTTTGGACTAAACTGGCAAAATGACTCAAACGAAAAGAACTAAAATGACATTTAACTCGTACATTTATATGAAAAACAATTGTTATTGCTTGTTAAAAAAAGATATTCATCACCGGTTATTCTTCGATTGTATAAAATTGTTTCTTAAATTGTATATTAAAATTTAAAAGGGTAGCTAGTAATCTTTTTTACCTATAGGGTGGGGTTAATGTAAAAAGAAGGGTTTTTTTTAGAATGGTAAGAAGTGTTTTTTTTTTTTAGAATGGTAAGAAGTGTTTTACGCTCTTAGATTTAGTAGTTAATAGTTGAGATTAAAAGTGACAAAATTGTAAATAGTTTGATATTTTTTGAGACTGATTTGACTAGTTTAGGATAATAATGTCTTTTTACAACATTTATTTAATTAAAAGAGTAAACTGCCATTTTGGTCCCTGAGGTTTGGTCACTTTTGCCATTTTAGTCTAAATTTGAAACATTTTGCATCTGGGTCCCTGTGGTTTCACTTTATTGACATTTTGGTCCAAAAATGAAATCAGTCATATTTCTCAAATTAAATCCTATTATTTTATCCTTTTCTTCAGTGGCAAAATGATAATTTCCTTTTTATTTTATTTAAACCTTTTATTAAAACAATAATGTTTTTCTTTTTCATAGTCATCTTCCTCTCTTTCCCTTCACTTTTCCAGAAAGAAACCTACCTAGATCACTCACTCACTCTTTCTCTATTCTTTTGCTTCATGCAATTCATATCATCTTTGCCATGAATCTATCAAACTATGAGCTAATTCTCATAAGTTCCCCTCTAATCGACCCCCTAACCCGGAGCATTCCCTCTTCTCTCAAACCCTTCCAATCTTGGTCCTAAAACAAGCCAGATCTGGTTTCGAAGATCAAGTATTGGTGGTGATTGTTGTTGGATCGTCGTGTCACCCTAAATAGTCAGTATGAGCAGTTCATCATCAAGTACAAAGGCGGAATCAATGTAAAAGATGTCAACACAGCTTGTTCCTTTCTAATCTTTTTCAATTACTAATTTCCTCAGCTTTTACAAGTTCAAATGACAAACGGACAGCACATCGGCTCAGAGAACATGACCTTATTCCGCTCTAAATGAACACACACAACACCTATTTATAATGTTGGTGATTTCGCTTGAACATGACATGTCTGTTTCAAGCGAAATTACATGTGTTGATTTCGCTTGAACTAGTCCAAGTCACTTTCAAGCGAAATAATACAATAACATATAAACAAACCCTAATTTCAACTCTGTTGTGTGCTCGTTTATCCTATCTAGACAAAAGACTCGATTAAGACGAAGTTAACACACACTAGATGCACCAACAGACTCCCCCTTGGATGTTGACGAAGTCTTCGGCGTCGAGTCTTTAGTCTTAGTCTCTTTCCGAATTGTCTTGACATTGTAAAAGCTTCCTTCAATCTTTATCGTCAAACTTTAAACTTCAATCTCCCCTTTGAATGTTGATCTAGAATTCTGACTCCCCCTTTCGCAAACTCCCCCTCTCGATAAGCTAGGGCTCGAATTCTGATTCAAACTTTGACATTTTCTTTGCCATGGGGAACTTAACTCTTGTTTCCTGCACAATCTCTACCTAAATATAAGATATATGACAATAACATTTTCAATCCATACTTACCATTCAAACTCATTTGATATTCTAATCAGTGTTTAGAAATCCACTTAAGTATTCAGGTCCAAGTTAATGACCCTGATTACTCAATTTATCTACCAAGTCCAACTTAATGACCTTGGTTGATCTGAGATAAATCACACTGACATTTGTTCAACCATTTTCTGAAAATTTACAAGTTTCAAATTATTGAACTTGCTTTAACTTTTCATCTTTCACAAACTTATCATGTTAAGCTCACAAACTCATCCTCCAGCCCAGAAACTTCCTGCATCTGCTTCACTCTTTCGAATCTGAAGATCAACTCTCCACTTTGGTTTGTCGGAAAATAAAGCAGAAATGAAAAATCTTTTTGGATTTTGAATAAATTTCTAAACTAGAAAATGAATTACAGAAATAAAATGCAGAATGTAAACTATTTACAAACATATTTTTGGTTGAGCGTGTTAGGGAATCATATCAGCTATTCGACAAGTCACAAGTACCGTTAAGATTTAATTTCATACTCAGAATTAAACAATTCGCTTAGATTGTCGATATACTGATCCACTTAAATTCTCACACACATTTCAATCTGTCCAGGATACGGATTTAGTGTTTTAGAGACTTAAACTCATTCATGTGTCCCACCTCTTGAATATACTCCCGTATCTAGATCCCAATATTCAGTCTTATAGGTGAGTATACCACATATTATATCTGTAAGGGAATAAATTATGAAACGTACAAAACCGTGAGAGCTCAGGTCAGAACTTCCGTTCAGCAGAGAGATGACGGTTCGACTTAAGGTATGTCCCCTTTAGAGGATCTTTTTTACAACAACATTGATTAGCAATTTTATTGTCTCATCATTTTATGCTGAGGGTGGCGCTATATTTCAAGCAAGCAGTAAAGTATTCTCCGGGGACTAGGCCATTGCTTCCGCAAAATCAGGAGTCCCGGGATAATACCCCAGATATCACTGAATATAAAGACCTAGTATCTCAGAAAGAGGGATCTTTCAAACAAGATTTCAGGGGTTACCTATATATCCAAGTAGTGTTCCCCACGAAATAAGTAAGTAAAGATTTAGGTTTATATCCCGAAAAAACCTACTAAATGTGTAAAAACCTATCGGCACATCATCAGCGAGACTGTTTAAAACCTTTTAAACATTACAATTCTTTAGCATACTGTAACTGTCAAGCCAATGTACTATCATTTTCCCTTTTTTACACAAGCTCTTTTCTGGTTTTCTATTGTTTTTGGATTTTGAAAATATCTCATGTTTTTGTATTTTTGTCATTTTTTATTGTTTTTGTATTTTCTGAAACTATTACCCTATACTCTCCCCCTAAATACCAAAACAGGTAAAAAATCGACAAACCATTGCAGATTGCTTCTCTACATCATCTACAATGTCTCCTTCATCAACGCCAAGAATCTCTTCCAACACCGATAAAAGCTTCATACCATTCAATTTTAGCAAATATTGAAAACGTGTTTTATCAAATGCTTTGGTATGTAAATCAGCTTTTTGCTCGTCAGTGTGGATTTTCTCAATTCGTATCAACTTCTTCTCGAAACAATCTCGGATGAAGTGATGACGAATTTCTATGTGTTTCGTTTTAGCGTGATGAACTGGATTTTTAGTAATGTTTATCGCTGCCTCATTATCAACAAAGATAGGGGTGTTTAGAAATTGCAAACCGTAGTCGCGCATGTGTTGCTGGATCCACAAGATCTGAGAACAGCAACTGCTCGCAGAAACATATTCAGCTTCACATGTGGATAAAGCCACAGAGGTCTGCGTTTTGCATTGCCAGGTGACCAATCGTGGTCCGAAAAACTGGCACCCCGCTGTTGTTGATTTAGCGTTAACTTTGCAGCATCCGAAATCGGAATCGGAATACCCTTCGAGCGTGAAATCGCCTTCTCTTGGATACCACAACCCCAATGATGGAGTTCCTTTCAGGTAGCGTAATATCCTTTTCACAATCACCATATGCGAAGCTCTAGGATTAGATTGAAACCACGCTGCGAGGCAGGTTGGGTACATAATATCGGGTCTTGAAGCTGTCAAATACATTAACGAACCGATCATAGAACGATACATCGTTTCATCTACCTTCTATCCGGTGAGATCAGGGTTTATCCCATGATTCGTCGCTAATGGGGTGGAAGCTGGAGTAGAACCTGACATCCCGAATTTCTCCAAGATATCATGAACGTACTTCGTTTGATGTATAAAAATTCCTTTGGGTAGTTGATCAACCTGCAGACATAAAAAGAATTTCATCTCACCCATCGATGACATTTCAAATTTCTACTTCATAACTTGTTCAAAATCTTTGCACAGATTCTCATTTGTTGACCCAAATATGATGTCGTCCACGTATATCTGAACTATCAGAAGATGTCCTTCGACCTCTTTAGTGAAGAGAGTGGCATCCACTTTTCCACGAATGAAGCTGTTGGCTAGCAAGTGTTGAGACAATGTCTCGTACCAAGCTCTCGGGGCCTCGTGTAAACCATACAGCGCTTTATCCAGCAATTAGACCTTGTCTTTATGGATTGGATCGGTAAAGCCCGGTGGCTGTCCGACATATACCTCCTCTTTTACCTTCCCATAGAGAAACGCCGATTTCACATCTAGCTGATATACTTTGAAGTTTTTCCAAGATGCAAATGCTAGGAAGATTCTGATCGCTTCTAGTCTAGCAACCGGAGCATACACTTTCGTGAAATCTATACCCTCCTGCTGACTGAAACCCTGGACTACGAGTCGAGCTTTGTTACGAACAACAACCCCTCTATCGTCTCTCTTGCACTTGAACACCCACTTAGTGTTTATCTTCCTCTGACCATCAGGCAAGTCTACTAACTTCCACACACCTAACTTTTCAAATTGGCTCAGTTCCTCCTGCATCGCATTGACCCAAGAATCTTCAGTAAGCGCCTCTTTATAAGTCCTTGGTTCAATCTGCGAGATAAAACAACTTAGTGAAAAGTCAGTTTGTAAAGGAGCAACTTTTGAATAAAAACATGTAAGCCCTTGATCAAGTTGTCTTCTAGTGTGGACGCCTGACTGCAATTCTCCAATTATCAGCTCCTCTGGATGGTATGAAAGTGTTCTTGGCATCACCTCGCCTGGAACATCTACCTCACCTTCCAAATTTGTGACATTCTGATTTGCACCTTGTTCACTGACTGGGTTTGTTTGACTTGAAATCTGGATCTGCTCCCCCTCAGAATCTGAATCACCATGATCAAATACTGGTCCATTATCAGATTCTTGATTATCATTGACTGCCGACTGATTATCAGGAACAACTTCATTTTGTTGAATATCATTATGTTCTCCAGCATTGCTCGGACCTGCTTCATCATCGTTCGAAGCTTGTCGTGGTCGTCTTGAATACTCAGCTGTGAACCTTTCCTGCGAAGACTCATACTCTCTTCGAATATCCAACTCGTCAAAGAAATCTTCTTCTTCTTCTTCCTTTTCTTCTTCCATGTCAAACGAATCCCATAAAGTATCGTAATTAAAACGCCATGAATCACCGGGATTCTGAGGCGGCATAGTATACCCCTGACACTCAACATTTTGTGCTTCGATGATCCGCTTCAAGCTTGGAACAAAAACTCGTTTTTGTGGACTAGCATAACCCATGAAAATTCCTTCAATGCTCTTTGCACCAAACTTTCCAAAAGGCTCTAGAACTGTACAGGGAGACCCAAACGGTTCTAAATACTTCAGGTTCGGTTTGCGGTTGTTGATCAGCTCGAAACATGTCTTGTTGAATTTCTTCACTGTGAGAACCCGGTTGAGTGTATAGCATGCAGCTGAGACTGCTTCTGCCCAAAAATTTACAGGTAATTTGGAATCAGCAAGCATTGTCCTGGCCGTTTCGATTAGTGTCCTGTTCTTTCTTTCAGCTACTCCATTCTGCTGCGGAGTGTAAGGAGCACTAAAGTCATGCAATATACCTCTCTCATCACAATATTCTTCCATCTTGTTGTTCTTGAACTCAGTACCATTATCACTTCTGATTCTTCTGATACGTCTTTGGTACAAATTTTCAATTTTTCTGAACAACGCCATCAAGCTTTCAAACGTCTCATCCTTTGTCTTCAGAAAAGAAACCCATGAAAATCTCGAGTAATCATCAGTTACTACTAGACAGTAGAGATCCCCTGTAATACTTTTGACATTTACTGGACCAAACAAATCCATATTGAGTCTCTCTAACGGTCTTGAGACTGAGTTGACTTTCTTTTGAGGATGTGACTTCTTCTTTTGCTTGCCTTTGATACAACTAATGCACTCCCCTTCCATATGAAAACCTTTCACATGAACACCAGTAACTAAGTCGTTATGCACCAGGTGATTCATTTGTCTCAAATGAATATGGCCCATCTTTCGATGCCATAACTTTGACTCTTTTTCCGTTGCTCTTGACACAAAACAGTGAGCTTGACCCGTGGTTGTAGTAGCTACACTCATGTCCAACACGTACAGATCATTCACTCTAGGTGCCCTCATGATAATCCATTCTTCGGGAACAACAAATCCTGGTTTCAAGATCAAACATTCTTTGTCTGTAAAGTGCGTTGTATACATGCGATCACAAATCTGAGATATGCTCAGACGATTGTTTTCAAGCTCGGCGATGTAGTTTACTCTTTCAAACGTGACAATCCCATTGGATAACGTTCCTTCTCCAACTATCCTACCACCTTGATTGCCTGCAAAACCTACATAACCTCCATTGAAATTTCTAACATCATAAAGCAGGGCTGTTTTCCCCGTCATGTGCCGAGAAGCTCCACTATCCATAATCCATCGCGAAACAGATCTTGGAAGCTCCTGCACATTTCAAAAACAATTTAGTTAGAAGTTGATGCCACCCAAGCCTCTTTTGACTCGGGTAATGTGAGATTTTCCAATGTAAAGTGGTGGAAAATTTTTGTCATTCATTTTCAAGCTTTCTTCTGATCCAATCTCAACCTTTTTGTATAAGAAAAACTCATCTTTCTTAGGTTGACCGGTTGGTTGATCTTTCTTTTGAACATTCTTCTTCTCTGATGGAGTAGAGGATTGTTTCTCCAATTGTTCATAATAATCCAAAGGAACATCCATCTTTACCAGAGTGGTAGAAGACGATTGTTTTTCTGACTCTGAAACCTTTGGTTTAGATGAACTTTTTGGCTTCCATGTTTGTTGAGATGAAGCAACCCGTTTGTAGAATTTATCATTTTTAGTTACCACATTCTTAACAGGTTCAGTTTTGAATTTTGTTTTCTCATTTTTCAAAATTTTCTCAACAACCATTGGAGCTTTTCCTTTTGCATCAACCTTCTTTTTTGAACTCTCAGCAACTTCAGACTTAGGCTTAAAGTTGGTACACTTTCGTGCAATTTGTCCAACTTTGTTACACTTGAAGCATGTACGAGTGTCAACTACTCGACTTATGCCTTCAGTCTGAGGCTGTGAGTCCTTTTCCTCAAAGAACTCTTCATTCGACTTTGAAAAAATCTTAGTCTCCTGCTCGGAATGAGAACTCGAGCTCTTGACAAACACTTTTTTCTCAGCAAACTTTTTGTTTTGAACATACTTTTTCTGATAATTCTTACCACCCTGATAACCACCCGACCATTTGTTTCGATTGTTGTTATAAAAACGCGGTGGAACAACAGGTTTCTTGTAGTAAGCTTTATCTTTTTCAAAATTTATTTGCCTTTTCGTTTGATTTAAACTTTCAATCTCAGACCTATCAATTTCAACCAATTTGAACACATTAGTCAATTTAGCAACATTAACATTCTCCAGTGGAAACTCAGAAACCGAATACAACTTATCCGATCCCGACATCTTATACATGACAAGAGTAGGTTCTTCATTTAAGTTGTTTTTGGATTTTGGTTTCGGAATGTATTTATCCAAGAAACATTCTTCATCTTCAACTGAATCACTATCAGACTTCAAAACACTTTCAGCCATACCTTTCACAATCTCAGTTTGAACACTATCATCAGATGAAGAAAATATAACATCAATTGACTCTGGAAGTTTTATTTCATTTGTTTCATCTTCATCATTAACCAACCTAGATGTTTTCTTTGAAAAATTGTTTAACACTGGCGGTGGAACCTGATGATACCCAACCCCAGTTCCATCCGAGTAAACATCTTCGCCTGCTTTGTTTTTCCTTATGGGTTTAGGAACAATGTGTTGTAAAACAAAGCTTGCGGAATTGTAGCTGGTTAATTTCAGATTGATACGCTCATTCTCAATCTTAGCTTCTTCAAACTGAAGCTTCAATTTAGCAATCTCATCCAGTTGTTGGTTGATTTGCTCTTCTTTGTGTCTAAGAACTACAGTTAAATGCTCATTTTCTTTATTGGTTTTACCATTTCTTTCATCAGAATCTTGTACTGTTCGTTTTAGTTTGTCAAAATTTTCTAAAATTTTACGATTTTCAAGAACCAATTTTTCATTTTCTTTCTTAATTCTTTCTACTTCAATTTTATCATTTTCAATTTTCTCAGTTAGCTTTTTAGCATGATCATTTGAAGCTTTTAGCATTTTATCACGATCTAGAATCTGATCTTCAACCTTTCTGACTCTTTTTGTCAGTTCTTCAACCTTTGTATCACTAAGGTAAATGAGTGTACTACAAAACTTGCAGTTTTTCATGCAACTTTTGCAGTCACTATCACCTTTGACTTTCTTACCTGTCTCACTTGTTGAATCGTTTGGACTGACCTTGCTTTTAGACTCAGTTTCAGACTTAGAGTCTACCTCAATTTCCTTTGCAGCAAGCACTTTGTCAGCCATCTTCCCCAAGTTTTCAGCGGTGAATTCTTGTGAACTATCAATAATCCCATCATCAATCTTCTTAGACTGCAATTCATTCTCTTTCTCTTTTTCTTTCTCTTTCTCTTCTCCACCTCCCCACCATTCTCTCTGTAAGGCTTCTTCTTCTTCAGCAAATTCCTCAATGAAAGCTTCTATACTAAGAGTTTTCGTATCAATAGCAATGTTTCCTTGAGGATCAAGGTAACATTCTCTATCAGCATCCCATCTCTTTGCTTTCTTGGCTTCACTGAACACCCTAGATAATCTCATCATCTTGAATTCTGCTCTCTGCTTTCTTGCGAGGTATTTTTGTTCTTCAGTTCTGGTGTCTTTGACAGGAACTTCTTTTGCTACAAACGCATAGCCTACTGCATCTTCCTCCGGTAACACATCACTCCAATCGTATCCCTCATCATCATGAATAACAACAAGAGCTCTTGATTTTTCTTTGGGGTTATCTTCAAGCTGCTTCATTCTGGGCGGTTCAGATTTGTTTTGATGGTAGATCGCTCTTTTGTAGTAATCTTCACGGAATGGATTTGCAGTATCATCAGCAGGAGCATTACGACACTGTTTAAAGTGTCCTTTTTGTTTACATCTGAAGCACGTGACCTTTGATTTGTCAAAGCCCAATTTGGTGGAAGGTCCGCCAATTGAATGTCTCCCAGTAATCTCCATAAATCGTTGCGCTCTCCGGACTGCACTGGCCATACACCACCTGATATCGATCAGTTCCATCTCTTCAGGATCTATTTGATCATAGTCCTCCTTAGTCAGGTTGGTGTTTCCAATCTTGCCCGCAACGAGGCTCTCGTACGATTCTAACACTGACGCTAAGAACACCATCTGTTGTTTTGCTGACTCTTCACTGAAATTTTGAGCGTTCTTCAGATCCACAACATTGTTACATTGGAAGAGATTCTTTGATGCAGATTGACTTGAAGTTGTTGAAGAAGATCCACTATGAAAACCACTGTGAGGAGTTTCTTGATTAACAGAATTTGAACTTTCTCCAAAAAATGTTGTTCTTGGAGAACCAGTCTTTGGTAGATTTCCTCTGTAGTACAACTCCACATTCTGCTGATAAGATGTGTTATTGACTTTGCTGGATTTCTTGATCTCCAATTCATGACTTTCCAGTCTTTCTATGAGCAGATCAACCTTTAAATCAGCTGGCTTTATCGTATTCTTCAGCATCAATGCAAAATACTGCCAGTCTTGCTCATTCGGTAGAGCATCAAACAATTTGTCTACCAGCTCTCCTTGACTGTAAATGATGTCATGTCTAGCAAGCTCCATTTTTAGATGCCCAAATCTTTCGATCATCTTGGAAACAGACTCGTTCTTTAAACATCCAAACAAATCAAACTCTTTTCGTAACAATTTCTTTTTGTTCTTCACTATTTCAGCACTACCAATACATTTTATTTTCAGTTTCTCCCAAAGATCTTTTGAATTTTCATATTCAATCAATGAAATTATATCATCTCTCACAGACTGATGAATCAACGCGATGCACTTTTGTTCAGCAATATATCTTTCAATCTCATCAGTATCTGTCAGACTTTCACCAAAACGATTTCCTTTAATGTAACCGATCTTTAAACTTTTCCAGCTTTGATATGCAAAAGCTTGAAGCCACTCGTCAAATCTTGTAGCCCACCTATTATAATCTTCTATTGCCAACAGTTTTGGAGGTTGTTGTACGTCCCATACGCACTTTCAACACTCAAAGCATCATTGAGAGTTTTCTTTACACTTGATGTCGGAGTAGTTTCATTCGTGTTGTTTGATGTAGCATCTCCAGAACCACCGGTAAAAGCAAACACATCACAGAAAGGATTCATGAAATCATCCATCTTTCACGTACCTGAAACAGTCAACAAACACTTAGAAAAATTTTTGAAATTTTGAAAAACCAGTTTCAAGCGAAATTAGCTGAAGCGAAATCAGCTTTTCAAGCGAGATAAGACTTTTCAAGCGAAATACTGCTCAAGCAGTTCAAGCGAAATCAGATCACTTGAAGCGAAATTACTTATTTCGCTTGAACTTTCAAGCAGAATAAGAATTCAAGCGGAATCAACAACCGTTTCAAGCGAAATTAAACCAAATATGTAATTCCGCTTGGAATTATACTGATACTTTCAAGCGAAATAGCTATGACATCAGCATGTTCAAACAGATTTTCAAGCGGAATTAATCAATTTTGTCAGAATATGTTCGAATTAAGGTCCAATTCTTTCCAGGATTAGTTAAAAGAATGTTTTGCTTGATATATGTGAGTTTTAAGCCATTCCAACCGTGAAATTTCGTTCAAATCAGAAAAGAAGGAGTAGAAGTGTGAGAATCCTGTAAAATCAAGCTGAATTGGTATGAACTCCTCGTCCTGAGCTCTGATACCACTTGTTGGATCGTCGTGTGACCCTAAATAGTCAGTATAAGTAGTTCATCATCAAGTACAAAGGCGGAATCAATGTAAAAGATGTCAACACAGCTTGTTCCTTTCAAATCTTTTTCTATTACTAATTTCCTGAGCTTTTACAAGTTCAAATGACAAACGGACAGCACCTCGGCTCAGAGAACATGACCTTATTCCGCTCTAAATGAACACACACAACACCTATTTATAATGCTGGTGATTTCGCTTGAACATGACATGTCTGTTTCAAGCGAAATTACATGTGTTGATTTCGCTTGAACTAGTCCAAGTCACTTTCAAGCGAAATAATACAATAACATATAAACAAACCCTAATTTCAACTCTGTTGTGTGCTCGTTTATCCTATCTAGACAAAAGACTCGATTAAGACGAAGTTAACAGACACTAGATGCACCAACAATTGTGAACGATGACGGCGGGATAAAAGATCTTTTTTTTAGAAGTAAGATATTAAAGCACATGAAATCCAACCCTATTGAGGACCTGCCTTTGCGGCTGTGTGTGTTTGTCAAGAAAAGTAGATAAAGATTAATGGCAACAAATATCAAGAAAAGTAGAAAAAGATAGAAAATTTTATGATAATTTAACGAAAAAGATAGATTGAAGGAAAACAGAGGAGGATAACAACTCTTGAAGGGGTTTTAAGCTTCAAGAGCTTTAAAGCGCCTTTGTGGCTAAAAGAGCTTCAGAAGATGAACAACATATTAAAGACTTGTGGGTTCTTCTATTGTGGTGGTTTTTTCATGAGGTTAGGTTGATTTTGATGGTTAAAAAACAGAGCTTTTTTGCATTGTGGTTTGTGGGTGTTGAAGTTCATTGTAATTAGATGAGAGTTTGATTTGAGTTTTGAAATTGGGGTTTTTGAATCAGAAAAATGTTGTTGTTGTTGTTGTTCACCGAATTGAATGATGGGTTTCTTTTGACGCATTTACAAGTTAACAATCATGTGTTGATCTGTGTGTGTGTTTTTCTATAGGGACAATTGAATGATGGGATTAATTAATTTAATTATTTTAATTAATAATTTGTTAAAATAATATTTGTAATGACCAAATTACCCCTGAGGAAAAGGACAAAACATCATGATTTAATTTAAGGAATTTGAGCTGATTTCACTTTTGGACCAAAATGGTAACAAAACTGAAACCACAAGGACCCAGATGCAAAAGGTTTGAGATTTGGACTAAAGTGGCAAAACTGCTTAAACCTCAGGGACCAAAATGGCAGTTTACTCCCAAAAAATAAAATAAAATTATAGTATAGTTTTAAATTTGAAGGCATCTGCACTTCAACGGAAGAGTAAAATGCACGGATAGTCCCTGTGGTTTTGCAAAATAACATCTATAGTCCCCAACTTTTGAAAATTACAGCGGTGCTCCCTGTGGTTTGACAGTTTGTTACTCGGATAGTCCCTGAAGTGGATGACGGTTAGTTTTCTCCGTTAAATGGATGTGAAATAACAAATTTACCCTTTATCTTCTCCACTCTATAAAAATAAAACAACCCAACTCCGACCAACTTCCAGAGCCACCCAACTCCGGCGATCACAACGGTACGACGTCGTTTCTATATCTCAATCCCACCTTTCTCCCCTATTACAATATTTAATAACACCCTTTTCAAATCATAAAACACCCACATCAGATCTCAAAAAATCTGATCATATTAATGGCAAATGCACATTAGTCAACATTAGCAAACATAGAGAATCTAGATCCACAATTCCCTGCACAATAATTCTAGTTTGAAATTTACAATCACGATCAGAAATTAAACAACAATGAAATGAAATGATGATTTACCAACGCCGTTTGAAGAACAAAACCCAAATTCTAGTTTCAAAACCCCATTTTGACCCTCTCAAGTTATTCAAACAAAACCCAAATTCAACCTTCAAAACCCCATTTTGACTCTCTCAAATTCTTCAAATAAAACCCAAATTCAACCTTCAAACAGATTTACCATCTGCATCTCTAACTCAACTCACATGCGTATGTGCCTGATGTGAGAGAAAGAGAATGAGAACTTCACCACCAAGTGTAGCTCCACTGAGCAATTGTAGTACCAGCTGTAATACGAGTTGTACTCTTGGTGTTGGTAGTGACGACGAACACCGGAGGAATTTCGATAACTCAGTCAGTGCGGTGTCGTTTGGACTCGCTACTTCTGCTATTCTCATTTGTATGTTTCTTGTCATGGCTCTTTTCGAAAGGTTTCTCCCTTATTAATACTCTATATTGGTTTTTTATTTTTTATAGGGAGGGGTAAATTTGTCATTTCACATCCACTTAACGGAGAAAACTAACCGTCATCCACTTCAGGGACTATCCGAGTAACAAAGTATCAAACCACAGGGAGCATTGCTGTAATTTTCAAAAGTTGGGGACTATACATGTTATTTTGCAAAACCACAGGGACTATCCGTGCATTTTACTCTCAACGGAATTTCCGTTTGTTAGGTATTGAGCGTTGACACTATATTTAATATTCAGTTATAATATATTAATGGCAGTTTTATTTACCTTTTTTTTATAATATTTAGTTTTATATTTTTGTCATATTATGATGTAGAGAAATGATCAAATCGTAAGTTTGATCTTGTTAGGAAGGGTAGAACTTATCTTACCCTTACACGTGGCAAGATAGAAAAAAATGAAAAGGGTATTTTGGTCCACCATAAATTAGTTTTATATCCAAAAAAACCAGGTACATTTTTCATCTTTATTGTTTATCTCACCCCACCACCACCACCAACACACCCTACCACAACCAGTACCACCACTGTCATCGCCCACCACAACCACTGCTGCCGTCGTCGCCCACCACCACCACCCACCGTCACTGTCCACAAATCACAACCCCACCCTTAACCCTAACCTAGATCATAGTTCGTCATAGATCTGTTTTGTTTTTAACCGAAAGTTGTCTATGCCGTCGTTAGAGCCAATGGCGCGGCTGAAAGCCGTGAAAGAGTGAGAGAACCTGCCGCTACCGCTGTCGAAGCTAATGCCGGAAGTTTGTAGGAACCGTTCGCGTAATTAAATAAAATAAAACAAATTTTATTAATTCAATTACAATACAGAAATAAGAAAGCTAAAAATTACTAGTACGAATACAACTGAAATAATCAAAATACAAGAAAGGTGTAGAAGCAGAGTGGCTGAGGCACGTGTTCACACGCTTCCCTTAAAACAAATTCCGAGTTTCCCAGGAGTTCTCGTTTTGTTTCCCAGGGTACAACAGCTGGAGCAGAAGTACTGCCGGAATTGGCACAGGAACCAGATGTCTACCTTGAAAGCTGCAAGAAAAAGATCAGAAGAATGTAGAGAGAGTTGTAGGTGTTGTTGTGTTTTTGGTGTGTATTCAGCAGCAAGGTATGGAGTTGTATTTATACAGCTCCTGATTTGAAACAGCCAAAAAACGAATTAAATGAGAGGTTTAAATTGCATTAAACGTCTTCAATGCAATTTAATACGTCATTTAATTCTCAGTCATAACCGTTTGACTTGGCAGTTTCGTTGTTGAAGTGTAACTGCATTGCTATTGAATGCTGGAAGCTTCTGCGCGCGCGTGCGCGCAAGACACACTGGTGCGCGCGCGCCCAGGTCTGCACGCCCATGCGCGGTGCGTCCTTTTGGCTCACTGCCATGCGCGCGTGCGCTACAGTGACTCAGGTCCATGCGCGCGTTCGCCACGTCACCTGTGAGCCTATACGAGCACGCCACACAGTCACGCCATATTGGCTCACTCTGGTGCGCCGCGCACGTCACATCAGGCCCCATGCACCATGCGCAACCGCGCCCCTTCGTGCCACTCGTACTCGCGCGCGGACTGCCATGTCACGCGCCTCCAACCCGCACGCTACTTCACCACTTGGTCCTTGCAGCCTCTGTGATCCACCACGCGCACGTGGTCAAAAATACAAAGACGGCTCTCAAGCGGCTAGCGGCGATGCGAGCGTGCGAAGTGCGCCATCAAAGCGCCACATTGCGCCTCATCACCCACGCCGCGCGCGCGCATGTGTGAGTTAGGGTGCTCCGCACCTTTCGCGAGGACACTTAGGTGCTGTTTGTTTTTTCTGCGGGAAAAGGTCTGCAGTCTGCGGACCACATCTGCAGGCATTTGCAGGAGAAGAGGTGGACCAAATGTCTGCAGTCTGCAAGAAGAAGAGGGTTTGTTTTTTTTATATAAAACCTCTTCACACACACATTACACACACAACACACACACACCAGACTTCTCTGCTTTCACCACCGCCACCACCGCCACCACCGTCACCACCGCCACCACCGCCACCACTTCACCACCGCCACCACCGTCACCACTACACCACCGCCCTTCACCGTCTCTCTCTCCTCTCACAGATCTCTCTCTCCTCCCTCGATCTCACTCTCTGCCTTCATCACCACCACCAAGCACCACCGCAAACCAACAACCACTACACCACAGCCACCACCGTCACCACTCTTCTCTCTCTCTCGATCATCTGTTCCAGCGACCAAGAAAGGGAGTCGGCCCCCGATTTTTCATCTCCGACACAACCCTCACCGGTAAGTTGCTGATGAGCAGCGGGTTCGAGTCTCACCGGTAAGTTGCTGATGATGTTCATTGATTCAATTTGGGGGTTTTAGTTTGTGGATTTGGGGGTTTTTAGTTTGTGGATTTGGGGGTTTCGATTTGGGGGGTTTTATTCGATTTGGTGGCGGAGCAGGGGTGGGAGGTGGTGGCGGAGTGGAGGTGGGCGGCGGAGGTGGAGGTGGTGGCAGGGGAGGTGGTGGCAGGTTAGAAGAGGAGAAGGTGAGAAGAGGTTAGAAGGTGCCAAGAAGAGGTTAGAAGACATATGTCAATGTCTGTGCCAAGAAGAGGTCTCGCAGACCTTTTTTAATGAAAGGTCTGCGAGAAAACAAACAATCTGCGAACTCCAAACGTCTGCCCGCGTCTGCGCGGCGCAGACATAAGTGGCCAGAAGTACTTCTGGCCAAAAAACAAACAGAACCTTAGTGTGTGTTTCCATGAAACAATAAGGATGGAGAGTTCCCACTTAAATACCCATTTAAGTTCCATCTCTCCTCCGATGTAGGACAAGGTGCTACTTTCCCTTTTGTTTCAGCATTCAATGTTTCAAACACCCAACTTTGAGCATCGATATCTCATTCATCTTAGATTCATTTTGGACGTGGTTTAGTTTGTTGCGAAGCTCTTCCAACATAGAACACAAACCCACAAATAAATATATAAAACCCGCTCATTTTATTATATTTATTTCTAGTCCAAAATAGGAAAAAAATCATTTTCCTATATTTGTGAAAAATGCTATTTTAACGTATTTTTCCAACAAAGTTTTGGTGAGAAAGACCCATTGCATTCTAGCTGCTGTTTATATTATTGTTTTATACTACTCTTTTGGTGGTCTTGATTTTGTTGATCTATCAAAGTGTTGTAGAGAACCAAAGTTTGGCTAAGAAATGATGATATGCATTGTGCATTTATGTGTTTATTGAAAATGTATTTTTTTTTTTTTTTTGGTAACATGTAAAACGCAATTGATTCAATTATATTATTTTTCTTATGCACAGGTCAAAAAACCACATGCTACTCTTTATATTGTTATTTTTCGTTAAAAGTGGCTTTTTTTTTTTTGGTAATTTGTAAAATTGCAATGGTTTCAGGCTTCATTTATATTATTGTTATATGCTCAGTTCAAAACACTATCAACTTCTTTTATCTAATTCTTTTTCATAAGTTATTCTTCAAGTATCGGCTTCAATTATTGAAAAGTGGATTGAAAAAACACATTTTTTTTTTGTTTTGCGACCATTATGTTTTAGAAAAAAACACATTTTTTTTTTGTTTTTAGTCAATTGCGTTTTAGGTTAAAAAAAACATTTTTGTGTTTTAGTCAATTGCGTTTTAGGTTAAAAAAAACATTTTTGTGTTTTGGGACCATTACGTTTTCTTCAAGTATCGGATTCAATTATTGAAAAGTGGATTGAAAAAACACTTTTTTTTTTGTTTTGCGACCATTATGTTTTAGAAAAAAAACATTTTTTTTTGTTTTTAGTCAATTGCGTTTTAGGTAAAAAAAACATTTTTGTGTGTTTTGGGACCATTATGTTTTAGAAAAAAACACTTTCTTTTGTGATTTTGTCTATTGCGATTTTAGGAAAACACATTTTTATGTGTTTTTTGGTCCAATGCGTTTTAAAAAAAACACATTTTGAAGTGTTTTTATTCCATTGCTAGATAAAACACATTTTTATTTGTTTTTAGTCCATTGCGTTTTAGAAAAAACACTTTCTTTTGTATTTTTTGTCTATTGCGTTTTAGGAAAAAACACATTTTTATGTGTTTTTTTGTGCATTGCTTTTAGAAAAACACACTTTGAAGTGTTTTTAGTCCATTGCGTTTTAGGTAAAACACATTTTTATGTGTTTTAGAAAAAAAAAACATTTTCTTTTGTGTTTTTAATCCATTGCGTTTTTGAAAAAAAACATTCTTTTGTGTTTTTTTGTCCAACGTTTTACGCAGTTGGGTTATCGAAAACTTTTTTTTTCAAAAGTATAACAATAGTGTTCTCGTTTTAAAGATAAAAAAAAACGTTTGTTTTTATGGTGTAATTTTTATAAAAAAAAAATAATGTCGTATGAAAAAGTTATTAACGTTTTAAAAACAGGGGGAATTGGAGGAGAGAAAACTATTGACTTGAATGGACTAGAATACCATTAAAATAACTCACGCCTCCTTTTTTTTTGTTTAATCTCACTCATTTAATCTTACTAATATGATCAAGATTACTTTCTATCCTTACTACATAAACATACTTCTTATTATATCATGAGGGTGGAGATACAATAGAAAGTTTATTTGGCTAGGAAGGCTAGGAAGTGATCTTGACCATCCATTTAGTTAATCAAGGGCTAAGATTAAATGAATGAAATTGAAGCAAAAAAAAAAGAGGCACGTGGGTTTGTTAGGGGCATTCTAGTCCATCCAGCACAATAGTTTCTCTCTCCTCCAATTCCCCCCCCCCCCCCATTTTTTAAACGTTAATAACTTTTTCATACGACATTATTTTTTTTTATAAAAATTGCACCAAAAAAACGAGCGTTTTTTTATCTTTAAAACGAGTATACTATTGCTATATTTTCGAAAAAAAAATTTGAAAACCCAGTTGCGTAAAACGCAATGGAGAAAATCCAGTTGCGTAAAACGCAATGAAAAAAAAACGTAAAAAAATGTCTTATTTCTAAAACGCAATGGCCAGAAAACACTTAAAAATGTCTTATTTCTAAAACGCAATGGCCAGAAAACACTTAAAAATGTCTTATTTCTAAAACGCAATGCCTAGAAAACACATAAAAATGTCTTATTTCTAAAATGCAATGGACTAAAAACACAAAAGAAACTGTTCTCTCTAAAACGCAATGAACTGAATACACATAAAAATGTGTTTACCTAAAACGCAATGAGTAAAAACACTTCAAAAATGTTTTATTTCTAAAACGCAATGACCAGAAACTGTTGTTCACAGAACCAGAATCTAACTAAAACGCAATGACCAGAACCTGTTGTTTACAGAACCAGAAACACTGTCTACGAATGCAGTTTTGTATGTGAATTGTCTGAACCAGGAAGCAGGAGATAAAAAAGTGTCTACGAATGCAGTTTTCCAGAGGCAATTTACGGAAAATTAATTTTTCTGATGCATTTTTATTACAGCAATTTAATCGGAAAAAAACGCAATGGCAGCTCAACCCCAGCCAGGGGCTCTGCCCCTTGGACCCCGCAATGGCAGCTCAACCCCAGCCAGGGGCTCTGCCCCTTGGACCCCGCCAGGGGCTGCCGCCCCTGGGACCCCGCTACCAGGGGCGCTGCCCTCAGACCCCCGCCAAGATCGTAAAACGCAATGACTAAATCAAAAACCCAGATCGTAAAAATGAAATTAAAGAATTTCTTACATGGATCGAAGTGATTTCTTCAACAATTGACGAAGTTTGAATGATTGAGACACTTATCAGCACTCGAATCGAACGAATCGAGTGATTATCTCCAAAATCACCGAAAAAAACGAGATTTTTTATGAAATTAAACTGGGTTTTCTTCAAAAAAGCTGAAGAACACGTTGATCGGGTGTTTGAATCATTGATTGGTGATGAAAATCGCACTATAAACTAGATTATTGAGATAGAAAGTGAAGAAATGGTGGAAGATGGTGGGTTTTGAAAATTGTGGGTTTTGAAGTTACTTGGTTTTGAAAAGGAAGAAGAAAGGGTTGGATTGACTAAAATACCCTTTTTCTTTATTTTAAATGTTGTCACATGTCCTAATCCTATTGCTTCCTACACTTCCTAGCCAAAATAAACTTCCTATTTGATTTTTTCCCTATATCCTGATTCTTATTATGATGTATACTTTATCTTAATTAATAGGATATACGTAATAATATTAGTTTTGGTTGTGTTTATATATTACAGAGCTACGAGCTAGCTTGGACTCAAAGTTGAATGAATTTACCAGACCAGACTTTTATCTTAATAAGCTGAAAATTTTAGCTCAATTTCAGCTTATCAAAAAGTTGAGTCAGGTCATTTATTATTTCCAAATTTTAAACCTTGTTTATTATATTTTCATTTTTCCAAATTTGATAACAAATTATATTTTCTATATAAATTCAAACTTTGTAAATAAATTTAATACGAGCCAACAAACTTACGTAAAACTTCGACTTGTTTGCTATTTAAGTTATAGATTATAAAATTAAAATTTAGACCGAATTTATATGGGTCGAACAAGCAGTCTTTGCCTTGGCTCGAGCTCAATTCATTCACAAACGAACCCTTGTTGAGCGAGCTTTTTTATAAAAAAAGAGCTTTAAGCCACGAGCTTTTGCTCAGGACCACTTTTAACTATGGTAAACCAACAAGCATCGTCAGCGTCTTGGATCAAACACAAACTCAACCACAACATCACCATCGCCGGTGAATCACCTATGTTAAAACCCTACAAATGTGATCAAACACCTAAACCCAAATCAAAATCTGCAAATCCAACTGGCATAACTGGCCATCGCGGGTCCTGTTCTGTTATCTAAACAGGAAAGAATACACAAAAAAAGAACATGATCCTCCAGAATATATGCTCACACACATAGAATATATTCATAAAGCTCAATCACTAACTGAAGCAAAGAAAGCCTGTTATTTGTATCCAAAGTTCTTGCTACTTTTAAATATGCTTCATACACAACCATACAAATTAACAAAGCTGACTAATTTGACATTCAAAAGTCAAAGATCAAGTCTTTTTGGTCAAAAGGGGTATATATGATTTTGATTTTTGAGTGAAAAAGACGATTCATATAACAAAACATTTACTAAAGTAAAAAGATCCATGAAGATACAACTATGACGAAACGATAAAACTAATATTTTTGGAACTGTACGGCACTAGCTACAATCTATATCGATAATGTGAACAAACTATATGCAAGTTGAAGCCTTCGAAGTGCGTTTGTTTGTTCCGAGGATTATAACAATAACCGTTACATCATCATGGTATTTTCTTCTTCGGCCAGCAGGTACACTCATCAACTCTTCAGCACTGAAACCTGCAAGATTTTCGATTTTTCATTGATGTATATGATGAAAGATTACTTGATCTATAAAATTTTATACACCCCAAATTAACAAATTTCAATCTTTTGTAGGGGTGGCAATTCTTGACATGACGCGCAAAAAAACAAGTTTTGGGGTCGACTAACACGACCTGTTTAAATATACAGGTTGTGTTCGGGTTGACTTGTTTTCAAAATGGGACAGGTTTAGGTTGGTCCATATAACTCGTCAACACGTATGCCTCATATAAAACAATGGGTTAATTGGGTTGTGTTCGGGTTGACCCGAATTCATGTGTTTGCAGGTTAGGCTTTGACACGAGTATTAAAATGGGTTGGGTTCGGGTTGCATATTTCAACCCGCAACCTGTCAACACGACACGATTGACACCCCTAAATTTTTGGTCAAAAGCATACAAACTTTACATGACTTATTGAGCCTACTATTATACCACTTGCTTGATTCTCTTTAAAAGTCATTTTCATAATTGATAAAAATTCAATTTTAATCCGAATATTTGTTGATTGAATTAAAAAACTACATAGCTGGACCACGAATTCAACTCAAAAGGACTGTAAACTAAATATTTAAAAAAAAACTTCACATAAAAGAAACTTATGAATTTACCTGCAGAACAAGCAGCTTTGAGTACAAGTTGCTCCAGTAGATGTTTTGCCGGATCCCCATACGGTTTTGCGGATATGTAGGAATGAACAAGCTTCACGGCCTCATCATTTGAGAAGAAATCAAACAAACCATCACTCGCGAGTATTATAAAGTGATCAGAGCTTGAAACTTCATGCATATACAGTGATGGTTGTACAGAGACGTATGGAGGACTTATAAGATTGCGAACCCGTAGAATACCCATTAAAGCATCGTTCAAAACTTTCTGCACAAAATAGATAAAAAAAACACAAAAAAACCGTATGACTAAAATGTTGACTACTGAGTACTCGGGCGTTTGGATACGTGTTTTAGAAGTGATTATCTGACATTCAATAAGCATTATAGATATTTCACGAAAATAAGACCAGTTGCATAATAGATAACTTTCTACCTTTTTCAAATAACCAACTCCAAATGCGCGAGTGACCTTCAACTTGCCTTTGACTTTTCCATGCACGATTGTCTTCGGATCATCGGGATGTTCACCAAGAACTCGGTTTCTTTCCACTTCATTATCAGCCGTATGGCTATCTGTTAACTGCACGGCTTTCAACCCCTTAGATTCATCGATCGTATTTTCGTCATCATCCATTGCTAAAACCGCCCTACTATCACCTAAGTTCATTATGTACAAATCCTTCCCATGAATAAGCCCGACAAGAACACACGAGCCCACCGACACTATATCGGGCCTATCCTCCATTTCTTGCTCAACCATGTATAAGAAATCGTTTTCCGCTTGATTAAGCGCTCGTTGTAAGCTATCAAGAACTCGGTTTGTAGGCCTCATAGTATTACTATTACTATAACTATTACCATCTCCTATAAAGTAATCAAACTCCATGTCTAATGAATTTAGATTACACCTAATTGTTTCGTAAAATGTGCCCGCTAGAAAATCGGCTGCATCTCGTCCGTTAAATCCATCGTAAATCGCGCAAAAAAGCCAACCATTTTCCTCAGAACAAACCGCCTGAACCCTATCTTCTCCTGCCGCACCACCCGCCACTTGTACTTCAACTGCGTTGAGAAAATCTTCGTTTCTTGATGGCGCACTTAACGGTTTTGATAAAAACGAATCAAAATCGAGATTTTCGGAGGGAGATAGGCTGCAACTTAAATTAGACATGCTACTTGGGAAAGATGATGATAATAAATCGAGTTTTGTGAACGACGATGAAGAGGGTATTCTTCGAAAGGATTTGGGGGAGTCTAACGATGGAAGAATTTCAGAGCTAATTAAACCGTTGCAGATATTTGTGTTCGCTAATGTTGCATTACCACTTATGGCGGCCCCTGAGAGGCAAGAGAATGAACTATTGTTTCTTACGAGTTTTTTTCCCGAAGGGATGTCGTATCCCTCGGTTGTACTACATTTATAGCCGAAACTTACTTTCATTTCTTCACCGGGATCGAGAATTGAGTTTTCATGCGCCATTTCAATCTGAAAAATTAAAAAAAAAAAGAAAAAAAAGGAAAAAGAAAAGGAATTAGTTCCTTTAGTATATAGAGATAAATATCTGCAAGTCACTAACAAAACTGTAGCGGAAAATGCACATTTTATAAAAAATTCAATCAAGTATCACAATTCAATATAAATAAGGTTAGTTAAATAGACAAAGTTCATATTTTTAAATTTAAAAAAAAGGTAATTGCATAAAAAGAAAGCCAACATCCCTCAAATTGCGTAAAGAAAAGAATTGTTGATGCAGGTAAACTTCGTAATCAGACGCAACTCACATTGGTTCGGTCCAGGCTCAAAACCGGCCTGAAACGGTCGTATGTTTACCTATTTACCAGGCTCAAAAACCGGTGCAGCTCACCTTGGTTCTAACCACTTAACTATTTACCACAAGTCTAGGAAAGGTTTATATAATTAACTTCCTCTAACTTGCTTAAGAATAAGGCGTTGAAGAAAATTGGTCGTTTGTTGTTTTATCCTAAGCAGTTAAAGCGGTAAAATAGCGGATAGCGGTCAAGGTCTGCTATATGATATATAGGTTATAGCGGTGATATAGCGGTAATTTTTATACCATGCATAATTTATGTACTTTTATATATATATAATTATGTCTTTGAAAAATATTAATAGTAATATCAAAATTCATAGTTTTATCATTCCAATTGAAAGATTTAGCTTCGATTCGGATTATGAACAAGCTTCATGATGAAGAAGTGCTTCCAGCGACCTCAAACCAGTGTGCGCTCCAGAACATTGGTCGTCGTACATCATTAATTTAGGTTTAATTGGTCGTATCCAGGTTTGATAAAACATTTGGGCCTTTTATTTGTTATGGGTTTAATTAATAAAAGTGGGCTTTACATTAAATTTGGGTTGACCGCTAAAATCTGTCCAGTAGGTGCTATACAGGTCTTCAAATAGCGGCCAAATAGCGGGCTATAGCGCCGCTAATAGCGGTTCCGCTATAACCAACCGCTATTTGGACCGCTACAAGCTCAGGTGTCCGCTAACCGCTATAGCACCGCTATAGCGCCGCTATTAACTGCATAGGTTTTATCAAATGACTATAAAACATAGAGATAGAAGTATCTAGAATACTGAATACCCTTTTATTAAATGACTATAAAACATAGATTCAATTAGAAGCATATAACTTTTGACTGTATTCAAAAGACTGAGAGGTGGAAATTCAAAAAGGTTTTAAAATTATTAATAGAACCCAAATTATTAAATTAAAGACAATGCAGCAATCAGCAAACATATAGTTACCTATTAATAAAAACCAACATGATTAAAAAATATAAAAAATAAACAAAAAATCATATATAAAAAATCAGTCAAAAGTTGTGAAAGTGAAATAGGGCGTGAACTTCTGACATGACGCAAGCATAACTAAGAACTAGTCAAAACTCATACGTGTCAACGCGCCAACAGGCGAACACGACCCGTTTAGCGCCCTGCTTGCCCTGCTTCTTTAGTCATAAACTCATACAGGTTCAAAATCCAACCTGCGTACACAACCCGTTTAACACCCTTACATGAACACACCCTAAACAGGTTCAACAGCCATGAACAGAACCAAAGCAGAATTAACAACAATGCAGTTATCAAGAAACATATAACTATATAAGCATTCATTCATTAAAACAAGATACAGTTGCAAAATCCCTAAATGATCAAAACCTTAATAACATTAAAATAAACAAGGGTTTGATCCAAACTCATCAACACAACAAAACAATACACCCCAAAACAAAAACAAAAACAAAAATTACCAAATACCCATCAAAGGAAACACAATAAAGATTACAAATTTAATCAAGAAACTAAATCTTGAACTTACACTTTTGAAGAAACCGAAGAACCCAAATCAAGAACAGCAAAAAGGAGGCGACTTTATGCAAGAAACTCAAGATTGCAATAGAATATGAATGAGGGAGCAAGAGATTGGGGTTAAAAACAGAGCTTTATGAAGAATCAAAGATTGGGTGGTGTTAAAGATAGAACAGGAGTGTGAAAGAGTATGTAATGGCGGGGTGAAGATGGAATCAGAGGACCGGATTACAAGAAAGTCGGTGAATTTGTTAAAAACCACCCAAATAAAGGCAAAAGGGTCCATATAATTTCCCACTTGATGAGGGGGTTTTCATCTTTTCTAGTTGCCAAGAGGCAAAACACCTCCTCAATGTGATTTAAAGATTTTCTTGAAATAAAAATTTGATTTTTTGAATATCACATCTATCTATTGTCAACAGTGGATCTTTGATGGGTTGTAAGCATGCCCAACAAATAGTTACAAGATTTGGATGTTTGTGTTATAGTCTGATATATATTGATGTGAGGGTAGGATATGTTGAGAGCTAAAATGGCACAAGATGTGAATATATAATTAGGGTCCAAAGATGATAAGTTCGCATTAAAAGTATTTAGACGGATGGCGCGCTCGTACACGGTCTAGTTTTACTAGGCTAGTCTCGTGTTTGAATTCAGTTTTTACATAAGTGTCAATACCTAACTTCGGTCGATTATGAAGAGGATAAGTTCACATTAAAAATCTTTAGATGGGTGATGCACTCGCATACAGTCGAGTCTTTCTAGTCTAGTCTCGTGTTTGACCAAGCTTTTACATAAAAAATTTCTATCTTTAACCCCCATAAATTTTTTTTCTATCTTTAACCCCCTTAAATGAAACATGTCCAATTCAACTAGGTAGTGTTTGGTATGAAGAAATGGGAGGTGGAATGGAATGGATGATTACGAGGGAATGAAGAAAAGGGTGTTTGGTTGGTCAATTGAATGGAATCACCCATTCCAAAAGGCATTCCATTCCCTCAAAATCATTCCTTCCACCCCCCATGTTTTTTTTCCATTTCATCCCCTCTTGCACCATTCATCAACAACACCAAAACCCACCACATTCGCCACAACCCACCACATTCACCACAACCCACCACCGATGCCATCGCCGCCACCCGCCACCACCTCACCCCGACAGCCACCGTCGCCGCCGCCACCCACTCGCCACCGTTATCAGCACAGTCGCGACCAACCGCCAACGCCACTCGATGTCGCCGCCCACCAACATCGTCGACGCCACCACCACAACCACCACCATCACCAACCGCCACCACCAACTGCCGCCGCCGCCCACCGCCACCTCTGCTGCCACCCACCACAAACGGCCACCTTGCCGCCACCACCACTCGTCGTCACCGCCGAAACGCCATTCGCCGCCGCCACCACCACCCATCGCCGCCGCCGACACCCACCACCGCCACCTATAACCACCCACAATCACTACCACCGACCACCACCACCACTCACCGCTGATTTTATTACTCTGTTTTTCTTGCCTACCAAACAATATAAAATAATAATTCATTCCATCCACACATGGTAACCAAACAAGACATGGAATGGTAATGATCTATTGCATTCCCTCGTTCATTCCATTACCTCGTTCATTCCATTCCTTCGTCCATTCCATTACCCCATACCAAACAGACCCCTAGTGTTTTACATATCTAATTGGTTAGCCGGTTATTCTTAGGGAGGTCGAATCACTATCAAGTATAGATATCGAGTATCCCCTACCTGATTAGTAACCCTGCCACGGTGTATCAGGTAGGATTATTTGGGTGGTAATTTCGGGTGATGTTTATCAAGCAGGGTATGTGTGTTTAACGGCTATAATGCCATAAGAAATTTATGAAGAGGATAAGTTGAGGGCTATATGACACAAGATGCCAATATCTAATTTGTAGGGTGAGTAGAAAACCGAAAAAAAAAAAACGAACTGAAACTGAAAAAACCGATTTAACCAAACCGGAAAAAACCGAACTGCACTAAAAACAGACAAAATACAAACCGAAATTTATGGTTCGATTATGGTTTTGCATTTTATGAAAACCGAACCGAACCAAATAACCTAAAAAAATCTTACTTTTTTAAAGTTTGCTATATATTAATTCAGGAATGATTAATTTTATTCTTTAATGTTAAGTATTTATAATAAGAAATTAACATGTTTATTTATCTTTCAAATAATTTATTCATTGCCTATAAAAAATAACAAAATTTAACATAAAAGTTAAATGATTTTCATTGTATTATAAAGAAGATGTCTTAATAAAATCTTTGAAGAAACTTTAAAAAAAGATTAGAAGGTTAAGTTTATGTTAATAAGATTAATTGAAAAAGTTAACATAATAATTTAAATGTAAACATCATAGAAACATTCTTAAATCTTGGATTATACTTTTTATTTTTGGATCTTAAGTAATTTTGTTCCCAAAACCGAAAATTGAACGAAACCGTTGCTAAAACTGAAAAAACCGAAAAAACCGAAAAAACCGAAACCAAATGTTTTCAAAAATCGAACCGAACCAAACAATGCACACCCCTACTAATTTGGGTCCAAACATAACTATAAGGAGGATAAGTTCGCATTAAAAGTGTTTCAATGGATGACGCACTCGTATGGGGTTGAGTCTTTCTAGGCTAGTCCCGTGTTTGAATTCAGCTTTTACATGATTAACATTAGCAAAAATGACACAAGATGTCAATACCTAATTCGGGTCCAAACATAATTATGGGGAGGATAAGTTCGCATTAAATGTATTCAAAATGGATGACGCACTCGTATACGGTCGAGTCTTCCTAGGCTAGTCCCATGTTTGAATTCAGCTTTTACATAATTGATATTTGCAAAAATGACACAAGATGTCAAAACCTAATTTGGGCCCAAGTAGGATTATGAAGAGAATAAGTTCACATTAAACGTATGTAAACGGGTGACACACCATTTGTGGACGAGTCTTACTAGGCTAGTCTCGTGTTTGAATTCAGCTTTTACATGATTGATATTAGCAAAACAGACACAAGATGTCAATACCTAATTTGGGCCCAAAGATAAGTACGAAGAGGATAAGTTCACATTAAAATAATTTAAACGGATGACGCATTCGTATGCGGTCGAGTCTTACTAAGCTAGTCTCGTGTTTGAATTCAGCTTTTACATTGATTGATATTAGAAAAAATGACACAAGATGTCTAACACCTAACTTGGGTCCAAACATAACTATGAGGATAAGTTCACATTAAAAGTATTTAAACGGATGACGCACTTCTTTGCAATCGAGTCATTATAGGCTAGACTCGTGTTTGAATCCAGCATTTACATAATTTTTTTTCTATCTTTAACCTCCTTGAATGAAACACGTATTGTGTTTTACATATCTAAGTGGTTAGTAGGTTATTGTTAGAGAGGTCGCACCACCATGTATAGGTATTAGGTACCCCCTACCCAATTGGTATCACTGCCGCCGGTGTATCAAGTAGGGGTATTCGGGTGATGATTTCGGGTGATGTTTACCGAGTGAGGTATGTGTGTGTAACGGCTGTAACGCCATTGGATGTTTAGAAAAGAAATCAAAATTAAAACTTTACAGATATATATACCACATTTTTTTACACAATTCTATTTTCACTTGTTCTCTATATATCACATTTTTACACAGTTCTATATCCATTTTGCATTTATCTATAATCTACATCTATATCTAATCCACTATATCTAATACTAATAAAGGATTCATGTTAATGCCAATGGCATTCTAGGATTCAAGTTAATGCCATATGACATTAAGATTTTATTTAGTAGTGTTATTATTATTATCATTATTATTATTATTATTATTATTATTATTATTATTATTATTATTATTATAGAATTTATTAATCTACACACAATAATAAATAAATACGTATTATTCTTATATCATATTAATATATCCAGTTTATTAATTTATACATAACTATAGATAAATACGTAATACATAAAAATATTTATCTTATATTATTGTAGTATTTTATTTATTTATTTTTATTTTCATATGTGACATAAAGGTTTTATTTTTTAAATCATTACGGATCAAACCAAATTAGGTTATATACTTGTAGGCCTAGATTGTCTAATCTAACATAATAATTTGTTTGTGAATAACTACACGTAGGTATCTCTTAATTTAGCAATTTATTATTTTATTTGTAATATACTAGATTAATATCCAATTTTTATTATTAATATATGACACATGTGGTGTCTGATACAAAAAAGTACTTTATTATGAATATGACTCTGTACTCAACGAATTTTATACCGCCACGTCGATAAACTTATAAAACGATTATGGTATATAGTTTAAAATTTAAATTATAATTCATATAATTTTGATTATATTTTAATTTATTTTTGTAATTTAATATCAACAGTGATTAAGTTAAATCTAATTATTGTAGAAAATATTTACATAGCTCCTAAAGTTCATATTTGACCGGTGATATAAATTATTGGGGTGAGATTTATTTGGATTTGAAAAAAAAAACAATAAATTAAATAAGTAAAAAGACAAAAATACCCTCATTTAACTGACTTTTTTGATAAAGTAAATGGGCTAGATGAAAATGACAAAAAAATGCAAACCTCAGGGACATACGAGAAAAGTTGTTATTATTATTATTTATTTGTAATTATTATATCATTATAATTATAAATTACTATTATCTAAGTCACTAGGTTATAGTCTCGTGTGTTACATGGGTTTACGTAAGATATTGTCTTTATTCAACCCGGGTAATACGCGGGTCTATAACCTAGTCTATAATACATTTAAATCATTTTAGATGGACAACATGGTAATTTCATAAAAAAATTAATATGCATGTTACAATTTTCGAATAGGGTAAAGTGCTATATGCAATAGTTCCTAATTTACCATGATTTAATAAACTTCTCCTTGATACATTCTTTAATACACATGAGATTATTTATATCACTATATTAATTATTATGATGTTATTTATAACACTTTAAATTAAGATTTAAATTTACATTTAATATTTATTTTTCTATAACTAGATACTATTTAAATTAAGAATTATACCACCACCACAACAACACTAGTAATAATATAAATGATCAGTGTTTAAGGCATGTCGTGTTAGATTGCACTCTTCAAAAGAGTCTTGGTGACACCTGCCGCATTGCGCTGGACAACCTAAATATTTGTAATAATAATAATAACCAAATATAAGCAGTGTTTAAGGCATGACATGTCACACCCCAACCGATGACGGAAACATCGGAGTGAGACGAAGATAGATTGCTCATTGCACACAACACTAAAAGTGACAATAGAATTAACATAAATTGGTTTCATTTCATTTCAAGATTCGGATTACAATACAAGAAATTCAGGTACAATATAATTCAATACAACAAAACAAGGTACAACATAGCATATTTCAAAATTGATACAACAATTAAAATCTACGATTTCTAGATGTGTATAGAAGGCCTCGTCACTACACCCATTTTATCATCAACATCATCCTGCAATATGTTATAAAGTATAGATCAACACACAAGGCATTGGCGAGTATACAAGTTTTTGATACATAGCATAAGTAAATAAGTTTAAATGAATCTACATGGCAAACAAGTTATTCAAGATAAACAATAAACTGGCATGAGAACAAACAAGTCAACCCAAAGTTTAACGCGAGAAAAGATCTTAACATGACCCAACGTTCACAGGCGGTGCGTTACTCCTATAGCGCTATACATGTTAAGGGTATGCTCGCACGAAATTAATGACAAGTTCAACACAAAACGTACAATCCCAGATCAAAGTATCAAGTATAATGTATGCATGTATTGGATTGTTCGTGCATTTTGTATAAAAGTGGAAGTGTAAAAATGAAAAAGGGTGTTCGAGTATACTCACAATTTTGCTAATTCTTCGTTAGAAATCTTGTGAGTGTAGTTTTGGCGGGAGTAGGTGGACGTAGTACAGGAACACCGAGGTTATTCTACCCTGCGAGCAAAGGGATGATGGAATTAGTATAGGAACACCGAGGTCACCCTACAGGGCAATCGAAGGTGTGAGTCGGAGTTGGAGAAATAAGTTCCAGAAATTAAAGTACTTAGTATATTATGAAAATAATAAGTAAAAATACACAGAAAGTGTATTCTGTTTGTGCACTTGTCTGACATTGATATTTATGTGGTTTTACGTGTCCAAGCTTGCCCGACAGAATAAATGACAAGGAACACGAAATCAGAATGACGAGAACGGAAATACGAATTGTTCGGACAAGTGTATCTGGAACGGATGTGCCATTCGTACGAAATGGACAGTTGGTTGGCAGATTCTCGTTTAGAACTTTTTAACTATTAAGCAGTTACGTTCGCGTTTTCTGTTAAGTTTATTAGTTATAGTATTAGTACATTATCAGTCCAGTAATATCAGATGTCTCATAGAAGTCATGCATGGAGGTTTCAACCTCATTATAGATCACCAAAGCACAAATTAGTTAACTTGGTTAACTGACCGGTTGGTTATGATTATTGAAAGGAAATAACAGAATGTAAAGTTTACCAAACAACCGAACAACGTACAACCCAGGTGTGCCAACACGATATGGAAAGGTAATCCTAAGTGTCGGATGCTGGACGACGTTCACTTGCTCTAGGTCTAGGAAGTTGTTTGGGTGTTCGTTTACGAGTTTAAATGAGGTGTGGTTCTAGATTGGAAACCAAGGTTCCCACAGAACACACTCTGATGTTCCATAATTAACTATATGGAAAATAGAAATTTGGACAATCATTCAACACTTGAAAGTCGTCGGAACTAGATGAACAGCTTCGTTCGTACGAATGGGGGTGTCATATTAGTACGAAAGGGATGTCCCTTTCAGACGAATGCGCCTGTCATTCGGACGGAGTGGCTGTTTCTTAGGTAAATCAGTTCGGTTTTGTTTGAACTGACCACCTACTCAACTGGAATTGGTTACATCTTGAATCCATAACTATTTACTCAGCTTGTGAGCTTGATGAACCTCAGATCCAGTTAAGTTTGAATTCAGAAAGTGTGTAAAATGGTTTTTGAAAAGATCTAACTTCATTTCCAGCTTGGTCCTCAACATTTTGAGAGTTTGTGTCAGATTGCCCAATCGAATCTGAGAAACCAAGTGAAAGATGATAAAGGATCTATGTAAAACTTGTAAAAGAATCAGAAGAAAGTAGGAGAATTGGATGAAGAACATAAGTTTTTTTAGCTCAATACTCACTTAGGAGTGGCTGAGACAAGCTCCAATGATTCTGCTCAATGTTGGTCGAGAGAGAAACTCGAGTGTTGAAGGTTTGGAAATGAAGAAATGAGTTGGTATTTATAGAGTGGAAGTGCAGGTTAGGGTATATGGGCCTTTAAGGGCGAATGGCCCATTCGAGCGAACTGGGCCGGCCCATTCGTACGAACGTGCCAGGCCCAAAAGCCCAATGTTCTATTTTTGTTTAATTCGATGGTTTTAAACGTTTTAAACGTATAATTGCAATGTATAAGTGTCACACCCCAAAAACGTCGCAACGGAATTTAAAACATAGTGGTGACGAAAGTTGGTGCCCATTTCTATCTTGATGTTTGATGCATTATATTGTTGGACATAATTACTTATTTAAAACATAGATTTTAAACTTAGCGTCCCAAAACACGACATAACTATGACATGATAAAGTTATCTTTGATCCTCATGGATCTTATTACATTTGTCCCATAAAGTTTTAAAGTTAGTCCAACATATTTAAGTGACAAAACATGCATCAACAACCACAAGATACGCCATGATTCCCGAAGCCGAACTCAAGTACCTGTAGAACACGTTTAAATCAAGTGTCAACACAAAGGAAGGTGAGTTCACATATCCAAATTTAAACAATTTGATCCTAAGGAAAAACTTTCTAATTATGTGTTTATTATAAAACATCCATATAATTTTAGAAAGTCCATTTATTTCCTTAATAAAATCCATGGGTCATCCGTCGTAAATTTGAAAACTCGACATCAAGGCATTTTCCCAAGTTTTGTATATTAAATTTATAGTGTCAACGTTCAGACTCGCATGTTAGCTAGACAATACGAACTATATATTTACAATGTAGGGATAATCAATGCTAGACAATAAACAGAATTTCAATTCGTCGTTTGACTTGACACGGGGCAACCGGTCACAACGGGGTTGTCAACCCGATAGATCTACCAATAATTCATCGCGTGCAATACTTAAATGATTAAACGACACCATTGGCGCATGGTCCATATTGAGACCATTTATGATGTCTGCCTCACGTACAATATATATATATATATATATATATATATATATATATATATATATATATATATATATATATATATATATATATCTTACTAATATGACAAATTTAATATATGATGTTGTACGAATTCCCTGAAATCCCCGCCGAAAGGTAAGCCTAAGCCGATACTTACTCTCTTGAGATCAAGCCAAATTCGTTCCAACTACACGGTCGTCTTCCCCCAAACGCCGTGCAAAATCCCGTTTCCACCCGAAACATATTCATTCACCAAAACCATTTTATCCCGAAATATATATATAATTTATCAAAAATCCATATATTTTCAACGAAAATATATAATTTATATCAAAAGGTATGTTTTATTTCAAAAACATTATTAAAACCTTTTTAGGCGTGTTCTACCTCCAAAACATATACAAAACAGTAAAAGAGGGGTTTAGTGACACTCACCTTTGGGTGCGTATTTTAAATAGCGCAATTCCCACAGATTGATTTCTACACGTCCTATTATATGTAGGAATGATTTTTAAATCAATATATCATAAAATTCCTAAGTTTCTCCGTTTCTTAGAATTGTCACATAACTTTGAGATTTTCTCGAAAAATCATCGTTTTTGATTATGTTGGCACGTTAATATATATATGAGTCCATATATATATATATATTTAAGGTTTTGCGAATTGAACGATTTTATTGGTGACCATTATCATGTAAATCCGTTAACATACCCATTTATACGTAATATATCTAAGATTTGCGCGTCGTAATATATATATAAACGTTCACTTAAATTATTACGCGTAATCTCGTTAACTTATCTATTTTGTCATTTTTAAGCCAAATATACATAAAATATCTTATATGTATCAAATTAATGCTCGACAAACAAGTTACACATTTAACGTGATTCTACCGTTTCTACCACATAAAACGCACAAGTGTACATGCATAGTCTAAATTTCCCACTATCATGTTAAAACTTAACATATTTTCTCATTCACATGTTTAAATCACATAACACATCTTAACACATAGGGTTTTCCCAAAAACTTACCCATACTAGTGTTCATTGAAAAACACGTATTTTAGCGATTCGGTAACGTTTTCGGGCATCGGAAGTCACGTATGACCAACCAAACACCAAGTAAACTTAAAATTAGTTAAAATACTTATTTTTAAACTAAAAATATCAGTTTATTTACTGATCTAAACCAGTTTTATAAAAATCGTTCGAAAAGCCGGTTTTTGACCATTTTACCGCATAGTTTTGCGTTAAACGTTACTATAACCATCCCAACTCGGAATGACTTGATATTTTAACACAATACATGTTATTTACTGATTAAAATAGTGATTATAATCAGATTAGTGTAGTTTTTGTGTAAGTCACATAAATCATGCGATTTCACGTATTTTACAACTCCTAATGCACCAAGTACAACATGCAAGCCTAGTAAACTTTATGACAAAGTTTTATATCATTAAACACTTCAAAATAATCATATTTTAGTGTTTATATTATGATCAAAATTTATTTTTATCAAATCATCATCAAATGATCATTTCGTACTTTCATATCATCATGCATGTTCATATATGTGCATCTAATGCACTCATACAACATCATCATCATTACCTATGATTTAATCATACCCAAGAAAATTTTAAATCCTTGTTCTTACAAATCATAACCTATATCATCCATCATCACATAATCATTCATAGATAAATGCATGTGTTCTTACATTTATGAGTATATGACTAAAAATTACATGCATGCATTCTACCATTCAAGTAACATGTAAATCAAGAATCTTTCAATAAAAAATCAAAACATAATCACCTACACACACACAAGCTCACGGCCATACATACATATATATATATATATATGCACACCCATTTTTATTTCATTCAAAAACCCATTTGTTTTTAGTTTTCAAGTTTATGTTTAAATCCAAGAACAAGAGAAACTTTTCACTATCATCTTCATCACCAAGAATCAAGAACATTTTTAAAAAGAATAGTTTTATACCTTCAAGATTCAAGTGGATTTTTGAATAAAAAGATATTATGATGCTTGGTTTTTGCTTGAAACTCCTTGGAATCACTTCTAAACCACCAAATGGACTTGAAAACATCTTGAAATGAGTATGAATCCTTAAGAACAAGTTGAAAATTCAAATTTTGGTGAGAGATGGGAGTGTTCGGCCGTGTATAGTGAGAGAGAGAGAGAGAGAGAGAGAGAGAGAGAGTGAAAATGATTTTCTTTGAAATGAGTATGTTGGTTAGTGTGAGATTATGGAAGGATTGGAAGGTATAATCATCATGCATTCTTTTCTAGGCCACACATGGAGGAGAGAGAAAGGAAAACACCATGCATGGCTGCCAACAAGTCCCTCTCTCTCATACACACACCCATACATACGCATATATACATATACATATACATTCTAGGCTTTAAACTGGTATTTTACTGGATACCGGGTATTTTATCTAGCGTTTTAATCCTGTTTTAGTGTGTTTTAAATTATTTTTATCATTCTATAAAAATAATCTCACCAAAATATTACTGAAATAATTATCAGTTGCCTCGACCGGCTGTGTTGACAGTATTTTGTCAAATACCCGCAGTACGCGCTTAAACTCGAAAAATTGGGTTTCTTAGTGTTTTAATTTATTTTTCCTCACGATTATGATTAAAATTACTATTCTAATCATAACAGACTATTTTTAGGATTTTAACACTGATCGGGTGGTCACCGACGTTCGTTTCGCATTTTAATCGTTACGCGATAAGCGTTTATCTTATCGTTGCCAACATCATTTTTACCAACATTTAAATTTACCAACTCGTTAAATATCATATATAAACATCATAATCAGTCAAATACAACCTTTTTATCTATTCACAACACGTGTTACAATTGTACGGTACGGCCTGAAAAGCCGGGTGTCACAATAAGTGTTGTGCATAAATAAAAGAATGTATAAATGTATTTTGCATGTATAATAAGTATGAATACGCATGAATTTGTATGTAAGTATGTATATAACAAGAATAATTGACAAGTATTTATGAATAATGAATAACACAATTATATAAAAGATAGGATTTTCATTATGATTCAAGTCTCGGATTACAACGTATGAAATAAAATACGAATACGAAGTGTAGAGTCTCGTTGATCTAAAGATCTTCAAGTGGAACTTGGAGTCCTTCTTCAGCCAGACATTTCTTTAAGTTAGAGACATGGAAGGTAGGATGAACATTGTTGAGTTCTTCAGGTAGGTCCAGTCGATACGCTACCTTGCCAATCCTTTCGAGAATCTTGAAAGGACCCACGTAGCGAGGAGCGAGCTTTCCTTTCTTACCAAAATGAACTACACGCTTCCAAGGGGATACCTTAAGAAGTACAAAGTCACCCACGTTGAATTCCAAAGGTTTACGACGCTTGTCAGCGTAACTCGTTTGTCGGCTCCTGGCTTTCAGCAAGTTGTCTCGAATCTGTAATACCTTGCCCGTTGTCTCTTGTATAAGCTCGGGACCGATGATTTGAGCTTCTCTGATCTCGTGCCAACAAATAGGCGAACAACACTTATGACCATATAATGCCTCGAATAGTGCTATTTGAATACTCGCGTGATAACTGTTATTGTACGAGAATTGGAGCAAAGGCAAGTGCATATTCCAGTTGCCACCAAAATCGATTACGCATGAACAAGCATATCCTTTAGAGTTTGGATAGTACGCCCAGTTTGACCGTCAGATTGAGGATGAAAAGCGGTACTAAGGTTAAGATGAGTACCCTTAGCAGATTGAAATGTTTGCCAAAGATAAGACATAAAGCGACCATCGCGGTCCGAAATGATGTCAATGGGGATACCATGATGACAAATGACTTCATCCGTGTAGATACGAGCCAATTTCTCGACTTTGTAATCTTCACAAATGGGAAGAAAGTGAGCTGATTTGGTTAATCAATCAATGATCACCCAAATGCTGTCATGACCATAAGAAGTACGAGGAAGCTTAGTAATAAAGTCCATCGCAATACTCTCCCATTTCCATACTGGAATTTCTGGTTGTTCGAGCAAGCCAGAGGGACGTTGATGTTCAGCTTTAACCTTTGAACAAGTGAGACACTTCGAAACATAGGTGGCAATAAATTTCTTCATTCCACGCCACCAATAAGACGTACACATGTCGTGGCACATCTTATCAGCACCAGGGTGAATAGAATACCTTGATTTGTGTGCCTCCTTCATTAGAAGTTCTCGAAGGTTATCACGTGTAGGAATCCAGACACGATCTAGATAGTATAGAATACCATCAGATTTAGTTACAAGACTCTCTTCAGCACCGCATTGCATCTCGTTGTAGAGGTTACCCTTGTGAACAGACACGTATTGAGCTTCACGAATGCAGTTTCGAAGATCGTTGACAAGTTGAAAGCAACGAACACTCTTGACATGAGTTTTACGACTTAGTGCGTCGGCCACGACATTCTCTTTACCTAGATAGTATCGAATTTCGCAATCGTAGTCGTTTAACAACTTTACCCAGCGATGCTGAAGCATGTTAAGTTCCTTCTTGTTGAAGATGTGCTGAAGGCTCTTATGGTCGGTGAAGACCACACACTTACTACCATAAAGGTAGTGTCGCCATATATTCAAGGCAAAAACAACAGCACCAAGTTCAAGGTTGTGCGTAGTGTAGTTTTTCTCATGTATTTTGAGTTGCCTCGACGCGTAGGCGATAACCTTGTCCCGTTGCATAAGAACGCAACCAAGACCTTTGTTTGAAGCATCGCAATACACGACGAAGTCATCGTTACCATCAGGGAGAGTAAGGATAGGAGCAATGCAAAGCATGTCCTTGAGCGTTTAGAAAGACTCATCTTGTTCATGACCCCAAACAAAAGGTTTCTCTTTTGAGTCAAGGCGGTAAGGGGAACAACGATTTTCAAAAAGTTAGAAATGAAACGGCGATAGTAACCAGCTAGACCAAGGAACGAATGAATTTTCAGACGGAGAGTTAGGAGCAATCAAATTCTTCATAGCTTCAATCTTCGCAGGGTCAACATGAATACCAAGTTCGTTAACGGTATGTCCAAGGAATTGAACTTCTTTTAGCCAGAATTCACACTTGGAGAATTTGGCGTAAAGACGTTCAGCGCGCAAAAGTTGAAGGATAAGACGCAAGTGTCGCTCGTGCTCTTCTTGTGTCTTGGAATAGATGAGAATATTGTCGATGAAGATGATCACGAAACGGTCAAGATAAGCTTTGCACACACGGTTCATCAAGTCCATGAAAACCGCAGGTGCGTTGGTCAAACCAGAGGGCATGACTACGAACTCGTAATGACCATAACGTGTACGCAAAGCGGTTTTGGGTATATCTTCTTCAAGGAATCGAAGTTGATGATAACCAGAATGAAGATCAATCTTGGAAAAGCAAGTCGCGCCTTGTAATTGATCGAAGAGATCGTCGATGCGAGGAAGAGGATATCGGTTCTTGACTGTAAGCTTGTTGAGCTCACGATAGTCAATGCACATCCAAAATGATCCATCTTTCTTCTTGATTAATAAAACGGAAGTGCCCCAAGGAGAGGTACTAGGGCGTATAAAGCGTTTATCAAGAAGTTCTTGAAGTTGGCTCGATAGCTCTTGCATTTTCGAGGGTGCTAAACAGTAAGGAGACTTAGTGACAGGCGTAGCGCCAGGCACTAAATCGATGCAAAAGTCAACAGAACGAGTAGGAGGCGGACCAGGGAAATCGTTAGGAAAAACGTCAGGAAAATCACCAACAAAAGGAACATCATTTATGCTCAAGCCCTAATCCTTCTTTTCCACAACGTTGGCAAGAAAGGCGAAGGAACCCTTACGCAGGTGTTTGTTCGCTTGAGTACACGACATGAGCTTGAGACCTTTAGAAGGTTTCTCGCCACAGACGTGCAAGGAATCACCGTTAGGAAGGGGAAGACGAATGAACTTGTTGGAACAAACAACTTCAGCACGAACTCGCCTAAGCCAATCCATGCCTACTATGATGTCAAAACTACCAATTTGCATATGTATGAGGTCAATTGGAATAGTATGATCATTGAGATTTAATGAACATCTAAAAGAACGGATTCGACAGTGACGGGTTTACCATTTGTGACTTCGACAGCGAACGATTTAGGGAACTTAGAGCGTCTACACTTAAGCATTGGTTCGAATTCAACAGATACAAAACTCTTATCTGGACCAGTATCAAATAAACAAGATGCAAAGACATTGTTGACGAGGAACGTACCATTTATAACATCGTTGGCATTCTACGCCTGAGCGGCGGTGATAACGAATGCTCTGCCTCGAGCTTGCTGAGGCTGCTGCTACTATTGCTAATTGTTGTTGTTGGCGCGCTGAGGGCAAGCACGAGTGAGATGGTTGAGATCACCACATTTGAAGCAGGCAAGAAAAAGAGCGGCCTATGGTTGAGCTTGGTTAGGTGCAGGGTTCTGAGCTATGACAACTTGGTTCTGGTTGACTACGGGTTTGTGACATTGTGGGGCAAAGTGTCCATACAGATTGCAATTCGTGCACAAACGACACGGGGCGTTGGTAGGGTGGTGGTAAAGGCAATTGTTACACTTGGGCTGAGTCCCAGTGTAAGCCTTTTCTTGCGGTTCGGTGTTGGGAGTAGCAGGAACTGATTGCAAAGGTTTAGGGTTTTGCGGAGTGATGACCTCAGAATTTTGGCTTGAAGCCTTCCGCTTCTTGCCCTTGTTTTTCTTGGATGACTGCGAGGGGGACGGTTCAACAGTGGTAGTATCAGTGGTGGCTTTGTCACACCCCCAAAATACCACATGCGGGAACACCGCGAGGCGTCTGACGTACCAGGATCCAAGCCACTAATCATATCGAACCAAGTATATTTAATAAAAACATTCCATTCATTTCAAAATATAATTCCAAGTCAAGAGTTAAACCAAAGTAAATATTCAGCGGAAGCACAATGTTAAAAATATTTCAAAAGTTTCCAAAACATGTGTTTATAATCAATAAGCGAGTATCCAAGAGCCTCGATCCATGACCACTCCAGCGCTCCCAGATAGCAAGTCCATAATCAGAAATCTAACGACCTGCAAGCATGCAGACAAGTGTGTCAGACGACGCTGGTGAGTTCAAAGTTTTGTTAACGCGTTTAGTTACCAGTTGTGTGTTTAAAACAGTTCAACGTTTTGTTTTGATGTTGTTATTAACTCGATTACCGTAAGTGGCTACTAGATGTGTTTGCCCAAACTCCAATGCCTCTATCAAAGCATTGGTCAAGGTAATTAGTTCACGCCTGTCCTTTCTGGCACGGTGTGAGGGTGCCAATCCTAATAGCGCTATCAACAAAATACCTCGTTGCCTTCCCGCCTACTATCGGTAGATGTAGGGGGTCTTATATGATAGAAACTGAGTAATAACCAACGTCCCATTAACCTGGCATTCCTCCCTGGAACGTTACCCGATATCCCTCCCCGGGATGCATGCTTGGAAAAAGTGCAGTGAACTCACCTTGGATTGCTCGGTAATGAAATTTTACTTGCTCACAATTGATCTACCAACCACGTCCTAATCATGGTTACCAATCTAAATCAGTTTCATTCACTATCGATCACGTATTTAACACAACATCAACTAGCACGTAACAGATATACGTAACATGCAAACCCAATATCAATTTCCACTTAACAGTCAAGTCATCAATCACAGTCACATACGGCCCAGGCGTTCGGGCCCACTTATCTTGTGCGACCCGAATGCCTTGTGCGATTCAGAAGTAAACAGGCCCAACAGTGCACAAAGCCCACTCGGCTTGTGCGACTGTCCTTCCTTGTGCGATTCGTTCTGGGTTGTGCGGTCCGGGTGTGGGCTGGCCCAACAACAACTTGCACAGCCCCTTACTCAATCGCATAACTTGTGCGATCCGTGCACAGCCCACCCGGAATATCAATAAGCTAGGCCCAAACACTTTATGCAGCCCATGTCCTTGTGCGACCCAAAGCTACTTGTGTGATTGGGATCCCTTGTGTGATTGGGTCTAGTCAACTGACTTCCTTAAATTTAGCCAACATAATTTCCAATCATTCTACCCCATTCAAAGATCGAAACAGTTACACATTACCACATCATACAAACCCTTATTATATCTTTCATGATTAAGTAACAAGAATAAACACAATCATCATCGTCATCCATTTACTCAATTCACCTTTCATACGGATCGAATAACACAGAAATCTTAGAACATAAATCAGTTTATCTAATAACAATGTTTTACTTATTTCCAACTCGATCATGCTAGATTATCAATCTCAATGCACAAACCCTAGTTTGTCAATTTAACATATAAGCATGATGTACTCTAATGATCACAATTAATCCATATATCATCAAGCATATGTATCCCTACCATTATTCTATCCTATTACTTTCATCAATTATGCTAACACATAACACCCTACACATCAATCAACACACAATCATCACACATAGCCAAGAATGATTATCGAAGCAATATGAGTTTGAACACTAACCGGATTACAAGTTGTCGAGGAGGATGTTAGGGCCGATATAATGCTTCGATCAAACAAGAGGGCTGCCGCCGATCTTGAGGGAAAAGGAGAGCAGGGTTTGCTAAAGTTTTAGAGAAAGAATGATATGCACCCCTATATGCATATGCGCATGCCATAAGGGGTCGGTTTGGGCTCGGTTTGGGTTTCAAGACGTTTGGGCTTGAAGAAGCCCGCTTGGCTTGTGCGGCCGATAAGCATTTGTGCGATCCGGGACAAAAGGCGACGGCATAGAACACATACAGTTTCACTAATGTTCACGTATAATTAAACAATCTATTCAAGTAGTTCATTCACTCAATCCAATTAACACACACAAGTATGAACGCATAACATTCATGCAACACAAAAACGTCAACATTCAATTGAAACTAAACATATCACATGATCACATAACGTTTATACGAGCTGCATTACAATATTAAGGAAGTCTAAGGTACGGGTTGTCACATCATCCCCAACTTGAAAGAAATTTCATCCCGAAATTTGACAAGCAGTCGTTGGGGAGTGAAGTGATGGATTAAGATGACTGTGCATTCTCCTCGGGTGCCACATCATCCCCAACTTGAATGGGAATTTCGTCCCGAAATTCACTAGTTGCATTAGATTTAGATTTTCCAGGCTTGGACTTGTCCTCTGGGAATAAATGTGGGTACTTAAGCTTCATCTGATCCTCGCGTTTCCACGTGAACTCTGGTCCACGTCTCGAGTTCCAACGAACCATCACAATCGGAATACGGCTGTGCTTACGGACCTTGACCTCCCGGTCCATAATTTCTATTGGTTCTTCGACAAACTGTAACTTGTCGTCGATCTTCAGCTCTTGAAACGGTACCACCAGTGTTTCATCAGACAAACATTTCTTTAATTGCTACACATGGAACACATCATGGACATTACCCAACTCAGCGGGTAGCTCCAACTTGTAGGCAACTTTACCAAACCATTCTAGAATTTGAATGGCCCAACATAACGAGGATTTAGCTTGCCGCGTTTCCCGAAATGCACCACACCCTTCCAGGGTGAGACCTTCAACATGACACGATCATTAACTTCGAATTCCAAGGGTTTTCTACGCTTGTCGGCGTAGCTTTTCTGACGATCACGCGCTGCCTCCATACGATTCCTGATCTGAACAATCTTTTCTGAAGTTTCAAGAACAAGTTCCGGACCTGTAATCTGGCTGTCACCCACCTCAGCCCAACAAAGAGGCGAACGACACTTTCGTCCATACAATGCTTCGAATGGGGCTGCCTGAATGCTAGTGTGGTAACTGTTGTTGTAGGAGAACTCGATCAATGGCAGATGTTTCTCCTAGCCCTTACCAAAGTCAATCACACATGCTCGCAGCATGTCTTCAAGTGTCTGGATGGTTCGCTCGCTCTGACCATCCGTCTGTGGGTGATACGCAGTGCTCATGTCAAGACGTGAGCCAAACAATTTATGCATCGACTGCCACAAATCAGAAATGAAACGCGGGTCACGGTCAGAGATAATAGAAGTCGGCACTCCATGCCTAGAAACCACTTCCTTCAGATAAACAGCAGCCAGTTGAGAGAACTTATCCATTTCCTTGATTGCTAGGAAGTGTGCAGATTTCGTGAGACGATCGACGATCACCCAAATGGTATCGTTCCCATTTTGAGTTCTTGGCAAACCAGTGACGAAATCCATAGCAATCTGCTCCCATTTCCACATGGGTATTTCTGGTTGTTGCAACAGACCTGAGGGCTTCTGATACTCCACTTTGACTTTCGCGCAAGTCAAACACTTACTCACGTACGTCGCGATGTCAGCTTTCATCTTCGGCCACCAATACAAAACCTTGAGGTCCTATGTTAGGAATGGAGGCTCTCATGATTGTGCTTGTTTGTATAATTTGAACAGATCAAATAGAGATAAATAGAGTTTAAGTGCAGCGGAAATGATCACAAACTTTGTAAACACAATCAAGGAAGAAAATAGTTTAGATAAACAAATGCTTTTCATCAGTCAAAAGATTACAAAGCAATTCAAAGGATTACAAGCATGATTACAAACTAAACTCCCCCTCAGCCTGATACTCCAGCGGTTGGTTGCACAAGATGAAAGGATTGAATTGAGGAGAAGAACTCACTCAAATCGATCAAATGTAACAGTACAGAGTACTGTTCCATTTATAGACAATCCAAACCACTGAGGCATCTCAGCTGACGTCACCATGAAAGAGACGTCTAACAGCCTAACAACCTGTATCTACTGTTCTTATACAAACACTGCTAAACCTAACCACTGACTATACATAAAACAGATGACATACTAAACTACTGCTTTCTCTTTACATCAGTGCTTTCATCAAGGTTGATCAATCCTTGATTGGGCAGTGCTTTGTCATCAGTAGATTGTACCAGCAGTGTTTTCTTCTCAACAGTTTTCTGGCTTCATCAGTAGTTAGAAGAATAGCAGCAGTTGTATCCGGGCAGTGGATGTAAGACCATCAGATGTTATAATCACTTTCAAGGGAGAAGACTTAGTGTAAACTGCTGCTTATTGTGAATCCACTGTCATGATCCGGTTTTGGCTTTCATTATCTGTTCCTCTGGCAGGGTTCAATCCTAACAATCTCCCCCTGGAACAGATAATGCCAAAACCCTTCATTATTCTGGATCTTTATTCCTCATCAGAAGTTCCTTAGCTTGTCTTTTAAATTCTGCTTCAAAGTCATTCGAACTTAAGTCATCCTCATCCCTACACAGTGAAAGTTCAAGGAGATCCTGCAAATCTTCAACACCAAGGCCTAGTGCTTCTTTCCTTGATATGTACTTCACTTCGCCATTGGATCTGACCAGAGTCAATACGTGGGTCTTTTGATCAGACATCCACTTTAGTACTTTTGAACCCAATGGGTTTCTTGGGAGAGATTTATTTTCTGATGAGCTTTGAGATTTTGGCCTAGAGAAAAATTGTACAGCAGTATCCTGAACTTCAGACATTCTTTTGAAAGCTTCTTCTAAGACTTCATTTGCTGCAACTATATCTTCTGCAACTTCTTTGTCAACTTGCTCTTGTGTCTTTTGTTAATCAAGCTCACTGTCTGAGATATCTGCTGAAATGTTTGTTGATGCAGGTTTGGTTAGTACCTTTTTGAAAAGGTTTTGAAGGCTCACTGAACTATCTTCTTTTAGACCCATTTTCTTGATGGCTTCTGTGAAGTACTCAGCTTCCTTTTCTTTTTCTTCTTCACTGGTCAGCAGTTTTCCTTTCTCTTGGTTTATCACAAGACTCAGGTCAACTGTTGATGTGATCAGTGTTTTAAGAGCATCCAGCTGTTGTTCTATCTTGTTGTAGTCTGGCTTTTTAGAAGTGCTTGAGACTGTTATCTTTCTTTTCTTCAGCCGTTCATAAGCCTCATCGGTATACTGCTTTGTCCATTTTGCTATGGCTTCAGCAGTATCCACCTTAGCATATATCAGTTCCTGCTTTTTCTTTTTGTATTCAGAAGTAAGATCAGCAATTAGCTTTTTGTACTTATTCCAATTTGGAGCTGTCTTCTTCTTACTTGGATCATTTTTAACCCTTTCAATCTTGTTTGCTTCATGCTTCAAGGCAACCAGTGGCCACTCTTCAAATTGGTTTTCTTCAGCTTGATAGAATTTTTCTTTCATTATATATGTAAGATACTCTTTTCTCATTGCTTTTCCTTGATCTGTCTTTTCTTTGATCAGATCTTGTGCATAGTCTTCCATTAGCTTGACCTTTGTGAGCAAGAGTACCATTCTTTCTGCAATGGCTTCATCACCTTCATCTTTGCATTCAAGTTTAGCTCTAATCCTTGCCTGCCTTGCTTTTAATTCGAGATATTCATCCATGTTTTCTGGGACTATGAAGCCAATGAGGGAAGGGAATCTTCTTTTTGAAGGATCTTCCTCGGTGTAAAATTGTCTCATCTCATTTTTCACAGCATCTAGTTCCAGTGGATATTTTGTGGCAACAGGATCATATTTTTCATCAGTGACTTGAGTTGTTTCTCTTTTTCTTTTGTGAAGCTTTACTGATGAAGAGGATTTTGGTTGTGATGTAGGAATGATAAGAGCAGTGGTGGATGGTTGACTAACAACTGTTGAAACAACTGGTGTTTCAACCTCTGTTGTCATTACAACTACTGATGTGTCAGTAGATGTCTTCTGCTTTTGAGCAGGGGTTGAAGGTGGTGAGGTAGTTTTTGATGGTATGGAAGTGATTTGAGATTGAATGGCAGTGGTTTGTGATTGACTAACAGCTGTTGAAACAACTGGTGCTTCAACTACTGTTGTCATTACAACAGATGTTGTAACATCTGTTGTCTTCTGCTTTTTGGCAGGAGATGATGGTGGTGGTGTTATTTTTGATGGTGGTGGTATAGCAGTGGTGGTGGTGTGTGTTGAAGTGATGGCAGCTGTTTGGCTACTACTAGCAGTTTTTGTAACTACTGCTGTACTAGCAGGAGATGATGGATGGAAGTCTGTTTTTCTTGTTCTGGTTCAACATACAGACCATCTTCAATTCCCTTTTTCTTCAATTGCTTGATATTCTCCCCCTTTTTGGCATTATCTGCAAGGGGGTTATCCATGAAAAGGATGGTAGAGGGAACTTTTCCAGAAGTGCTTTGGAGATGAGCCTTGATAGCTTTGATGTCTGCTTGAGTATCTTTAAATCTCGACTCCACCATGTTTGTCAGCATTTTCACATGTATTTCATGCTGCTGATTAGCCATCTGTTTTTTTTTTTTCAAGTAAGGGCTGGAAAATATTCCACAGCTCATTTGCAGCAGGTGCAGGTTGTGCAGATGCTTGAGCTGGAACAGCAGTGGATTGTGCTTTTTGAGCTTTTAGCAGCTGCTGCACCATATCCTTTATCTCAGCAACTGATGTTTCAAGTTTTTCAACTCTGCCCGTCAATTCCTGATACTTTGAATCATCACCCACTTTAATGGGATCATCTGAATCCCCACCCGCAATGGTTGTACCAATGTGCGACTTAGGAACTGAGTCCCAAAAATCACCCATTGATGCCCCTTATTCTTGGTACTGGGGACTTTTTCTTCAGCACTTGATAATCCTTTGATGGTACCAGTGGTTAAAACAAACTCACTGGTGGTTATCGAAGGTGCTATAGAAGAAATTGCCTTCAAGGGAGACTTATTAATGAAACAACTGTCCATATATAGATCTGTTGATCCAACATTTGTAGTTGCTGCTCCACTTGAACTACTGATAGGAGTTACTTGTAACTCCTGCAGTGTAACCTCCTCAGTTGTTGCTGGGATAGCAGAGGTATAGGCATCAGATCCAGTCACTTGTTGGAGTGTACTCTCTTTGATGAGTGATTGAGAGGAACTGGTTTGTGTCTGAGCTATATCAACTGCATGCAACAAAGGTAGCATAGATTGTGGTAATATGATTGGTGAGGGTATGGGAGTTGAAAGAGACATGTCCTTGGGATCAGGACTGAGGAAGATGAATCCGATTGGGTCCAGAGCTTCATATTGTGGGGTCCCTGTGCTTACAACCTGATCCTTTTGTGATACAGGAGGAGTTTGAGGCAATGGTGGAGATCTTTCTACCAACTGTTGTGAGGAAGTAGCAGCAGTGGTTTGTGGTGACATTTGTTTTGTCACTGGCAGTTGCTCTGGGATCTCATCTTCCAGAGTTGCCTTTGTTTTGGGTTTGGTGGGTTTTCTGGATGTTTTCTTTTTGGTCTTTTTGGTAGTGGCAGGTGTGGGTTTCAAAGCAGTGGTAGTGCTGCTATGATCACCTGGAGCAGTGGGCTCAGCAGCAGATGTCTGAGGAGCAGTGGTAACTGCTAAATTCTGCTCAGACACCTCTGCTTTTGTTTTTATTGGTGCCAACATTCTAGTGAATGTTTCAGGTGTTAAATTTTTTATTTGAAAATAAACACCTTGTTTTAGTAAGTTTTCATTTTCTTTTTCAAATTTTTGTTTAAAATAGTAGCTTAGAAACCTTGGAAAGAGTAAAAATGCTTTGCTATCAACATTTTTTACCAAGTCATTAAAGATCTCCTGGGAGTAGTTGTAATCTTTATTATTTAAAATAGCATAGCCCAGGCATTGAATCTTCAATGGTATTTCGGTAAACGCTGTTGTTTTATTTGAAACACACATCAAAAGTGTGTGAAATAAAAATCTGGGTGCAGATGGGAAGTAACCTTTTTGTAAGGTATCTACCTTTGATTGTTCTGCATACCCTCTTTTCAGAAAATCAGTTTTCAACTCGGCTTTATCAAAAGAGTTTTACCTTTCTGATCATCGAGTTTAAAGACTTCTGAGATTGTTTGTGGAGTGATTTGGATCGCTTTACCCTGTATCGAGGAGTTGATGGCTACTACTTTATCGTCTTGTTTCTCAAGCGTAGCATTTTTCCAGAACTCTCTCTGGGTTTGCAGGTAAATGGGAGCGTCTGCTGTTATCAAAGTTTTATACTTTGATTCAGATAAGGTGTCAATGATGGAATCGAAGGTGTGGTTGTTTGTGGGTTTTGTGAGTAAACCCACATAGTTATGAGGAGATTTGTATGGTATTTCAACGGATTCAGCGACCGTTTGAGCGACCTCTTTGGAAGATGATGGTGATTTTGATTTTGATTTCGTCATTTTGATGCGGAAGAATAGAGAATGATTTGGGATGAAGGGTTAGAAACTGCTTTGAGAAGAGAATTTTAGAATTCAATTCGACAGTGTAAAACCCTGTTTGGGGGTTTTGATCAGGGTTTTATTAAGAAAAAATGATCGCTGATGTGGCAGCAGTTATTAAGATCTGATGGCTAAAAACTGACCACGTGTCAACCTCTGATGATATGGATGAAGAATGGAGGACAGTTGTTTTGAGAGCCACTGATGAAGCAAACATCAGTGGTTATAACGGTAATGCTGTGATAACAGTGGATGATTTTTACTATCAGTGGATAGCATATCAGTGGATAAGACACTGATTTTGAGCATCAGTGCTTGCCAAGCAAAATGAAAGGATCAGTGGCTGACTTTTAGCAGTGGACAATATTTAGAAGGCAGATGTTTGAACAAAACAGTGATTAGGGTAAATGGTAAAGACTTGAAAGATGGATACATCAGCAACCGTTTTGAAAATTTTCCATTCAAGGTTTTACCACATGTCAATTACACATTTTGAAGCTTATACAAATTTCTGACAGTGGTTTAGTACCCCAGATGATGTAAACTTTTTACCAAGGCAACTCATTCTTGTTATAATATTTAAATTAAAACATGAGTACCCAAGTATTTTAAGATATGTTGACAATCAATCTTTTGCATAGTGAAAGAACAAACTTGAGTTTGACATGACCTTGACAAATATATCATTTCCTTTAGATCTGTTTTGAGGATAATATCACCTAACAAAAATAAGGTCATATATCCTCACAGGAGATTGAAACTTTTACTATCAAAAATCAGTAAAATGTTCAAAATATATCATTCCTAAAGGAAAAATAAAGAATAATATATCCTGCTTTATTTGAGAAAATCCTTTTTCAAGAAAAAAATAGTTAAAATTTTTTCTGAAAACAGCACCAAAAGAATCTGGTATAATTTTTCACTGCAACTCCTACTCATATCAATCTCAAGCTTATGAAATTGGTCAGTATTTTGACAACAGTGGTATGAAATATTAAATACATTTTGACCACTGTTTGGTACCATTCTCTTGTTGATTGATTTTCAACAGAAAAATGAGGACACAAGATCACATGAGTTTTCGAAAACCCTGGTGTAGATTTTGTTACCATGTGATTATCTGAAAATTTGTCTAGTCCATTTGAAAGTTTATTCTCTGCGAATACTATTGTTACCTGAACCTTTTCTTGAACCAATGAATGCACACAGTTGCTTAATGACCATTTTTACCCCAATCTTTGACTCTTGAGTGTTTTATGTTTATGCTCTTTTCTTCTGACTTCAAAGGTTTTGAGATAAACACACTTATGAGGTTTTTTTTTTGTGAATTTTATTCTTCCCCTTTCACCCTTCCCATTCATAAGTAATAAAATACTTATTGGGAGGTCTTTATTGAAGGAATACTTAATCCTGAATCATTTTGCAGTAATGCTTTAAGAGAATTTGCCATATTTGTACAAATTTTTGAACAATCTCACATTACATATGATACGGATTATCCTGTTTTCTTGATGTATTTTAACGGAGTTGATTTGTTCATTTTGAGGATCTCAACCTGTTTTCAACACATAAATCCTTATGACTAAAGTTTTAGTTTCCCTCTTTTTACGTTAGCAAAAACACTAAGGTTTTTATGAACATAGGCTTTTGTTAACCTGAGGTTCATACTTTAGCATCTAATATAGTGACATCACAAGTTTCATAACAACAGTTGAAATCAATTTTTGAAAATAAGAACTAATCCCATAGTTTAACAGATATGTTTTCAGATCTGAAAACTATGAGTGTAACACCTGTGCCTCCACGGCCATCAAACAAATGCCAAACCAATGAAATAATGTATTTCATACTTTGGACTTGTATAAATATGTGTATCTTTTGCACATATCGACTCATGTTCGATTTCAAGCTCTAAATCGCTTTCTGGAAGGTTATACGCGCACTAATGCGTAAATATAACCAGTTTAATGCAACGAACACTCCAGAATAGTGAAATAGGCTTAACATACCTTAAATAACCTATACATAACTTAGATATAAGTTTTGGAAGGTTTGGTGTGGTGAAATCAAAGTTAAATCGCTTACAGGGACTAAAGTTGACAAACTGCGAAAGTATGCCAATTTGAACTGTAACAGACATTCCGGAACATGACCATAAGTTAAACATACCACAAATATCCTTTACATAGCTTAGAAATAGGCTTTGAGGGGTTCGGTATGCTAAAATAAACTTTTGGGTCATTCAGGGACTAAAAGTGTCAAAAAGTGCACAAGTTTGCATTTTCGCGCATAACTTACGTTCTGAATACATCTGGACATCCAAAAATTTATGTAAGCATGACTACATTATATTTTAGTGTTCGCCATAAGAAAAATCCATTCGTCGCGTCATTTGGATCGTTTTTCGCGCTTATGCGCATTCCGTCGTAATTAAGCGAACATCGCGTTCGTACGACCAAACGAACCATCATCCGGCATATTTTTGAGTATGTTTTGAGTTCCCTATACTTTAACTTCATTTTAGAGCCTTGAAATGAGGTTAACGGGGTTCAAACGCATCGAAAATCGCTTAAACGGGCTGCAGGGACCATTTCTGTAAAATCTGCCAAAACAGGGGCCTAGCGTGACGCGACGGGCCTTAGCGTCACGCGAGCCCCCCTCTGGACCAGATTCCATGTTTTTAACAGCGGGTCCCAGCTGATTGATCCTTCACCACATGTTTTAAGTTGATGTGTCACTAAGTTAAGGAGCATATGTGGTTCCATAACATTCCGACACTTGTACGGACATGATTAAGGCACGATTTTCGACAAACGATCCTAACGGTTCGGGTATTTCTATAAATACCCAACCCACACAACATCAAAACCCACTAGAATTCTGATTTTGAGAGCTCTAAGTTGAAACCATTGTTTCATACCTGAGTTCTTGGATCGGGATTAGCATTCGGGGACCCTTCGTAAGTATTCTTTCGTTCTTTTCCTTATTTTACTGCTTTTCGAGTCAGAAAGTCAAACTTTGTTTGACTTTCAGCGTTGACCAGTAATGGTCAATGCGAAGTTCGTTTGAACTTCGCAACGTGATTGTAATCACGATGGTCATAGTCCCTTGGGACTATGCCTACTGATTACCACGTTGTCTAGGGTCGTAGGGTAAGCGATCTAATAAATCGCTTATACCTCGAACCCGACCCAGTTTGGTCGATCATTAGGATCCGACCAAATACATTAGGTGACCATAGTAGGTAGGGAATAACCTTCCGAGGTTATACCCTATGGTCACATCGTTTAAGTAGTTATATGATAGGTAGTTTATATGCCTTAGGTAAATTACCAGAATACCCTTTTCATGTATAATTGGTAATTAAGCATATGTAACCTAAACTTTTGTCACATAACTGATTATGTAACATGTTTAGGCATATAACACTTGTCATAGGACTAGTTAGGCGGTCCGAACGCGTTTCACGCGCACGACGCGTTAAAGTAGCATAAGCTTCCTAAACGGGTCGTAATGGGTCGTATACAATTATGTTAGGTTTCATTTAGTATGTAGGCTTTGTTAAACCAGATGACACGAGTCTCTACACTCGTTTGGTTTACAAACCCTAATGCTACCCAGTCTTCCGATTTAGGTCCGGTTTATTAATGTAGTTACCTATATTAGGTGCCGTTTGATATTCCGCGATCTCTAGCATTGCTTGGTGGTTATCCTAGGACTTCTGAGCAATCTCAAGTGAGTACATAGACCCCTCTTTTACTGTTTTCCAAACTGTTTTGGGGTGGAACACATGTGCCTACTTGTTACTTTCATGCTTTCCTGTTTTCACATCATATACATGCTATGTTCGTTAGTACATTATAGTACATGATTTCATTACATCTTATGCTAGGTGTGCCCATTGTGTGCATTACTTGGTACATTGTTTTACTTGACATTTCATGATAGGTATGCCCATTGTGTGCATTACTTAGTACATTGTTTTACATGACATTTCATGCTAGGTATGCCCATTGTGTGCATTACTTAGTACATCGTTTTACATGACATTTCATGCTAGGTATGCCCATTGTGTGCATTACTTAGTACATCGTTTTACATGACATTTCACGCTATGTATGTTCATTTGATTACATACTTAGTGCATTGTTTTCACATGTTTACATTTTGGTATGACATTTGGTTTGTTTACATGGGACAATACATTCATTAACATTAGCTACGCCGTTCGTTAGTAGGTAGTGGTACCATAGGAATTGACAACTCCCGTTCCGGACATCCCAGGGTAAGGGGACAGAAAGGAATGACCGAATTCGTTGACATAAGACAGATAGACCTTTAATTTGTTTAAAGGGTTTATCACCACAGTCGCCAGGCTTGGATGTATGCATATTCACAATACCGCATAAATGTTCATATTAAATATTTGCATGCATTTACACAAAACATAGCTTTGATTTAAACCAAGTTTTACTTCAATACTTTGTTTTTGTGCATATGGTTTAGTTGAGACATTTCACTTGCCATACATGACATTTTGACATAGACATTTGACATGGATATTTGACATAGACATTTGACATGGATATTTGACATAGACATTTGACATGGATATTTGACATAGACATTTGACATGGATATTTGACATAGACATTTTGACATGATTTACATCTTGACATGAACATTTTACATTATTTGGTTTGGTTTGATTAAGTGATTAAGTAACGATGCGTGTGTAATATGATACAAGCATGGTGGATACGCCGCTGGTACTTCCTATATATAAGTGTTTGTATGGTATTACATGTCGTAACGTTATTTGAATCATTTCAGTTTGAGACATAGAACATTTCATACAAATAACATACTTTTCACAAGACATTGATTTATAAACAACTTATCTTATGCAAACATATTTTACTTGGTTATTCATTTAACCTTACATTTATTTATACTTATCATCTGATCTTATCGTTTTTCAAATGATTTAAAAGACAAAGCAAATAACAAGGTTCATGACTAAACATTTTCTCAAACATAAGTCATGAATCTCATTTTCACAAAACCTATGTATCTCACAGGCATTTTTATGCTGACGTACCTATTTTCACATGTGTTTTTCAGGAGCTGTTGCATAAGATGATCAAGATACACATAGACAGACTTGGGCTTTAGTGACAATAAAAGATGCAAGACTAGTTAATTATGTTGTATTTCTTTGTTTGTTAAGGCATTGAAACACTTTTAATCAATAAAACGAAACTTTAATTTCCATGGTTGTGAAACATTAATTCTGTTGCAACACGCCCCGATGTTTCCGCCGCGATTTGTTGTTTTACGCGGTCGGGGTGTGACAGAAAAGATGGTATCAGAGCCAATGGTTATAGGGAATTAGGTTATTAGTAATGCTTTGACCTAGTCTATAACCTTCTTAGGACCCTAACGCGAGTTTACTTGCGTTTAGTCATAAAACAATACCGTCGCCTATCCTTAGGCGACTACCACAACAAGAACATGAATTTCAAAACCGCTTTGAAAACTAATCATCTGTTCTAGGATGATTGATTACTAGGTTTTGAACCCTCTATTGTAAGGTTTTGAACTCTCTGTTATATGGTTTTGAACCCCTTTGAGTTTTCAAAATCTCGTCAAGGTTTTGGGTTTTAAATAGTGTGAACACGTGCAAACTGGAAGGGTGAATGCCTGTATTCTGGGTTTTCTGGCTAGGCAAGCACTTCGTATACATCTCATCAGACGCGAGACCAGTTGTGCTTACCTGGGAATTCTTGGGATGAGTGTTCACTTATAGGCGAGCATGTCTTCGCAATACATTATTTTTGACCCATTTACTTTGAATTATCACCATCTCATTTGTTTGCCTTAGGTAACAAACAAATGATCACAATTTTCATTCGTCACCATTCTGTATTGATTATCCAATAACCTTTCACTTGCTTCTTCCTATGTCTTTCATTTTCTTCTAGAATGTCTCTTCCTCTTGGCACTGGTCAAACGCCCGAGCGAACAGCCAAATTTGTCCAGCAAATTGGCGAAGTGATTCAGAGGACTGTGGATTTAGGTATTGCCATGGCTCGTCTTAACAATGAAGCCTCTCGTCTCGACAATGAAGCCACTCAAGAGCCACCAAAGGAAACAGAAGTCAAGCCAGCACCAAAATCAAGGAAACGTAAGGCTTCAAGGAAACCCGCAGCGGTTACACCTAATCAAGCGGGACCTAGCCATGTGGCAAGGCCACCAGCTAGGAAGCCATACAACGGAACTGCACCCTTGTGCAACCAATGTAGCCTTCATCATCAGGCTAGTGTGAAGTGCCGCAAATGCCAAACTTGTGGACTTATAGGTCATACGGCAAGGGTTTGTCCAACTGCGGCAGTAGCAAATCAAGCAGGACCCATCCGGGTGGCAACACCACCTGCAAAGAAAGCATATGCCGGTACCGCACCTCATTGTGCACGCTGCAACGGTCATCACGCGGTGCAACAAGCTTGCTGGCAATGCACGACGTGTGGTAAACTTGGGCATTTGGCCAATGTTTGTCGTTTGGGACAAAATCAGGCTTCTCAGGTCCAAGCTCCGGTTCAAGGGAATGCTGCAAGATTCCCACTGGGTTCCTGTTTCAACTGCGGAGAGATTGGTCACTTCCGCCACAACTGTCCGAGACTGGTGAATGCAAATGCTAATGCGAATCCAACTCTTGGATGAGCATTCGGCTGAACAAAGGATGTTGCTGTCTTATGCCTTTGTTTCTTTTGTTTTCATGTATTGTGAAACAATATGTCTCGTTCATAAATAAAAGTTGTTGTTCACAGTTCTGATATACGAGTGTAATTACATGTGTGTATGATTTTTCCTATGATACCTGCATTAAGGAACTATGTTCCTTACAAACTACTCTTGTGATTCTCACTTTCAAGTGATCGCTCATAATTTCCTCGAAAGTTCTAAGTACTCGTTTCATTCTAAGAAACGAAGTACAGGAAATAAAGTGAAATTATGAGTAATCGTGCTTTTTACACATCTGTATTTTTGAATCCTTGGTTAGATAACTAAGGATATTTTCAAATCTCATACCCATTACGTTTTGATTTTTCAACATACACAGTACCAGTATTTCAAAACAATCTTCATGATCTCAAAACATTTCATATAGTTTGAAAACAAATTTTCTTGATGCATAGGCTATGTTATTTCAAAAACATTGGCCATGTTATCAAAACCAACCTTTCTAATTTCAAAATATTTCATATAGTCTGAAGACAATATTAACACAATACATTTTCTGATCAAGTGCATGATTTCGAAAAGCATCATTCATGTCTTTCAAAAAAAAAAAAAAAAAAAAAAAAAAAAAAAAAAAAAAAAAAACCTTATACATAATTTCAAAATTCATCTCGCATGATTTTAAAACATTTTTGTAAATATATCTACCTAATACACCTACTTTATGATTTCAAAAAAAATATTATATATAAGGTTTCAAAAACGTTAAACACATTTTTCTTAAAAGAACCCCATGCATAGTTTTCCAAATATATTTTTCCTCATACAGTGACTTAACCTTCAAATTCTGCTTCACATGTCGCCTTGACATATCTAGCATCTCAACTTCATAAGCATTTCCACTTCATGTTTTGACATAAGCACGTCCAGTGCAAGGTATCAAAACATCTTCAACTTCTAAAATCCATAAGGGATCTTTTTATCTTCACAATTAGATCCTTGTGGATGATCATCATTCAAATCAGAGTCCTTAATTGGATTCCTTATGTACCTGAATTCGAACATTTCGGATTCCTTATAATCGAAATCGAATTTTTCTTTTAAAAGATCTTTCTATCTTTATAGTTAGATTCTTGATAATGTTTAAAGTACCAAATGAAATCCACGAGATGGATTCCTAGTGTGCTTTAAATACATGTACTCTGTTAGCAGAACAAACTTCTAGTTAAACAATTTTGTGATTTTGTGACTATGTGTTTATTCATCTTATGTTTTCTTTTATGCATTTTTAGTGTTTTTAATACTCTGGATATCCGTTATCCAAATCCTCGCAGGATCTTTCATATCTTCATATGAGAGATTCGTAGCAGGATATTCAAAAGGTACTACCTTCAATCCTTAATGGGCTTCTATGTAATAGTTAAGACCCTTGGATTATATAGTACTGCTCCATGATTCATAATAGACCCTTTAGTGGTCTAGTCAAAAGGATTGATTCACAATTTGGTTAAAAAAAAATGACATCTAGTGATGTAGCTGAACAGACTCCTTGAAAGTCTATTTAAATCATTTATTGATGTAGTCTAAAGGACTCTATGGAGGTCTAAGTCACGCTCATCACAGGATTGTTCATTTGGTTTTACCCTACACATTATAAAATAGACTGTGTGAACTGTGCAAGGAATTCTCTAATTATGGATGCGCACATAATTATGAAATTTAGTGCACAGAAATCCAGTAAGATTTATTATGTGAAGGAACCGATAGTGACAACAATAACAAAATAAGAACGATGTAATGGAGGCATGGTGGACGCACCAATGACGCTTCATATACTTGTATATAAGTGTCCCTCTTACATTGCAACATAATGTTATTAAGGTTACTAGAAGTTCAAGAACCCTAACCAATGTTATTTGATCTTTTCAACTTCATGTTTTAAACTCTCACAAGTTTCCTCTAAATAAATTTCGGGACGAAATTTCCTAAAGTAGGGGAGACTGTAACACCTGTGCCTCCACGGCCATCAAACAAATGCCAAACCAATGAAATAATGTATTTCATACTTTGGACTTGTATAAATATGTGTATCTTTTGCACATATCGACTCATGTTCGATTTCAAGCTCTAAATCGCTTTCTGGAAGGTTATACGCGCACTAATGCGTAAATATAACCAGTTTAATGCAACGAACACTCCAGAATAGTGAAATAGGCTTAACATACCTTAAATAACCTATACATAACTTAGATATAAGTTTTGGAAGGTTTGGTGTGGTGAAATCAAAGTTAAATCGCTTACAGGGACTAAAGTTGACAAACTGCGAAAGTATGCCAATTTGAACTGTAACAGACATTCTGGAACATGACCATAAGTTAAACATACCACAAATATCCTTTACATAGCTTAGAAATAGGCTTTGAGGGGTTCGGTATGCTAAAATAAACTTTTGGGTCATTCAGGGACTAAAAGTGTCAAAAAGTGCACAAGTTTGCATTTTCGCGCATAACTTACGTTCTGAATACATCTGGACATCCAAAAATTTATGTAAGCATGACTACATTATATTTTAGTGTTCGCCATAAGAAAAATCCATTCGTCGCGTCATTTGGATCGTTTTTCGCGCTTATGCGCATTCCGTCGTAATTAAGCGAACATCGCGTTCGTACGACCAAACGAACCATCATCCGGCATATTTTTGAGTATGTTTTGAGTTCCCTATACTTTAACTTCATTTTAGAGCCTTGAAATGAGGTTAACGGGGTTCAAACGCATCGAAAATCGCTTAAACGGGCTGCAGGGACCATTTCTGTAAAATCTGCCAAAACAGGGGCCTAGCGTGACGCGACGGGCCTTAGCGTCATGCGAGCCCCCCTCTGGACCAGATTCCATGTTTTTAACAGCGGGTCCCAGCTGATTGATCCTTCACCACATGTTTTAAGTTGATGTGTCACTAAGTTAAGGAGCATATGTGGTTCCATAACATTCCGACACTTGTACGAACATGATTAAGGCACGATTTTCGACAAACGATCCTAACGGTTCGGGTATTTCTATAAATACCCAACCCACACAACATCAAAACCCACTAGAATTCTGATTTTGAGAGCTCTAAGTTGAAACCATTGTTTCATACCTGAGTTCTTGGATCGGGATTAGCATTCGGGGACCCTTCGTAAGTATTCTTTCGTTCTTTTCCTTATTTTACTGCTTTTCGAGTCAGAAAGTCAAACTTTGTTTGACTTTCAGCGTTGACCAGTAATGGTTAATGCGAAGTTCGTTTGAACTTCGCAACGTGATTGTAATCACGATGGTCATAGTCCCTTGGGACTATGCCTACTGATTACCACGTTGTCTAGGGTCGTAGGGTAAGCGATCTAATAAATCGCTTATACCTCGAACCCGACCCAGTTTGGTCGATCATTAGGATCCGACCAAATACATTAGGTGACCATAGTAGGTAGGGAATAACCTTCCGAGGTTATACCCTATGGTCACATCGTTTAAGTAGTTATATGATAGGTAGTTTATATGCCTTAGGTAAATTACCAGAATACCCTTTTCATGTATAATTGGTAATTAAGCATATGTAACCTAAACTTTTGTCACATAACTGATTATGTAACATGTTTAGGCATATAACACTTGTCATAGGACTAGTTAGGCGGTCCGAACGCGTTTCACGCGCACGACGCGTTAAAGTAGCATAAGCTTCCTAAACGGGTCGTAATGGGTCGTATACAATTATGTTAGGTTTCATTTAGTATGTAGGCTTTGTTAAACCAGATGACACGAGTCTCTACACTCGTTTGGTTTACAAACCCTAATGCTACCCAGTCTTCCGATTTAGGTCCGGTTTATTAATGTAGTTACCTATATTAGGTGCCGTTTGATATTCCGCGATCTCTAGCATTGCTTGGTGGTTATCCTAGGACTTCTGAGCAATCTCAAGTGAGTACATAGACCCCTCTTTTACTGTTTTCCAAACTGTTTTGGGGTGGAACACATGTGCCTACTTGTTACTTTCATGCTTTCCTGTTTTCACATCATATACATGCTATGTTCGTTAGTACATTATAGTACATGATTTCATTACATCTTATGCTAGGTGTGCCCATTGTGTGCATTACTTGGTACATTGTTTTACTTGACATTTCATGCTAGGTATGCCCATTGTGTGCATTACTTAGTACATTGTTTTACATGACATTTCATGCTAGGTATGCCCATTGTGTGCATTACTTAGTACATCGTTTTACATGACATTTCATGCTAGGTATGCCCATTGTGTGCATTACTTAGTACATCGTTTTACATGACATTTCACGCTATGTATGTTCATTTGATTACATACTTAGTGCATTGTTTTCACATGTTTACATTTTGGTATGACATTTGGTTTGTTTACATGGGACAATACATTCATTAACATTAGCTACGCCGTTCGTTAGTAGGTAGTGGTACCATAGGAATTGACAACTCCCGTTCCGGACATCCCAGGGTAAGGGGACAGAAAGGAATGACCGAATTCGTTGACATAAGACAGATAGACCTTTAATTTGTTTAAAGGGTTTATCACCACAGTCGCCAGGCTTGGATGTATGCATATTCACAATACCGCATAAATGTTCATATTAAATATTTGCATGCATTTACACAAAACATAGCTTTGATTTAAACCAAGTTTTACTTCAATACTTTGTTTTTGTGCATATGGTTTAGTTGAGACATTTCACTTGCCATATATGACATTTTGACATAGACATTTGACATGGATATTTGACATAGACATTTGACATGGATATTTGACATAGACATTTGACATGGATATTTGACATAGACATTTGACATGGATATTTGACATAGACATTTGACATGGATATTTGACATAGACATTTTGACATGATTTACATCTTGACATGAACATTTTACATTATTTGGTTTGGTTTGATTAAGTGATTAAGTAACGATGCGTGTGTAATATGATACAAGCATGGTGGATACGCCGCTGGTACTTCCTATATATAAGTGTTTGTATGGTATTACATGTCGTAACGTTATTTGAATCATTTCAGTTTGAGACATAGAACATTTCATACAAATAACATACTTTTCACAAGACATTGATTTATAAACAACTTATCTTATGCAAACATATTTTACTTGGTTATTCATTTAACCTTACATTTATTTATACTTATCATCTGATCTTATCGTTTTTCAAATGATTTAAAAGACAAAGCAAATAACAAGGTTCATGACTAAACATTTTCTCAAACATAAGTCATGAATCTCATTTTCACAAAACCTATGTATCTCACAGGCATTTTTATGCTGACGTACCTATTTTCACATGTGTTTTTCAGGAGCTGTTGCATAAGATGATCAAGATACACATAGACAGACTTGGGCTTTAGTGACAATAAAAGATGCAAGACTAGTTAATTATGTTGTATTTCTTTGTTTGTTAAGGCATTGAAACACTTTTAATCAATAAAACGAAACTTTAATTTCCATGGTTGTGAAACATTAATTCTGTTGCAACACGCCCCGATGTTTCCGCCGCGATTTGTTGTTTTACGCGGTCGGGGTGTGACAATGAGTGACTTGTGTATGACATCACTTGTGTGAAATTTGTGTGTCTTATGACATCTTGGTTGTTTTACAGAGTTTTTGAATAACCACTTTGAGCATGGTTTACTCGGCACTCTGTTTTTCAACTAAATGCACCCAACCTTAGTATCAATGAATTTTGAGCCGAACTGTTATGTCAAATTGATTGTTAGATCGAATTTGACTGTCCAGGCTCTGATACCAATTGTTAGGAACGGAGGCTCTCATGATTGTGCTTGTTTGTATAATTTGAACAGATCAAATAGAGATAAATAGAGTTTAAGTGCAGCGGAAATGATCACAAACTTTGTAAACACAATCAAGGAAGAAAATAGTTTAGATAAACAAATGCTTTTCATCAGTCAAAAGATTACAAAGCAATTCAAAGGATTACAAGCATGATTACAAACTAAACTCCCCCTCAGCCTGACACTCCAGCGGTTGGTTGCACAAGATGAAAGGATTGAATTGAGGAGAAGAACTCACTCAAATCGATCAAATGTAACAGTACAGAGTACTGTTCCATTTATAGACAATCCAAACCACTGAGGCATCTCAGCTGACGTCACCATGAAAGCGACGTCTAACAGCCTAACAACCTGTATCTACTGTTCTTATACAAACACTGCTAAACCTAACCACTGACTATACATAAAACAGATGACATACTAAACTACTGCTTTCTCTTTACATCAGTGCTTTCATCAAGGTTGATCAATCCTTGATTGGGCAGTGCTTTGTCATCAGTAGATTGTACCAGCAGTGTTTTCTTCTCAGCAGTTTTCTGGCTTCATCAGTAGTTAGAAGAACATCAGCAGTTGTATCCGGGCAGTGGATGTAAGACCATCAGATGTTATAATCACTTTCAAGGGAGAAGACTTAGTGTAAACTGCTGCTTATTATGAATCCACTGTCATGATCCGGTTTTGGCTTTCATTATCTGTTCCTTTGGCAGGGTTCAATCCCAACATCCTGATACATCTTATCTGAACCTGGATGAACAGAGTATCGGGACTTGTGCGCTTCGTCCATCACAAGACCCCTAAGGTTACCAAACAACGGAATCCATATTCGTTCCATGCAGTAGAGAATACCGTCAGATCTCTTTATAAGTCATTTCTCCATGCCACGTAAGTATTCAACTTCATAGTTATCTTCCTTCAATGCCTCCGTCTGAGCCGAACGAATCTGGTCAGGAAGATTTGAATGAATAGTGAGCTGCAATGCTCGCACACGCTTAGGTTTCGTCTGCTTTTGGCTAAGGGCATCAGCTACAACGTTATCTTTACCGGGGTGATACTTGATGGCACAATCGTAGTCGTTCAGTAGTTCTACCCAGCGACGCTGTCGCATATTCAATTCCTTCTGGTCAAAGATATGCTGAAGGCTTCTGTGATCGGTGTAGATGGTGCATTTGGTACCGTACAGATAGTGCCTCCAGATCTTCAACGCGAAAACCACAGCCCCCAATTCTAAATCATGAGTCGTGTAATTCCTTTCATGAACCTTCAACTGTCGAGAAGTATAGGCTATCACATTATTGCGTTGCATCAGCACGCAACCAAGACCCTGAATGGAAGCGTCACAATAAACCACAAAATCCTCGGTACCTTCAGGTAGAGACAAAATCGGTGCACTGCAGAGTTTCTGTTTCAGCAACTGGAAAGCATCCTCTTGTTTCGCTACCCAAGAATACACGACACCTTTCTATGTCAACGAGGTAAGAGGTTGAGCGATCTTCGAGAAATCTTAGATAAATCTTCGATAATACCCAGCGAGACCAAGAAATTGTCGCACCTCTGAAGGATTCTTTGGTACCACCCAATTCTTGACAGCATCAACCTTTGCAGGATCCACGTGTATTCCCAATTCATTAACAATGTGCCCAAGGAAGTGTACCTCTCGAATCCAGAAGTCATACTTAGAAAACTTTGCATAGAGTTGCTCCTTCCTCAGGAGTTCCAAAATAAGACACAGGTGCCGCTCGTGATCTTCCTTGCTCTTCGAGTAGATGAGAATGTCGTCAATAAACACAATAACGAAGTCATTGAGGTACGGTTTGCATACTCGGTTCATTAGATCCATGAAAACTGCTGGCGCGTTCGTCAATCCAAACGACATAACTAAAAATTCGTAGTGCCCATAACGCGTTCGAAAAGCCGTCTTTGGGACATCCTCCTCTCTGACTCTCGCCTGATGATATCCCGATCTTAACTCAATCTTCGAATAAAAACTTGACCCTTGCAACTAGTCAAACAAGTCATTGATACGTGGCAATGGATAACGATTCTTGACTGTAACCTTGTTGAGCTCACGATAATCTATACACATCTGAAAGGACCCATCCTTCTTCTTCTTCTTCACAAACAGAACTGGGGCTCCCCAAGGCGAAGAACTGGGTCGAATAAAGCCTCTGTCCAATAACTCTTGCAGCTGATTAGACAGCTCCTCCAACTCTCCAGGTGCTAAACGGTAAGGAGCACGAGCGATTGGAGCCGCTCCTGGCGCAAGGTCAATCTGAAATTCCACTTAACGGTGAGGAGGTAAACCAGGAAGCTCCTCAGGAAATACATCGGTGAATTCACGTACTACTGGAAGATCCTCGATCTTTCTTTCCTCTGACGGAGTGTCAGTAACAAGTGCCAAAATAGAAGGATACCCCTTTCTTAGACATTTCTGCGCTTGCATAGCTGAAATAATACCAACCATCGCACCACTGCGATGCCCTTGAACCGACAACGGCTCCCCACCAGGGATAGGGATACGCACAACCTTTTCCTTACACAGAATCTCAGCTTGGTGCTTAGACAGCCAATCCATACCAACCACTATATCGAAACCACCGAGGGTAACAGGAAGGAGATCAATATCAAACACTTGACCCACGAGGTCTAGTTTACACCCAAAAAGGACATGCGAAGCTTCTATCGTTTTACCGTCGGCTAATTCTACTACATGCTTAACCTCTAAAGGTGTTGGAGTTAACCCTAATCGCTGACTAAAACCTAGGGACACATAACTCCAATCGGCACCGGAATCAAATAACACAGAAGCAATAAGATTATTCACAGAAAACGTACCAGTCACGACGTTGCCGTCGTTCCTAGCATCACCAGCACCGATCGTGAATACCTTTCCACGAGCGCCATTTCCCCCATTGTTGTTGTTCCCAACATTGTTGTTGTTGTTCTGGCGGTTGTTGTCGTTGGCATTCTGATTCAACTGAGGGCAATCCCGCTTGAAGTGGCCCTCATCCCCATACTGGTAACACCCCTTTTTAAAGCCCTGATTCTGATGGGGTTGTTGCCTTTGCTGCCGCTGGTACTGCTGGTTTTGCTGCTGCTGCTGCTGCTTTGGCTGTGGGGCTCTACAGTCTTTGGCCTCATGGCCCACCTTTTCGCACCTACGGCATGCCCGGACACACTGCCCATAATGATGATAGCCACACTTGTTGCATTGTCGCTTCTTCCCAACGTAGGAGCCCTGATTCTGATTGCTGCCCTGACCTTGATTAACTGAAGACGACTAACTGAAACTGCGGTTGTTGCTGTTGTCGGGCCTTTTCTGAGATTGGCTGACACTAGTTGACTTGTCAGCGTCACTTTATTTTCGCTTGTTATCACTAACAGGTGCAGTAGCTGTGGTTGTAGCAGCAATAGTGGCAGAAACACACGGTGGTAATGAACCGCTCTCCACCTCCTAATCGGTGATTTTGTGAGCCAAACGAACAATCTGAGTTAAGTTGTTGAGGTTCGCCGCAGTAACCAAGCCCTTCACTCGAGGAGCTACTCCCTTGATAAACAGTTCAATTCTCCGATGCGGAGGTCGGGACAAGTTCGGACACATGATCGCCAACTCATGTGACCGTTTCACGTACGCCTCAATCTCAGATCCCACCATCTTCAGATCATAATATTCATTCTCAAGTTTCTGTATTTCATCTCGAGGACAATACTCCTCCCTTATCATCTCCTTAAAATCGTCCCAAGTAGTGGCATTTGCCACTTCGATGCCCAACAGCTGAACCTGGGCATTCCACCATGTCAGGGCACCATCCTCGAGTGTGCCCATAGAATGCTTCACTTTGTCCCCAGCAGGACAGTTACACACTGCAAACACTGATTCTGCCTTCTCGAACCATCGTAGGAGTCCTACAGCCCCTTCAGTCCCATTGAAGGTTTGTGGCTTACAATCCATGAACATCTTGAACGTACAAGCAGGTGGATTGTTTTGGTTTTGCTGACCTATTGGATTAAAGAAAACACATTACAGGGGTAAGAGTCGTGTACGCGACACAAGGTTAAAGAGTATTTGGCACATTTCGTACCAGCTTGGTAGGCTGCCAAAGCCTCAGCCACACGTGTATTGATTAGGTTTGTCAGCTCCGCTTGGGTCATCGCGATGTGACCACGTCCGTGACCTCGTCCGCTCATGATTCTATATAAGGAGAGGGAACATATTTAGGAGTCGAGAGATGGGGTAAGAGTCAAGTATCACATTGAAATCTACAAACTACCAAGTTTACACACTATAGGGCAGAACCCTTCTCACACTTGTTAAGCCTCACTGGGACTTACGTGCACCTCACGTTATTATTATGTGTGTACCCATAATAATAAGGCAACTTGCATGCTCATCTCAGTGCCTCTTAACTTGCGCTAAAAGTTTCCCCCGCATTCGAATAACAAAAACAGAAGGTACTACAGGATTACGAATTCCAAAAGTCGAAGAGTAGTGTCATGCTATCAAGTCACCATAGTATCTAGTATGTTGTTTCATGCAACTGTGAGTGTGTGACTACTAAACAAGTATTGCATAAAATAAACAGAAAATGAACCTTGCAATCTGGATCTGAGTGTCATGGTCGATTTTCGAAGTTGTTCGGTTATAGTCTGGTTTTATAAAACGTTTTAAAACCTAGTTCACTATAACCAGTGGCTCTGATACCAAACTGTCACACCCCCAAAATACCACATGCGGGAACACCGCGGGGCGTGTGACGTACCAGGATCCAAGCCACTAATCATATCGAACCAAGTATATTTAATAAAAACATTCCATTCATTTTCAAAATACAATTCCAAGTCAAGAGTTTAACCAAAGTAAATATTCAGTATCCAAGAGCCTCGATCCATGACCACTCCAGCGCCCCCAGATAGCAAGTCCATAATCAGAAATCTAACGACCTGCAAGCATGCAGACAAGTGTTTCAGACGACGCAGGTGAGTTCAAAGTTTTGTTAACGCGTTTAGTTACCAGTTGTGTGTTTAAAATAGTTCAACGTTTTGTTTTGATGTTGTTATTAACTCGATTACCGTAAGTGGCTACTAGATGTGTTTGCCCAAACCCCAATGCCTCTATCAAAGCATTGGTCAAGTGGTCAAGGTAATTAGTTCACGCCCGTCCTTTCCGGCACGGTGTGATGGTGCCAATCCTAATAGCGCTATCAACAAAATACCTCGTTGCCTTCCCGCCAACTATCGGTAGATGTAGGGGGTCTTATATGATAGAAACTGAGTAATAACCAACGTCCCATTAACCTGGCATTCCTCCCTGGAACGTTACCCGATATCCCTCCCCGGGATGCATGCTTGGAAAAAGTGCAGTGAACTCACCTTGGATTGCTCGGTAATGAAATTTTACTTGCTCACAATTGATCTACCAACCACGTCCTAATCATGGTTACCAATCTAAATCAGTTTCATTCACTATCGATTATGTGTTTAACACAACATTACCTAGCACGTAACAGATATACGTAACATGCAAACCCAATATCAATTTCCACTTAACAGTCAAGTCATCAATCACAGTCACATACGGCCCAGGCGTTTGGGCCCACTTATCTTGTGCGACCCGAATGCCTTGTGCGATTCAGAAGTAAACAGGCCCAACAGTGCACAAAGCCCACTCGGCTTGTGCGACTGTCCTTCCTTGTGCGATTCGTTCTGGGTTGTGCGGTCTGGGTGTGGGCTGGCCCAACAACAACTTGCACAGCCCCTTACTCAATCGCATAACTTGTGCGATCCGTGCACAGCCCACCCGGAATATCAATAAGCTAGGCCCAAACACTTTATGCAGCCCATGTCCTTGTGCGACCCAAAGCTACTTGTGTGATTGGGATCCCTTGTGTGATTGGGTCTAGTCAACTGACTTCCTTAAATTTAGCCAACATAATTTCCAATCATTCTACCCCATTCAAAGATCGAAACAGTTACACATTACCACATCATACAAACCCTAATTATATCTTTCATGATTAAGTAACAAGAATAAACACAATCATCATCGTCATCCATTTACTCGATTCACCTTTCATACGGATCGAATAACACAGAAATCTTAGAACATAAATCAGTTTATCTAATAACAATGTTTTACTTATTTCCAACTCGATCATGCTAGATTATCAATCTCAATGCACAAACCCTAGTTTGTCAATTTAACATATAAGCATGATGTACTCTAATGATCACAATTAATCCATATATCATCAAGCAGATGTATCCCTACCATCATTCTATCCTATTACTTTCATCAATTATGCTAACACATAACACCCTACTCATCAATCAACACACAATCATCACACATAGCCGAGAATGATTATCGAAGCAATATGAGTATGAACCCTAACCGGATTACAAGTTGTCGAGGAGGATGTTAGGGCCGATAGAATGCATTGATCAAACAAGAGAGCTACCGTCGATCTTGAGGGAAAAAGGAGGAGGGTTTGCTAAAGTTTTAGAGAAAGAATGATATGCACCCCTATATGCATATGCGCATGCCATAAGGGGTCGGTTTGGGCTCGGTTTGGGTTTAAGGACGTTTGGGCTTGAAGCCCGCTTGGCTTGTGCGGCCGATAAGCATTTGTGCGATCCGGGACAAAAGGCGACGGCATAGAACACATACAGTTTCACTAATGTTCACGTATAATTAAACAATCTATTCAAGTAGTTCATTCACTCAATCCAATTAACACCCACAAGTATGAACGCATAACATTCATGCAACACAAAAACGTCATCATTCAATTGAAACTAAACACATCACATGATCACATAACGTTTATACGAGCTGCGTTACAATATTAAGGAAGTCTAAGGTATGGGTTGTCACATCATCCCCAACTTGAAAGAAATTTTGTCCCGAAATTTGACAAGCAGTTGTAGGGGAGTGTAGTGATGGATTAAGATGACTGTGCATTCTCCTCGGGTGCCACAGGCTTGATGTGCTTTCTTCGTTGGAACTTTTTCAGAAGCTCAACGAATAACATAGTTATTGTTAAGTCGGGTTGCCACACGAAAGGTGTCCTCAAGATTTTTAGGTGAAGCTGACTGTACGAGGTTCATGATCGAAGTGGGGAGACAATGGATGCATTTAGTGATGGCTTTGTCAACAGTGTCGACTTGGCCAGAGCATAAGATGCTCAGCTACTTGAAGCGGGCAGTGAGACTAGCGTTATCATCCCTGACTTGCTTCAGATTCTAGAACTCATTCTCTAGTTTCTGAAGTTCGTGGGGAGGAAAAAACTCACCCCTCATCAGTTTCTTCAATTCAGCCCAGGGTAAGGCATGGGCTATGTTGTTTCCTTGAGTGTTACGCTTAGAAGTCCACCAATCGAGTGTTGTCAATCAGAACACTCTCGTGGCGTTTTGGGTTCTAAGGTTGTCAGGACAACCACTTTGGAGGAAGGTCAGTTCGATGGCATCGAACCATCGAAATAAAGCAGTAGCGTCCTCTTCACCAGTGAATTCGGGGGGTTTGCAGGTCAAAAATTGTAATAGAAACGTCGACTTAGGTGTTTCCACCTTTGAATCGATGGAGGCATGAGGAGTTTTAGTGAGGGGTTGGATTTTGCTCATGATATCGGGAATGACCTTGCCCATTTTCTCGGCCATTTGCTCAGCAATAAGTCCGACGAGGTCTTTCTTGGATATCGTGTCGTCATTGTTGTTAAAACCTTTCTTCCAACCTGATCGCGACTTCTTTTCTTTCTTGGACGAGTTTGGGCTTGGAGAAGACATCTAAAGGTTCGAAAGAGAAAGAAAGGATGAGACTTGATCATAATTCAAAGTAACATTTTGCATGTATATCGTTCAAATATCACACATCACATATGATTCATATAATTTGCATGAATTTAACAAGTATTCACTAGTATTAACACGTATGTATGCATAAAAGAGTATAGATTTAGTTTGTTCACAAGAATTCTTAATGTTTTTGCTTGCGAGAGACGTGTGAATCGTGCATCATTTTGAAATAAACGAGGTAACAAGTATTAAAATGCATAGAAATTGAGATAACATACAAGTGTGGCTCAATAAAACATTGGATTGTTTTGGGTTTAGAAACTTCGACTATTCCAAAGTGAATCGAAATCCTTTCTAATTAGGGATACGTGCTTTGGCCTATAGGTAAATACTCTTGTCGAGAAGTGATTAACGGTATTTTACCCTTCCAGTTACTACATGTCCCTAATCGATTGAAAAATCGAAACTTTGGCGGGATTGAAAATCGAAGAATGTGACTAGTCGACAAGATGCGGGTTTCACCCCTAACTTGACAACTTTGTGCCCTAAGTGTGGTTGGTACTCGTTAGGTCAAGAAAATAAATTCCGACACTATGACGAGGGTCCACTAGAATTTGAATTGGAAATTCACCAAATTGTGGGTTTCACGCCTATTTTGGTGAATTCGTCTCATTTGTATTACGAGTGTCTTCAAGTCTTCAATGTGTATTGTATAAGTGTCTTAGGAAAGACATGTTGTAAGTATTAAGATAAAAAGAAAAGATAGAAGCAAGTAGGAAGAATTTAAGTATTTTGAGAATCACAAACTGGCCAGTTCGCACGAAGAAACCGAAAATTGAACTGAACCGTTGCTAAAACTAAAAAACTGAAACCAAAGGTTTTCAAATACTGAACCAAACCGAACAATGCACACCCCTACTAATTTGGGTCCAAACATAATTATGAGGAGGATAAGTTCGCATTAAAAGTGTTTCAATGGATGACACACTCATATGCGGTTGAGTCTTTCTAGGCAAGTCCCGTGTTTGAAATCAGCTTTTACATGATTAACATCAGTAAAAATGACACAAGATGTCAATACCTAATTCGGATCCAAACATATTTATGGGGAGGATAAGTGTGCATTAAATGTATTCAAAATGGATGACGCACTAGTATACGATCGAGTCTTCCTAGGCTAGTCCCATGTTTGAATTCAGCTTTTACATAATTGATATTTTCAAAAATGACACAAGATGTCAACACCTAATTTGGGACCAAGTAAGATTATGAAGAGAATAAGTTCACATTAAACGTATGTAAATGGGTGACACACCGTTTGTGGACAAGTCTTACTAGGATAGTCTCGTGTTTGAATTTAGCTTTTACACGATTGATATTAGCAAAACAGACACAAGATGTCAATACCTAATTTGGGCCAAAACATAATTACGAAGAGGATAAGTTCACATTAAAATAATTTAAACGGATGACGCATTCGTATGCGGTCGAGTCATACTAAGCTAGTCCCGTGTTTGAATTCAGCTTTTACATTGATTGATATTAGAAAAAAACGACACAAGATGTCTAACACCTAACTTGGGTCCAACCATAACTATGAGGATAAGTTCACATTAAAAGTATTTAAACGGATGACGCACTTCTTTGCAATCGAGTCATTATAGGCTAGACTCGTGTTTGAATCCAGCATTTATATAATTTTTTTCTATCTTTAACCCCCTTGAATGAAACATGTATTGTGTTTTACATATCTAAGTGGTTAGTAGGTTATTGTTAGAGAGGTCGCACATGTCACATCCCAACCGATGGAGGAAACATCGGGGTGCGGCACTGAGTGAAACAGATTGTCCAAGAGAAATTCCATAACAACTAAATTACCGGATAGTTAATATTATGTCCCATACCATAACCCATCAAGCATTTAATTATTACAGACATAGATATCTCAAAAACAAGTAAAACTGTTCCGACAACTCAGATTTTAAATAAGTAAATTGTTCATTGTTTCTAGACTCTCCTAAGCTCGATTCCATCAAATAGCAAGCAAGCATCCTAAGCATTCAAACACCTGTCACATACGTTAAAATAGAGGTCAATACACACAGTGTAAAGGTGAGTATACAAGTTTGATAGTATAATAGAGTTCGAAAGCGTTTACGCATAACCAGCATGTACAACGTATAATGTGAAGCATGTAAGTTATCGACAAAGATCCTATCAATACCAATGACTGAGATTTGACTGCGAGTAGCGAGTACGCATCACATGTTCACCACTGCGAACACGTGAAGTAATGTCCTTAAGCGGCGTGTAAAACGATGCAAGTGAAACAAGTTAGCGAGTGGTCATCTTGCCGGATGGCAATCCGAACGGATGGCCATTCGATCGGATGTTAATCTGTTCGGATGGTCATCTGTTCGGATGGCCATTCGGTCGGATTGACACTTGTTTGGGATGGATGTGTTTGTGTATGATGGCTTTGAAGTTTTCGTTGTAGCATTTTGAAAACAGAGAAGTATCTCTACCTTTCAGGTCGTTCGATCGGATAGCGATCCGTCTGGCGAGGCATTTCCCAGAGAACAAGTTCACAACAGGATTGTCACTCGATCAGATGGTCTACCGATCGGAGGGCAATCCGTTAGAAACTGATGATCTTTGAAAATTGATAAAAAGTTAAGTGTTGGATACCAAGCGCAGTCTGATCGGATTGCGGTTCATCCGAATGGTAATCCGATCGGACGGCAATCCGATCGGACGACAATCCGATCGGAAGGCAATCCGTTCCGCGATCTGACCTTTTTGCAAACTTGAAATTTCATTAAGTTTTATAGTTTGATCGAGACAGTATGGCCACGCATTGGACAATAGGAACCCTTTCAGAATCAGGTTAGCCGATCGAACAGGAATCACCCCAATCCGGGTCAGTTAACTGTTCGTGACGGATGTTCATGTTCAACCGAGATCGGTGGTCTCATTGATAGGAATCAGATCTTGGACCAACGCTTTAATAGAATCAAGTAGAAGGCCTGAACTAGCTCCGATTCTATCAGTTTTGAGTGCATTGAGTGTAAAAGAGTTGAAAGAAAGTTAGAAAAGCTTCTTTCAATCCTTTTAACTTTGAAATTGTTTAGATCTAGTTGAAAATAGTGTTAAATCATGTGGAAATCATGTGAATCTGGGTTGTTCTTGGTGGAATATTGCCAAAACTTGAAGTTCATAAGAACTCCATGATGACATCATCCTATAACGCCTCAAATCCGTTGATGTCACGGTTAAAAGTTAAGATTCAAAGGTGAAAATGATGAAGAAATGCGTGTAGATCATAGAAGTACAAGATTTAGGTTGGAAACTTACAAAAATTGTGAGAAATCGAGAGAAAGAAGACTGGAGTGTGGCTGGTCGAGTAGAGGAGCTGTCACATCACAAATGATGTGACAGGAGGGTATTTATAGGGTTTCCAAAAGAGGAACGAAATTGCAGACCACAGATCGGATGACTATCCGATCAGATGGCTATCCTCGGATGGCCATCCGACCGAGGATGGCCATCCGATCGAATGGTCATTCGATTGAAGTGGCTCGGCGGGTTGAGTTTTCGCGTTTCGTTTCGTGCGTTGAGCATTGCGATGCGTTTCGAGTAAGCGATGCGATAGTATTTCCCTTTAGTTACACAAATAACCTAATTACTATATCTAATCATACAATCACTGTAAATAACTTGCGTTTAGCGTTTGCGATTAGCTTGCGATGCGATAGAATTGCGATTGCAATTGCGATTAAATACCTAAACATAAACATAACATGCACAAGTAACACATAATAAGCACACACACGTAAAACAATATCCATAACCTATAATTCGAGTTGCGAAAGCGATTGCGATGCGATTAGCGATAAGTCAATTTGCGATTACTATGCGATCAAGTAGCGATTGATTAACATGTACTCCACATAATACAACTAAAGCGAATTAAATACAAAACTGGTTATAAGTCAAGGTGGTCAAATCCATAGTTAAGCAAGGAGTGACAGATCACAATTAGCAATCTTTTCTTCCTTTGACTTTGACTTTGACTTCAGTAACACGGGTTGTTACAGCACCACCATGTATAGGTATCAGTTACCCCTACCCATTTGGTATCACCGCCGCCGGTGTATCAAGTAGGGGTATTTGGGTGATGTTTACCAAGTGAGGTATGTGTGTGTTACGGCTATAACGCCATTGGATGTTTAGGAAAAAAAACAAAATTAAAACTTTACAGATATATATACCACATTTTTTTACACAGTTCTATTTCCATTTGTTCTCCATATACCACATTTTTACATAGTTCTATCTCCATTTTGCATTTATCTATAATCTACATCTATATCTAATCCACTAGATCTATAATACATTTAAATCATTTTAGATGGACAACATGGTAATTTCATAAAAAAAATTAATATGCATGTTACAATTTTCGAATACGGTAAAGTGCTATATGCAATAGTTCCTAATTTTCCATGATTTAATAAACTTCTCCTAGTTGATACATTATTTAATAGACATGAGATTATTTATATCATCATCATCATCATCATCATCATACTCAATAAACCCCACCAATAGCAAAGCTAAGGTAGGGTATGAGGAGGGTAAGATGTAGACAACCTTACCTCTACCACGTAGGAATAGAGAGGCTGCTTCCAGTGAGACCCCCGGCTCGATAGTAGTTTTGCATCAAGCCTTGGACATAAGGCACATAACACTCATCAACAATTAAGACAAAGGCCGATTAGTGTTTATATCACTATATTAATTATCATGATGTTATTTATAACACTTTAAATTAAGATTTAAATTTACATTTAATATTTATTTTTCTATAACTAGATACTATTTAAATTAAGAACTATACCACCACCACAACAAAACCAGTAATAATATAAATGATTAGTGTTTAAGGCATGTCGGGTTAGATTGCACTCTTCAGAAGAGTCTCGGTGACACCTGTCGCATTGCGCGGGACAACCTAAATATTTGTAATAATAATAATAATAACCAAATATAAGCAGTGTTTAAGTTTAAGGCATGACAGATTAGATTGCGCTCTCTTAAAGAGCCGCATTGACACCCCCGCATCACGTAATACTATCCTATTTAAATTTGTAAGTAATAATTACTAAATATTTACATAATGATTATAATAATAATGATGACAATAATAATAATAATAATAATAATACACATGTATAATCAATGTTCAAGGCATGTCGGGTTCGATTACATTCTCATAAAAAGCCCCGGTGACACTCGTCGCATCACGCGGGCCAACCAACTAGTATATTACAAAGATGGATGACACTCTTCAAGTATACATTCCACGACTTGATTACGATAATATATTCTCAACTGATAGTAGCCTAGAATTTCTCACTGATCTCGTTGAGCGAGTCGGACATCAAAACACGACAACATCTATAAAAAGATATGTGCCAGGTGATTGCGAAAAAGGTCATCAAGTTCTAATGGAAGATTATTTCATCGACAACCCCAAGTACAGTGAGGCAATGTTTAGAGCAAAGTAACGCATGTCGAAACTTTTCTTTTTAAAAATTGTAAGTGATATAGAAGCAAAATACGAATGGTTTCAAGGCCTATATGGGAGGATGAAAAAAGAGTTTTACAGCGATAAAAAATGCACATCTTACATTAAACAAAGATGGATGACACTCTTTGAGTATACATTCCACGACTTGATTACGATAATATATTCTCAACTGATAGTAGCCTTGAATTTCTCATTGATCTCGTCGAGCGAGTCGGACATCAAAACACGATAACATCTATAAAAAGATATGTGCCAGGTGATTGCAAAAAAGGTCATCAAGTTCTAATGGAACATTATTTCATCGACAACCCCAAGTACAGTACAGTGAGGTAATTTTTAGAGCAAGGTAACGTATGTCGAAAATTTTCTTTTTAAAAATTGTAAGTGATATAGAAGCAAAATACGAATGGTTTCAAGGCCTATATGGGAGGATGAAAAAAGAGTTTTACAGCGATAAAAAATGCACATCTTACATTAAACAATGGAAACCGGTAATCCTCCCGAGAATACAATGTGTATTTATATATTTCCAAAAGGACTTTGCGTGAATGTCTATAATATTTCTATAATGCTATAATTCAGTTATACGTGAGTGTCTTTTGATGTAGACCGACAAGCCACGACATTGTGCATTTATACCAAGCACACGAAGAAAAAACATCACTTTAAGTTCGGATGTGGTCGGTAGCATTGTTTGTACATATTTCATTTAGAGAATATGTCCTTCCGAGTTGAGAGGCCAATACATGAGAAGTGATCATCAATACCCGATGGTGATGCTCGAAGTGGTTGCCTCATAAGATTTCTGGTTTTGGCATGTGTTTTGTTGTCCACCCGGATCAAACAACGACAACAATGTTCTCCTACAATCTCCAATATTTATCATCGAACGAAATGTAACCATGCCTAAGTGTCAATTTTATGTAATTGGACACTTATACAAATGCGAATACTATCTTACCAATAGGATCTCCCTTGCTTGGTCAATGTTTTGTGAAAACGTTTCAATATCTGACCGATCCAAAGGAAAAGAAATTCAAAAAGGCGAAAAAGTTTCCAAGAAAATATGTGGAGCAATCTTTTGGTGTTAAAAGGAAAAATGAGGTATACTTAGGCGACCCATATGGGTTATGACTATAGGCAAGATTTGGGGTGTTGTGTATGTGTGCATGTTGCTGCACATGATGATCCTAAAGGACGACAATAATGTGATATTATAGGTCCACATAAGGGATCCACCGACCGAGCTAATTTTTGACAATAATGTCCTTGCGGAGTTGTGAAATGAAGGTACGCATTTTCGACTTCGATATGATCTTGTGGAACATCTTGGAACTATGAAATCTACCCTACCTCGAGTTTGATGATGAATAGTTTAGTTTTATTTCCATGTATTTTTTATTCATGTATTATTTTAAAATTTAATTATGTAGTTGTTTAAATTTTAATCATGTAATAGTTTAAATTTTAATTATATAGTTGTTTTAATTTTAGTTGTGTATTATAATTTAAATAAATATCATACCATATCATATCATATCATATCATATCATATCATATCATATCATATCATATCATATCATATCATATCATATCATATCATATCATATCATATCATATCATATCATATCATATCATATCATATCATATCATATCATATCATATCATATATCTAAATATTACGACTATATTCTAGCAACTATATTCTAACGACTATATATCTAAATATTACGACTATATTCTAGCAACTTTTTTGTACTTTCCTTATTTAGAAAATATTGTAGTAATTCTATTTTTGGAAACTTGTAATCATGTTGTATTCTATTTCGTTTCAACTTTGTAATCCGAGACTAGTGATCATAATGAAAATTCAAGTATTTTATTCACGTTTATGTTATTCATGTTAGACTTGTTTGCATATTTATACTCAAAATCAATGTTTTGGAAACACCATATTACATGTTTATTCCTGTACAATTATGTTTGTTACACGTAAAACCGGCTGAAACACACAACGTAATCGAACTTGAACCTTCGAGAGTAAGGGAAGACTCCTGTCGCACGAAAGGACTCCTTTCGTGCGACAAGGCCTATCGCCCCACCTCTCTGTCGTCCCAACTCACCCTAAAACCTATAAATAGGCATACTACCTCACTCATTTTGCTTTCCCAGTCTCACAGACACTCTCCAAAACGCTCTGAACCCTCCCTCTCACGACCAGAAGTCTAGGTATTGATTTTCTTTCACTTTCTTTCATTTTATTTACATCATCCTACATTTTAATTCTGTTCCTTAAACTTTTCTTACAAATCCTCTTGATTAAATACATCTCATGGATGGTTCTCACGGGTTTGCTTAGGCAAACTGATGATGAGACCTCACCACATATGAGATCAAATCAAGATTTACAAAACTTGACATATGAGATCAAATCAAGATTTACAAAACTTGATATTTTTTACAACTTGTTCATACATTTCATTTTAATTTTTGTACATGCTCGGTGGAATCTGGTACCCATCAGACCCTCAACTCAGTTCATAGTTAAGGGTTGCATTAGGATTAATTTCCACCAAGAAATGATTTGTTTCGGACAAATCAAACAAGTGTTTTCGACAAAACAGACACCTTTCGCACGACAGGTGGTCCTTGTCGCACGAAAGGGACCGTTTTTACGTTTTTCGTTTTCGATTTCATATCTGTTCGATGTCCGTTCATCAGTGATGAATACCAAACAGTTTGCTAGCCCCATAGTAAGTTAACCCCGTCCAACCTTCAACACTTGGCTCACGCCTTCTATGTTGTGTTGGCACACCTTGGTTGTCCTTACTTGACTGTTTGGCCAATTTTACCTTTTGTTTTCAATTTGTTTAACAACTACTGTTATTGTTGTATGTTTAAATCAGTTTACGATTAAGTTTTACGCACGAATTCGTATTCAAACAAGACCAGTTGCACGAGTTGGCACCCTGTCGCACGAAAGGTTACTGCCTTTCGCACGAAAGGGCCTCCTCTCGCACGAAGGGTCTGTTACTTTTTTATTTCATATTTATTTCGTATTTCAAAGTCTGATTCGAACCTTTTCACATCAGAATACTCATACCTTCGTTTACCCATTTCAAGGTGACCTCGGTGTACCAACCTTCATCTAATCTGCTCGCGGTATCATGTTTACCTACGCAAAACTGTGAGTATACTCGATCCCTTTTTGATTTTATTCACTTTGAGTGCAACATGTACATTTATACAAAACACGCAACACTATTAAACATGTTTATCAAATTACACTCTATCCACTATTAAACATGAGACTTGTTATACTTGTTCATCTCATGTGCTATGTTTACATGTGTCTATATGCTCATTAACTTCGCAAGCCTACCTTAACAATTATAGCGCTATAGGATTAACGGCCCACCCGTATTCTTGTGGTATTGCTAAGTAAAACACCATTACACCCTCTTTGTTTCAACGATGTTGGGTAATCACCATTGCGTTAAACTCTGGTTTGACATATAGTTTACGCTAGTATAGAGTGTTAGTAACATTGTACACATATTATCATGTTGGATATGAGCACATTAAAACATTTTCTTTATTATGCTATGTATTCAAACTTGTATACTCGCCAACATATTTGTTGATCATATTTTAATACATGTTGCAGGTTGATAGATGATGATCAAAGGAACAAGTTTAAGGTGGACTTAGATACACGCCTAAATCATAAAAAATTAATCATGTTTTATGTTTCATGTTTGCTACAGTGTGTTGGTATTTGTTTTGTTGAACAATGTATTCAATTTAGTATTTATGAAATTTGGATTAATTATATACCGTCACAATTAGAGTTATGATGCAATGAACAATCTTGTTTTCATCTCACTCCGATGTTTCCGCCATCGGTTGGGGTGTGACAGATTGGTATCAGAGCCATAACTATAGGTGTTAGTGCATTCATCTGTCGACTTCGTCTTATATCGAGTCTCAGTTCGTTGCGGATATGATTCAACATGATGTCATCATATACAAAGATGACATCATCAATATGACATCATCAATGACATCACCTCACAACAAGACAAAACCATTTGGCATAACTCACGTGATATCAGATTGTATAATTATATGAGATTTCGTTGGTTTTAGGTGATTTCGCTCATAGGGTTTTAGGCATGGGGTTTCGCTTATGTGAACAAGGTGATTTCGCTTATGTGTACATATGAGGTTTCACTCATATGGACACATGTCCCTTGGAGCGAAATCACCAACCTTATATATAGGGTCTTGAGCGAAATCAGTAGTAGAGAGTCTTGTTTCCGGTACCGAATTGCTGCCGAAGTGCCGTTTGACTTGTAATCAGTGTGAAATCAATATACAAGGCAATATTTAGTAGAACAGGCTGTTTTTCGTGTCCGTTTCTTGTTATTCCGCACCTGAAACGGATTAGAACACCTCTGATTGACTCGTTTGGGTCAGCAAGCGATCCTACAAGTGGTATCAGAGCTAAGGACGAGGAGCTCTTGCCAAAACAGCTTCATTTTCTTTATTCTACACCTTCTTTCATTGATTCAGATAGTTTTAACGGTCAAAACCAGGTCAAAATTTCACAGATCATAGAAAATTAGACAATAACAAACCCTTGAAAGTTTGAGACTGAAATTCGGAGTAAAAATGGACCAAATTGATGTGCGAAGTGATTTCGCTTTTACGGACATTCTATGATTTCGCTCTTGTGAACATTAGGGTTTCGCTTTTGTGTACACAAATGTCACCTGATTTCGCCCCAAGATACACCAGATTTCGCTCATAGGACCACCCTAAACCTCAGATTCCGCTCATAACTACCATACTTCTGATCTCGCTCCAGACTTGAAAGATATATTTTGTGTGAAATCTTAATTGCGTGTGTTAGTACATGTGATTAAAGTCTTTATCGAGAACGACATATTGTTTGAAAGGTGCATCGAGTTGTGTGAAACGAAAAACGAGGTTGTCAGTCTTTGCATGTGAAAGAGACTATCGGTTCATGAAAGAATTATGTTTGCATATGAATATCTCGGTTTAAGTGACTGTTGTCTGATATTGATCTGATCAAAATATAAAAGATAGTGTCAGCCATTATACATTTGAGATAATCAATGAATTGCCATGAGGGACATTAATTCGGTTTGCATGTGAGGTTTGTGAGGATCAATAAATATATGTCATAAAATTGTCTGCTTGAGAGTTTCGATAAAATGAAAGTGTTGTGAATTGTTGTTGGTCGGTTTAGTGGATATTTGAGGTCCAATCATATTTCATTAAAAATAGAGATTGTCGGCTTTTAATTCAAAGGATTGCATGAGACTTTGATGTTATCGAGAAGTGATAATCAGAAAGTTTGTAGACGTGTTCATATTTGCATGAGAACATAAGTGAGGTCAAATTGAAATACAATAAAATCTGACATTGCATGTGATATAGTTGTGATCCATTGAGAATTGATTTGTGAAAATTAATTGTGTCAGCTCATTGTAGCAGCCCAATCACAGTTTGAATGTGTTAAGTGTTTACGGCCCAAGTACATCATTTGAATTTTAATTGTTGAAGTCTTATTGTGCGGCTCAGTTGAATCAATTATTTTTTCAGCCCATTCAATCAGATCACACGGTTTGATTTCAGTTAGCAAGGTCATTGGAAAGGGTCATTTGAATTTGTTCCGGGTCATAGCAGTTCGCACAGTGTGTCAACCTTCAGTCCGCACAGAATATTTACCAGTTCGAGTACCAGTCTGAGTCTGTTAATTGATAAATCTTTTAACTAATTGTGTTTTATTTGTTTGTCATTCAGGTGTTTTTTTTACGAGGTGTTTTGCCAAAGTATATCAAATTTTCCGAAGACATGGAAGAGGAATTCTACAATGCGTTTGCCACGCCAGTCGCTCCTGTTACAGCTGCAGAGACTTTATACAGTGAAAATGAGACGGGAACTCATCAGAAACCGCCAAAACTTATGTACATTGAAGATTTTCAGGGATGGAAAAGTCGATTTGAGAACTGGGTGCAAGCTTACAAGTTTGATGCATGGTGTTCGTTGGAGAAAGACTATGAGAAACCGAAAAACGAACGTGGACTTGAAAAAGGTTTCAGTGACTTTACGGAAGTTGACAAATTGAAGTATACTAGTGAGAAAATGATGATCAGTATTCTTCAACAGGCAATTACAGAAGATATATTTGTTTTGCTTCAACATGGTAATACAACTAAGTCAATTTGGGAAGCATTGATTCAGAAATTCAAAGGAAGCGCATATATGATTAAAAACAAAAAGGCGTTATTGAAGAAGTCGTTTGATATGTTTTCAGCTTTCGATCATGAAACTACAAAGCATACCATTGATAGATATTGTCATCTAGTCTTAGAAATGAAAAGATTTAGCATTGAGAAAGATGATGATGAGTGGGTCGATAAACTAGCTGAAGCACTACCACAACAAAAGTGGGGAACTTATTTGATGATTTTAAAACACACAAGAAAGTCTGAGAATATGAATCTGGCACAATTCATTCAAAAGATTGAAGAACAGGAGCTGGATATTCAGAAAACTACTATAATGACGAATCCAAATGCCAAACAAGATGTCAGTTTGTATTACAGAGGGAACAAGTTTGAGGCTACTCCCAGCCCTAGTCCAAAGATTCAAACTGGTTTCAGTGCTGACAGTTCGTCTGGAACAAAGAGTAGCAATGTGACTCAAAGTGATGGATATTCTTCATCATTCTCAAGTTTTGATCCAAACAGCACAACATCAAGTTCTCAATGACAAAACTCAACAAATCTTCAGTGCAATGTTACCTTAAACATTCAAAATGGTCAGAATCTGTCTCCGGAAGTTGCCAAGCAACACATGGCATCACTGGTTACTATGTTAGAATCTTACGAAAGTTTGATCGGTGGGAAGATTGGTAATCCAATGCTTACGAAAGAGGATTACGACCAAATTGATGCTGAAGAACTTGAGCTGATGGATATAAAATGGTGCTTAGCGAATGCTTGGAGGAGAGCTGAAAAGTTTCAAGAAATTACTGGTAGAGATGAATTTCGAGGAATGGCTACCTCTCAGTTGGGTTTTGACAAATTGAAAGTTACCTGTTTCCGTTGCAAAGGAAAAGGACACTTTAAAAGAGAGTGCAAAAGCAAAGAAGCAACCGGGAATCAAGAAAAGAACAACTATTATCAGAAATAATTTTTTCATCAGATTGCTCAACAACCACAAACTGCACATGCTCATGCTATTGAAGATGGAAAGAAGAAAGCTTTACTTATCCATCAAGATGATGAATTTGTTGCTGAAGGATTTAGTTGGGACAAATACATACCTGGTTCAGCTTGTGTTGCAAGAATTCAGGGTGAAGATGAGACTAATCAGAAAAGAATCCCAATTTTTCCAGATCTTGGAAGCGATGTAGATACCGATGATGAAGAAGAACATCTCAACAGTGCTAGAAAAGGAATTGATCCTGACAGTTTTAATTTCTTCTTTGCAGATAAAATGGAAATGCTAAATCAGAAGAAGATTGCCAGATTAAGGAGAGAGCTGGAAGCAGCAAAAATGCAAGCTAATGAAAAGACAAAGACAGAAGCCGGAGAAGCAAATGTTGATCAAGTGTTTGAGAAAGTTGTGGAGAAAATTGTTGAAGTAGAGAAAGTTGTTGAAAAGATTGTCGAGATAGAAAAGGTAGTTGAAGTTGAAAAACTTGTTGAAGTCGAGAAAATCGTCGAAGTTGAGAAGATTGTTGAAAAAATGGTTGAAGTTGAAAAACCATGTGTGAAGTGTTCAGAATCTTGCAAAGCTTGTGAGGAGAAAGTTATGAAGATTGCTGAGTTAGAGAAGATAAAAGAAGATTTACTGTGTGATGTGAAGTATGTCAAGGAGTCTTATGATGTGCTAAACAATACAGTTGATCGTCTGAAAAGGACAAATACAGAGATTGAAAAAGCAATGGAAAAGATGAGCGCAACATTAATGACAAAGCAGAGCGTCATCAATGAGTACATCGAAGATTGTGCGAAGCTAAAACAGGAAGTGGAACTTGAAAAGATCGAAAGTGAAAGGATTAAACGCTTACTGTTGAGTTATACTACTTGTGATTATTTGATTGATCGTGTTTATCCTACTGTTGCAGCTCTGGAAGCGTTCATGGATAAAAAGACTGAAGATACTGATACTGGTAAGAAACCAAGTGTCAAGTATAACAGATGTCCGCCCCCGATCCATGAAACTTATTCTCCCAGGAATCCTAATGAGGAGCGTCTAAAAAAGGCAGTCAACATCAAGTTAAAGTCTGAAATCATTGATGAATTACCAGACAATATTGATGTTACATTCACAGCGTCTGACACTGATCATGAGTCTGAGTTATTAAAGAAAGTTGTCGATCAGGTGTTGGATACGGATGAAGAGTCAAAACCGGAGTCTGAGTCTGAAAGTCCGAGTTCGCCAGAAAATAGTCCGAGTTCATCGGATAACAGGGTTTACAATAGAAAATTCATGTTATCAAAATCTAATTTGAATGACGGATCAATCAAAGTGGCTTATACTTTGTATGATTCAGACAAATTATATTCTGATGAGGAATTTCCAATAAGAAGTGTCAAAACTGAAATGATCAAACAGGTTTTCAAATTAACAGAACTTAATATTTCTGAAATAAAAGATTTAAATCTTTCTGAAAAACCTAAAAAATACACTTCAAGAGTTCAACAGAGATTGAACAAGAAAAAGGGTTACAGTTCTGGTTCAGGTTATCGAAAGAAACCGAACCATAACCGTAATTACAAAAAGAATGGATTAGGTTTCAATTCTTCAGAAAATTATAAAAATCAGAAAATTTATAAACCAAAAACAAAATTTGTTTCAGGAGGAAGTTCAGAGGATGAACAGAAGAAACCGTTCTGGAAGCAGTCGAATCAAGAGTTTCTTGCTGAAGTGAAGAAGAATGTGAGAAGGTTTGCTGAAAGAGTTGACAGAAGAACCTGTTTCAAATGCCAAGAAGTTGGTCATATAGATTGGAATTGCCCCAAGACCAACTATCAAAAACAGGAAGTTTCTTCTAACTTTGTTCTGAGAAAGACTTGTGTTGATAAGAAAGAACAACCTGTGAAAAATGTTAAAAAGTTTGAAAATTCTACTTCTGAGGAAGGAGAAAGTTCAAAACGGTTTTACAAAAGAAGAGGTGATTTGAATAAACAAAAATGGGTTGTTAAATCTGAGGGTAATTCTGACAATGAATCTGATTCCATAAAATCAGAGGAGTCTTTGGTTGATAAAAAGGTTGTGAATTCCGTTCCAGAGGTGAACGATGAGGATTTTCCTCCATTGTCAAAGGAAAATTTGATGAAGAAAGTGGGAAAGGTAAAGATCTCAAATCAATTCTTCGCTGATAAGGTAGAATTTGATGTTGAAAAGGTTTTTAATGGAAATGTTAAACATATTTTTGGAAAGATGGTTGATAGGAAAGTGAAGGATGCTAAAGAATTTTACAAATCAAAATGTTGGTGGGACAGATGTTTGCCACCAAAATCACCCAAGGCTGGTCAGGCTTGGGTGACAGCATTTTCACCTTAAATTCCTGACTTGCCGGAGCTCCCAGGTTGGTAAGAGTGGTGCAGGTATCGGCATCTTTCTTAGCAAATGATCCTACAAGTGGTACAGTTGGTAAAGTACAGGTGGTATATTTAAATTGTTATATTTTGATGTGCAAGTGGTTATGATTGATAAGTAAACCTGTAAGTGGTTGAAAGAGGTTTAATCTTCAAGTGGTTAATCAAGGTCATTAAGTTGAACTTGATTGGACCATACTTACAAATGGTATTTGATGAACAAAGTGATAAACCCCTAATTTTACAAGTGGTAAAATCAAGCAAACTTATTTTCCGGAAAAACCATTTGATTAAAACAAACTTAAGTGTTTTGAAATCACAATGGGAAAATAGTTTGTTGAAAGGGAGAGTTCTGATTGTTTATGCTAAGTGGATGGCGAATTGAAGCGATTTGATGTCGGTTGTCATGTTTTTGTATAGTTTGCTTTCAAATTTCCTAAAATGTGTTTGCATTTTAGGGGGAGTAAAAATATTTCAGAAAATCCAAAAACATTAGAAAATTTGAAAAAGTAAAAAACATGATAAAATGAAAATGAGTTTTGTTGTACAAAAGAGGAAATGATAGTACATCAGTGGATGATCACAACATGCTAAAGAAATGGAAAATTAAAAAGTGATAAACGGTCTCACTGATGATGTGTCAGTAGGTTTTTGCACATTTAGTAGATTGTGACGAGATATAAACCTAAATTTCAAACTTGCTTAATTCGTGGGTAACATCTCTCGGATATATGGGTAACCCCTGAAATCTCGTTTGAAAGATTCCTTTTTCTGATATACTAGGTCTTTATACTCAGTGATATGTGGGGTATTATTCCTGGACTTCTGCTGAATGGAAGTTCTGACCTAGTCCTCGAATAATACTTTCCGCAATGCTTGAAACATAGCATCACCCTCAGCATATATGATAAGACAATAAAATTGCTTAGCAATGCTGTTGTAAAAAGATCCTCTAAAGGGGACACACCCAAAAGTTGAGTCATGATCTCTCTGCTGAACGGTAGTTCTGACCTAAGCTCTCATGATTCTTCATAATTTATTAACCCCTACAGATATCATTTGTGTCATAATTACCTGTAAGACTGAATATTGGGATCTGGATACGGGAGTATATTCTGAGGTGGGACACGCGAATAAGTTTAAGTATCTAAGACACTAATCTCATATCTCGAAGCAGTTGAACTTTGTGTGAAAATTTAAGTGGATCAGTATACTGACAATCTAAGTGAATTGTTTAAAACTTAAAATGAAATGAAGCTTAACGGTGTTGGTGATTTGTCTAAAAAAAAACTGATATGATCCTCTTACACGAACTCACAAAAATATTGTATGTAAATATTTTATTTCTTTACTTCATTTTATTTCAATTCTATCAAAAATCCAAAAAGATTTTCGGTGTGTTTTAGCATAAATTTTGAAAAATTCAAAAAGATTTTAGACGACTGATATTGAAAAGCTGATTTTCAAAATTCCGAGTGCTAAACATGACGAACAGGTTTGGGAAAGTTTGTTTGAAAATGTGTGAAATATAAATGATATATATTCATGTGGTTCATCAGAAATTGACATGATAAATCTTTCTATTCAGGGTTGTGTCTTCAAGTGATTAGCAAAGTTTCTAAATTTGTTATATCTTATCTTTTATGAAACTTATGTTTTGGGTAGAGAATATGCAGGTGAATCAGGTTACGATACCTGAATCTGTGAAAGCCAGACTACGATCCCAGTACAAGTTGAGGGGGAGTCTGTTAAAGAAAGAGAGTCTGAAGATGCAAGAGCTAGGAGCCAGAGATCCTGATAGAGAATTGGAGATAGGATAGAGCCAGTTAGAGATCATGAAGGAAGTCCAAATACTGATAAAGACTGAAGATTGAAAAGACTCGACACTTAAGACTCTTCAACATCTGAGGGGGAGTCTGTTAGTGCATTCATCTGTCGACTTCGTCTTATATCGAGTCTCAGTTCATTGCGGATATGATTCAACATGATGTCATCATATACAAAGATGGCATCATCAATATGACATCATCAATGACATCACCTCACAACAAGACAAAACCATATGGCATAACTCACGTGATATCAGATTGTATAAGTATATGAGATTTCGTTGGTTTTAGGTGATTTCGCTCATAGGGTTTTAGGCATGGGGTTTCGCTTATGTGAACAAGGTGATTTCGCTTATGTGTACATATGAGGTTTCGCTCATATGGACACATGTTCCTTGGAGCGAAATCACCAACCTTATATATAGGGTCTTGAGCGAAATCAGTAGTAGAGAGTCTTGTTTCCGGTACCGAATTGCTGCCGAAGTACCGTTTGACTTGTAATCAGTGTGAAATCAATATACAAGGCAATATTTAGTAGAACAAGCTGTTTTTCGTGTCCGTTTCTTGTTATTCCGTACCTGAAACGGATTAGAACACCTCTGATTGACTCGTTTGGGTCAGCACGCGATCCTACAATAGGGAATTAGGAAAAGTAGGAATGATTTTGACCTAGTCTATAGTTTAGGAACATAATTCTTGTCTGTATTTTAAAACTACTTGCATTCTATCTTGCTTGCTTCTTACCTATTGTCACACCACGACCACGTAGAACAACAAAACGTGGCGGAAAACGTCGGGGAGTGTTGTAACAGAATCATTGTTTCATAACACATGGAAATTGATATATTGTTTTATTGATTAAAATAGTTACAATGTCTCGACAATCAAAGAAACATAACATAAATAACTAGTCTTGCATCTTTTATTGTCGCTAAGGCCCAAGTCCGCCTAAGTGTATCTGGATAAATCCTATGCATCATATCCTGAAACACATGTGAAAATAGGTACGTCAGCATAAAAATGCCTGTGAGATACATAGGTTTTGTGAAAATAGAATTCATGACTTATATTTAAGAAAATGTTTAGCCATGAACCTTGTAATTTGCTTTGTCTTGTAAATCATTTGAAAAACGATAAGATCAGATGATATGTATAAATAAGAGAATAATACATGGTTAAGTGAATAACCATGTGAAATGAGTTTGTACAAATTAAGTTGTTTGTAAAACAATGTATTGTGAAAAGTATGTTATTTGTATAAAATGTTTTATGTCCAAATTGAAATGATTCAAATAACGCTACGATATGTAATACCATACAATCACTTATATATAGGAAGTACCAGCGGCGTATCCACCATGCTTGTATCATATTACACACGCCTCGTTACTTAAATCACTTACTCAAACCAAACCAACAATGTAAGATGTCTATGTTTAAACCAATTGCCAAATGTATTGAATAATATGTCAAAATGTTTATGTCAAGATGTAAGTCATGTAATGTATAACCAATGTCAATAATGTTTATGTGTCAAATGTAAATCATGTAATGTATAACCAATGTCAATAATGTTTGTGTCAAATGTAAATCATGTAATGTGTAACCAAAATGATATGTATGGCTAGTGAAATATATCAACTAAACCATATGCACAAAAACAAAGTATTGAAGTAAAACATGGTTTAAATCAAAGCTATGTTTTGTGGAACAAATGCATGCTATACTGATATAAACATCTATGCGGTATTGTGAGAATGCATACATCCAAGCCTTGAGACTGCGGCGATAAACCCTTAAACAAATTAAAGGTTTATCTAAGTTATGTATATCGAATTCGGTCATTCCTTCCAATCCAAACAAACCCAGGATTTCAGGAACGGGAGTTGTCAATTCCTATGGTACCACTACCTACTAACGAACGGCGTGATCGGTGTTAATGAATGTATACTGATCCATCAAAACAAACCAAATATCATATCAAAATGTAAGCATGTGAATGAATAATAAATGTACTAAGTATGATGAACATACATAGCATGTGACGTGAAACAAATGTACTAAGTATGATGAACATACATAGCATGTGATAAATAACAAATGTACTAAGTATGTAACAAATGAACATACATAGCATGTGACGTGAAACAAATGTACTAAGTATGCACACAATGGACATACATAGCATGAAATGTAATGTAAAACAATGTACTAAGTACGCACACAATGGGCATACATAGCATAAAATGTAATGTAAAATAATGTACTAAGTACGCACACAATGGGCATACATAGCATAAAATGTAATGAAATCATGTACTATAAATGTACTAATGAACATAGCAAGTATATGATGTGAAAACAGGAAAGCATGAAAGTAACAAGTAGGCACATGTGTTCCACCCCAAAATGTTTGGAAAACAGTAAAAGAGGGGTCTATGTACTCACTTGAGATTGCTCAGAAGTCCTAAGATAACCACCAAGTAATGCTAGAGATCTCGGAATCAAACGGCACCTAATATAGGTAACTATGTTAATAAACCGGACCTAAATCGGAAGATCGGATAGAATGAGGGTTCGTAAACCAAACGAGTATAGAGACTCGTGTCATATGGTTTAACAAAGCCTACATACTAAATGAAACCTAACCTAAGTGCTTACGACCCATTACGACCCCTTTAGGTAGCTTATGCGACTTTAACGCGTCGTTCGCGTGAAACGCGTTCAGACCGCCTAACTAGTCCTATGACAAGTAAAATATGCCTTAATGTGTTTAATATTGTTGATAAATCAGTTAAGTGACGAAAGTTTAGGTTACATATGCTTAATTACCAATTACACATGAAAAGGGTATTTTGGTAATTTACCTAAGGCATATAAACTACCTATCATACAACTACTTAACGAAGCGACCATAAGGTATAACCTCGGAAGGTTATTCCCTATATACTATGGTCACCTAAGGTGTTTGGTCGGATCCTAATGATCGACCAAATGGGTCGGGTTCGAAAGCATAAGCGATTGATTAGATCGCTTACCCTTACGACCCTAGACAAGCACAAAACTAAAAGTGACGAGCTAAGCATGTTAAAACATGCTTAACTAAGTTAGAAAAAAAGTTTGGTATAAAAAAAAAACGGTTTTGATACCTAAGAGTAGTTTGGTTACAAAATACGCAAGAATACGTATTCTGGCCGAAACTACGGCTCGTCACTGAGCCTAGACAACGTGGTAATCAGTAGGCATAGTCACAAGGGACTATAACCATCGTGATTACGCTCACGTTGCGAAGTTCAAATGAACTTCGCATTGACCATAAACTGGTCAATGCAGAAAGTCAAACAAAGTTTGACTTTCGGACTCGGAAAGCAATAAAAGAACGAAGGAACACTTACAAAGGGTCCCCGAATGCTAATCTCGATCCAAGTAGCTCAGGTATGAAACAAAGGTTTCAACTTAGAGCTTCTCAAATCAAGATTCTTGTGGGTTTTAGCAAATGAAGGCAAGGGGTATTTATAGGATTCGTAGAGCCATTAAGATCGTTCCTCGTTAACCGTGCTTCAATCTCAACCCTCCACCTCAAAACCCTGGTTTTAGAAAACCATTTGAGCCCATGGTATTGCCCAAAACCGTGTGCGAAAGTGAAAATGGACCAGATGCAATGTTTCTGTCTAGATGAGGCGCTCGCGTAGCGCGACTGCATAGGCATGAAATGCTCGCGCTACGCCACCATGTACCAGTTTCAGCAAAGTTTCAAAAATGGCAGAAATGGTCCCTGCAGCCCGTTTAAGCTATTTTTGATGCGTTTGAACCCCGTTAACCTCATTTCAAGGCTCTAAAATGAAGTTAAAGTATAGGGAACTTAAAATGTGCTCAAAAATATCTCGGATGTCGGTTCGTTTGGTCGTACGATCGCGATGTTCGGTTAATTACGACGGAATGCGCATAAGCGCGAAAAACGATCCAAATTGCGTGACGAATGGATTTTTCTCATGCCAAACACTAAAATAAAATATTTTAGTGCTTACATAAACTTTTGGATGTCCGGATGTATTCAGAACGTAAGTTATGCGCGAAAATGCAAACTTGTGCACTTTTTGACGCTTTTAGTCCCTGAATGACCCAAAAGTTTATTTTAGCATACCGAACCCCTCAAAGCCTATTTCTAAGCTATGTAAAGGATATTTATGGTATGTTTAACTTATGGTCATGTTCCGGAATGTCTGTTACAGTTCAAATTGGCATACTTTCGCAGTTTGTCAAATTTAGTCCCTGTAAGCGAATTAACTTGATTTCGGCATACCAAACCTTCCAAAACTTATTTCTAAGTTATGTAAAGGTTATTTAAGGTATGTTAAGCCTATTTCACTATTCCGGAGCGTTTGTTGCATTAAATGGGTTATATTTACGCATCAGTGCGCGTATAACCTTCCAGAGAGCGATTTAGAGTCCGAAATCGAACAAGAATTGATATGTGCAAATGATACACATATTTATACAATTCCCAAGTATGAAATACAATATTTCATTGGTTTGGTATTTGTTTGATGGTCGCAGTGACCCAGGTGTCACACCTATTCTCCTTGGTCTTTAATAGACATGCCTTTCCTAAGGCAAACATAATACACACTTGAAGGCTTAGTGAAGACACACTTATTCCACAATCGAAATGACTCACCAAAATAGGGGTGATTCCCACATTTGGTGAAGACTTTCACTCCGCTATACTTGTTATTTTGCACGAAATTCACCATCAAGCAGGAGTGATATCCATATCTTGATGGGAATTTCCATTTCATATTCTAGTAGACCCTTATCATTCGAAGTACCAACCACACTAGGGTACGATGTTACCAAGTTAGGGGTGAAACCCGCATCTTGATAACTAGTCCCACTCTTTGGTTTTCAATCTCGCCAAAGTTTCGATTTTCCAATCGACTAGGGACGTGTAGTAACTGGAAGGACAAATACCGTTAATCGCTCCTCGACGAGAGTATTTTTCTATTATGCCAAAGCATGTATCCTAACTCGAAAGGACTTCGATTTACTTTGTAATAGTCTTAGTTACATTCCGTGACAATCCAATTTTTACGTTAACTCTCTTTTATGCTATCTCAATTTTAATGTGTTTTACATTGGATACGTAATTCATTTCGACATTTGAGCCACGAATCGCACTTTCCTTGCAATCTAAAACAATAATAATCTATCATGAACAAATTAAATTTACGATGCTTTCATCATTATTTGTTACACAATGTGAATTCTTGTCATACTATGTGAAATTATTTAAACATTTACGTGCTATGTGATGCATTACATGAAACAAACTAATTTATCAAAACATTATTATCAAGTCTCATCCATTCCTCTATTTTGAATCTCTAGATGTCTTCCAGTCATCTTTTCAACTCAACTAAGAGATCGAAGACTGGTTCCAAAAAGAAAATGCTTGCTTTCATGGCTACTCAAATGGCTTGTGTAATTCCTGAGATTGTCAGCAAGGTCACTGCAACCACTACACCCAATTCCTTTGTCGACTCGAAAGTCGAACAACCCAAACCTGTTTCCTTCAATTTCAAGCACTTCTCAGCTTGTAACCTTAAGCCTTTCACTGGCAACGATGGTGTGATTGCGATGCTCGAGTGGTTTGACAGCATCGAAGTTACATTCATTAACAGTGAATGCCCAGAAAATTTGAAAACCTGTAGTGCTACTGCCATCTTCTAGGCAAGAGCCCTTGACTGGTGGACGAATGAGCGAAACATTTGTTCCAACGAAGAAGCTTACGCCCTACCTTGGGCTGAAGTCAAGGAGATGATGATGGCCGAGTTATGCCCTCCCCATGAGCAGCAGAAACTTGAGGAAGAGTTTTGAACCTCAAGCAAATCGGGGATGAAAACCTTGGTTATACCACCCATTTTAAGCAGTTGAGTTTCATTGTTCCCCATTTGGTTTCGACTCCTGAGCGTACTATTAGGAAGTACCTCCAAGGTTTACCCTCTACTATGCGTGACACTATAGAAGCCTCCCAACCTGAAACCATTGAGCTTGTTTATCGCCATGCAGCCATCCTGGACAATAACCGCATCAGAGATAAACAAACCACAACCCCCACCTCTACCAAGTCTGCCAACCAAGTCACCACCAAAACCAAAGTCCAGTCGAGTGGCAACAAAGGCAACAAACACAAGTTTCAAAGTGATTACCCCTGCTATTACACCACCTCCCACTCAAGAACCCACAAGAAAGCCCTACCCTGGGACTCATCCCAAGTGTAATACCTGCCACTACCATCACCCTGCAAACACCACATGCCGCCATTGTACCACGTGCAATCGGTTTGGGCATACTGCCGCCATATGCCGCAGTGGTCCTACACCACAGGGCAACCAAGTTCAACAAGCTCCCCAAAACCCTAAGCCAGCCAACAATGTCAGAGCATGCTACAAGTGTGGAGACACTACTCATCTTTGCCCTCAGTGTCCTTAGTTAAATCAAGAGCAGCAGCAACAGCCAACACCTCTTGGTCGAGCTTTCAAAATTAATGCAAATCAAGCTCAGAACGACAATGAAGTCGTGAACGGTACGTTTCTTGTTAATGGCATTTATGCTTCAATACTATTTGATACTGGTGCGGACAAAATCTTTGTGTCCGTTAAATTCGAATCTATGTTAAACCGTACACACTCTAAACTCCCTAAGTCATTCACTGTCGAAGTTGCCAATGGTAAGTCCATCACCGTTGATTTCGTTCTTTGCGATTGTTTCCTCACCCTCAACGATCATGTGTTTCCTATCGATCTCATACCCATGCAATTGGGTAGCTTCGATATCATAGTAGGCATGGATTGGCTTCGTAAGAGCCATGCTGAAATCGCTTGTTAAGAGAAATACGTTCGTTTGCCTCTCCCTTCTGGCGATACTTTGCATGTCTATGGAGACAGACCTTCAAAAGGACCGAAGCTTATGTCATGCACACAAGTGAACAAGTACTTACGTAAATAGTACTTTGCCTTTTTAGCCCACGTGGTGGAAGAAAAGAGCAAGGGAAAGAGCATAAGTGAGTTCCAGTGAAGCGTGATTTTCCTGACTTCTTTCCTAAGGATCTGCCTGGTCCTCCTCCAGCTCGTTCTGTCGATTTTCGCATTGACCTCATTCCTTGTTCTACACCCGTTGCTAAAGCTCCCTACCACCTTGCTCCTTCTGAAATGCAAGAGTTGTCAAGTCAACTTCAAGAGTTGCTTGATAAAGGATTCGTACGCCCAAGTACTTCACCTTGGGGTGCTCTTGTCTTGTTTGTCAAGAAGAATGATGGTTCGTTTCGAATGTGCATTGATTATCGTGAGCTTAACAAACTCACTGTAAAAAACGGTTACCCTCTCCCTCGCATTGATGATCTTTTTGATCAACTTCAAGGTGCAACGTGCTTTTCCAAGAATGATCTTCGTTCTGGCTATCACCAATTTCGTGTTCTCGAAGAGGACATCCCTAAAACCACGTTTTGCACTCAATATGGTCACTACAAGTTCATGGTTATGCCCTTTGGCTTGACCAATGCACCTGCTGTGACAACCGTAAAAAATCCAGGTATCCGTACAATTTAATTAACTATGATTAGTGCTTAATGACTATGCTGAATTACAAATGACTGCTTTCTGATTACTGTATCATACTTACATGTGCATCACATAGTGCATACTGTCACATCATATTTACATACCAACCATATTGACATAAATGATGCACAAAGCACAGCTAGCATAGTTAGCGGATAACTCAGAAGAATGCTGACGAGGTTCAGTACATAGACAGACCGTGTTTTGAGACCTAGTATGGGCCAGAGACTAAGTACTACACTAGTATAGTGTGTAGGGAAGTAAGGACCACAAAACAACATTTCTAAGTGATAGTTTAAGTGCTGGAAAGTGCCTAAAACCCACTTAAAGTGCTGAATTCAGCATAAATCAGCAAAAATCAGCTTTTTAACAAGTTTGTATCATGCAAAAATGACTAAATGGACCTGAATGCTTTCCTAAGTGTCGGGAATTAAAAGTGTCACAAAAGGGTACATAAAGAACACTAAACGGTATAGTTTGACACTTTAACGAACTGGTATCTAACCGAACAACCGGACACTACCCGAAACATCAAAATTATACTAGAAGCATTGTTTTATTATTTCTGAGCTAGTTATGATCCCCGGACACCCTAACACACTATATAACACATGATATGCATAAACACTAAACATCACACTTAGAATCTAACCATCTAACTTAACTTACCATTAAAACACAACCAATACCCCCCCCCCTAATGTTCACGGCATCAAGGGTGGACCCACCCTTGATCTTCCTTTGATTCATTAAGATTTGATTAAGATATGGTCTTGTACTTAAGAAACATGTTAACCATTGGATAATACTCTAAACTTGGATATAAGGAAGTGATGATGGATTGAACCCTCATTCTCACACCCACTCAACACACACACTTTCTTTCTTTCTCCTCTCCCTCTCTTGGTCTCGGCCGAGAACACCCATCACACCACCACCATTGTTAAGCTTTGATCATCCAATCCAAGTTCATCACAAGGTGCTAGAAGGTGTCTTAAGAAGTGTGGAGCTTGTGGATCTTCAAGGACCTCTCCCATTTGCTTTTATCCATCACATTTGTCATCTTCATCTTCTTGTGTTCATCCCTAGCCCTTGTGCTAGTAGTAAGCTTCTTGTCACTTGATTTCACTTCATATTTAGTTGGATAAAAGATGTTATATGTTGGTAATATTGATGAACATTGTTAATCTTGAAGAACACTAAAGAATATGATCATGAAACTTTAACATAAGCTTAATAACATAAGAATACATGTTGAATAGTGTTGATTTGCTTCTTGATGATTGATGATTTGTGTTAGTGATGTTAGATATCATATGAAACCTACTAGATTATGATTTAACACATGATCTAGTAAGTTAAGGTAGTGATCTTGTGAAAGAACAAGATCATCATACCTTATGTTTCTCATGAACTTGAAGAATGAAAATGATTTTATGAATGATGAAGCATGTAACATGATTACTAGACATAAACTTGGATGATTTCAAAAATAATTTTCCAAAGAAACCAAGTTAAATAACAAGATTTACATAGATTTGGTTCTTACTTAAACATACACTATTTTTGGTAGTAAAACAAGTGTAGAAACACTTGTGAAACAAGAAGATTTCATAAAGAAACGTTTTTGTAAAACATGTTTACAAGTTGTAAACACCTAAATCTTTCAAGAATGAAGTTTATAAAGAAGTAAATACATTTTGGAGGGTAACTAAACCTACTAAACACACTACCAAGTTACTACAAGTTTTTATGAAAGTTCAAGTTCATGATTGTTATGTAATAACATTGTTTTGGCACTTGGTAATTGTAGATTGATTGTTGATTGTTTGTGATGATTTTAAAAAGAAAATGATATGCTTTAAAAGCATGGACACCTCCATTTTTAGGGGAAACTATGGCAAAATTTTCTAAAAATATAAACACTTAGAAAAATACTTACAAGTGTATTTTAACTATGGTTTTCAATATAAACTTTGCCATAATTTTTGTTACAAAAATACAATTATTGGAGGTTGGTTTTTATAAATAAAAATGGGTAAATATGTATTTAGAATATATATATATACATTAAAGACATGATGTGTGTGAATATTTGTATACCTTGTGTAATAGTTATGTTATTTTAGGATTTGAAATAATATAACTTAACATATACCAAGAGATTACAATCTAAAATATAACCAAAAACCTCAAGGAATAAACATATAAGTTACACACATAATATTGGGAAAAACGAACCAAAGAATGTAACTTACAAAATATTCCGGATAATACCGTTATAAATATATTTTTGGTAAATAATATTTTGGATACAAGAAATGAAAATGTGATTTTTGTAAATATTACCAAGTTATATCATATTTTCGACAAGGAGAAATATATTATTTTTGGGAAGTAAAAATATATTTTCTTGGAATATTTAGAAAATGTATGATTTTTGGGAAAAATATATATTTTCTTGAAATACATTATCTTTGGACAAAATAAGATTTTATATATATTTTTTAAGTTAGAATTGAAAGTATATTATTTTGGAACTACAAATACAAGAATACGAAGATACATGTATGAGATACCCCCATCCTTGGGAAGGAAATACGAAAATAAATACTTGAGAAGTATTGTTACAAAAATATTGTTTAAACAATTATTCCAAAATTAAATATAATTTAAAGTTAAAATAATTATTATTTTAACAAGTAATTATAACTTGGGATAATATTAAAAGAAACGTAACTCAAAAACGTAAATACTAAGGCAATGCACGACCCGTTCGTCTAATAGACGTTAGTACATTGTAGGTAGTCGTGTTTGCTGAAGGGATTCGAGTTGCGAATACTGAAGACGCAAGACTGTGAGTTCATGCCCCCCTTTTCTTTAAACTGTTTTGTTTATTAACTTCGGGGGTGAAATACATGTTACAAAAGGATTACATACAAATACAATTGGTATGGTTAGCCTAGGAAAGTACCATAGATCATGTGAATGGGTAGGCACATACTTGAGACCATTAATCCTCGTATAAGGACCGAGGGGCATGACTGATAGATCTATTTGGGTGTAGCGAGCCCATACCCATGAGGACCAGGGTGCCCATAGGGTGACTATGTCTTCCAGCCGGAAGCCTGGTACAAATTTGCTAGGTTTGAGCCTTCCTACGCCGTCACACATATCAGTGGCCTTGCAAACCATTGGTGATCTTTTCCTTGTTTGCTTTCATACCAGGATTTACAAACATACATACATACACTGTTTACAAAGGTTTTTACATACATATACACAAACACATGAACTCGCTCAAATTTTGTTGATGTTTTCAAATTACATGTATTTCAGGGAACTAAGTGGATCTGGCAGGTGTTTGCATGTTTTCAAGCTGCGTTATAAATAAAAGATGTCATCCAAGTCTTTAGGGTTTAGGAGATGTATCTTAATCCTGGACGAGATACATGGTTCTAAACTCGGGTTTGTTTAAGGTCCTTTGTCGAGTCTTAGTGAACTCCTTAAAACTTATTGTGGTTTTTAATTTGAATTTAGTGTCGATGTTTCAAACAATTATGTTGTGCTATTTTCAAACTTAATTTATGGATGAACATCTAATGGTTTTATCATATAGCGTTGTTATGGTTGAATGCTATGGTATTAAGAAAGTCACACCAATAATCACGCTTCCGCAAAAGTCAGGGTGTGACACCTGCGGTCTTCATAGACCTAATGAACCACGTATGTAACCCCTACTTGAACCGTTTTGTGATAATATTCATTGACGATATCTTGATCTATTTGAAAACCCAAGCTGAGAATGAACGTCATTTGCATTTGATCCTTGAACTCCTACGTGGCGAACGTCTATATGCAAAGTTTTTCAAGTGCGAGCTTTGGATCAAAGAAGTTCAATTCCTTGAACACGTCGTGAGTGAAAAAGGTATTCATGTTGATCCCTTAAAGATTGAAGCTGTCAAGAATTGGATCGCGCCCAAATATCCGTCCGAAATTCGTTCTTTTCTCGGATTGGCGGGTTACTACCGTCGTTTCATCTTGATTTTTTCAAAAATCGCCGTTCCTCTCACGTTGTTAACTCAGAAAGAGAAACCTTTTGTTTGGGGTCCCGAACAAGAGGAGTCCTTTTAAACGCTTTAGGACTTGCTTTGCAATGCTCCTATTCTCGCTCTTCCTGATGGAAACGATGATTTCGTAGTATATTGCGATGCATCTAACCGAGGTCTTGCGTCTTAATGCAACGAGACAAGGTTATCGCATATGCTTTAGTTATATGTATATATATATATATATATATATATTACAATGATAATGATGTTATAACCCAAGTTACCCAACCCAAGTCGGTTTCAAATTAGGCCCATATGATTCAAACTAATAACAATGGTGAGCTGAGCTCGAGCCAAGCTTTGGCTCGTTTAAGTGACATCGAAGCAAGCTCGAGCTGAGCTTTTAGCTCTTTTAAGATTGTTCTCAAAATAGCTCGACCTAAGTCGAACTGAGCTCATGCTTCATAAAAACAGGACGATCCGAGCTCGAGTGGTGGAATGCTCGGGCTCGACCGGCTCGTTTACACCCCTATATGTCATAAGCGAAGTCGTCGATTAGTTTATTTCATTGTGGTGTGCATGGTTTGCTCGATTCGGTTATTATCCTCAACCAAAGCCAAAATTGAATTCATCGTCTAGTCTATTTTATTAGGCAACTAGTTTTCGTTTAATTAATTCGGTTTATTCAGTTAGATTGGTGGCTTTTGGTTCGGTTCATTTAATTTGGGTTAATAGTCAAAATCAAACTTGGGCTAAAACTTTTGCTTAGAAATACATGAAATCGAGGTACAAATACATGGAATTGAGGTATAAGTACATGAAATCAAAGTATAAATACATGAAATAAGTGTATGAAATATGAAACATATAAACATTGGTATAGAAGCTAGTAATATGAAACATATATATATATATATATATATATATATATATATAGACATGAAAATATGAATGTTCGGTTCTGTTTGGTTAATATTGGTTAAACGAGGGTACAAACAAAACTGATAACCGGTTTTTGGTTAATTCGATTTTCGGTTAGTGAGTTTTCATTTAATTCAGTTTTTGGTTGAATTTGATTCGATTCCATTTGTTTTTTGTTAACGATACAGTTATTGCTCACTTTAGACACTGGTAGTCACATCATATATCAAAATTTTTTAATTTAAAATAACTATAGCTATACTATACTTAAATAAAAGAGAATAAAATGTTTGTTTTTATGGTGTAATTTTTTTCAAAAAATATCAACGTACGTAAAGTTGTGGCCATTTAAATATCGTAGGAGTGGTTAGTTTTTTTTATAAGGGGTGTAAAGTGAAACCATTAACTAATTATCTATAGAGTTAATTACGTTTTTCGTCCATGTTGTTTGTCAAAAATCACTATTTCAGTCCATTAGTTTAAACATTGCCAAAACAGTCCCTGTGTTTTCAGTTTCGTAACTATTACAGTCCACCCACACTAACGTCATCCAGTTGTTGTTCTATTAGTTTATTTGAAATGGCCACGATTCCCCTTTTATTAAAATTAAAATAAATCAAGAGTTAGTTACATTTTTTGTCCCTGTGGTTTGTTAAAAATATCCATTACGGTCCATTAGTTCTAAAAATTGCTAAAACAGTACTAGTATATTTCACTTTACTTTTCACTCTCCCCGTTTCTTCAAATCCGGCCACCTAATTTTCCCCGTAATAATTAATCGACGTCAGTAGTAAAACTTAAGGTCTACCTGAAAAACTTGAGGAGTGAAAATGAAGTATGGGCGGTGCACTATGTAATGGTCGGAATTGGTAGAATCCATTGGCAGAAAAGGAGTTGGTCGATGATTTGTTTGAAGAGAATGGTCATTAGGTGTGGGGGTAGGTAGTAGTTTGATGACGGATGTGGGCATAATGGGTTTTGGATGTGGTCATCGTTCAGGTATGTGTGTGGTGGTGGGAGATGTTGAAGATGGATGAAGGTAGAGAGGGTGTGGAGCCGGAGCAAATGATCTTCCGGCTGGATTTGAAAAAAAAAACAGAGTGAGTGAAGAGTAGAGTAAAGGATAATAGATAGATGACGTTGTTAAGCGTCATTGTTTGTATGTTGAAGGTGGAAGTTGTGAAAGTATTGGTACTATTTGGCAATTTTTAGAACTAATGGACTATAATTGTTATTTTTAACAAACCACAAGGACGAAAAAGTAAGTAACTCTTTATTTATTTTAATTTTAATAATGGTCATTTCAAGTAAATTAACAGAATAACTGGATGACGTTAGTGAGGGTGGACTGTAATAGTTACAAAAGTGAAACCATGGGGACTATTTTTCCAGTTTTTAAACTAATGGACTGAAATAGTGATCTTTGATAAATCACAAGGACGAAAAACGTAATTAACTCTTATCTATAATTTGTTAAAATTGATGGAATTCAAGTATAATTATGATAAAGGGGTTTAAAGTGAAATTTGTGTTTGACAGACTAATTTACACTCATTTTGGTTTGTAACATATGCATTAAAGCAAAACAAAGTTATTAACTTTTAGGTATCTTAGAACATTCACAATCGATCCCTTATATTTATGTAAGTGTGGTAGTTATATTATAAGGAATGGTTGTGAGTGGTTTTTTAAGCGGTTTTGTCACACCCTGACTTTTGCGGAAGCGTATGATGTGTGACTTGTTCAATATCATTGCATTCAATCATAATAAACAACTATATGATCAAAACTATGTTTATCCATTCATTAAGTTTAAAATATTACAAACACCAGTCATTTAAGTTTCAAACAACACGACCTTTGACTAAGTACAAACCAACAAAAGTGGATGACATCTAACTTGGAATTTACTTCTAGAAACAACACCTGCGCCCAAGATCCAACTTGTTACCTGAAATACATGTAATTTTGAAAAACATCAACAAAAGTTGAGCGAGTTCATGCGTTTTGTATGAGTACTGATAAGCTTGTAAACATTTGAGAGACTCCTTCGAAAACAGGTATGAAAAGCGTCTATGAACAGATCAAACTAATGTTTTGCAAAGACATTAATGTATATGAAGACATAGGGAGCACTCAATATGAGTAATCTTATACCCTCGTCGATTTCCCTCGACTGTGTCGAATTTCCCCTTGACCGTGTCAAATTCACCCTGACTGTGTCAATTTACCTTAACCGTGTCAAATTACCCTTGACCGTGTCGAATTACCTCGACTGGGACACCAAAGCACTCAAGTGGTCACATAAGGACCATGAGTGGGGCTCGACCGTACCCGTTAGATCTAACCTTCGTCCATATTTATTATGAGAGTTAATGGCATTTCAAATTCAATCTATGCTCACATGATCTAATAGTTCATTTCATAGCCAAATCATACCATTTGAATATTCGTAACATGTATTCCACCCCCGAGAGTTATAAAACCGAAAACAGTTAAGAGAAAAGGGGGACATGAACTTATAGTTTTGCGTTCTTCAATCCGACGTAACTCAAGCTTCTACTAGTGTGCACGATTACCTACAACGTACTACGGTCTATTAGACGAGCGGATCGTGCATTGACTTAGTTTTAATTAGTGTCTTTGAGTTACGTTTCTTTGTGTCCTTAATATTATTCCAAGTTATATAATTAATTTTTAAAATAATAAATATTTTAACTTAAATTATATTTATGAATTTTGGAATATTTGTTAAAATAATACATTTTAACTTGTCAAGTTTATGTATTGCACTTGTATAATTCCCAAGGATGGGTGTATTTTATTCGTATTCTTATCCTTCTATATTCTTGCCAAGTATCGGTGGCGTATTCCGGTGTGTAATTATACGTACGAGAGTACGTATTTTTATTGTGTTTATTAAGTATCTCATACTTAATTTTTGTATTAACTTTTCTGGAATAATATTTCTAATAAAAATACATCAATATATATTCCCAAAATATATATTTTAAGAAATATTACATAGAAAAATTATTTATAATTTTTCCTTGGCAAAAATATTTTTACTTTTCATATAAGTTTCAAAAATAATATATTCTCAAGTCTAACTTAGAAAATATATATATAAATCTATTTTTCACCCAAAAATAATATGTCCAAAGTTTATTTAAGAAAGTATATATTTTCTCCCAAAAATAGTATATCTTCTAATAATTCCAAGAAAAAATATATTTTTACTTATCCAAAAATAATGTATTTTCTCCTTGTAAAAAATATGATATATTTTGTAATTATTATAAAAATCATATTTTTGTTTTCTTGGTGTCCAAAATACTAATTACCAAAATATACTTATGAATTTATCTCCAGAATATTTTTGTGAGTTATATTCCTTGTTCGGTTTCTTCCAATATTTTGGATATCTTTTGCATATTCATTCTCTTGGAATTTTGGTAATATTTTGGATTGTAATTTCTTGGTATTTTGGTGAGTTATATTATTTCAAGTCCTAAAATAATACAACTAATACACATAATATACAAATAATCACACACATGGTGACATCTAAATATATATTTCCTAAATACATATTTAGTCACTTTTATTTACAAAAACCAACCTCCAATATTTATAATGTTGTAACAAAAGTTATGGCAAACTTTATATAAAATTTCATGGTTTAAAATATACTTGTAATTATTTGTTTAAAAATAATTTTTCTAAGTGTTATATTTTTAGAAAAATTTTGCCATAGTTTCCCCTTAAAAATGGAGGTTTCCATGCTTTCAAAGCATATCATTTTCTTTTATAAATCACCACAATCAACAATAAACCAATCAACACTTACCTACTTGCCAAAATCAAGCATTAATCACTCCTTCATGAACTTGAAAATTTACAAAAATGTGTAGTAACTTACTAGTGTTGTTTAGTAAGCCTAGTTACCCTTTAAAGTGTGGTTATTTATTTAAAAACATCATTCTTGAAGAATTTGGATGTTTATAACTTGTAAAATATTTTTCTAAAAATATTTCTTCTTGAGTTTTTCTTGTTAAACACATGATTCTACACTTGATTAACCACTAAAAATGTGGTTAATTTCTTTACGAACCAAGCTTAAGTAAACTTTGTATATTTAACTTGGTTTCTTGAAAAATCATTCTTGAAATCATAGATTTATAAGACTTTACACTTACTTTAATCATCATTTTACAAGAAAAACAATTTTCACTTCAAGTTCATGATTTACATATGGACGATTACTTTGATCTAAACATAATCATCCTCTCATCTTGCTAGATTATGTCTTTAATCACTATCTAGCAAGATCACATGATGATCAACATCATAAACATGAGCAATCAACAATCAACAAGCATAACAACACTTAAACAACATGATTTCTTATGATTTTAGTCTTATGTTCAAGTTTCATGCTTATGTTTCTTCATGATCTTTATGTTTAACAACTTATATCATCTTTTAACCAACACAATATGAAGTAAAATGAGATTTGGAAGGTCTTACTACTAGCACAAGGCTAGGGATGATGTTCAAGAATATGAAGATGACAAATGAGGTGGATAAAAGCACTAGAGAGAGGTCCTTCAAGTTCCCACGCTTCAAGCCTCCTTAGATACGCTCCTTGCACCTTTAGGTCACCTTAGAATATGTGTAATGGATTAAAAAATGGAGGTAGTGTGGGTGTGGTTTGTTAGGATCGGAGGCTCTCATGATTGTGTTTGTTTATAATAAATGAACAACTAATAAACATGATTCAATGAGATATGCAGCGGAAATGAACAAAAACTTTGTAAACACAATCAAAGAGAAAAATAGTTTTAATAAACACAAGCTTTTCATCAATCGAAAGGTTACAATGCAAATCAAAAGATTACAAAGCAAGCTTACAGACTAAACTTCCCCTCAGCCTGATACTCCAATGGTTGATTGGACACAAGATGAAAGGATTAGACATGAGGAGAAGAACTCGCTCAGTCAATCAAATGTAACAGTACAGAGTACTGTTCCATTTATAGGCAAACCAAACCACTGAGGCATCTCAGCTGACGTCACCATGAAAGCGACGTCTAACAGCCTAACAACCTGTAACCACTGTTCCTATACAAACACTGCTAATCTTAACCACTGATACTATATAAGACAAGTAGTACACTAAACTACTGCTATCTTCTTCTATCAGTGCTTTCCTCAAAGTTGATCAGTCCTTGAGTGGGCAGTGCTTTGTCATCAGTAGATTGAACCAGCAATGTTTACTTCTTCAGGGCTATATCAGCAGTTTAAAGGGTAGCAGCAGTTGTATACGGATAGTGGATAGAGAACCATCAGTTGTTATAATCACTTTCAAGGGGAAAGTCTAATGTAAACAGCTGCTTATTGTGAATCCACTGTTGTGATCCGGTTTTGGCTTTAATTATCTGTTCCTCTGGTAGGGTTCAATCCCAACAATCTCCCCCTGGAACAGATAATGCCAAAACCCTTCATTATTCTGGATCTTTATTTTCTCATCAGAAGTTCCTTAGCTTGTCTTTTAAATTCTTCTTCAAAATCCTTGGAACTTGAATCATCCTCATCCCTGCACAGTGTAAGTTCAAGGAGATCTTGTAGATCTTCAACACCAAGGCTTAGTACTTGTTTCCTTGATATGTACTTCACTTCTCCATTGGATCTGAACAGGGTCAATACATGGGTCTTTTGATCAGACATCAATTTTAGTATTTTTGAACCCAATGGGTTTCTTGGGAGAGGTTTATTTACAGATGAGTTGGGAGATTTTGGCCTTGTAAATATTTGTGAAGCAGTATCCTGAGCTTTTGCTAGCTCAGAGTTTTCAGACATTTGTTTGAAAGCTAGTTTTATGACATCATTAGCTGTAGCTATATCTTCTGCAACTTCTTTATCAATCTGCTCTTGTCTCTTCTTTTGATCTAGCTCAATGTCTGAAATATCTGCTGATGTGTTTGGTGATGATGGATTGTTCAATACCTTTTTGTCAAGGTTTTGAAGCTTTGCTGATCTGTCTTTATCTAAAGCCATTTTCTTGATAGCTTCTTCAAAGTATTCAGCTTCCTTTTCCTTTTCTTCTGCAATAGTCAGATGTTTCCTCTTTTCTTGGTCAATCACAATGACATAGGTATCTGCTGATGTGATCAGTGGTTCAGAATCAATGACCTGTTTTAGCTCTTTGTGGTCAGGCTTCTTTGATGAATTAGGATTTGTCACTTTTCTTCTTTTCAGCCTCTCATAAGCCTCATCTGTATACTGCTTTGTCCATTTTGCTATGGCTTTAGCAGTATCCACCTTTGCATCCACTAACTCCTGCTTCTTTCTTTTGTACTCAGATGTAAGATCAGCAATGAGCTTTTTGTATTTGCTCCAGTTTGGAGTTGTCTTCTTCTTGCTTGGATCATTTTTGATTCTTTCAATTATGTTTGCCTCATCCTTTAAAGCAACTACTGGCCATTCTTCGAATTGTTTTTCTTCAGCTGGATAGAATTTTTCTTTCATGATGTATGCAAGATATTCTTTTCTCATTTTTTTCGTAGATCTGCTTTGGGTGGCAAATTTGACATTTCCTTGCTTAGATCTATTGCATAGTCTTCCATCTGTTTGACTTTAGTGAGCAAGAGTTCTACTTTTTCACTAATGGCTTTCTCACTTTGATCTTTACTTTCAAGTTTGGCTCTTATCTTAGCCTGCCTTGCTTTGAGCTTGAGATATTCATCCATATTTTCTGGGATTATGAAGCCTATGAGAGAAGGAAATCTTCTTTTTGAAGGATCATCCTCAGTGTAGAATTGTCTCATCTCATTTTTTACAGCTTTAGGTTCCAATGGATATTTTGCAGCAATGGGATCATATTTGTCTTCATCTGCCTGAGTTGTTATTCTTTTTCTGGTGTAATTTTTCTCCAGTGAAGGAGTGCTTTTGGGTGATTTGTTGATTGGAGTGAAGCTATAGTGAAGTGAGGTTGCTTTGACTGACAGGTGTTGAAACAACTGGTGTTTCAACCATTGTTGCCATTACAACAGATGTTGTAACATCTGATGTCTTCTGCTTTTTAGCAGGAGGTGATTCGATGGGTGGTGATAGGTCAATGGTTGTGGCTGTGGTGGTGTGTGATGAAGTAGTGTGTGTTGAAGTGATGGTTTTAACAACTGCTAAATCTACTGATGTACCAACAGTTGTTGACACAGCAGGAGTTACAACAGCTGTTTGGGTAGATGATTTAAAAACCTGCTTTTCTTTCTCTAGTTCAACAAAAAGACCATCTTCAACTCCCTTTTTCTTTAACTGCTTGATTTTCTCCCCCTTTTTGGCATTATCTGGAAGGGGGTTATCCATGAAGAGAATAGTGGGAGGAACTTTTCCAGTGGTGCTTTGTATATGAGCCTTGATAGCTTTGATGTCTGCTTAAGTATCTTTAAATCTTGACTCCACCATGTTTGACTCCACCATGTTTGTCAGCATTTGTACATGTATTGCATGCTGCTGATCAGCCATTTGTTTTTGTTTTTCAAGCAGGGGTTGAAATACATTCCATAGCTCATTTGTAGCAGGTGCAGGTTGTGCAGGTGCTTGAGCTGGAATAGCAGTGGATTGCGCTTTTTGAGCTTTTAATAGCTGTTGCACCATATCCTTTATTTCAGCAACCGATGTTTCAAGATTTTCAACTATGTCCGTCAATTCCTGATATTTTAAATCATCACCCAAGTTAATGGGATCATCTGATTCCCCACCAGCAGTGGTTTTATCAATGTGTGACTTAGGACACGAAGCCCAAAAATCATTCATTGATGCCCCTTGTTCTTGGTTCTGGGGTCTTCTCTCTTCAACACTTGATAACCTTCTGAGGGTACCAGTGGTTAAAACAAACTCACTGGTGGTTACCAGAGGTGCTATAGAAGAAATTGCCTTCAAGGGAGTCTTACTAATGAAACAACTGTCCAAATGTAGATCTGTTGATCCATCACTTGTAGTTGCTGCTCCACTTGAACTACCACCAAGAGTTACTTGTAACTCAAGGGGTGTAACATCCTCAGTTGTTGCTGGGATAGCAGGGGTAGTAGCATCAGACCCAGTCACTTGTGGGAGTGTACTCTCAGTGATAGGTGATAGAGAGGAACTGGTTTATGTCTGAGCTATAGCAACTACATGCAACAAGGGTATTATGGATTGTGGTAATGTTATTGGTGAGGGTATGGGTGTTGAAAGAGACATGTCCTTGGGATCAGGACTGAGGAAGATGGAACCAATTGGATCCAGAGCTTCATAATGTTGGGTCCCTGTGCTTACAACCTGATCCTTTTGTGAGGATGCAGGAGGAGTTTGAGGCAATGGTGGAGATCTTTTTTCCATCTGCTGTGAGGAAGTAGCAGCAATGGTTGTAAGTGACATTTGTGTTGTCACTAGCAGTGGCTCTGGGATCTCATCTTCCAGAGTTGCCTTTGTTTTGGGTTTGGAGGGCTTTCTGGATGTTTTCTTTTTGGTTTTTTTGGTAATGGCAGGTGTGGGTTTCAAAGCAGTGGTTGTGCTGCGATGATCACCTGGAGCAGTGGGCTCAGCAGCTGATACCTGAGGAGCAGTGGTAACTGCTAAATTCTGCTCAGGCACCTCTGCTTTTGTTTTTAAAGATGTTAACATTCTAGTGAATGTTTCAGGTGTTAAACCTTTTATTTGAAAATAAACACCATGTTCGAGCAAATTTTCATTTCCTTCTCCAAATTTTTGTTTAAAATAGTAGCTTAGAAACCTTGGAAAAAGTAGAAATGCTTTGCTATCAACATTTTTCACCAAATCATCAAAGATCTCCTGGGAATAGTTATAATTTTTAATATTTAAAATAGCATAACCCAGACATTGGATCTTCAATGGTATTTCGTTAAAAGCAGTTGTTTTATTTGAAACACACATTAAAAGTGTATGAAATAAAAACCTAGGTGCAGAAGGGAAATAGCCTTTTTGTAAGGTATCCCTTTTTGTTTGTTCTGCATACCCCCTTTTCAGAAAATCAGTTTTTAACTCGTTTTTGGGAAAAGATGTTTTACCTTTCTGATCATCGAGTTTAAAGATTTCCGAGATGGATTGAGGAGTAATTTGAATCGCTTTACCCTGTATGGAGGAGTTGATGGCTATGACTTTATCGTCTTGTTTTTCAAGCATAGCATTTTTCCAAAACTCTCTCTGGGTTTGTTGGTAGATTGGAGCATCTGCTGTTAGCAAAGTTTTATACTTTGATTCAGTCATGATGTCGATGATGGATTCGAAGGTGTGGTTGTTGGTGGGTTTTGTGAGTAGACCCAAGTAGTTGTGAGGGGATTTGTAAGGGATTTCAATGGGTTCAGCAGCCATTTGAGTGCCCTCTTTGGAAGACGAGGATGATTTTGATTTTGATCTTGACTTTGATTTCGTGATTTTGATGAAGAGGAGCGAAGAGTGATTTGGAATGAAAGTTTGGAAACTGCTTTGAGAAGAGAATTTTGGAATTCAATTCGACAGTGTAAAACCCTGTTTGGGGTTTTGATCAGGGTTTTATTTAGGGAAAAAGTGAATGCTGATGTGGCAGCGGTTACAATGATCTAATGGCTAAAAAACTGACCACGTGCCAACCTCTGATGAAAAGATGAATAATGGAGGACAGTTGTTTTGGAGAGCCACTGATGAAGCAAATATCAGTGTTTACAACGGTAACAATATGAGAGCAGTGGGTGATTTTTACTATCAGTGGATAGCATATCAGTGGATAAGACACTGATTTTGAGCATCAGTGCTTGCTAAGAAAATGAAGGATCAGGGGTTGACTTTCAGCAGTGGACAGTATTTAGAAACAGATGTTTGAACAAAATAGTGGTTAGGAGTAAAGTAATGGTAAGGATTTGAAATGCTAGTATATCAGCAACTATTAGTGCAACAGTGGATAAGCTTTTATAGATTTCTGACAGTGGTTTAGTAACCCAGACGATGAAAACCCTTTCTACAAGGGCTACTCATTTTTTTTGTCATAATATTTTAATTAGAACATGAGTACCCAAGTATTTTAGGGTCTGTTAACAATCAATCTTTTGCTCAGTATTAAAACCAGACTTGATTTTGACATGACCTTGATCTTGATACATACACAATTTCCTTTTGATCCATTTTCAAGGATAATATCACCAAAAAAAATAAAGGTTCTATATCCTGATAGGAGATTGAAGTTTTTACGACCAAAAACTAGTAAAAGTACAAAATATATTATTCTTAAAAAAATAAAGAATAATATATCCTGCTTTATTTGAGAAATTCCTTTTCCAGAAAAATAATTAAAGGAATTTCTGAAAACAGCACCAAAAGGATCTGGTATATTTTCCAATAAAACTCAAAATCATATCATTCTCAATTTTATGAAAATGGTTAGTGGTTTGACAACAGTGGTATGAAATTGTAGATACATTTTGACCACTGTTTGGTACCATTTTCTTGTCAGTTGATTAAAAAAATGAGGACACATGAACACATAAGTTTTTGAAATCCCCGTTACAGATTTTGTTACCATGTGATGATTCTGATAGCGTGTCTAGTCCTCTTATAAGTTTACTTACTGGAGATACTATTGTTACCTGAACTTCCCTAAACCAATGAATGCACACAGTTGCTTGTGCTTGATGACCATTGTTACCCCTAATTTTGACTCTTAAGTGTTTTACATTTATGCTCTTTTCTTTTGACATCAAAAGTTTTGAGATAAACACACTTATTGAGTACTTGTGAATTTTCTTTTTCCCTTTTTACCCATCCCATGCATAAGTAATAAAATACTCACTGGAAGGGTTCCATAATCATTTTCCAGCAATGTTTTGAGATATTTGGTCATTTCTGCACATACTTATGCCAAATTTCACATCACCCATGATCTGGACATTTTTTACTGCTGATTTTCTAAATGTATTCTCAACACAATTGATTTTTGGTCCTTTTGAAGGATTCTCAACCTGTTTTTCAATACATAAGATCTAAATGACTAAAGTTTTAATTTTCCTCTTTTTATGTAAACAAAAACACTAATGTTTTTATGAACATAGGTTTTTGTTAATCTGAGGTTCATACTTTAGCATCAAACATGATGAAACCTTTACAAATTTCATAACAACAGTTGAAATCAATTTTGAAAAGAATTGATCATACCATAGTTACCAGACATGTTTTCAGATCTGAGAACTATGGGTGACTTGTGCATGACATCACTTGTTGTGTGAAATTTGTGTATCTTATGACATCTTGGTTGTTTTACAGAGTTTTTGAATAGCAGCTTTGAATTGTGATCACTCGTTACTCTGTTTTTCAACTAAATGCAATCAACCTTAGTATCAATGAATTTTGAGCTGAACTGTTATGTCAAATTGACTGTTAGATCGAATTTGACTGTCCAAGCTCTGATACCAATTGTTAGGATCGGAGGCTCTCATGATTGTGTTTGTTTGTAATAAATGAACAATTAATAAACATGATTTAATGAGATATGCAGCGGAAATGAACACAAACTTTGTAAACACAATCAAGGAAGAAAATAGTTTTAATAAACACAAGCTTTTCATCAATCGAAAGGTTACAAAGCAAATCAAAAGATTACAAAGCAAGCTTACAGACTAAACTTCCCCTCAGCCTGATACTCCAATGGTTGATTGCACACAAGATGAAAGGATTAGACATGAGGAGAAGAACTCGCTCAGTCAATCAAATGTAACAGTACAGAGTACTGTTCCATTTATAGGCAAACCAAACCACTGAGGCATCTCAGCTGACGTCACCATGAAAGCGATGTCTAACAGCCTAACAACCTGTAACCACTGTTCCTATACAAACACTGCTAATCTTAACCACTGATTCTATATAAGACAAGTAGTACACTAAACTACTGTTATCTTCTTCTATCAGTGCTTTCCTCAAAGTTGATCAGTCCTTGAGTGGGCAGTGCTTTGTCATCAGTAGATTGAACCAGCAGTGTTTACTTCTTCAGGGCTATATCAGCAGTTTAAAGGGTAACAGTAGTTGTATACGGATAGTGGATAGAGAACCATCTGTTGTTATAATCACTTTCAAGGGGAAAGTCTAATGTAAACAGCTGCTTATTGTGAATCCACTGTTGTGATCCGGTTTTGGCTTTAATTATCTGTTCCTCTGGCAGGGTTCAATCCCAACATGGTTTGTGGCCGTGAGCTTTGAAGGAGATGGCAGAGGTTTTGTGAGTTTTGGAATGTGATGAACATAAGTGTTTAATGTTTCTTGGTTATTATAATCTTCCTTCCAACATTTATGTGGTATAAGGTATAATGTGCTTAGAATATTCTCAACAAATCTTATAAAATATACGAAAGAAATCCTATGTGGGACCCATGTCCCCTAACCGGCCATCAAAGGGGGGGGGGGGTAAAGTGTAACATTCTAATGGTAAGTTAAGTGTTATAGTTAGATTTCAAGTATACAAGTTAGGGTTATATGTGTTATATGTTTATAGGATTTGTTATGTTGTTTGGTGACCATAACTAGCTTTGCGACACTAAAACAATGCTTCTAGTAAGAATTTGATGTTTCGGGTAGTGTCCGGTTGTTCGTTTCGTTACTGTTCGTTAAAGCGCTAAATTGCGCAGTTTAGTGTGCTTTATGTTATGTTTTATGACAGTTTTGATTCCCGACACTTAGGAAAGTATTCTGGACCATTATATCATAATTCTGCATTATATTTAGATGTTAAAAGCTGAATTTTTGCTGAATTTGTTTATTTTCTGCAGAATTTTGCAGTTTTAGTGTGTTTCTGGCACTTTCCGGTACCTATGTCATCACTAGGGAGGCAGTTTTGTAATCCCTACTTTCCTACACACTATACTAGTGTAACACTTGGTCCTGGGGCTTATTTTGTGTCTTAACACCATGTCTGTCTAAGTACTGAACTGTCACACCCCGAATTCCACGTGTCACCGGTGGGCCCGGTAGGGGAGTATCGTGACGTGGTTGGCAACATAATAGTCAAACAACACAATATTTAAATGCACAGCGGAAGCAAAGTATAGATTCAATTCAACCAAACGATATTGTAATATTAAGTATCACAAGTAGTCGAATATAAATCCACAGGTAGATCAAAAATAAAAGGAAACAGTGTTCAACAGTTTATGACATCCAAGCTTGCGAGACTTATTGTGGATGCTAGGAGACAAGCCAGCCTATTACGCGTAGTACCTGCACTTAACCTTTTTAAGAAAATACGTCAGTTTACACTGGTGAATACAATCAACCGACTCATTTTGAAAAGAGTTTACGAAAATGCATTTAAGGCACAAGGCACAAATAATATTTTATAACTTGGGATGCTTATTTAAATATATAAACTTGTAAAGGATTTACATGTTCCTTATGCGTCCAGTAGCCCGGATCGAGCCGGGTTAAAGATCAATAGACACGCCACTTTATTTAAATGAGACACTGACAGGTGTACGCCTACACCTGAGTGCTAAGGTCGTGGCCATTTCGTAAAATGATGCCAGGGATATCCGGGACACGGTCATTAACCCCCAAAGGCTTTAAGCAAACAAAAAAATTTAAACGAAACATCTCAATACTTTAACCATCATACAATTAAAGATTCAATGTCCGACCAAGCGGTATTTTATATACCGTACCCCAAGCCCGTATAGGGAAATAAGTTAAAAGTATTTACCTGAGCAAGTATAGATCAAAAATCAGCGAGTGCAAGTATCTTTTACTGGTTCTCCTAATCTGGAACGAAGGTTTATAATAACCTATTAGAATCCTAACGGGTCTTTAGTTAAGCTTAAGCTTAGACCGGTTAGTTTTAAAGATACGGTTCGTACGCATGATTAGGCGAAGACCGGATAGAATGTGATTTAGACCCAACAAGTTTGAAGACTTGCTTAATATGGGTATATTATACACATTCTAGATTTTGAGATAAAACCGATAAGGTTTGACCCGTTTCGGCTAATTTATGTAAACTAGTTACATAAACCGAACCGAACGCGTATGAAGCGTAACGGGTAACCATAAGAGTCCTAAACAGGTTTCCTAAGTTAACATGCCTTAAATATGTTGTGATATCATCAGGATACCTTCCGTTATGCCCAAAACGAGTTTAATCTCATATTAAGCCCCGTAGGGGTATTTTGGTCATTTTAAAGATTATAAAAGGAATTAATTTATCTTCTGTGATCCGGGTCTGATGAAATCAGTAAAATGGTTTATTTTAACAGGTTATAACATTTGGTTATAAGCCTTATATGCCAAAATAGTTTTAAACCCTAACTATGCGTATAATACGCGTATAAAGCCGTTTTAAGCGACGTACGGGTAAAAATAGGATTCTGAGTTTCCTGATCAGTTAAACAGGTTCAAAACACTCCATTTAATATTTAAAATCAGTAGCAATTGGATTGGCATCAAAAGGATTTGTAAAACTCATTTTATGGCCGAAAAGGGCATATTTGGTATTTACCGAATTAAGGCGATAATCCTAGCTTATGATCAGTTTAAAAATAATTAAAAATCTTCAAAAATCCCAAAATTTTATATTACATCCGTGGGTAAAAGGTTTGGTGTCGAAAATTGGGTTTAGATAGGTTTTACGCTAATGACGTCATTTAATTACTAAGAATCGCTATAATTACGTCATTAAGCATAACTCCTAATCTAGACCTCCGATTGATGTGAAAATTTACAGACATGTTTAATAATCAGTAACTAAGATTATTGTACTTTCACATTTCCAAAATTCTTGTTTTATGGTCATAAGGGCATTACGGTCAATATTTAGGCGATTAACGGAAACGTCGGACAATTAGGGATTTATGTGGTATAAACGCAGAGGGTTATACACACATGTAACTAGGTCCTAATGGAACTTTAAGGCATGTCTAAACCTATCAAAACCGGGTCAGAACTGAGGTCAAAGCAAAAGTCAAACTTTTGCGTCTTTCGGTTCCGAATCGGTTCAAAACAGAAAGTTGTCGAATCAAACAAGCGTAGACAAGTTTTTATACTTATTATCAGTTTATAAGAATGATAAAATAGGTGATACGCCTTTTACATCGTTAATCATGCTTTAAATCGAAAATACCATTTCTGTTGACTTTTTCGGACAACGTTTGACTCGACAAACGACCTAGTTAGGATTGGAATCAGTGGGGGCCCTTTTAAGGGTTTAAAGCCCACATGATTACCAACTTATAACAACTTTCGATTCGACAAAACCCTGGACCGTTTGTGTTTTATCGTTAAGTCAAACCGTAGTTACGACGGTTTGATTTCTAGGCTATAAACTAAGCATAACTGAAATAGAGAAGATTAAGCATACTTACACAAGTCTAATGATTGATTTAGGATGCTTGAGAATGGTCCTTATGCTCCAGAAACGTTCAGATGATGAATGGGAATGGATGAACACAAAGTTGTCAAAATGAGGCCTTATCTAGTGATTGTAATCACCTTAGATTGTTGACACATAATGCTATAAATGATCTTGGATCCTTACATGTGCCCTATAATGTCTAAAAACCAGTATAGCAAGCCCATGGTATGCCAAAATGGCAATTGAAGTCGGTTACACAGCTTAACAGGCAGCTGCCTGTTTTTTTTTTTTTTGCAACTGGTAGTCGGACGCGGCCCGCCTACGGTTTTGGTAATCCTGATGCGGGCCGCCTGGGCCTCCGGATCAGGTAAACATGTTTTCTTTTATTGCGTATTTGGTCCTTGGTCCCCCGAAAGGTCGTTTTCACTACAATTCTTGCATTATGAGGCTTCAATATTGACATATGGGGGCTTTAGGGCTTATACCATCTTTGTTAAGTCCTCGGGTAACTTTGTGATCACCCGAAAAGCCCTAATTTTCAATGTTGACGATTCTAACCCTCACACACGAATTTTATCACAACTTTCTCATACGGTAACGAAACTTGGTGAAATTTTTATGGTACATTCTAGTGAGCATATTTAATCGTTACAAGGCTTCAGGTTTGCTAAAAGGTCACTCGGAGGTATATCTTAACATGTTGACACATTTAACCCCTGTAGTTTGTAATCTCTCACTTTCTTTCACAATTCGCTTCGTATGATCCATGATCCATTCGTTTAAGGTTATAAACATCATGTAGGGTTATTGCAAAGTACATTTATTCATTGTTGACACTTTGAACCCTTATATTCACATAGTTTCTATGTTTGTCAACTTTAGTCCTTCAAGAACGTTCTTTCCCACGTTCAAACGTTATGACACGTGTCAAGACATTATTGGACGTAAATTTTCGAGGTGTTACATGAACTCCCGTTAGTACTTCTAGTTTGTCTGATAACTGTGCCAACTCTGCTCTGTGCATTAATAGAACTATATTGTGTTGCATGTAGTAGTGATAAAAGTCTTGCAACATGAAATGTCATTGTATGTATATCACAGTAATCATAATTTCATTCGTCTTGTAAACTAAATCATGCACAGTCCTTAAAGCACATATTACTGTTTAATTATTGTACGGAATGCATGAAAAAGTGCCAGTTGTCACATTCTCCCCCCGTTAAAAGAATTTTGTCCTGAAATTCAAACTATGCCATCGTTCGCAGGGGAGTTGTGAATCAAATGTGGTCACTTAGGCTTAATTTGGTCCTCATGTTCCCAAGTAAACTCTGGGCCATGATATGAATTCCAACGAACTCTGACAAATCAATTACGACTTCTCCGTGTTTTGTGGACTTCCAGTCTGCAACCTTAACAGGTTCTTTAATAAATTGGATTTTTTCGTTGACGTGAATCATGTTTGCGGGAATAACGACTATTTCTTGAGTCAGGCTCTCTTAAAGACTAGACACGTGAAATGTGTCGTGATCACTAGTAAGTTCTTTTGGAAGTTTCAGGTTGTAAGCAATGGTCCCGATCCTTTCCAGGATCTCAAAAGGTCTAATATACCGTGGGTCCAACCTCCCACGCTTTCCAAATCGTACCACGCCTTCCCAAGGTGAGCCTCTCGATAAAACCATACCTCCTATCTCAAATTCCAACAGTTTCCGCCGCTTATCAGTGCAGCCTTTTTGTATACCACGTGTTGACTTGATATGTCCATGTATTTGAACAATCTTTCCTATAATTTCCTGAATAAACTCGGGGCCAGTAAATCATTTATCTCCGGTCTACGTCCAACACAACAGGGACCGACACTTACGTTTCATCTAAAGCTTTACACAAGGCGGCCTAAACGACGGTGTGATAAATATTATTGTAGGAGAACTCCACTAAGGGCGAGTGAGAACTCCAACCTTCCATCAAAGTTCATCACACAAGCACGTAACATGCCCACCACAGTCTGTATCGTTCGTTTACTCTGGCCGTTCGTCTGAGGGTGAAATGCAGTACTAAGGTTCAACCGTGACTCATACGCCTTCTAAATCATCTGCCATATCCTTGGCATAAAATGACCATCTCGGTTGGACAAAATAAAAACAGGCACCCCATGACGTGCCACAATTTCTCTAAGGTAAATCTCTGCTAATTTCCTTGTGTTGTCCTCCTCACTTATTGGAAGGAAATGTGCAGGCTTGGTGAGTTGATCAATACTCACCCAAATCATATCGGGACCTCTTTGGGTTCTTGGTAGCTTGTAATGAAATCCATTAAGGTTCGTTCCCACTTCCACACGGGAATCTCAGACTGTTGCAGCAGCCCTGGTGGTTCTGGTATTCCGTCTTAACTTCAACACAAGTAAGACAGTTACCCACATATGTAGCTATATTAGCTCCTATCTTGGGCCATCCACACTAATCCTTCAGTCTTGGTACATCTAGTCGGATCCAGGGTGGATCGAGTACCTTGACCTATGAGCCTTGTCCCAAAATAAGCGTACATAAATCTCGTGAAACGGAACCCAAAGTCGTTCCATGAAGTATAATGTTCTGTTTACCTTAGGCAATAATTGCACTTCCATTCCACGTAATGCTTCAGCTCGAAGGGTCTCTGGTTTGAGCATCTCTTGCTCAGCTTCGCGAAACCGAGTAGCGGGGTTTGTCTGTATGGTCATCTCTAAGGCTCGCGCCCTTAGAGGCTTTGTGCGATCCTTACGGCTCAAGGCGTCTGCTACAACACTCGCCTTGTCCAGGTAACACTTAATCTCATAGTCGTAATCATTCAGTAGCTCATTCCATCTAGTTATCTCATGTTTAAGTCCTTCTGATTAACGGTGTGCTGTAAACCCTTGTGATCAGTAAAGATCATGCAGCGTTTTCCTATACAAGTAATGACGCCAAATCTTCAACGCACAACTATTACACCTAGTTCAAAGTCTCTTCTCATGATCCTTTAATCAACTTGACGCGTATGCGATGACTTGGTCTCGTTGCATCAACTCGCAATCGAGACCTTGTCGAGAAGTGTCACAAGAACCGCAATTTTATTGGTACTATCAGGTGAAGACAAGATAGGTATCGACTAGGTTAGGGTTGTTAGCGGTTGTGTAATCCTTGAAAAGTTTTCCAGGAGTTGTCTGATACAGTCTACAATCCCCAAAATTCTTAGTTGTGTCCTTGGGACTCCTTAGTCCTTGATTGCAGGATTAACATGAATCCCATTCTTATTCACCACGTGACCTAAGAATCTTGCCTCGCGAATCCCAGGCTCACACTTGAATGGATTTGCATATAACTGTTCTTTCTCTAAGAGTCACAAGATTAATTGTAGATGTTGCTCATGACCTTCCTTGGTCTTTGAGCATATAAGAATGTAGTCAATAAATATAATCACGATCTTATCTAGGTATGGCTTACACACCTGATTCATGAGGTCCATGAATACTGCCGGTGCATGTGTTAAGCCAAACGGCACGACAAGGAACTCGAAATGCTCAAAGCGAGTCCTAAAGGTCGTTTTAGGGATACTTTCTTCTCGTATTTGCAGTTGAGGACATCCTGACCTCAAGTCGATCTTCGAGTAGTAACTAGAACCTTACAATTGGTTGAACAAGTCATCAATCCTTGGCAAAGGATACCGGTCCTCGATATCCAATTCTCTGAAGTTGATGCAAAACGGAAACTGCCAACTTTCTTCTCGTGCCATCAACTAGTGATACCCTGTCCTTAAGTCCACCTTGGAATAATAGCTGGGACCTTGCAGTTGGTCGACAAGTCATTGATTCTCGGTAAGAGGGTATCGATTCTTGATGGTTAGTTGGCTATCTCCCTGTAACCTATGCGTAATACTTTTTCCACATTAGTTCTTCTGAGTTCCTCTCAGATTAGGCTGTGTACGCATGTAAAAACTATCGTCCTACTTCCTAACGAATAACACCGGGGGCTTCCCACAGTGAGAGGCTCGGCCTGGTAGATTTCCTCTGCCTAGCAGATCCTGCAGTTGCATTGGAGGCTCCTGTATCTCGGACGGAGCTAGTCGGTAAGGCGTCATCCGTCACTGGTTCCGCTCCTGGCACTAGGTTCATCCTAAACTCCTCTTGTAGCTGTGGAGGTAACCTAAGCAAGTCTCCGGGAAAGGCTTCTAGAAATTCCTTCACAACGGGGATGTCTTCTGGCTTTGGCTTCATGGTCTCTTTATTGACAATATGAGCAAGGAAGGCTATGCAGCCTATTCGGAGGCGCTCCTGTGTCTCTACGACCAATGTGAGATGTCGCAAATCCACTGCCTTATGGGGCCTAGTGCCCTCGCATCTATTGCAAGAAGGTTGTGTACTATAAGTGTCTCATCATTCGCAAGAGGAATGCGAATGATTTTCCTTATGACAAACAACTTCAGCTCTATCCTTGGATATCCAATCCATGTTGTCTGCAATATCTTGACTTCCCAAGTCAATGGTAATAGGGGGGTTCCCTCTCTCTAAGTTCCAAAATACAATCCTTAATCATCCCCTTTGCTTAACTAACCTTCCATTTGCCAATTCTAAAGAATACGGGACGCGTATTCTACTCGAAACTAGGCCAAGTAGTTTCTTAAGTTCTAAGCATACAAGGTTAAAGTCGGTGCCAGTATTAATCAAAATTAGATGCATAGAGTTGGTTAATAGGGAACGTACCCGTAACCACATCTGGATCCTGGCGTGCTTCACGAGCTCTGATCGTGAAGACCCTTCCCCGCTTGGTTCTTCCTAGGGCAATCTTTCCTAAAGTGCCCTACTTCAGCACATTTGTAGCAACCTAGAACTCTACCATTATCTCTTCTGTCTTGGTTGCCGTCATCATTTCCACCTTGTTTGGGATACTTCGCCCAACAGGCATCCTTGTTGTGCCCTTCTTTTCCACACCTATCACACTTAGGCCTCAGACATCGACCTTCATGGTAAAAATTGCATTCCTCGCATCTCGGCTTAGTCCCCAAGTAAACCTTACCACCGGCCTATTGGTGGCTCCATAAGCTTGCATGCCACGAGACGGGTCCACTTCCCTTCTTTTGTTTGCTTTAGAGCTTTCATAACTGGCTTGGGTGCCTATCTTTAGGTTCGAAGACTTCCTTTTCTTATTGCCCGAAGGCTCCACATGAGTCTCTTTCTTGCTTGCCTCAGATCCCGAAAACTTTCCCATACGCAGAGCTTCTTCAGTAAGTGTGACACTCAAATCGATAGCCTCTGTGATGGTTGGAGGCTTTGAGGCAGTAACCATGCTCAGAATTTGAGGTGCAAGTCCCCAAATGAATCGCACAATCCTCTTGAACTCTGGCTCGACTAAGTAGGGAACAAGCCTAGACAAGTCGTGAAAGTGTTGGACGTACTCAGAAATCAAACAAGCGTAGACAAGTTTTTATACTTATTATCAGTTTATAAGAATGATAAAATAGGTGATACGCCTTTTACATCGTTAATCATGCTTTAAATCGAAAATACCATTTCTGTTGACTTTTTCGGACAACGTTTGACTCGACAAACGACCTAGTTAGGATTGGAATCAGTGGGGGCCCTTTTAAGGGTTTAAAGCCCACATGATTACCAACTTATAACAACTTTCGATTCGACAAAACCCTGGACCGTTTGTGTTTTATCGTTAAGTCAAACCGTAGTTACGACGGTTTGATTTCTAGGCTATAAACTAAGCATAACTGAAATAGAGAAGATTAAGCATACTTACACAAGTCTAATGATTGATTTAGGATGCTTGAGAATGGTCCTTATGCTCCAGAAACATTCAGATGATGAATGGGAATGGATGAACACAAAGTTGTCAAAATGAGGCCTTATCTAGTGATTGTAATCACCTTAGATTGTTGACACATAATGCTATAAATGATCTTGGATCCTTACATGTGCCCTATAATGTCTAAAAACCAGTATAGCAAGCCCATGGTATGCCAAAATGGCAATTGAAGTCGGTTACACAGCTTAACAGGCAGCTGCCTGTTTTTTTTTTTTTGCAACTGGTAGTCGGACGCGGCCCGCCTACGGTTTTGGTAATCCTGATGCGGGCCGCCTGGGCCTCCGGATCAGGTAAACGTGTTTTCTTTTATTGCATATTTGGTCCTTGGTCCCCCGAAAGGTCGTTTTCACTACAATTCTTGCAGTATGAGGCTTCAATATTGACATATGGGGGCTTTAGGGCTTATACCATCTTTGTTAAGTCCTCGGGTAACTTTGTGATCACCCGAAAAGCCCTAAGTTTCAATGTTGACGATTCTAACCCTCACACACGAATTTTATCACAACTTTCTCATACGGTAACGAAACTTGGTGAAATTTTTATGGTACATTCTAGTGAGCATATTTAATCGTTACAAGGCTTCGGGTTTGCTAAAAGGTCACTTAGAGGTATATCTTAACATGTTGACACATTTAACCCCTGTAGTTTGTAATCTCTCACTTTCTTTCACAATTCGCTTCGTATGATCCATGATCCATTCGTTTAAGGTTATAAACATCATGTAGGGTTATTGCAAAGTACATTTATTCATTGTTGACACTTTGAACCCTTATATTCACATAGTTTCTATGTTTGTCAACTTTAGTCCTTCAAGAACGTTCTTTCCCACGTTCAAACGTTATGACACGTGTCAAGACATTATTGGACGTAAATTTTCGAGGTTTTACATCCTCACCCCCTTAAAAGAAATCTCGACCTCGAGATTTACTGAAACAGATAAGGGTACTTTTCTTTCATCGTGGACTCAACCTCCCACGTATACTCGGGACCTCTACGGGCATCCCATTTGACCTTTACAATCGGTACTTGCTTCCTTCGAAGCTTCTTAACCTGTGACAATGGCTTTTCCACAAATTTTAAGCTCTCATCTATATACACATCTGTAATGGGTATGACCAGTGATTCGTCAGCGAAACACTTCTTCAGATTGCAGATGTGGAACACATTGTGTATACTACTGAGCTCTTCAGGTAAGTTTAACTTATAGGCAACTGACCCGACACGTTCGATAACCTCGAAAGGTCCTATGTATCTCAGGCTTAGCTTGCCTTTCTTACCAAATCGCATCACTCCCTTCCAGGGTGATACTTTAAGTAAGACTTTATCACCTACTTCAAAGTGAAAATCCTTACGCTTAGGATCAGCGTAACTCTTCTGCCTATCCCGGGCAGCTTTGAGACGGTCACGAATCTGGACGATCTTGTCCGTCGTTTCGAACACTATCTCTGGTCCTGATAATTGGACATCTCCAACTTCTGCCCAACAAATGGGTGATCTACACTTTCTACCGTATAATGCCTCAAAAGGCGCAGCCTTAATGCTGGTATGGTAGCTATTGTTGTAGGAGAATTCGACTAATGGTAGGTGCTTATCCCAGCTACCACCCAAGTCAATTGCACATGCACGAAGCATGTCTTCCAACGTTTGAATAGTACGCTCACTCTGACCGTCAGTCTGAGGATGATAAGCCGTACTAAAATTCAAACGTGTGCCCAAAGATTGTTGGAAGCTTTTCCAAAAGTGTGACGTGTATCTAGTATCTCGGTCAGAGATAATAGACACAGGTATGCCATGTAAAGCTACAATCTTATCCACGTACAGTTGGGCTAATATATCGGAGCTGTAGGTCTCCTTAATGGGTAGGAAATGTGCTGACTTAGTCAGTCGGTCAACTATCACCCAGATGGTGTCATTTCCTTTCCTCGTCTTGGGTAACTTGGTGATAAAATCCATAGTTACCATTTCCCACTTCCAAGTAGGAAGTTCAGGCTGTTGTAGCAAACCTGACGGTTTTTTATGTTCTGCCTTGACTTGCGCACACGTCAAGCATTTAGCTACATAGGTAGCTATAGACTTCTTCAAGCCTATCCACCAATAGTTTGCCCTTAGATCCTGGTACATTTTATCAGCTCCAGGATGAACGGAGTATTTGGAACTATGGGCTTCCTGGAGGATAACATCTCGAAGTCCCCCATAAATTGGAACCCATATTCGTCCATTTAGTCGTAAAATTCCGTCCTTGCTAAGTGTTAACTGCTCCTCAGTTACCCCTAGCTTTTCGTTAGGATAGTTAGCTTCCAACACAGCTTCCTTCTGTGCAGCTAACAACCTTTCAATCAAATTGTTCTTTATTTCCATGCGCTTGGCATTGATTCGGATGGGTTTCACCTTCTCCTTCCGACTCAAGGCATCGGCGACTACATTCGCCTTGCCGGGATGGTATCTTATTTCACAATCGTAATCATTCAGAGTTTCCATCCAACGGCGTTGCCTCATGTTCAAGTCCTTTTGGTTGAACAGATGTTGAAGGCTCTTGTGATCAGAATAGATCACACATTTGATTCCATATAAGTAGTGCCTCCAAAGTTTTAGTGCGAATACAACGGCACCCAACTCCAAGTCATGGGTGGTGTAGTTCTTTTCGTGCACCTTTAACTGGCGTGAAGCATAGGCAATGACTTTGCCTTTCTGCATAAGCACACATCCCAACCCGGTGTGTGATGCATCACAATAAACTACAAACTCCTCTGTTCCATCAGGCAATGTCAGTACTGGAGCATTGCTCAACTTTTGTTTCAGAATATCGAAGGATTCCTGCTGCTTAGGACCCCAGTCAAACTTAATCTTCTTACGCGTCAGCGAAGTCAGGGGTGCAGCAATCCTTGAGAAGTTTTCAATGAATCGCCTATAGTATCCTGCCAAACCTAGGAAGCTACGTATTTCTGTAGGCGTCCTTGGCTCATGCCAATTCATGACAGCTTCAACTTTAGCGGGATCTACTTGAATACCACGCTCACTAACAACATGTCCAAGAAATTGGACTGCTCGAAGCCAGAATTCACACTTCGAGAACTTGGCATAGAGCTTTTCTTTATGAAGTAGTTCCAAAATGCAGTGAAGATGCTTCTCGTGGTCAGCTTGGTTCTTAGAGTAGATGAGGATATCATCGATGAAAACGATGACGAATTTATCTAAGTGCGGCTTGCAAATGCGATTCATGAGATCCATGAACGCGGCCGGTGCATTAGTGAGCCCAAAAGGCATCACTAGGAACTCGTAATGACCATAACGAGTCCTAAATGCTGTTTTGTGCACGTCTTCATCTCTAACCTTCAATTGATGGTAGCCTGACCTCAAGTCAATCTTCGAGAAGAAACTTGCCCCTTGAAGTTGATCGAACAGATCGTCGATTCTGGGCAAAGGATACCTATTCTTGATAGTGACCTTATTAAGCTCGCGGTAGTCGATGCACAGACGCATCGATCCATCCTTCTTCTTGACAAATAAAACTGGTGCTCCCCAAGGAGACGAACTAGGTTTGATGAAACCTTTGGCTAGCAAATCATCTAGCTGCGTTCTCAATTCCTTCATCTCTGTTGGTGCCAACCTATAAGGCGCCCTAGCAACTGGTGCTGATCCAGGAATAATGTCAATTCTGAATTCTACTTGCCTATCTGGTGGCAAACCAGGTAGTTCTTCGGGAAATACTTCGGGGTATTCAGAAATGACGGGGATATCTCCAATCTTGGGCTTCGGCTCATCAATAATCACTTGTGCCATGTAGATGACACAACCCTTCTTCAAACACTTAGAGTCTTTGAGTATAGACATTTTCTCGGGTAGCCCATACTGGGTATCTCCCTGGATAGTAAGTGATTCACCAGACGGAGTCTTGATCATCACTTGCTTCTTATTGCAGACAATCTGGGCCTGGTTATGAGATAACCAGTCCATGCCTAAAACTATGTCAAAACCGGCTAGTTTTAAAGGAAGTAGGGACAAAGGAAAAGAGTGGTTCTTAATGGATATGAAACATCCATCTAATGAGGTTGAAGAGGTTTCTAAAGTGCCATCTGCTAGTTCCACCTCATACTTCACACTTAAAGTCTTAACAGGTAAATTCAACAATTCACAAAACTTATTATCTACGAACGACTTATCAGCGCCTGAATCAAATAACACTCTCGCATAAACATCATTTACGCGAAAGGTACCTGTTATCACATTGTCGTCCTTGACGGCTTCCTTAGCATCCATCCTGAAGACCCTAGCATTGGTCTTCTTAGCCTCTTCAGGCTTCTTGGCATATTTTGGGCAATTGGTCTTGATGTGCCCCTTTTCATTGCAACTGTAGCAGGTCGCATCCTTCATCCTTTTGCAATCCAAGGTCTTGTGTTCCTTGGACTTGCACAACCCACATGCAAAAGCTTTCGATTGTGAATTTGAATTCGATTCAAACCTTCACTTCCCAAAGTGCTGTCTCTTGTAGATTTTGCATTTGGGTTTTTCTCCCGACTGCTGACCATCCTTCCTAAATCCTGACCCCTTCCTGTGGTCATTGTTTCCCTTCTGCTTCTTGTCTGAACGTCGTGAGTTGTCATCCTCACGCTTCCTCTTTTCGGTATCAGTGTTCCTCTGCGATCTCAGCCTGACAGCATCCAAGGTAAGGGACAACGATATGTCCGCTACTGACCGAAAAGTAGTTGGTCTGGAGGCATTCACACTTGCTTTGATCTCCGGGGCCAAACCCCCAATGAATCGAGCTATACGTTTAGGTTCCGGAGTTACCAAATATGGAACCAACCTTGACAAAGTGTTGAAACTGGTAAGGTAGGCCTGACAGTCTAGGTTTCTCATGACCAGCGACAAGAAGTCAGATTCAATTTTCTCAACCTCGTGTTGAGGGCAGAAATTTTCCTTGATCAGAGCCATGAACTTTTCCCAGGTCATATTGTACAACGGGACTTTCCCCGTAGCTTGGATCAAAGATCTCCACCAAGCTAATGCTTCCCCCTTAAAAGACTGAGACACGAATTTCACAATATCCCTATTATTGCAACCACTGATGTCCACAACCGTATCCATCTCGTCCATCCAAGTCATGCAATCTACTGCTCCTTTTTCCCCAGTGAAATCCTTGGGTTTGCACGATACGAAGTACTTATAGGAGCAACCCTTGTTACGGGGTTCTTGATTCTGTTCGACTCTTTGGGATGGAACACTCCTCTGGTTTGATGAGTGGTGAGTATTACTGTTGTGGGCAGTGTGGGTCCTGGAGGGTGTTCTAGAGTGTGGTGCAGATTGGGTCCTTGCACGGGTACCACTGGATTCATGGAGCTGTCTATCCATAGCTCGATTAACGGCATTATCTATCATTTCCTGTAATTCTGCACCCGCTACATTTACTCGGGCATTATCATGCTCTCCCCGAGGGTGACTATTAATCTCGCTTGAGTCGGCCATGTTGCTTGAACTGCTACATATTGACAAAATTCATTGGTGAGTTTATTATAGAATTGCCTTTTATGGCAATTTTATTAACCGTGGTAATCATAGACCATATATGGTTAATTTATTACTCACATTTATTTAGGATTTCAATCATAATTTATCTTAATTATAAAACAATAACAGTTTTATTAGCACATAAGGCCTAGTCACAGGGACAATTTCTAAGTTATAAGCCATGATTTCAGAGAATCAAGGCATGATGGTTTGAACAAAGTTCATTACCTTTATCAGACAGGGTCACCGACTATTACTGTCTTTTGTCTCATATGAAAATGAGAAGGGCCCGTAGGCATTCTATTACCAATAGATGGTAAAAAGAACTGATCATATGTATTGATGATTTAACCCATGATTCGGAGATCGTTTAGTTGGGTTAGGAATCTTTGAAAAGATCCTTATATAATAATAACACGTGTGTTTTTAACGAAACATGTCTGCCATGAGTGTTAACATATTTTCAGATGTTAACTGGGAATTGAATCTTTTTAACGAGTTTTACCATCTTGGCCAGGTCTTAAAATGACATGCAGGCTAGGTTATACCTTTAAGATCCTTAATTAATAATTAAAATAGGCAGATAGATTTTTAAAAGGAATGATCCTGATTTATTTATTTCATATATAATTTAATTATGCATAACATAGCAAAGATGAAATTTATAAACTTACATTCCATTTAAAAATTTAAAAGTAGTACACTTTGCCCTAAACGGGACTTTTCACATAAACACTTGCCCACGCAGGAGCTATACAGATAATACATGTCCTCACAGGGACGGTTTACAAAAGTAAATGTCCACGCAGGGACTAATAGAGACAAGTCCACGTAGGGGCTAAGTACAAAGGTAGATGTCCACGCAGGGACTACATACACACATAAATAAATGTCCACGTAGGGACTTGATTTAAACAAGGAAATACAATAATACATATTGGGATTTAACGATCCCGTTTCTTCTTTCCTTTCAGCAAATTTGCCAAACCACTCATGAATCCCTCATTCTTCTTACGCTCTTTCTGGAGGTCTCACTCAACCCTGCCCAGTCTTTGATGGAGATCCTCCTGCTCTGGTGGAGAAAACCGTGGTGGCTGGTACTGTGGCGGCGGCTGAGCAGGTACTTGATACCCACGAGCTGTATGTCCCATTCCCCAAGGGGTTCCATAAGGTCCTTCTGGGTGTAAGGCATTGTAGTTTGCTGCTACTTGGTAAGGATCCTCAGCATAGTTATAGTTATGGTATGCTGGCGGTCCGTATGGGTTGTATGTTGCTGGAGCAGTATAAGCAGGGATAGGGTTGCCAAAACCCGATGGTGACGGTGCTATAGGTGCCGAATTCACCTCTGATACTGGAACTGAAGGTCCACCCATTTGTGGGTCTTCATATATTGGCAGGTAGTGGCTGCCGCTAGAGTGTTGATGGGTACTGAAATGAAACTCCCTTCCTCGTGCTGACATCCGTGCGCCAGTCCTCCTACGTCTTGGTGGTTCTAGAGGCTCTAGATGAACTGGCGGCGGTGGAGGCGGTGGCGTGACTGCCTCGAAACGTGGATCCCCAGAGGGATCTTGCTGCTGCTGTGGCGGCTGCTGGTGAGGTGATGAGTGGTAAGATGGTGTATTGTACCACTCACACCGTTCGAACCGTGCCATGTGACTATCCGGACCCTGGTATGGTGTTCCGTGAAAAGACGATCCGTCTGAGATCACAAAAGGATGGTTCAGGGATCCGGTTGAAGCCTCGACGGGATCTGTGTCCTCGTCCATATCTTGATCACCAGAAAAATGATCCTCCGGTCCTAGTGGGTTAAAGCCCACTTGTTCTGGTAGGTACTCTGCTGGGTTAAACTGGCCCCGAAAGACAGGAGTAGGATCGTCGAAGGAACGGTGCGATGAATATCGTTGTAAAGGTATGTATGAAGGTTGCGGGTTGTTGGGCTCATTCTCGGACTGAGGCCCAAAAGAGTGATAATATGGAGGCGTGGAGCTATGTGACGTGGATTGTCTGGCAGGCTCCTCATAGATCCTCCAAGGTTCTCGCGGATCTATACTCCTTATAGCAGAAGGAGTTCGCCGGCCTGAAGGCCCGGCCTCGTGGTCGTTAGGGGCGCTCATTGGCTCCTTTCCTCGACTTCCTCGCCTGAATCTTGGCGGCATTTTTAAACCTGTCCATATAAACAAAGGTAATAACAAGGAAAAATAAAGGACAAAGTTAAAAGTAAAATAAATACATTTTGGATTATTCCTAAGTTCTTTGTCTAGACTCGAAGATTTAGGAATGTGCAATTGTGTAACTGAGATTAAACACAAAAGGCTAGTGTTTAACTCACTCAGTGTTGGCTCTTATACCAACCTGTCACACCCCGAATTCCACGTGTCACCGGTGGGCCTGGTAGGGGAGTATCGTGACGTGGTTGGCAACATAATAGTCAAACAACACAATATTTAAATGCACAGCGGAAGCAAAGTATAGATTCAATTCAACCAAACGATATTGTAATATTAAGTATCACAAGTAGTCGAATATAAATCCACAGGTAGATCAAAAATAAAAGGAAACAGTGTTCAACAGTTTATAACATCCAAGCTTGCGAGACTTATTGTGGATGCTAGGAGACAAGCCAACCTATTACGCGTAGTACCTGCACTTAACCTTTTTAAGAAAATACGTCAGTTTACACTGGTAAATACAATCAACCGACTCATTTTAAAAAGAGTTTACGAAAATGCATTTAAGGCACAAGGCACAAATAATATTTTATAACTTGGGATGCTTATTTAAATATATAAACTTGTAAAGGATTTACATGTTCCTTATGCGTTCAGTAGCCCGGATCGAGCCGGGTTAAAGATCAATAGACACGCCACTTTATTTAAATGAGACACTGACAGGTGTACGCCTACACCTGAGTGCTAAGGTCGTGGCCATTTCGTAAAATGATGCCAGGGATATCCGGGACACGGTCATTAACCCCCAAAGGCTTTAAGCAAACAAAAAAAATTAAACGAAACATCTCAATACTTTAACCATCATACAATTAAAGATTCAATGTCCGACCAAGCGGTATTTTATATACCGTACCCCAAGCCCGTATAGGGAAATAAGTTAAAAGTATTTACCTGAGCAAGTATAGATCAAAAATCAGCGAGTGCAAGTATCTTTTACTGGTTCTCCTAATCTGGAACGAAGGTTTATAATAACCTATTAGAATCCTAACGGGTCTTTAGTTAAGCTTAAGCTTAGACCGGTTAGTTTTAAAGATACGGTTCGTACGCATGATTAAGCGAAGACCGGATAGAATGTGATTTAGACCCAACAAGTTTGAAGACTTGCTTAATATGGGTATATTATACACATTCTGGATTTTGAGATAAAACCGATAAGGTTTGACCCGTTTCGGCTAATTTATGTAAACTAGTTACATAAACCGAACCGAACGCGTATGAAGCGTAACGGGTAACCATAAGAGTCCTAAACAGGTTTCCTAAGTTAACATGCCTTAAATAAGTTGTGATATCATCAGGATACCTTCCGTTATGCCCAAAACGAGTTTAATCTCATATTAAACCCCGTAGGGGTATTTTGGTCATTTTAAAGATTATAAAAGGAATTAATTTATCTTCTGTGATCCGGGTCTGATGAAATCAGTAAAATGGTTTATCTTAACAGGTTATAACATTTGGTTATAAGCCTTATATGCCAAAATAGTTTTAAACCCTAACTATGCGTATAATACGCGTATAAAGCCGTTTTAAGCGACGTACGGGTAAAAATAGGATTCTGAGTTTCCTGATCAGTTAAACAGGTTCAAAACACTCCATTTAATATTTAAAATCAGTAGCAATTGGATCGGCATCAAAAGGATTTGTAAAACTCATTTTATGGCCGAAAAGGGCATATTTGGTATTTACCGAATTAAGGCGATAATCCTAGCTTATGATCAGTTTAAAAATAATTAAAAATCTTCAAAAATCCCAAAATTTTATATTACATCCGTGGGTAAAAGGTTTGGTGTCGAAAATTGGGTTTAGATAGGTTTTACGCTAATGACGTCATTTAATTATTAAGAATCGCTATAATTACGTCATTAAGCATAACTCCTAATCTAGACCTCCGATTGATGTGAAAATTTACAGACATGTTTAATAATCAGTAACTAAGATTATTGTACTTTCACATTTCCAAAATTCTTGTTTTATGGTCATAAGGGCATTACGGTCAATATTTAGGCGATTAACGGAAACGTCGGACAATTAGGGATTTATGTGGTATAAACGCAGAGGGTTATACACACATGTAACTAGGTCCTAATGGAACTTTAAGGCATGTCTAAACCTATCAAAACCGGGTCAGAACTGAGGTCAAAGCAAAAGTCAAACTTTTGCGTCTTTCGGTTCCGAATCGGTTCAAAACAGAAAGTTGTCGAATCAAACAAGCGTAGACAAGTTTTTATACTTATTATCAGTTTATAAGAATGATAAAATAGGTGATACGCCTTTTACATCGTTAATCATGCTTTAAATCGAAAATACCATTTCTGTTGACTTTTTCGGACAACGTTTGACTCGACAAACGACCTAGTTAGGATTGGAATCAGTGGGGGCCCTTTTAAGGGTTTAAAGCCCACATGATTACCAACTTATAACAACTTTCGATTCGACAAAACCCTGGACCGTTTGTGTTTTATCGTTAAGTCAAACCGTAGTTACGACGGTTTGATTTCTAGGCTATAAACTAAGCATAACTGAAATAGAGAAGATTAAACATACTTACACAAGTCTAATGATCGATTTAGGATGCTTGAGAATGGTCCTTATGCTCCAGAAACGTTCAGATGATGAATGGGAATGGATGAACACAAAGTTGTCAAAATGAGGCCTTATCTAGTGATTGTAATCACCTTAGATTGTTGACACATAATGCTATAAATGATCTTGGATCCTTACATGTGCCCTATAATGTCTAAAAACCAGTATAGCAAGCCCATGGTATGCCAAAATGGCAATTGAAGTCGGTTACACAGCTTAACAGGCAGCTGCCTGTTTTTTTTTTTTTTGCAACTGGTAGTCGGACGCGGCCCGCCTACGGTTTTGGTAATCCTGATGCGGGCCGCCTGGGCCTCCGGATCAGGTAAACATGTTTTCTTTTATTGCGTATTTGGTCCTTGGTCCCCCGAAAGGTCGTTTTCACTACAATTCTTGCATTATGAGGCTTCAATATTGACATATGGGGGCTTTAGGGCTTATACCATCTTTGTTAAGTCCTCGGGTAACTTTGTGATCACCCGAAAAGCCCTAATTTTCAATGTTGACGATTCTAACCCTCACACACGAATTTTATCACAACTTTCTCATACGGTAACGAAACTTGGTGAAATTTTTATGGTACATTCTAGTGAGCATATTTAATCGTTACAAGGCTTCAGGTTTGCTAAAAGGTCACTCGGAGGTATATCTTAACATGTTGACACATTTAACCCCTGTAGTTTGTAATCTCTCACTTTCTTTCACAATTCGCTTCGTATGATCCATGATCCATTCGTTTAAGGTTATAAACATCATGTAGGGTTATTGCAAAGTACATTTATTCATTGTTGACACTTTGAACCCTTATATTCACATAGTTTCTATGTTTGTCAACTTTAGTCCTTCAAGAACGTTCTTTCCCACGTTCAAACGTTATGACACGTGTCAAGACATTATTGGACGTAAATTTTCGAGGTGTTACATGAACTCCCGTTAGTACTTCTAGTTTGTCTGATAACTGTGCCAACTCTGCTCTGTGCATTAATAGAACTATATTGTGTTGCATGTAGTAGTGATAAAAGTCTTGCAACATGAAATGTCATTGTATGTATATCACAGTAATCATAATTTCATTCGTCTTGTAAACTAAATCATGCACAGTCCTTAAAGCACATATTACTGTTTAATTATTGTACGGAATGCATGAAAAAGTGCCAGTTGTCACATTCTCCCCCCGTTAAAAGAATTTTGTCCTGAAATTCAAACTATGCCATCGTTCGCAGGGGAGTTGTGAATCAAATGTGGTCACTTAGGCTTAATTTGGTCCTCATGTTCCCAAGTAAACTCTGGGCCATGATATGAATTCCAACGAACTCTGACAAATCAATTACGACTTCTCCGTGTTTTGTGGACTTCCAGTCTGCAACCTTAACAGGTTCTTTAATAAATTGGATTTTGTCGTTGACGTGAATCATGTTTGCGGGAATAACGACTATTTCTTGAGTCAGGCTCTCTTAAAGACTAGACACGTGAAATGTGTCGTGATCACTAGTAAGTTCTTTTGGAAGTTTCAGGTTGTAAGCAATGGTCCCGATCCTTTCCAGGATCTCAAAAGGTCTAATATACCGTGGGTCCAACCTCCCACGCTTTCCAAATCGTACCACGCCTTCCCAAGGCGAGCCTCTCGATAAAACCATACCTCCTATCTCAAATTCCAACAGTTTCCGCCGCTTATCAGTGCAGCCTTTTTGTATACCACGTGTTGACTTGATATGTCCATGTATTTGAACAATCTTTCCTATAATTTCCTGAATAAACTCGGGGCCAATAAATCGTTTATCTCCGGTCTACGTCCAACACAACAGGGACCGACACTTACGTTTCATCTAAAGCTTTACACAAGGCGGCCTAAACGACGGTGTGATAAATATTATTGTAGGAAAACTCCACTAAGGGCGAGTGAGAACTCCAACCTTCCATCAAAGTTCATCACACAAGCACGTAACATGCCCACCACAGTCTGTATCGTTCGTTTACTCTGGCCGTTCGTCTGAGGGTGAAATGCAGTACTAAGGTTCAACCGTGACTCATACGCCTTCTAAATCATCTGCCATATCCTTGGCATAAAATGACCATCTCGGTTGGACAAAATAAAAACAGGCACCCCATGACGTGCCACAATTTCTCTAAGGTAAATCTCTGCTAATTTCCTTGTGTTGTCCTCCTCACTTATTGGAAGGAAATGTGCAGGCTTGGTGAGTTGATCAATACTCACCCAAATCATATCGGGACCTCTTTGGGTTCTTGGTAGCTTGTAATGAAATCCATTAAGGTTCGTTCCCACTTCCACACGGGAATCTCAGACTGTTGCAGCAGCCCTGGTGGTTCTGGTATTCCGTCTTAACTTCAACACAAGTAAGACAGTTACCCACATATGTAGCTATATTAGCTCCTATCTTGGGCCATCCACACTAATCCTTCAGTCTTGGTACATCTAGTCGGATCCAGGGTGGATCGAGTACCTTGACCTATGAGCCTTGTCCCAAAATAAGCGTACATAAATGTCATGAAACGGAACCCAAAGTCGTTCCATGAAGTATAATGTTCTGTTTACCTTAGGCAATAATTGCACTTCCATTCCACGTAATGCTTCAGCTCGAAGGGTCTCTGGTTTGAGCATCTCTTGCTCAGCTTCGCGAAACCGAGTAGCGGGGTTTGTCTGTATGGTCATCTCTAAGGCTCGCGCCCTTAGAGGCTTTGTGCGATCCTTACGGCTCAAGGCGTCTGCTACAACACTCGCCTTGTCCAGGTAACACTTAATCTCATAGTCGTAATCATTCAGTAGCTCATTCCATCTAGTTATCTCATGTTTAAGTCCTTCTGATTAACGGTGTGCTGTAAACCCTTGTGATCAGTAAAGATCATGCAGCGTTTTCCTATACAAGTAATGACGCCAAATCTTCAACGCACAACTATTGCACCTAGTTCAAAGTCTCTTCTCATGATCCTTTAATCAACTTGACGCGTATGCGATGACTTGGTCTCGTTGCATCAACTCGCAATCGAGACCTTGTCGAGAAGCGTCACAAGAACCGCAATTTTATTGGTACTATCAGGTGAAGACAAGATAGGTATCGACTAGGTTAGGGTTGTTAGCGGTTGTGTAATCCTTGAAAAGTTTTCCAGGAGTTGTCTGATACAGTCTACAATCCCCAAAATTCTTAGTTGTGTCCTTGGGACTCCTTAGTCCTTGATTGCAGGATTAACATGAATCCCATTCTTATTCACCACGTGACCTAAGAATCTTGCCTCGCGAATCCCAGGCTCACACTTGAATGGATTTGCATATAACTGTTCTTTCTCTAAGAGTCACAAGATTAATTGTAGATGTTGCTCATGACCTTCCTTGGTCTTTGAGCATATAAGAATGTAGTCAATAAATATAATCACGATCTTATCTAGGTATGGCTTACACACCTGATTCATGAGGTCCATGAATACTGCCGGTGCATGTGTTAAGCCAAACGGCACGACAAGGAACTCGAAATGCTCAAAGCGAGTCCTAAAGGTCGTTTTAGGGATACTTTCTTCTCGTATTTGCAGTTGAGGACATCCTGACCTCAAGTCGATCTTCGAGTAGTAACTAGAACCTTACAATTGGTTGAACAAGTCATCAATCCTTGGCAAAGGATACCGGTCCTCGATATCCAATTCTCTGAAGTTGATGCAAAACGGAAACTGCCAACTTTCTTCTCGTGCCATCAACTAGTGATACCCTGTCCTTAAGTCCACCTTGGAATAATAGCTGGGACCTTGCAGTTGGTCGACAAGTCATTGATTCTCGGTAAGAGGGTATCGATTCTTGATGGTTAGTTGGCTATCTCCCTGTAACCTATGCGTAATACTTTTTCCACATTAGTTCTTCTGAGTTCCTCTCAGATTAGGCTGTGTACGCATGTAAAAACTATCGTCCTACTTCCTAACGAATAACACCGGGGGCTTCCCACAGTGAGAGGCTCGGCCTGGTAGATTTCCTCTGCCTAGCAGATCCTGCAGTTGCATTGGAGGCTCCTGTATCTCGGACGGAGCTAGTCGGTAAGGCGTCATCCGTCACTGGTTCCGCTCCTGGCACTAGGTTCATCCTAAACTCCTCTTGTAGCTGTGGAGGTAACCTAAGCAAGTCTCCGGGAAAGGCTTCTAGAAATTCCTTCACAACGGGGATGTCTTCTGGCTTTGGCTTCATGGTCTCTTTATTGACAATATGAGCAAGGAAGGCTATGCAGCCTATTCGGAGGCGCTCCTGTGTCTCTACGACCAATGTGAGATGTCGCAAATCCACTGCCTTATGGGGCCTAGTGCCCTCGCATCTATTGCAAGAAGGTTGTGTACTATAAGTGTCTCATCATTCGCAAGAGGAATGCGAATGATTTTCCTTATGACAAACAACTTCAGCTCTATCCTTGGATATCCAATCCATGTTGTCTGCAATATCTTGACTTCCCAAGTCAATGGTAATAGGGGGGTTCCCTCTCTCTAAGTTCCAAAATACAATCCTTAATCATCCCCTTTGCTTAACTAACCTTCCATTTGCCAATTCTAAAGAATACGGGACGCGTATTCTACTCGAAACTAGGCCAAGTAGTTTCTTAAGTTCTAAGCATACAAGGTTAAAGTCGGTGCCAGTATTAATCAAAATTAGATGCATAGAGTTGGTTAATAGGGAACGTACCCGTAACCACATCTGGATCCTGGCGTGCTTCACGAGCTCTGATCGTGAAGACCCTTCCCCGCTTGGTTCTTCCTAGGGCAATCTTTCCTAAAGTGCCCTACTTCAGCACATTTGTAGCAACCTAGAACTCTACCATTATCTCTTCTGTCTTGGTTGCCGTCATCATTTCCACCTTGTTTGGGATACTTCGCCCAACAGGCATCCTTGTTGTGCCCTTCTTTTCCACACCTATCACACTTAGGCCTCAGACATCGACCTTCATGGTAAAAATTGCATTCCTCGCATCTCGGCTTAGTCCCCAAGTAAACCTTACCACCGGCCTATTGGTGGCTCCATAAGCTTGCATGCCACGAGACGGGTCCACTTCCCTTCTTTTGTTTGCTTTAGAGCTTTCATAACTGGCTTGGGTGCCTATCTTTAGGTTCGAAGACTTCCTTTTCTTATTGCCCGAAGGCTCCACATGAGTCTCTTTCTTGCTTGCCTCAGATCCCGAAAACTTTCCCATACGCAGAGCTTCTTCAGTAAGTGTGACACTCAAATCGATAGCCTCTGTGATGGTTGGAGGCTTTGAGGCAGTAACCATGCTCAGAATTTGAGGTGCAAGTCCCCAAATGAATCGCACAATCCTCTTGAACTCTGGCTCGACTAAGTAGGGAACAAGCCTAGACAAGTCGTGAAAGTGTTGGACGTACTCAGAAATCTTCGGCCCGTCCATTTTCAGATTCCAAAACTCAGTCTCAATTTTCTAGATTTCGGCCCTAGAACAGTATTTCTTCCGCATCAATTCCTTGAGCTCGTCCCAGCTCAGTGCATAAGCAGTAGCTTCACCAAGGGTCTGAACCTGTAGGTTCCACCAGGAAAGTGCGCCATCCAAAAACAACCCTGAGATATAGGTAACTCTGTGCTCGGGCGAACATTTACTCATTCTCAGAACGGATTCAGTCTTCTCTGCCCAACGAACAAAAGCAACAGCACCTCCTGTGCCATCAAATTTCAATGGCTTGCAGTCAAGGAACTGTTTATAGGTACAGCCAGTTGGAGGGTTACTTCAGGGAGTGTCACCGCTGTGTTCAGAGCGGAGGGCTTCATGCTGCGCTATAGCTTAGGAAATGCGCTCATTGAATTCGGCCTTAGTTAACGTAATGGTGTCCGTGTCATGCCTGGGCGGCATTTTCTTCTGTCAAAAGGTTTGGGGTAAATTAGACAACATTCCAGAATTGTCTATGAGGTACATATTACCACAAGCAAACATGTAATCACTCAATATCACATGCATATATAATCAACAATGTATAAGTAAGGAAACAACTATTGAGCTTTCATATAGGCTTGACAACTTGACTTATTGTTTGTAATAGGGAAAACAAAATGAACTCGAGGTTACATCACCTCGGTCATACAAGTTTCATAATATGAAAGTAGTAGTTATCTTCCTTTTACATTGGTTTTCTTAAGTCTTTAGCTTCACAAAGACGGGTATCCTTCCCAAGAGATGGGGGTTGTACATTTAGAGGTGATAGAGAGTGTAACGTCACTGAATCTTTTCCCGAGTGTTAGCCACATTCACTTGCTTAGATATCGGTTCACAAATGATTCGTATGCGGGTAGAAAGGTCAGACACGAAGTAGGCAAAGACAGGTTTCCTACTTTGCAAAGTGCTATAACAACTGTCTAGGTATTGTTCTACTAATTGAAGGTATAAACACTTAGGAATTATTTTTGGATGGGTGGTGATCATTAGCTCGACCCGCGGAGTCCACCAGGATTTCCATACACTACAAGTCGTTATTACGTGGGCCCCCGTAATAATAAATTGTCTTGCACGGTCACCCCAACTTTCCCTCATTCAAAGTAGATGGTCAACCAGAGAGGGGACACTACTGTCCTTACACCTCCGACATAGAAAGGACCATTGCGGTGGTCCACGCGCTAACATCCGTTATCGTTACGTGCGAATAGGCACGATGCTTAGACGTAATAGGAATAAGGAGAATTCCTAGTAGTTGGAGGGGCACCGTCAAGATGAGTACTTCATCTTCCTTGTCTGGTCAAGTGTGTCGTCAATCTTGTTTCACAAAAGCCACAGGTAACTCGTCCTGCTGATAAGGTTGTTGTCCATAGTTGCCTTATCCGCCTCGATGTCACCACCGTAGTCAGGCACCTTCACAATCGTGAGGGAAGAGCAGCCATCTTCTACAGAACCAGCTCAGGATCTCGGTTGGTAATCACTCCAGCCATGAGCTCCGTTATAAACGCGAGGTCGACAGTCTCATCATGCGAGTCAAGAACAATAATAGGATTCGGAGTCCAAGGTATCTCGTTCACGTCAATATTTATTCTGTATACTTATACGCATATATATTAATGAATAGATATGTTACTTAGTATAAACAGGCAAATAAATGCATCATGTCACATACAACTCTCGTTTGTCCTTTCGGGGGGGGGTCATTTTGTCTTTGGAAAGTCTATCTCATGTAGACTATGCCTTAATTGACACTTTAATTTGGGGTATTCTCCTCCCTACTAATGTCCTTGCCTTGTCTTTTCTTTGAAAAATGTTTGACTCATGGATCTTGGCGCTTTCGTGAATGCAATGAAAAACCTTTTTGTGAAAATGTTTTCGTGAGAGAGTCCTAGTGATTGTAGTCTATACTCGAGAAGGAATCCTAGTTCACTACAATCGAAGCTCTGATACCAAACTGTCACACCCTGACTTTTGCGGAAGCGTATGATGTGTGACTAGTTCAATATCATTGCATTCAATCATAATAAACAACTATATGATCAAAACGATGTTCATCCATTCATTAAGTTTAAAATATTACAAACACCAGTCATTTAAGTTTCAAACAACACGACCTTTGACTAAGTACAAACCAACAAAAGTGGATGACATCTAACTTGGAATTTACTTCTAGAAACAACACCTGCGCCCAAGATCCAACTTGTTACCTGAAATACATGTAATTTTGTAAAACATCAACAAAAGTTGAGCGAGTTCATGCGTTTTGTATGAGTACTGATAAGCTTGTAAACATTTGAGAGACTCCTTCGAAAACAGGTATGAAAAGCGTCTATGAACAGATCAAATTAATATTTTGCAAAGACATTAATGTATGTGAAGACATAGGGAGCACTCAATATGAGTAGTCTTATACCCTCGTCGATTTGCCTCGACTGTGTCGAATTTCCCCTCGACTGTGTCAAATTCACCTTGACTGTGTCAAATTACCCTTGACCGTGTCGAATTACCTCGACTGGGACACCAAAGCACTCAAGTGGTCACATAAGGACCATGAGTGGGGCTCGGCCGTACTCGTTAGATCTAACCTTCGTCCATAGTTATTATGAGAGTTAATGGCATTTCAAATTCAATCTATGCTCACATGATCTAATAGTTCATTTCATAGCCAAATCATACCATTTGAATATTCGTAACATGTATTCCACCCCCGAGAGTTATAAAACCGAAAACAGTTAAGAGAAAAGGGGGACATGAACTCACGGTTTTGCGTTCTTCACCCGACGTAACTCAAGCTGCTACTAGTGTGCACGACTACCTACAACATAGTACGGTCTATTAGACTAGCGGGTTGTGCCTTGACTTAGTTTTAATTAGTGTCTTTAAGTTATGTTTCTTTGTGTCCTTAATATTATTCCAAGTTATATAATTAATTGTTAAAATAATAAATATTTTAACTTAAATTATATTTATGAATTTTGGAATATTTGTTAAAATAATACATTTTAACTTGTCAAGTTTATGTATTGCACTTGTATAATTCCCAAGGATGGGTGTATTTGTATTTGTATTCGTATTCTTATCGTTCTATATTCTTTCCAAGTATCGGTGGCGTATTCCGGTATGTAATTATACGTACGAGAGTACGTATTTTTATTGTGTTTATTAAGTATCTCATACTTAATTTTTGTATTAACTTTTCTGGAATAATATTTCTAATAAAAATACATTAATATATATTCCCAAAATATATATTTTAAGAAATATTACATAGAAAAATTATATATAATTTTTCCTTGGCAAAAATATTTATACTTTTCATATAAGTCTCAAAAATAATATATTTTCAAGTCTAACTTAGAAAATATATATATAAATCTATTTTTCACCCAAAAATAATATGTCCAAAGTTTATTTAAGAAAATATATATTTTCTCCCAAAAATAGTATATCTTCTAATAATTCCAAGAAAAAATATATTTTTACTTACCCAAAAATAATATATTTTCTCCTTGTAAAAAATATGATATATTTTGTAATTATTGTAAAAATCAAATTTTTGTTTTCTTGGTGTCCAAAATACTAATTACCAAAATATACTTATGAATTTATCTCCGGTATATTTTTGTGAGTTATATTCCTTGTTCGGTTTCTTCCAATATTTTGGATATCTTTTGTATATTCATTCTCTTGGAATTTTGGTAATATTTTGGATTGTAATTTCTTGGTATTTTGGTGAGTTGTATTATTTCAAGTCCAAAAATAATACAACTAACACACATAATATACAAATAATCACACACATGGTGACATCTAAATATATATTTCCTAAATACATATTTAGTCACTTTTATTTACAAAAACCAACTTCCAATATTTATAATCTTGTAACAAAAGTTATGGCAAACTTTATATAAAATTTCATGGTTTAAAATATACTTGTAATTATTTGTTTAAAAATAATTTTTCTAAGTGTTATATTTTTAGAAAAATTTTGTCATAGTTTCCCCTTAAAAATGGAGGTTTCCATGCTTTCAAAGCATATCATTTTCTTTTATAAATCACCACAAGCAACAATAAACCAATCAACACTTACCTATTTTCCAAAATCAAGCATTAATCACTCCTTCATGAACTTGAAAATTTAGAAAAATGTGTAGTAACTTACTAGTGTTGTTTTGTAAGCCTAGTTACCCTTTAAAGTGTGGTTATTTATTTAAAAACATCATTCTTGAAGAATTTGGATGTTTACAACTTGTAAAATATTTTTCTAAAAATATTTCTTCTTGAGTTTTTCTTGTTAAACACATGATTCTACACTTGATTAACCACTAAAAATGTGGTTAATTTCTTTAAGAACCAAGCTTAAGTAAACTTTGTATTTTTAACTTGGTTTCTTGAAAAATCATTCTTGAAATCATAGATTTACAAGACTTTACACTTACTTTAATCATCATTTTACAAGAAAAACAATTTTCACTTCAAGTTCATGATTTACATATGGATGATTACTTTGATCTAAACATAATCATCCTCTCATCTTGCTAGATTATGTCTTTAATCACTATCTAGCAAGATCACATGATGATCAACATCATAAACATGAGCAATCAACAATCAACAAGCATAACAACACTTAAACAACATGATTTCTTATGATTTTAGTCTTATGTTCAAGTTTCATGCTTATGTTTCTTCATGATCTTTATGTTTAACAACTTATATCATCTTTTAACCAACATAATATGAAGTAAAATGAGATTAGGAAGGTCTTACTACTAGCACAAGGCTAGGGATGATGTTCAAGAAGATGAAGATGACAAATGAGGTGGATAAAAGCACTAGAGAGAGGTCCTTCAAGTTCCCACGCTTCAAGCCTCCTTAGATAAGCTCCTTACACCTTTAGGTCACCTTAGAATATGTGTAATGGATTGAAAAATGGAGGTAGTGTGAGTGTGGTTTGTGGCCGTGAGCTTTGAAGGAGATGGAGGAAGTTTTGTGAGTTTTGGAATGTGATGAACATAAGTGTTTAATGTTTCTTGGTTATTATAATCTTCCTTCCAACATTTATGTGGTATAAGGTATAATGTGCTTAGAATATTCTCAACAAATCTTATAAAATATACCAAAGAAATCCTATGTGTGACCCATGTCCCCTAACCGGCCATCAAAGGGGGGGGGGGTAAAGTGTAACATTCTAATGGTAAGTTAAGTGTTATAGTTAGATTTCAAGTATACTAGTTAGGGTTATATGTGTTATATGTTTATAGGATGTGTTATGTTGTTTGGTGACCATAACTAGCTTTGTGACACTAAAACAATGTTTCTAGTAAGAATTTGATGTTTCGGGTAGTGTCCGGTTGTTCGTTTCGTTACTGTTCGTTAAAGCGCTAAATTACGCAGTTTAGTGTGCTTTATGTTATGTTTTATGACAGTTTTGATTCCTGTCACTTAGGAAAGTATTCTGGACCATTATATCATAATTCTGCATTATATTTAGATGTTAAAAGCTGAATTTTTGCTGAATTTGTTTATTTTCTGCAGAATTTTACAGTTTTAGTGTGTTTCTAGCACTTTCCGGTACCTATGTCATCACTAGGGAGGCAATTTTGTAATCCCTACATTCCTATACACTATACTAGTGTAACACTTGGTCCTGGTGCTTATTTTGTGTCTTAACATCATGTCTGTCTAAGTATTGAACTCCCGTCAGTGCTTCTAATTTGTTTGATAAATGTGCCAACTCTGCTCTGTGCATTAATAGAACTATATTGTGTTGCATGTAGTAGTGATAAGAGTCTTGCAACATGAAATGCCATTGTATGTATATAACAGTAATCAGAATTTCATTCGTCTTGTAAACTAAATCATGCACAGTCATTAAAGCACAGATTACTGTTTAATTATTATACGGAATGCATGAAAAATTGCCAGTTGTCACAGATTATGAGTGGAGGAGAGAGAAAATAAATGAGAATATTACTATTCATCTGTAAATATATGGGAAACATTGTTCACCCGTTATAAATTTTTAATATTTTTAAAGGGAAACAATGTTCACCCCTTATAATTTTTAATATTTTTAAAGATAGTTGGGAGTGAATGAGAGAGAAAATGTAATAATAAAGGTAAAAAAATATTATTTAATTGAAAATGAGAGAGAAAAACTAGTGATTTTTAGTATAATTATATGGATAAAGAATCCAATGTGAATGGTCACAAAATGTCTTTGTCTCAAGTAGGACTGTAATCGAACCGAACGTTAAAATTTTAATGTGTTCACGAATGGTTCATGAACATTTGCTAAACGAGATTTTATGTTCGTGTTCGTTCATTAAGAAAAGGAACGTGTTCACGAACGGTTCATGAACACAAATAAAATTAGCGACGGCGGCGATAGCTAGAGGTGGATGGTGAGAGGGAGTTGCACTAGACATTAAAACCCTAATTGTTAAACGAAGGTCCACTTTTCGATGTCAATAATGAGAAGTAAAGTGGAACGGTGCATAAAAAGGTGGAGACAAGGTTTCCTAGTTTATTTCTTTGGATAATAAGGATTAAAGAATACAAAATGTTTAGATAAAATAAATAAATGCTAAAAAAACTTTAATGAACAACATAAATACACGAACATGAACAAATGCAGATGAACACATTATTGAACGTTCACGAACGCAATTGAACGGACGAGACATTTGTTTGTGTTCGTTCATTAATTGAACGAACAAATGTAAACGAACTTCCCGTCGAATGGTTTACGAACTGTTCGTTGAACGTTCGGTTCATTTACAACCCTAATCTCATGCATTATATATAGAATAGATATAGATATAGATAGATAGATATACCTTTAATCCAATACTTAAATCTTTTTTTTTTTGTTGAAAATACTATTCTCAACATTGAATTCTCAATGTTGTAGCTTTTCAAAATTAGTATAAGATCGATGTACGAATTTCAAAAATGGTGTGCTAATGCATTGTCCTTTTCATGAAAAAAGAAGTGTCATATTCTTGAGGTGAAGAAAAATGCGTAGGCAAATTTGCATGACTTTAGAACCATCAATCTAAGTCAAAAAAATGGTAAGTTACATTCTAAAGTGGGCTTTCTGGTATCATCCAAATTTGTCCCAAAGCCATATATGCAAAGCCGTTCCTAGGTTTTCGGAGGCCCTAAGCGAACTACGAAGTAGAGACCATTTTTACAAAATTATTCTTTCAACGTATTTAGTAACAAAACCCTCATCCTTTACCCGGGCTTGGGACCGGCAACTATAAACTAAAAAGTTTTTAATTGACGTAGTTAAATTTTTTATTGAATGTTATATGTTTTTCGATAGATATAATATATGTTTAAATAAAATTTATTTTTCTAGCCTTAACTGAGGCAAATTGTTTGATGAAATCATTGTAATCAAGTTCTTCTAAGAAATCTCTTTCGATTGACATAATAGCTAAACCGTTTAATCTCTCTTGTGACATAGTAGATCTTAAGTAATTATTTTTAATAGTTTTAATTTGGAAAAGCTGCGTTCGGCAGTAGCAACGGTTACAGGAATTGTTAACACAATTCTATAGGCAATATATGCATTTGGAAAATAATTAAAGTTTTTAATATAAGTTAATATATTAATAAGTTTGTCAGGTTCTACATCTATAATATCTCTTAGCATTTTTAGTTTTTGAAATAAATCTAAACCATTAATATCAATATGTTTGTCATAGTTCCAAAAGTTTTCAAGATAAATGCACTTCTCTTTTAAAGTTTTTTCATTTAACGATTTTAACTTTTTTATACTAAAAAAAACCAAAAATTTGTTCAAACTCTTTAAATTGAGCAAATCTACTTTCGAGTAAAACACTAGCTTGATCTACTATGTATAAAAAGTAAATCGTGCTAAAACAATCTATGGGAGTTTTCAAAGTCTCATTATCACCATTTTCATCAAATCTTCTATTCCTATGAATAATACGTTTTTCACGAAAACTAGGTTCAATGGCCATCTTTAAAGCAAGTTCTTTAGCCGCAGCCATAGCATTTTCAAATTCTTCATCTCTAAACTACATTAATAGCATGTAAAACCTCATGCCAAACAACCATCGCTAATAAAAATTCAAAATTTTCCAACTCATTTCAACTAAAGATTTAGCCTCACTTTTAACATTAGCCTCGTCACTATCACGATACAAATCCATTAATGCATCTATTAGTTCTGGAGCTTGAAACCTAATTGCTTTAACACTTTCTAATCGACTTTCACAATGTGTTTGTGATAATGATTTAAGAGTTAAATATGGTATATTTCTTGTAAATTTTTCCATCTTTTAGTGGATGATGCAAACATAGAATAAATCTGTTGTAGGGTTCCAAAAAAATCCTGAACTTTGTCACAAGCGCTACTATATCATAAATAACTAAATTTAAACTATGACAACCACATGGAGCATAAAAGGCTCTAGGATTAACTTCTAACAAACGTTTTTGTACTCCGTTATGTTTTCCTTTCATATTTAACCCATTATCATAACCTTGCCCTCTAATGTCATCTACATTAAGTCCTATTCTATTAAGTTCTTCAATAATAGAATCAAAAAGGCCTTTACCGGTTGTATCATTCACTATTAAATTCCAAATCTGCAAAACTGAATTCCAAAGGGTTCCAAAACTGAATTTAGTTCCAAAACTAAATTCCAAATCGGCAAAACTGAATTCCAAAATTGAAATCCAAAAACTGAATCGACAATAAACTGAATTTAGTGTATGTTTAAGACTTTGAGCAATTGAGGGTTTGAGACTTGAGATTTGAGAAATATATATGTAAAATTAAATACTAAAAAGAGTCGTTACCTTGTTCTTCAATTGAGATGTTATAATTATGCCCTACCATCTTTGATTCTTCGGATTACACAATCTTCGTCGCCTTTTCAATCTATAGGCGCCCGCCCCTTCAGTTTCTTCCTTCGAACTTCGCAGCCAGTATACGTGTCTGCTGTTGTTTATGGTTACGAGGTCAAATAGTTTTTAGGCTTTCAATTTGGGTAATGGACTAATAGGTTGTTTCATTCGCAGGCCTTTCAATGGGCTTTTTGATGTATTACTTATGAGCCTAGTATAAACGAAACACACCATAAATTTGGAAGCCTTTCAATTTGGGTGGCCCTAAGCCTGGGCCTAGGGTCTCAAGCCCATTGGGCCAGCCCTGCATATATGTATATCATGGTATTAATATTTGACTATCTAACAAGTTAAACTATAAGAAAGTGGCCACGTTAGATAACCCTATGATAAGCCAAAGGGTTTACAGACACCAAAGCATTGTTCAATTATGTACCATGTAAACCTCCAAAGGTATAAGTGTATACGCTACCAAAAATACTAACACGTCAATTGAATTGAAAACTCGAGAATGCTCGAGTGGATCTAACGCAAAGCATACAAGTCACGTCTGCTCTTGTACTTACAAATGGTTTACAAAATCCCAAACAATTAAAAATACAAATAAAAATAAATAAATAAATAAATAAATAAATAAAAAGAAAATTTAGTCAACCTCTCTTGGATGTTCCTACATGATAGTTCTAACAAGGCTGCAATGGATAATTATTTCAATATTCTTTACCAAAATATCATCATCATCATCATACTCGGTATATCCCACCAATAGCAAAGCTAAGGTAGGGTCTGAGGAGGGTGAGATGTAGACAGCCTTACCTCTACCCCGTAGGAATAGAGAGGCTGCTTCCAATGAGACCCCCGGCTCGATTGTGGTTTTGCATCAAGCCTTGGACATAAGGCACATAACACTCAGCAATTGAGACAAACGCCGATTAGTGCATGCACCCCTTTGTCTTTTGGATATATTCTTTACCAAAATATATAGACCATTAATAAATATATTGGTAGATTAACATGTCACAATCTTATCAGAATTTAATGTCAAGAGAAATGGGTGGAGAGAAAATGAAAGAAAGAAGATGTTAAACTTGCAAGTCATTATCAGTTTGAGGTTTATGGAAAACTTTGTACATCTATTCTAGACATTCATGCACAGTATTTGGTATTATCCATTATCCAATGCTTCTAACTAGCAATATAGAATATATTTAATCTTAAATCAATATCAGTTTCAAAGATATTACACAATTAATGGTCTTTTGAGTGCCGAGAGACATATTGGGAGTGAACGGTCCTTGGTCCTATTAGCCGGTTACAATAACAAAACCCCAAGACCGCGGATGCTTGTGATCGAATGTCAGACACATGTACAAGGATATCCAGAAGTATCACCCAACTTCACAATAACAAGAGTGCTTCCCTGCAACATCATCTCAAGTTATATAATGATGGTTGTAACAATATTACTCTAAGAATCATGATTATTGAGTAAAAGAAATATTAGACAAAAAGTGTATGTGGGTCAACCCAACTCACGGGACCCGCCCATCCTACCGCATCTTTGCGTTACCTTACGCCTTACCTTAGGAGTGTAATACAGAAGACCACCGCCACTTAATTACAACATAGAAGTTTCTGCATATGAACATACATCAACAGAAACTACCAACTCTTCAGAAAGAATATTATAAAATCGAGAAATCGTAAGCAAAATCAATGAACATGCCTGTGATTCAAAATATTTATAAACACCTTGGAATTTTTTTAGTATGTTACGATTTTTATAAATGTTGTTTGGTCTTAAACTTTGTTTTGTTTCCTTAAGCATCCTTATTTTGAGAACTTGTCGCAATTGCAGTCCCGTATCAAGTAAAATGACCAAAATACCCTCATACGCTTCAATCTCTTATTTATCATGATTTTTAACCCGAATTCAAAATTTAAGAAAACCAAAACCAAAAACACAAACATAAATTATATATATATATATCTTTTGATCAAATAATGATAGCCATGGTTGTAATATAACTATTACATTAATCAAAATTAAATCCAAACTTTCCGTCTTTATCTAACAAAAATCTAAGCACTCTATTGTTTACATCAAAACCAGATTAAAAAAATCATCTTTATCTTACTTAAATTAACACCAATTTTCTTGGCAAAGAAAAATGTGAAGAAAAGAGGATGAGTTGATAAGGATAGTCAACTCCAAACCCAATATTCTAGATGCCTCAATCTTCTAGTACATATCTTGTTCTAGTAGTGCAACCATACCAATCTCAAATTAATTACCACCCCTAAGTCATAAGTTTTAATTTCTTTGAGGTACAGAAATAAGGTTCTTAATTTAAGTTAGATAAAAGATGAAGACTTTTGGGTTTTGGATGTGATTTTGATCAATGTTAAGGTTACATTGCAACAATAATTACCATTTTGATCCAACTTTATGTTTGTTTTCTTAGTATTCTTTGGTGTATTAATTTGGGTTGATAATAAGACATTAAATTAAGAGACCGAAGATGAAGATTTTTATTTTGGATATTATTTTGATTAATGTTAGGGTCAGATTGCAAGTTGCAACAGTAATTATTATTAATCTAAAAAGTTTTAATAAATCCCAGGTAATTAGTTTCAAAGGCCAACGATTGTGTGAGACGAACAAGTACCCATTTTCCACAATGAACGTGTAGACCCCGTGGTATGACACATGTGTGTTACATGGTATTAGTGACTACCCGACCCGACCTGTACCAAAAGGGTACATGTTCATTTCCCGCCTCAACTAAGTTTTGTGAATATGAATCTTGATACCTGCAGTGTTATACAAGCAAACGTTGTTTCTTTGGTGCTAAATGAACTCTCTACGCGACTGTAAATGACCAGTTTACGCCTATTTATGAAACGAGTGACAAATGATAAATGATGATTAGATAATTATCCCCCATGTGGTTTCCCAACATGCAGGTTTCGTCCGGAATTTGGCTTAACTAGTTAATTACACTAAACTTATGCTTATAAGGACGAAAGGAGTGAGTTTGAGAAGGGTAAAACGGTCATTTACAGATATTAAATAACCCTTGTCTAATGGTGTTTTAAGCCAAATCAGGAACTAAACTTGCAAGTTAGGCAAATCGCAGGGACGATTTTTGTCATTAACTTAATGTAATATTATTAATATTGTTAATGCTGTAATCATTAATCATAAAATAAAATTAATATCAATACTTGACCATATTTATGTAATTGTCTTTGGGCTAACTGCAGGAAAATGTAATGATCTTTGTATTAAATTTTCACCATTATTCAAAGTCACAAGCGCATAAGGGGTTGCTAGTCGCCTAGTCACAAAACACAATAATAGGAAAAATAAAAATAATTATATAGTAGACAAAGAAAGCTTAAAAAATAACACCCTACCACGAATATAACTAAAAAATAACAGCATTCATTGGTCATCATCACCAAAGCTATCTAAGCCTTCAGTCTCATATTCATTTGAATTAAGTGCTTTATTATGTGTCTTCTCCATGTGAATCATCCTATATAGCCACTGAAGTTGCAGGTTGTGAAACGGGTAAATGCAAAGAATATAGTTGAGGATACAAGATGTAGTCTTTCATGGTGCCTAGAAGAGGTACCAATTGAATCCTACATACAAGTGGAGCATTGATAGGGATCCGTAGAGTGGATCAAGCTCCAAGATTGATAACCCTTTAGAGGGGGTCAAGCTCCAAGAAATAGAGTTGAGAAACACAAGACTTTTGGGACAATTTTCTTCTCTATTTTTTTATACAACGCAAAACCAACTATTTAAAGACTTAAACAATGCAGTGAACTTGTAAACGTGCATGCAAAGAACTAGAAATAAACATGGCCACTACTTCCTAATTTCATGCAACTAATAATAAAAAATGCAACTTCCACTAATCCACTAATCTAAATGCAGATAATCTACTTGATTGGGTCCATGGGTCACGATTTCAAAGTCGGGTTGCTTTGCGGAATGTTGTCGGGTCAACGACATGGATCCGGGTCGTAACAAGCATCCTCTCTATCCCTCTATCTTCTCAGATAAATGAAAGGTTTGCCCGCGTCCCGTCTTCCCAATACCCTACGATTAGCTTTTGATATTAGTGAGATTTTACCGGGTACTTCTGTTTTTTGTTTTTTTTTTTAATTCAGCAAACTAATTTCCAGTTTCTAAAATTGATCTTGTTCTATCTTTTCAAGTTATCAAACTTCAAAAGCATACTTCACATACAAAATGTTGGAGTTATACTGAAAGTGTTTCTCTGTGTGAAATGGAGAGAATAACCAATGAGTAAAAAGCCCACAAATATACAGTATACACCATTCTACCTGGAATTGAACCTGCACACCTTCCTCAAGATCCTCATCAATCTTCTCAAAAACTGTAATCAAAGAAAAATGACTGAATGAATTGAATTGAAGAAATACAAGAACTAGCTTAACTAACTTAACAATTTAACTAACTAAACAACTAGGCTAGCTAATAAATGACACGTGGCAGTCATAATCTTCACATCCCCCCTCAAGTTGGAGGTGTAGAAAAACCTAACTTGGAAAGAAGAAGATGATGCTGAGAACTGGATAAACTCTTTGTAAAAATGTCGGCAATTGGTCATGAGTTCGAGTATGTATGAGAGAAATCAATCCTTGATTCCTTCTTGTAGCTTTTCTCTCACAAAATGACAGTCAAGTTCTATGTGCTTGGTGCGCTCATGAAATACAGGATTTTTAGCAATATGAATTGCGGCTTGGCTATCACACTTTAAAGTAACAGGTGTGTAGGTCCCGAAATCGGAGGATCGATTTTCACTACCAAAGCCTTGTTTATAACAAACAAAGTTAAGTGTGCGGAATCCACTTAACTAAGCCAAATCAAACATAGAACAAAGCAAACACAGTGGTTAACCAAAGAAACACAATCGTTTGATTAACTGGATGAGAATGCACAACTGATACAAACACAGTTTACAGACTTGCAGGGTATTCTCTCATCTCTAACCTTGAAACTGTGACAGTCTGTGCCTTATATAGCAGCTGGGCTAAAAACATTGACGAAACACAGTTGGGCCAACGAAACAGAAGTTAGCCCAAAAACCAAGCCCAACAGTCAACGAATCACATGTGATTCGTTGACCACTTTGACGAAACAGAAACAAATATGACCATGTCTATTTCGTCGACATGTATTCGATGAAACAGACTGTTTCGCCAAAGGCTGCATAATGTTAATGGTTTCTGCATAACAGACAGCAGAAACAGAAGGCACAAACAACACAAACAAATGGACAGATATACCCTTAACATGCAACATGCATAGTTTTACGACCAATACATAAACAAGGAGACAACCAAGTCAGACACAAGCGGATAGGAGGATATCCGACTTGGGCGACTGTGAATACAGACTCGATAACTGATAAAAGACCGTACAAAATACAACATAACGTACAAGACTAGTAACAGACACAAAAATGCATCAACAAACTCCCCCTTGTCTGTTACTCGTCTTCGGTCTTCAGATCTACCTTCTTCAGTGACGTTCGGACCAGGAACTGCCCGAATGTATTCCCCTGTAGAAACAGTAACAAGCGACGCGCTGAAAATTTAACGCCTGGTGTGCGTCCTTGTCTTCATAGAATATATCATGCCGGTACAACTTGTTGATGTCGGATGCAGACATATTGACTAACCACATTGGATCCAACATCCTGAAGTTCTCCTGGTCATCATTAAACACGATAACTGCCTCATGAGTGTCGGAATCATAGCACCATAAGCGCATATCACCAAGAAAATCTTGTTTCATCGGCATCAACGGAATCTTGTCTACCACTCTCGCCGGCTCGTAAACAAGCTTGTATCTACCGGTGTTGGTTTCCGGATCAAGAGTGAACTTTATCTGTTGATACCTGGGGAACTGAGGCTTGTAAGACTTGTCTTTCCACCCAGATTTCTTGTTCATCTTGATCAGTCGTGCAAATAAAGAAGCACCTTCAAAGTTTGAGAGGTTTATGAGCTCAAGCTTTGTTAGTGCTGCCACATCGTAGAACGGCAACGATAAAATGCTCAGTAGTGACCGAAAATACTGGATCCCAAACTCCCGCTTAATTGCGACACAATGGATTTCCTTCACAAACATCCAACATAGGATTCGCCCACTAGGCTTAGCCTTTTCCAGCTGTAAGTAGTCAACCTGAGTAGCCTCTGGAACAGGCTTCGAAACCCTAGACAAAAAACGTTGGCGCCACGCAGCGAATGCATCCGTGGCATTTTCTGAGGTACCGCGGTTCTTTAGACGTTCATCAATGTCCTCTACATTGTTTTTCAACCAGTCTTCGTCAAACGGGGAGAACTCAGTACCATCTTGTCTAACATATGATGACTTCTTCACATCTCCCTCGAAGACAATTTCATCAATGTTCTCAACATTTGAAGATTCCGGCTCACTAGGCATCTTTTCAATCTCATCATCATCAATATCTCTCATTGCTTTCAGAGTAATCAACTGTTGTTGTGAGAGATCTTTGACAATTTCACCTTCCTCAAGCAATTCACCGGTGAATGGATGAATAGCCTGCAATGCGAGATCAGCACTTCTAGGAATATAAGATGTACCTTCAACTTGCTGTACTTCTTCAGCTGCTCTAGAAGACGTTCCTTGAGCCGATTCAACTGTTTGTGGCTGAGCAACAATAATTTCGGAAGATGTGGCTTCTGTCGGTTGCTGTGATGTAGCAGAGGGATCAGGATTCCCTTGATCCTCAGGATCATCATCCCTTTTCTTCAGTATTTCTTGCTGCTTGCATCTATCCTCCCACAGCGTAGCAACCTGCTTTCGAAGGAGCTCATAGCCAGCGTTTAACTTCTTAGCCCCTTCAAGAATTGTGGTATTTCGCGAGTCGTACCACTCTTTCATGACATCACATCTACTTCTCAGATCTTCCGCCAACTTTTGAAGTACAGAGCTACTTCTTTGTCTTTCCTCATCTGCAGCTCTTAAATGGACGTTTTCAGCCTTAAGTTGATCGATCTCAGCTTGTTGGCGTTGTATTACAGATTGTTGTTCGCCAACAGTGGACTTCAACCTATCAATGTCCATCTTATTAGAGATCTGATCGTTTTTCGTGATCATGATGAAGTCCGTTTGCCTTAGAATACGATCTGCTGCTGCTTCAAGTTGAGAGAATAGAAAGTTATTCTTCTCCTCTTGAGTCATTTCCAAGAAGATCCTCTGACGTTCACCACTCGGCTGAGAAGTTGTTGCTCTAATTGCTTCAGCCATGGATCTTTGAGGTACAGCCTGAGAAGATACTGTTTGGGCTTCAGGAGTTGATGATACTACCGGTGGCTCTTGAATTTGTGCTTGTGGAACAGATTCCCGGGTATAGGTACTCAAATATCTTCGAGCTTTCTTCTTTTTCTGATGTTCTGCAGATTTTTTTGCTTTCCTTTTCCTTACACGTTCCGCTTCAAGATCAGAAGGAACGTATTCCGGATCATCTTCTTGTCGAATCTTCCTGAATCTCTTTACACCACGTTCATCCAGATACATCTCGTATCCAGGTTCGATCAGATGATCATCATCAGAGTCAGAGTCAGTCTCATCATCACCACCAGTAGTTCCAACACTTGATGCACCTACGGCACCTGCATTTCCACCATCACCACCCGATTCATCAGACACATCCGGTTCAGGACCAAATTTCTCACTCATCAGCCTTTTCAGCTCAGGCTCTTCATCATCAGACTGACTATCTTCATGACGCCACTTGTTATCTTCAGGAGCAACGTATGCTGTGTTATCAAGAGCACCAAATAACTTTCTTGGAGGAACGCTCTCCTTGTATCTTTTGTGAGCTAAATTCTTGATAAGTCGTAGCGAGTTGAAGTTCATAGCCTCTATTTTCAGCACATCATTGTCTGCTTTTGGAAGACTTGGATGCTGAACATTTATTATCATCTGTAGAAAACGTGGATACATCCAGTACTTGTTTCCAATGGTCTTGTTCATTCCAGTTCTTGTCAAGTTCTCTTTCATGTTCCCAAAGATGTGCCTTGAAATGCTAAACGGTTTGTTTAGTACTAAGGCCACCATAAGACCCACTAGATCGTTGCCAGCCTTGTCATAACCGGCCCGTCTATTGCTCAAACACTGGATTAGAACGTGTAGCAGAAATTTATATCTCAACGGCAGATCACCTTTATTAATGTGCGTGCTAAAGATATCTCCGATGCATTTCATCCGTAATAAACAACCTCGCGTACACGTAATCGAAACAGAATCTGGAGCGTCCGGGCTATCTTGAAATTGAAGAACTTCATTTAGAATATCCGGAGATACGATCACATCCACATTTTCAACACGTCCACTGATAACGTCTTTCCCATCAATTTGAACAACGTTTGCTGAATCCCAGAACGCCTTCACGAGAGATTTGTACACCGGCGTTGCAAACGTAACAGCATAGTTGATACGAGACTCCCTGATCCACTTAGTAATGTCTTTGAATTCAGCAAGTTTCTCATCCGGATCCAAGTATGCAATCTGATTATGGCGTTTTTCGGACATTATTTCCTCCTCTGTTTTGTTTTCCTTCTTTGTTACCGGCTTCCTTTTACCTTCTTTCGGTGCCATCTGCAATTTGAAAACGTCCACAATAAGTAACAATCACTTACACATGCTTTTAGACATGTATGGATACAAATTCATGTATCCACTTGACAGACAGACTGCCAAACCATGTCTACTGTGAAAAAATTGCAGACTGTTAAATTTTCTAAGGCATGGTCGGCGAAACAGAAATCTCTCGACGAAACAGAGGTTGGCTTGACGAAACAGAATCAGTTAGTTGACCAAAACTGATTCGTTGACCACTGTGATTCGGCAATTAACCCTTTGACGAAACAGAGATGAGATTGACGAAACAGAACTTGGTGGTTGACCAGTTCTGATTCGTTGACCATTCTGTTTCGCCAAAAGTCTGATTCGCCGACTGTGATTCGCCGGAGTTAGGGTTTGAGGTTTGGGCGTTTCGCCATGTGGGGTTTAAATCAAGTGCAGATCATCATAAATTAACAACAATTCAATGAATAACCTAAACAAGTTATAAATCCCATCCTAAGATTGATAAAATCCCTGTTTTTGGTTAAAAACCCACTTAAAAACTTCAACATTCATATGTTTTACAGTCCCCTGTTTTCCAAAACAAACCCAAATCCGAATCATATGCAAAACAAATATACACATGCCTAGATTTAACAGTCACATAAGGTAATCGCAACAAGTTCAATATCATAACACATAAAATCAAATGAAAAACAAGTCTCTAAGAGGTCTCCGGCGGTTTCCGGTCTTTCAACAAGCTTCCAAACACCAAGCTTTTGAAATTGCTGCAGTTCCTCCTGCATGGCTTCAACCCAAGCATTATCCTTTAAAGCTTCTTTCCAAGATTTTGGTTCTTCTTGTGAAACATAACATTTTGAAGACCCGATTCTCTGATGGCTGAATACAAACCAGCATTCTGGTTGTTTCTCAGCTGATTACGCGTCTGCACACCGCGTTGGACATCTCCTATAATGTTCTGCTGTGGATGGATATTGTGAATCCTTATTTCAGGATTTTCATAAACACGAGTATTGATACCCAAATTGTTAAGATTAAGATCAACAACCAGCTCCACACCGGGAATGTGTGTAGAGGTGGATGCATTCCCCTCAGCAGTATCTACATTCTGCACATGAGGCGTATCAACCGAGGCACCTTGAACAGGGGTAACTGGAGCTGAGGATCCTTCTGCTGCATCATGATATTCATTATCTTCCGAAGACTCATTGTAATCAGCAGTATCCTCAAATACCTCATTTTGTACCGTATTGTTAACCGAAGAAGAACCTTGAGGGTTAACAATAACAGGTCTCACCAATGGCGAGTCAGCAGCGTTGTCACTGTCAAATAACATTCTAGCGGCTGCAGATTCTTCGTCAAAGGTTGGTAGATTAAAGGAGTCAAAAAGTCCATCGTAATCGAACATCCAAGGATCACCCGGAGCCCTAACAGGACTTGTGTATCTTTGAACCCTTACTTCACTCCATAGTTCAATCTTTTTAGTTGCCAGATTCCATACACGAAAATTTGGAGTTGCATATCCAAGGAAGAAACCATCGATAGCTTTCGCGCCAAACTTTCCATCCGGCTCAATCATAGTACATGGAGCACCAAACGGTTCTAAGTAAGAAAGATCCGGTTTCCTTTTCTGTAGAAGTTCGAAACAAGTTTTGCCATGTCTCTTAACTGTAAGAACTCGGTTTAAAGTGTAGCACGCAGTCGATACCGCCTCCCCCCAGAATTGAACAGGGAGTTCCGACTCGACCAGCATTGTTCTTGCAGTTTCAATAATCGTCCTATTCTTCCTCTCAGCGACGCCGTTTTGTTGTGGAGTGTAACGAGAACTGTATTCATGCAGAATGCCCTTTGAAGTACAGAACTCATCCATCACATTATTCTTGAACTCCGTTCCATTGTCGCTTCTGATCCTCTTAACTTTCAACGTGTAGAGATTCTCCAACATTGTAAGAAGATCTTTAAGGACGCCAGGAGTATCACTCTTGTGTGCCATAAACGATACCCAAGAAAATCTAGAATAGTCGTCAGTAACCACCAGACAGTAAGCATCCCCGAAAGTTGTCTTGTGTTTCATCGGTCCAAACAGGTCCATATGAAGACGTTCGAGAGGCAAGCTAACAGTATTGATTTTCTTCAATGGGTGAGACTTCTTTGTTTGCTTCCCTTTCTGACACGAAACACAGATATCTTGTAAGTGAAAACTTCTCACAGGCACACCATTCACAAGATTGTTTTTCACCAAATGGTTCATTTTCCTCAAGTGAATGTGCCCCATTCTTCTGTGCCAAGATATAGACTCCTTTTCTGTGGCTTTAGAGACAAAGCAAGTGACTTGTGCAGATGTTGTAATCGCTTGGCTCATATCAAGAATATAAAGATCATTAACTCTTGGAGCCGATAAGAGAATCCATTCTTTAGGAATCTTGAAACCAGGTTTAAGCACATAACAACCGGCATCATTAAAATGCACGGTGAATTTTTTATCGCTGATTTGCGACACACTGAGAAGATTATGATCAATTTGACGAACATAATTGATCTTATCAAAACACACAATACCATTGGAGATACTTCCCTCTCCCGTGATGTATCCACCTTTGTCTCCTGCAAATGCGACATAGCCTCCTCTAATATTTCTCACATCATATAGAAGCCGTAAGTCGCCTGTCATGTGCCTGGATGCTCCACTATCAACAATCCAATGACTATTAATAGTTCCTCCTGGAACACCCTGCACATGTCGTTTAAAGATCAGTTGAGGATGGGGACCCAAGCCTTAGTGGTCTTGGGTCGTCCCTGAGCATCACGAAACGTGATCTCAATTTCTTAATGATTCTCAAGCACAACTCCTCCCCCTGAACTATCACCCGTCTTAGGTTTCCAAGTTTGTTTTTGCCTACCAGATTGAGTGTTGTAAACAGCTTTTGAAGCTTCTGGTTTTACTGATTGTGAAACACTTGGTTCCCCTTTACTTGTTTTAACTTTCGATTTTAAGGCTTTTTCAACAGTTTTTATGTTCTTACGTCGTTGTTTCATTTCTTGTTCTTTGACTGCTCGTTTATCATGTTTTGGTGAAACTGTACGACGTTGAGGGTGAATCTTTTCAGGTGGTGCCTTCTCAACAAATTTATCCTTTGGAGCGTTTGGGCAATTTTTGATGATATGCCCAAACTCCCCACATTTAAAGCATGTTCTCCTTTCCACAAACTTAGGAGAATTCGATTGAACAACAGATGTCGAACCCGTGGACCCTGAGGTACTTGCCTTTTCATCACACCCGTTTGTATGTTGAGTGTAATTGTTATCACTGTTACGTTTTAAGATCGTGACTTGTTGTACAAAATCGGTGTTTGATTTGTTCTCAAAAGTCTCAATCTTATCAGTACCCTTTGATGACACGAATTTGACATCTTTTGCTTTCTTTTGAAAACGAGCTCCTTTTATTTCAGATTTTGATTGAGAAACATTAGGCTTTTGAGCTCGCCTTTCTGGTTGTTTACCCTTAGAAGCAATAGGTTGTTGTTTTGTTGGTGTTCTTTGATTTCCAAATTGTTTTCTAATCTCAGCCTTAGGAACTGGATCACATTGAGTCACAACAACTCCTGGAAGTGTTTTTCCCAAAAACTTGTTTGTGTTATCTTCAAAAACTTTATCAATCAAGGATGGATTGACATTTTTAATTGGAAAATCATGGTCTGAATAAATTCTTGAATCACCAACCAAAGTGTACAACACATTACTGCTCTTAATGGTAGACACAGATGTCTTGTCATTCTTGACAGGATCTATCACTTGTTTGACCACAGGAGTATCAGGATTACAAAGAATATGATTTTCAAGTGGAATTTCTACTCCTTTCATCTTGTTGAGTGATTTATCCTGATCTCTAACATCTGATTCTGATTCATCATCTGACGACTCATAGTCCTCAATGATTGGAGGACTATGTTTCGTACATGTCGAGGTTTCTGGTTGCACAGATGATGTGTTTGAAGAACTGTCCGGTCTGAACCCTAGGCCAGTGGAAAATTTCTCATAATCAAGAGGCACATTGGGTTCATACCGTGGCATATCTTCTTCATCAGGCATTTTGGTATAGTTATGTCTCAAAGGGGGCGGACACTTCTTATACCCTACGCCTTTCTTGTTTCCCTTCAGTTGTTGAACATCAATGATGTGATCAAGCACAAATCGGGAGTTAGAATAACTTTCCAACTTTTGCTTGATAGCATCATGCTCGCATTTGGCTATGGCTAGTTCCTTTTTGGTTTCCTCAACAATGTTTATGTAATCGTTTATGCTAACTTGTTTATGATAAACCACTTTGTTAACTTCGGAAACGCTTTTCTTTAGGGTTTCAATTACCGATTTAAATTCTTTTTCGTTTCGAACTAAAGCCATATTAGCCTCTTTGCACTTTGATAGTTCAATAACCAAACTTTGATTATGACTATGAAGTTTTTCTGATTCAAGCTTCATATCTGCACAAGATTTACAAACACTAGGAGTAGGAGTTTCTGCATTTACCTGACTCGTAGAGGTTGAGACATTTGCCATAAAGGCAGTATGAAAAGAAAAAGATCCGTCTTCAGAGAAGAACTTCTCCATTTCTGTAGATGCAACAGCAGCCTTGTTGATCAGAACTGATTTCTGACACTTTAACTCCTCAGCTTCATATAACAAGTCTTCAATATCAGAAATTGCTTCTTCCTTCACATCAGACTCAGAGTGATTATCCTCAGAAATAGAACCTTCTTCATCAGAACTCCCGGAATAACCCGAACTGTCGTCACTTTCAGAAAATTCCTCCTTATGAACGTGCTTGATGTGATTGATGATCTTTGCATAACAAGCTGTTCCTCCTCCTTGATATCCTTCCCCAAACTGTACAGACCAGTCACATCCTTCGTCAGCTTGAACAGTCAATGCTCGATTGGTATTTGATGGTCCAGACTGGTTCTGATTGTTATTCACTGCTACAATCCTCCTTTCACGATTCTCTTGCTGGGCATTGACATTTGAAGTACTCGTCTGGTTTCTGAATGGGTTATGATTGCCTTGTTTGGTTGGTCGGGTGCACTCACGTTTGAAATGCCCCTTCTCCCCACAATTGAAGCATGTGACAGCATTTATATCAAACCCGTACTTCGTATCTTTCTTGCCTTCCAACGAAGTTCTTCCAGTTCGAGCCATGAAGTCTTTTGCCCTTCTAACTGCACAAGCAAAAGCCCATTTGATGTCCATCAACTCCATTTCATCCTTGTCGATCTGTTGATAATCTTCATGGGTCATATTGATGTTTCCAATATGACCTGCGACCAAACCGCAGTAAGCACTGACCATCGTATTGATAAGTTCCATATGCTCCTTTGCTACTTCAATGCTAACTTGTGAAAGGTTTGAAGTGTCGACTCGGACTGTGTTAGGGTTTTGAGGTTGAGGATTGTTGGTATAATGAGCTTGTTGCTGTGGTTGGACTTGTGGTTGTGATGGAACAGGAATGTAAGCCCTCGGATCGAATTGAGGTTGAGCAGGATTAACTTGAGGTGGAGGTTGAGGTGTTGGAATATAAGCCCTTGGATCGAAAGCCGGAGTAGGAGCTGACTGAGGAAACGGAAAGGAACTTGTATTGGACACAAATGCCGTTTGCAATTTTGGTTGCTGAGCTGCACTGGATCTGGCCAAAGAGTCGAAACCTGGAAGGTACATTTCTGTATTTTGAGGAGCAGGAACTCGTTTAGCTTTCCGGATTTCTTCATCATTCTTGTGTTCCAGCTTCTGAATGAACTCATAGATGTTGACTGTATCTAGAGTACCCGTATGCTTCAACAGCTCAATAAACGAACTCCACTTTGTAGGTAAAGCATCAGCAAACCTAGCCACCATTTCTTGTTGAGTTGCCAAAACCCCATAAGCAAACATTTCACTAATCAAGTGATAAAAACGTGTAGTCATATCATTTAGGGTTTCATTTTCCAAAAACTGAAATGATTCAAACTCTTTCTTTAACAGATCATGGCGAGACTTTCGAGTAGCTGCATTGCCTTCTCCTCTCGCTACCAAGGCATCCCATAATGTTTTCGTGTCTTTGCAATAAGAGAACTGATGATAGATTTCTTTGTTGAGTGCTTGTGTAAGGATAGCAAACGCCTTTTTCTCTAAGTCATAGGCTTTCTTGTCATCTTCAAGCATATTAGCATAACCTGCTGAAGTGGATGCTGCTACTTCGAGATTAGGGTTGAATGCATTAATGAAACATGTCCAAAGTTCGGTGCTTTGTCCTTGAATATATGTGTGAAAGCGGCCTTTCCATGATGGAAAATCGTTCATGTGATTCAACTTTGGTGGGCGATTGTTGCTGCCAGTTTCACTTTCGCTAAGCAGAAGATTTTGAATACTTTGGTTCTGATTGGATACCAACGCCCATTGACTTGCACTGATAGCTGGTTGAGGAAACATACTTCTTGCCCACGCGGCTGCGGAAGTTTGATCTTGACCGGGTTGTGGGTCCGTACTCCAGTCCCACGGACTTGTGCAACTCATCTTTGATGTATACAAGTAGAATACCTGATCAAACACTTGGAAACACAATGTTATGATAGACTTGCAAACCTTCTGTTGAAAAATGACAACACACACGACGAAACACTTTCTACGGAACAGATTTTGTTTTGATGAAACAACTGATGACGAAACAGATCTTGTTTCGTCAAAGAAGTTTGGCGAAACAGATGTTTGATTCGTCAAAGGACCTTTGGCGAAACAACCTTTGATTCGTCGAAGGGACTTTGGCAAAACACTTTTCTGTTTCGTTGACTTCTTGATTCGCCGATAAGTTTGTTTCTTCTAGGTCTGTTACGTCAAAAAGGTTGTCAGATGGTTGGTAAAGTAGGTGATTTGATTATACCCAGCCTGTCAACTCACACACGATTTTTAACCCATGCTTTACCACCAACTTAAGGTACGGTGGATAATAGATTAGACTAATTACTATTTCCAATGCAAACCTTATTTGTTTGAATGTTAGAGATCAAAAAGTGCAAATACTTAGAACACTTTGAATATTTCTTGAAGATTTGAAGAACACAAGAACAATCCGGTAAACTGACAACTTTCCGAACACAAATTTTGACTAAAACTTTCAACAAAAACCAACTGTTAACATGCAACCATTTAAACAAGTAAGGTTTTTAGTAAAACTTCTAGCAAACAATCAACATTCACTGATTTTAAGAATCCTTTATCCAGAAAACACTAAGTTTTAAGAACAACTTTCTGAGAAAAACACACAAACACTGATTAAAACAACCGAACTATGTTTGATTTTTAACAAGGATAAGAACCTGGCTCTGATACCACTTGTAGGTCCCGAAATCGGAGGATCGATTTTCACTACCAAAGCCTTGTTTATAACAAACAAAGTTAAGTGTGCGGAATCCACTTAACTAAGCCAAATCAAACATAGAACAAAGCAAACACAGTGGTTAACCAAAGAAACACAATCGTTTGATTAACTGGATGAGAATGCACAACTGATACAAACACAGTTTACAGACTTGCAGGGTATTCTCTCATCTCTAACCTTGAAACTGTGACAGTCTGTGCCTTATATAGCAGCTGGGCTAAAAACATTGACGAAACACAGTTGGGCCAACGAAACAGAAGTTAGCCCAAAAACCAAGCCCAACAGTCAACGAATCACATGTGATTCGTTGACCACTTTGACGAAACAGAAACAAATATGACCATGTCTATTTCGTCGACATGTATTCGATGAAACAGACTGTTTCGCCAAAGGCTGCATAATGTTAATGGTTTCTGCATAACAGACAGCAGAAACAGAAGGCACAAACAACACAAACAAATGGACAGATATACCCTTAACATGCAACATGCATAGTTTTACGACCAATACATAAACAAGGAGACAACCAAGTCAGACACAAGCGGATAGGAGGATATCCGACTTGGGCGACTGCGAATACAGACTCGATAACTGATAAAAGACCGTACAAAATACAACATAACGTACAAGACTAGTAACAGACACAAAAATGCATCAACAAGGTGTGATATTAGGAACATGAAGTTCAATTAACAAACGAGTTAACCATGCTAACTCAGCAGGAACCCCTCTAAGATAATGATATTCAGCTTATGCAAAGCTCAAAGAAACCTTAGGTTGATTCTTTGATTTCCAAGAAATAGGAGAACTACCAAGAGCAATGTAAAAACCACTGACTGATTTACGTAATAGAATATAAACTTAATTATATTTGTATTATGTATATTTAGGATAATTAAACATATGTTTATAGGTATATATCGATAATAAGCGGATGGTTGTGTTGGTTTTAGTGACACCGTTTCAAATGGCGGTTATTCCCTCCAAATCTAACCACCGTGTAACCGCCATGATTCATGTATATATAGATACTTGCCGGCAACTTTGGCCGGCACCAAGACATCCTGAATTTCGTTCATTTTGTCCATCTCTTGCTTTCTTTCCTGCACATACTTGTTATTCTCAATCATGAACATGAAACCAAATTACCCTCTCAATTCCGATGCAAGTTCGAATAAGTACCCACAAAGTGGTATCAGAGCCACGGTTGAACATGATGATTATCTCAAACCAACGTCATCTTTGATGCCCTGCAAGCATTGCTATGATGAAAAGAAGGAACGACGGAAGACAAATTCACTTCACAAAAGATGTTACTATTGTAACGAGCCCGGTCATCAAATCATTTCATGTAAAACAAAGGAAAACGACGAAGCAACCCAATTGAGCCGTCAAGCCATCAATACCGACATTCAACAACAAGAAGCCAAAGAAGATCACGGGATAAATTTCATACTCACCGGTACAGAAGGAGGCTTGTGGTCTGAGATCTGGTATGTAAGCACCAATTTTAAACATCACTACGCGGGTAATTTAGATGTCTTTAAGAGAATTAAAAACATGTTCGGAGTAGAAACCAAAACCGGTGAAAACAATTTCTTCTTTATAAGAGGAATCGGGGCTGTAGATGTGATGTCAGGAAATGATAAATTTCGAATTCAGAGCGTGTTCTATACCCCTGAATTAGATCGAAATGTTCTAAGTCTGGATCAATTAGTGATTTAAGGTTATTCAGTAAAAATCATTGGAGAAAAATGCAGGATTTTTCCCACTTTTAGTGTTCCCGTCTTGAATAAAAGGAATGAAATTTCCGGTTTAACAAAGGAAGACGAGATTGGAATGAAAGAAAGACAATCAATAATTAACCTTGAATCAGATCATGAAGAATACAAAACAGGTTATTTGAACAAATATTTCAAAAATCTGGATTTGTCTTCGAGTGAACCTGATTGGAACAGTATGATTCTTCAAGCAATGATGTTTAAAGAATTTCAAGACTGTAAAGCATTGCTTGAAATGTTAGAAGACGTTGATTATGTTCGAAAATACAAGTTCAATCTGGAAACTAAATTCGATGAAATGGTAGACTGGTTCTTAACAAATAAGTTGGAAATATCAAACAGACCAATTCCGGCGTATGCTTCCGACAATCAGAAAATCAATCTACTTGAATTATATTTAATGGTGAAAAGAGAAGGAGGACACAGAAATGTTACTGAAAACAATTATGGGTTGTGATTGCAAAGGACATGGGGTTCGAGTATCAAGATGGTGAGTTTATGAGGTTAATGTATGCAATGTACCTTGACGTTCTAGTGTATTATTACAAGTTTAAGACGACACAGCAGAAAGTGTATTAGAAAGAGACGGAGAAGAGTGTAGTAGACGAGAGTCAAAGCCGAAGCCAAGATGATCAACGGAGAACAGATGCTGATCGGATGGAAGGGAACTCAAGTGGAAGTTGCATTGCTGAGAAAGAAGGTGAACACTATGCATTCTATGCAGGTAATGACTGGCATGGGCTGAAAAAATGCAGAAGAAGAGAAGATTCGATTTCAAGCAAGTGAAAAAGGCTGTAGATGATGCAAACCGAAGTGTCCTGATGCACTCTCACAAATATAATCATGTTTAGGGGAGTGTAATAGAATATAAACTTAATTATATTTGTATTATGAATATTTAGGATAATTAAACATATGTTTATATGTATATATCGATAATAAGCGGATGGTTGTGTTGGTTTTAGTGACACCGTTTCAAATGGCGGTTGTTCCCTCCAAATCTAACCACCGTGTAACCGCCATGATTCATGTATATATAGATACTTGCCGACAACTTTTGCCGACACCAAGACATTCTGAATTTCGTTCATTTTGTCCATCTCTTGCTTTCTTTCCTGCACATACTTGTTATTCTCAATCATGAACATGAAACCAAATTACCCTCTCAATTCCGCTGCAAGTTCGAATAAGTACCCACATTACGGGTATTTGGACAAGATGCCCAATCTGAATCACAAAAGGCTTGTAGATCAAAGGTGGGATTTTTATTATATAATAACCCTTGTGATGAAGTGCCTTTGACATATGCAAGAGTATGTAGAGCTGCATCCCAATAAGGTAAACGAGGATCTTGCATGAATTAACTTAGACTAATGGGTATGGGGGCCGGCTAGGCCTGGCTAGGACCGGCACCGGTCCCCCACACCACCCCCCTCCGGCCCAAACGGCTCCCCACAACCGGTGTAGCCGGGGCTCCTTTCTTCTCTCTCTCTCATCTTGGTCTCTCCTCTCTCTCTATCTCTCTCTAAAGTTTTATATTTTTTTTATTGTTGTGGGGCCTCATCCTCCATCCCCCTCAAATATGAAGGAGGCCCATCCCACACGAGCCGGTGACGTGGCGCTGATGTGGCGGCTCATCCCCTCCAAGCCAATCCTTTCTATACCCTTTAGTCTTTGAAATTGCACAGCAAATGCAAGATCCGGATGAGTATGAGTAAGATAGTTTAGTTTGCCCACAAGCCTTCTATATTCTAAAGGATCTTATAGCAAATCTCCTTCATTAGCCTTTAATTGCAAATGATGAGGTTTTGGACTATTATAAATAGGCAGATCGGAAACTTTGAATTCTGATAATAAATCTTTGGCAAACTTTCGTTGACACATAATGACCCCTTGGGAAGTGTACAAAACTTCCATACCGAGAAAATAATTGAGATGCTCAAGGTCTTTAATCTTGAAAGAAGAATGTAAAAAATCTCTAAGATTGGTAATTTCTTCTTGATTATTACCGGTCACCAAAATATCATCAACATATACAACAACATGTACAACTAATGAGCCCATGAACTTAGAAAAGATAGAATGGTCATTTTGAGATCCAATCAGGGGCGGACCTACATATGTCCGTGGGTGGGCGGCCGCACCCCTTGAAAAAAAAAATTTAGTGTTATTTTTCGCGAAAAATCCCGACCGCACCCCTTGAAAAATTTCGACCGCACCCCTTGAAAATTCTGACCGCACCCTTAGAAAAAAAATGTTAGAATTTATATAAAAAAAATTTGTAAACAAGTTAGCCCACAATAAAACTTATTCCTATAACCCAAAATCAATGAATAAAGATGTTAACGAGGTAACATCGGAACTACTTCTTTGTATGAGTTGTTTGAGTCCGTGTGATAATTTTAGTGCGTTTGACATTCCAAATATACTAAAGTTAGCCGGACAGTATCCATATGATTTTGATGAAGCCGAAAAACGAAGGCTTCCGGTTCAACTCGGAAACTACATTGATTTTGTGAAAAAAGATAAACAATTCGCCAACTTGGATGGTTTGTCAAGTCTTGTAAGGTTAATGGTTTCAACAAATATTCACGTAACTTTTACATTGGTATATCGTTTATTGAAGCTTGTTCTCGTATTACCCGTCGCAACCGCAACCGTTGAAAGATGTTTTTCGGCAATGAAGAATGTGAAGACCGACTTGCGTAATCGGATTGGCGATGAGAATTTAAGTGATAGTTGTATATGTTATATAGAGAAAGACTTGCTTAAGAAAGTACCTCTAGATGATGTTTTGGATAGATTTCAAAAAATGAAAACCCGTAGGGCGACTTTTTAAGCATGTTTGTAACAATGTTTGACTTGTTTTTGATAATTATATAAATTTAAGTTTGATGTTCTTTTTTTACATGACCCGACCCGACCCGAACCGGTTTTTTTATGTATATATCTAGACGCCTAAGATTTTAAAAAAAAATTCCGCACCCCCAGGAAAAAAATCCTGGGTCCGCCACTGGATCCAATGAAATCTTTTGATTTGAGAGTAGAAGATAACTTGCCATACCGTTGGGGAGAAGCCTGTTTTAGATTATACAAGGATTTTTAGTAACATGTATATGTCCTCATCCAAGTCAACATGCAAAAAAACATTATTCACGTCTAATTGAAAAGGAGGCCAATTTCTTTTAGTAGCAAAATTAACAAGACTGCAAATTGTAGTCATCTTGATGACAGGAGAAAAAGTTTCTGTATATTCTATACCAGCCTATTGAGTATCATCAGTACTAGGGGTGCAAACGAGTCGGCTCGAGCTCGATTAACTTATGAGAGCTCGAGCTCGGCTCGATTCGAGCTTTGTTTTCAAAGCTCGATTCAAGCTTTGTTTTCAAAGCTCGAGCTCTGCTCTTTTATTATCTATTAATTTGTATATTAAATAAAAATAATATAAATATTGACTTTTTAAGCTCGCGAGCTCGATAAGTGAAGCTCGGGCTCGGGCTCATTTACTAAATAAGCTTATTTTTAGGTTCGAGGTCGGCTTGTAAAAAATTTAAATAAGCTCAGCTCGACTTGGCTCGTTTACACTAAGGCTCGACGAGCCTAACGAGCTTCACATGCGAGGCTCGAGCTCGGGCTCGATAAACAAATGAGCTTTGTTTTTAGGCTCAAGCTCGGCTCAGGCTCTATAAGGCTCGACTCATTTCGAGCTTTTTCACGAGCCGATCTCGAGTAGCTCGCGAGCCGCTCGGCTCGTTTGCATCCCTAATCATCACAAACCACCAGTCGTGCTTTACACGTTTCAACAGACCCATCTGCCTTATGTTTAACCTTGTAGACCCAATTACATTTAATTGCCTTTTTACCGAATGGAAGAGAACAACATCCCAGGTATGGTTTTCTTCTAGAGCTGCAAATCCGGCATTCATAGCATCTTGCCATGCTGGAATTTGAGCAGCCTCTTTATAAGAAGAAGGCTCATGAAAAATGTCAATAATCTGTATAAGTGTTTGATTAGACGAATGAAGATCTTTAGGAGAACAAGAAGAATTAGGAAAAGAAAAAGGATTAGTGATGGTGTGAAAACAGAATTGAGATGAATCACCTGAGGTGCAAGAATGAGAACAAACATAATCCCTTAAGTAGGAAGGTGGAATAGTGGTTCTTGAGTATCTTTTAAGAGGAACGGAATTAGGAATATGAGTTGAAAAAGAAACAGGTGGAGAGGAATCAGAAGGCACATTGGAACATGGACTTGAGTAGGAACTGAAATAGAAGTAGCATGTAAATCATCCATGGAACATTCATCAAAAATTTGAGAAACGTGATCTATAGAAGGGAAGATGAATGAGTCTTTTGATGTTGTAATAGATGGAAATAAAGCTTCAAAGAAAACATCACAGGAAATAAAGACTTGATATGTATGAAGATTGTATAACTTGTAACCCTTTTTTTATTAAGAGGATAACCACGAAAGATACAAGGGAGAGCTCTTGGTTGGTTTAAACTTGTACCGACCACGACTAAGGGTCTGTTTGGTATGGGGTAATGGAATGGACGAATGAATGGAATGAACGAGGTAATGGAATGGACGAGGGAATGCAATAGATCATTACCATTTCATGTCTTGTTTGGTTACCATGTGTGGATGGAATGAATTATTATTTTATATTGTTTGGTAGGCAAGAAAAACAGAGTAATAAAATCAGCGGTGAGTGGTGGTGGTGGTCGGTGGTAGTGATTGTGGGTGGTTATAGGTGGCGGTGGTGGGTGTCGGCGGCGGCGATGGGTGGTGGTGGCGGCGGCGAATGGCGTTTCGGCGGTGACGACGAGTGGTGGTGGCGGCAAGGTGGCCGTTTGTGGTGGGTGGCAGCAGAGGTGGCGGTGGGCGGCGGCGGCAGTTGGTGGTGGCGGTTGGTGATGGTGGTGGTTGTGGTGGTGGCGTCGACGATGTTGGTGGGCGGCGACATCGAGTGGCGTTGGCGGTTGGTCGCGACTGTGCTGATAACGGTGGCGAGTGGGTGGCGGCGGCGACGGTGGCTGTCGGGGTGAGGTGGTGGCGGGTGGCGGCGATGGCATCGGTGGTGGGTTGTGGTGAATGTGGTGGGTTGTGGCGAATGTGGTGGGTTTTGGTGTTGTTGATGAATGGTGCAAGAGGGGATGGAATGGAAAAAAAAACATGGGGGGTGGAAGGAATGATTTTGAGGGAATGGAATGCCTTTTGGAATGGGTGATTCCATTCAATTGACCAACCAAACACCCTTTTCTTCATTCCCTCGTAATCATCCATTCCATTCCACCTCCCATTTCTTCATACCAAACACTACCTAAGTGTAGAGGCATAAGCTAAACAGCCGAATGTTCTCAAATGATCATATGCAGGTGGTTGACCCGTAAGAACCTCAATTGAAGTTTTCCCATCTAGAAATTGTGTAGGAAACCGATTGATCAAGTATGTGGCACTGAGCACTGTTAAAACTTCATAGTCTATCAATTTAATTAGGCTCCCTTTATTATGGGCTTATTTTTTATTTTTTGGGTCTTTTCAGGTTTATACTCTGGGCTTTCTATTTTATTCTATTATAGGTTCAAGAAGGCCTCACAGTGCAGCTATGTCTAGATCAGTTCAAGTTCAGAGCCGTTGTCTAAGGCTTCCATTCTAGAAAGTGTTGTTGGTGCAAGTTGTGTTCCTGTCTGGTGCAGGCTTTCTTTCCTTTTGTGGTTCCTAAATCAACGCCTTGTTTCATCTCTGTTAATTCTTGTGCTATTCTTTCCTTTCTCACATTGATTCCCAGCAAATATAAAAGGGGATATATGGATGTTTGTTTAGATCATCGATTGTAATTTCTATTATCTACCAGAGCCTCTGTTCTATTGTGCTCATTGTCTCTTGTATTCTTGTTTGAATAAAATCATTGGTATTTTTTGAGATGGTATCAGAGCCTAAGGCTCTATATTACTCTTGAAGGTTTCCTTTGAAACTTTGTTTGACAATTTGCTGGAGGTGGTTCTGCCGATCTGTCTTCTGATTAAAAACTCTATCCCTGTTGGGTTTGTGTGGGACTGTTGGTTCTGACTCTTATTGAAGTTTGTCTTGATTGGGTTCACTTGGGATCAATTAAACAAGCTCCTGACGGTCCTGTTCATTCTGCTGTTGTCTGACTCTACGAAGTTGGGCCTTTAGCTCTAAAAACACAAGGTGATATCCTACTATCTCTATTCTCTAATAGTGGTTACGAATTCTCATAATATTGGAATACTACTTGGGTACCCTGGTTGTAAGTATTTCTTTATTCCTTTTAAGTTTCTGATTGCATTCTCGTTTGTTTTATCGTCCACTTTCTGGTTAATTGTTCTTGTGTGATTTTTCTCATTTAAAAAAAATGCCTAACTCTGATGTGTCATCTACTGTGTCTGAAACTCTGATTAGCAAACTTGATGCTAGTGACACGCTTTACCTTCATGTTAGTGACTCTAGTAATCTTACAATTGTGAGCATAAAACTTAAGGGTTCTGAGAATTACACTCTCTGGGCTAACTCCATGAAACTTGCTTTACAAGTAAAAAATAAGATAGGTTTTATTGATGGGTCTTGTAAGCGGGTAGAAGGTAATGATGTGCTTGATAAGGCAGTGGGATAGATGTAACTCTATTGTGATCACATGGATTCTTAATTCTGTTGCTGATGAGTTATACATGGGTCAAGTCTATTCTAAACTTGCTTCCGAAATCTGGCAGGACTTAAAAGAAACATATGACAAAATTGATGGATCTGTTATTTTTAGTCTATTTCAAAAAAATAAACTCTTTAAATCAAAATCAAGCAGCTGTAGCTGTCTGTTATCATAAGCTTAATATAATGTAGAAACAATTCGATCAAATGGTTCAATTACTCTCATGTACCTGCCAGGCGTCGAAAGAATTCAATGATTTTAATCATCTTATAAAACTTATGCAATTTTTAATATGTCTTGACGATGAGTACCAACCAGTTGGGTCAAATCTTTTAACAACTGATCCGCTTCCCTCTGTTAAATCTGCTTTTGCTACAATCTCAAGGGAAGAGTCGCATCAAAATTCAAAATCTTCTTCAAAAAAATCAATCAAAAATTTTTAGCTTTGTGGCTAAAACCAATCAAAACGTTGATAATAAGAAAACATTTAACAAAGGGCCGAATCCTAACTTGAAGTGCACCCATTGTAATAAGATTGGTCACACGGTGGATAGATGTTTTGAAATTGTTGGATATCCACCAAACTACAAATCTAAAGATGGTCAAGGAAACAAGTTCTCAAATTTTAATCATTTGTCTTCTAAATCTATCCCTGGCCCCTCTTCTTCTTCAACTGCTTCTACTCTAACTCCTGAGCAAGTGTCTAAGTTGTTAGGTTTGTTAAATGAAAAATCTGGGAGAACTTCTCAAATTGCCAATATGGGAAGTAATTTTTTCTGTGTTAATACTTTCAAACGAATCTTTGACTTCTCTAGTAATATGTCTGAATTAGATGGGTGTAATTGGGTGATTGACTGTGGCACTAACCAGCACATGGTTATGTCTGAGAAAGATGTTTTCAACAAAATTGATGTTTCTGAATATAATATTAAAATTAAACATCCTAATGGCACTTATGCTAAAGTAACTAAAATTGGTAACTTTAGATTAAACAATAAGGTTATCTTGTATGACGTGCTTATTGTGCCAGAGTATCATGTAAATCTTATGTCTGTCTACAAACTTGCTAAAGATAACAAGTTACAAGTGTTATTTGATGAAACAAATTGTTATATCCAGGATTCTCACACAAAGAGCACCCTGGTGACTGGTAATCAAGTTGATGGCCTATATTTTTGTGATAATGCCTCTAAGCCACTAACAATGTGTTTTAATAGTTACGACTCTATGAACCTATGGCATTCTAGGTTAGGACATCCGTCTCACCCTGTTCTTAATATTTTGAAGGATAGCCTAAACCTAACGAATATCATAACTGATTATCCATGTGAAATTTGTCATAAAGCTAAGCAACATAGGGAGCCGTTTCCATTAAGCGATCAGAAATCTATGGGAATAGGAGAACTCGTTCATCTAGATGTATGGGACCATAGAGGGTTCAAAGTAGAGAAGGTTATAGATACTTCCTAACTGTTGTGGATGACTACTCACGTGTTGTTTGGGTTTTCCTATTAAAACATAAAAATGAAGTTTTTGAATTTATAGAATTCTTTTTCAATTTAATAAAAAACCAATTTGGAAAAAACATTAAAATGTTTAGGAGCGATAACGACACTAAGTTTGTGAATAGTAAAATGAATAATTTTCGAAATTTAAATGGGATTATTCATCAAACCACATGTCCATATACTCCACAACAGAATGGAATAGTCGAAAGAAAGCATAGACACCTGTTAAACGTTGCTAGAGCTTTATTGTTCCATGGGGGTATACCCCTCAGATTCTGGTCTGAGTGTATTCTAATCGCCACTTATCTTGTAAACAGGACTCCCTCCTCTATATTAAATGGTAAGTCTCCGTATGAGTTGATTCATGGCTTTAAACCCTCTCTTAATCATCTCCGTAACTTCGGTTATCTTTGTTTTAGTACGATTTTAAATAATTCAAATAAGTTTGAAAATCGTGCTGAAAAATGTGTTTTTTGGGATATTCAAATAAAAAAAGGGTTTTAAGTTGTGGAGTATTGAACAAAAACAAATATTTTTTTCAAGGGATGTGAAACTTTATGAAAATGTATTTCCTTTCAAAGAAAATAAAATCTTGTGTCAAAATGAGTCTACCTCGGATTTGATGTTAAATACCTTAAACTTTTTTAATCTTTATGACACTGAAGAGTATGGGGATGATAAAAGACCCAATGATGAGCAGAGGGATACAAGTGACGATACCGGTAGTGATCATCAACCTTCAAGTTTTGATAGAATTGAAGGTAATTTATTTGAACACCAACCCGATAGTTTGAGTTAAAATTTTGGGGAAGCTGACACTTCCGGTAATTCAAATGAAGAAGTCACACCTCCTAAGGGCGGGGTTCAGCCAACAACTAGGAGATCTACTCGGAATGTATCGGTTCCAAAAAAATTACAAGATTATGTGGTGGAAGGAAAAGTCAAATATGGTCTTGAAAGAGTAGTCAACTACTCTAATTTGTCCACTAAAAATATGTGCTTCTCATCTGCTCTAAATAGAAGTGTTGAACCTAGAACATATAGCGAGGCCGCCTTGGATCCAAATTGGGTTCGGGCTATGAACGAGGAGATGGAAGCCTTGTTTAGAAATAACACATGGAATCTTGTAGAGCTACCTACCGGTAGAAAACCTATAGGGTGTAAGTGGGTTTACAAAATAAAGTATAGGTCGGCGGGTGAGATAGAGCGATATAAAGCCAGGCTTGTTGCTAAGGGCTAGAGTAAAAAAGAGGGTATAGACTTTGACGAAACCTTCTCCCCTGTCGCTAAAATGGTTACAATTAGATGCATCATAAGCCTCGCTGTTCAAAGGGATTGACCCCTTTTTCAACTTGATATCAATAACGCTTTTCTAGATGGAGAGCTAAATGAAGATGTCTATATGTGTCCCCCTGAAGGTTATTACTCAAAAAATTAAACAAAGGTATGCAAATTGGTAAAATCTTTTTATGGGTTAAAACAAGCCCCTCGCATGTGGAACGAGAAACTTGTTAGTGTCCTGATTAATCTTGGTTTTGAACAAAGCAAATGTGACCACTCCTTGTTTACCAAATCCACTGATTCAATGTTTTTAGCCCTTCTCGTATATGTCGATGATATTGTCTTAACTGGCAATGACTTAAATGAAATAAACAAAGTCAAATCTCTATTACAGTCTAAATTTCTTATTAAAGATTTGGGTGAGTAAAAATACTTTCTTGGCATTGAAGTTATTAAATCTGATTCTGGAATTTGTTTATCACAAAGGAAATATTGTACTGAGTTATTAGCTGAGTACGGTCTTACAGGGTGCAAACCTGTTGCCACTCCTATTGAACTAAACTATTCTATTGTAAAAAAACTGCAAGAATAGTGAAACTTTACTTGATATATCTGGGTACCAAAGGCATATAGGGAAGTTAATTTATCTTTCTCATACTAGACCCGATATATCATATGCGGTTCAACACTTGAGCCAATTTATGCATAGTCCTTCCAAGTGTCATTTGCAAATACCATTAAGATATCTCAAAAGCTCTCCAGGTAAAGGCATTTTTTTCTCTAAAGGTATGTGTTTTGAGAGTAAATTGCTAAAATCACCCCTAACGTTTATTCACATTTGCTAGATCCATCCAAAAAAGTTTTTTTCTCATAGGAACCACTGGGGTTTCAAAAAAGTTGCTATGAGAAAATTCTAGCAACTTACTTGTGTTTTGATCTTGTTGCCTACTCTGACTCTGACTGTGGTAAGTGTGTTGAATCCGGAAGATCTGTCACCGGTTTTTGTGTTTTTCTTGGAAATTGCCTTGTTTCTTGGAAAAGTAGAAAGCAGGGAAGAGTGTCATGGTTATCTGCTGAAGCAGAATACCGTGCCATATGTTCAGCCACATGTGAAATCTTATGGCTTGTGAATATTTGATAGAACTGAAAATTAAAATTAAACTCCCTATTCCTTTGAGTTGTGACAATTCGGCAGCCATTTCTATTGCTGCCAATCCTGTCTTTTATGACAGGACAAAACATTTTGAAATTGACTTGTTCTTCCTTCGGGAAAAAATTGCCTCCGGAGCTATTAAAATTATGCCCACTGATTCTAAGGATCAATTGGCAGACATGTTTACCAAAGGTTTATTAAATAATCAACATGAAAAGATGTGTAAACTAATAAAAATGTTTGATGCGTTCGCCAATTAAATCAAGGAGGGGTGTTAAAACTTCATAGTCTATCAATTTAATTGGGCTCCCTTTATTATGGGCTTATTTTTTTTATTTTTTGGGTCTTTTCAGGTTTGTACTCTGGGCTTTCTATTTTATTCTATTATAGGTTCAAGAAGGCCTCATAGTGCACCCATTTCTAGATTAGTTAAAGTTCAGAGCCATTGTCTAGGGCTTCCATTCTAGAAAGTGTTGCTGGTGCAAGCTGTGTTCCTGTCTGGTGCGGGGCTGTCTTTCCTTTTGTGGTTCCTAAATCAACACCTTGTTTCATCTCTGTTGATTCTTGTGCTATTCTTTCCTTTCTCACATTGATTCCCAGCAAATATAAGAGGGGATCTATGGCTGTTTGTTCAGATCATCGATTGTAATTTCTATTATCTACCAAAGCCTATGTTCTATTGTGCTCATTGTCTTTTGTATTCTGGTTTAAATAAAATCACTGGTATTTTTTGAGAAGCACACATTCACCCCAAAAACTTAACGGGTAGTTTAGACTAGAACAATAAAGCTCTAGCTGTTTCAAATAAGTTCTTAGGCTACTTGGTACAGGAGAGGGTAGTTCTTGGAGGATGACCCTCCACCTCAGCGCCACGTCATATGTGACAACTGTCGCAACCCCTGCCCCCTTATCTGTCCCGGGAACAGGCGGCCGCGAGACCAGTTTTGGTGGTATCGATGTTTATCATTTTGGCAGCGGAATTTACACCAGCACCGTAGTTAGGAAATATTTTATCAGAGTAAATACCATACTTTTATAATATTAAACATATTGGGATAAAACCCAAGTTTTCATTACAAACTGATTTATAGAGATGAACTCTATTTTGTTTAATAAAACATCTTCTTTTATTTAGGTAACTTTTATAGCCACTTTTTCCAAGCCTTCAGTGCTGTCCAGCTGGCTTCTTGTTGGCACTCACATTTTGTTACCTGAAACGCGTTTAAAAATATTTTGTCAGTGGGAAATACTGGTGAGTGAATCCCAATTTAATCAAGAAGAGTTTTATCAATTAACACAGTATTGAGAGCGATTACAATGTTTATATCTACACAATTACTCATTCAGTACTTGCCACTCGACCGTATCTGTGGCTATGGTCATATCACACATTGGCTAACCTGTTGTCCAATTGTAAAGGTTATCAAGTAATGTATATAAAACCCCATAATACCGGCAGCAATTGAAGAATTACAAAGACTCGATCACTGCTTAATCACATTGTAAAATATAAAAGGTTTTGTAAATCAATTTACAAAAAGGAGATTACTCACATTGCTGTCTTAGATTTCTTCTAAGGTTTCCTGGTGATTATCCATAATTTACACAATGCACACGCATTAGTATAATAACCGTTTATATTTACATTAGTAATACCCTCCCCGAGATGGCATTCCAATGACTACGTCGGGCAGAACCACGACAGCCATTACGGAACCCTGGATCAATCGGGCAGCGTATCTAATACGTAACCGGGGATTATGATACTTACAACGGAGTAGAACTTCGTTATTTAGGGGGATATTATCCCCGAGATTATGCCTACTATAAAGAAATTCGAGTGAGAAAAGAAGTGTGAGCGAATTCGTTTGAAAGCCTGAGCTCCCACTTTATAGGGCCAGATTTCGAGTTTTACGTTGCCCGCGTAAGACGTAGAAAGGGGCTACGCGGCCCGCGAGAGCAGCTAGGGTAGGCCCTAGCTTGTCTGACTCAGCCCTAGCTTCGACACGCTGCACGACACGTGGCAGCACCGGGTGTCACCCTGACTCCTTGCTGTCGCGGCCCGCGTAAGTCAAAGGGGTGGCTTACGCGCCCCGCGAGAGACCAAAAATATTTGTTTTTAATTAATTTTTATAAAAATAAAGGTATTCGGGGTCCGTTTTCGCGTACGGGGTATATTTTAGGACATATGAGTATACTTTAAAATATATTAGGAATGTCGGAATATTTTGGAAGGTTGTTATATCCTCCCCACCTTGTTTTAGAACTCGTCCTCGAGATCTTGCTGGAATAGGTGCGGGTATTTCCTCTGCATTTCTGATTCAAGTTCCCATGTGTATTCAGGTCCTCTTTTGGAGTCCCATTTCACTTTGACCAGAACTAATCTCTTGTGCTTGAGATTCTTGACTTTCCTGTCTTCAATCTGTAGAGGCTTCTCTACAAACTTTAACTGTTCATTTACCTCTATATCCTTGAGAGGCACTATCAGTGATTCATCAGCTAAGCATTTCTTGAGATTAGATACATGAAACACATCATGTATTCCTGCCATTTCCTCTGGCAGTTGTAGCTGATAGGCTACAGGTCCAATTCTTATAATAATCTTGAAAGGTCCAACATACCTGGGGCTTAGCTTTCCCCTTTTGATGAATCTTACCACTCATTTCCAAGGAGAGACTTTTAACAACACTTTATATCCTACCTGAAATTCCAACGGCTTTCGTCTGTTATCTGCATAACTCTTTTGTCGATCGCGTGCTGCTTTCAGTCGTTCCTTGACTTGAATGATCTTGTCTGTTGTTTCTTGTACTATCTCAGGTCCAGATAGTTGCTTTTCTCCAATTTCTGCCCAACAGACTGGCGTTCGGCACTTTCGTCCATAATGTGCTTCGAATGGTGCAGCATTGATACTTGTGTGATAACTGTTATTATAAGAAAATTCTATCAATGGTAAATGATCGTCCCAATTACCTCCGAAATCAATTACACAAGCTCTAAGCATGTCCTCCAGTGTCTGAATTGTCCTTTCACTTTGTCCATCCATTTGAGGATGATAAGTTGTGCTTAGATTTAACTTGGTTCCCATTGCTTTTTGGAAACTTGTCCAAGAAATGAGAGGTAAAACGACTATCTCTGTCAGAAACAATTGATAGGGGAATTCCATGTAAAGAAACTACTTCATTTACATATAATTTAGCTAATTTTTCCATACTGAAAGTTTCTTTCATTGATAGGAAATGAGCTGACTTAGTTAGCCTGTCTACAGTCACCCAGATTGTATCATTACCTTTTCTTGTTTTGGGTAATTTAGTAACAAAATCCATTGTTACCAATTCCCATTTCCAAACTGGCATTTCTAACTGTTGCAACAAACCTGAGGGTTTCTGATGTTCAGCTTTGACTTGTGAACAGGTTAAACACTTTGCAACATATGCTGCTATATCCTTTTTCATTCCTATCCACCAGAATTTTTTTCTTAAATCTTGATACATCTTATCACTTCCAGGATGCATCGTATACTTAGACTTATGAGCTTCTTCTAATATATGGTGGCGTAGGTTTCCTAATATAGGTATCCACATCCTTTTCTTATGGAATCTCCAAATTCCATCTATTCCTTGTTCTAATTCCTTAATCGATCCTTTCAATTTTCAGTATCATCCTTGATTACTGATTCTTGTGCCTTTTTAATTTGTTCATTTAAATCTACTTGCATATTTAAATTAAGTGAACGTACACTTTTTGGCTTTTCATGATACTTTCGACTTAAAGCATCAGCTACTACGTTTGCCTTTCCTGCATGGTACTGGATATCACAATCATAATCACTAATCATCTCCATCCAGCGTCTTTGTCTCATATTCAACTCATTTTGCCCGAAAACATATCTTAAACTCTTATGGTCTGTGAAAATGGTAAACTTACTACCATAAAGGTAATGTCTCCAAATTTTCAGGGCAAAAATTATGGCTCCTAATTCTAGATCATGGGTTGAATAATTCTCTTCATGATTCTTAAGTTGTCTAGAGGCGTAAGCTATAACCTTTTGACGTTGCATCAATACACATCCATAACCTAACTTAGAAGCGTCACAATAGACTACAAAGTCTTCAGATCCTTTTGGTAAACGCTAGTATGGGTGCATTGGTTAGTATTTACTTAACGGATTTACAGGTTAACTTAGTTAAGGGAATGGCTATTCTAGAAAAATCTCGAATAAATCTTCTATAATAACCGGCCAGTCCTAAGAAACTTCTAACCTCAGTTGGTGACTCAGGGGTTTTCCATTTGGTAATTGCTTCAATTTTGGTGGGATCTACATGAATTCCTTCATGATTAACTAGATGTCCAAGAAATTGTACCTGTTCTAACCAAAACTCACACTTCGAAAATTTAGCGTAAAGCTTTTATTTCCTCAATAAACTTAGAAGTGCGTGCAAATGCTCTGGATGTTCCTATTTACTTTTAGAGTAAATGAGAATATCATCTATAAAGACAATTATGAATTTATCCAAATATGGCTTACATATTCGGTTCATCATGTCCATAAATGTAGCTGGGGCATTGGTTAAACCAAATGGCATGACAGTAAATTCATAATGGCCATACCTTTTCCTGAAAGCGGTCTTAGGAATGTCCTCTTCCTGTACCTTTAATTGATGATATCCTGATCTTAAATCGATTTTAGAGAAAAATCGAGCTCCTTGCAACTGATCGAACAGATCATCGATTCTTGGTAATGGATACCGATTCTAAATCGTGACCTTGTTCAATTCACGGTAATCAATGCACATACGCATTGATCCGTCCTTCTTTTTGACGAATAGGATTGGCGCTCCCCATGGTGATGAACTTGGTTGTATGAATTCTTTCTCCAATAATTCGTCTAACTGTTTCTTCAGTTCCTGCAGGTACCAAATTGTAAGGTGCTTTGCCAATTGGAGTTGTCCCTGGTAGTAGATGAATTCTGAATTCAACTTCTCTGTCTTGAGGTTGTCTTTGTAATTCTTCTGGAAATACATCTAAAAACTGGGACACTACTGGAATATCATTTAATTCTTTTCCTTTAGTGTTAATGATTATAGAAATCAAATACACTAATGATCCTTTTCTTACTTAACTTGTTGTTTTCATCACAGAGATTAATTTTGTGGATCTAGAGGGCTTATTTCCTTTAATTGTGATCTTTTCACCCTTTGGTGAATTTACTTGGATTGACTTTTGATCACATAAAATATTAGCTTTATTGGCTATTAACCAATCCATTCCTAATACTACATCAAATCCTACCAGATTCATTGGGTAAAGGTTTGCAATGAATTTCTGATTTAAAATTTATATTCATGCTCCCTGCAAGATATCAGAAATCTTAATAGTTTCCCCATTTGCTGTCTCTACTAGACATTCTTGTGGGAGTTTAGTTAATGATTGATTGAGAAGTTTGCAAAATGAAGTATTAATAAAACTTTGGTTTGCACCAGAGTCAAATAATACTTTAGCAAAAATATCATTACCTAAAAACGTACCGGTGATCACATCCGGGATCATCTTTGCTTCTTCTGCAGTTAGAACAAATGTTCTAGCATTTTTAGTGTTCTTGTTGTTTGTGGCTGGAGCTATCTTTGGACAGTTTGGCTTGATGTGGCCTTGTTCTCCGTAGTTGTAGCATATCCTGTTGTGTTTCTTCCTGCAGTCTTCTTCCATATGTCCAGATATTTTGCAGAAGTTGGAGTATATGGAGCATCTTCCAGAATTCTTTCTTTTGCAATACTTGCAATAGGGTGCAGAGGTAGAACCTACATTTCTCCCACGGTTAGAATTTCCATAACGAAATTCCTGGGTAAGTTTCTGGGTTAGGTTCCTCTTCTGATCCTCTTCTCATGTACGGACTAACTCATCAGTCAATGTGTTTGCTAGTTCTACAGCTTCTTCTATAGTTTGAGGTCTAGCTGCCTTGACTACATGTCTAATCTCTCCAATTAATCCCCAGATGTAACGGGAGATTAATACCGGTTCAGGTGATGCAAGGGTTGGTACTATTCGAGCATATTCAAAGAATAATGTAGTATAACCCTTACTATCTACCCCAATCATCCTAAGATTTAGGAATTTATTTGCTACTTGTTCATTTTCATTAGGAGGGCAGAATTTCCTTTCTACCATGTTTTTAAATTCCTCCCATTCCATATTGTAAATCCTGTCACTTCCTCTAGACTGGAGGATAGTGTTCCACCACTCTAAGGCTGAATTCTTAAACAGATTAGAGGCAAAAATTATTTTATCCTCTTCAGCACACTTGCTTATTTTTAAGACAGCCTTAGTCTTTTCTATCCAGCGTAAAGACGCAACTGCCCCTTCATTGCCCGAGAATTCCATTGGTTTACAAAAACAGAATTCTTTATAAGAACAACCATAAGGCATGGTTCTTCTTCTTTTGGGAATGGGCGCTTGAAGAATAGGTCCATTGTTTACGCTGTTTGCTGGTTCGGAGGGTCGTTTACTATCACGGTTACTTTTATTTTCTGCTTCTCTAACTGTTTGAATAATATATGGCATTGCATCTATTATTCCTTGTGCCACTATGTGTTGGATGGCACTGTTGTCCACTTGATTTCCATTATTGTTGTTGTTTGGGTTTTCGTTACCCGGGTTATGGTTACTCTGGTTATCATTATTCTGGTTTTCCGGGTTATTATCCGGATTCTCTTGATTCACTTGGTCGGCCATCTGAATTTTAAACATTTACCACATATTAATATCACAAGATAATATCTTAATACGATCAATCACATGACACGCATTTTGATCAAAAACGTCGAGCATTGAGACTTACTTTTTCTTAGTATGCATCTAATACAAACTGGAGCTAGAATTTAAAATCACAATACTATTATGCGTCACTAACCACGAAGTGGTCTATACTACAATAGATTTATTATTATTATTATTATTATTATTATTATTATTATTATTATTACTACCTCCACCATCATCATCACGGATATGGATTCATCCAGAAATCCATATGACGCTCATCGTATTTCCAGACGAGTCGTTCTCCTACCTATCTCATTCTTTCACTACTTTCTAAAATTTCTTCTCCGAAAGTTCGAAGCTCTTGCACATTTTCTGCACTCATTGGGGGTGCAGGTGCTGGTACTGGATCTAGGTATTGTGGCATGGGTTCTTCCTGAGGATACGGATTCTCTAAGATTTCCCTAATGTATTCATCATTATCATAGTAGGGATCTAGAGGGTCCAGACCTGGGTAAGCTGCTAAGTTTGCCATGGGTAGGTCTGTTAGATGGTAGCATTGCACATAATCCCTATGATCATCAAACCACGAATCGTAGTCTGGGTCTAAAGGATTGGGTGCAGGTACCCTAGGTATCTCCTCTGATTGAAATCATGCATTTCTACTTGATTTTCGGGGTTGTTTTCTATCTCCATTGGCTGCGTGGGAAACAAGGGTAATGGTTGAGGGGCGACTAGTTGTTCCAAATTTGGGTCGGCAGCTGTGGTTGCTAAAATATGGAAGTTTGCTAAACTCCTATTAAGCATGTCTTAGGTGTTGGCATCAGTTTCTCTTTTAGCGGCTACTAGCACTCGTTGCTCTTGTAACTTCTTCATTCTTTTCCTACGCTCATGTGCTCCCTTACGGAACCATCCTCTCTTTTTCTGAGGGAATGGCTCTTCAGACTGAGCCTTAAATAAGAATATCCCTTCTTCATTATCAGCTGAATACCCTGAGAGGGCAGGCTGTGAAGAGGTGCCTTCGCTCCTAGGTGAGCTGGACAACTGACGATACGCGTCAGATGGTCCTTGATCACTCATGTTGTAAACTAACAAAGAGAAAAATAACACTTAACAAAAAAATACATATATGCACGTATTTCCGTAATTTATTTCCTAAGAATTTGAATAATATCTTAATGTCAGCAGAACACTTTTGTGGTTTAATCAGTGGCTTAGCTCTGATACCACCTTCTGTCGCAACCCCCGCCCCCTTATCTGTCCCGGGAACGGGCGGCCGCGAGACCAGTTTTGGTGGTATCGATGTTTATCATTTTGGCAGCGGAATTTACATCAGCACCGTAGTTAGGAAATATTTTATCAGAGTAAATACCACACTTTTATAATATTAAACATATAGGGATAAAACCCAAGTTTTCATTACAAACTGGTTTATAGAGATGAACTCTATTTTATTTAATAAAACATCTTCTTTTATTTAGGTAACTTTTATAGCCACTTTTTCCAAGCTTTCAGTGCTGTCCAGCTGGCTTCTAGTTGGCTCTCACATTTTGTTACCTGAAACGCGTTTAAAAATATTTTGTCAGTGGGAAATACTGGTGAGTGAATCCCAGTTTAATCAAGAAGAGTTTTATCAATTAACACAGTATTGAAAGCGATTACAATGTTTATATCTACACAATTACTCATTCAGTACTTACCACTCGACCGTATCTGTGGCTATGGTCATATCACACATTGGCTAACCTATTGTCCAATTGTGAAGGTTATCAAGTAATGTATACAAAACCCCATAATACCGGCAGCAATTGAAGAATTACAAAGACTCAATCACTGCTTAATCACATTGTAAAATATAAAAGGTTTTGTAAAACAATTTACAAAAAAGAGATTACTCACATTGTTGTCTTAGATTTCTTCTAAGGTTTCCTGGTGATTATCTATAATTTACACAATGCACACGCGTTAGTATAATAACCCTTTATATTTACATTAGTAATACCCTCCCCGAGACGGCATTCCAATGACTACGTCGGGCAGAACCACGACAGCCATTACGGAACCCTGGATCAATCGGGCAGCGTATCTAATACATAACCGGGGGTTATGATACTTACAACGGAGCAGAACTTCGTTATTTAGGGGGATATTATACCCGAGATTATGCCTACTATAAAGAAATTCGAGTGAGAAAAGAAGTGTGAGCGAATTCGTTTGAAAGCTCGAGCTCCCACTTTATAGGGCCAGATTTCGAGTTTTACACGGCCCGCGTAAGACGTAGCAAGGGGCTACGCGGCCGGCGAGAGCAGCTAAGGTAGGCCCTAGCTTGTCCGACTCAGCCCTAGCTTCGACACGCTGCACGACACGTGGCAGCACCGGGTGTCGCCCTGACTCCTTGCTGTCACGGCCCGTGTAAGTCAAAGGGGTGGCTTACGCGCCCCGCGAGAGACCTTAAAATTTTGTTTTTAATTAATTTTTATAAAAATAAAGGTATTCAGGGTCCGTTTTCGCGTACGGGGTATATTTTAGGACATATGAGTATACTTTAAAATATATTACGGATGTCGGAATATTTTGGAGGGTTGTTATAACAACTGTCAAAATTCTAGGTATCCGTACAATTATTAAACAATGATTGGTGCTTAATGACTGTGCTGAATTACAATTAATGACTTGATTTGCCTGCTGATTATTGCTATGATACATACATGTGCATCACATATTGCTTAATGTCATATCATTATTGCATGAGAACTTTATTGACTCAAATGATGCACGAAACACAGTTAGCACAGTTATCAGACAAATCAGAAAAATGCTGACGGAATTCATTACGTAGACTGACATTGTGTTGAGACACAGAATGAGCTAGAAACCAAGTATTACACTAGTATAGTGTGTAGGAAAGTAAGGATCACAAAACTGCCTTCCTAGAGATTGTTTAAGTGCCGGAAAGTGCCTAAAACTCACATAAACTGCAGAATTCTTCAGCATTGAGCAAAAATCAGCTTTTAAACACTTTAATACGATGCAGAAATATGGTTAAATGGTCCTGAATGCTTTCCTAAGTGTCGGGAATCAAAACTGTCACAAAAGGTAACATAAAGCTCACTAAACTGCATAATTTAGCACCTTAACGAACCGGTAACCAACCGAACACCCGGGCACTACCCGAAACACCAAATTTTTACTAGAAGCATTGTATTAACATTACCAAGCTAGTTATGGTTCCCAAACATCATAACACATCATATAACAACTAGTAACTAAATACCTAACTAATACTTGATTTCTAACTACTTAACTAACTATTTAGTTGAAACCTAAGCCTAAGACCCCCCCCCCCACCTAGCAATCGGCCAACAAGGGCCCCACCATGGATTTTATTTAGTTATTTTATTGGATCATGTAGTTCTTTTAAAAACATATTATACAATGGAAATTACATGTTGGTGGATATAAGTATTAACTCCTAGAACTATAACCATCATTCTTTTACACACTTAACACCCACACTACTTCTTCTCTTCTTCCCCCTTCACCTCTCGGCCGAACATAACCACCCACACACCACCATCATTCAATCTTGTTCCATTCAATCTACATACATACAAGGGTGTTAGAAGCATAGTAAGGAAGCTTGGAGCTTGTAGAAGTTGAAGGACCTTCTGTAGGATCGGGATTTGATCAAAAGAGTCGTTCAGAAGAGTTCTCGATCAATACGAAAGGCGGAATCAGACATATTGATGTTATATCAGCTAGATTTGCACGTAGTATCACTTTAAATGTCTATTGTATTGATTTGACAAAGTTACACGAGCTGGTGACACTTCGGCAGAGCTTCGCTACAGGAATTCCAAAAGTTACAAATGAAGACCTTGACTCTCCTATTTATAGGAATGCCAGACCCCACGAACTTTCATGCTTTCTGGCATTTCGTGCTTTCTTGCAGTTCGTGCTTTCTGGCATTTCATGCTTTCTAGTCTATCTATTCTATTTCATGACTCGATACAAGACGGAGTCAACAGACATATGTACTAACAAACTCCCCCTTGGATGTTGACGAGTCTTCTGTGTATTGAGTCTTCAGTCTTGATCGGTCTTCTCGCTCTTTCCAAAGTATCTTTCTCTGTAAGCTTCCTTCAATCTCTCTCTTTCTCTATCAGAATCTCAACCTGGCTCTATTCTCTCTCTAATTCTCTTTATCAGGTCTCTTGATTCATTAAGCTCTTTAGCAGCTTCTATCTCGAACGTTTTTCCAATAACTGAATCTGGCTCTAACGTCTTCAGACTCCCCCTTTCGATAAGCTGGGATCGCAGTCTGGAATTCACTATCTGCATGCTTTGAATCAGAAACCTAGCTTTAATCTGCATACGCTTATGCAGAAAATCCTCAGGAGTCGAAATCTAGCTTCTTTCAAAGCTTTTTACCTGCACATACTCTACCCAAAATATAAGGTTTTTATTTATAACAATTTTAGAAACTACTTGAAACATTCTCAAATCAACATGATCTTTCATTTATGATCTCTACTTAACCACTTATATTCGTAACACTCAAATTTTGATTTCAAATTAATGAACCATTTAATCATTTCAAAATCATTTCTCATTTCAAATAAACTCTCCCAACCCTGTTGTTCATCATGTTCAGCACTTGGAATTTTGAAAATCAGTTTTCCAAACATCAGTTGTCAAAAATAAGATGAAATAAAATCTTTTTTAATTTTCAAAATTTATGCTAAAACACACTGAAAATCTTTTTGGATTTTGGGAAATAAACTATATACAGACATCTTTTTGTGAGTTTGTGTAAGAGGATCATATCAGTTTTTGAAAAATCACTAGTACCGTTGAGCTTGATTTAACTTTAAGTCTTAAACAAATTCACTTCTGATTGTCAGTATTGTTGTCCACTTAAACTTCTACACAAGTTTCAATTGATTCAAGATACGAGATTAGATGTTTTAACAACTAACTTATTCGCGTGTCCCACCTCAGAATATACTCCCATATCCAGACTCCTATATTCAGTCTTACAGGTGAGTGCACACTAATGATATTTGTAAGGGGTAAATGCGAGGCCATGAGAGCTCAGGCTAGAACTTCCGTTCAATCAGAGAGATGATGGCTCGACTTTAGGTGGGTCCCCCTTGGGGATCTTCTTTTCAACAGCACATGATTAGCATTTTTCAATGTTTCATCATTTTTTATGCTGAGGGTGAGCTTTAAGAATAAAGCAGTGCAAAGTATTATACGAGGACTAGGCTATTGCTCCCGCAAAATCAGAAGTCCTGGTATAATACCCCAGATAGCATCACGTACAAAGATCTAGTATGTCAGAAATAGACAGCCCCTCAAACAAGATTTCGGGGGTTACCCATATATCCGAGAGATGTTCCCCACGGAATAAGCAGTTATTCGTTATGTTTATATCTCGAACTCAATCTACTAATTGTGTGAAGTCTACTGGCACATCATTAGTGAGACTCGTTTAAAAACATTTTAACTTTCCATTTCTTTAGCATGTTGTGATAGTCCACTGATGTACTATCATTTCCTCTTTTTCACAACAAAACTCATTTTTTATTTTTCAAATTTTTGGTTTTTTTTCTTGATTTTATCATGTTTTTGGATTTTTCAAATTTTCAAAATTTCTAAAAAAAATTTTACTCCCCCTAAAATCAAAAATATGTTTCAATTTTTGATTTTCAAGGAAATTTTGAAAATAAACACAATAAACTGTACAAATAAAATGACAAACTGATGTGAATTGCTTCAATTCTCCATTCTCTTGGCTTAAACAATCAGAACTCCCCCTGACAACAAACTATTTTCCCATTATGATTTCAAAACACTTAAGTTTGTTTTAATCAAAATGGTTTTTCTGGAAAATTAGTTTTGTTGATTTCACACATCATGGGGATTCATTCATCACTTTGTTCTTTCAACCACTTTGTAAAAATTATCACTTGTAGGCTTTTCACAAAAACATTTTTCAAGAATGATGCCGATTCATGCTCCACGATTACCAACTTGGGAGCTCCGGCAAGTCAGGATTTCAAACAAAGAATGCTGGCATTATAGATTTAAATGCATTAGTAATAACCTCGTGTTCAGATTGATAATAATAGACCGCTGCTGCTTCCTCTTCTAGATCAAAACTTTCTTCATTCACTACTCGAACTTCAAGAACACATTCCTCAATTTCCGATTTCGGCTCTTCAGTAATTCTAGCCATCATTGCAAGACCACTTCCTGGAATGTACTTATCCCAACTAAAGCCTTCTGGAAGTTTTTCATCATCTTGATTCACCAAAAGAGCTTTTTCTGTTTGTTTGGATGGACTATTCTCGATTTGAGGTCTTGGATTGAATGGTTGTTGACTATTTTTATGATAAATGGCCTGTCGGTAATAATCATTGGTGAATGGATTCTGGTGGTTATTAACTTCTCTGTTCGGACATTCGCGTTTGAAGTGCCCCTTCTCTTTACACTTGAAGCAAGTCACCTTCGATATGTTGAATACAAGTTTAGGATCAGGACCTGCGAGACTACTTCTTCCGGTAATTTCCATGAACCTCTGAGCTCTTCTCACAATGCTCGCCATACCCCATTTTATGTCGATGAGTTCTAGTTCATCGGGATAAATTTGATCGTAATCTTCTTTAGTCATGTCTGGGTTACCAATTCGTCCGGCTACTAGACTCTCGTAAGACTCAAGTACTGAAGCTAGAAGTGTTATATGCTGCTTTGCGGCTGTCTCGGTAAAATCTTGACCATTTTTTATATTAACTGCGATATTGCATAGTATTCCATGACTATAACTCTGATTGTTCAAACCTGAAGAACTTTGAGAAGAAACCTGTTCTTGAGAACTCTGAACCTTAGGATTCGGTTCGTAATTTGGAAACGGTGAACTGTTGTTAGGCGTGCTTTGAGGTACTCCCGATAAAGAATCTGCACTGAATGCCGTTTTAATCTTTGGACTCGGAGTAGATGTGGCAGATGAGTTTCCTTTGTAATAAAGTTGAACATCTTGCTGTACGTTTGGATATTTAATTTTTCTCATCTTTCGAAGTTCAAGCTCATGACCTTCAATTCTCTCGATAAACGTACTCAAGTTGAAACCCATGTATTCCAAATTGTTCTTCAAAACCAATAAGAACATGCCCCACTCTTCTTGTGGTAGTGCGTCAGCCAACTTATCAACCCACTCTTGTCTGTTTTATCTATACTCAAACGTTTCATCTCCACTACCAAGTGACAGTACCTCTCAATCAATTCTTTCGTTGATTCTCCACTGATAGAAGTAAATATGTCGAATTCTTTTTTCATTAACGCCTTTTTGCTTTTGATCATTGACGCACTTCCAAGAAATTTGAGTTTAAGAGCATTCCAAATAGATTGTGCGTCATTCTGATCTTATAACAGTACCAAAATATCTTCCTTAATTGCTTGTTGCAATATACTAACCATCTTCTTCTCGACTTTAAAGCTTTCTTGTTCAGCCGAAGTTAACGAGTTAAGTGTTTTCGGAAGACCAGCATCATTCATAGGAACTACATATTTCGTTTCAACTTTCATCCAAGATTCGAGGTGATTCGCCTGAACCCACGTGCGAAATCTATCCTGCCACCCCGAATAATCTTCAATGTTGAGCAGTTTCGGTGGTTTTTGCATGGTTCCAAGCTCGTTCTCCATATTCACATTCTGGGCTATACTTGCTGGAGTTTGAGCTGTCATACCTCCTCCGAAAAACGCATTGTAAAACTCTTGATTATCCATTTTATACTTTTGAAAAATGTTTTGAAAAATTTTTAAGTTTTGAAAATTTTGACTTTCAAGCGAACTAGACTTTCACACTATCTGGACTTTCAGACGAATTTACGGACAAAACGGACTAAATTTTGGATATTTTGTGTAAAACATCATTTTGATCAATCATACAAAGTTACAGACCATAAATCGAACTAAAACAGATCCAAAATTACCAAAAACTTCAAATCGTGTGAAAATGATGCTCAGATCGTGTGAAATGAACCAGGTCGCATGAATTTTTGTCAAATCGTTTGAAAATTGTGTCCAGTTCGCACGAATTGGACCAGGTCGTTTGAAATTTTCAAAAAGTGTGACCAGCTCGCACGAATTGAGTATCCAGATCGTGTGAGTTCATCAGCTCGCACGAACTGAGAATTTAGTTAACTGATTTTTGTCACTTCGCACGGGTTGATAGGATCGGGATTCGATCAATACGAAAGGCGGAATCAGACGTATTGATGTTATATCAGCTAGATTTGCACGTAGTATCACCTAAAATGTCTATTGTATTGATTTGACAAACTTACACGAGCTGGTGACACTTCGGCAAAGCTTCGCTAACGGAATTCCAAAAGTTACAAATGAAGACCTTGACTCTCCTATTTATAGGAATGCCAGACCCCACGAACTTTCATGCTTTCTGGCATTTCGTGCTTTCTGGCAGTTCATGCTTTCTGGCATTTCATGCTTTCTGGTCTATCTATTCTATTACATGACTCGATACAAGACGAAGTCAACAGACATATGCACTAACACCTTCACCATTTGCTTTTATCCACATCATTTTCTCTAGTGGTCATCCCTAGCCTTGAGCTAGTAGTAAGAACACTATACTCTTCATTTTACATCATATTTTGTTGGTTAAAAGAAGATACATGTTGTTAATCATGATGAACACTAAGAATCAAGAACATGAAACATGAACATAAGCTTAAAATCTTAAGAAATCATGTTGTTTAGTGTTGTTGTGCTACTTGATGATTGATTGTTTATGTTAATGATGTAGATCATCATATGATCTTGCTAGATAATGATTAATAACATAATCTAGCAAGATGAGAGGATGAAAATGTTAAAGATCCATAGATCATCCTCACATAAATCATGAACTTGAAAGTATGAAATGTTTTTCTTGTAAAGTGATGAACAAAGTAAGTATAAAGACTTGTAAATCTAAGATTTCAAGAATGATTTTTCAAGAAACCAAGTTAAAAATACAAAGTTTACTTAATCTTGGTTCTTAAAGAAATAAACCATGATTTTAGTGGTTAATCAAGTGTAGGAACACATATGTAACAAGAAAAATCCAAGAAGAAATATTTTTAGAAAATGTAATTACAAGTTGTGAAGATCTAACTTCTTCAAAAATGGAGATTTTAAATAAACAACCACACTTTAAAGGGTAACTAAGCTCACTAAACACATTAGTAAGTTACTACACATTTTTGTAAATTTTCAAGTTCATGAGGTAGTAGTCTATGCTTGTTTTTGGCAAGATGGTAAGTGTAAATTGATTTGTTGATGATTGTGTTGATTTACAAAAGAAAATGATATGCCTTGAAGGCATGGAAACCTCCATTTTTAAGGGAAACTATGGCAAAATTTTTCTAAAAATTAAACACTTAAAAAAATTTTCTAAACAAATATTTACAAGTATATTTCAAGCCAGGAATTTTTACATAAAGTATGCCATAACTTTTGTAACAAAAATTACAAACATTGGAGGATGATTTTTGTAAATAAAAGTGACTAAATATTTATTTAGGAAAATATATATTTAGAAGTCACCATATGTGTGATTATTTGTATAATTATGTGTATTAGTTATATTACTTTAGGACTTGAAATAATATAACTCGTCATAATACCAAGAAATTACAATCCAAAATATTACAAAAATTCCAAGGAATAAATATACAAAATTATAACCACAATATCGGAGAAACCAAACAAATGAATATAACTCACAAAAATATTCCGGAAATTTTATTCATAAGTATATTTTGGTAATTAGTATTTTGGACACCAAAAGAACAAAAAATGATTTTTACGATTATTACAAAATTATATCATATTTTTTACAAGAAGAAAATATTTTTTTTTGTGAATAAAGATATATATTTTCTTGGAATTAATAGAAGATATATTATTTTTGGAAGAAAATATATTTTCTCAAACAAACATGAAATACAATATATTTTTGGGGTGAAAAATATATTTTCTTGAATAAACATGAAATACATTATTTTTGAGAGAAAAAGTATTTTCTTAAATAAACTTGAAATATATTATCTTTGGATGAAAGATGGATTTATATATATTTTCTAAGTTGGACTTGAAGATATACTATTTTTGGAAATTACATGAAAATACAATTATTTTTGCCAAAGGAAAATTATGAATAATTTTTCTAAGTAATATTTCTTAAAATATATATTTTGAAAATATATATTGATGTATTTTTTTATTAAAGATATTATTCCGGAAAAGTTAATACAAAATTAAGTATAAGAATACTTAACAATTACAAGAAAATACGTATTTTCGTACGTAAAAATACACTCCGGAATACGACACCAATACATGGCAAAAATATACAAGGATAAGAATACGAATACTAATACACCCATCCTTGGGGAACATTCACGAATAAATACACAAAGGTGTGAAGTTAAAATATATTATTTTAACTATTATTCCAAAATTTAATAAATGTAATTTAAGTTAAAATATTTATTATTTTAAATAATTATATAACTTGGAATAATATTGAAGACACAAAGAAACGTAACTCAAAGACACAAATTAATAAAAAGTCAAGGCACGACATACTCGTCTAATAAACCGTAGTACATTGTAGGTAGTCGTATACACCAGAAGAAGCTTTGAGTTACCGTTGTTACGAAGAACGCAAGACTGTGAGTTCATGTCCCCTTTTTCTTTTAACTGTTTTCGTTTTATAACTTCGGGGGTGAAATACATGTTACAAATGTTACAATGATTACAAATGGTATGGTTAGTCAAGAAATGAACTTTTAGATCATGTGAATGGGTAGGCATTAACTTGAGACCATTAATCCTATTATAAGGACCGAGGGGCATGAGTGATAGATTTATTTGGGTGTTGCGAGCCCCACCCATGGGTTCGTGAGTTGGCCGCTTGTGGTGACTATGTCGTTCCAGCCGGGTGGCCCGGTACGAAATACGCAAAGGATTGAGGCTTCCTACACCGTTACACACACATTAATGACCTTGCAAATCATTAATCGATCTGTTCATATTCTCTTTCATACCAGGTTTACAAACATACATACTTACAATGATTACAAAGGTTTATTCGTGCACACATACAAACATATGAACTCGCTCAACTTTTGTTGATGTTTTCAAACTACATGTATTTCAGGAAATTAAGTGTGGATCTGGCGGGCGTTTGGAAGTTTCAAGTGATGTTGGAAATAAAAGATGTCATCCGGTGTCTAAGGGTTTGGATAGTGTGTCTTATCCTGGATAAGACACATCATTCAAAGCCTGGTTTTATTAATGTCTTTTGTCGTATCCTTATGGAGCTCTAAAACAATTTGCATGGTTTGTAATTTGAATTTGAAGTCTATGTTTGGATTCTAAAACAATGTTGTTTGTGATGTTTCAAAACTTAATCAATGGATGATCATCTTTAGTTTTATCATATAGTTGTTTGTTATGGTTGAATGCAATGATATTAAGCAAGTTACACATAATCACACTTCTGCAAAAGTCAGGGTGTGACTGTTTGGTATCAGAGCTTCGATTGTAGCAAACTAGGATTCTTTCTCGAGTCTAGACTACAATCATTAGGGCTCTCACGAAAATATTTTTACAACATGTTTTTATTAGATACACGAAATGCCCAGATCCAGGGAAACAAACATTTTTACAAACGGAAAGACGAGAAACACGATTGTAAGGTTACATTTGTGGTTTAGTCTGGGAGACTAGGAAGAATGGAAAGGATTTGTGAAGAATAATGAGGATACATGATATCATGATACATTGTCTTTGATTGCATACTAAATGATAGTGGTTAATATATGTGCATATGTTATGATTATTCTATTACAGACACTATGTCTTCATCCGAGAGCGGATTGTCCGATACTGATGACCCCATGGCTATTGTTTCCGATGGCGAGATCGCACAAGAGCCAGAGATCTTTACATCCGATACTGAGAGCGACCCAGACATGCTATCAGACGACGACGATGACTTCCAGCCGTTCGCGTTGCCTAATTTTGGAGATGACTTACCGCTTGCTGATGGTATTCCAGACGAGGATCCTTTTGTTATTCCCATTCCAGTCCATGATCATCTTATCATCGGGCATCCCGATGGTGAGCATATTGTGGCACCGATCCTCGCTCCTGTTCCTTTAGTGGTCATCCTTCCTGAGGATTGGCCTTTTGATGATCTGTTTGATGATGATGTTGATCTGTTTGTTGATGGTCCTCCTGATGACGCCCATGGTGATGGAGAGCTAGACAAGGACGTTGTTGCTATTCCACCTCTCGAGATTCCCGTTATTGAGATTTCCTCTGATACTAGTTTACACTCTGTCTCAGATTCCTTTGAGTCTGTGACGTCTTCCGCCTTGCAGGCAGTTGGGTTACGACGTTATGCCACTGATTCTGATGATGATACGGCCATGTCAGCTGCACCATCTCCTCCACACGACCCCGAGCCTGGTCTTGAGCCAGATTTTGTTCCTGTTGATCAGCCTGATGTTGCACCCGCTGATCCTGAGCCCTTACCTGATCATGACCCTATTCCTTTTGGCTTACCAGACATTGCACCCCTCATACCTGACGCAGTTCCTGCACCCGTTGACCCTCCTGTTATCGAGCCACTTATTCCTCCACCTGCACCCGCACCCGCTGATGTTGCTCCTTTTCATCATGCGGTGTCTGATGTCCATCGTGTTGATTTACCTATTGTTTTCTTATAGGACATACCCGCACCCCGTCCAGGGGAAGGTACTTCAGGCCAGTAGCCTAGTCATGACCCTCATATTTCAGCAGCTTTTCCACACATTCCCCAGTCTGCACCGTTTGCTCCTTTTACTTCTTCACCACTTGATGAGCCACTCCGATGGTTCCCACCGTATACTATGCCGATTTCAGATCCCTACCATCCCTCTCAGTTTGTTAGCTATACACGGGATGAGCTACTTTTATCACTTCAACTCCAGTATGAGATTATGAGTCGCGGGATTTGGGAGCTTGAGATGACACCGCGTCCTTTACCATGTCCTTGCCAACCTGCTTTTGTTTCCCCTCGTTCATCACCGTCTCCATTTTCACATCCACCTGCTCCTCTTACTCCATTTCCAGAGTTTGATGCTCGATTTCTCACTGTCGAGCAGCAGATCAGTTATCTGATGCGTCATGTCTATGAGCTTGAGAAGGAGCTAGCGCATGTGCGCAGCTTGCTTTTCTTTCCTCCACCTCCTCCTCCACCACCACCACCAGCATAGCTGGTTTTTGGTTTTATGTAGGTTGCATTTCTTTTGATGAGAGCACCACTATTGAGCCGAGCTTGTGAAGCCTTTTGGAGACCACCTTTTTATTGTATGACTTCTGTAGATTGATAGACTTGTTGGACAAGGGTAGTGTGACCCTGTGTTCCTTTTGATATGATACACTTTGTAAAGCATGTAACAATACTTTGTGGTCGATGATTAATGAAAGCTCAATCGTCATGTTCTCATTAAATACGTTGTTGATTTACATGTTTGTGCCATGATTGTGATGTTATATGCTTACTTGCTATGATAAATGCTAGTATACCTACGTACTATATAGTTATTATATGAATAAGACCTGACTTAACCAATCTTCTTCTTAGAAGATGCCTCCTCGAAGGAACACTCAGTTGCCCACAACCGAGGCAGAATTGCAAGAACGAATTTCACAGGCAATCGCACAACATGAGGCCCTACGCTCCGAACACAGCGGAGGTACCTCAGGGAATAACCCACCTCACGGTAATGTTTAAGTCACCCAAGACACATTACAATACGTTTGGACATTTCCAAGTGCGTTTTGCTAATGCTTTATGTAAATGATGTTGCTTGTGTACAGGCTGTACTTACAAGCAGTTTCTGGACTGCAAACCTCTGAACTTTGACGGTACTGGAGGTACCGTAGCTTTTGTGAGATGGGCTGAGAAGACAAATTCTGTGCTATGGATGAGTAAGTGTGCGCCAGAGCATCAAGTCACCTACATTTTTGTACTATTTCTCGATGGAGCTCTGTCATGGTGGAACCTTCAGGTTCAGACTCTAGGAGAGGCTGCAGCGTATGCTCTGACATGGGACGAGTTGAAAGAGCTTATGCGTAAGAAGTACTGTTCAAGGGCAGAAATTCAGAAGTTGGAAACCGAGTTTTTGAATCTGAAAATGGATGGTCCTAAGATAGCAGAATATGTGCAAAGATTCCATGATTTGTTTTGTGTTGTCCCCTACATGGTAGAACCAGAGTTCAAGCGAGTTAAACGTTTCATTTGGGGATTGGCGCCCCAAATACTGAGTATGGTGACTACTTCTAAGCCTCCGACAATTACTGAAGCCATTGACTTGAGTGTGGCTTTGACTGAGGAAGCGATTAGATTGGGCAAGTTTTCAATCTCTGAGCAGAAGAAGAAAGAGACTCATGTGGAGTCATCTGGAGAGAACAAAAGGAAGTTCTCAAATTTCAAGAAGGGTACCCAAGGAAACAACAGCGGTACTAATAAGCGTAGAGATGCTAACCCACCAGCCGAGGTCCGGACTGGTGCTGCAAGTTTTGAGAACAAAGGAAAAGGATACATGGGTACTCTGCCCAAGTGTGATATTTGTCAGCATCATCACACTGGACGATGTAGGTATGGGAAATGCGAGAACTGTGGCAAGGTAGGGCATGCCAGGGAGGCGTGCTGGTACGGTGCTGGACGAATGAATGGAGGATCTGGTGGAAATGGTAATGGAAACCGCAACGGTAATGAGAATCAGACTGGAAATCGCAATCAAGGAGGAAATGGAAACTTCGGTAGAAATGGAAATCGTGGTGGTTTTGGAAATCAAGCTGGTAACGAAAATCGTGGAGGAAACAACAATCAGGGCGGAAATGGAAATGGGAATGGGCGCGGCCAAGGTTGTTTTGGTTGCGGTGATGTAGGGCACTTTAAGCGGGATTGCCCAAAGAACAGCCAAGCCCATGGAAGAGTATTCAACATTGGAGCTAGGGAAGCTCGTCGGGATCTGAACGTAGTCACTGGTACGTTCCCTATTAATCAACATTTTTCATCTGTGCTATTTGATACTGGTGCTGACTATAGCTTCGTATCCCTAGAGTTTAAGGATATACTTGGGTTAGTTGCAAGTAAGTTAGATATCCCGTATTCGATAGAACTAGCTAATGGAAAGCTGGTAGAAGCCAAAGAAGTAATTAGAGGCTGTGTGATAGAGCTTGGAGAGCAGGAGTTTGCGATAGATCTTCTTCCAGTTGAGTTGGGAAGTTTCGACGTGGTAGTTGGAATGGATTAGTTGTCGAATAATCGAGCTGAGATCGTATGCCATAAGAAGATTATCCGCATCCCGATGGCGAATGAAGAGACGATCGTGATTCATGGGGAGAAGCAGGATACGCCTCTACGGATTATCAGTTGTTTGAAGGCACGGAAGTTTTTACATAAAGGATGTGTTGCCTTCCTAGCTCACGTTGTTGATAAAGAGGCCGAAGAACCGAAGCTCGAAGATATCCCTGTGGTAAGAGAATATCCTGAAGTCTTCCCCGAAGACTTGCCAGGATTACCGCCCCAACGACAAGTCGAGTTCCGCATTGACTTGGTTCCAGGCGCCGCGCTTGTAGCCAAGGCACCTTATCGACTTGCGCCTTCAGAGATGCAAGAGTTGTCGACGCAGCTTCAGGAGTTATTAGACAAGGGATTCATCAGACCAAGCTTCTCGCCTTGGGGAGCTCCGGTACTATTTGTCAAGAAGAAGGATGGTAGTTTTCGTATGTGCATTGACTACCGAGAGCTGAACAAGTTAACCATCAAGAATCGGTATCCTTTGCCGAGGATTGATGATTTATTCGATCAACTTCAGGGTTAAAGTTATTACTCCAAGATCGATCTTCGATCAGGTTATCACCAGCTGTGGATTCAAGAAGAGAGTATACCAAAGACTGCCTTCAGGACTCGTTATGGGCATTACGAGTTTCTAGTGATGCCATTTGGTTTGACAAATGCGCCGGCAGTATTTATGGACTTAATGAACCGAGTTTGCAAGCCATATCTCGATAAATTCGTGATTGTATTTATCGATGATATTTTGATCTATTCACGGATAAAAGAAGATCATGAGCAACACCTTAGAGCCATCTTAGAGTTGCTAAAGAAGGATAAGCTCTATGCTAAGTTCTCGAAGTGCGAATTTTGGTTACGTGAGGTACAGTTCCTTGGTCACGTGGTAAACGAGGATGGAATTCATGTGGATCCCACCAAGATCGAGGCGATTAAGAATTGGGAAACTCTGAAGACGCCAATCGAGATCCGACAGTTTTTGGGTTTAGTAGGGTATTATTGCAGATTCATTGAGGATTTTTCCAAAATCGCTCAACCGCTGACCTCCCTTACTCAAAAGGACAAGAAGTATGATTGGGGAGATAAACAAGAAGAAGCTTTTCAGCTGCTAAAGAACAAGCTTTGCGATGCACCTATATTATCCCTACCCGAAGGCACCGATGACTTCGTGGTATACTGTGACGCCTCGCGTCAGGGATTGGGCTGTGTGCTAATGCAGCGACAAAAGGTTATCGCTTATGCTTCACGCCAATTAAAGGTTCACGAGAAGAACTACACCACGCATGATTTGGAATTAGGCACAGTGGTGTATGCTTTGAATATTTGGCGGCATTATCTGTATGGTACTCGTTGTACTATCTTTACAGATCACAAGAGCCTTCAACACATATTCGATCAGAATGAGCTTAACATGAGACAGCGACGTTGGGTTGAGTTGTTAAATGATTATGATTATGGAATCAAATACCATCCAGGAAAGGCGAATGTAGTGGCAGACGCCTTAAGTCGAAAAGAAAGGATCAAGCCCATAAGGGTTAGCGCTTTGGAAATGATTATTCAGACAGACCTCTCGTTGCGTATTCGTGCTGCACAAAGAGAAGCTCTTAAGAAAGAAAACTTGAAGGCTGAATATCTCCGTGGGATGGAGAAAAGGCTGGTACCCAATGAGGAAGGAACCTTGTATTTTATGGGACGAATTTGGGTTCCGCTTTTTGGAGGTCGTAGGGATGTTATTTTTTATGAAGCTCATAAATCGAGGTACTCGATCCACCCAGGATCGGACAAGATGTACCAAGATTTGAAGGATTATTACTGGTGGCCAAGACTTAAGGGCGATGTGGCTACTTATGTTGGGAAATGTTTGACTTGCGCCAAAGTGAAGGCCGAGTATCAGAAGCCTTCAGGTCTCCTACAGCAACCTGAGATACCCATCTGGAAGTGGGAACAGATTTCAATGGACTTCATCACGAAGTTGCCCAGAACACCCAGAGGTCATGATACGATTTGGGTAATCGTGGACCGCTTGACAAAGTCTGCGCACTTTTTGCCGATCAGAGAAAAGGATAACACAGGTAAGCTAGTTGAGCTATACTTAAGGGAGATAGTAGCACGTCATGGAGTGCCTATCTCGATAATATCAGATAGAGATGGAAGATTTGTGTCGAGGATTTGTCAATCTTTCCAGGTAGCTTTTGGTTCTCAGCTGAATCTGAGTACTACTTTTCACCAGCAGACTGACGGCCAAAGCGAGAGAACAATTCAAACGCTAGAAGATATGCTACGTGCTTGCGTAATGGACTTGGGTGGCAGTTGGGACACTCACCTACCTTTGGTAGAGTTTTCCTATAACAACAGCTACCATACAAGCATCCAAGCTGCATAATTCGAGGCTCTCTACGGACGCAAGTGTCGATCACTGTTATGCTGGGCAGATGCAGGTGATAGACAACTGGTTGGTCCCGAACTGGTCCAAGAGACAACTGATAAGATCATGCAGATCCGAGAGCGCATCAAGGCGGCTTGTGATAGACAAAAGAGCTATGCGGACCAAAGACGAAAACCTTTGAAATTCGAAGTGGGTGATATGGTTTTGTTGAAAGTCTCACCTTGGAAAGGTGTGGCACGCTTTGGGAAGCATGGTAAGTTAAACCCACGATTTATCGGACCGTTCAGAATTTTGGAAAGAGTTGGTTCTGTAGCATTCAAGTTGGAGCTACCAGCAGAACCTAATGGTGTTCATGATACATTCCATGTATCTAATTTGAAGAAAAGCCCAACTCAAGAAACAGCGGTTATCCCTGCGGATGAGGTTCATATTGACGACACACTCCACTTTACCGAAGAACCCGTTGAGGTTACAGATTGGAAGGTTAACAAGACTCGGAGGAGTAGTGTTAAGCTCGTCAAAGTTAGATGGACTGCGCGTCACGGCCCAGAGTTCACTTGGGAGCGTGAAGACCGTATGAAAGCTAAGTACCCGCATTTGTTCCCCAACTCCCCTGCAGCTAGTAGTAAAGCTTAAAATTTCGGGACGAAATTTTCTTAACAGGGGGAGAATGTGACAACTGTCAAAATTCCAGGTATCCGTACAATTATTAAACAATGATTAGTGCTTAATGACTGTGCTGAATTACAATTAATGACTTGAATTGCCTTCAGATTATTGCTATGATACATACATGTGCATCACATATGGCTTAATGTCATATCATTATTGCATGAGAACTTTATTGACTCAAATGATGCACGAAACACAGTTAGCACAGTTATCAGACAAATCAGAAAAATGTTGACGGAATTCAGTACATAGACAGACATTGTGTTGAGACACAGAATGAGCCAGAAACCAAGTATTACACTAGTATAGTGTGTAGGAAAGTAAGGATCACAAAACTGTCTTCCTAGAGATAGTTTAAGTGCCGGAAAGTGCCTAAAACTCACATAAACTGCAGAATTCAGCAAAAATCAGCATTTAAACACTCTAATACCATGCAGAAATATGGTTAAATGGTCATGGATGCTTCCCTAAGTGTCGGGAATCAAAACTGTCACAAAAGGTAACATAAAGCTCACTAAACTGCATAGTTTAGCACCTTGACGAACCGGTAACCAACCGAACACCCGGACACTACCCGAAACACCAAATTTTCACTAGAAGCATTGTTTTAACATTACCAAGCTAGTTATGGTTCCCGAACAACAACTAGTAACTAAATACCTAACTAATACTTGATTTCTAACTACTTAACTAACTATTTAGTTGAAACCTAAGCCTAAGACCCCCCCCCCCCCACCTACTAATCGGCCAACAAGGGCCCCACCATGGATTTTATTTAGTTATTTTATTGGATCATGTTGTTCTTTTTAAAAACATATTATACAATGGAAATTACATGTTGGTGGATATAAGTATAAACTCCTAGAACTATAACCATCATTCTTTCACACACTTAACACCCACACCACTTTTTCTCTTCTTCCCCCTTCACCTCTCGGCCGAACATAACCACCCACACACCACCATCATTCAATCTTGTTCCATTCAATCTATATACATACAAGGGTGTTAGAAGCATAGTAAGGAAGCTTGGAGCTTGTAGAAGTTGAAGGACCTTCACCATTTGCTTTTATCAACATCATTTTCTCTAGTGATCATCCCTAGCCTTGAGCTAGTAGTAAGAACACTATACTCTTCATTTCACTTCATATTTTGTTGGTTAAAAGAAGATACATGTTGTTAATCATGATGAACACTAAGAATTAAGAACATGAAACATGAACATAAGCTTAAAATCTTAAGAAATCATGTTGTTTAGTGTTGTTGTGCTACTTGATGATTGATTGTGTATGTTAATGATGTAGATCATCATATGATCTTGCTAGATAATTATTAAAAACATAATCTAGCAAGATGAGAGGATGAAAATGTTAAAGATCCATAGATCATCCTCACATAAATCATGAACTTGAAAGTATGAAATGTTTTTCTTGTAAAGTGATGAACAAAGTAAGTATAAAGTCTTGTAAATCTAAGATTTCAAGAATGATTTTTCAAGAAACCAAGTTAAAAATACAAAGTTTACTTAATCTTGGTTCTTAAAGAAATCAACCATGTTTTTAGTGGTTAATCAAGTGTAGGAACACATATATAACAAGAAAAATCCAAGAAGAAATATTTTTTGAAAATGTAATTACAAGTTGTGAAGATCTAATTTCTTCAAAAATGGAGTTTTTAAATAAACAACCACACTTTAAAGGGTAACTAAGCTCACTAAACACACTAGTAAGTTACTACACATTTTTGTAAATTTTCAAGTTCATGAGGTATTAGTCTATGCTTGTTTTTGGCAAGATGGTAAGTGTAAATTGATTTGTTGATGATTGTGTTGATTTACAAAAGAAAATGATATGCCTTGAAGGCATGGAAACCTCTATTTTTAGGGAAAACTATGGCAAAATTTTTCTAAAACTTAAACACTTAGAAAAATATTTCTAAACAAATATTTACAAGTATATTTCAAACCATGAATTTTACAAAAAGTTTGCCAAAAATTACAAATATTGGAGGATGATTTTTGTAAATAAAAGTGACTAAATATGTATTTAGGAAAATATATATTTAGAAGTCACCATGTGTGTGATTATTTGTATTATTATGTATATTAGTTATATTATTTTAGGACTTGAAATAATATAACTCATCATAATACCAAGAAATTACAATCCAAAATATTACCAAAATTCCAAGGAATAAATATACAAATTATAATCACAATATCGGAGAAACCAAACAAAGGAATATAACTCACAAAAATATTCCGGAAATTTTATTCAAAAGTATATTTTGGTAATTAGTATTTTGGACACCAAAAGAACAAAAATATGATTTTTACAATTATTACAAAATTATATCATATTTTTTACAAGAAAAAAATATATTATTTTTTTTTGGCGAATAAAGATATATATTTTCTTGGAATTAATAGAAGATATATTATTTTTGGAAGAAAATATATTTTCTCAAACAAACATGAAATACAATATATTTTTGGGGTGAAAAATATATTTTCTTGAATAAACATGAAATACATTATTTTTGAGAGAAAAAAGTATTTTCTTAAATAAACTTGAAATATATTATCTTTGGATGAAAGATGGATTTATATATATATTTTCTAAGTTGGACTTGAAGATATACTATTTTTGGAAATTACATGAAAATACAATTATTTTTGCCAAAGGAAAATTATGAATAATTTTTCTAAGTAATATTTCTTAAAATATATATTGTGGAAATCTATATTGATGTATTTTTTTATTAAAGATAATATTCCTGAAAAGTTAATACAAAATTAAGTATAAGAATACTTAACAATTACAAGAAAATACGTATTTTCGTACGTAAAAATACACTCCGGAATACGACACCAATACATGACAAAAATATACAAGGATAAGAATACGAATACTAATACACCCATCCTTGAGGAAACATTCATGTATAAATACACAAAGGTGTGAAGTTAAAATATATTATTTTAACTATTATTCCAAAATTTAATAAATATAATTTAAGTTAAAATATTTATTATTTTAAATAATTATATAACTTGGAATAATATTGAAGACACAAAGAAAGGTAACTCAAAGTCACAAATTAATATAAAGTCAAGGCACGACCCGCTCGTCTAATAAACTGTAGTACGTTGTAGGTAGTCGTGTACACCAGAAGAAGCTTTGAGTTACCGTTGGTTACGAAGAACGCAAGACTGTGAGTTCATGTCCCCCTTTTCTTTTAGTTGTTTTCGTTTTATAACTTCGGGGGTGAAATACATGTTACAAATGTTACATTGATTACAAATGGTATGGTTAGTCAAGAAATGAACAGTTTGATCTTGTGAATGGGTAGGCGTTAACTTGAGACCATTAATCCTATTATAAGGACCGAGGGGCATGAGTGATAGATCTATTTGGGTGTTGCGAGCCCACCCATGGGTCCACGAGTTGGCCGCATGTGGTGACTATGTCGTTCCAGCCGGGTGGGCTGGTACGAAATACGCAAAGGATTGAGCCTTCCTACACCGTTACACACACATTAATGACCTTGCAAATCATTAATCGATCTGTTCATATTCTCTTTCATACCGGGTTTACAAACATACATACTTATAATGATTTCAAAGGTTTATTCGTGCACACATATAAACACATGAACTCCCTCAACTTTTGTTGATGTTTTCAAACTACATGTATTTCAGGAAATTAAGTGAGGATCTGGCGGGCGTTTGGAAGTTTCAAGTGATGTTGGAAATAAAAGATATTATCCGGTGTCTAAGGGTTGGATAGTGTGTCTTATCCTGGATAAGACACATCATTCAAAGCCTGGTTTTTATTAATGTATTTTGCCGAGTCCTTATGGAGCTCTAAAACAATTTGCATGGTTTGTAATTTGAATTTGAAGTCTCTGTTTGGATTCTAAAACAATGTTGTTTGTGATGTTTCAAAACTTAATCAATGGATGACCATCTTTAGTTTTATCATATAGTTGTTTGTTATGGTTGAATGCAATGATATTAAGCAAGTCACACATAATCACGCTTTTGCAAAAGTCAGGGTGTGACATCATAGTCCATGGGGGATGCCCCTCCAAGGATGGAACCAAGGAAATGGGTGATGACCCTACCCTACATAGTTAATTTAGTTATTTTTTTAAATTCATCTAGTTTTTTTAACATTTAATAAGATATAAAACTAAAATCATTAATATTAAAAACCAAACATTACATAATATTAAAAACCAAACATTACATAAGTTTAAAAAACATAACCTAAAAAGATAAAAATCCTAAGAAGTACCCCACTTTTTCATGATCTTTTCTTTCATTTTTTTTTAAATCACTCGCTCTTCTTCCGGATAATTGTCTATATTGGTTGTCATTATCTCCCAATCTTTATGATCAATCTTTTCATTCTTCAACCGAACCCGTTCTTCCACCTCACGTTCTTTCGCTTTTGCCTTTTGGGCCATGAGCTCGATAATCTAACCCACGCTTTCACTAACGCCTCCTCCTCGATCCTTGTCTAAGGTTTTGCCTTAGCTTTCGAAGGTTGATCTTTGTCGCCCGCCACTTGCTTTCCTTTTTTCCGTTTCGAGGATTGCGGTTGCGTCTCCGGAACACATTCAATGTCATCTTCTACAGGTTGTGGTTGGTGTGACGATTCTACCGGTGTTGGCAAAGGTTGTGGTTGAGATTGAAGTGGTGAGTTGAATGGGTTTCGCATCATCATTTGTTGTAACGATTGCATTTGTTGCATTGATTGGAGTTGGTTCAATTGCGAGAAAGCATTGGGTGTTTGTTGGAAACCCGAGAAAGGGTTGAGAGAAAATTGCGAGGATGTCCAACTCGGTTCCATCGAAGGATAGTAGCCGGGTAAAAACGTTTTGGTTCGGGTTTGGGTTTGGGTTCGGGTTAGCGTTTGGGTTCGGGTTGGGGTTTTTCGGGTTGTATAGATCCATTGCAAAAGTAGAAGAGTTTTATAAAAAGTAGAAGAATTGTATAAAAAGTAGAAGAATTGTATAAAGTTGTGAGAGATAATTGGTTGAAAGGGGTAAAAATTGGGGTGTTTTGGGTGTATTTATAGGTAAATTTATTAAAAAAAAATTAGTTTTAAGAAATTTGCCCATTGGATACTATTTAATGAAAATTGATTTTTTTTAAATAATAACCGTTGTCAAACGGATGGATTTTTTGTCCTTTTGTAACCGTCTCCAATGTCCCAGCCTCGAGATTTGGACAACGACGAACCACCCGGGATGGTGTTGAGGCCCGGCGACGGTCTAGGATGGGCCAAGCCGAGCCCCACACCGAATGGCCTTATGTTTGCGTTCAACAATCCCATTTTGTTGAGGAAGTTGTCAAATATAAAATACCTTTACTTAGCAAGTAGGCACTTTGAGTGGAACCAGATCCTAACTCAAAAGCATTATCAAAATGAATGCACTTTATAGTTGTACCAAATTGAGTAGTAACCATATCAATGAAAACCTGAAGGACAGGAAAAGCATTGTTTTTTTTTTTGAGTTAATTACTGTTTTCGTACCTGTGGTTTGTCAAAAATTACTATTTCAGTCCATTAGTTTAAAAATTGCGATTTCAGTCCTTGTGGTTTCACTTTCGTAACCATTTCAATCCATTTATTCTATAAGTATATGGACTGAAATGGTTACAAGGTGGATTGAAATAGTTACGAAAGTGAAACCACAGGGACTGAAATCGTAATTTTTAAACTAATGGACTGAAATAGTGATTTTTGACAAACCACAGTGACGAAAACAGTAATTAACTCTTTTTGTTTTTTTGGAAAGTAAACAAGTCCACGTGATTCTACTAAAATCATCCACAAGAGTGAGACTGTTGTTTAGTGGAGAACAAACACAGTGATTGGGTTGAATTGTATTGAGATTGTATTATAATGCTAGGGTTACAGAATATAAGGTGTTTATATAGAACACCATTTTATACATTTACCCCTACACTATGACATATTGTTTACTTTCTGACACTCCCCCTCAAGTTGAGTAGTGGGATCACCAATACTTAACTTGCTCAAACAGCTACTAAAGGCGTTTCCGTTGACGGCTTTTGTGAGTATATCTGCGAGTTGATCTCTTGACGAAACATACGGGAGTTCTATGATTCTTTCTTCCAACTTTTCTTTGATGAAATGTCAATCTACCTCCACGTGTTTTGTTCGATCATGTTGAACTGGGTTTTCTGAGATTTGTATTGCAGTTGTATTGTCACACATAACTTTACTAGGAACCTTTTGGGAAAAACCAATGTCTTCTAGCAGCTTCCTGATCCAAAGAACTTCGCTTAACCCTCGAGCTATACCTCTAAATTCCGCTTCTGCACTCGACAGAGCGACTACCTTCTGTTTCTTACTCCTCTAGGTAACGAGGTTTCCACCAACCAAAGAAAAATATCCTGATGTTGACCTTCGGTTTCCCTTATCTCCTTCCCAGTCTGTGTCAATATAGAGCTCAACATTTAAATGTCCATTTGTTTTGAATAATACTCCATGGCCTGGAGTTCCCTTGAGATATCTTAAAATTCTCTGAGCAGCTTCCATGTGGGCATCTTGAGGTTGATGCATGAACTGACTCACCACTCCAACAGCATAAGCTATATCAGGGCGAGTGTGAGAGAGATAAATTAACTTGTCCATGAGCCGTTGATACCTTTCTTTGTCTGCAAGTTCTCCATTGATTTCCATGTGAAGATTGTGATTCACCACCATTGGAGTATCTGCTGGTTTACAATCAATCAACCCAGTTTCTGCTAGGAGATCAAGGACATACTTCTTTTGGCAGATGAAAATCCCCCGTTTAGACCTGAGAACTTCTATCCCGAGGAAATACTTGAGATTCCCAAGGTCTTTCATTTCAAACTTTGAAAACATATTTCTTTTCAGCCATGCTATTTCTTCTATATCATCTCCGGTAATAATCATGTCGTCTACATATATGATCAAGCAAGTTACAAGACCGTTTCTTCTCTTGAGGAACAGAGTATGATCAGCGTTACTTTGGTGATACCCATACTCTTTCATGGCTAAAGTGAACTTTCCAAACCATGCCCAAGGAGACTACTTTAGCCCATAAAGGGACTTTTTCAACCGACAAACTTCCCCTTCTTTAAAACCCCCTGAAAAACCTGGAGGTGCTTCCATGTAGACTTCTTATGTTAGGTCTCCATGGAGAAAGGCGTTTGTAACATCAAAATGGTGAAGAGGCTACTCCTTATTGGCTGCTACAGAGAAGAGAACTCTGATGGTATCCATTTTTGCAACCGAAGAAAAAGTCTCAGAGTAATCGATCCCATACGTCTGAGTGTAACCCTTGGCTACAAGCCGAGCTTTGTATCGCCCAATGGAACCATCTGGTTTATATTTGATTGAAACACCCACCGGCATCCAACTGTTTTCTTTCCTTTAGGAAGAATGCACTTCTCCCATGTGTTGTTTTTCATAAGAGCACACATCTCCACTTCTATTGCTTCTTCCCAGTTCTTGTTACCTTGAGCTTCCTTTATGGAATTAGGTATTTGTTCAGGGTATAGTGAAGTAACAAATGCTTTCGCACTGTTAGATAAGTTCCCGTTGACCATATTAGCTACAGGATACCTTGAATTTCTGGTTTCCCTCTCTGGGGAGTACCGTTTTGGAGGAACCCCTCTATTGGCTCTAGGAGGAAGAGAGTATTTTCCGGTTGTCTCTGCTGCACCTGGTGGTACAACATGTTCAACCACTGGTTCAATTTCAACCTGTTCAACATTTGGTTCAACCTGTTCTGTAGGTTCTATTGTTGTCTCATAGTTACAAGACGGCGCATGACATTCAGGGTTCTTAGTATTTCTTACCTCAGGTATCACGTTGGATGGACTTTCTTCAGTGGTACTGTGCTTCGCAGATTGCGTGGCTGTGTTTGAATGACTCGCAGTACTGTGAGGATTTTCTGTTGTTACTTCTTCAGATGAGGGAAGTTGGGTTAGCCAACTCAGAGGGTCTATACATTCATTCTCCCCCTGACCACTGAGTTGGGTGTCATAAAAGTAGTTTGTTTCAAGAAAGTCAACGTTCATTGTGGTGAACATTTGATGAGTTTTTGGATTATAACACCGGTAACCTATTTGTTCAATCCCGTAACACCTCGAAAATTCACGTCCTATAATGTGTTGACACGTGTCATAAAGCATGAATGTGTGATAGAATACTCTAGAGGGACTAAAGTTGACAAACATGGATAGTATGTGAAAATAAGGGTTCAAAATCTCAACAATGGATGAATATACTTTACAATAACCCTACATAATGTTTATACCCTTAAACGAATGAATCATGGATCATACGAAGATAACGGTGAAAGAAAGTGAGAGATTTCAAACTACAGGGTTAATTGTGTCAACATGTTTAAAGTATACCTCTGAGTGACCTTTTAGCAAACCCGAAGCTTTGTAATGATTAATTATGCTCACTAGAATACATGATAAAAATTTCACCAAGTTTCATTATCGTATGAGAAAGTTATGATCAAATTCGCACTCGAGGGGTTAAAGCGTCAACGTTGAAAATTATGACTTTTCGGGTAAACAAAAAGTTAACCGAGGACTTAACAAAGTGGGTATAAGTCTTGAAGCCCTTATAAATCATTTTAGAGGGTTCATAATGCAAGAAATAATTGTCAAAACAACTTTTTATGGGCCAAGGACCAAAACACAAAAATCTAAAAGTTGATTTGGATCAGAGGGGGCGTCGCGCGACACGAGGAACCCTAGGGGGACCTACGCGTGACGCGAGGGGTCCTCTGATCCGAAAACTTTGGGCTGAGGTCTGCTAGGTGCATTATAACCGACTTAAGAAGATATTTTCCACTCCATGGGCGACCCCTACATGCTTTTAGACCTTAGGGGCACATGTAAATGATCTGGGAACAATGCTAGACTTGTGTGGCATGATCATGAGCAACCAAATTCACTATAAAAGGCCCTTATGTTGCAACATTATGATCACACCTTCCATCTGCATTTGTGGAGCATCTCTGAAGCTCAAGGGCCTTCACTAGGCATCCCTGGTCGTGCATTAGACTTTGGTAAGTACCCTTGACCTTCCTTAATTGAGTTTTACTTAGTTATTAGCTTAAAAGTCAAACCGTCGTAATTAACGTTTGACTTAGCGATTAATCATTAATGGTTCAGTGATTTGTCGAATTGAAGGTAGTTATAAGTTGGTATTTATGTGGGCAATAAACCCTTAAAAGGGCACCCTCTGATTCCCACTCTAACTAGATCAAATGTCGGGTCAAAGTTGTTTATAAAAAGTCAACAGAACCATAATTTGCGAATTAACATGTAATTAGCAATGTAGAAGGCATGTAACCTATTTTACCACTCATATAACTTAGTAATAAATGTAAGAACGTGTCTAAGAATGTTCGACCCGACAATTTTCTGTTTAGACCCGGTTCAGAACCGAAAGTCGCAAAACTTTGACTTTTGCTTTGACTTCAGTTCTGACCCGATTTGATATGATTTGGAAATGCCTTAGAGCTTCCTTAGGACCAGGTTACATGATAGTATAACCCTCTGTGGTTGGTTCGTTGATTGTCCGATTCGTTTACATATTTTCGTTAATTGCCAAATGTTGACCAATATGCCCTTTTTACCATAAAACGAGAATTTAAGAAATATGAAAGGCCAATAATCTTTACTACTGATTTATAAACATGTCCCTAAAATTTCACATCATTTGGAGGTCTAGATTAGGAGTTATGCTCAATGACGTAATTAGAACGCTTTTAGTAATTTAACAGCGTCATTAGCATAAAGCCTATCTAAACCCAATTTTTGACACCAAACCTTTTACCCACTGATGTAATATAATATTTTGGGATTTTTGAAGATTTTTAATTATTTTTAACCTGCTCATAACCTAAGGTTATGACGTTGATTCGGTAAATACCGATTATACCCTTTTTGGTTATAAAATGAGTTCTACATAATATTTTGACACCAATCCAATTTCTACTGATTTTAAATAATAAATGAAGTATTTTGAACTTTATAACCTGATCAGAAAACTCATATTTCCTGTATAACCCGGAAATCGCTTAAAATGGCTTTTTACGCGTATTAAACACCTAGTATGGGTTTAAAACCATTTTGTCACATAAGACTTCTCACCAATTGATATGACCTGTTAAAATAAGTTATTTTACTGATGTATTTGGACCCGAATCTCAGAATTTCATTTAATCCCTTTTATAATCTTTAAAATGACCAAAATACCCCTACGGGGCTTAAATTAAGGTTAAACTCGTTTTGGGCATAATGGAAGGTATCCTACTGATATCACAACCTATTTAAGGCATGTTAACTTAGAAAACCTGTAAATGACTCTCATGATTAACCGTTACGCCTCTAGCGCGTTCGGTTCGGTTTATGTAACTAGTTGGCATAAACTAGCCGAAACGGGTCAAACCTTATCGTTTTTATCTCAAAATCCAGAATGTGTTTAGATTACCCATATTTCCTGCTAATAAATGAAGTATTTTGAACTTTATAACCTGATCAGAAAACTCATATTTCCTGTATAACCCGGAAATCGCTTAAAATGGCTTTTTACGCGTATTAAACACCTAGTATGGGTTTAAAACCATTTTGTCACATAAGACTTCTCACCAATTGATATGACCTGTTAAAATAAGTTATTTTACTGATGTATTTGGACCCGAATCTCAGAATTTCATTTAATCCCTTTTATATTCTTTAAAATGACCAAAATACCCCTACGGGGCTTAAATTAAGGTTAAACTTGTTTTGGGCATAATGGAAGGTATCCTACTGATATCACAACCTATTTAAGGCATGTTAACTTAGAAAACCTGTAAATGACTCTCATGATTACCCGTTACGCCTCTTGCGCGTTCGGTTCGGTTTATGTAACTAGTTGGCATAAACTAGCCGAAACGGGTCAAACCTTATCGTTTTTATCTCAAAATACAGAATGTGTTTAGATTACCCATATTATACAAGTCTTCAAACTTTTCGGGTCTAAATCACATTCTATTCCGGTCTTCGCTTAATCGTGCGTTTGAACCGTATCTTTCCTTAAAACTAACCGGTCTAAGTTTATGCTTAAATAAAGACCCGTTAGGATTCTAAAAGGTTATTATAAACCTTCGTTCCAGAATAGGAGACCCGGTAAAAGCTACACGCACTTGCTATTTGTGATTGATACTTGCAAAGGTAAATACTTTTAACTTATTTTCCCTATACGGGCTTGGGGTACGGTATATAAAATACCGCTTGGTCCGGCATTGAATCTTTAATCGAATAGAGGTTAAATCATTGATATGCCTGTTTTGAAATGTTTTGTTTGCTTAAAGCCTTTGGGGGGTTAATGACCATGTCCCGGATATCCTTGGCATCATCTTACGAGATGGCCACGACCTGAGCACGGGGTGTAGGCGTACACCCGTCAGTGCATAAATAAATAATGTGGTGTGTCTATTGATCTTTAACCCGGTCTACGGATCGGGCTACTGAACGTATAAGGAACATGTAATTCTTTTACAAGTATTATATTCAAATAATTATCCCAAGTTATAAAAAGTTTGTGCCACGAGCATTCAAATCAATTTTTTTAAACTTTTCAAAATGAGTCGGTTGAATGTATTTACCAGTGTAAACTGACGTATTTTCCAAAAAAGGTTAAGTGCAGGTACTACGCGAACTAGGCTGGCTTTCTCCTAGCGTCCACAATAAGTTTCGCAAGCTTGGATGTCAAAACTGTTGAACAATGTTTCCTATTTATTTTTGATCCACCTGTGGTTAAATTTCAACTTTTGTGATACTTGATATTACAATTATATTCGGTTGAAATATATCTTTCATTTGCTTCCGCTGTGCGTTTAATTATTGTGTTGTTTGACTGTAATGTTACCAACTACGTCACGATACTCCCCACCGGGCCCACCGGTCAAGCGTGGAGATATCGGGGTGTGACAGGTTGGTATCAGAGCCAACGCTGAGTGAATTAAACACTAGCCTTTTGTGTTTAATCTCAGTTACACAATTGCACATTCATAAATTTTCGAGTCTAGACAAAGAACATAGGAACAATCCAAATTTGTTTTAATTTTTAACTTTGTCTTTTATTTTATATATATTCTTGTTGTTATCTTTTTTTTATTGACATGAAATATGCCACCAAGAATGAGAAGAGAAGGACGAGGAAAGGGGCCGATGAGCGCCCCCAACGATCAGGAAGCCGGGCCTTCGCACCGGCGAGCTCCTTCTACTACTGCGAGTACCGATCCGCAAGGAGCCTGGAGGACCTATACAGAGCCCGCTAGACAATCTGTCTCGCACAGATCAACACCTCCCTATCGTCATTCCTATGGGCCGCATTCGGAAAACGAGCCCGATAACCCACAGCCTTCATATATACCTCTCCAGCGATCCCTTTCGCACAATTCCTTTGGCAACCCCACTCCTGTCTTTCAGGGCCGGTTCAACCCGGCAAACTATATTCAAGAACCAGTGGGTTTTAACCCATTGGGACCAGAGGACCACTTCTCAGAAGACAATACAATGGACATGGACGAGGACACGGATCCCGTCAAACCTGCAAGCGGTACCCCCAACCATCCCATCAAGATCTCTGATGGATCTTCTTTCCACGGATCACCCTACGGTGGTCCAGACAGTTTTCAAGCGAGGTTTAACCAACATGAATGGTACTTCACACCTTCTCACCATTCATCACCTCACCACCAGCAGCAGCAGCAGGATCCCTCTGGGGATTCACGTTTCGTGGCAGTCACGCCACCGCCTCCACCGCCGCCAGTTCATCAAGCACCTCCAGAACCACCAAGGCGTAGGAGAACGGGCGCACGTATGTCTGCGCGAGCAGGGGATTTCCACTTTAGCACCCCTCGACACTCCAGTGGCAGTCACTATCCGCCACTGCATGAGGACCCACAAATGGGTGGGCCCTCAAACCCAATTCCTGGGGTGAGTTCTGCACCAGTTGCACCACATCCACCACCGATGGGTTTTGATAACCCGGTTCCTGCATACGCCGGTTCAATGGCGTACAATCCGTTTGAGCAGTTGGCTCACACCCATTATAACTATGCTGAACTCGACCCGTACCTGGTCGCGGTGAACTACAACGCCCTACATCCGGAAGGACCGTATGGAGCTCCTTGGGGAGTGGGATATCCAACTCATGGATATCAAGTACCTGCTCGACCACCGATTCGACAGCAGTCGCAGCCACCACGATTTTCCCCACCGGAACAGGAGGAAATCCTCCAAAGACTAAGTCGGGTGGAGCATGAGTTTCAGGAAGAACGCAGGAACAACAGGGGATTCCTCAAGGGCCTGGCAAGCTTGCTGAAGGGGAAGAAGAAGAGGGATAATTAAATCCCCATATGTACCGTTTCAATCAAGTCCCTACGTGGACATTTATCTGTATATTTAGTCCCTGCGTGGGCTTGTCTTTTTAGTCCCTGCGTGGACATCTATTCTAGTATTGGTCCCTGCGTGGACTTGTATTTTAGTTTGGCCCCTGCATGGGTGAATTGTTCTGTTAAAAGTCCCGTTTAGGGCGATGTGTACTCTTTTAAATGTTAATGGAATGTTAAGATTATAAATATCATTTTGTCACTATATGCATAAATATATTATACGTGAAATAAATAAATCAAAATCATTCATTTTTAAATTAATCTGCCTATTATATATTAAATAAGAATCTCAAAGGTATAACCTAGCTTACATATCATTATAAGACTTAGCCAAGATGGTAAGACCTGTTTAAAAGATTCGGATCCCTATTAACATCTGAAAACATGTTAACGCTCCTGGCAGACGTGATTCGTTAAAATCACACACGTCATTCTTATATAAGGATTCTTCAAAAGATTCCTAACATAACTTAATGATCTATAAATCATGGGTTTAAATCATCAATTAAGATGATCATATTTTGACCATACATTGGTAATATAGGGCCTACGGGCCATACTCATTGTCATATAAGACAAAAGACAGTAGTAGTCTACGACTCCCTGTCAGAGAAAGGTAATGAACTATGTTCAAACCTTAATGCCTTGATTCTCCGAAATCATGGCTTATGATTTAAAAAATGTCCCTGTGACTAGGCCTTTTGTGCTAATAATACTGTTATTGTTTGATAATTAGGATAGGTTATAATAAAATCCTAAATAAATGTGAGTAACAAATTAACCAAATGTGGTCTATGTTTACCATGGTTAATGAATTGCCCTAAAAGGCAATTCCATAATAAACTCCCAAATAAATTATTGTCGATATCTTATGTAACAGTTCAAGATACATGGCGGACTCTGATGAAATCAATAGTCGGCCAAAGGAAAATAATAACGCCACCAGGTTCAATGTGTCTGGTGCTGAACTCCAAGCATTAATCGACAATGCTGTTACAAAAGCCTTGGATAGGCAGTATAGTGAAACAAGTGGTACTCGGAGCAGAGCCCAATCAGTACCCCATTCCAAGCCTAAGACTCAATCTGAGGCTCACAGCAAGCCACCATCCAAGAAGGAAGAACCCAAGAAAGACGATGACGATCGTCACTCTTCAAACCAGCAAAGTGTCCCATCTCAAAGGATCGTGCTGAATCAAGGACCCCGTGATAAGGGTTTCTCCTACAAATACTTTGTGTCATGCAAACCCAGGGATTTCACTGGGGAAAAAGGGGCTATAGATTGCATGACATGGTTGGATGAGATGGACACAGTGGTTGATATCAGCGGGTGCGCTGATAGAGATGTGGTAAAGTTTGTGTCTCAATCGTTCAAAGGTGAGGCCTTAGCCTGGTGGAGATTGTTGATTCAAGCTACTGGAAAGATTCCACTATACAATATGACATGGGAACAATTTGTTACCCTCATCCGGGAGAACTACTGTCCTCAGCATGAGGTAGAAAAGATTGAATCTGATTTCTTATCCTTGGTGATGAAGAATCTGGATTGCCAAGCTTACCTTACGAGCTTTAATACAATGTCAAGGTTGGTTCCTTACCTGGTGACCCCGGAACCCAAAAGAATAGCTCGTTTCATTGGGGGTTTAGCCCCAGAGATAAAGGCAAGTGTAAAAGCCTCTCGGCCAGCTACTTTCAGATCTGTAGCTGATATATCTTTGTCCCTCACACTGGACGCGGTCAGACAGAGATCGCTGAGGAACACGGATGCCGAGAAAAGGAAGCGTGAAGATGACAATTCACGAAGGTCAGACAAGAAGCACCGGGGAAACAACGACCACAAGAAGGGGTCTGGTTCTAAGAAGGATGGGCATCAATCTGGAGATAAGCCCAAGTGTAAGATTTGTCAGAAGCACCACTTTGGGAGGTGCAGACTTGAGTCAAAATCCCAGTCTCAGTCGAGGCCATGTGGGATTTGCAAATCTTCGGAACATAAGACCCTAGAGTGCAAGAAACTGAAGGACGCAACGTGCTACAGTTGCAACGAAAAAGGGCACATTAAGACAAATTGCCCAAAATATGCAAAGAAAGCTGATGAAGGAAAGAAGACCAATGCTAGGGTCTTCAGGATGGATGCGAAGGAAGCTGTGCAGGACGACAATGTGATCACAGGTACCTTCCTTATAAATGATGTTTATGCGAGAGTGTTATTTGATTCAGGAGCTGATAAATCATTTGTAGATAATAAGTTTTGTGAGTTGTTGAAATTGCCTATAAAAACCTTAAGTGTGAAGTATGAGGTGGAATTAGCTGATGAAACCATAGAAACCGTCTCATCTATGTTAGATGGATGTGTTATATCCATTAAGAACCACTCTTTTCCTTTGTCCCTACTTCCTTTGAAGTTAGCCGGTTTCGACATAGTTTTGGGAATGGACTGGTTATCTCATAACCAGGCCCAGATTGTCTGCAATAAGAAGCAAGTGGTGATCAAGACTCCATCTGGTGAATCACTTACCATTCAGGGAAATACCCAGTATGGACTGCCTGAGCAAGTGACTATGCGCAAGGCCTCTAAGTGTTTAAAGAAGGGTTGTGTCATCTACATGGCACAAGTTACTATCGATGAGCCGAAGCCTAAGATTGAGGATATCCCCATCATTTCTGAATACCCTGAAGTTTTTCCTGAAGAGCTACCTGGTTTACCACCAGATAGGCAAGTAGAATTCAGAATTGACATCATCCCTGTAGCAGCACCAGTAGCAAGGGCGCCTTATAGGTTGGCACCAACAGAGATGAAAGAATTGAGAACGCAACTAGATGAATTGCTAGCCAAGGGTTTCATTAGACCTAGTTCGTCTCCTTGGGGAGCACCAATCTTATTTGTCAAGAAGAAGGATGGATCGATGCGTCTGTGCATCGATTACCGTGAGCTTAATAAGGTCACTATCAAGAATAGGTACCCGTTGCCCAGGATCGACGATCTGTTCGATCAGCTTCAAGGGGCAAGTTACTTCTCTAAGATTGACTTAAGGTCAGGCTATCACCAACTGAAGATTAGAGATGAAGACGTACACAAGACTGCATTTAGGACTCGTTATGGTCATTACGAGTTCCTAGTGATGCCTTTTGGGCTCACTAATGCACCTGCCGCATTCATGGATCTCATGAACCGTGTCTGCAAACCATACTTGGACAAATTTGTCATCGTCTTCATTGACGACATCCTCATCTACTTGAAGAACCAAGCTGATCATGAGAAGCATCTTCGATGTATTCTTTCACTACTTCAACAGGAGAAGCTTTACGCCAAATTTTCGAAGTGTGAATTCTGGCTTCGAGAAGTCCAATTCCTTGGACATGTGGTTAGTGAGCGTGGTATCCAAGTGGATCCCGCTAAGGTTGAAGCTGTCATGAATTGGCAAGAGCCGAAGACACCCACAGAAATTCGCAGTTTCTTGGGATTGGCAGGATATTATAGGCGTTTCATTGAGAATTTTTCAAGGATTGCTGAACCCCTAACCTCTCTGACTAGGAAGAAAATAAAGTTCGATTGGGGCCCTAAGCAGCAAGAATCCTTTGATATCCTTAAACAGAAGCTAAGCAATGCACCTGTGTTGACATTGCCTGATGGGATAGAAGAGTTTGTGGTATATTGTGATGCATCACACACCGGGATGGGATGTGTGCTTATGCAGAAAGGCAAAGTTATTGCCTATGCTTCACGTCAGTTAAAAGTGCATGAAAAGAATTACACCACCCATGACTTGGAGTTGGGTGCCGTTGTATTTGCACTGAAGCTATGGAGGCACTATTTATATGGTATCAAGTGTGTGATCTATTCTGGTCACAAGAGCCTCCAGCACCTGTTTAACCAAAAGGATTTAAACATGAGGCAGCGACGTTGGATGGAAACTTTGAATGATTACGATTGTGAGATAAGATACCATCCTGGCAAGGCGAATGTAGTCGCCGATGCCTTGAGTCGAAAGGAAAGGGTGAAACCCATCCGAATCAATGCCAAGAGCATTGAGGTAAAGAATGGTTTGAATGAAAGGTTGTTAGCTACATAGAAGGAAGTTGTTCTGGAAGCTAACTATCCTAATGAAAAGCTAGGGGTAACTGAGAAGCAGTTATCCTGTGGCAAGGACGGAATCCTGAGATTAAATGGACGAATATGGGTTCCAGTTTATGGAGGACTTCGAGATGTTATCCTCCAGGAAGCCCACAGTTCTAAATATTCCGTTCATCCTGGAGCTGATAAGATGTACCAGGATCTAAAGGCAAACTATTGGTGGATAGGCTTGAAGAAGTCTGTAGCTACCTATGTAGCTAAATGCTTGACGTGTGCGCAAGTCAAAGCAGAACATCAAAAGCCGTCAGGTTTTCTACAACAGCCTGAACTTCCCACGTGGAAGTGGGAAATGGTGACGATGGATTTCATCACCAAGTTGCCAAAAACAAGGAAAGGAAATGATATGATATGGGTGATAGTGGATAGACTGACTAAGTCAGCACATTTCCTACCCATCAAGGAGACCTATAGCTCCGACATGTTAGCCCAATTATACGTAGATAAGATTGTATCTCTACATGGCGTACCAGTGTTTATTATCTCCGACAGGGATACTAGATACACCTCTCATTTTTGGAAGAGTTTCCAACAATCTTTGGGCACGCGCTTAAATTTTAGTACGGCTTACCATCCTCAGACGGATGGCCAGAGTGAGCGTACTATCCAAACCTTGGAAGACATGCTTCGTGCATGTGTGATTGACTTAGGTGGTAGTTGGGATAACCACCTGCCATTAATCGAGTTCTCATATAACAATAGCTACCATACCAGCATCAAGGCTGCGCCTTTCGAGGCCTTGTACGGTAGAAAGTGCAGAACTCCCGTTTGTTGGGCGGAAGTTGGAGATGTCCAACTGACAGGACCGGAAATAGTCTTTGAAACGACGGAAAAGATTGTCCAGATTCGTGACCGCCTGAAAGCTGCCCGGGATAGGCAGAAAAGCTACGCAGATCTAAAGCGTAAACCTCTGAAATTCGAGGTAGGTGATAAAGTGTTGCTTAAAGTATCACCCTGGAAGGGAGTGATGCGATTTGGTAAGAAAGGTAAGTTAAGCCCAAGATACATAAGACCATTAGAGGTCATCAAATGTGTCGGATCAGTTGCTTATAAGTAAAAATTGCCTGAAGAGCTCAGTGGTATTCACAATGTATTCCACATCTGCAATCTGAAGAAGTGTTTCGCTGATGAATCACTAGTCATACCACACGCAGATGTGCACATAGAAGAGAGCTTGAAGTTTGTTGAAAAACCTGTGTCGATTGAGGAACGACAGGTTAAGAAGCTTCGAAGGAAACATGTACCGATCGTAAAGGTTAAATGGGATGCCCGTAGAGGTCCCGAATACACATGGGAGGTTGAATCCACAATGAAAGAAAAGTACCCTTATTTATTTCAGTAAATCTCGAGGTCGAGATTTCTTTTAAGGGGGTGAGGATGTAACACCTCGAAAATTCACGTCCTATAATGTGTTGACACGTGTTATAAAGCTTGAACATGTGATAGAATACTCTAGAGGGACTAAAGTTGACAAACATGGACAGTATGTGAAAATAAGGGTTCAAAATGTCAACAATGGATGAATATACTTTACAATAACCCTACATGATTTTTATACCCTTAAACGAATGAATCATGGATCATACGAAGCTAACGGTGAAAGAAAGTGAGAGATTTCAAACTACAGGGGTTAATTGTGTCAACATGTTTAAAGTATACCTCTGAGTGACCTTTTAGCAAACCCGAAGCTTTGTAATGATTAATTATGCTCACTAGAATACATGATAAAAATTTCACCAAGTTTCATTATCATATGAGAAAGTTATGATCAAATTCGCACACGAGGGGTTAAAGCGTCAACGTTGAAAATTATGACTTTTCGGGTAAACATAAAGTTAACCGAGGACTTAACAAAGTGGGTATAAGTCTTGAAGACCTTATAAATCATTTTAGAGGGTTCATAATGCAAGAAATAATTGTCAAAACAACTTTTTATGGGCCAAGGACCAAAACACAAAAATCTGAAAGTTGATTTGGATCAGAGGGGGCGTCGCGCGACGCGAGGCACCCTAGGGGGACCTGCGCGTGACGCGAGGGGTCCTCTGATCCGAAAACTTTGGGCTGAGGTCTGCTAGGTGCATTATAACCGACTTAAGAAGATATTTTCCACTCCATGGGCGACCCCTACATGCTTTTAGACCTTAGGGGCACATGTAAATGATCTGGGAACAATGCTAGACTTGTGTGGCATGATCATGAGCAACCAAATTCACTATAAAAGGCCCTTATGTTGCAACATTATGATCACACCTTCCATCTGCATTTGTGGAGCATCTCTGAAGCTCAAGGGCCTTCTCTAGGCATCCCTGGTCGTGCATTAGACTTTGGTAAGTACCCTTGACCTTCCTTAATTGAGTTTTACTTAGTTATTAGCTTAAAAGTCAAACCGTCGTAATTAACGTTTGACTTAGCGATTAATCATTAATGGTCCAGTGATTTGTCAAATTGAAGGTAGTTATAAGTTGGTATTTATGTGGGCAATAAACCCTTAAAAGGGCACCCTCTGATTCCCACTCTAACTAGATCAAATGTCAGGTCAAAGTTGTTTATAAAAAGTCAACAGAACCATAATTTGCGAATTAACATGTAATTAGCAATGTAGAAGGCATGTAACCTATTTTACCACTCATATAACTTAGTAATAAATGTAAGAACATGTCTAAGCATGTTCGACCCGACAATTTTCTGTTTAGACCCGGTTCGGAACCGAAAGTCGCAAAACTTTGACTTTTGCTTTGACTTCAGTTCTGACCCGATTTGGTATGATTTGGAAATGCCTTAGAGATTCCTTAGGACCAGGTTACATGATAGTATAACCCTCTGTGGTTGGTTCGTTGATTGTCCGATTCGTTTACATATTTCCGTTAATTGCCAAATGTTGACCAATATGCCCTTTTTACCATAAAACGAGAATTTAAGAAATATGAAAGGACAATAATCTTTGCTACTGATTTATAAACATGTCCCTAAAATTTCACATCATTTGGAGGTCTAGATTAAGAGTTATGCTCAATGACGTAATTAGAACGCTTTTAGTAATTTAACGGCGTCATTAGCATAAAGCCTATCTAAACCCATTTTTTGACACCAAACCTTTTACCCACTGATGTAATATAATATTTTGGGATTTTAGAAGATTTTTAATTATTTTTAACCTGCTCATAACCTAAGGTTATGACGTTGATTCGGTAAATACCGATTATACCCTTTTTGGTTATAAAATGAGTTCTACATAATATTTTGACACCAATCCAATTTCTACTGATTTTAAATAATAAATGAAGTATTTTGAACTTTATAACCTGATCAGAAAACTCATATTTCCTGTATAACCCGGAAATCGCTTAAAATGGCTTTTTACGCGTATTAAACACCTAGTATGGGTTTAAAACCATTTTGTCACATAAGACTTCTCACCAACTGATATGACCTGTTAAAATAAGTTATTTTACTGATGTATTCGGACCCAAATCTCATAATTTCATTTAATCCCTTTTATAATCTTTAAAATGAACAAAATACCCCTACGGGGCTTAAATTAAGGTTAAACTCGTTTTGGGCATAATGGAAGGTATCCTACTGATATCACAACCTATTTAAGGCATGTTAACTTAGAAAACCTTTAAATGACTCTCATGATTACCCGTTACGCCTCTTGCGCGTTCGGTTCGGTTTATGTAACTAGTTGGCATAAACTAGCCGAAACGGGTCAAACCTTATCGTTTTTATCTCAAAATCCAGAATGTGTTTAGATTACCCATATTATACAAGTCTTCAAACTTCTCGGGTCTAAATCACATTCTATTCCGGTCTTCGCTTAATCGTGCGTTTGAACCGTATCTTTCCTTAAAACTAACCGGTCTAAGTTTATGCTTAAATAAAGACCCGTTAGGATTCTAATAGGTTATTATAAACCTTCGTTCCAGAATAGGAGACCCGGTAAAAGCTACACGCACTTGCTATTTGTGATTGATACTTGCAAAGGTAAATACTTTTAACTTATTTTCCCTATACGGGCTTGGGGTACGGTATATAAAATACCGCTTGGTCCGGCATTGAATCTTTAATCGAATAGAGGTTAAATCATTTATATGCCCGTTTTGAAATGTTTTGTTTGCTTAAAGCCTTTGGGGTGTTAATGACCATGTCCCGGATATCCTTGGCATCATCTTACGAGATGGCCACGACCTGAGCACGGGGTGTAGGCGTACACCCGTCAGTGCATAAATAAATAATGTGGTGTGTCTATTGATCTTTAACCCGGTCTACGGATCGGGCTACTGAACGCATAAGGAACATGTAATTCTTTTACAAGTATTATATTCAAATAATTATCCCAAGTTATAAAAAGTTTGTGCCACGAGCATTCAAATCAATTTTTTTAAACTTTTCAAAATGAGTCGGTTGAATGTATTTACCAGTGTAAACTGACGTATTTTCCCAAAAAGGTTAAGTGCAGGTACTACGCGAACTAGGCTGGCTTTCTCCTAGCGTCCACAATAAGTTTCGCAAGCTTGGATGTCAAAACTGTTGAACAATGTTTCCTATTTATTTTTGATCCACCTGTGGTTAAATTTCAACTTTTGTGATACTTGATATTACAATTATATTCGGTTGAAATATATCTTTCATTTGCTTCCGCTGTGCATTTAATTGTTGTGTTGTTTGACTGTAATGTTACCAACTACGTCATGATACTCCCCACCGGGCCCACCGGTCAAGCGTGGAGATATCGGGGTGTGACAGATCCCATAGCCGACAAACACACATTTCTCAGCACATGGGCCGAGCTTGTTTCGGTTAACTTTGGGTATGTGAACAAATGTTGTACACCCGAAGATTCGAGGTTCAAGTGTAAGAGGATGGGGAATACTGGCAGACTTAGACAGACAATCTAAGGGAGTCTTAAATTTAAGAGCTTTTGTTGGAAGCCGATTCAAGAGATACACAGAGGTTGCAACTGCCTCCGGCCAGAAAGATTTAGGAACCTGAGATTCGATCAAAAGGGCTCGAGTCATTTCAAGAATAATACGGTTTTTCCGTTCAGAAACATCGTTTTGTTCGGGGGTATGAGAACAAGAGGTTTGATGAACTAATCCTTTGGTTTTAAAGAACTGTTTCATGGATGTATTAACAAATTCTCCCCCATTGTCGGATCGAAGGATTTGGATTTGAGTTCGGAATTGAGTTTGAATCATAGCATAAAACGTGATAAATTTTTCGTAAACTTCGGCTTTGTTTTTTAAGAAATATACCCATGTCATGCGAGTGCAATCATCCACGAATAGTATAAAGTACCGAAGACCCTGCCCCCCCCCCCCCAATCATAAGAGCAGGACCCCACACATCAGAATGGATTAGTGAAAAAGGTGAAGCAACTTTCGTATTGCTAGGTTTAAACGGTTGCCGATGGCTTTTAGCATGAAGACAGGTTTCACAATCTATTTTCCCATTTGAAGGGAAGAGTTTTGGAAATAAAAGGTGAGAATAGCCATGGGATGGATGCCCCAAACGTCTATGCCATAGCCAGGCTTCCCGGTTTTCGGTTCCATGTGCCAACATCACAGTGCCCTATTGAGCCACTTCATCCACATAGTACAATCCTTGGCGCTCAGTACCACGTCCAATAATCACACCCGTCCTGATATCCTGTAGAAGGCAAAAGGTAGGGTGCATTAGTACCGTGCAATTCAGCTCTTTGGTAATATGGCTAATGGAGAGCAGTTTGTGTGATAATGATGGAACATAGAGACAATTTGATAATTTCATAGTTGGTGAAATTTCAATAGTCCCTCCTCCTTTTACTTGCATCATTCCATTGTTTGCGGTATGGATTTGAGTTTTTTGAGGATTGGACATTGACTGTATGTCCAACGGTTCATATGTCATGGTGTCAGTGGCACCAGAATCGAATATCCAAGACCTGTTTTTTTCATGATTGATTTTCATTTTTTTTTTTGGAAAATACGTTGTCGCTACGGATAAGACAGCAGACCAGCGTATTTAATAAATATGCTGGACACTTGAACTCGCGTTCAAGATTTATCAATTACGCCGGGAACAAATATGTTGGACCACTCAAATCCGCCAGAATTACGACGCCCGAGAAAGACGTTATCTTACCGGCGTATCTATCAAATACGCCGGGTAACTTAAACTCGCGTTCAAGATTTAAAGTCGCCCGCAACTAACACTTTTGCTACTACAACGTATTTATTAAAAAAGCTTTCACAATAATTCTGACATAGCGAAATTGATAGGACTGATGGTTTAGCCTTCTTCAACTCTCTCCAATAACAAACCCAAATACCCAAACCCTAATTCAAAGTTTCAGTCGCCACTCTTTCTTATTTCTTTCTGTCTTTTCTGTAGATCTCACACACAAACCCACAAACACCAGCAGCGAATTTGTATCTGATGGCTGATGGCAGAAATGAACGCGGCGGCAGTGACGAATTTTAGGGTTTTCAGCGGCGGCGACAAGGTTTTTTAGCGGCGGCAACAAGGGTTCGTGAAGGGTGAACGACGGAGGTAGTGCAGCGGCTGTCGTTGTTGTGTGGATTCCGAGAAGATCTGAGATCACAACGAACTTCCAAGATCTGGTAGCCCTCTGTAATCACGGCGGAGAAGCAGATGACGGATCTGCTCGACTGAATATGTGTGACAGGGTTGTCGAGGTTTGAATGTGTTGTAGCGGCTGGTTGAATATGTGTGACAGGGTTGAAAAAGTTCTTCGGGTGTATGCTTCTTGATTAAAGAACACAGACTTCTGGTAAGAGATTCGAATGATTTGGAACGACTTTCGAGGTTTGATTTTGTTTTTTTTTTTTTTTTTTTTTTTGAGATTGAATTTGCTGGGATAAATTGTGAGTGATGAACAGAGTGTCCAAGAATCAGAAACTCTGCTCTGATACCATGTTGTCTAGTGGAGAACAAACAAAGTGATTGGGTTGAATTGTATTGAGATTGTATTATAATGCTAGGGTTACAGAATATAAGGTGTTTGTATAGAACACCATTTTATACATTTACCCCTACACTATGACATATTGTTTACTTTCCGACAGAGAAAACATTTGAAACCATTATAAGTAATAGTATTATAAGAAGGGCCCCAAACATCCACATGTATGAGATCAAAGATTTTAGAAGTAGATTTAGTAATAAGAGGAAAAAGGCCATTTATGGTTTGAAAAAACAATTTTCACAGCTCGGTTTACGGTTTAAAACCGATTGAAGAATATTATAATAATACTTATAGACTATATAATTTAATAGTAGTAAGTATATTTTTTCAAGTATATGAATAAATTATTATAAAAAAAGAATAAGTATATATAATACACATATTAGTATTATTTTAACTGACTTCATGCTACTAATATTTTTTTCTCCTTGCACATTTTAGTACTTTGATTGTTTTTAAACCTACCATTTTACAAAACTTTCGAATATCTAATGTGCTAAAAAGATATACAATAAAAACAAAACAAGGCTCAAACTATCGTAGATAGTCACCCCAAAAAGTGTTTTTTTGTTCTATATGCACACCCTGCAGGGTCGAGTTGTGGCCAAAGCGCGGCGTTTTGGTCCAGTCAACCAGACAAAGACTGACGAGTCTATTGACCGGACCAAAACGCCGAGCTTTGGCCGCGTTTTGGTCCTGTCAACCAGACAAAAGACTGACATTGTCCGGTCAACCAAAACGCCGAGCAGTGTCAATCTTTTGTCTGGTTGACAGGACCAAAACGCAGCCAAAGCTCGGCGTTTTGGTCCGGTCAACAGACCCGTCAGTCTTTGTCTGGTTGACCGGACCAAAACGCCGCGCTTTGGCCACTGCTCGACACTGCAGGATTTGCATATAGGACAAAAAAAAATACTTTTTGGTATCCATATAGGCACGTGTGCCAATAGGTACACCCTAAAAACAATTTAAACTGCCAAAAACAAACTAGTTTGGCACGTCTGGCAAGCCCAACCAATATGGCCTATTCAGTAAGCTTTTTGGAAACAATACTTACCCGTTTGGCATAAAAAATTCATTGAAACCGGTTAAACCAACCAACCCGTGAACACTGGTATGTGTGGGAACAAACGATTATTAGCACTCAACTCTTCGATACTAACACTCCATAACTAACCCGGCTTCACCCAAACCGGGTATAACCATATCGTTGAGACTATCTAAAATGCCACCATTCAAATAGTTGGTTGTTGAGCCGATGAGCAAGAAGAGTTGGTTAACCAATAGATCGGTAGATAATTTGTTCGATAACCGATCTGATTATGGGTATAAAAGAATTGGGCTTTACTCTTACATCCACATTAAATATTTATTGTATACAAGTGAGGTTGGATTTGTGTTTTTGTATATATTCTTACATATAAGAGGTCATGTTTTGAAAACGTGACTACTCGAAACCAACATTAATCTTTATATTTTTTATATTTTTTATTTTTTATAAATAATATAGAATATGCTATAAATAACTATATATATATTACTTACCAAACCCTTATCATAAAGGTTGTAGTCTTTTTAATATATGCCTTTGCATTTGTAACTTAAGGATTTGAATTCCGTTTGAAACTAAGAATATAGAAAATTAAAAATACGTTTAGTTTTTAATTTTTTATATTAAATAAACAAATCATGAAACCGTTTGCGCATAATTGTGTTAAACGGTCATGTTATTTAATGACATATTTTAAATAGTATTTTTTATCCAGTGTTTACAAGTTGTAAATATTATTTGTTTTTGTCATGAGACGCCAATCAACTATTTCCGCGTTGTTTTAAAGCAATTAAATTGAGCATCTATATTTTTTGTGTACATAAATATTCACATTTAAATATTTTTAGTGGGCCCACAAACAAAGATGATTGAAAAGGTTAAGAAAAGAAACATTAAAAATTCGTTTTGAAAAGCATCTGAAGATTATTCTGTGGAAATTTTAAATAATATATGCATCCCTCAAAGTATCTTTAAAAATGGAGTTTTGTGGCTAATTAACATAATTATTTATGTATAAAGAAATGACTAGTAATAAAATGTTTATATGTTTTCATGTAACATCTATCGATTACTTCTTTGTAAAAGGTTGTTACAATGTTACATGTTTATGCATGACCGAGTGTGTGTTTGTGTGTGATTCCATGTGTTTGTGTACGCATATACGCGTATACGTTCGCAAGTGTTAATGCATTCTAGCGAGCATAACTTTTCAAATTAAATATAACTTTCAATAAATTTATAAAATCAATTGTCACAGATAAACTCATGGTTAGTTGGTACATCCTTGTTAATATCAATGGTTGGTATGATGTTAAATCTAAAAAATATCAAGGATTAAATTATGAAAAGGACTTAAGATTGATGCATGATTTCAGTCTTGTGTCAAAAAATAAGTCGTAGTAAGCGAGCAGTTCCAACTTTAAATATCAAGGATTAAATTAGTAAACGTGGCTCGGTCGTATATAAGATCACGAAAGTAACTATTCATCTAGATCTGTTATACTTGTATATCAACTATTCATCTAGACTTGTTATGCTTGTATAGTAATGTCAGGGAAATTTGCATGTATTGTCATTACATACAAAGGAATACCCGTTCTGTTCATCTATCCACATTTTATAGTCGTATATAACTCCTGTCATTGCTTTGTAATTGTCCTTTTTCGTGTGGAATGATATGATCGAAGACTTTTTACTTTATTCAGAATTCAGAAATAAGAAATAACAATAGCTAAAATCAATTTAAAAAAAAAAAAAAAAAAAAAAAAAAAAAAACAGAATAAACTATAACAAATATTAATTAAAATAATTAAAAATGACGAAGTACAGAAATCCATCACAACGTTTGTGGGCAACAATCATCGGCACCTAATGTTGTGTCATCTCTCACACACTTCGATGGCAAATGCGCGTGCTAACGTTCTCTTATGTGTTTATTTACGATTTCTCCCCTCAACTTTGCTTAATGGCCATTTAGTCCTTCTGAAGTAGGGTCGGTCAGATAAGATTAAGGAGGGAAGATTGAGATGGTTTGGGCATGTGAAGAGGAGGCAGACGATAGAACCAGTTAGAGTGGTTGAAACCCTCGAGGTGGAGGGGAGGAGGAGTAGAGGCAGACCCAAAATTACTTGGGATGAGCGGATTAGGCAGGACTTGCAAAAATTGCACCTCTCTGAGAACATGGTCCATGATAGGAACTCGTGGAGACGTAGGATTAAGGTTAAGGATTTCTAGGAAAGGGTACAATTGTGTTTTTAGGTGTAGTGTATGGTCGTACATAAGTAACTATGTGTATAGGATGTTTTGTACAGTTGTGTTTCTAGGTGTAGTGTATGGTCGTAGATATGTAACTATGTGTATATACTGTTTTGTGTTGTCATATTTGTTCTGTTCTACCATGCACTATTTCGAAACTCATACTATATTGGTAGCTTCATACACATACACACACACCTCATGCTTTATTTATTTCTTTCCTGGGTGTTTTGGAGCCGAGGGTCTCTCTGGAAGCAGCCTCTCTATCCCTAGGGGTAGAGGTAAGGTGTGCCTACATCCCACCCTCCCCAGACCCTACAAATAGCTTGCTATTTGTGGGATTTTTACTGGGTATGATTGATTGATTGATTGAAGTAGGGTCGGTCAATTATATCTTATTTTGAAATAGGGTCTCACACTTGATCTCACACTGGTTTTTTTTTTTAACGACAACGCACATTATATATATATATATAAAGAGCCCATCAAGGAGCTGGAAAACAGAGACAGTCCGACCACAAAACAGAAAAAAGAAACAAACTACAAAACACTTGTGACATTGAAATTGAGCGAGTCTTCTCACTCCGGAGCTTGAATCTTGGTTCGATGGGTAAACCAAAGGAAAGCCTCCTCCAGCCTCCTCCTTAATCTAATCGACCGTCTTCCTGATGGGAATGAAGAGGCCATCAAAGACTTTAATGTTACGTGCGTGCCATATTTTCCAAACCGTTGCCATCTCTACAATCGTGATCCCACACTCATTGAATATCTTTAGGATAATTACTCATTAGTTTATTAAAAAGTATATATTGTGATTTCGAAGTACACATTTTCATGTTTTAATATGATTTCGAAGTACATAATTCAGAAAGGGGTGATGGCGCAGCTTGTTGCCCGTCTACCTTCTGTTTTGATGTAACTTGACAAGTATGAATGAGATAAGCTTATTTTCCAAAAAAAAGAACAAAAAACAAAAATCTTTCATGTTTTTAACACTTTCATGTTTTTAACAGCTTAAAAAATTCAAACGGTAAGTTCACTTATGCTAAACATAATTTCAAAGATAAGTTTATTCAAAAGATAAATCGTAAAATATCAAAATTATATCTAAATTTCATGATGATACAATTATACAAAGATAAGTTCATAAAAAATATTATTATTATTGTTAGTTACAATAACTTAAATTTTTTTTGTCTTTTTGTGAATTTACTCAACTTTTATTGTTTTTTTTTTTATCTTTTTGTGAATTTCACCTATCAACTTTTAATGTTGACGCTTAAACCCTATAAAATTTCTAAAAACTTTATAACATATCATTTTAACTCATTCTAGTTTTACGTGATTATCTTTATGTACACGTAAGGTGTAAATTCATATTGTTCTACATTTCAATGTACTTTTTTTATCAAAATGAGTCATGTGTCAAATATAATACATTTTTGTGTTTATTTCTATGGACGTTTTCAGTTGGTGTACATTTTAACGTAACTTTTTTTTAGAAACAAATCGGGTCAATATAATATATTTTCATTATACTTAATAAATTCGAGTTACTTTACGTTTCATGAGTCATGTCAATATAATACATTTTCGTGTTTATTTTTATGAACGTTTTCCGTTGATCTACCCTAGATCATTAATAAATTACAAAAAAAAAAAAAAATTCAATACGTTCCCATTATGTTAAAAAAAAAGCCCTACAACGCAGGGAATCAATTCTAGTTATATGTAGTAATCAAACTTTTATTCAAATATCTCATTTACCCAATATTATCATAAATTATCTTTCTAACAATTTGAAGTGATGTCATTTTGCCAAACTTGTTGCTAGGCCTGTAAACGAACCAAACGTTCATTAACTGTTCGTGAACTTGTTCGGCGGGAAGTTCATTTATGTTCGTTTATTTAATGAACAAACAAACATGAACACAAAATTTTGTTCGTTTAATTAAATGAATGAACATGAACATACATTGTGTTCGTTCATTTATGTTCGTGAACGTTCGTTCATTTATGTCCGTGAACGTTCGTTTATCTTCGTTTAAATTTTAATATATACATAAATAGTTATACTTATATAAATATTACTATTTGGTGATTGAGTTCTCTAGCAATAAAAAATGAACTTTTAAAATTTTTCTTAGATTGTAACTGATCACTTACTTAAAATTTATAAAAAAAATACTTAGTTTTAGTATCTATGAACCCTAACTTAGATGTGTTTTCGGGTGAATTGTAATATATTAGACTTGTTTATTTGTGTTCACTAATGTTAAATTGTGTTTGTTTATATTTGTTCAATTATGTTAATTTATGTTCGTTAATGTTTGTTCATTCATGTTAATTTATGTTTTTTTATGTTTATTTAAATATGTCCAGTCATCTTTTTTTGTTTATATTCGTTTGTGTTCGTTAATGTTCGTGAACTATTCATTTAGGCTTTAAACGAACATGAACATGCCCGATTTCTTATTGAATGAACACGGACAAAAAAATGTGTTCGATTATGTGTTTGTGTTCGTGTTCATGTTCGGTTAAAGTTAAATGAACGAACACGAACATGCCCATGTTCGTGTTCGTTCGATTCGTTTACATCTCTACTTGTTGCCAACAATTAAAATAATTAAAGACATTAAAGAGATCATTACCAACATTGCATAACTACAACAAATTTGAAACTTTTAATATGTTTTACATTGTCCCTAATCACTATCATTAGAGTCCTACACAAGCGTTTGATAATATGCTTAAACCCCTTTTGAAAAAGTTTTGTACACAAAATACTACAATATCTGTATATAAATAAAATAAATCATTATATATATGTAACCAAATTATAATGTGCCTCCTATTTTGTCTAGTAGCCAACTTTGAGCACACATCAACGCTTCCATTGTACTTGGATATATGTGGTTCTGGTTATGACTTACCAGTCTATCGCTCATGATAAAAGGACTCTTCCGCAATCGTTGTCATAGGGGTTACTAATATATTGCGAGCCCTTCAGGGTAAGGGTGTTCATCGAATCGAATATCGAATTTTCGAATTATTCGAATAATTTTTATTTTCCCTTGAATTCGTATTCAATTCGAATTCGATTAAAATCTAGGAAATTCGATTCGAATTCGTATTCGAATAAAAAACTCAATTCCTATTCGATTAAAAATTCGAATATTCGAATAAATTCGATTTGATTTAGATTCTTTAAATTCGTATTCGATTATACCCACTTTTCTAAGCCTTCATTGCTCTCCAGCTGGCTTCTATTTGGCTTTCACATTTTGTTACCTGAAACGCGTTTAAAACATTTTTGTCAGTGGAAAATACTGGTGAGTGAATCCCAGTTTAATCAAAACAAGTTTTATCTTTTTACAGCATTGAGGGCAATCCAGCAATTACATTTGCTTACATCTACTTTAATTACCACCCACAGTACTGTAAATCCTGACTTGTGGTCATGCTACTACTCACAGTGTAGTAACAAGTTATGTATACAAAACCCCAACATACCGACGATAATTGTAGATTTACAAATACTCAATCCTTGTTAATTATAATGTAAAACAATTGAGGTTTTGTAAAAACAGTTTACAAAAAGAAGGATTACTCACATTGCTAATTTAGGTATTTCCTTATGACTTCCTGGTTATAATCTATTAAATTAAACAATGCACACGCGTTAGTATAATAACCCAAATTTTACATTAGCTATACCCTCCTCGAGACAGAACTCCAACGACTGAGTCAGGCAGAGCCTCGACATGCGTTACGGAGCACTAGATCAATCGAACAGCGTAACTAATACGTAACCGGGGGTTATAATACTTACATCGAGGCAAAGCTTCGCTATTTAGTGGGTATTATGCCCGGGAATTATAATTACTATTCAGAAATTTAGAGAGAGTTTGAGAATTTGAACGACGAACAACTAAACGTTGAACTTCAATTTATAGGGCTGATCAGGGGTCCTTCGCGCCTCGCGAGAGTTATAGTGAGGGCCTTCGCGGCCTGCGAGCCGCATAGGCTAGGTCCTAGCTGAGCTGAGTTGACCCCCTAGCCTCGACACGCCTTACGCTACGTGGCATCACCAGGTGCGCCCTGGTGGCCAGCTGTCGCAACCCGCGACTGAGGTAGCCAAAGGGGTCGCCCCGCGAGCGCCCCTTATTTCTTGTTTTATTTGATTTTTGTTAAATTAAAGGTATTTCGGGTCTGTTTTTCGTATACGAGGTGTATTTTAGGACATATAGGTATCTTTTAAGATTTTAGGAGAGTTGTTATAGTTTTAGTTATGGGTCATGTAGTTAGTTTGGTAATAGGTAATTTTAATACTTGGAATAAATTTTCAAAATAATTTGTAATAGGGCCTAATAAAAGTTATATATATGTATTTTATATAAAAATAATAAATAAAAATGTATAATTTTTATTCGAATTTTGAATCGAATTTGAAATTGTAAATTCGTATTCGATTTACTTTACTCAAACTGAATCGAATTCGAATTATTATAATCGAAGCGAATTCTTGATAATCGAATCGGATTTAAACGAATTTCGAATTTTCCAAATTCGAAACGAATTATGAACACCCCTACTTCAGGGTATGGGTTACCTCAAACCATTTTTTCCAGGTAAATGGTCAAGCTCTTATTTAATATATCCTTGGAATGGTCAAGCCCTTATTTAATATCTCCTTGGATCATTTAATGAAGTGGTTATGTCTAGCTATATTAATCGAATATATGGATACAACTTTTTTTTAACGGCAAATTTCTTTTATTCCTGTTGTCTGTGAGACTTGAACCTAAGACCTCCTTCTCATAAGGTGTTTAAAGATTTTGCCTTTGCGAATGGACCACCATCCCATTGGTATATGAATACCACTTAATATAGTAAACACGAATCATACATGATGTGTTATCCTTCGCAACATCGTGATGAATACTCATCAAACAATCCAATGCCATTTTTGTTTATAGTACTCAAACAATTCATGTATAAAATTCCTATGTTTCAATTTCATATTTTTGCACCTTTTTGAAAACCATAAAGTCTTGGATAAGAATAATTCATAATTGTCAACTTGTAATGGGGATCTAAAATGGTCACGACTCTCATAAACCCATGAATAATTAACGGACATCTTAACCAAAATTATCATTTTAGTCATCTCTTTGATCACTTTCCCCTCATCTCAACTCCACTTGTCCAACGCAAGTTTTATTTTATATATTGATTTGCCCAAAAAAAACACTTTTGTTGTGGGATATTTTGTTCCAGAAATTAACTCAGTCTCCTCATGAAATGCCTTCAACTTCTAACATATATTAGAAGCCAACTCCCCGTCTCTTTGTTGGCTAACTATTTATATAGCATCTCGTTGCTTAAGACGTCTAAAAACATCTCACATCAAGTATGCCAAATTCCAACAAGCACTGCAAGGAATAACGTTTTGTCAACACCATTGCCAAATGATGATATAATAGTTTTGCATCTCATTGTTTAAGAAGTATGATGGTTTTGCATCTCATTGCTTACCTGTCTCGGATATTTTAGTTTTAGAGTTTTCTCATTAGGTTAGGGTTTTTTACCATCCCTAGCAAGAGTTTGAAAGGGTCATTGGTATTCACATCCCAAATTACTATTTCCATGTAACATTATACAACAAGAGAAATTAAGAGTGTTTAGACTATCAACTATCACAACCCAGGCACCCAGCCAATTCAATTTTTCACCCACAATCACAATCCAACCCAAACTAATATTTTATTAAATAAAAATAATTTATAATTATTGTTTACAAGGAAAAAGACAAAAAAAATAATTAAATATTAATATAAGTGGTTGCAAACTTGGGTTGTGTACACAACATGGTTATGAGAAATAATGAATTATTAAATTAAAAAATTGCTTGTTTTTTTTTTGTCTTATTATCCACCTAACAACCGTTTGGGGGGTTTAGTAACCATAGTGAATAGTCTAATAAATCATTAAAATCAAACTATTCAATCCAAAGAAATTAGGTATTCCATCAATTTTGGTTTTCAAAGTTTAATAGTTTAAACGACTTCGTTTTGCCATCCAAAAGAAGGTCAGCGATAGAACTTGTTACCCGTTTGCCTTCTATTTCAATGTAATTTCCTTTATGTTTGAAATTGACTAATAAACTTTAAACAAGGAAAAATTACAAGTTTTGTCATTTATCTTTATACCACTTTTCAGGCGGTGTCATTTTTAACGAATGTTGACAGGCGGTGTCCTTTACTAGGTATTTTGTTGCAAGTTTAGTCTTTTACACCCAACCCAGTTAAAAAACCCTGTTAATTGTTGGGTGTAAAGGACTAAACTTGCAACAAAATACCTAGGTAAAGGACTAAACTTGCAACAAAATACCAAGGAAAAGGACTAAACTTCCAACAAAATACCTAGTAAAGGACACCGCCTGTCAACAATTAACAGGGTTTTTTAACTGGGTTGGGAGTAAAGGACTAAACTTGTAACAAAATACCTAGTAAAGGAAACCGCCTGTCAACATTCGTTAAAAATGACATCGACTGAAAAGTAATATAAAGATAAAGGTCAAAACTTGTAATTTGTCCTTTAAACAAAAAATAATATAAAACTGTTTAAATAGTTTAACAGAGAGAGAAACACCTCAAAACCCCAATCTAGAGGCTTAGAGCATTCACATCCAATCCACTAAAAATATACATACATTTCACTAAAAAATAACTCCTATATCAATATATTTCCACTAAAAACAAATAATTTTTCTCTCTCCTTTTCAATATATATTACATTTTTCTCTCTCTTTCACTCACAACCACTTTCAATATATATTAAAAAATTATATTGGGTGAACAGTGTCCCCCAAATATACAGATGAACAGTAATATTTTCTCTCTCCTTCACTCACAACCACTTTTTATACTTTTTACATTTTAAAAACCCCACATATACATATGATGGACTGGATGGGAATGCTATTAGACAACCTAAAAAACTACATCCATTTTCCTTCAACACAACAACTCAAGGGGCCTAAACAACACCAACACAAAACTTCAAGGGTAAAAACACAAACATCCTCATCTTTCAACAAATCTCTCTACTTTAAAACCCTCATTTCACATCTCTCATCAATCACACACACCCTGTCACCTTTCTTCTTCATTCTCCCACAACCACAAAAATTCTCAAAACCTAGAGAGAGAAACACCTCAAAACCCCTAATCTAGAGAGAGAAACCTCTAAAAATGTCAAAATCCACCGATCTACTCCTAATCTGCGCCACAATCCTCCTCCTCCACACCATCTCCCTCTCATTCCCTGCCGTTTCCGCCTCCGGCGACCACCGCATCAGCTGGCTTCCGGCCACCGGATGCCGCGGATCTACGGCGGAGTGTTTAGCTGAAGGCGCAGATCTGGAATTTGACGATGATGAGTTCGCAATGGACAGTGAAAGCAACCGGCGCATTTTAGCAACCAGGCGGCGTTACATTAGCTACGGTGCGCTGAGTAAGAATAATGTTCCGTGCTCGCGTCGCGGCGCGTCGTATTACAATTGCCGGTCTGGCGGTCAGGCTAATCCTTACACGCGCGGCTGCAGTGCCATCACGCGCTGCCGTCGTTGAACGCTGGTGGTTGTTATTTTTATTTTAGTAAAGAGTTATTATTATTATTATTGTCATTATGATTTTAATATGAGCTAATTAAATTTATATTATTAGTTTTGGTGAAAATAAGATCTGGATGTAATTTTGATTTGATTTGATCATGTATACCAGTTTTGTGTGTAAACCATTGTGTTTAATTGACTTGTACATCATGCATTGGAGGTTGTACCTTGAGGCACAATTATTGAGTGTACATCATGCTGTAGATGTTATGATAAAGAAACATGCTTAATTGACTTGTACATCATGCATTGAAGGTTGTACCTTGGTTGTGTTACCTTACATTTGTTGAGTGTACATCATGCATATGATGTTGTACTTTGATGGTAATGAATTGTGCATGAATGAGCTGTACATCATCCATTAGGGATTGTATCGTACAATTATTGAGAGTGCATTGTGCAGTAGATGTTGTACTTTGATAGTAATAGGCATGTATCTGTAATTGGGCCACACATGTTTACAGATTGGAGAGTCTGAAACGCCCAAATCGGGCTAGTTGATTTAGATCCAATCATTGATGGTTTAAAAGATGTAGCAACATCATGGTCATGGGCCAAGGTTATCTTACTTATGTGTAGGAGAACATGGGTCGGGTATAGCGATTGGGACGGGTGTAAAACTAGTTAAAAGAAGGTTTTTAAAAGTTATAAGTACGGTTTTGCTTGTGGGTAACATGTTTGGTCTTTGACAATAACTAGTGTTAAAGTTTCTCTTAAGTTTTTTAGAAATAACTAGGAATGAGCATTTGAGACTTGGTATTGGAAGCGGTACCGAATTTCCTGTACCAAATTTTTTTTGGTACCGATTCGGTACTCACTTCTTGGTGTTTTCAGTACTGGTATGTTCGGGTCGGTATGGTATGATACCGTTATTTTACCGAATTTTACACACAAATACTAGTAATGTACTGTACGAACATTTTCGGTACCGGTACCCATATTTGGCGATTTTTAGTACTAGTATTTTCGGGTACCGAGATCATCCCTAGACATAACAATTATAAATGTATTATTAGAGACGCCATGGATGCCACTCTTCTTCGACTTCCACTAAGGCCACTGCCACTTGAAAACCTATATTGGCACGTGACAATCGAATTCTTTGCCTCCCCACGTCCCAATTTTATCGTAAAAGCAACCTAGCACCACTCAAAACCCCATCTTCTCACTAAATGGAATTGTGAGTCGTTAATTTGGGGTGTTTTGCACTGCCAAAACATCGCGTTGTGGCTATTAGGGGTCTTCCTACTTATGGTGATTGACTTAAGGTGTGGTATGGGGTTGAGATGGTGCAGGGTGTGGTCTTTTTTTGAAATTGATGGTGTGTGACGACTAACGACTCTAATGAAGAGATCCAAAGGTTGCTGATAAACTTGGTTCCTTCTCTGTGTTTTTAGTGTCATAAAAGTCCTTATAATCGCTGAAGAAACCTTATACACAACCTCAAAGCCTTAAAAACCTTGATTACGGCTTCTTTGTTTCTCTGAAAATATTGTTTCTGACCATTAATGATAAAAAAATATTGTTGAACACCGGAACCAGAAGCCATGCTCGTGTAAATTTTAACGTCCGTTAACGATAAAAAAAATTCCCATGAGCGATTGAGTGAACAGTGAGTGTAATTCTTGAAAGTTGATTCAAAACTATAATAAGCTAAAAAGTTAGATCTTCATTTCATATTTTGTCACATGTATAAAAATAGCTATTTAGTTGTACAAGAGATATAAATTATTGATAGAACATGTCAACCTTGACTTCTTGCAGTTCATACAGCTAGTTTTCCCGTCCCTATATTTTAGGGTAGTTGTGCAACATAGTGATGTTTGTTATTTCGTATATAATATCAAGTAGACTTAGATGGTGTTTGAGATTATGTTTTGAAGTGACTATTTGATTATTGCGTTTGGAAAACATAAATAATATAAAAAAAATGTTTGGATGAAAAAATGATTATCTGCCTCCAAAACGCAGTTTTGAAAACGCAAAATCTATTTTGAAAACGCAACACCAAACACGCCCTTAATTAAAATGTAAAAATTAATTATATTTGATTACACACTAACACCCATTGTGATAATAACGGGTGAAAATTAGTTACCACATGGCGTATATACAAATAATAACTATAGTGCATCTAACATCATCATCATGATGTGTCTAAGTTGTCAAGGAGCCTAGTCATAACGCATTAACAAACCATGTGTTTATTATTATGCGTCTAAACTATTAAAACGGTGCATATAAAAACACTTATAATTTAAAGGACGGAGACGCATATACCTCATATTGAAATACTTATCTCATCTCTGGATACATCATATGTTTCACATGAAAAAAATCATTTACTACAAAACTAATCCTATATACTAATGATCATATTTGTACCCTTGTTACTAATCACTTGAAAGTTCCCTTAGACGACCCAGACTAATAAATTCTAGTGTTTTGCAGTCAAATAATAATAATAATAAGTTGCCAATGAGCCTTTGGTAGAGTGGTGGAAGAGACTTAGGCATTGTGAGAGGTCTCAAGTTCGATCCCCACTTCTAACAAAGAGGAGGTGGGAAGGTTTTACCACCTTGTGGGTTCCTGCCCTGGAGTGCTTAGGTTCGAAGCCCCCTCGGACCGAGCTTTGGTCATGTTTAGCCCTGACCGAGATGCTGTTCAAAAAAAAAAAAAAAAAATAATAATAATAAGTTGCTCCCAGTTAAAACAATGAATGTGATGATTAAAAGCTGTTCCAACCAACTTTATAATCGAGTTCAAGCCATTTACTTTCAGTGGGTGGACCGTATCATTACTAAATAAATTGCATCAATTGTGTTTGATGAAAAACTGAGAAAACCCCACTAAACTGCTCTGCACTCTTCAATTATCGTGTTTTTTTTTTTTTTTTTTTTATGTATAGGACGTTTAAAAATAGGAGGTTTAATTGAGATATTTAATACTTAAAAGTTAAAAAAAAATAGTGAAATCATATTTTAATAAAGTTCCCTTTTATGAAAATGATTGAAATGTCGACCTGATTCCTGATTATTTTGTTAGCCTCATTCTAAACACACCCCTCCCCCCTTCTGATTATACCCCCCTTGTGAGAGGAAAACTGCCGGTCCCACGCGAGCCTAACCTGTAAGTATGTGAGAGGAGGGGGGTGTAAAAAGTAATTAGGAGGGTGTAGAAAGTAGCACCCTTTTGTTACAACTTGAATATGACTCGTTTGTTAAGGAAATTAGAGAAGTTAACCCTGATTATTGGCCTAGGGGGTAGAGTAGATAATTGGTTTTGGAAAAGGCAGGGACTCAACTATACATTTTTTTAGAAATAGGGACACAAGTTGTCATTAACAACTTACCACTTTGAAAAGACTATAGCTTCGTTTTGGGGAAGAACCCCTTTTTCTTCTCTTCATACGTGTGTATATGTTGACACATATATATACACCCATATAAAAATGCTGAATTTTTATTATTTAGTCTTTGAATATTTTCTAGTAGGTTTAGTATTATTGGTTAGTGGGTTTATTATTGTAATGAGTTTGGAAAATGGCCTAGCCCAGTTAGAAGTCTAGTTCACAGACATGTGGTATATAAACATGTTTTGTGATTAGGGTTTGGGACAACTAGAGAAAACTGAGAGATAGAATTCGTAGGTTAGAGAGAGCAAGATCACAAAGAGAGGCTGTGAGGTTGTGTGAGTCTTGAATTAATTGTAAAACTTCTGGTTTGGATAATCAATAGAACATTGTTTAATTTGAATTTTGTTTTCTACTATTTTCTGTGAAAATCTGATCGGGAGGACTCCGTACTTTAGGTTAGATAGACGATTCTGTCAAAGATCCATAGGATTAAGTAGGGATGTCAATCGAACCCAAACCCGATGGGTAAACCCGAAACCCGATACATCTGGGACGGGTTTGGGGTCGGTTAATCGGGTTTGAGACGGGTTTGGGATTTGTTTTTATTTTTTTCGCAGATTTGGGATGGGTTTGGGATTTGGTGATATACCTGTTTACCCGACCCAATTACCCGATAAAGTAAACCCGTTTTCCCGATTGTATACCCGATATAATTTCTTTTATATTTTTAAATATGTAAATATATAATACATCATTTTTTCTATACACATAGATATTTTATCCCGTATACATTATAGTTATTTGATATATTTCTTTAGTGATAATACTAAATGTAACTGATTAGTAGTTACCCGATGGGTTTTGGGTCGGGTATACCCAACGGGTAAACTTTTTAAAATTAATGGGTTACCCGATACCCGATGGGTATTTACTCGCTAGAAACCCGACGGGTTTTGGGACGGGTTTGGGACAAGCATATCTAATAGGGTTTGGGGTTGGGATTACCTAAACTCGTCCCAAACCCGACCCATTGCCATCCCTAGGATTAAGGGACCTACAAGTTCCCCATTTGTCACTTTAGGTCCTTCTAATTTTGAGCCTTTGATTATTTACAACCTACACCACCATTTCATTTATATTTAACCCTTATGTATTTAAATAAGTTAAATAACTTAGTTAGTACATTTCACACCCTACATAAGAGAGCATACTATCAAATTTGAAATTTGTATTTTTTGGACGTTACAAGTCTACCCCCTTAAAAGAGGTTTCGTCCCTGAAACCTTGTTCATTTCCACTTAACGTTAACTATCATTTCTTCCCGCCCCATCAACTTGATCATGAGCCCGTCTCGGTGACGACCTTCTAACTCCAAGAACCCGTTCCAGAGTTCTTATTAGTGTCGTCTTCATTGTATAATGCTAGTTTCTAGCAAAGTAAACATAATTATACGCATTGCCCCTACCTTCTTAAAGTTAGCATGTCACATTCATCATCACATAAAAAGTCAGAATCTATCCAGAGCTCTTATTAGTGTCACTTTCACTCTATAGCGCTAGTTTCTAACACACTTCATCACTAACGGTTCATTCATCACTCTATTACTCATACAAACCTAAGTTTACGAATTGTTTCTATCTTTCTAATTAAACATAATACATTCATGTTTTTACTTATTCAAAATAAATCAATTTATTTCATTCTATTCATATATCACCTATGATATTTCATTTTGATCACCATAAGTAAATCCCAACATTCCACTACTAACATTCCTTCTAATTATTTTCGTATTCATATGAGGGGTCGTTATATTATCATCCTCATACTATAAACATTCAATGACCAGTTCTTACTCGTAATCACAAGCTAAACATTTTACTAACCTTGATTTCATTGCATAATCCAACGGCCTGTAACCCGAATCGGCCCGATTCATTGTGAGTCATGTAATACTTGGATTGATTATATCCGTTCATTTGTTAAGCTTCCACCTAAGTGCATTCTTTCAACAATGTCTTGTTCAAATGAACATGGCCAACAAGCCCAGCTAATTTCGATTGAATACTTCTTTCTTTCAATAAACTTTCTGCTCCCGTGCTAATTTCGATTGCCCTTCTTGTTATCTTATTGACTTTTGCCTTATATTTTATTCATATAATCCGTTTGACTCTAATAAGGTCAAACTGTCATCACAACCTTAATTTAGGTTTCAAAAACTAGTTACAACCATCCCATGCATGTTGATATATGCATCACATTTATATATGCACTCCCTTAGTGAAGCAACATTCCTAACTGGGCAAGGCTACCGGCACCACTTACTTACAAGGTTTATACTTACCTTAGTTGGGGAAAGAAATGTCTTCCCTCCTTTATTCTCACCCGATCCTTACTTATTTATGGATCCGATATTTCATTCACGTATGTTTTGTTTCACTTTTACTCATGGATTCAATCCCTCTTCATTCTAACTTTTCTTTCCTATCTGTTCAATCCATATTAACCTACGGACTTAACCTTCGATTCATACTTTTGGTGCATACATGTTTAATCCGTACTCACCTACGAGTTCATCTTTTCATCTATCCTTTTTATTCTTATAAGTTTAGTATGTATTTGCTTACGAGTTCAAACATTTTCATTCTTACCATTCATTCTTACTTGTTTGATCCGTACTTACTTACGAATTCAAACATTTTCATTCTCATCTTTCTCTGTTAAGTTTGACCTGTATTCATCTACGGATTCAAACTTTTCATTCTACTTTTCATTCCTTTCATGTTTGAATCCATTTTACGGATTCAAACATTTTCATTCCTACATTTCTTTCTTTCATCGCATCATTTTCCATCTCATTTCATATGACATATTTCGTAGCAACCTTATACATTCAACTTCAAGTTTTGTGTTCCAACACTACATTCCACATTCAATTTCACGTGTCGTGTCTTAACGCGACACTCTACATTCTGCTTCAAGTGGTGTTTCCACCCTTCTTTCTTAGGTTTAATTCGCATTCAACTACAGGTTTGAACTTTTTACTGCTGATTCCCGGATCCGGTGAGTTTGACGGAGCTTCGGTCCCGAAACGACGTGTTCGGTGCGTTTATTACGACTAAGAAAGGAGTAGAAGATAGACACGACACAAAGTAGTCACTTATAATCTGGTCTCCATTGATTATCAAACGTTACAGCACCACGAGACCAGTTGGACAGCATTTCCCCTCTGGGAACCAAAGCTCCTCCAAATGGGAACCCCATGTCCCTATTTATAGACAACTACCCATGTGTCCATCCGATCAGATTGCCATCCGATCGGATGGCCATCCGTCCGGATGGACCTTTACATTATCAAAACCGTGTCCAACTTTCTCTATTCTATACAATAGTCAACACACGCTCTAACTAACTATTCGCACAGTGGCAGACGTACGAAATATGCACCAACAGATTCCCCCTCGGATGTCACTGTCGAATCGTCCTTAAAACTTTGAGAACCTTGAGCCGTGTTTGAATATTCTGTAATCTTCAACTTTTCTGCAACTTCAATCAGGTATCTTGAAATCTGACTATCCAAATTCCCCCTCGATTGATGATTCGGGTTTGCATTTGCCAAAGTAAAGCACGAATTCCTCCTGGAATGAATCTTCAGGTCTTTTGCACAGTTTACGACTCTCCTCTGATTTGCTAAACTGCAACCTTCACAAATAATCACTGATGTATTGCAAAATACATCCCTTATTCGTGTACAGTTTGTATAGTTTTCCGTTATATTTAGTTCTGTTTTCATTAGAATGTGCATACTATTGATCAATTCGAGTTTTGCAGGTCTTGGTGCTTAAATTTGCTGAAAATTGAGTAAAAACGAGCCACAATGCTGAAACACCAAGTCCCGGAACGAGTTGAAAAGAGTTAGAATAAATTTTGGAGATTTTGGGATGTTGAAGCTGGAAAATGGACGCAACAATCTGTGAAATTGTTGTCGTCACGTCGTGCCACAAAGAATTCCCAAAGCTGTCGAGCTACGCCACCATTAAACAAACAATGGCTGGATTTTTATATCGTCACGCCACGCGACCATAAGGTCATATAGCCGTGACGCGACGGGGTTTAATGACGGCAATCGTTCGCTGTTTTATTAGGGTTAAGTATAAAAACCAAGAAAATCATAATTAAACCCTAGTTACGAATTGAGGCAATCATAGGCGATTTTGGGAGCATACTTGGAGGAATTTTGAAGGTTTTGAAGCATAGGAATCATTGGTACGAGTTCGGGACGAAGAATTGAAGACTTGCTCGGGTTTTCCAATTCCTTGTTTGTTGATTTTCATTCTCGAAACTCGTTGTCATGAATTCTTACTTGAACATCTTTGTTTTGTTTTCGTTATTTGACATGATCGGCTAAACTTTTAAGCCACCTAGACTATGATGAATGGATTAATACAAAGTTTTTAACCTTTTTCGTTAATTGCATGTATTTTATGGGTTGATTGTGTTTAGTAAAGAGTTTGGTTTATTGATTTGATGTACATGCGTACTTTAATTTGGTTTATTATTATCAATTGCTTCATGTGAATCTTGGTGGTTGTCTGCTACGGAATAGGTTCATGTTAGATCTCTGACTGTGTGTCTTTGACCTTTAGGGAAAATTGGCCAATAAACCCTAGAAGTGATTGTTAGTGATTTGCTAGATTTTTGTATTCTACTAATCCTTATAGCTGGAAGGTGCGGGGCTATTGATAGGTCTTACCCGGCGAATTGCTTTAGACAGTCTTTGGAAAAAGTCGTGCCTTAGTTGCCCCGTCGGTTTATTAGTCTATCAAGTCAAGTTAATAAATCCAAACTACCCTAGATCTATAATTGGAAAAGAATAGGTCAATATTAGGGTACTTACACAATAATTAGACAACTGGAAGGAAGTCTAATAACCGGTAGGATTAACGGCCTAGGTAGCGCCATAAGTTTCACCTCGAGAAGGGTTGAGGGGCTTGGTTGATGTCTTAATAGGTTTAGTATCATAAGATCCCGGTTCCATAAATCATGTAGTTAACTTAATCGGTAATTTCTTAAAATCAATCCAGGATTCTAGTCTAGGTGGTTCTCGTTCATCATATAAGACAAGCCTTTGCCTTATTTCGTATTAGTCTAGTTCTAGTTCATTAATTAGTTTAAATAGATTTCCTTAGATTTTTCGTAACCCCCCCCCCAAACAATTAAACAAGTTTCAGTCGTGTCTGTAAGAGTCTAGTTAACGTGATTAATAGAGTCCCGTGGTTCGATATCCGGACTTCCTTAGGTCATACTACAGTGATCGGTACACTTTCCGATTGTGTGGTTTAGGTCGAGTCTAGATTTAAAGCTTTTTAGTGTCTAGCTTAGAGAGTCTAATTTAGTTAATTTTAATAGTCTGTTTAGCACACATCAATCACCAACTTGAAACTAATCAATGCAGCATCCTCTGTTTCAACTTTAACCACATCCGAGCTCAGTTTTTTATATCACAAGTTAGCACCACAATCTTCGCATTCCGCCTGCTCGATCTAAGAATGTACAAAAACTTAACCGGCAATTGATAGAAACTTCAAATACCCCACTGGTTAACTTTAAATTCGTGATTCCCCCTGAAGATCTGATATCCCGTTTACCGTGATCCACGTTAACGCACCCTAAGAATGACAGATCCGTGTAAACAATATTCTCCACAATCAGCAAATCTTCATTGGAAAACAAATCATCTGGTAATGTAATCCGATCTCTGAAGCATTCGTCCACAATCAGATTCATCTCCTTGGATCATCTTGATCTCGGAAGCTTACACCCACGATCAGATTTACATTCCCCCTGACAATCTGAAGTCGAAAACAACCCGAATATTGTTGCAATGTCACGAATTTCAAAAATGCCGGAATTTCAACATACGGCAATGAAATTTTTACTCCCCCTCATTTTTTGCAAATTCTGACGTCTCTATCACTGAATTCCCCCTCAAACTGAATTCAGTTTTCAATTCTCTTCTCCGAAAAACTTGACCAAACTAGAATATCACAATATTCGCCACAATTGTTAGTTTTTCGTCTTTGCGGATTTTACAATTTGGCCCATAAATAGTCAGATACCCTGAAAGATAAACTTTCTGCACCAGTATCATGACTACCCCACTAATTTCCACAATCCGTGATCGCATCATAAAATCTGTACACTGAAGCCCCAGACGGTGTCCCCGAACAACCTAGCTTGATCGTTAAAAACCCGAAAAAATTGTCAATCACCAAATTTTTTATGAAAACTCTCCTCGTCATTGCGATCAATTTTTTTTAGGCATTTGATCATCTGGTTGAATGGCATGGATCGGATGGTCATCCGATCGGATTGCCATCCGATCGGATTGTCATTCGATCGAAGGACATAATGAATCAAAGTGGTATGATGGATCGTGTGACAACTCGAGATTTCAAGGTCCTTTTCTGCGAACCACTTGTTTTATAATCCTGTCTAGATTACAATTGGTCTTGGTGATGTTATGTGTAATTGATTGACTAGGTATAGTTTAGTATCGCTTAATGTTTATGTGTAATGGAAACATAATATGACATATGGGCTTCGACGAAACATATAGTATATGGGCTCGACGAAGAATGGCCCACTAACCCAACAAAAAATAGAGTTTCGTCACCCACAATCTCGACGAAACATACCTTTCACTTATGGGGTTTTTCGCCATAAGGGCCTTCGGCCCATGTAGTTTGCGGCCCAACATGTCACTTTTAAAACGTAAACCTAGACTTCTCTCGACGGCAGTCTCTCCTTCGTAACCTCTCCTCTTTGTGAAGCTAGTCTCTCGTGATTAAATCACTCGGTATCTTGGTTAGTGCCCCATCATTATTATTACGTTTGATTGCTATGAATATTTGATGATTGATTGATATGATTTCACGAATGAGGACTGTTAACCTAAACCCTATGTGGTGATGAAAAACAGATGTATTAGTAGGATTCGATTTGAGTATTTGTGTTGTGATGATATTGCAGGAGTATGTAGGATCTTGTATGCATAGTGTTCTATTACTCATCGGATTATTGATCAATCCGTGATTTTGTGTGGTGGTGATCTTATGATTATTTAGGGTTGCAACAAACTGTATGATTAATTTTGGATGTATGCTTGATGTCAATTGATTCCGATCTCGTGATTATGTTGACTGACGATTTCGATTACGTTGTTGAACGTGTATAAGTATATGCTAAACTGTAACGATTGTTTGATCCATTGATCCTGCGTGTAATCATTGTTGTGATTAAGTTTCGTGGAATGAATTTGGAAAACATCAGTGATATTTCGTCATAGTGGTCTCGACGAAAGACTGATGTTTCGTCATATTGGTCTCGAAGAAAGACTGATGTTTCATCACAACCTGGTCTCGATGAAGAACGCATATTTCGTCACAGGTTAGAACAGTAGACCAGTGGTGTTTACGTTTTTGGCACATGTGTTGTGATATTCTGTTTTAAGGCATGAAAGTAATGTTGACTAGATATGAGGGTTTTGAGTTGGACTTATGTGGTAGTCAACCTATCTGTTACAAGTTATTGTGATAACCGAGTACTTGATGTGCAACATAAGGTAATCTTGTGATAGATGTAAACTGTGTAAAATTGGTAACTTGATTTATTGTAAAACTGATGTTGTTGGTATCCATTGATTGGGAACATGAACTGTGTCATAAACGTGCATGAGATCTAAATGCTTGCTATGTGTTACGTAACAATGGTATTACGTGTAACTCGTTGAATACGTGAATCGGATACGTGTTTACGGAACTGACAATTCTTGGTAACCACGGTAAGGAATGGTTGACCAACTTGGAACGGGTAATGTAATGTAACATACCGAGCAACCTAAGGTGAGTTCACTGCTCTTTTCCAAGCATGCGTCCCGAGGAGGGACATCTAGTAAACGTTCCGGGGAGGAATGTCGGGTTATTGGGATGTTGGTTAATACACTCATATCTATCAATCAAGTCCCTTCTACCGATTGTTGCAGGGGAGGCAACGGGGTATTAGTTAATAGTGTTATTTAGGTTTGGGAACCTCACACCGCACCGGGGAGGTCGGGAGTGAACTAATGATCCCAGTCTTGACCATTGCTTTGATAGAGGCTTTGGGTAATAGGGCAAATAATATGGAGCCATCAACGGTAATCGAGTTATTAACAACATCAAATCATGGAAATGTGTTATACTCATATCTGGTAACTAAAACGTGTTAACAAACTTTGAACTCACCAGCGTCGTCTGACACACTTGTCTGCATGCTTGCAGGTCTATAGGTTTAAATCATTGGGACTTGCGGTCTGAGATGCTGGAGTGGTCATGGGTCGAGATGCATGGAATCGCAAGACAAGTCTAATGGTTTATGTACATGTGGCTTATGAAATACTTAAAAAAAGATTGATGCTTCCACTGTATACAATGTAATACATTTAATGTTTTGTAACAACTTATGTTAATAAATGAAAGTTTTATTTGATTTAATATTATGAGTTCAATGTGATTGGTGGCTGGATCCTGGTACGTCACATGCCTCGCGGGGTTACCCGCATGTGGTATTTTGGGGGTGTGACAGTTTGGTATCAGAGCCACTGGTTATAGTGGACTTGGTTTTAAAACGTTTTTGTAAAACCATACTATAACCGAATAGTTCTGAATACGCGAATACGACCATGACACTCAGCTCCAGATTGCAAGGTTCGTCTTTCTCACTTAATGCATACATTACATGACTAGTGTGCACCTGTTTATCATGTAGCATACAAACACACACTCGTCACCATAGCATAATTACATGAATTGCTTGTTTACATTATGATGTGTTGTTAGTGTGTAGTAGCCCTGGGATTCTTGTGACCTTGATGTTTTGATAACCTCCGTTTGACATCTGAGTTTGAGGAACCATTTGACATGAGTTAGGAGGAACTGAGATGAGCATGCAAATCACAATATTATTGTGGGTGCACACATAATAATAATGTGGGGTGCATGCGAGTCCCAGTGAGGCTTAACAAGTGAAAAGGGGGTTCTGTTCCATTATTCGATCAGCGAGAAACATAACAAACCTATAGGGGTCATAGCAGTGATTGTCCCCTACTCGAACGTGAACTTTTCACTCCTCTCTGAATCCTTTCGAACCTTGATGCTATCACGTATTACCTGGACACCCATCTGAACACCTAGCGAACTGTGTAGGATGTTAGGTGCTTGTACGAACGTCCCTGAGTTGGATGTTGCAGCGTCAATGATTGGTCTATACCTTTCTCACTTTTCTTCGTTTGCTGAACTTAGCGTATGGACTCCTTAGATCCCGAAGTGCGATCACTTCTGCAACACTCGAGCAACATACCATATATTACACAATCGACATGCAAGATCGATGGACAAGAAGATGAGCATAGTACCTCACCGACCTCGGTGTTAGGACGACCTTGATTACCGGCGACGAGCACTAGTAAATTGACTTCAATCGAATCCTTAACCTTAGACAGCGACTTATGGGAGTCAACTCTTACGAATCAATCGGGACGTAAACGATGACAATCGGCTATAGAGTTGAATGCGTAACTGCCAGCACAATGAGTAGTGCCTTAGGACGTGACACGGAATGTGAAAGGATGGACCCTGTTGGTAAAAGGTCGCAGGACTTCGTTTCAAGCAACGACAATAGAGGCAACAGTCATGGCAACATCAAGGAACTCATAATCGTAGCCTACAGTATAGAAATGAAGGTGCCTACAATATGGATAACCCGTTGCTAAATCAAGACGACAACAACCGAGGGAACGACGGTAGTACTGGAAATTCTCGTAACGAAAACAACAACACTGGAAATGATGTTCATGGAAGGGCATTTAGGATTGGCGTGGGTGACGCCAGGATAGTAGCAGCATGGCAGCTTGTATGGGTAGCAAATCGCTTCGTCTCGGTTCTGTTTAACCATGGTGCTTCTCGAAACCGAACTTGTTGTGGAATCGGCTGATGGCAAGTCAATTGAAGCCTCATATGTTCGTTGGGATGCAAACTCGACCTTGTGGGCAAGTGTTCGACATCGACCTTCCTTCTGCTATCCTTGATGGTTTCGATGCAGTAGTTGTGTAGGTTGGATATCTAGACATCGCGTAGATATACCCTGTGGGAAGAAATTTTGTGTCGCTTTATACTTTGAAGTGTCAGAGTGGTGTAAAGGTTAGCATCATATCAGCAATGAAAGCCCAGAAGTGTCTAAGGAGGGATTACCCCGCTATGATAACAACCGTTACTGATGTGAAGGCTAAGGAAAAGGGGATCGAGGATCCTCTAATTGTTCGTGATTCCTCTCGGTGTGCTACCCGAGGAACTTTCAGGTTTACTTCCACAACTGCAGGGAAGAATCTCAGTTTGATCTCGCGCAAGAGGCAGCCTTGATTACTCGTACTCCTTACCGTCTTGCACGAGGAGGGTTGCAAGAACTGTCTAATCAACTGCAGGAACTGTTGGACAGGAGTTTTATCAAACCTAGTTTTAGTTTGGGGAGCCTCAGATATATCCGTGAAGATAAGCCTTTTCGTATGTGTACTGATTTTCGAGAACTCAACCAGGTGACAGTCAAGAACCGTTTGTCTCGACTATGTATTGACAACCTGCCGACCAGATGCGAGGGTCAAGCTCCCATTCGAGGATTGACTAATGAACGAACTATCATCAGATGGAAGTCCAAGGGGAGAATGTTCCTTTAACGGCATATCGAACGCAATGCGGCCATTACGACTTTGAATTCCATGACCTTTGGATTGATCAACACACCAGCCGCTTTTTGGGATCACATGAATTGACCGAGTTTATTGATGATGTTTTGAATCATTTCCAGGGGAAAGGAACAACATGGACGACATATGTATCTTATTTTAGAGCTCTTGAGGGAGGAGCCACTCCACGCGAAGTCTTGTTAAAGGTAACTTCTGGATTTGAGAGGTACATTTTTGGTCATATAAACAACGCAGTGGGAATACATGTGGACCTCGCTAAGATCCATTTTGATGGAACTGATCGACACCAAAGATCCCTTTGAAGATACAACAATTTCTTGGTCTCACTAGATACTATCATAGATTCATCAAGGAATTTTTGAAAATCGCGCAACTCTAATCTCTTTAACACAACAAGGCGTTGTGTATTCGTGGGAGACAAATAGAAGGACATCTTTTCAGCTTCTGAGACCCAACTCTACAACGCACCGAGTATTGTCGTTACCCGAGGGTACGGGTGATCTAGTGGTATACCATGATGGTTCAAATCAGAGTTCCAGTTACACGCCAATGCAACGCGAGGAAGTGATGGCTCACGTAGTGGATTTACAAGAAGAGTTGCACGAGTCACAAACTGCGGTGGAAACCATGGTCTTTGGATTTAAGTTGGAGGCACTACTTGGATGGTACCAAATGCATTACTTAGACCGATCACAAGGGCCTCCCGTGTACCCTTGTTTCGAAAGAACTAAACATATGATGGCATCACTAGATAGAACCTCTGAATGACTTCGACTGTGAAACCCAGACGTGTATGAGCCTCGTAGCACACCATCGACTCTAACCTATCTGATCAGATTCTTACTGTTCAAACCAAAGCACTGAGGGAAGAAAATTTTCAAGCTGGGCCCATGCGGGGCATGGAGGGGCAACTTTTAGCAGGTCGGACGATATTCGCTACTTCATGGAACGAATATGGGTCTCACTATACGGCAACCGTAGGGAACTTGTGTTGAGCAAATCTCACCAGCCTTGATATCCTAGTAGTCTGGATTTTGATAGGAGGTATTAGGATCTATAAATCTTGTACTGGTGATCGGGCATGAAGGCCCACCTAGCGATGTTTGTGAATGATGTTTGACTTGTGGAAAAGTCAAGGTGGAGTATCAGCAACCAGAAACACCCATATGGAAATGAGAACAGACTACCATGGATTTTGTCGCTAGTCTACTTACAACTCGAAACGGAAACTGGTATCACCTGGGTGATCGTCGATTGTCTCACGTAACCAGCACACTTTCCTGCAACCAAGGAAACTGACGAGTCTTCACAGCTTGTGAATATTCCTCTGAGAGAGGCGGCTTTTAGGAATGAGGTGCCAACTCCTGTTATCTCTGATTTTGACCTATATCTGATTTATGGCAGGCACTACACAATACTCTTGGCTCACGTCTAGACATGAGTATTACTTATCACCATAGGACAAATGGTCAGAGTAAACGAACCCCCCTGACACTCGATGATATGCTGCGAGCATGTGTGTGATTGATGTCACGACCCTGACCCGGTTTGACCCGTTTCAGAAGCCGCGGGACAGAAATACTGCGGTATTTAATTGATTAAGTTTAACAGCGGAAGTTTTCATCAGGATCGTTTAAAGCTAAAATTTTCCCCGATTATTTTATTTCACAATTCGGGATAAAACCCCGATAATTTACAATAGTATGATTTTACTATAAAATTGTTATGTTACAAAACTTATTTCTTTATTTTTATAATGAGCCACTATTTTAAGCTTGAAATGCTCCCCATCACTTTTTCCTGAATTACAACAGATCACCTGAAACATGTTTGAAAAAGGTTTTGTCAGCGGGAAATACTGAGTGAATCATTCTATTTACTAAAATGACACATTTGTTATAATTTACAGTATTAAGAGCGATTACAATGTTTCTGATATCAAGCCAACTACCCACGGTACTTGTCACTCGACCCATTGGCCCATTCGTCTAATGGTGTCTGTGACTATGGTCATATCCCCCATTGGTTGCCCCAATGGTGACGATTATCAAGTAATGTATACAAAACCCCACATACCGGCTGTAACTTGGTGATTACAAAGACTTAATCCCCGTAATTATAACTTTGAAAATAAACATGATTTGGAAAGTAATTTGATAAAAAGAGAATGACTCACATTGCTAATTTAATACGGACAGAGTCTAGTCTATGATTTAGCCTTGTTAACCTAATTTAAATAACAATGCACACAAAACTGGGTTAGTAATCAATCCAGCAATTACGATAACTCACGAGATCAATTTCTCACAATGAATGTAAAAGTGCAATACTTCATCCATCGAATTAACGATGATCCGTCAAATTAATGACGAACGACAAAGTATAATACTTTATCCATCGAATTAACGATGATCCGTCAAATTAATGACGAACGATAAAGTATAACCCTAATGTGGGCGGCACTTAAACATTCATTGGATATATTGATCGTCGGAAAATGAATCGTAGCAGCGATTGTGCTAATACCCTGTTTTGCAGCGTTGATTTGTGAACTGTGATATTAATTCGAACGTAACTCAGTGAATATTTCGAATTTTTACGTCGTTTTTGTGCCCAGATTCCAGTCCCAAACCCCACTATTTATAGGTGAAATTTTACCCTCAGGCGGCCCGCGTAAGAATACGCTTAACCTGAGGCGGGCCGCGTGAGACCTATTTTTAGCTATAGGGTTGCCACGTTTGGCACTAGCTTTGCTGAGTTGATAATTTTCGAAAATTCGATTTCTACAGCTCACAATTTGGATAATCGTCAATAGGGTTTAACCCCCCCTGAGTTTTAGGGGCCCTAATCCTGATTCTGAAAATTATGAAAATTTTAGGGTTTGTTCAGAATCACTTGGGTGTCTCAATTAGGGTTTCCTTTTGGACTAATTATTTTAATAATTATGACTTTTGATTAGAGTTGTTACATTCTCCCCACCTTAATAAAAATCTCGTCCTCGAGATTTACTGGAATAATTGAGGATACTTTTTCTTCATTTCTGATTCCAGTTCCCAAGTGTACTCAGCTCCTCTCTTTGAATCCCATCTAACTTTGACTAGAACTAGTCGTTTGTGCTTGAGAAACTTGATCTTTCGATCCTCAATTTGAAGAGGTCTCTCAACGAATTTCAATTTTTCGTTTACCTCTATATCTCGAAGAGGTACTACCAGTGATTCATCTGATAAGCATTTCTTGAGATTGGATATATGAAATACATCATGTACTCCAGATAATTCTTCTGGTAATTGTAAACGATAAGCTACTGGTCCTATACGTTGGATCACTGGAAATGGTCCTACGTATCTTGGACTTAGCTTTCCTTTCTTACCAAATCTAACAACTCCTTTCCAAGGAGAAACTTTCAACAGTACTCTGTCTCCAACTTGGAATTCTAATGGCTTGCATCTATTATCAGCATAGCTCTTCTGACGATCTCGAGCTGTCTTCAGTCTTTCCTTGATTTGAGTGATCTTATCAGTTGTTTCTTGCACAATCTCTGGACCTGATAATTGATTTTCTCCTATTTCTGCCCAACAAACTGGAGTTCTACATTTTCTTCCATATAATGCTTCAAATGGAGCAGTATCAATGCTTGAGTGATAACTATTGTTATAGGAGAATTCAATTAATGGTAAATGATCATCCCAACTTCCACCAAAGTCTATCACACATGCTCGGAGCATGTCTTCTAGAGTTTGGATCGTTCTTTCACTTTGTCCATCTGTTTGGGGATGATATGCAGTGCTCAAATTTAGTCGAGTTCCCATAGCTTGCTGGAAACTTTTCCAGAAATGGGAAGTAAAACGACTATCTCTATCCGAAACAATGGAGAATGGAACTCCATGTAAGGACACAACTTCATCTACATACAATTTAGCCAGTCTTTCCATGCTAAAGGTTTCTTTCATAGGTAGAAAGTGAGCAGATTTGGTTAATCGATCCACAATTACCCAAATCGCATCATTACCTTTTCTGGTTTTGGGTAACTTAGTAACAAAATCCATTGTTATAAGTTCCCATTTCCATACTGGCATTTCTAATTGTTGTAGTAATCCTGAAGGTTTCTGATGTTCTGCCTTAACTTGTGAACAAGTAAGACATTTAGAAACATAGCTGGCTATGTCCTTTTTCATTCCTATCCACCAAAAGTTCTTTCTTAAATCTTGGTACATCTTATTGTTTCCTGGGTGTATAGTATACCTAGATTTATGAGCTTCTTCTAAAATCTTAGATCTTAAGTCTCCCTATTTAGGTACCCAAATTCTACTTTTGTGGAATCTCCAAATTCCATCTGCTCCTGGTTCTAATTCCTGAATTCGTCCTTTCATTCCTTCAGCATCATCCTTGATTGCTGTAGCTTGAACATTCTTCAATTGTTCCATTAAATCTATTTGTAGATTTAATCTGAGAGCACGAACTCGTCTTTGTTTTTCATAATACTTACGACTTAAGGCATCTGCAACTACATTCGCCTTTCCTTCGTGATACTGAATATCACAGTCGTAGTCACTTAGGATTTCCATCCATCTCCTTTGCCTCATGTTTAACTCTTTTTGCCCAAAGATATATCTTAAACTCTTATGATCTGTATAGATAGTAAACTTACTTCCGTACAGATAATGTCTCCAAATCTTAAGGGCAAAAATTACGGCTCCTAATTCTAAATCATGAGTCGTATAATTTTCTTCGTGCTTTTTCAACTGTCTTGATGCGTACGCAATTACCTTCTTGCGTTGCATAAGCACACATCCAAATCCTAATTTTGAAGCATCACAATATACTTCAAAATCTTCAGTTCCTTCTGGTAAGGCTAAGATTGGTGCATGGGTTAATTTCTGTTTTAAAATTTTAAAAGCTTCTTCCTGTTTGGGTCCCCATTCAAACTTAGTGGCTTTACAGGTTAGCTTAGTTAATGGTACAGCTATCTTGGAAAAATCCTTAATAAACCGTCTATAATACCCAGCTAATCCTATAAAACTTCTAATTTCCATTGCTGTTTGTGGAACCTTCCATTTGGTAATTGCCTCGATCTTAGCAGGATCTACATGAATACCTTCATGATTTACCATGTGTCCTAAAAATTGTACTTCCTTTAGCCAAAATTCGCATTTCGAGAATTTGGCGTACAACTTTTCTTTTCTTAACAAAGTTAAGAGTGCATGAAGATGTTCACAATGCTCTGTCTGACTTTTGGAATAAATAAGTATATCGTCTATAAAGACAATTACAAATTTATCCAAGTATGGTTTACAGATCCTATTCATCATGTCCATAAATGCTGCAGGCGCATTTGTTAATCCGAAGGGCATGACTGTAAACTCTTAATGACCATACCTAGTTCTGAAAGCAGTCTTAGGTATGTCTTCTTCTTGTACCTTCAATTGATGGTATCCGGAGCGTAAATCTATCTTAGAAAAATATCTAGCCCCCTGAAGTTGATCAAAAAGATCATCAATCCTAGGTAATGGATATCGATTCTTAATTGTAACCTTATTCAATTCTCTATAATCGATACACATTCTCATTGAACCATCATTTTTCTTCACAAACAACACTGGTGCTCCCCACGGGGACGAGCTAGGTTGTATGAATCCTTTACTTAGTAATTCATCTAATTGCTGTTTTAGTTCTAACATTTCTGTGGGTGCTAACCGATAAGGTGCCTTGGCTATCGGTGTAGTTCCTGGAATTAGATGAATCCTAAATTCTACTTCCCTATCTGGAGGTAATCCCGGTAAATCTTTTGGAAATACATCAGGATATTCTGAGACTACTGGTATCTCCTTAAGTTCTTTTCCCTTAGTGCTAATGATTATTGAAATCATATACACTATTCCTTGTTTTCGTTCATAATTAGCAATTTTCATTACTGATATGAACTTCATGGGCTTACGTGGTTTATCTCCTATAATCCTAATCACTTCTCCGGTAGGTGATTGAATTTCTATGGAATTCTGATCACAAAGGATTCTAGCATGGTTGGCGATTAACCAATCCATTCCTAATACCACATCAAATTCAGCTAATTTCATTGGCAATAGTTTTGCAGAGAATTTATGTCCTAAAAGTTCTATGTTTCCTTCCTGCAAAACTTTATCTATTTTAACTGAATTTCCGTCTGCTGTTTCAACTGTAAAAATCTGCCCAATATTGGTTAAAGGTAAACTAAGAGCTTGGCAGAATGAAGTATTTATAAAACTTTGGTTTGCACCAGAGTCAAATAATACTTTTGCATACACATTGTGGACTAAGAACGTACCCGCTATCACATCCGGAATGAGTTCTGCTTCTTGAGTGGTCAGCTGAAATGCCCTGGCATTCTTCTTTGTAGTTCCTTCGGTTGTCTTGGGTTTGTTATCTACTGGCTTGATCAATTTAGGACATTCTGTTTTATAATGCCCTGCTTCTCCACAGTTAAAACAAATTACTGTTTTCTTTTTGCAGTTTTCTTCACGATGTCCTATACCCTTGCAAAAATTGCAAGTGATATCGCATCTTCCATAATGTTTCTTTTTGCATTTCCTGCAGAATGACGGAGTTGGAGCTTGCCCTGTTCCTTTTCTCTTGAAGCTGTTATTATTACCCACACGAAATCCTTGGGTAATTTTCTGGGCTAATGCCTTTTTCCTATCTTCATCTCTTGTGCGCACCAGTTCATCGGTTAGAGTATTGGCTAGTTCTACCGCATCATCAATAGTGCGAGGTCTCGCAGCTTTAACAATATTGCGGATTTCGCTAATTAGCCCCCAAATATAGCGAGAAATGAGTACCGGTTCTGGCGAAGCCAGTGTTGGTACCACTCTTGCATATTCAAAGAATGTCGAGGTATACCCACGACAATCCACACCCATCATCCGATGATTTAGAAACTTATTCGCCATCTGTTCTTTTTCATACTCGGGACAGAATTTTCTTTCCACCAAACCCTTAAATTCTTCCCAAGTCATAGCATAAGCTATTACTCTTCCTTTTGATTGTAACACAGTGTTCCACCATTCGAGTGCACTTTCTTTGAACAGATTGGATGCATACATGACCTGATCATCTTTACCACATTTACTTATTGCAATGACTGCTTCGGTTTTCTCTAACCAACGCAGTGATGCAGTTGCTCCTTCATTGCCTGCAAATTCAGTGGGTTTACAAGCAAGGAATTCTTTGAAAGTGCAACCAGGCGTTGCAGTTTTCATTTTCTTGGGTAATAGAGCTTGATGTGGTTCCTTATTATGGTTAACATGATTGTTGCCTCCATTTACACTATTACTGAAGTTATCTTCAGTAATCTGTTTACTAGGGACAATTTGTTGTGGTTCGGGTGGATTCTTGATAGCAGCAACGAATGCTGGAATAGCATTAGCTATCCCTTGAGCAACAATGTTTTCGATATCTTGCCGAGTCATATATTGATCTCCTGGATGTTGCTCAGACTGATTAACTTCATTTATAGGTTCATTACCACTGTTTGCCATCTGATAATATATATATAAATTTTATTAGTATCTGCTAAATAACAATTATATACAAACAATCAGAAAATTTTATAATACAGATATAGTCAAAACAATCGATTTCTCGATTTCATTTTATATCTATTATAGTATACATCATTACTCACAAATATCTTACAGAGTTTTATTCGTTATTTACAGACTAACTTTGTTATTACTATTATACAAACATCGTTTTACCATCCTACTATCTTTCGTCACTTGCTGTTCTAAAAACGTAGTTCCCTCTCATCGTACTTCCAGGCAATCTGTCCCCCTATTTCCCTGATTCTAGTTCCAGCATCAAACAACTCTTCACCAAAGTGGCGAAGTTCAGCCATGTTTTCATTACTCATGGGTGGATTAGGTAGGGGTTCTGGATCAAATTGTGGAAGAAAAGAGTAAGGATCGTTGACAATATTTTGGAATTGCCAATCGTTTGTCCACCATTCGTCCATTCCTATGGGTTGGGAGTGGACTATTGGGTCTGGAATTGCTGGTTCCCAATTCATAGGGAGTTGGTTTTCAAGAGAATAAGTAAAAATATTATTATTATTATTATTATTATTATTATTATTATTATTATTATTATTATTATTATTATTATTATTATTATTGACAGGCTGAATTGTTTCACAGCTTGCCAATAGGAAATCTATCTCATCTTGAAAAGTCCTTCCCTGGTTTTGATTGGAGCTTTCTCCGATTTCTCTCTGGGTTGGTCTAAAGCCTTGCCCAACTTCCATTTCTATGTCCTTAGAGTATTCCTCAAACTGCCTCTCCATTTGCCTAGAAACTTCTTTAGCTTCAATCTCCATCTCTTGGAGTCTAGAACTTTTCCTGGTTACAATTTCTTTTGTACCTTCCTCCATCTGAATTCCTATCTCCTTCACCTCCTCCTTGTCTTCAATTTCCATTTCCGGTTGTTTGGAACTTTCTCCGGTTATAATTTCTTTTCCCTTTTTCAAAGGATTGTTTATTTTGGGCAGTTTTTTAGCTGGCTTCTTCTTACGTATTTTTCTCCATCCTACATAAGTTCTTTTCTTTTGTTTTGGCTTGCTCAAAGGTGGAACCTTGAATTCTACTGGTTGTTCAACATCGGGATAGTAGCTAGTATATTCTTTGGAAGCTTCGATAGTTACAGGGTAAAGATTAAGGTTCTGAAAAGCTTCGGATATCCCACTCATGATGATGTAGCATATATGCAAAATGCATAAAATACTAAGTTAAAATTTACAAATAACTTTGTAATTTAATACATACTGTGTACTAGTTGATTACAAAGATAACTGAAAAACACACTTTAGGTTTTCAAATTTTATTTATTACACAGAGTTTCTTAGATTGTGAGAGTAGGGTGCTAAACTTTAAAATATCTAAAGATTTATATTTTCTGCTACTGTGGCTAGCATATATAAATTTGCCCATTTCTCATCTAGTTTATCTTCCCAAGGTGATTTATCAATTAATTCCTGGGTTTCCTGTTTAATCTTCTTTTGTCGAATTTGCTCTTTACTTTTCTTAATAATCATCTCCCTCCTTTTAGGAGAAAGTGATTCCTCGTATTGTGCCTTCCGCACAAATATTCCTTCTTCAGGAATTTTAGCCTGATTCGAGGATTTGGTTCGGGATGAACTTCCCTTCTCATTGGATGATCTATCTAATTTAAGATAGATACTTGACAGCTTTTGCTTACCCATACTGTAACTAACAAATAATCAGTTAATAATACACAAAATCACATAATAGTAATCAGGAAAAATTAAGTATTTCTAAATACTTAATTAGCTTAACCCAGTGGCTCTGATACCACCTTTTTCTGTCACGACCCTGACCCGGTTTGACCCGTTTCAGAAGCCGCGGGACAGAAATACTGCGGTATTTAATTGATTAAGTTTAACAGCGGAAGTTTTCATCAGGATCGTTTAAAGCTAAAATTTTCCCCGATTATTTTATTTCACAATTCGGGATAAAACCCCGATAATTTACAATAGTATGATTTTACTATAAAATTGTTATGTTACAAAACTTATTTCTTTATTTTTATAATGAGCCACTATTTTAAGCTTGAAATGCTCCCCAGCACTTTTTCCTGAATTACAACAGATCACCTGAAACATGTTTGAAAAAGGTTTTGTCAGCGGGAAATACTGAGTGAATCATTCTATTTACTAAAATGACACATTTGTTATAATTTACAGTATTAAGAGCGATTACAATGTTTCTGATATCAAGCCAACTACCCACGGTACTTGTCACTCGACCCATTGGCCCATTCGTCCAATGGTGTCTGTGACTATGGTCATATCCCCCATTGGCTGCCCCAATGGTGACGATTATCAAGTAATGTATACAAAACCCCACATACCGGCTGTAACTTGGTGATTACAAAGACTTAATCCCCGTAATTATAACTTTGAAAATAAACATGATTTGGAAAGTAATTTGATAAAAAGAGAATGACTCACATTGCTAATTTAATACGGACAGAGTCTAGTCTATGATTTAGCCTTGTTAACCTAATTTAAATAACAATGCACACAAAACTAGGTTAGTAATCAATCCAGCAATTACGATAACTCACGAGATCAATTTCTCACAATGAATGTAAAAGTGCAATACTTCATCCATCGAATTAACGATGATCCGTCAAATTAATGACGAACGACAAAGTATAATACTTTATCCATCGAATTAACGATGATCCGTCAAATTAATGACGAACGATAAAGTATAACCCTAATGTGGGCGGCACTTAAACATTCATTGGATATATTGATCGTCGGAAAACGAATCGTAGCAGCGATTGTGCTAATACCCTGTTTTGCAGCGTTGATTTGTGAACTGTGATATTAATTCGAACGTAACTCAGTGAATATTTCGAATTTTTACGTCGTTTTTGTGCCCAGATTCCAGTCCCAAACCCCACTATTTATAGGTGAAATTTTACCCTCAGGCGGCCCGCGTAAGAATACGCTTAACCTGAGGCGGGCCGCGTGAGACCTATTTTTAGCTATACGGTTGCCACGTTTGGCACTAGCTTTGCTGAGTTGATAATTTTTGAAAATTCGATTTCTACAGCTCACAATTTGGATAATCGTCAATAGGGTTTAACCCCCCCTGAGTTTTAGGGGCCCTAATCCTGATTCTGAAAATTATGAAAATTTTAGGGTTTGTTCAGAATCACTTGGGTGTCTCAATTAGGGTTTCCTTTTGGACTAATTATTTTAATAATTATGACTTTTGATTAGAGTTGTTACATTTAAATTAGTGAAAACTAGAAGGACCCATGCCTTTGGCTGAGTTCTACCGTAACAGTTACCATTCTAGTATTTAGACAGCTCTGTTTGAGGCATTGCATGGACAGTAACGCTAATCTCCTTGTTGGATTAAGGTGGGTGACAACCTAATCACAGGTCCAGGACCTATATTCGAAACTCTTGGGAAGATTGCTTAGATCGGAAATCGTTTGGTGGCAATGCGTGACCGTCAGGAAAGTCGATAAGCTTAGGAAGCGCTGGAAGTTCGCTGTAGGCAATCGTGTTATCTTGAAAATCTCACCCTGGGAGGGTGTGGTACGCTTGGGAAGCGTGGCAAGCTCAATTCTGGAAAGAATTGGTTACGTCGCCTACAAACTCGAGTTACCCAACGAATTGTGTAACGTACATTAAGGCAGTGCTTGGTCCGGTGAAACGCTGGTGATACCCTTTTTAGAGTCTGAGGTTAATGACAAGTTGCAGTTGATGAGGAATCTACTGAAATCATGGACCAGGACGTCAAGATTCGTTAGCATAGTCGAATTCCAATCGTGAGAGTTCGTTGGAACTCAAGAAGTGGACCAGAGTTCACGTGGGAACGCAAAGAACAGACGAAGCTCTAGTATCCTTGATTGTTCAACGGTTGTAGCAACCCCTGATGTCACTAGCGAATTTCGGGACAAAATTCCCTTTCAAGTTGGGGATGATCTGGTACCCGTGGAAAATTCACAGTATTCACAATCATTCTGGTCATCCTGATCTAACACCTCGCCACTTTTGGACTACTTATCAAATTTCGGGACGAAATTTCTTTCAAGTTGGGGATGATGTGACAACTCGAGATTTCAAGGTCCTTTTCTGCGAACCACTTGTTTTATAATCCTGTCTAGATTACAATTCTAGGTGATGTTATGTGTAATTGATTGACTAGGTATAGTTTAGTATCGCTTAATGTTTATGTGTAATGGAAACATAATATGACATATGGGCTTCGACGAAACATATAGTATATGGGCTCGACGAAGAATGGCCCATTAACCCGACGAAAAATGGAGTTTCGTCACCCACAATCTCGACGAAACATACATTTCGCTTATGGTTTTTCGCCATAAGGGCCTTCGGCCCATGTAGTTTGCGGCCCAACATGTCACTTTTAAAACGTAAACTTGTGATAAGACAACCGTCTGCTGGAAACTAAAAACCCTAGACTTCTCTCGATGACAGTCTCTCCTTCGTAACCTCTCCTCTTTGTGAAGCTTGTCTCTCGTGATTAAATCACTCGGTATCTTGGTTAGTGCCCCATCATTATTATTACGTTTGATTGCTATGAATATTTGATGATTGATTGATATGATTTCATGAATGAGGACTGTTAACCGAAACCCTATGTGGTGATGAAAAATAGATGTATTAGTAGGATTCGATTTGAGTATTTGTGTTGTGATGATATTGCAGGAGTATGTAGGATCTTGTATGCATAGTGTTCTATTACTCATCGGATTATTGATCAATCCGTGATTCTGTGTGGTGGTGATCTTATGATTATTTAGGGTTGCAACAAACTGTATGATTAATTTTGGATGTATGCTTGATGTCTATTGATTCTGATCTCGTGATTATGTTGACTGACGATTTCAATTACGCTGTTGAACGTGTATAAGTATATGCTAAACTGTAACTATTGTTTGATCCATTAATCCTGCGTGTAATCATTGTTGTGATTAAGTTTCGTGGAATGACTTTGGAAACATCAGTGATATTTCGTCATAGTGGTCTCGACGAAAGACTGATGTTTCGTCATATTGGTCTCGACGAAAGACTGATGTTTCGTCACTATTAGTCTCGACGAAAGACTGATGTTTCGTCACAACCTGGTCTCGACGAAGAACGCATATTTCGTCACAGGTTAGAACAGTAGACCAGTGGTGTTTATGTTTTTGGCACATGTGTTGTGATATTCTGTTTTAAGGCATGATAGTAATGTTGACTACATATGAGGGTTTTCAGTTGGACTTATGTGGTAGTCAACCCATCTGTTACAAGTTATTGTGATAACCGAGTAGTTGATGTGCAACATAAGGTAATCTTGTGATAGATGTAAACTGTGTAAAATTGATAACTTGATTTATTGTAAAACTGATGTTGTTGGTATCCATTGATTGGGAACATGAACTGTGTCATAAACGTGCATGAGATCTTAATGCTTGCTATGTGTTACGTAATAATGGTATTACGTGTAACTCGTTGAATACGTGAATCGGATATGTGTTTACGAAACTGACTATTCTTGGTAACCACGATAGGGAATGGTTGACCAACTTGGAACGGGTAATGTAATGTAACATACCGAGCAACCTAAGGTGAGTTCACTGCTATTTTCCAAGCATGCGTCCCGGGGAGGGACATCTGGTAAACGTTCCGGGGAGGAATGTCGGGTTATTGGGATGTTGGTTAATACACTCATATCTATCAATCAAGTCCCTTTTACCGATTGTTGCCGGGGAGGCAACGGGGTATTAGTTAATATCGCTATTTAGGTTTGGCAACCTCACACCGCACAGGGGGGGTCGGGAGTGAACTAATGATCCCAGTCTTGACCATTGCTTTGATAGAGGCTTTGGGGAATAGGGCAAATAATCTGGAGCCATCTGCGGTAATCGAGTTATTAACAACATCAAATCATGGAAATGTGTTATACTCATATCTGGTAACTAAAACGTGTTAACAAACTTTGAACTCACCAGCGTTGTCTGACACACTTTTCTACATGCTTGCAGGTCTATAGGTTTAAATAATTGGGACTTGCTGTCTGGGATGCTGGAGTGGTCATGGGTCGAGATGCATGGAATCGCAAGACAAGTCTAATGGTTTATGTACATGTGGTTTATGAAATACTTAACAAAAGATTGATGCTTTCGTTGTATACAATGAAATACATTTAATGTTTTGTAACAACTTATGTTAATAAATGAAAGTTTTATTTGATTTAATATTATGAGTTCAATGTGATTGGTGGCTGGATCCTGGTACGTCACACTCCTCGTGGGGTTACCCGCATGTGGTATTTTGGGGGTGTGACAGTTTGGTATCAGAGCCACTGGTTATAGTGAACTGGGTTTTAAAACGTTTTTGTAAAACCAGACTATAACTGAACAGTTCTGAATACGCGAATACGACCATGACACTCAGCTCCAGATTGCAAGGTTCGTCTTTCTCACCTGATGCATACATTACATGACTAGTGTGCACCTGTTTATGATGCAGCATACAGACACACACTCGTCACCATAGCATAATTACATGAATTGCTTGTTTACATTATGATGTGTTGTTAGTGTGTAGTAGCCCTGGGATTCTTGTGACCTTGATGTTTTGATAACCTCCGTTTGACATCTGAGTTTGAGGAACCATTTGACATGAGTTAGGAGGAACTGAGATGAGCATGCAAATCACAATATTATTGTGGGTGCACACATAATAATAATGTGGGGTGCATGCGAGTCCCAGTGAGGCTTAACAAGTGAAAAGGGGGTTCTGTTCCGTTATTCGATCAGCGAGAAACATAACAAACCTATAGGGGTCATAGCATTGATTGTCCCCTACTCGAACGTGAACTTTTCACTCCTCTCTGAATCCTTTTGAATCTTGATGCTATCAAGTATTACCTGGACACCCATCTGAACACCTAGCGAACTGTGTAGGATGTTAGGTGCTTGTACGAACGTCCCTGAGTTGGATGTTGCAGCGTCAATGATTGGTCTATACCTTTCGCACTTTTCTTCGTTTGCTGAACTTAGCGTATGGACGCCTTAGATCCCGAAGTGCGATCACTTCTGCATCACTCTAGCAGCATACCGTATATTACACAATCGACATGCAATATTGATGGACAAGAAGATGAGCATAGTACCTCACTGACCTCAGTGTTAGGACGAACTTGATTACCGGCGACGAGCACTAGTAAATTGACTTCAATCGAATCCTTAACCTTAGACAGCGACTTATGGGAGTCAACTCTTACGAATCAATCGGGACGTGAACAATGACAATCGGCTATAGAGTGGAATGCGTAACTGCTAGCACAATGAGTAGTGCCTTAGGACGTGACACGGAATGTGAAAGGATGGACCCTGTTGGTAAATGGTCGCAGGACTCCGTTTCAAGCAACGACAATAGAGGCAACAGTCATGGCAACATCAAGGAACTCGTAATCGTAGCCTACAGTATAGAAATGAAGGTGCCTACAACATGGATAAGCCGTTGCTAAATCAAGACGACAACAACCGAGGGAACGACGGTAGTACTGGAAATTCTCGTAACGAAAACAACAACACTGGAAATGATGTTCATGGAAGGGCATTTAGGATTGGCGTGGGCGACGCCAGGATAGTAGCAGCATGGCAGCTTGTATGGGTAGCAAATCGCTTCGTCTCAGTTCTGTTTAACCCTGGTGCTTCTCGAAACCGAACTTGTTGTGGAATCGGCTGATGGCAAGTCAATTGAAGCCTCATATATTCATTGGGATGCAAACTCGACCTTGTGGGACAAGTGTTCGACATCGACCTTCCTTCTGCTATCCTTGATGGTTTCTGTAACAACTCTCATCAAAATTACTATTTCTTATTTTATTTTTCCCAATAGGAAACCCTAATTGAGACCCCCAAGTAATATTGCATGGCCCCTAAAATTTTCAGAACAGTTGGAAACAGGATCAGGGACCCCTAAAACTCAGGGGGGGACATTCCCTAATTGGTATTATCTAAACAGTTCGCTGTAGAAATCGAATTTTATCGAATGGTTGACTCACCCAAGCTACAAATACACGGGGCTACCCTATGCTAGAGGGGTACCTGTCGCGCCACGCGACAACGCCGGGTTTTCAGTATAAATATAGGACTTTGGCACTTGCATTTTGGCGTTGGTTCGACGTAAAAACTCGTTTTGTACGTTGAGATATCCTATGTTTACTCCAAAAACACACACAAACACGAAATTCTGCCGCGATAACAGGGTAATAACTCGATCACTGCTAAGATTTAATGTCCGATCGATAAAAACCAGTCCGATGGATGTTTAAGTGCTGCCCGTATTTGGGCTATACTTTGTCATTCGTCGTGAAGGTTTTGGATCTCGTGAGTTGTCGTAAAAGTTGTATTAAGTTACTGACCTAGTTTTTGTGTGCATTGTTATTTGAATTAGGTTAACAAGGCTAAAATCAGTAGGCTATACGCTGCCCGTCTAAATCTGCAATGTGAGTCATTCTCTTTTTATCAAAGTGCTTTACAAAACCCTAAATGTTTTCCAGTTATAATTACAGGGATTAAGTCTTTGTAATCTTCAATTACTGCCAGTATGTGGGGTTTTGTGTACATTACTTGATACCCATCACCATTGGACAATGAGTTAGCCAATGGGTGATCTGACCATAGTCACAGATACAGTCGAGTGACAAATACCGATTTGGGGTAATTGGTATATAGAAACAATATAATCACCCTTAACACTGTATATTATAACAATGTGTCGTTTTGTGCAACTTGAGTGACTCGCCAGTATTTCCCTGCTGATAAAACCTTTTTAAAACATGTTTCAGGTGATCTGCTGTGATCCAGGAAAAAGTTCCGTGTAGCACTACAAGCTTGAGGAAGTGGCTCAATAAAATAAAGAAACATGTTTTTGTAAAAACAGGGATTTCCCAATGAAATCACCTTTATTGTAAATTATGGGTGTTATCCCCAAATTGTGAAATAAAATAAATTGGGCATTTTCAAAGTTTTAAAAGATCCTGTTAAAATTCCGCTGCCAACATAATAATTACCACGGGTTTCTGTCCCGCGGCTCCTGAAACGGGTAAAACCGGGCCGGGAGTCGTGACAGTTTCGATGCAGTGGTTGTATAGGTTGGATATCTAGACATCGCGTAGATATACCCTGTGGGAAGAAATTTTGTGTCGCTTTATACTTTGAAGTGTCAGAGTGGTGTAAAGGTTAGCATCATATCAGCAATGAAAGCCCAGAAGTGTCTAAGGAGGGATTACCCCGCTATGATAACAACCGTTACTGATGTTAAGGCTAAGGAAAAGGGGATCGAGGAGCCTCTAATTGTTCGTGATTCCTCTCGGTGTGCTACCCGAGGAACTTTCAGGTTTACTTCCACAACTGCAGGGAAGAATCTCAGTTTGATCTCGCGCTAGAGGCAGCCTTGATTACTTGTACTCCTTACCGTCTTGCACCAGGAGGGTTGCAAGAACTGTCGAATCAACTGCAGAACTGTTGGACAGGAGTTTTATCGGACCTAGTTTTAGTTTGGGGAGCCTCAGATATATCCGTGAAGATAAGCCTTTTCGTATGTGTACTAATTATCGAGAACCCAACCAGGTGACAGTCAAGAACCGTTTGCCTCGACTATGTATTGACAACCTGTCGACCAGATGGGAGGGTCAAGCTCCCATTCGAGGATTGACTAATGAACGAACTATCATCAGATGGAAGTCTAAGGGGAGAATGTTCCTTTAACGGCATATCGAACGCAATGCGGCCATTACGACTTTGAATTCCATGACCTTTGGATTGATCAACACACCAGCCGCTTTTTGGGATCACATGAATCGACCGAGTTTATTGATGATGTTTTGAATCATTTCCAGGGGAAAGGAACAACATGGACAACATATGTATCTTATTTTAGAGCTCTTGAGGGAGGAGCCACTCCACGCGAAGTCTTGTTAAAGGTAACTTCTGGATTTGAGAGGTACATTTGTGGTCATATAAACAACGCAGTGGGAATACCCGTGGACCTCACTAAGATCCATTTTGTTAGAACTGATCGCCACCAAAGATCCCTTTGAAGATACAACAATTTCTTGGTCTCACTAGATACTATCGTAGATTCATCAAGGAATTTTCGAAAATCGCGCAACTCTAATCTCTTTAACACAACAAGGTGCTGTGTATTCGTGGGAGACAAACAGGAGGACATCTTTTCAGCTTCTGAGACCCAACTCTACAACGCACTGAGTATTGTCGTTACCGAGAAACCCAGACGCGTATGAGCCTCGCAGCACACCATCGACTCTAACCTATCTGATCAGATTCTTACTGTTCAAACCAAAGCACTGAGGGAAGAAAATTTTCAAGCTGGGCCCATGCGGGGCATGGAGGGGCAACTTTTAGCAGGTCGGACGATATTCGCTACTTCATGGAACGAATATGGGTCTCACTATACGGCAACCGTAGGGAACTTGTGTTGAGCAAATCACAACAGCCTTGATATCCTACTCGTCTGGGTTTTGATAGGAGGTATTAGGATCTATAAATCTTGCACTGGTGATCGGGCATGAAGGCCCACCTAGCGATGCTTGTGAATGATGTTTGACTTGTGGAAAAGTCAAGGTGGAGTATCAGCAACCAGAAACACCCATATGGAAATGATGTGTTCGGTGCGTTTATTACGACTGCTGATACTAGGATCCGGTGAGTTTGCCAGAGCTTCGGTCCAGAAACGATGTGTTCGGTGCGTTTATTACGACTAAGAAAGGAGTAGAAGATAGATACGACACCGAGCAGTCACTTATAATCTGGTCTCTATTGATTATTCAACGTTTACAGCACCACGAGACTAGTTGGACATCATTTCCCCTCTGGGAACCAAAAGCTTATCCAAATGGGAACCCCAAGTCCCTATTTATAGACAACTACCCATGTGTCCATCCGGCCGGATGGTCATCTGTCCGGATGGACCTTTACATTATCAAAACCATGTCCAACTAATCTTATTCTATACAATATTCAACACACGCTCTATCTAACTATTCGCACAGTGGCAGGCGTACGAAATATGCACCAACATTTACTCTCATCAACAACATACATTACATAATTGAATCATGTTATGTTATTTTAGTTCTAGTTAAAATACAAAATTAGATAAATTATCCTACATATGCAAATACAAGTTGAGGAAATAGTGCCAAGCAGACATATACAAATACTAGTTGAGGGAATAGTGTTAGACGGTTGTCTGGTACTTCCCTATTGGTCCAATCAATTTACGATTTTATCCCCAGTTACAATTACGATCTCGCCCCTAGTTCAAAATAAAATTATACTTTTGCCTCTAGGTCAAAATTACGATTTTGCCCTCAGTTAAAAAAATATGATTTTGCCCTGATTTCAAAAATTACGATTTCGCCCTGAGTCTAAAATTTCGTTTTTGTCCCCAGTTCAAAATAAATTTATGCTTTTGCCCCCAACTCAAAATTACGATTCTGCCTTCTGTTTAAAATTATGAGTTTTTTATCCCTATTTTAAAATTACGGTCACGCCCACAGTTCAAAATAAAATTATGCTTTTGCCCCTAGCTCAAAATTACGATTTTGCCCTTTGTTAAAAAATATGATTTTTCCCCGATTTAAAAAATTACGATTTCGCCCTGAGTTCAAATTTTTTTTTTTTTGTCTCCAGTTCAAAATAAATTTATGCTTTTACCCTCAGCTCAAAATTACGATTTTGCCCTCAGTTTAAAATTATGAGTTTACCCTCATTTCAAAAATTACGATTTTGCCCTCAGTTTAAAATTATGAGTTTACCCTCAGTTAAAATTTGTAGTTTTGCAATCGTTTTAGTTTTTCTTTCTTTTTTCCTTTTACAAAACTATAGTTCCATTTATTTTACTTAGATGACTCAATTTAACTTTTGTGTCAAATAGGTGTCTAGCACTCGCTCATTGGTTCTGACAAATTACTATTTTGTCCCCAGCTCAAGATTTCAGGCTTGCATCGTTTTAGTTTTTTTAGCAAAACTATAACTATGGTAGTGTTTTGGTTTGCATCATTTTAGTTTTTTTAGCAAAATTATGGTAGTGTTTTGGTTTAATTGGTTGACTCGATATATTTTTATTGAGATCGTGTTATAACTAATATGTACATATAACCAAAATGCTGACTCCAGGATCCGGCGAGTTTGACGGAGCTTTGGTCCCGAAACGACGTGTTCGGTGCGTTTATTACGATTAAGAAAGGAGTAGAAGATAAATACGACACCGGGCAGTCACTTATAATCTGGTCTCTATTGATTATTCAACGTTACAGCACCACGAGACCAGTTGGACAACATTTCCCCTCTGGGAACCAAAAGCCTGTCCAAATGGGAACCCCAAGTCCCTATTTATAGACATCACCTACACTATGTGTCCATCCGATCGGATTGCCATCCGACCGGATGGTCATTCGTCCGGATGGACCTTTACAATATCAAAACCTGTCCAACTTTCTCAATTCTATACAATATTCAACACACGCTCTATCTAACTATTCTCACAGTGGCAGACGTACGAAATATGCACCAACAGATTTCCCCTCGGATGTCACTATCGAATCGTCTTTAAAACTTTGAGAACCTTGAGCCGTGTTTGAATATTCTGTAATCTTCAACTTTTCTGCAACTTCAATCAGTATCTTGAAATCTGACTATCCAAATTCCCCCTCGATTGATGATTCGGGTTTGCTTTTGTCAAAGTAAAGTACGAATTCCCCCTGGAATGAATCTTCAGGTCTTTTGCACAATTTATGACTCTCCTCTGATTTGCTAAACTGCAACCTTCATGAACAATCACCAACTTGAAACTAATCAATGCAGCATCCTCTGTTTCAACTTTAACCGCATCCGAGCTCAGTTTTTTATATCACAAGTTAGCACCACGATCTTCGCATTCCGCCTGCTCGATCTAAGAATGTACAAAAACTCAACAGGCAATTGATAGAAACTTCAAATACCCCACTGGTTAACTTCAAATCCTGGATTCCCCCTGAAGATCTGATATCCCGTTTACCGTGATCCACGTTAACGCACCCTAAGAATGACAGATCCGTGTAAACAGTATTCTCCACAATCAGCAAATCTTCATTGGAAACCAAATCATCTGGTAATGTAATCTGATCTCCGAAGCATTCGTCCACAATCAGATTCATCTCCTCGGATAATCTAGATATCGGAAGCTTTCACCCACGATCACTCTCAGATCTCTGAAGCATTCGTCCACAATCAGATATCAACACTTCGGATCATCTTGATCTCCGAAACTTACACCAACGATCAGATTCACATTCCCCCTGACAATCTGAAGTCGAAACTACCTGAATACTGTTGCAGAGTCACGAATTTCAAAAATGCTAGAATTTCAACATACGACAGTGAAATTTTTATTCCCCCTCACTTTTGCAAATTCTGACGTCTCTATCACTGAATTCCCCTCAAACTGAATTCAGTTTTTAATTCTCTTTTCTGAAAAAAAAACTTGACCAATCTAGAATATCACAGCATTCGCCACATTTGTCAGTTTTTCATCTTTGCGGATTTTACGTTTTGGCCCATAAATAGTTAGATACCCTGAATGATAAACATTCTGCACCAGTGTCATGACTACCCCACTAATTTTTACAATTCGTGATCGCATCATCAAATATGTTCACTGAAGCCCCAGACGGTGTCCCCGAACAACCCAGTTTGGTCGTTAAAAACCCGAAAAAATTGTCAATCACCAAATTTTTTCTAGAGACTCTCCTCGTCATTGTGATCAAAAAATGCCTTTTTTAGGCATTTGATCATTCGATCGAAGTACAAAATGAACAAGATGGTATGATGGATCGGATGGTCATCCGATCGGATTGCCATTCGATTGAAGACAACTGATCTTTCAAACACCCCATAGTGACATGGATCGGATGGTCGTCCGATCGGATTGCCATCCGATCGGATTGCTATTCGATTGAAAAGCAGTTAACCTTCAATAAGCCTTTAAGCAAGATAGTGATATGGATCGGATGGTCATCCGATCGGATTGCCATCCGATTGGATATGTTCTAACAGCTCAAGAACACTCCGAATCACGTTTTTTCGATCCAGAATCTTTATTTGTGTGAATTTCATGATGAAACTTCACAGGATTGTGCGCGAATCAATTTCGAACAGAATGATGTCTTCAATTCCAAATTCCATCCGTGAATTGACCTTTATTTTGATGATTTTCTCGGTTTAACGTCAAAACTTTCGTTTAACCCAAAATTGATGAGCTTTTGGTGATTTAACCGACTGTTAGATCGTTTAAATCGGTACCGTAGCTCTGATACCACTGCTGACTCCAGGATCCGGCGAGTTTGACGGAGCTTTGGTCCCGAAATGACGTGTTCGGTGCATTTATTACGATTAAGAAATGAGTAGAAGATAAATACGACACCGAGCAGTCACTTATAATCTGGTCTCTATTAATTATTCAACGTTCCAGCACCACGAGACCAGTTGGACAGCATTTCCCCTCTGGGAACCAAAAGCCTGTCCAAATGGGAACCCCAAATCCCTATTTATAGACATCACCTACACCATGTGGCCATCCGATCGGATTGCCATCCGACCGGATGGTCATCCGTCCGGATGGACCTTTACAATATCAAAACATGTCCAACTTTCTCTATTCTATACAATATTCAACACACGCTGTATCTAACTATTCGCACAGTGGCAGACGTACGAAATATGCACCAACACAAAATACATGCATACATATCATGAAACTAAAAAAATATTCGGCTTAGCGCCCCGCAACACAGGCGGGGCATAACACTAGTGATAAAACAAATAAAAGGGTGTAAGAATTCGTTCGTTTTTGACAAACTTTAGGATAATAAAGCATTTGTATTTTGTCTGAAAACGTGTCGCCCGTAACTGGTCGGGCCCACAAGAAGCTACGTAGACCCTCTCATATATGATACTAGCACCAGACAGCTATCATCATATATTACTGTTTAAAGACACATAAAACCAGTTAATACCAAACAGGTCCTTCAACTTTTTTGCATTTGGTTAAGTTGATTAATAAACAAAGTCAAGGTTTTTCATTCTTTTAATTAATTTGTCTAAAGACGTGATCAATAGTCACATATTATGATTCAAAAAGTTTGACTCATACATATATATAAAGATGAGTCTGTTTGATTTTATATATTTTGTTTAAATATTAAATTTATAATAAAGTCAAAATGAGTTGTAAAGAAAATAGTTAAATAGGTATATATAAAGCCATCAAACACATTCAATTATTGTGTATATCTTTTAAATTACTATAACAAATACCGTTTTCAAATCATATGGAATACATTAATTATTTTTATAATAAAATGAAATACACAAAGAATTTATAAGATAATTTGAAGTTTGAACCAACCCTTCTTGACTTGTTTTATAAAATTGTGTTTTAAAACCTTAAAAAAGGAACTTATTAATGTATTATTATAATTTTCGTAAAAAAATGGTTTTCAATGAATACATATTCTATGTGTAGACACATACGTAGATGTACATGTATATACACACACATATACAATTGCATTCATTATTTGATTTCATTTTGAATGAAATAAATGTCAAAATCAAATTGAATAATGGGTGTACAAAACCATCTTGATGAACTCGCCAAAACAAAACCTATACCAATATACATGTCTGAAAAAATTGGTCGATAGGAAACACAATTCAAAGAAACATGATGAATTAAGCGACACAAATTGACATACCACAAAATTAAACTTGAAGAAATGAAAGCAGGTCTTGAAAAAACTCCAACTTTGAGCATCCGGATGCAAACCATAAACCCCCACCCAAATTATCCGGAAATTCATTTATCTGAAATATCAGATATTTGAGTTTTCAGATTCGGATTTGGATATCTCAATTATCTGAAATACTAAAATAATATGTTCAACTATTTGTGAGATATCAATTATGACTAATATGTTATTCATGTTATTTTATCAACTTTGTATTTTTCTTCTCAGTTGGATTCTTCTCACACCGTCTCAGACTTCCAGTGTCCCTCATCAATCTTCATCCTCAACAGTCGACACAAAATTTAAATTCTGAGCTTTAACTATTTAAACTATACAAAGTTAGAAAACTTCCATTTCACCATCCATTTCTTATCCAGAAATTCTGATACATATTCTAACCCTGACATCAACTATCTTGTCGATCCATACACAACCCAAACCGTTAAGCCTAACATGGTCCAACCACCATTTTCCTAATAGACTTAAAGTGTCACTTGTGCAAAAGTTCAAGGACCATTAGTCCATTAGTATAACATGACTTTTCTTATTGATCCCAGCCAGATACCAACTGTACCATCACCAGCCAGATGCCAACTGGACCATCACCATCTCTCCCCACCGACATTTCTAATTCTATGAATTCCACATAACCCTAATCAATTCAACAAATTGTACCCTAAAACCCTAAATTCAAATCCCCAATTCAATCAATCCTGCTAAAATCCCCAAAAATATCTCTCATTAATCATCAAATTCTGTTTTTCCATCAATCAGAATCCTACCAAACGATCAATTTCCAAAAATTAGCGTTCGTCCGATTCAATTTCTCACCAAAAACCCTAAACCGGGTCGGGTAAACCATGCTGGATCGTATACTCGGGCCACGCCGTACGCGCCAATTCCACCGTCTCCTCCACAAAAGCAAGGTCACACTCCTCTGTCTAGTCCTCACAATCGTCGTCCTACGTGGCAACCTCGGCGCCGGAAAGTTCGGTACACCGGAGCAGGACTTCAAAGACATCCGAGACACCTTCTACCAGTACCGAACCAAGCGGTCCGAGCCGCGGCGAGTCCTCGAGGAGCTACACGCCTCAACCGATCAAACAACGACGTCATCCGGTTCGACCAGCACGACCAGTTATGCTGAGTTTGATATAAACATGTTGTTTGTGGACGAGGATGAAGTTGATGTGAATAATGATATTAATGGGCCGTACAGTATTGGGCCCAAGATATCAGACTGGGATCAGCAGAGAGCTGATTGGTTGAAACAAAACCCTGGGTTTAGTAATTATGTGAATAATAATATTAATAAGCCTAGGGTTTTGTTGGTGACTGGATCATCACCTAAACCTTGTGAGAATCCTGTTGGGGATCATTATTTGTTGAAGAGTATTAAGAACAAGATTGATTATTGTAGATTACATGGGATTGAGATATTTTATAATATGGCGTTACTGGATGCGGAAATGGCCGGTTTCTGGGCGAAATTGCCGTTGATTAGGAAGTTGTTGTTGAGTCATCCGGAAGTGGATTTTTTGTGGTGGATGGATAGTGATGCGATGTTTACGGATATGGCGTTTGAGGTGCCGTGGGAGAGGTATAAGGATCGGAACTTGGTGATGCATGGGTGGGATGAGATGGTTTACGATGAGAAGAATTGGATCGGGTTGAATACGGGGAGTTTTTTGTTGAGGAATTGTCAATGGGCGTTGGATTTGATTGACGTTTGGGCTCCGATGGGGCCGAAAGGGAAGGTTAGGGAGGAAGCGGGGAAGTTGTTGACGAGAGAGCTTAAGGATCGGCCGGTTTTTGAAGCGGATGATCAGTCGGCGATGGTTTGGATATTGGCGTCGCAGAAGGAGAGATGGGCGGATAAGGTTTATTTGGAGAATCATTATTATTTACACGGGTATTGGGGTATTTTGGTTGATCGGTATGAGGAGATGATCGCGAGTTATCATCCTGGGTTTGGTGACCATAGGTGGCCGCTCGTTACTCATTTTGTCGGGTGCAAACCTTGTGGGAAGTTTGGTGATTACCCTGTTGAAAGATGTTTGAAACAGATGGATCGCGCGTTTAATTTTGGGGATAATCAGATTTTGCAGATTTATGGGTTTACTCACAAGTCACTTGCTAGCAGGAGGGTGAAACGAATTAGGAATGATGGTAGTAATCCTCTTGAAGTGAAGGATGAGCTCGGTTTGCTCCACCCTGTATATAAAGCTGTTAAGGTATCGTCGTCTTGAAATAAACACGTTAGGAAGGAGAATTAGTTGGTTGTTTTCACTTGCGAATTGGTATTGCGGTCTACATTATGATACGTTTGGAATTTTGTATCGTTCTTTTATTCGTTGGATGTCATAGCTTGTTGATTGTATTGAATTTTTTCTTGTTATTAGCCAGTTTATATGGAAAGGAAACAAAAAGCTTGAGCCTACTTTTGTTACTGTTTTACTGTCTAGAAACTATAGCTTGTTCTTTGTAAGCATTATAAAATTAGTTGGCTTGCATCATACATCATGTTTGTTAAATCAGAGAACATGGTTGATCATGGAGTCAACTTCAGTGAGATCTTGATTCACTTGCAATGATGGTTGACCTGGCTATAAACTCAGATGAGATCTCGATTCGATTGTGTGTGGATCTTAAAGTACCTACACATGGTGGTTAATAGCGGTTTTCGCCTATGACAACAACATTGGAACGATGCTACGCTGAAGTAGTGGTGTTTATAAACTGCTTAGACCGACTTTACTGCCCAAACCGAAGTAAGTCTGCTGGTTTGGCGTGTTTAAGATCCAGGTGGTTTGGTTTATGGCTCGGCTTGGGTGGTTATAATGGTTTGGTCCAGTTTCAAAATTGGTAAGTAAAAGTTTAATGGGCTCATAAAAATAAGATTAAATCTTGTTTTTGTTTAAACATTTTAATGATTAGCTCTTTTGGTTAGACAGTGTGTGCTCCATCTTCGTGAAAATGAACACATTGAAGGGGGATTGATAATTCACTTAATCGCTAGTTTACCCAACAGTATCTAATCCAACTAACCAGCCATTTCACCTAGATGAAAGCTACCTGTTTTTCCCTTATCAAAATTTGTAACCCGTTGAATCCATACGACTACAACTTTGCATATTGCTAGACCATGGTCTGTAGGCGGAACCATAGTCTTAGGAGCCATAGCACGGGCTACTGCTCAACCCTGTATTCGTAGTGTTTTTTTTTTCGGTTTTATACAAATGATACCCCTAAAAAGTACGAGGATAAATAATAGGATACTTGATATTATTAGAATCCCCTTTTTTATCAGCCAAAACATTTTACAACCCGAAAACTTGTAAAATAATTAAGCCCGAATGATATAATAAGCCCAAATTAACAATAATAGAATTGAAAGTAGGCTCTAAATATAATTGATAAAGTTAGCCGAAGACCCAAAACAATATTATAATTGAATAAGTGATCTTACTCGTCTTATGGTGGAAACCGGAACAAATAATTTTTATCCTTTGGTTTTATTGGGTAGTAAAGCTAGTTTTCGTTGATGTTTTTCTAAATTGAAGTTTGCCAGGACGGATTTATGCAATCGAATGAGCCCAGAATATTTGAACAATTCTATGGTTTGTGCGGTCGAAAAAGAAACTTTTGATAAAGTAAAAGACGACGATGTGATAGAAGGATTTCAAACTATGAAAAAAGATGACAAATATATTTGGTATTTGTTTTACTTTATTTATTATCGTTCTTTATTAGGGTATAATTGCATGGTAATTTTTTAGGATACCTATAAATGAATGGGTTAGTTCCGCAATTGACATTTCCACCAGGAACAACTATGCTGCACTCTGGAAGGTGCTCCTTTTTTCTTAAAATCTTAACGACCTTTTCTTTTTATACAATCTCTATGTCATTATTATTAACTGAAGCATGTGAATTAGTATTGGCTGATGCCAAAGGAATCAATGAAAATTGCATGAAGTTAGGTGCAAGAGAGGATCTGTATGCATTATTGCAGGGATTCTAATGGGGCTTCTGGTGTGGAAGAAGAAGGGAGTTACAGAAGTAACATTCTTGGATGAGAAGTTGAGATTTTTTTTACATATTTGGTTTCTTTTCTATCGATGAACACTGTGACAGGTGATGATTTTGTTGGTTCAGGCCTTGGCTAACATAAATAATCACACACAACTCTCGAATAAAAGAAAACAACTCATAAGAGAAATTTTGCTGATAAAAGAAAATAGTATGTGAGATAGAAGACAAAATGCTTTCTAGTTACTTTATTTTTTTTTTAACGATGACTTTAACTTGTTGTAAGAGAGATCTTACGTCCTCCTAAACAGAGGGCCCTAACCGTACTCTGGCCAGACTACGTTGTCTAAACCCGGTCCACGCTGACGTCAGAGTTTGGCTAAAGGCGTTCCCCGGGAAACCATACCACCCACTGCCAATGGCAGGGACTTGCGTCGCCACAAGAGAGAATCTCTTTGACGTAACGCATAGTGGACTAAAACCCGGGGTGGTTCGGACTCGAACTCTTAACCTAGGGTCTGAGAGAACTAGCCTGCATTGCCTTTCTCCACCAAATACATGAGCAACCCTTCAAAATAATAAACAAACTTCTGTAACAAAAAAGACACTACTCTCACCTAACAAATCGGAAATTACCTAAGGAACCATGAAAGTCGAAACAAACTACTACCTAGTCCATACAACGTTTATTTTGACTACAACAACCAGACCCAGTAAATCCCACAAATAGCAAAGCTACTTATAGGGTCTGGGGAGGGTGGGATCTATCCATAGGGACAGAGAGGTTGCTTCTAGAGAGACCATCGGCTCGAAAACAAACAACATACCAACACATCAAGTCAAAGAATATAGAAATAAGAAGTCACCCATACCAAGAAAGTGATCAGAGTGACACAATATAATGTAAATCATGTATAATAGCATTGGTGTGTGTCGGGTGTATTATATTTTTCTTTATATTTTAAGCCCTTTTAACACCTTAGTCAAGTTTTAAATTTATAAAACACGATATTCTACTAACACTAAACACACACATGTGCAAGTGCACCTATCGTGAGCGTAGTATAGCGTTGGTAAGATACCAAAGTCGTCCAAGGACACAAGAGCTTTTAATACCGGTTTATCCTCAACGTCTAATCAAATCAAATTAAAAATAAAAGCTAAAAATGCTGAAAAATAAAATAAAACAGATAGACAAGATGAATCACTTGGATCCGACTCACCTTTAGTGTAACCTTTGATGATTTCCGCACTTTTGCACTTTTTAAGAGATTATCTTAGTTATAGTAGTAGGCCCCTCTTTTGAAGGTGACGTTACCCTCAACCCAGTAGTTTGAGTCAGCAAGGATAAAATCCTAAAGGGTTGGAATATTGGAAGATAATTAATTAAGTTATTAAGGCGTAATGTGGTAGGCCCCTCTTTTGAAGGTGACGTTACCATCGGCTAAGTGGTTTGAGTCAGCAGTGATACAATCCCAAGTAGCCGGGTTAATGTATTAATAGTAGTTTACATATGAGGGGATCAAGTCATTCGCACCCCCGCCATCCAATACCAGTGGGTATTGAAGGAGGTCCTAGTAAGCTTGACCCAGGTCCTTGCAGGATCTATACACTGAACAAGGCAAGAACCTTACAAAATCATTCCCTTAACCCCCGACCAGGTAGCCAACATATCTCTATATAGACCGTAGAGATATGAATGGTGTAAATCTTTTATTTTATATAAACAGTAAAATAACGCCAAGACACCACGGACAAATGATAAGGAAGTTTCACCTTCAACATAAGAAACTAATTATTAAAGTCATTAATACAAAACCAAATAAAAAGTGCGAAAAGATTAAAAATCAAAATTATTACACTAAATGCTTGTCTTCACCAAGTGATGTAAGAGACTTAGGCAAACATGGCATTTGATTGTCAAGAACTCTTACTATCAATCTTGGATCGCGAGACTACTACACACACTCTAAGTGAATGATGGATGATGGTGGTGGTGGTGGATGTGGGTGTTGTGATGGTGGTGGAGTGTGGGTGAAGTGGGAGAGAGGTGGTTTGCCAAGGGATGCCTTTGAAGTGAGCCAAGCACCCCTATTTATAGCCTACACAGAAGCCCAGACACGGCCCTGTGTCCATTGGGCACGGCCCCGTGTCCATCCTCTTTCTCTTTCTTCATTAATTACAATTGTCTTCATTAGGCTCCACACGCCCCCGTGTTCACTGGGCACGGCCCCGTGTGCAGAAGCGAATCTGTACTATCAAGATTTGCAAGATTTTGCGAATCTTAGCGTTGACCACGGCCCGTGTTGAGCTGGGCACGCCCCCATGCTGGGAATAGAAGCTTCTATGAGTTTGTCTTTTCTGCAAGTGCCTGGTCACGCCCCCGTGTCCGCTGGGCACGGGGCAGTGGTCAGCCTTCTGTTCCTTTGTTTTTGCTTGGGAAGATGCTTTCGAGGGGTCGGGCATGCCACATTTATTCCTTTTCTTGTATTTATGTTAGATTTGGTTGCATATTTGTTCCTTTTGTTCAATTACGCTCATTTAGTCCTGAAAATACAAAAGGAAGACTGAAGAAACACGTAACTAATCCTGGGGTTAACTAGTTGGGGGTAACTTCTCTCTTGAGAGTGGTGCCAAGGTAATCTTCGGGATAAAATTTGAGTGTTCTGCAGCTTCAGCTGGTCTATAGGCGAGGCTGAAGTCTCGCTCTGCCTCTTCGTTATACGCAATGCGCTGCCTTGGCCTGTAATTCTCGTGATTCCGCAGCAAGCGGTTGAAAACTGAGGATCCTTCGTCATCTTGCCAGGTTGGGTCGTTCGGGTCTGTGTCGTCCCACTCGTTATTCATATTGCGCGGCCCAAGCCGGCTATGAAGTGGACCCTTTTGAACGTTCGACGGATGGTCATAATAGCTTTATGTTTCTCCCCGTGTGTCGCGCGTGTCGTACACGCTTGGTCTTCTTAGGGGAGGAGGCCTGTTAACTCTTCCTTGGAGGTTTTGCTGTGGGGGTATCTGGCGCGCGCCCTGACTAGGACCCTGAGGTGTAACCAAGGATGGTTCTGCTTGTAAGACTGCTTGCTGTGCGCTCAAAGATTGATACGCCTCATTTATAGTAGCAATTTGTTTGGCATACCAAGAAGCTGGAGTTTCGCCCTCTGGCGACCCTAATAGCGCCTAAATATTCTAAGTGGAGCTGGATTCGAAGGACCAGCGACGTGATTCACTGGGGTTACCGTCTGAGTGACGCAAGTGGCACTCGCGGGGGGTCCCCCAGTGTTGGTTACTTCGATTTCACCGATTTCTTCAACATGTTGGACTTGGACATTTTGATTGTCCTCCCCCAAGACTGCGTTAGAGTTTGTTCCGAAACGAAAATCGGGAATGATTCCTTGACCAGCCATGATCGAAGGAAAAAATAGCTTAGAAAACTCAGAAAAAGAAGATGAAAGTGATTTGTAAAAAACCGGTGGGCGCCAATGAAGAAACACGTAACTAATCCTGGCGTTAACTAGTTTGGTTTATGTCTCTACCATAGTGGTTAATCTTCTTATGGCTTTCTGAGTTCCGTAATGATCCGTTAATCCTGCAAAACAGAACACCGTTACTCGTTAAGAGGGGAATATGGGGGTTTCCCTCTTAACCGGGCTCCGGCGTGAGAATAAGCGACTGTTTTGAGGAGATAAATGTGTGTTAAGAGTGAGAGTAGAGGGAATAGAATGTTTAACCTGTGAAGTGAGGTCTCTATTTATAGCCGGGGAGGTGTAAGAGGATGTGGGCTGATGGGCCTTGGGCCGGAAGGCGACAACATAGAGGATATGCTCCTTGTCTCACTAGTGTCGACCGTTAGTGGCTTCTAGAAGTCCTCCGGTGCTGGCGCACCGTGATTGGAGCCACGTGTCACAGTTGTCGGCTTGGCCGTCCTTCTGCCATCAGCAGGTAAGTGGAGATCGTGGGGCAGGTGTCTCTTCCCTGTGATTGGTGCCACGTAGGCGTCCTTAAGTACTCTCTGTCTCCTGCACGTCAGACGATCGTGGAGCACGATTGAGCAGAACCTGGAGGACGCGGATTGGCCCTTTTCTTCTGCCACTTGTACCTTGTGTGCTAAAGTAGACCTGCGCCATAGCCCTGCGCGACTCTTGCTGAACACGTAACTAGCCCGCGCAGGGGATGGGTGGTTGAAGGCTCTTATTCAGAATACTAAGTGTTGAATGTGGTGTTTTCTCTTGTTGGGACCTCGCGTTAGATCAATACATGATGATGTAACGCGCGCGAGGTTGGCAGTAAACAACTTGATGAATAAGGAGTATGGTCCTGCGCGCGACCTAAATGAGGACTGAGCGGTCTTTTGGGGACCATACCCCTTCAAAGACAAAAGCACACTTTTTCCAACATTAGTACTAAAAAGGGTTAGTTTTATGCCTCATTTGATGTAATTTATATGTTACATTTTACACACATCAAATACCCCCACACTTGAATCTTTGCTTGTCCTCAAGCAAAACTCCTTATAATGTGGCTTACACGCCCAAATGGAATGGGTAGAAGAGAAGTTTTGGGCTTGTCTTGAGTGTCGGGAATCCAAGATCTTCATTGGGTTTTATTTTTATGCTATTTACAATCCTATTCGTTATGATTTATTTAGAACGTTTCATAAGAAAAATTACTTATTTGGGCATAACATGCCTCTTTAAAATTTCATTTATATACAAGTTCACATACCTCACGAGAGATCACTCAACACTCAGCTGAATATGTATTTTTGTGAAACACTCGACACCGGCATGGAACTTACTTCTACCATATGCTTGCCAAGCAATCAATCCTCCTCCTTTTTAACTATAAACCTTTGTAAATATCAAGAGGACTTGGGGAAGGGTTAGGCTTGGGTTAAAGGTAGGTGGTTTTGGGTTAGTGGTTAGTAAAAAGGGCTAAAAGCGTAAAAAGCGTCGGTCGTCGTAAAACTTTTTTGTTTTTGTGACTTTTATTCAAACAAAGCATTTTCAAACAAAGTTTCTTTGAGGAACTTGTTTGTTTATTCTTCATTTTTTTATAAGGAATCGTCACAAGAAAACCGAGCTTTTTACTAAAATAAAAGGGTTTAAAAGAAAAAGGTTTTGGTGGGTAAAGGGTGTTTGTTTTGTGGGTTTAGAAATGAAAAGGTTTAGGCTCAAAGGGGTTAACTAGGGGGAATTTGGGTAGGTTAAAAGAAAAAGAAAAATAATGGTGTTGAAAAGAAAAAGGGTTAGTCCTAATGCCTCTATCATTTACTTACTTGGGTTTAAGTTGGTAAGGACCGGGAATGTATTGTCGTGGCAAGTTCTAGAGTCGTAAGAAACCAAGCGGCTATTCACACAAGAAATGAAAAATGAGCATTTAGTTTAAAGATGTATATTTGTATGCTCAATAAAGGATCAAAACTCACTTTTTGTGAGAATGGGTTTATAATGTGATCAAGTATATATAATCAAATTTTAACTAGATTTGTCATGTCGTTTCATAATTATCTTATGTTGGTTCTTTTTATCACGACGCTATCGGTTGTAAATTTGTAAAAATATAACCTTTTTTAGAACTTGTTATTCCCAAATTAAACCAAGACAAGTAAAAAAATGAAAAGTTTTTGAAAAAATTTGGGGTGATTAGTGGTTCCAATAGAGTTTTGTGTAAGGCTTGTTATTAGGACTTGCAAAATTCAAGGTTTTAGCATCCCCCCACACTTAAATTACACATTGTCCTCAATGTGTCCCAAAAATAATTTTTTTGGTTGAATGAATGTGTAAAAAGGTGTTAAAAACAAGGTTTTGGTGGTACTGGGCAGCTGGACACGACCCCGTGCTGGATGAGCACGGCCCCGTGGTCAGATTGCCAGTAACGAAAACTTACAGAAGGTGGGCACGGGGGCGTGTCTGGTGGACACGACCCCGTGTTGGGCAGGTTTTAAACAAACAGCAGCAACAGGGTGGTGGACAATGGGGTGTGTTGGCTGGGCACGACCCTGTGTTGACAATCTGCAGTCTGCAAAAACAGGTTTTGGCTTTCGGTTCTGGTTTCCAGGCTTATGTAGCACTAATACTTAGTGCTTCCAAGCCTCGTAGGTACCTATTTTACTTAAAAATGCCACACCAAACAAAATAACAAACATCCTACCTTACCAAAAGTTTAACATCCACAACATAAACTAAAAACAAAATGCAGGAAATTAAAAGTGTTAACGGAAAAGTAAATTGTTCAACAATGGCACGCATGCCATGAAATTGTTTGTGAGAGATAAGGGGTTAACCTGTTACGTCCTTCAACCGTGTTCCATCACCTACCACCGCCTCCAGCTCAATCCATATCGTTATCCTCGTCATCCCCTCCTTGGCCCGCCATGTACTCCCGGATATTGCCGATGTCATCTTGAATTTCGGAGATGTTCCTCTCCATAACTCCAACTCGGACGTACGTGTTGCTTGCCATATTGTAGGTGTTACGGGTGCACATGAGGTTTTCCTGCAACAAATCATGGAAACTTTGAAAATTAGGAAAACCACCTCCTTGAGAGGAGGATTGGCTCGGATCACCATGGTGCTGATACTGGTACTGTGGAGGATGACGGATTTGTGGAGCGTGAAGGACGAGAGCTTCTTGAGGGTTCCAAACATGCCCTTAAACCGTCTGAAATCTGATTGTCCCATCATCCGCTTCGTTTATAATCCCCATCGAGCGGCATATGACGAGATCCACCTTCCCCGACCACGGGCCCCTATGGCAGGACCTTGGCATCCCTTGCACGAAATGCTTGAAGAGGCGGTAAACCCACCCTCCGAAGAAGATAGGGGTCGGGGGATTGGCTAGTTGGTTCAAGTGCATGTTGCGTAGGAGCAAGTATGGAACATCAAGGGTTACACGGTTGTAAATGCAGTGAAGGACCAAAAGATCTCGCAAGCTTACAACACCAGTATTGTCATGTCGTTGGCAGAGGGAATTGCTAAGTACCCTATGGATGTTGCGGTATAGAGGGTCCCGCAACTGTGTGCTCTTGGTCTAGCTTGGGTTGTAGTGTCCTTCCCAAATCTGAGCCCATGCTGCTTGACGTTGGTCCGGTGGGAGTTCACGGAGACCACCCGTGTTCTCCTCATTTCCCGCATCCTCTTCAGCATAAAACCCAATGTTTGCCCCAAATTGTGCAATTGAAATTGAGAGCACATTCCCAGCACAACGAAATTCCACTCCCTCACTATCGAACGACTCAGCTCTTGCCTTGAACGCCAATGTACTGTAGAACTCCATGTTGTATTCATGGACCGAGTGGAGTCTAGTACAAAGGGTTGCCCGCAGTGGACCAGTGACGAGGTTGTTGAAGCGGTCGAGCTGTCCTACTGCTTCTAAGGTTTCAAGGCAGACTTGTCGTGGGTTTTCTTCAGGCCTAGTCTTGAGAACTTCAAACCGGGCTTGAGCAGCCACTCATTCTGGTTGAATCTCGTAAATTTATTGGCCATCAGAAAGAAAACACAAAACAATTAGCACGAAACAGTAAATTTTCGAAGAAAACTGAAAACAGCTAGTTGAACACGGCCCCGTGTCCGCTGGACACGCCCCATGTTCACCGGAATTTAGCTGGACATGCCCCCATGTCCGCTGAGCACGACCCCGTGCTCAGGCGTCTGTTTCCCAAAAATGTGATTTTTCGTCCCGGTTTCGAAAACTTGAAAATTTTTGGTACAGTAGGGGCGGTTTTCCCCGAAAATGAAACCCCAACTGCCGTTTTTCCCAAAACAAACCGTTTACCCTTTCAATTTCATCTTTTTCGGTTCAAAAACAAGGATTTGAGGTTTTTGTGAGAAATCAGGCAAATCTGCAAACAACTCAAGTTGATTTACTTCCTATAACATGTAACTAAACTACTACTAACAGATCCAAGCAAAAATTTGAGGTTCGATTTGGTTCAAGTTGAAGAACCCTAGATTTTCCCCAAATTTTTTATGTTAAACTACATGCAAGTGATTAATCTAACTAACTATGATGATAGAATCATACCTTGACGTTGTTAGAAGTCGAAGGAAAGTGAAAATCTGCAGAAATTTCCGGTGGAACCAGAGAGTTTTTGGGGAAACGGGGCGTGTTGAAATGAAGAAATGAAAGAAAAAGGGGTTTTATCCCCGTCAGTTACGCGAACACGGCCCCGTGGGCGGGCAATTTTTTTTTAAGTGCACGTGTGAGTGCCCTATTTCTCAAAACTTGGTTTTAGAAATCTTACCGATTTAGAAGCCTTTCCGTCGTTTGCCACTTACAAGATATGTTGTTGATGCTCAAACCTTCATTTATTCTTCGGCCGCTTACAGCAAGATTTCCTCCTCTTCATCCTCAATAAATCCTTGATAAAGCTTTAGCCGTTGGCCATTGACTTTGAATGGGATTCCATTCCGAGATTTAATTTCAATTGCACTGTGAGGAAAAATATGGGTGATAGAAAAAGGTCCCGTCCACCTAGATTTCAACTTAATAGGAAATAATCGAAGTCGTGAATTAAACAATAGAACTTGATCTCCTACCCGAAATTCATTAGGTTTAATGTGTTTATCATGCAAATTTTTCATTCTTTCCTTATAAATTTCGGAGTTAGAGTATGCGTGATTTCTCAATTCGTCTAATTCATTTAATTGACAAAATCGATTTTTAACGGCAATTCCTATGTCTAAGTTTACATTTTTAATTGCCCAGTAGGCTTTGTGTGCGATTTCTACTGGCAAATGACAACTTTTTCCATAGACAAGCTTATATGGGGTGGTACCTATTGTTGTTTTATAAGCAGTTCGAAAATCCCATAAAGCATCGTCTAATTTATCGGCTCATTCTTTTTTATTTAATCCTACGTTTTTTTCAAGTATTCTTTTTAAACCTCGATTAGTCACTTCGGCTTGTCCGTTTGTTTGAGGGTGATATGCTGTTGAGACCTGGTGGCAGACCCCATACTTGGTTAAGATTTTTTTGAGTTGATGGTTACAAAAATGGGTACCTCTATCACTTATTAAAGCTTTTGGAGTTCCGAAACGAGAAAATAATCGTTTCAGGAATCTTACCACGACTCTTCCATCATTTGTTGGAAGGGCTTCGGCCTCGGCCCATTTTGACAAGTAATCCACTACCATAAGTATATATTTTTTTTCCTTTTGACGATGGGAAAGGTCCCATAAAGTCGAGTCCCCACACATCAAAATTTTCACAAACAAGAATGCCATTTTGTGGCATTTCGTTTTTGGAAGAAATATTACCTGATTGTTGGCATGCATCACATGTTTTGACAAGACTTTGGGCGTCTTTGTAAATGGTTGGCCAATAGAATCCTGAATCAAATACCTTTCGCGCGGTGCTAGCGACACCATGATGTCCTCCGTATGGACCTTCATGACAATGGCAGAGAATTCTTCTTGCTTCACTACCATGTACGCATCGTCGGATGAGTTGGTCGGCACACATTTTGAAAAGATAAGGATCTTCCCAAAAATAATGCTTTACATCGGCAAAGAATTATTTTCTTTGATGATGTGTCCATCCTTTCGCGACTATTCGGCTAGCTAAATTGTCACACCCCAACCGATGGCGGAATCATCGGGGCATGGCACTGAGCGAAACAGATTGTCCAGAAGTTTCCATAGCAATTATCAATACCATTCAATTTAAATAATACGTCCCATACCATATCTCAAACAGTAAAACAATGATTACAGACAAAAATCTAGGCAAATATTCTGTTCCGACAACTCAGATTTCAAAATAGAGCGATTATTTATCTGCTTCTAGAGACCCTTAGTTGACCACTACAGACAACTATTTGTTGGGCTCTAAAGCTTTATTCTAGCTTCAAATTCCTACCAAGTGTGCGTCCTAAGCACCTGTCACATACGTTAAAATAAAAGTCAATACATATAATGTAAAGGTGAGAATACAAGTTTAATAATAGCATACAGAGTTCGAATTCGTTTACGCATAACCAGCACGTACACATAGTGAAATGAAGCACGTTAGTTATCAACATAGATCCATCGATACCAATGACTGCGGGTTGACTGCCCGAGGCAGTTCGCAATACATGATTACCACCGTAATCCATGCAAGTAAATGATCCTTAACAACCCTCGTGTGAACGGGTGCTGAGTCCAAACTATAGTACTATCGTTGCTAAGGCGGGCAGACAGCATTCCATGTGTAAACATAACAAACAAGCATTCATGAGCCACGTATAACATGCATTAACGGTTAACGTTCAAATAGTATTGAGTAGTGTGATTGATGTGATTTGAATAGTTGTAACGTATGTAACACCCAAAAGTGCTTAAAGCAAAAAGGGATCGAGTATACTCACAGCGATTGATGGATTGAAGGGAGCGCTTAGCGAGTAAGATTAGCCTGAGTAGATTTGATTGTATAACGATAAGTGATACGTAAAATGTCACGAAGTGTGAAAGGGTCGGATAGTGGTTCGATCGGATGGTAATCTGAGCGGACAGCAATCCGTGCGGATAACAATCCGTTCGGGTAGTCATCCGGTCGGACAGTGGTCCGGTCGGATGGCGATTCGAGTGGATTGTTTCTTCCTATAAGAAGGATGTGTTTGTTTATGATGGTTTGACTTTTGAAGTTTTCGTTGTAGTATTTTGAAAACATTGAAGTATCTCTATTCATCAAGTCGTTCGATAGGATGGTGGGTCGTGCGGATGACAATCCGTTCGGATGGTCATCCGGTCGGACAGTGATCCGGTCGGACGGCGACTTAGTGATGAGGTTACTTACTGAAGGCAAGTTCACAACAGAAGTGTCATTCGACCGGATGGCAATCCGATCGGATGGCAACACTGTTATTGAACATGTTGAAAATTGTTTAAGTCTTTAAAGTCTTAGTATCTCATGATCCGAAGAGTAATCCAGTCAGATGGTCGTCCGATCGGATTGCAGTTCGTTCGATACTCAAACTTCAGTTAAGATTGTTTTGAAAGTGGGACCCAAGTGTGATCCGTTCGGATGACAATTCGTTCGGATAACCTATCCGATCGGACGGCAATCCGTTCGGACAGGAATCCGTCCTGATGGTCCTGTTCGTCTTACACTTGGCCGTTTTGAGGGTTTGTCGTTATGTCGAGACACTTTGACAACGTGTTAGCCAACAGAACCTCTAGTTCGACCCAGATGACCAACCCGACCAGGAATCACCCTAGTCCGGCCGGTTACCGGCTCGAGACGGTTGGTCTTGGCTAACCCGATATCGGTAGTCTCGTGAGTAGAACCCGGATCTTGAGCTAGTACAACACTACAATCGAGTAGAGGACTAAATCAGAACCTGCTTCTACCGGTTTTGAGTGTTTTAAGTGTAAAAGAGTCGAAATAAAGTTAAAACTATCTTTCAATCCTCTTTCCACCATTCTTGTGTCGAGATCTTTACAAGATCTTTGTATGTTTGCGTGGAAATCGGTTAGATCTCGGTTGTTCTTGGTGGATTGAAGTCAAAACATGAAGTTCTTGAAGAACACATGATGACGTCACCCTAGAACACCCGAAATCTAGTGATTTCAAGGTTAAAAGTTACGATTTAAAAGATAGAAAGGTGTAGGAGTGCGTGTAGATCAAGAAAGTACAAGATTTAGGGCGAGATCTTACCTGGATTGAGAGAAATCGAAGAAAAGGTGAGGAGCACGAGTGGTTCGGACAGAGAGTTTCCAGAAATGGAAAGAATGACAATGACAGGGGTAGTTATAGGATTCCAAAAGAGGAAAGGGTTATCCGATCGGATGACATACCGCTCGGATGGCTTATCCGATCGGATGACATCCTGGTCGGATGGCGTTTGTTTTGTAGCGCAGTGGCTATCCGGCCGGTTGGCACTTGGTTCGATGTTTGATGCGACGATTTTTAATGTTCCGATTTCGATTGCAAACGGCTCGTCACGATAGGGTTTCCTAGTCAAATTACTTTTAGTCCCAACTACTAATTATCATAGTTTGATTGTCGATTCGGATTCGAGTTCGATTGTGTTTCGAGTTTCGATTGAGTTCGATTGATTTCCACAACACATATATATATATATAACACGCACAAGTAACACATAAGGCACACACACACGTATAATAACCAATTTAAATCGAGTTGCGGTTAGTATCACGATTCGATGTCGGGTAGCATAGCTTGATTATTGATTAGTTAACTTTATCGCATTGTTATTTCCTAAAATTCACAGTCGTAAGTCGATTAGATATCGATTAACACATATCGATTTTAGCAATTAACAACACTTACTCCACATAATACAATTATAATAAGGAAATTACTATAAGTGAAATTCGTACAATCGGTCGTTGACTTTGACCTCGACTTTGACTTTGCCTTCCGAAAACATGGGGTGTTACAGCCTCCCCTTGTTTAGGGAATTTCGTCCCGAAATTAAGCTGAAAGTTGTACAACTACGTGAATCCCGTTTGAGAACTTTTTGTTCAGACTGTTTTTTACTCCGAAACGATTGCGAACCGAACGTGTGACATGCAGAATCCGTACACGAACGTGATCAAACACACGAGAACGTAATATAATCGATGATTCTATTGATTGATATGAAATCGTACAAAGCACTAGAATCACATTGCCACTTTCTCTCTCTAGCTTCTCTATCTAAACAACTGCGGGTACTTCGCCTTCATGTCGCTTTCGAGTACCCAAGTGAACTCTGTGCCTCGTTTGCCTTCCCATCGGACTTTCACAATAGGAATGCGAGAGCGTCTGAGCTGCTTGGTTTGGCGATCCATGATTTCGACCGACTTCTCCATGAAGTGTAATGTTTCGTTTACTTGTAGGTCATCGAGAGAGACATGTAAGTCGTGGTCAGCTAGGCACTTGCGGAGGTTTGACACATGGAAAGTCGGGTGGACGTTACTAAGTTCCTCCGGTAGTTCGAGTCTGTAGGCGACTTTTCCGATCCTTTCCAGAAACTTAAAAGGTCCAACATATCGAGGCGCGAGTTTTCCCTTTTTGCCGAATCGGACCACACCCTTCCAAGGTGACACCTTTAGGAGTACGTGGTCACCAACGTCAAATTCCCGGGGCTTGCGTTTCTTATCGGCGTAACTTTTCTGTCGATCCCGAGCTTTCACCAGGTTGTCTCGGATTTGGAAAATTTTGTCTGTCGTTTCTTGCAGTAGCTCAGAACCGGTTAGTTGCGAGTGACCGATCTCGTGCCACACAATAGGCGATCGACATCTTCTCCCGTATAAAGCCTCGAATGGTGCCATTTGTATGCTAGAATGATAACTGTTGTTATACGAGAATTCGACTAACGGCAGGTATTTATCCCAATTACCACTGAAGTCTAAGACACACGAACGGAGCATGTCTTCAAGAGTACGAATCGTTCTTTCAGTCTGACCGTCGGTTTGAGGGTGGAATGCTGTACTTAGATTAAGCGATGTACCGAGGGCCGATTGAAACGTTTCCCACAGTCGCGAGGTAAACCGAGCATCACCATCAGAGATGATGTCACGAGGCATCCCATGATTACAAATGATCTCGTCGGTGTAGATTCGGGCTAATCGTTCTACCTTGTAGTCTTCTCGTATCGGCAGAAAGTGAGCTGATTTAGTCAAACGGTCGACCACAACCCAAATGCTGTCGTGACCTGATGACGTGTGCGGAAGCTTCGTTACGAAATCCATAGCTATACTTTCCCACTTCCACATAGGAATTGGTGGTTGTTCGAGTAAGCCAGAGGGTCTTTGATGTTCAGCCTTGACTCTTGCACAAGTTAGGCATTTTCCAACGTAGAGGGCAATATCCCGTTTCATGTTGGGCCACCAGTACCTGTAGCGAAGATCCTGGTACATTTTATCGGCACCGGGATGAATAGAGTACCGGGATTTATGGGCTTCGTCCATCAGAATCTGTCGCAAATCGGTCCGCTTAGGGATCCAGATTTGGTCCAGAAAGTGGAATATCCCATTGGATTTGCTCACAAGCTGGGCTCCATCGTGGTAGATTCGTTCCCTTTTCAGCGTGCGTTTGTTAAAACACGCATGTTGGGCTTCACGAATAAGGGTTTCGAGGTCGTGTTGGGCTTGAACATTACGAGTGCTAAGCAGATAACTCCGCCTGCTGAGTGCGTCGGCAACAACATTCGCTTTGCCTGGGTGATAACGGATCTCACAGTCATAATCGTTGAGAAGTTCTACCCATCGGCGTTGACGCATATTATGTTCCTTCTGATTAAAGATGTGTTGTAGGCTCCTATGATCGGTGAAGACCGTACACTTGGTACCATACAGGTAGTGTCACCAAATCTTTAATGCAAAAACAACCGCGTGTAGCTCGAGATCATGGGTTGTATAGTTCTTCTCGTGGATTTTAAGCTGACGAGACGCGTAAGCTATAACCTTGTTCCGTTGTATGAGGACACAACCAAGACCAAGGTTGGAAGCATCACAGTAGACAATGAAATTCTCGTTTCCGTCGGGCAATGTGAGAACATGAGCATTGCAAAGCTTATGCTTGAGGGTTTGAAAGGCAGTCTCTTGTTTGGTTCCCCAAATGAAAGGCTGATCTTTATGCGTGAGAGAGGTAAGCGGCACAGCAATCTTCGAGAATCCTTCGATAAATCGTCGATAATAGCCCGCTAGTCCGAGAAAAGAACGGACTTCGGACGGGTTCTTAGGCGTAACCCAACTCTTAACAGCTTCAATCTTCACAGGATCGACGTGAATGCCTTGACTATTAACAATGTGACCCAGAAACTGAACTTCCTCCAACCAGAATTCGCACTTGGAGAACTTGGCATAGAGTTGGTTCCCCTGGAGTAACTCGAGAACCAAACGTAGATGTTGCGCGTGTTCGGCCTTCGATTTGGAATAGATCAAGACGTCGTCAATGAATACGATGATGAAACTGTCGAGATATGGTTTACACACGCGATTCATCAGATCCATGAAAACCGCTGGTGCGTTGGTTAAGCCAAAAGGCATGACAACGAATTCGTAATGGCCGTATCGGGTGCGAAACGCGGTTTTGGGTATATCCTCCTCTTGTATGCGTAGTTGGTGGTAGCCTGAACGTAGACCGATCTTCGAAAAACACGTAGCACCTTGTAGCTGATCAAACAAGTCATCGATGCGGGGTAGGGGATAGCAGTTCTTGATAGTTAACTTATTCAATTCCCGATAGTCGATGCACATCCGGAACGACCCATCCTTCTTTTTGATGAAAAGGACTAGAGCTCCCCATGGAGAGGTGCTCGGGCGAATGAAGCCTTTCTCAAGTAATTCCAGGAGTTGGTTTGAGAGTTCACGCATTTCGGATGGCGCTAGTCGATAAGGGGCTTTGGCAACAGGATTTGCTCCAGGAATGAGGTCGATACGAAAGTCGATGTCACGACTTGGAGGTAAACCTGGAAGATCATCAGGGAACACATGAGGAAATTCACGAACCACAGGAACGTCTTTCACTTCCTTCTTCTCTTTCTTTTCCTTCTTCGCTACTACAATGTTTGCCAAGAAAACTTTGTATTCCTTGCGGAGATACTTGCTAGCTTGGACACATGACATGAGTTTGAGCCCTTTCGAGACAGTTTCACCGTAAATACACAATAAATCACCATTCGCGAGCGAGAATCGAATCATCTTATCGTAACACACAACTTCAGCATGGTTTTCGCGTAGAAAGTCCAAGCCTACTATGACGTCAAAACTTCCGAGTTGCATCGGAATGAGGTCGATTGGGAATATGTGATTGTTGAGCTCAAGAGTACAATCACGGATAAGGAATTAACGGCGACAGTTCTTCCAGTGGCGACTTCTACATCGAACGTCGAGGAGAGTTTGGAGTGTTTACGACTAAGGAGCTTCTCGAATGACACAAAGCAATTATCGGCTCCAATATCAAACAAACATGATGCATAAATACCATTCACAAGGAACGTACCATTAACCACATTGTTGTCGGCTTGGGCTTGGCGCACGTTGATGTTGAAAGTTCTGGCACGTGCGGCCTGTTGTTGCTGTTGGTGCTGTTGTTGCTGGTGTTGAGGCTGTTGCTGCTGGGGCTCTTGCTTCACAACCCGGTTTGGGCACATGTTGGCGAAATGGTTTGGATCGCCACATGCGAAGCAGGCTCTGGCTTTGACTGTGGGTGCCGGAGGAGCTTGTTGACCCTGTGGGGCGGTGAGTAGAGCTTGATGAGCAAGAGCTTGTCGGATACGGCAGTTGGCAGTTGGCAGTAAAATGACCGTACACATTGCAATGAGCGCAAAAATGGCAAGGAATTGCAGTTGGGTAATGGTAGGTATAAGTAGGGCAGAGCGGATGTGGCCCAGTGTATGCACGCTTAGCAAGAGGTGCATTGGCCACAGGCCCTGCCACTTGGCACTGTTGAGCTGGTACGGATTGAACTGGTGCAGCAGTGATCGCACAGTTCTTGTTGCTGGAGCTGTTCTTTCTCTTGTTCTTCCTCTTGTTGCTCGATGAGGTGGGTTCAGCAGTTGGTGCGGTAGCGGTAGCTTGATGCCGATGCTCCGAGGTCTTATCCCAGACACCAGCCTTAACCCGCTTGTCGTTGATTTCAGCGGCCAGTAGATAAGTTTCCTCAATCGTCGTAGGCTTGGCCGCTTGCACGAAATCAGCAACGCAGTCGGGCAGGGCCCGGATGTACTTCTTGATTGCCATGTCTGGAGTCTTGACTTGGTCGGGACAGATAATGCTGAGCTGCTTGAAGCGAGCAGTGAGGTCAGCATTATCACCGTCCTTTTGCTGTGTGTGCCAAAATTCATCTTCTAGCTTTTGACGTTCATGAGGAGGGCAGAATTCCTCTAGCATAACTTCCTTGAGCTCGTCCCACGACAGACCGTAGGCTGCATCGTTCCCTCGCTTGTTCCTCTTGGCCGTCCACCAGTCTAGTGCACGGGACTGGAAAACGCCGGTAGCATTCAGAGTACGGAGGTCATCAGGGCAACCACTCTGTCGCAGAGTAACCTCAATGGAATCAAACCAGTGGAATAACGCAGTAAGACCTCCCTCGCCAGTGAATTCTTTTGGCCCACATGACTTGAATTGCTTGAAATTGAAGGTCTTCGTGGTAGCTTTAGGAGCTTCGGTTCTCGATTCCTCAGACGATTTGCTGGCATTCTCATAGACATCACTCACGGCCTTTGCCACACTCTTAGCGATGATGGCAGCAAGACGTTTGTCTCTCTTTTCTTGTCGAGAAAGTAGGGGATGACGGGATCCAGACGACATTGTCTGCAACAGACATCGTCACAGGACTCAACACAAAATATTCGAATCTCACCTCACACGTCTACAACTACTAAAGCTCAGTAACACGTACCACGTAAACACATAGACATATAATCATGTAGAACACAAAATCACATAAACACATAAGCATGTAGAGCACGGAAACATTTTCAACACAAGAGGCAGTCAGAATACAGAAACCTATCATTCAAAGTTCGCGAGCGTTCGAATATAGCGTGCGTATTTAAGTATATCGAATAGCGTAGTATAAGCGTACATCGCAGCATAAGGTTGTCCAAAATTTAGTGATTTGTTAGCAATTTGAGATAGAAAGGCAGTGTGAGTCGTACGTGTCGATCGAAGTGAAAGCAGAAATCGGGTAAATTCCAAAAATTTAAACACATAAACAGGTAACGCACATACAAACTCATAAAATCGACGAATTATCAGAGTCAGCAGTTGCGGGCTCAGAATTAAAACACATAAAATTCGAATTCGTTTACGCATAACCAGCACGTACACTTAGTGAAATGAAGCACGTTAGTTATCGACATAGATCCATCGATACCAATGACTGTTGGTTGACTGCCCGAGGCAGTTCGCAATACATGATTACCACCGTAATCCATGCAAGTAAATGATCCTTAACAACCCCCGTGTGAACGGGTGCTGAGTCCAAACTATAGTACTATCGTTGCTAAGGTAGGCAGACAGCATTCCATGTGTAAACATAACAAACAAGCATTCATGAGCCACGTATAACATGCATTAACGGTTAGCGTTCAAATAGTATTGAGTAGTGTGATTGATTTGATTTGAATAGTTGTAACGTATGTAACACCCAAAAGTGCTTAAAGCAAAAAGGGATCGAGTATACTCACAGCGATTGATGGATTGAAGGGAGCGCTTAGCGAGTAAGATTAGCCTGAGTAGATTAGATTGTATAACGATAAGTGATACGTAAAATGTCACGAAGTGTGAAAGGGTCGGATAGTGGTTCGATCAGATGGTAATCCGAGCGGACAGCAATCCGCGCGGATAACAATCCGTTCGGGTAATCATCCGGTCGGACAGTGGTCCGGTCGGATGGCGATTCGAGTGGATTGTTTCTTCCTATAAGAAGGATGTGTTTGTGTATGATGGTTTGACTTTTAAAGTTTTCGTTGTAGTATTTTGAAAACATTGAAGTATCTCTATTCATCAAGTCGTTCGATAGGATGGTGGGTCGTGCGGATGACAATCCGTTCGGATGGTCATCCGGTCGGACGGCGACTTAGTGATGAGGTTACTTACTGAAGGCAAGTTCACAACAGAAGTGTCATTCGACCGGATGGCAACACTGTTATTGAACATGTTGAAAATTGTTTAAGTCTTTAAAGTCTTAGTATCTCATGATCCGAAGAGTAATCCAGTCAGATGGTCGTCCGATCGGATTGTAGTTCGTTCGATACTCAAACTTCAGTTAAGATTGTTTTGAAAGTGGGACCCAAGTGTGATCCGTTCGAATGACAATTCGTTCGGATAACCTATCCGATCGGACGGCAATCCGTTCGGACAGTAATCCGTCCTGATGGTCCTGTTCGTCTTACACTTGGTCGTTTTGAGGGTTTGTCGTTATGTCGAGACACTTTGACAACGTGTTAGCCAACAGAACCTCTAGTTCGACCCAGATGACCAACCCGACCAGGAATCACCCTAGTCCGGCCGGTTACCGGCTCGAGACGGTTGGTCTTGGCTAACCCGATATCGGTAGTCTCGTGAGTAGAACCCGGATCTTGAGCTAGTACAACACTACAATCGAGTAGAGGACTAAATCAGAACCTGTTTCTACCGGTTTTGAGTGTTTTAAGTGTAAAAGAGTCGAAAGAAAGTTAAAACCATATTTCAATCCTCTTTCCACTATTCTTGTGTCGAGATCTTTACAAGATCTTTGTATGTTTGCGTGGAAATCGGTTAGATCTCGGTTGTTCTTGGTGGATTGAAGTCAAAACATGAAGTTCTTGAAGAACACATGATGACGTCACCCTAGAACACCCGAAATCTAGTGATTTCACGGTTAAAAGTTACGATTTAAAAGATAGAAAGGTGTAGGAGTGCGTGTATATCAAGAAAGTACAAGATTTAGGGCGAGATCTTACCTGGATTGAGAGAAATCGAAGAAAAGGTGAGGAGCACGAGTGGTTCGGACAGAGAGTTTCCAGAAATGGAAAGAATGACAATGACAGAGGTATTTATAGGATTCCAAAAGAGGAAAGGGTTATCCGATCGGATGACATACCGCTCGGATGGCTTATCCGATCGGATGACATCCTGGTCGGATGGCGTTTGTTTTGTAGCGCAGTGGCTATCCGGCCGGTTGGCACTTGGTTCGATGTTTGATGCGACGATTTTTAATGTTTCGATTTCGATTGCGAACGGCTCGTCACGATAGGGTTTCCTAGTCAAATTACTTTTAGTCCTAACTACTAATTATCATAGTTTGATTGTCGATTCGGATTCGAGTTCGATTGTGTTTCGAGTTTCGATTGAGTTCGATTGATTTCCACAACACATATATATATATATAACACGCACAAGTAACACATAAGGCACACACACACGTATAATAACCAATTTAAATCGAGTTGCAGTTCGTATCATGATTCGATGTCGAGTAGCATAGCTTGATTATTGATTAGTTAACTTTATCGCATTGTTACTTCCTAAAATTCACAGTCGTAAGTCGATTAGATATCGATTAACACATATATATTTTAGCAATTAACAACACTTACTCCACATAATACAATTATAATAAGGAAATTACTATAAGTCAAATTCGTACAATCGTTCGTTGACTTTGACCTCGACTTTGACTTTGACTTTGACTTCCGAAAACACGGGGTGTTACATAAATAGTTAGCATAGTTGGCGTACCATGGCTCTTCTCGGTATTCCACCATTTCTAGGGACCCCGTTGGGAATTTTTCATTGGTTAGCTCATCTCTAGTTGCCTCCAAAGCTGGATCTTCCAAGCGAGAGAGAGGATCTGCAGCGGTGTTTTCTACTCCTCTTGTGTCTTTTATTTCAATGTCGAATTCTTGGAGGAGTAGAATCCATCTGATTAAATGTGGTTTAGCATCCTGTTTCTTAAAGAGATAACGAATGGCTGCATGGTCTGTATAAACTATCGTTTTAGAAAGAACAACATAAGAATGAATTTTATCAAAAGCAAATACTACAGCTAGTAACTCTTTTTCAGTTGTTGTGTACTTTTCTTGTGCACCGTTAAGTGTTTTACTAGCGTAATATATTGGGTGAAAATGCTTATCTTTTCTTTGTCACAAGACGGCTCCAACTGCAAAGTCACTTGCATCACACATGATTTCGAAAGGTAATTTCCAATCAGACGCTATCATGATAGGTGCATTGACTAGCATTTCTTTTAGTGTGAGAAATGCTTGGTTGCAATCCTTGTCAAAGATGAAAGGAGCATATTTTTCAAGTAATTTTGTTAGAGGTCTTGAGATTTTTGAAAAGTCTTTGATAAATCGCCTATAGAATCCGGCATGTCCTAGGAAACTTCTGATAGCTCGAACGGAGGATGGGGGCGGTAATCGAGAAGTAGTGTCTATTTTTGCTCGATCAACCTCCATTCCTTCGCTTGAGATTTTGTGACCGAGTACTATTCCCTCCGTTACCATGAAATGGCATTTTTCCCAATTAAGGGCGAGGTTAGTTTCCTCACATCGGGATAGCATTCGTTCAAGGTTATCGAGGCATTGGTCATATGAATCTACAAAGATAGAAAAGTCGTCCATGAAGACTTCCATTGTCTTTTCTATCATATCATGGAAAATGGCCACCATGCAACATTGAAATGTTGCGGGGGCATTACATAGACCAAAGGGCATGCGTCGATAAGCAAATGTTCCGTAGGGACATGTGAATGTTGTCTTTTCTTGGTCTTCGGGTGCTATCGGTATTTGAAAGTAACCTGAAAAACCATCTAAGAAACAATAAAATTTATGACCGGATAATCTTTCTAACATTTGATCAATAAAAGGTAAAGGGAAATGATATTTCCTTGTTGCCTCATTTAATCGACGATAATCTATACAAACTCTCCATCCTGTGATGGTTCTTGTTGGTGTTAGTTCATTTTTCTCATTAGTGACCACCGTCGTACCTCCTTTTTTAGGAACTACTTGAACGGGACTTACCCAAGGACTATCGGAAATTGGGTAAATGAGTCCTGCGTCAAGTAACTTGATGACTTCATTTTTAACCACTTCTTGGACATTTGGATTTACTCTACGTTGTGGTTGTATTACCGATTTATAGTTATCATTCATTAAAATTTTGTGCGTGCACATGGAATGGCTTATTCCTTTAATATCTACAAGCTTCCAAGCGATCGCGTTTTTGTGTTTTTTCAAAAGTGAGATTAGTTTATCTTTTTCTACACTAGTTAATTTAGATGAAATAATTACAGGTAACTTACCATCTTTGTCAAGAAAAGCATATTCCAAACCTTTTGGAAGTTCTTTGAGCTCAAGTGTTGGGTCTTTGGGAGACTCCTTATTTGGTTGCTCATTCTGATCAAGAACCAAAAAGGTTTGTTCTATGGCGACCTCTTCTTCAACAAAGTGGTCAATTTCTTCTCTTGTATCGGGTGGCTCATCTTCATCCTCAATTAGGGGGTCATCATTGCCGAATGGATATTTCATTGAACGCTCAAGATCGACACTTCTTTTGAATGCCCCTAATTGAATGGGTAGATTGTTTTCTTCCGATTTTTCAAAGCTTCATAAGTTTTTACAAAAGGTCGTCCCAACACTAACGGAGCGTCATCAAGGATGACGAAGTCGGTTTGGATTACCAATTGATTGGTTTGGACTAACACATCTTCAACTATCCCTATTGATTTTATTGTTTTCCGATTAGATAGAAAAATGGGTATTTGAAGTGGAGAAAAATCACTAATACTTAATTTTTCGAAAATGTAGTTTGGCATTATATTAACACAAAGATGTTTATCAATGGTAATATTACTAATAAATGAATTTTGAAAGAAACATGGAATCGGTGTAATGTTAATTTCAAATGGATCATCTTTTATTAGCGTAGTTTGATCATTTGTTAACTTAACGCTTACCATTTCGTCAATTTTAGTGTTAGTGTTTAACTCTTTTAAAAACTTAGCATGAGTGGGTACTAAACAATGGTTTTCTAAAGAAGGTGACAAGAGATTAATTTCTTGAAAATTAGACTCTTCTTGAATTTTAACGTTATCGGACTCACATTTTTCTTTGTTTAACTCATGTGTCGGTTTTTCACTTACTTGTTCTTCTATTTTTACCTCTTCAACTATCTTTTCTTTATTACAAGTTAATTCTTCCCTTGCGCGGTGATGTGCGGTAAAGTGTTACTTATTTTAGGTGTATATTTTAAGCCCTTTTTAACACTTATTTTAGCCAAGTTTTAAATTTATAAAACACGATATTTCACTAACACTAAACACACATATGGGCAAGTGCACCCATCGTTGAGTGTAGTATAGCGTTGGTAAGATACCGAGGTCGTCCAAGGACACAAGAGCTTTTAGTACCGGTTTATCCTCAACGTCTAACCAAAATAAAAGTTTAGAAAAATGTTTTAAACTAAGAAAATTAAAAACTAATTAAAATGCTGAAAATAAAAATAAAAAAAAACAGATAGACAAGATGAATCACTTGGTTCCGACTCGTATCTAGTATAACCTTTGATTATTTCCGCACTTTTGCACATAATTAAGAGATTATCTTAGTTATTGTAGTAGGCCCCTCTTTTGAAGGTGACGTTACCCTCACCCCAGTAGTTTGAGTCAGCAGGGATACAATCCTAAAAGGGTGGATTATTGGAAGATAATGAATTAAGTTATTAATGCAGTATTGTGGTAGGCCCCGCTTTTGGCGGTGACGTTACCCTCGGCTAAGTAGTCTGAGTCAGCAGGGATACAGTCCTAAATAGCCGGGTTATAGTATTAATAGTAGTTAACTTATGAGGGGATCAAAGAGTTTGGACCCCCGCCATCCAATACCGTGAAGTATTGAAGGAGGTCCTACTAAATTTGACCCAGGTCCATTGCAGGACCTCTAAACGCTGAACAATGGCAAGACCTTTACCAAACCGTTCCCTTAACCCCCGACCAGGTAGCCAACATATTTCCATATAGACCGTGGAGATATGAATGGTGAAAATCTTTTATTTTATATAGATAGTAAAATAATGCCAAGACACCACGGACAAACGATAAGGAAAGATCACCTTCAACATAAGTAACTAGTTATTAAAGTCATTAATTCAAAACCAAATAAAAAGTGCAAAAGATTAGAAATAAAAAGTATTATACTAGACACTTTGTCTTCACCAAGTGATGTAAGAGACTTAGGCAAACATGGCCTTGATTGTCAAGAACTCTTACGATCAATCTTGGATCCCGAGACGACTCACACACTCTACGATGGACAATGGATGATGGTGGTGGATGATGGTGTTGTGATGGTGGTGGGTGGTGGATGAAGTGTGAGAGAGGTGGTGTGCCAAGGGATGAGATGAAATGAATCCAAGCCCTCCTATTTATAGGCTGAACAGAGAGCTGGACACGGCCCCGTGTCCACTGGGCACGGCCCCGTGTCTGTCTGACAATCTCTCTCCTCATTAATTGTAATTCGCAATTACAATAAATGCGCCTGCTGTACTTTCGACACGCCCCCGTGTCCGCTGAGCACGGCCCGTGGTGGGCAATAGAAGCTTCTATAGGTTTGTCTTTTCTGCTGCTTCTTGGGCACGGCCCCGTGCTGGCTGAGCACGGGGCGTGTTCAGTCTTCTGATTTCTCTATTTTGCTTTGGAAGGTGCCGTTGAGGGGTCGGGCAGTCCACTAATATTCCTTTTCTTGTATTTATGTTGGATTTAGCTGTCTTTTTGCTTCTTTTGCGTTTTTGAGCTCATTTAATCCTGAAAATACAAAAGGAAGACAAAAACACTCTTTTTCCAATATTAGTACTTAAAAAGGGTTAGTTTCATGTCTCATTTGATGTAATTTATATGTTGCATTTTACATACATCAAATACCCCCACACTTGAACTTTTGCTTGTCCTCAAGCAAAACTCTTTATTATGTGGCTTACACTCCCAAATGGAATAGGTAGAAGAGAAGGTTTTGGGCTTGTCGTAGAGTGTCGGGATATCCAAGATCTTTTTGGGTTGTATTTTTAGTTATTTACAATTCTATTCGTAATGATTTATTTAGAACTTTTCATAGGAGAAATTACTTATTTGGGCATAACATGCCTTTTTAAAATTCCATTTATATACAAGTTCACATACCTCACGGGAGAAGTCACTCACACTCGGCCGAAGGTGTATTTTTAGTGAATCACTCGAGAGCGGCATGGAACTTATTCCTACCATAGGCTTGCCAAGCAATCAATCCTCCTCCTTTTTAACTTTTATACCTTTGTAAATATCAAGAGGACTTTGTGGGTTAAGGGTTAGGCTTGGGTTAAAGGTAGGTGGTTGGGATAGTGGTTAGTAGAAAAGGGCGAAAAGCGTAACAAGTGTCGGTTTTCGTAAGACTTTCTATTTTTATTTTGATGAAGCATTTATTCAAACAAAGTTATTTTTGATGAACTTGTTTGTTTATTTTCTTTTTGCTTCACCTTCAAATTTTTTTATTTTTTTTTCATACGAAAAACCGAACTTGTTACTAAAACAAAGGGTAAAAAAATGAAAAAGGTTTTTGGTGGGTAAAAGGGTTTTTTTTTTTTGGGGGTGATGAAATGAAAATGTTTAGGCTCAAAGGGGTTAACTAGGGGGGTGGTAAAAGAAAAAGAAAAATAATTGTGTAGAAATGAAAAGGGTTAGTCCTAATGCCTCCATCATTTACTTACTCGGGTTTAAGTTGATAAGGACCGGGAATGTATCGTCATGGCAAGTTCTAGAGTCGTAAGAACCAAGCGGCTATTCACACAAGAAACGAAAAATGAGCATTTAGTCTAATGATATGTAATTGTGTGCTCAATAAAGGCTCAAAACTCACTTTTGTGGGAATGGGTTTTTATGTGATCAAGTATATATAATCAAATTTTAAATAAGTTTGTCATGCCTTTACATAATTTTCTTATGTTGGTTCTTTTTATCACTACGCTATCGGTTGTAAATTTGTGAAAATATAACCTTTTTGAGAACTTCAATTTCCCGAGTTAAACCTAGACAAGTAAAAAAAATGAAATTTTTGAAAAAAAATTTGGGGTGATTAGCGGTTCCAATAGAGTTTTGTGTAAGGCTTGTATTTAGGACTTGCAAAGTTCAAGGTTTTAGCATCCCCCCCACACTTAAATTACACATTGTCCTCAATGTGTCCCAAAAATAAATTTTTAGGTTGATTAGATGTGTAAATTAGTGTTTAAAAAGCAAAAATTTGTGTTACTGGGCACTGAACACGGCCCCGTGTTGTCCGGGCACGGCCCCGTGTTCAAGTGCCAGTAACAGAATTAAAACAAGAGAAACAGAAGCCTGGACACGGGGGCGTGTTGGGTGAACACGGCCCGTGTCCAGTTACCTGAACTGGGCGTTTTCTGCCGGGTGCTCGGCACGGGGCCGTGTTGAACCTTCTGAAATGGAGAGAATTGTCGGGTTGTCTTGTTCTTGTGCATGGGTTCATTTTTCTCATTCCCCTTTTCATCCTTTACCACCATGAGTGTGTTTTATTCATTACAAACCATCCAAACCTTAAAACCATCATTTCATTTCATCATAGAGAGAACTTACATAGTCCTAAATTAAACTAGATAGAATAAGGAAATAATAACCCATGGAGTCCTAGCCTTTACTTTATTTTAATTAGCAAAATTTCCAAGAAGCAATTAATCTTGGTTAACCAAGGCCTTTTTGAACTCCATCTTCCGCGTGCGGTTCTCCTCAAATGTCGGCGAGCCATTCTTCCACCTCCCTTGGAAGGAGAAAGGAAGGTTCATTGGCATTAGTTTGAGGAGTTTCAACTTCCACCGGGATCTCTTGTAGGTGTTCCACAGGAGGTTCTGCTGGCAAGTCTTCCCACCCGGTAGGGTTGTTGATTCCGAGTGCTAGGTTCCAATCCTGCCGTGGAAGGACTGGTTCCATCGGAGGTGCTACAAGAATATTTAACCTCTGGTGCAAGAGGTTAATTTCTTGGAAGCTGCTTTCAAGTCCCATCGTAAGATCGTTAATACGGTCAATTAGGACCTCCTCTACTGAAGTCATTTCATCGAGAGCCTCCCTTAATGCTACCACATAGTGCACAAGTGTAGCTTCAATAGAGGGTCTTCTTCCTCTTCGGCTGTTTGACGAATGCACAGAAGATGTTTCGCTGTTTTCACTCGACATTCTACGAAAAATAAACTGAAAGAGTTTATTTAATGAAACAGTTATCGGACACGGCCCCGTGCTCAATGAGCACGGCCCCGTGTTCATCTTTCTGCAGAATTTCGGAATAAGGAAACTTGGATTTCTAAGTTATTTTCTAAGCTTGTGGGGTCTTTTTAGTTGCTAATAACTTAAAACAAGGTTACAACATGTTTTTACCAAGATTCCTTGAACAAAACTCATAATTCCCTACCACAAAGTTGAAAAATTTCAAACTTTCAATGGTAGTTCTTGGAGAAAGATGAAGAAGAAGGAAATGGCTAAAAGAGGAAAGGACAAGATGGGTTGTTGGAACCTTCTTTTAGACTTACCTAGGATAGTTTGAGAGAAGATTCCTGCAAATCTCTGCCCCAAGTTGGTCCAAATGTGCAGGATTCTTGGCTGCAGTTATAGAAAATGACAGCATCCTGGACACGGCCCCGTGTCTAGTGGACACGGCCCCGTGTTCGGGTGGAATTCTGACACAGTTTGTCCGCATTCTGACGTACTGATCAGAATGGAATCTTTTGATGGACACGGGGGCGTGTTGGCTAGACACGACCCCGTGTCGAGGGACTGTTTTATGAATTTGTCTAGTTTTTTTAAGGAACTTGTTAGTATCGGGTGGCTCCTGACTGGTTGGAACAACCCCAAAGTGCCTAAGATACCTTAATTGTCCTAGACTAAGGCGAGAACGCAAGAGGTTGTCGGTGAGGGTAATTCCTATTTTCATTCTAGGTGGACAAGTCCAACCCTTTTCCGGGCTCTTGTTAAAGAAGGTGTATGCCGAATCGCTCAGGTCTATGTATGCACCGAACGAAGTCGATGGAGAGTCCTTCACGGCACAATCGGCACAGGGACGACTATCGTCCAAGTCTTTGCTAGGTACTAAGGCATTTTCGGGAGCAACGAGGTTGTCGGAATGCGGTTCCAACTTTTCTTCATGGTTATCGTCTTGGGGTGGATCAATAAAATCCTTCCTAAGTTCTTCTAACCAATTTAGAATTAGCTTTTCTAGGTGAAATAACTCATCAAGGAGCATTTCTCCTAGAATATCTGGCTGGGCGCATTCGAGGGAGAAATAGTGCTTATTTTTACTTTCGCCCCTCTTAAGGTTGTAAGAAGTTGGTGGGTCGATGTAGTGGGGCCTATAATTTAGAAAGTAGCATTTTACTTCTTCATGTTTGCCACCACATAATTGACACCACGTACCATAAGAGTGCCGAAAGTAAAAACAATTACTATCACTCATGTTTATGTCAGAAATTACCAACCGCCGGGATCTAACGGTTCTGTTTTCAGTAACTGAATCTTGGGCACGGGGGCGTGTTGGGTGAGCACGGCCCCGTGTTCAGCTTACTGTCTGACGTAAAACAGGATTGCCAGTTCCAATGATTGAGCACGGGGGCGTGTTCAGCGGGCACGGCCCGTGCTGAGCTTTGCAGAAGCTGAAAAACTAAGAAAAATCCTAAAAAATTAAAAAGAAAAATAAAAGATGATTAGGCCGTTGATTCCTAACTTTCTTAAAATCCTTGTGTCCCCGGCAACGGAGCCAAAAACTTGATGTGCGGTAAAGTGTTACTTATTTTAGGTGTATATTTTAAGCCCTTTTTAACACTTATTTTAGCCAAGTTTTAAATTTATAAAACACGATATTTCACTAACACTAAACACACATATGGGCAAGTGCACCCATCGTTGAGTGTAGTATAGCGTTGGTAAGATACCGAGGTCGTCCAAGGACACAAGAGCTTTTAGTACCGGTTTATCCTCAACGTCTAACCAAAATAAAAGTTTAGAAAAATGTTTTAAACTAAGAAAATTAAAAACTAACTAAAATGCTGAAAATAAAAATAAAAAAAAAACAGATAGACAAGATGAATCACTTGGTTCCGACTCGTATCTAGTATAACCTTTGATTATTTCCGCACTTTTGCACATAATTAAGAGATTATCTTAGTTATTGTAGTAGGCCCCTCTTTTGAAGGTGACGTTACCCTCACCCCAGTAGTTTGAGTCAGCAGGGATACAATCCTAAAAGGGTGGATTATTGGAAGATAATGAATTAAGTTATTAATGCAGTATTGTGGTAGGCCCCGCTTTTGGCGGTGACGTTACCCTCGGCTAAGTAGTCTGAGTCAGCAGGGATACAGTCCTAAATAGCCGGGTTATAGTATTAATAGTAGTTAACTTATGAGGGGATCAAAGAGTTTGGACCCCCGCCATCCAATACCGTGAAGTATTGAAGGAGGTCCTACTAAATTTGACCCAGGTCCATTGCAGGACCTCTAAACGCTGAACAATGGCAAGACCTTTACCAAACCGTTCCCTTAACCCCCGACCAGGTAGCCAACATATTTCCATATAGACCGTGGAGATATGAATGGTGAAAATCCTTTATTTTATATAGACAGTAAAATAATGCCAAGACACCACTGACAAACGATAAGGAAAGATCACCTTCAACATAAGTAACTAGTTATTAAAGTCATTAATACAAAACCAAATAAAAAGTGCAAAAGATTAGAAATAAAAAGTATTATACTAGACACTTTGTCTTCACCAAGTGATGTAAGAGACTTAGGCAAACATGGCCTTGATTGTCAAGAACTCTTACGATCAATCTTGGATCCCGAGACGACTCACACACTCTACGATGGACAATGGATGATGGTGGTGGATGATGGTGTTGTGATGGTGGTGGGTGGTGGATGAAGTGTGAGAGAGGTGGTGTGCCAAGGGATGAGATGAAATGAATCCAAGCCCTCCTATTTATAGGCTGAACAGAGAGCTGGACACGGCCCCGTGTCCGCTGGGCACGGCCCCGTGTCTGTCTGACAATCTCTCTCCTCATTAATTGTAATTCGCAATTACAATAAATGCGTCTGCTGTACTTTCGACACGCCCCCGTGTCCGCTGAGCACGACCCGTGGTGGGCAATAGAAGCTTCTATAGGTTTGTCTTTTCTGCTGCTTCTTGGGCACGGCCCCGTGCTGGCTGAGCACGGGGCGTGTTCAGTCTTCTGATTTCTCTATTTTGCTTTGGAAGATGCCGTTGAGGGGTCGGGCAGTCCACTAATATTCCTTTTCTTGTATTTATGTTGGATTTAGCTGTCTTTTTGCTTCTTTTGCGTTTTTGAGCTCATTTAATCCTGAAAATACAAAAGGAAGACAAAAACACTCTTTTTCCAATATTAGTACTTAAAAAGGGTTAGTTTTATGCCTCATTTGATGTAATTTATATGTTGCATTTTACATACATCACGCGGGATTCCTCTTCCCTTGCGTGGGCTTCTTTTATATAACGCTCGATAGTTTTAAGGTGTTCTGTTATCTTTTCGCCTACGGGTGAGATAGTTGGTGGTTCGTCAAAGTGAGTTGAATAAGTATCATCAAAGCTTGAATTCTGAAGTTCGATCCTTGGCTCCTCATAGTACTCATATGAGGTAGATGGTTCACACAGTTGTTCCTCATTGTAAGTATATGATGGATAAGGGTCGTAACTTGGTTCTTCATAATACTCATATGAGGTGGGTTGTTCACACCATGGTTCCTCATAGTAAGTATATGAAGGTTGAGGCTCATATCTTGGTTACTCAAAGTATGAGTATGAAGGCTCATACCTTGGTTCATCAAAATATGAGTATGAGGGAGAAGGTTCATACCTTGGCTCTTCATAGGGTGTGTATGAAGTTGATGGCTCGTACTTGGGCTCCTCATAGTGGTTGTATGAAAGGGATGGTTGAAATAAGTCACAATATTGCACCGAATGAGGGTTGCCACAAATAGTACAATATTCTTCCCAATAATCATCCTCCTCATAGTGGTAGTTGGTAACACTAAACACACACATGGGTAAGTGCACCCATCGTGAGCATAGTATAGCATTGGTAAGATACCGAGGTCGTCCAAGGACACAAGAGCTTTTAATACCGGTTTATCCTCAGCGTCTAATCAAATCAAAAGTTTTAGAAAAGGTTTTAAAAATAAAAACTAAAAATGCTGAAAAATAAAAATAAAATAAAACAGATAGACAAGATGAATCACTTGGATTCGACTCGCCTTTAGTGTAACCTTTGATGATTTCCGCACTTTTTAAGAGATTATCTTAGTTATAGTAGTAGGCCCCTCTTTTGAAGGTGACGTTACCCTCAACCCAGTAGTTTGAGTCAGCAAGGATACAATCCTAAAGGGTTGGAATATTGGAAGATAATTAATTAAGTTATTAATGCGTAATGTGGTAGGCCCCTCTTTTGAAGGGGACGTTACCCTCGGCTAAGTGGTTTGAGTCAGCAGGGATACAATCCCAAGTAGCCGGGTTAATGTATTAATAGTAGTTTACATATGAGGGGATCAAGCCATTCGCACCCCCACCATCCAATACAAGTGGGTATTGAAAGAGGTCCTAGTAAGCCTGACCCAGGTCCTTGCAGGATCTATACACTTAATAAGGCAAGAACCTTACCAAACCATTCCCTTAACCCCCGACCAGGTAGCCAACATATCTCTATATAGACCGTAGAGATATGAATGGTGTAAATCTTTTATTTTATATAAACAGTAAAATAACGCCAAGACACCACGGACAAATGATAAGGAAGTTTCACCTTCAACATAAGAAACTAGTTATTAAAGTCATTAATACAAAACCAAATAAAAAGTGCGAAAAGTTTAAAAATCAAAAGTATTACACTAAATGCTTGTCTTCACTAAGTGATGTAAGAGACTTAGGCAAACATGTTGATTATCATGAACTCTTACTATCAATATTGGATCCCGAGACTACTACACACACTCTAGGTGAATGATGGATGATGGTGGTGGATGTGGGTGTTGTGAGAATTAAAGGACCTCACCACAACTCTTACTATCAATCTTGGATCCCGAGACCACAATGATAATTACTGAGGATTGCCAAGGACCTCACCACAACGCTATTAACCACCCATTTTTCGTCTAGTTTCTTCCCTAGCCACGAGCTAGTAGTAAGTGATTCTAATCACCTTCTTAAGCTTGTCTAAAGTGGTTAATAAGAATTTTGTCGGATAAAAATCATGAACACTAGAGTTCAAAACTAAAAGTCCACTAAAAATAATAAACATGGTGGTTAATGAATGAATGTTAGTGTAAAACTTTTGAAACTAGTTTTGTTATGATTCTTGGTTGATTATCTGATGTTTTGCTGGTTAGTATTGATGTTTAATGTTGTTGTGATTAATAAACTTGCTAACGGAAATCAATCGAACACGAACTAGGAAGTTAAAGAGTGAAAGCAGAATCTGTCCCGGTTTTACAGCCAACTTTAGTTGGCTGTAAACAGGTGATAAACTCTACGAAAAACTGATATTTTGAGTCTAAAACGTGTTATTATGAAATACGGTTCTAATGGCACTGGAATCGTAATTTTTGGACTCCGTTTACTATTTTTAAAGCGTCTTTTTGTAACAGCAGCTAGAGCTGCAATTTTTCTGCTGAAAAAGTGCGTCTTGTTTTCTGTTATAACTTGTAATCTGTGTGGAGTCTGATCACGAAATTTATACCATAGTTGACCACCAATGTATTTGTAATTACCCCACTGGAATTTCGTAAATCGGACGCTCAATGAATTTTAAATAAATTATCTCGTGGACTGTGGTCAGAAAAATATAAATCTGAGTTCAGTCCGGAAAATGAATTTTTATAAAATATTGGTAATGAACCGGACCCCGATATTTTTACACAATAAAATTTGGAACGTTTAAAACATTCTGTAAAAATTTGTAATTTTTGGAATAATTTAACTATTTTATTTAAATGTCCGAAAACAGCCGGTTTTGAATATTAATGCTGAGTTGACATAAGTTGTGACTTGCGTGTCTAAATGTCGAGTATGCTATCGGTGAATGATCTAACATGTTATATGTGTTACGTGCACTATCGTATGTTTGCTTATGAGTGGGGAATGGATGAGAAGTATATATGGGCATAAACAGTTAAAGTGATGCATGTTATGTGATAGATACGTGTAGGAACTTTGTGCTCTATTTGTAAGCCACTAAATGACTAACTGGTAAATCATACTAGGACGTGATTGGCCGACCTTGACTGTTAGCTATATTTGAGAATCTAACCGAGTAAACCGAGGTGAGTTCACACTTTTCTACAAAGCGTGGTAAATTCCCGGTGGGAATGGGATTGGGCACAGGAATAGGGATTCCTCGTCCTTTGAGACGTGTTCAGGAATGTAAATTCCTCGTCCTGTTGGGACGTATTAGACTTACTGGACTAGAACTCTATTAGCGAAGTCCCTCCCTTTTTGTATCGACTTAATCGCCGAGGCTATGGCGAGCGGATCATTAGTTAATAGCGCTATTAGGTTTAACAAACCGCACACCGTGCCAGTTGGACGGGGGTGTACTAATGGACTATGGCACGTCGGTGGTGATAGAACACCGACGCTAGGGCACAATTGATTTCTTTTGTTAGTAGTCGATATGATAAACGATTCTGGTAGTTTAAAATACTGGGGTAGCTCCCCACGGCCAAAGTTCCGGGCTGGATAGCCAGAGAAGGTGGACATGGGATGGTTAACTAATAAACGTTTTCGAACTATGGGGTAACCCCCACGGCTGGATAGCCGAATGAGATTAAACTATGTTTTTGGAAACAACTCTAAAATGGACAACCAACCGTGAACTCACTCAACTTTGTTGTTGACTCGTTATTACATGCTTTGCAGGTCATTAGATGCCATGGAGCTTGCATATGGAGGTGGTCGTTGTGGGATGCGAACTGATATGTCCCGTATTTAATGAATAAACTTTATGAACTTATTAAACCTACGTTTTGGACTTTAAACTTATGAACTATGGACTTATGTTTTGAACTTATGTTTTATGCTTCCGTTGTTAACCTAAAATCGGTTTACTTCCTTTTGGTCACCAATCGTATTGTGTTTGGTTTTATTTACTTAATTATGTTGTTCAATATGATTGGTGGCTCGATCCTGGTCACGTCACGCCTCCAAGCGGTGGTACTCCGCATGGTGGATTTTGGGGGTGTGACACGTTTATTCCTTTTCTTGTATTTATGTTAGATTTGGCTGCATATTTGTTCCTTTTGTTCAATTACGCTCATTTAGTACTGAAAATACAAAACGAAGACAAAAGCACACTTTTTCCAACATTAGTACTAAAAAAGAGTTAGTTTTATGCCTCATTTGATGTAATTTATATGTTGCATTTTACACACATCAGCATACAACATCATTTGGGTATAAACACAAGAAGGCAATCACCGGAAAAGTCCCTTAAAGAATAAGAGAAACCTACATCCCTAAAATACACCTAAGACCTTACTGCAATATTCTCTAGAAGTCCTTAACCCTAATCCTACGCCTCCACGAAGTCCTATCTTGGACCATGTTCTCAGAAAGATGCAACTCTAATAAATCATGCTTAATCTGCTCATCCCATGTCAGTTTGGGTCTGTCTCTTCCTCTCCTCCCCTCCGGTAAGAGTTTCCACTACTCTAACTGGTGTCGTCGTTTCCCTCCGCTTCACATGCCTAAACCATCTCAATCCCCCTCCTTAATCTTCTCTGATATACTAGCCACTCCTAATCTTTCCCTAAAAACCTCATTTCTTATCCGATCTAACCTCGTGTGTCCACACATCCACCTCAGCATCCTCATCTCTGCTACCTCCATCTTGCGCGCTTGTGTCTTCTTGATAGCCCAACAATCTGTTCCATATAGCATAGCGGGCCTAACTGCTACTCTGTAAAATTTCCCCTTTAGTTTAGTTAGGAACTTCCTATCGCACAATGCCCCACTGGCTGCCCTCCATCTACACCAGCCAGCATGTAAGCGATGGGTTACATCACTATCTATGTCACCATCTCTTTGTACAAACGACCCCAGATACTTAAATCTAGTTACCTGCGGGACCAATTGATCCTCAATGGTGATTTGGGTGTCATCGTCATCGGCTACACCACTGAAATCACAGTGTAGATACTCATTCTTAGATCAACTGATCCTTAAGCCCTTGCTCTCTAAAGCTACCCGCCACTCCTCTACCCTCGCGTTCAGGCACTGTTTAGTCTCTGCAATTAACACAATATCGTCTGCAAAAAGCATGCACCATGGAACTGTCTCCTGAATCAACTTGGACAACTCATCCAAGACAACCGCAAAAAGAAAAGGGCTAAACGCAGACCCTTGGTGGAGTCCTACCTCCACAGGAAAGAAGTTTGTATCTCCTACAGGCGCACGAACACTAGTTTCCATTCTATCGCATGTATCCTTAATTATGTCTATATACTTCCCCTGTAGCCCTCGACCCTCCAAACTATCCCAAATCAGTTGCCGTGGGACAATGTCATATGCCTTTTCCAGGTCGATAAACACCATATGTAAATCTCGCTTCTTCACTCTATATTTTTCCATCAACCTCCTTAGAATGTGTATCGCTTCTGTAGTTGACCTCCCTTTCATGAATCCAAATTGGTTTACTAAAACCTCATTTTCTCTTCTAATTCTATTTTCAATTACCCTCTCCCAGAGCTTCATAGTGTGACTTAGCAGTTTGATTCCTCTGTAGTTCCCACAACATTGAGCGTCTCCTTTATTCTTGTATAAAGGCACCACGACGCTATTCCTCCACTGACCTGGCATTTTTCCAGTCTTGAAAATACAATTGAACAAAAGTGTTAACCATTGATCGGAGTGTCGCTCTCCGGTCAAAGATAAAATTTATAATCCCAAATTACCCTTAACAGATAGCTAGTGGTAGTAAGGGGTCGAACCACGAAGAGTATGTGGTTTGCGAATGGATTCGATTGAACTGTATAAAAATGTCACACTTATGAAGCTTGCTATGATATGTTTTTGTGTTTTTGTTTGATTGGAAGATGTGAAATAGAATTTCTAAAATGCTTAATTAGATTAAATACTAGAGATTACTAAATGCACGAATTGAAAATGATTGTTTGAACAATAATGAGAAAAAAAGGTTCACACCCGGTTTCAACAAATGCAAGACTTAGGGTTACTATGTATTTTAATTAGTTTTACTTGAAATAGTTCATTAACGGGTCGCAATCACAAAGCTTAGGTGTCAATCGCTATCAACATCGTAAACAACGGACCATGATACACTTCGTTACTTTGGACTAGCAAATCCTACCAAAAGACAAGGCATAAATACGTGTATTCATTTCACAAAGTCAAATTTAATCATTCACTCGATGGTTTGCAAATTCAATACCAACGTAGGACAATTGTCTAAGATTCAAATGCAATTCAAGTTGTCACAAAACAATTAACACACATAATAAACCCTAAACCTTACAAAAGTCTACACCGGGGTGAAACCTTCAAGGAATTAGCCGAGCATGATCGAAGAAACTTGATCACCGGATGTTGAAAGCTTGACTTGGATCATCGTGAAGCGTGAAGATGGATTGATGGATAGAGGTTAGGGTTTTAATTGAATGATGATGGTGAATGGATGCGTGGATTGGGGAATTGGTGAAGCTAGGGTTTTCGAAATCAAGAAGATGATGATGAATTGTTCTTGATTCCGGTTGATGGTATGATGGTTGGTGGAATGGTAGATGATGTGTAGGTGAATAATGGATCCAAGATGAAGTTCAAACCTTCAAAATAAGTGTAACTCCTCAATTCATGTCAACCACCTTTTTTTATTCGTTAAAAGACCAAGGAAGAACAACTTGCGCGACATCAACATTTAGGGACCGTCGCCGACGGCATGATGCCCCATCGGCGACGGTATGTGGATATTCACATTTCGGCGACGGCTTCCTTTGCTGTCTACGAACATTCTGGCGACGCACATATACAATGACCGTCGGCGATGGCCCATGTGGGCGTCGGCGACGGTGCCCAGAAACTATCTTTTCTGTTTTTCGCGTTCCTTGTTCCCGGTTGACCCGTTTCGCGTCCCGGTGGTTCCGTTTTCGCTCCGGTGACTCGTTTAGCTCCCAATTAGCTCCTTAAACTTCACAAGACCTGCAAAACACAAACCCTTTTACAAGTAGGCTATTTGAGATAAAAAGTTAAGTAAAAACATGAACTTAAGCATAAACGAACACCGGTTTTCGACCACGTATCAACCATCAGACTCCTTCTTCCCCCAAACACTTCCACACCTCAATCGGTATGTTGTCCAAACCCATTGCCTTGCCTCTTCCCATCTTCCTAAGTGCCATCCTCACCTCGTTATGTGTGATCCTCCTGCAGTAGCAATTATTCTGTTGTCGCCTTTGAATCCTGGGATTGCTGCTATCTTGCTGGTATGCCCTACCGTGGTTGAAAATATTATGGAAGTAGGTTTGCCATCTCAACTTAATGTCATGTACCTTGACTAAAACACGTCCATCCTCTCCTTTGATAAACTTTACCACTCCTATATCTTGTCTTCTTCGCTCCCTAGCTTTGGAATTCTTGAACATATCATGCTCCCCCTCTTTCCTTTCCAAATGTTCATACATTTGTTTATAGCCTGTGTTTTTTACCTCGATCACCACCTTTTTCGCTTCCCTTTTTGCCTTCTTGTATATCTCCCTTACCCTCAGTCGTTCCTTCTCATCTGTGCACCTCAAAAGATATCTAAAACTCTGTTGCTCATCCTTTATTTTGGTATGCACGTCTTCATTCCACCACCAGGACTCCTTATGCCCAATAGCCTTTCCTGTTGTGACCCCTAGCGTCTCATTCGCCACTGTAGTGATCGTAGTCGCCATAGCCTCCCACATCCGGTTTGCGTCGTCACCTAGTTGCATCGATGTCATCGAGTTAACTTTATCTCTAAACATCATAGTTTTTTTCTCCCTTCAAGTTTCCCCAACAGATCCTAGTTCATGTTTTCCTCTCCCCCTCAGTTAGCCTTACCTTTAGGGTTAAATCTGCTACTAGCAAATGGTGTTGAGCCGCTGCAGTCTCCCTTGGTATAACCTTGCAGTCCATCCACATCCGTTGATCTTCCTGCCTCATCAAAAGATAGTCGATTTATGTGTTACGTCCTCCGCTACTAAAAGTGATCAAATGAGATTCTCTCTTCCTAAAGAACGAGTTTATAATACCTAGGCCGTGAGCTGCCGCAAAGTCTAGAAGGTCTCTACCAGGGTCATTCCTATCGCCAAAACCAAAAACCCCCATGTACCAACTCAAAGTCATCACGATCCTTACTAATGTGCCCATTAAAATCTCCTCCTATAAAAATTTTCTCCTCCCTAGGTATTGCCCTTACTACTACATCTAGACAATCCCAGAACTCTCTTTTCTCTTGGTCTCCTAGTCCCACTTGCGGTGCATATGCGCATACCACTGTCACTACTTGCTCACCTTGTTGGTGCATTCATCTGTTGTCTACGTCTTATATCGAGTCTCGGTTTACAAGTTTGAAGTTTGTATTAGAAAGGGTTCCGTTTGAATGTAAAGTTTGAAATAGGGTTCCATTTAAGGGTTCCGTTTGAAAGGATTCCGTTTGAAAGGGTTCCGTTTGAAAATGTTGTGTTATTTTCAAACGGAAGGGTCACTTTCAAACGGAAGGGTCTAGCCTATATATACCCTTCAAACGAGTTCATTTGTAGAGGTTCTAGTTTCCGACGCCGAGGTGCTGTCGAAGTGTCTCCAGTCCTGTAAACGTTCAGAGATTAATAAACAAGACATTTAAAAGTGAATCCAAGCTGAACGAAGACCGAATCAATGAATTCCGCCTCTGATTCGGTCTGAGCACTCTTCTGATCGACTCGTTAGGTCGTTTCACGATCCTACAAGTGGTATCAGAGCTCAGGAGGAAGAGTTCTTACCGTTTAGCTCGTTTTCGCTAGCAAATTCTGATTTTCTACACTTTCTTTCATAAAATTGATACTTTTTACGGATAAAATCGGCTCAAATCTTCACACTATGTTCGGAATTGACAATTAACATATCCTTGAAAGTTTGAAGTTAAAATTCGACCTAAAACAGATCTAAATCGTTCGTACCGTTTGAAACATTTCGCGAATTGCTGATGTCACCTGTTCTATCGTTTGAAATCAGACCCTCCCGTTTGAAATCTGGTCTGTCGTTTGAAAATACAGGTCCATCGTTTGAAACTGTCGTTTGAAAATGGATGTCATTGTTTGAACATTCATCGTTTGAACTTATCGTTTGAAACTGATCGTTTGAAGTATCGTTTGAAAAGTGTTTCAGTTTTTCACGTGATAGTGCTTTGGATTGCGTGAACCGTTTGAAAGTTGACAACATGATAGTTTGAAACATATCACACTGTTTGAAAATGGTTAAGTAATTCACGTGAAAGATTATTAAATTGTGTGAACCGATTCTTCATGCATTGAGTTGTGGTTATCATTAAACAAAGTTGTTAGTGGGTTGGGAAAAGGAACCACATGTTTAAGTGTCAGATTGCACGTGGTGATCACAAGTGATTAAGCAATATTATTAAATTCTACAAATTGAAATATTATAGAATTGTATTTGCATGTGATCGGTCCAATCATTTCGAGTTGATACAGGTGTTGTCAGTTAGCATATAATTCATTATCGATATGTGTTAAAGATTTGTGATTGCATGTGATATGTATTAAAAGATGTCAGATTATAGCATGTGAATATATCGATTTTGGTGAGCATGTGAAATAGGTTCAGTTCACGTGAACAAGTTTGATATATCCATATATTCTCGGTTATATACAACTAATTGAATTTGTTCAACAACTTGAATTGGTAGTTCTTGTTTGAGAAATTTTTCGATTACAAAACATGGATATAAATTTCTTTAATATGAGAAAAGAAACACTTGATAGAATAAAGGTATTAACGAAAGAATTTGATTCATTTTCAGGTTTTCAAGGAGAAAGTACAAAGAGTATCATTGAGAGGTATAGCCATCTTGTTCGCTCAATGTCTGAGACGGGTATTAAAAAGGAATCAGAAGAATGGGTTGAAAAATTTGTCAGTGCTTTACCTCGAGAAGAATGGGAAAATTATATCTCAAACTTGAAGACTTCTGGAGAATTTTCCCAACTGACAATTTGTCCACTCATTAAAAAGATTGAAGAACAGATAGTGATCAATGCTGAGAAGAAGAAAAATCAAAGTGGAAAATCAATATTAAAGAAGAGCAAGAGTAAAGGTGTCAAAGTGGGAGAGGAACAGACTGAAGAAATTTCAGTTTTGAAAGATGAGATGAAAGCTGATAAGAAACATATTTTTGATTTACAGGAAAATTGTGAGAGGTTGAAATCTGAAAATGACAAACTGTTAAGTGATTTGAACAGTTTGACATTGAAAAACGAGATTTTGAAAGAGAAAGAAAAGGATTTTGAAAGCAAAAAGAAATCTTCAGAAGATGAAGATTTCTGGATAAAATTGGAGAACAAAAATCTGAAAGCAAATGAGACAAAATTTCAAGAACAGTTAAAAGTTTTGGAAAATGAAAAATCTGTTCTTGAAAACCTTAAAATTGAAAACGAAAAAACAATCAAGTCTCATCTTGAACGAATTTCTGAGCTTGAAAATGAAGCTGAGAATTCAAGGAACAAAATTGTTGATGCATTTTTAGTGTCTGTAACTAGTCTTGTTTAAACGATGTATTTTGAATGGTCTTTTATTAATTATCGAGTCTGTATGTTATGTTGACCAAGTCAGATATCCTCCTATCTACTTGTGTACAACTTGTTTGTCTCTTTTGGTATGTAATGTATTATGAACAATGCATGTTGCATTAAAGAGTAGTTTTATCATTACTATGTTTATATGTTGCTGATTGTTGCTGTCTGATAACAGGAACAAACACAACAGTTGCAGTCCTCGACGAAACAGACTTCTGTTTCGTCGGAACACTTCATGGCGAAACAGACTTCTGTTTCGTTGAAGGTCATGATGAATCAGATCTTGATTCGTCATGTACTGACGAATCAGACCTTGATTCGTCATGTATTGGGCTGTTCCAGGCCCAATGTCTGGCCCATGTTCAGATTCGTCAAACATCATTGTGTTTCGTCGACATCAGTGGCCAGGGACTATATAAGCAACACTTTGTGTTCATTTGAACCAAGAGATAAGAAACAGACCATAGTAACAAAACTCTGCCAAAATTCCGTCTGAACTGTGTTTGTATCAGTTTGTAATCGGTTCTTATCCCGTTAATCAATCGAGTGTGTATCATTGATTAATCCGTTGTTATTATTGCTTTACGTGTTTGATTTGGCATAGTTACGTGGATTCCGCACGCGTAACCGTGTTTGCTATAAACAAGTGATTTGGTTCGTTATCGATCCTCAGATTACGGGACCTACAATTGGTATCAGAGCTTTTGGCTCTAATCCTTGTTTAAAATCAAAAATTGTTCGGTTTTTATCAAGTTTTTGTGTGTGTTTTTCTGAAAATTTATTCTTGAAAAATCATTTTTCTGAAAAATATTCATAAAATCTGTTTGTTTGTTGTTATTTGCTAAGAGTTTTATCAAAAACCTTGTTAGATTTATTGCTTATACTTTGGACCGGGTTTTTAGTGAAAGTCTTGTGCATTATCGTGTTTTCGAAAATTTGTCCGGTCACCGGAAAACTCATAAGTTTACCGGGAAACTCTTTGTTCTTGTGTGTGTTCTTCATATCTTCATAGAGTTCTTTATAAAATTGTTCATTTGATCTTGTTGTGTTTAAATCAAAGTGTTACTCATTAAAATACATTAAGTGGACTTTTGTGTTTGTAACATTGGAACTCTAACTGAGAAAAAGCATACCTTGTGTCAGTTTAGATATTTTAAATATCTTAAACAGCTGTAAAAAACAGCTGTCTGAGACTCAGTTTTGACGAAACACACAGCCGACGAATCACATCTGTTTCGTCGCAACAACCTTGACGAATCAAACGTCTGTTTCGCCACAACATCTTTGACGAAACAAATTCTGTTTCGCCACAAATCACAATTTACAGGTCTGTTTCGTCGTCTTTCATTCAGACGAAACAAACCTGTTTCGTGAACTCTGTTTCGTCGAAAACAGATCTGTTTTAAACAGAGGACTTATATCAGCTTGCTTACTGTTTGTTTTCAAGAAATTTGTGCAGGTACTATCATACATACACAAATCATGGGTAGCAAAGGTCTGTGGGATTGGAGTTCGGAAGCAAGACCAAGTGAAAATCAGCCTTCACTTGCCGATTTGATGAACCAATTGCCTCAAAAACAACAAGCAGCAAATGCAAGTCAATGGGCAATGGTCTCTAATCAAAATCAAAACATACAGAATCTATTGCTCAGTGAAAGTGAGACGGGAAGCAACAATCGTCCGCCAAAGCTAAATCACATGAACGACTATCCATCTTGGAAGGGTCGTTTTCACACATACATTCAAGGACAAAACGTTGAACTTTGGACGTGTTTCACTACTTTATGCAGCCCGGAACTCGAAGAAGCAGCATCAACTGCCGCTGGTATTTCTAATATGCTTGAACAAGACAAGAAAGCCTATGAATTAGAGAAGAAGGCGTTTGCTTATCTAACACAAGCTCTTCATAAAGACATCTATCATCAATTTTCTTATAGTAAGAGCACAAAAGCTTTATGGGATGCATTGGAAACAAGAGGAGAAGGAAATGAAGCTTCTAGAAAAATTCGCCATGATCTTTTAAAGAAAGAATTTGAGTCATTTCAATCTTTGGAAAATGAAAATCTAAATGATTTGACTTCTCGTTTCTATCATTTGATAAGTGAAATGAGTTCTTATAAGGTTGTTGTAAGTCATGTGGAAATGATTGCACTTTTAGCTGATGCTCTACCTCCTATATGGAGTCCATTCATTGAACTTCTAAAGCATACTGGTGCTCTGGATGGGGAAACTGTCACTATATATGGATTTGTTCAGAAGTTGGAGCACAAGTACGAAGAAGAAAATCGGAAAGCTAAACGGATTGGAGCTCCTCAAAACACAGAAATTTATTTGCCTGGTTTTGCTCCTTCTGCCAGTTCTAGTTCTGTTCAGCAGCCTAAGCTTCAAACGGCGTTTGTTTCCAACACAAACTCATCTCCGTTTCCATTCAAACCTCCACCACAACCAGAGTTTGATTTAGGCGCTTATCTTTCGAAATCCTTATCAAAAGCACAACCACCACCACAACAAGTAAATTATACCAGCAATCCTCCATCCCAAGACACGAATACTATCAAAGTTGATACTTCGAACCTATCAAAAGTTAGCATTGAGGTTGCAAAGGAGCATTCGGAACTCATTAACACGATGGTCAGTGCTTACTGCGGTTTGGTTGCAGGTCAAATTGGGAACATCAGTATGACCAACGAAGATTATCAACAAATCGACCGTGATGAAATGGAGTTGATGGATATAAAGTGGGCGTTTGCGAGTGCAGTTAGAAGGGCAAAGGACTTCATGGCTCGAACGGGAAGAAGTTCCTTGGAAAGTAAGCAGGATACGAAGTACGGGTTTGATAAAGAAACCGTTACATGCTTCAATTGTGGCGAGAAGGGTCACTTTAAACGTGAATGCACTCGACCACCAAAGCAAGGCAATCAAAACCCTTTCAGAAATCAGACAGGTTCTTCAAATGCCAATCAAGGCAATCAAGACAATCGTGGAAGAGGGATAGTAGCAGTGAACAACACCACCAACCAGAACCAGTCTGGGCCATCAAACAACACTCGTGCATTGGTTGTTCAAACAGATGAAGGGTGTAATTGGTCTTTACAATTGGGGGAAGGTGATAATGATCAAGGAGGAACCGCATGCTACGCAAAGATCATCAATCACATCAAGCACGTTCGTAGGGAAGAATTTTCTGAAAGTGACGACAGTTCGGGTTATACCGGGAGTTCTGATGAAGAAAGTTCTATTTCGGGTGATGTGAAAGAAGAAGCGAGTTCTATTGATGATTTGTTGAGTGAAGCAGAGGAGTTGAAGTCTCAGAAATCTGTTCTTATCAAGAAGGCTGGGATAGCATCTAAAGAAATGGAGAAGTTCTTCTCTGAAGACGGATCTTTTTCTTTTCAAACTGCCTTCATGGCAAATGTTTCAGCCTCTTCGAGTCAGGTAACATCTGAAACTCCTAGAATTTGTAATGACTGTGCTTATTTGAAACAGGAATTTGATAGAGTGAAACATGAATGTGACACAATTCATAGTCACAATCAACATTTGGTTGTTGATATGTCAAAGTGCAAAGAAGCAAATATGGCTTTAACAAGAAATGAAAAGGACTTTAAATCTTTAATTGAAAATTTAAAGAAAAGTGTTTCCGAAACTACTAAAGTTGTTTATCACAAACAAGTTAGTATTAACAAGTACATAAATCTCGTTGAGGAAACCAGAACGGAATTAGCCATTGCAAAATTGGCGCACGATGCGATCAAGCAAAAATTGGAGAGTTATTCTAACTCCCGATTTGTGCTCGATCACATAATTGACGTTCAACAACTGAAGAAAAACAAGAGTGGTGTTGGGTATAAGAAATGTCCGCCCCCTTTGAGACACAATTATGCAGCACCACCTGATGAAGAGGATATGCCTCGGTTTGAACCCAGTGTGCCTCTCAATTATGAGGAATTTACTACTGGATTAGGGTTCAAACCAGACAGCTCCTCGGGAACTTTATCTGATGAAACAGGAACTTCAACATCAGTGAGTCAAAGTCCTCCAATTGTTGAGGATTATGATTCATCTGATGATGAAACAGATGCAAATGACCAGGATGAATCACGTGATAAGAAAAAGGGAATAGAAATTCCAATTGAGAATCATATTCTTTGTGATCCTCCTATTCCTTTAGTGCAACAAGTTGCCAAAAATGTGATTAATCCTGTCATAAATGACAAGAAACCTGTGTCTACCGTTAAGAGTAACAATGTGTTGTATACTTTGGTTGGTGATTCTAAAATTTATTCAGATAATGATTTCCCAATTAAAAATGTCAATCCATCATCGATTGATAATGTTTTTGAAAATAACACAAGTAAGTTTTTGGGAAGGTCGATTCCGGGAGTTACTGTAACTCAATGTGATCAAATTCCTAAAGCTGAAATCAGAAAGAAATTTGGAAATCAAAACTTCCCAACAAAGCAACAACCGATTGCTCCTAAGGGTAAACAACCATATCAACGAGCTCAAAGGCCAGATGTTTCTAAATCAAAATCTGAAACAAATGGAGCTCGTTATCAAAAGAAAAACAATGATGTCAGATTTGTGGCATCTGAGGGTACTGATAAAATTGAGATTTTTGCTAACAAATCAAACACTGATTTTGTACAAAAAGTCAAGATTTTAAAGCGTAACAATCAGAATAATTACACTCAACATTCAAACGGGTGTAATGAAAAGGCTAGTACCTCAGGTTCCACAGGTTTGACATATGTGCCTCGATCCAGTTCTCCTAAGTTTGTTGAAAGGAGAACGTGTTTTAAATGTGGAGAGTTTGGGCACATAATCAAAGATTGTGCTAACACTCCGAAAGCGAAATTTGTTGAAAGAGCATCACCTGAATCGATTCACCCTAAATGTCGTCCTGTTTCACCTAAACATGATAAAAGAACTATTAAAGAACAGGAATCGAAACAACGACATCAAAATGTGAAGAAAATAGAAAAGGCTTTAAAACCTAAGGTCAATTCTGTTCCAAGGGAACCAAGTTCACCTGTAAAACCAGAAATTTCAAAATTTGTTTACAAAACTCAATCTGGTAAACAAAAACAAACTTGGAAACCTAGGAAGAGTGAAGGTTCAGGGGGAGCTGTTTGTTTGGAAAACCATCAACAAATCGAGATCACTATTTGTGATGCTCAGGGACGACCCAAGACCACTGTGGCTTGGGTCCCCAACCTTAACTAATCATTGGATGATTTGTGCAGGATGTTCCAGGAGGAACTATTAATAGTCATTGGATTGTTGATAGTGGGGCATCTAGGCACATGACGGGCGACTTACGGCTTCTGTACGATGTGAGAAATATTAGAGGAGGCTATGTCGCGTTCGCAGGAGACAAAGGCGGTTATATCACCGGAGAAGGAATGATCTCCAATGGAGTGGTATGTTTCGAAAAGATTAATTATGTTCGTCAACTTGATCATAATCTTCTCAGTGTGTCGCAAATCTGCGATAAAAAGTTCACCGTGCATTTTGATGATGCCGGTTGTTATGTGCTTAAACCTGGATTCAAGATTCCTGATGAATGGATTCTCTTATCGGCTCCAAGAATTAATGATCTTTATATTCTTGACATGAGCCAAGCCATTACGACATCTGCGCAAGTACAATGTTTTGTCTCAAAAGCCACAGAGAAGGAGTCTATTTCTTGGCACAGAAGAATGGGGCACATTCACTTGAGGAAAATGAACCATTTGGTGAAAAACAATCTTGTGAATGGTGTGCCTGTGAGAAGTTTTCATCTACAAGATATCTGTGTTTCGTGCCAGAAAGGGAAACAAACAAAGAAATCTCACCCTCTGAAGAAAATCAATTCTGTTAGCATGCCTCTCGAACGTCTTCATATGGACCTCTTTGGACCAATGAAGCACAAGACAACATTCGGAGATGCTTACTGTCTGGTTGTTACTGATGACTATTCTAGATTTTCTTGGGTAGCTTTCATGGCACACAAGAGTGATACTCCTGGAATTCTCAAGGATCTTCTCACAATGTTGGAGAATTTATACACTTTGAAAGTGAAGAGGATCCGAAGCGACAATGGAACTGAATTCAAGAACCGTGTGATGGATGAGTTCTGTACTTCTAAAGGCATTCTTCATGAATACAGTTCTCGCTATACTCCACAACAAAACGGTGTCGCTGAGAGGAAGAATCGTACGATTATTGAGACTGCAAGAACTATGTTAGTAGAGTCGGAGCTTCCTGTTCAATTCTGGGCAGAAGCTGTGTCGACTGCATGCTACACTTTGAACAGAGTTCTTACAGTTAAAAGGCATGGCAAAACTTGTTTCGAACTTCTACAGAAAAGGAAACCGGATCTTTCTTTCCTTGAACCCTTTGGTGGTCCATGTACCATGATTGACCCAGATGGTAAGTTTGGCGCAAAAGCTATCGAAGGTTTCTTCCTTGGATATACAACTCCAAATTGTCGTGTATGGAATCTGACCACCAAAAAGATTGAGCTTTGGAATGAAGTAAGGGTTCAAAGGTATACAAGTCCTGTTAGAGCTCCGGGTGATCCTTGGATGTTTGATTACGATGGGATATTCGACTCCTTTAATCTGCCTACCTTTGATGAAGAATCTGCAGCTGTTCAAATGTTATTTGATAGTGACAACGCTGCTGGCTCGCCATTGGTAAGACCTGTTATTGTTAGCCCTGAAGGTTCTAATTCAGTTAACAATACAGTTCAAAATGAGGTATTTGAAGATGCTTCTGAGTCATCGGAAGATGATGAACATCTAGATGCGACTGAAGGCACTTCTGCCCCGGTTGCTCCTGTTCAAGGTTCTTCTTTAGAAACTCCTCAAGTGCAGAATGATGATACTGCTGAAGGGAATGACTCCACCTCCACGCATATACCCGGTGCGGAGTTGGTTGCTGATCTTAATCTTAACAATTTGGGTATTGATACAAGTGTTCCTGAACATCCTGAATTGAGGATTCACAATACCCATCCACAGCAGAACATTATAGGAGATGTCCAAAGCGGTGTGCAGACACGTAATCAGCTTAGAAATAACCCAAATGCTGGTCTATATTCAATCATTAGAGAATCTGGTCTTCAAAACGATTGGTCCTTTGCTTGTTACGTTTCACAAGAAGAACCAAAGTCTTGGAAGGATGCTTTAAAAGATAATTCTTGGGTTGAAGCCATGCAGGACGAACTGCAACAATTTCAAAAGCTTGGTGTTTGGAAGCTTGTTGAAAAGCCGGATAATTACAAGAAAATTGGCACACGATGGGTTTACAAATGCAAGAAGGACGACCGTGGGATTGTTATTCGCAACAAGGCGAGACTGGTTGTTCAGGGTTTTCGCCAGATAGAAGGCATTGACTACAATGAAGTTTATGCACCTGTTGCACGTCTGGAAGCTATTCGAATCTTCTTAGCTTATGCTTCTTTCAAAGGATTCAAAGTTTACCAGATGGACGTTAAAAGTGCGTTTCTTCATGGTATTGTTCAAGAAGAAGTGCATGTCGAACAACCTCCAGGTTTTGAAGATCCTATTCACCCCGATCGGGTTTGGTTGCTCAACAAAGCTCTTTATGGTCTACATCAAGCACCTAGGGCTTGGTACGCAACCTTATCAAACTATCTTCTGGAGAATGGATTTCGACGAGGTCTTATTGATTGCACACTCTTTATCAAGGAACAAAATGGAGATCTTCTGCTGGTGCAGGTATATGTTGATGATATAATATTTGGTTCTACTAATGATTCTTTGTGCAGGCAATTCGAACGAGTTATGCAAGAAAAATTCGAAATGAGCGCAATGGGGGAGATGACTTTCTTCTTGGGCCTACAAGTTCAACAAACAGAGTCTGGGATATTCATCCATCAGACTAAATATGTTGGTGACATTTTGAACCGATTCCAAATGTCAGATGCGACGCCCATTGGTACCCCTCTTCCGCAGAATCACGGGATTACTCCGGATTTGAAGGGTGAAAGCATCAACTCCTCATACTATCGTGCCATGATCGGATCTCTCATGTATCTCACCGCTTCAAGACCTGACATAATGTATCCAACATGCCTGCTTGCAAGATATCAAGCAAACCCGAAGGCCTCTCATCAGTCAGCTATCAAAAGGATTTTTCGCTATTTGAAGGGATGCCCGGACCTTGGTCTTTGGTACCCTAGGGATGATAGCTTTGAATTAATTGCATACAGTGATTCTGATTTTGGTGGATGCAAAATCGATGGCAAATCGACAACAGCAGGATGTCAGTTCTTAGGAAATCGCCTGGTCACGTGGCAGTGCAAGAAGCAAACGTGTGTTGCTACATCAACATGTGAAGCAGAATATATTGCTGCCTCGAGTTGTTGCTCCCAAGTTCTTTGGATACAACAACAAATGCGCGACTACGGTTTAGAATTCCTATCTACCCATATTTTTGTTGATAATAATGCTGCCTTGCAAATCACTAGAAATCCTGTGCAACATTCTAAGACTAAACACATCGACATTAAATATCACTTTATCCGTGATTGTTTTGACAAGAAATTAATCGATGTCGTTCATGTCCCCACTGATCACCAACGTGCCGACCTGTTTACAAAAGCTTTTGATAAATCACGGTTTGATTATCTACTTTTGGTCAATGGCATTAAGGTGATACCTGAGTAAACTTCTTTGGCTGATCGTTTTTGTAAATATTTTCTTTATAGTCTTTGAAAATTCAAAAAGATTTTAGTTTTCGTAAACTTTGCGAATTTTAGGGGGAGATATTTCAAGAAAATACAAAAACATTGCAAAAGTTCAAAATCCAAAAAGATGTCTTTACTTTCTGTCGTTTCGTTTGAAAAATTCAAAATTAAAAAAAAATAGAAAAACCAAAAATGAGTTTCTTGGATAAAGGAAAATGATGAAGTTCACTGGTGTGGTCGGTCAATGTGCTCAAAATGCAAAATAAAAAAAAAAATGATAAGTATCTCTACTAACGATGTATCGGTAGGCTCACAATCAGACTAAAATGTGCAGGATGATACAAACCTAACAGACTTCAAGTCAGGTGGGAACCATTCATTGGCATATGGTCTTTGTACCGAAATCTCGTTTGAGAGATTGCCGAGATCTGAAATATTCGGTCTTTATGCTGCTTATCATCTGGGTATCATGGTTGTATCAAACCGTAAAAATAACGGAGACGAAGTCTAAGATCTTCCATGATACTATACATACGTGTACATACTGCATTCGACCTCAATAAGTGATCAACAATCACATGTCCAAACAAAATAAGTGATTTTATATCACAGATTCTTTGCGGGAGTCAAGTTCGTCTCTCTGCTGTACGGAAGTACTGACCTGTTCACGGACTTGCTCCTGTGCCCTCATGCATCTGAAAATCAAGTTCCTCATCAATAAGTGATTCTATCACATAGGACTTGTTTTCAATCAAATAAGTGAGTTTCTCACATTTTTATACGGTCAAACAGATGATAATCGGTATACTCACCGGTAAGATGAATTCTCGTGCATACCTTGATACGGGAATGTGTCGTGAGTGGATTTACATCGACTTGTAAGTATAATCCTTACCGTTAATCGTATCTCTTAAATTATGATTATGTCTGATTAGTTTGAGCTTATGTGGACCACAATACCGATAATCTAGGTAGTATACTTATCCAGAGCTTTAAACAGAATCAAAATCATGTTGACTAAGACCGTAAGCTGGTATGATTCCTTGTCCTTGAGATTCGCAAAAAGGTTGCACTTGTACAATTGTTTAGTGTTTTTAACAGTTTTCCGCATTTTCTTTTAGTTTACTATGCTTTAAATTTGTTTTTAATATATTTGTGTAAAGTTCGTTTTTGATTAAGCCGAAGTTGTTGCTTGGTGTTTTATACCGGAAGCCTGAAACCTTCTTCATAAAAACGTTCTTGCTTTTTGAAAATTCAAGCTGAATGGAATTGTGTTCATAATCTGTTTTGACTGCAAAATATTTTCAACTGGATGTTGCTGTTTTGAAAAATCTGTTGGTGAAACAGACCTGTCACGAATCACAAGTGTTGACGAATCAACATAGTCGACGAATCAGACCTAAGTTGGCGAATCAAATCTGATTCGTCATAACAGACGACGAATCACAGGAGCCCAATTCTGTTTCGTCATGGGCTAAAGTTTAGGCCCAAGTTTCAGCCCATGTTTCTGTTTCGCCGAGCCCATCTCAGTTTCGTCGAATCCTCTGATTCGTCGAGACAAGGTAGTGTATATATAGGTCCCACTTGTTCATTTTTTTTTCAAAACATCACAGTATCTTCTTCTTCACACAACCAAACACCCAAACCTACGGTTACTCTCACAAATCGTTCAAAACATCAGTTTTTAGTCAAAATTTTACAATCTTCAAAGGTAGAAACATGTTCTGATTTACATTCCGAACACTTTGAACCGTCGGGTTTTTCATCCGAAAACCCTCAGAAACCCTTTGAAACCATTGTTTTTTCTTTGATTAAATATGTGTTGTTGTTGCATGTTGTTGTGTTTTCATTATAATCTGATAGATTTAGGTTATCTGTGTTTGATTTGCTTTGATTTGTTAGTGGTTTTCATAAACAAAAACAGGGGTTTGTACTTAATGATGGTATTATCTGTTTTTACAAGGGTTTTTGTTCGGAAAAACATTTATGGGTGTTTATAAATGGGTTGGGTAAATAATGTTGATTGAATGTGTTTATGTTCATATCTGATGAGTGTTTAAACCCATTCCGGCGAAACTGATAAAACCCCCAAATTGACGAATCTGAGTTAACCCTAATTCCGGCGAATCAACCATTCGACGAATCAGACGACGAATCAAACATGACGAATCAAAATGGAACGAAATAGACTCGACGAATCAAAAAGTCGACGAATCAAACCAGTCAATGGTCAAACCTCTGTTTCGTCGTTCAATGTTCTGTTTCGTCGTTGATACTCTGTTTCGTCGTCAATGCCTTAGCAGTTTTCTGATGTTGCTGTTTGTTCACAGTAGACATGTTTAAATAGGTTATCTGATATGTGAATACATGAAAGTGTATTCATACATGTCTAAATGCTATGTTATGTAAATTGTGACTTATTCTGGACATTTTCATGTACAGATGGCTCCTAAAGCACAGAAAGAAAAGGGAAAACGCAAGAAGGCGATCAAGAAAGAAAACAAAACCGAAGAAGAGATTATGTCAGAAAAACGCCATAATCAAGTTGCATATCTGGATCCAGAAGACAAGCTCACGGAATTTAAAGACATGATGAAGTGGATCAGGGAGTCACGTATCAATTATGCTGTTACATACTCGACACCCGTCTACAAATCTCTCATTAAAGCGTTCTGGGATTCAGCAAACGTCGTTCAAATCGATGGAAAGGAAATTATCAGAGGTCGTGTGAATGATCTGTATGTCGTTGTTACTCCGGAGATATTGAATCAAGTTCTTCAATTACAAGATCAACCGAATGCACCTTATTCAATACCAATCATGTGTTCGCGAGGCTGTTTACTAAGGATGAAATGCAAAGGAGATCTTTTCGTCAAACAAATCAACAAAGGTGATCTTCCATTACGATACAAGTTTTTATTACATGTGCTTATTCAGTGTCTCAGCAATAGACGAGCTGGATATGATATGGCGGGAGATGATCTAGTTGGCTTCATGGTTGCTTTAGTGTTAAACAAACCGTTTAGCATTTCGAAGTACATTTTCAGCAACATGAAAGAGAACATGACAAGGACTGGTAGTAGAACCACAGGGAACAAGTTTTGGATGTATCCACGGTTTCTGCAAATGATAATGAATGTTCAGCATCCAGCCCTTCCTAAAGATGAAGATGATCTGTTGAAAATAGAGGCAATGAATTTCAACTCCTTACGACTAATAAAGACTATGGCTGCCAAACGATACAAAGAAAGTGTTCCTCCAAGGAAGCTTTTTGGCGCTCTAGTGAATCCTGATTATGTTGCACCTGCAAATGACAAATGGCGTCATGAAGACAGTCAATCAGACAATGAAGAACCTGAGTTGGAAAGGTTAAGGATAGAAAAATTTGGTCCTGACCCAGTTGATTCAGATGAATCTGGTAGTGATGATGATGAAAGTGGTGGAGATAGTGATGCAGGTGATGCAGGTGCTGTTAGTACTGCTGTTGGAACATCAAGCAAGGGTGCTGTTTCTGGTACATCAGATAGTAGTTCATCAGCAAGTGGTGATGATGGAACTGATTCGAGTTCTAGTGATCATATAGTTGAACCTGGTTATGAAATGTATGTCGATATACGTGGAGTAACAAGGTACAGAAAGATTAGAACAGAGGATGATCCAGAGTATGTTCCAGAAGATCCTGAAGGTGAAAGGAGAACAAAAAGAAGAGCAGAGCAAGCTGTTGAAGTACAAAAGAAGAAAGCTAGGAGATATCTGAGTACTGATACTCGGAAATCTGTGCCTCAGGAGTCTTCATCTATTGCTCAGGAGCCTGTACAATCTGTACCTCAGGAGCCTGTGCAAGAAACTCCTACTGTAGTTACTTCAGCTATGGAAACTCCAGTTGCTCCAGTTGTTACATCAGCTACTGCTACTCCATCTGTTGGTCCTCAGGAAGTTCCTATGAGATCTATGGCTTCAGCTATCAGGGCAACTACTTCTGAAATCAGTGCTGAACGTCACAGGACATTTGCTGGATTTTCTCAAGACGAAAAGATCAACTATCTGTTTTCTACACTTGAAGCGGCTGCTGATCGTCTTCAAAGGCAATCTCATTTTGGAAATCTCACAAAGCATGACCAACTTAAACAATCGGTGGAAATCAACAAATTGAAGTCAGTGGTTGGTCAACAGCAAACACTTATACAGCAGCAACAAGGTGAAATTGATGCGCTTAAAGCTGAAAATGCTCGCTTGAAGGCTATTGATGAAGAGAAAGAGAGAAGGCTTGCTATTCTGTGGGACTATCATTGTAAACAACAAGAGGTGTTAAAGAAAAAGGATGATGATACAGAAGATCAAGGAAATCCGGATACCTCTGGTACATCACAGAAACAACCAACCACACTTGCTTCTGAAGTGGTTACAGTTCAACCTACCGTTGTTGAATCATCTCAAGGAACATCTACTGGAAAAGTACAACAGATAGAAGGTACTTCTTCTATATTTAGCAGTGCTGATATTGCTCTACAAGTTGTTCATCCATTTACAGGAGAATTGCTTGAAGAAGGGGAGTTGATAGAAGATCTTTCTCCGGAGCAATTGAGTATTTTACAGTCTATGAGAGAAGTAGATGATGCTGAAATAGACAAAATGTCTACTGAGACTGATACAACGAATGTTGAAGAGATTGATGAAATTGTGGTTGAAGGTGAAGCTCCAAAGTCGACATATGTCAGAGAAGATGGTACTGAATTTGCAACTTTTGATGAAAATTGGATGAAAGAAAACATTGATGACATAGACGAGCACTTGAAGAATAGGAATTCGTCTGAAAAAGACACAAATGCTTTTGCTGAATGGAGAAAACAGTTTTTATCCAAAGTGTCCAAGCCGTTACCTGAGAAAGCTCAAGTAGACTATCTGCAATTTGAAAAGAAGCCTAGTGGAAGGATCTTATGCTGGATGTTTGTTCAAGATATTCACTGCATTGCTATTAAACGTGAATATGGGATTCTGTATTTCAATTCACTACTGAGCATTCTTTCCTTACCATTCTATGATGTTTCTGCATTGACAAGGCTTAAGCTTATCAATCGTGAAAAATACGATGGCGCTACTTTATTTGAGCGTCTGGTGAAAGTAAACAAGAAGACAGGCTGGAAGGATGAATCTTATAAGCCACAGTTTCCTGTTTATCAACCGATCAAGTTTACTCTTGATCCGGACACCAACACTTGCAGATATAAACTTGTTTATCAGCCTCCGAGGGTAGTAGATAAAATCCCATTGATGCCAATGAAGCAGGATTTTCTGGAAGACATGGCATTGTGGTGCTACGACTCGGATACTCATGAAGCTGTTATTGTGTTCAGAGATGGTCGTGCTAACTACAGGATGTTGGATCCGATGTGGATCGTCAACATGTCTGAAGCTGATATTGGAAGATTATATCGTCATGATATTTTCTATGAAGACCAAGATGAACGTCAAGCGTTAAAGTTTCAGCGAGTAGCTTGTTTTTGCTACTACAGGGGTATTCATTCGGGCAGTACGTGGTCCGAACAACACTGATGGAAGATAAGAAGACCAAAGACGAGTAACAGACAAGGGGGAGTTTGTTGATGCATTTTTAGTGTCTGTAACTAGTCTTGTTTAAACGATGTATTTTGAATGGTCTTTTATTAATTATCGAGTCTGTATGTTATGTTGACCAAGTCAGATATCCTCCTATCTACTTGTGTACAACTTGTTTGTCTCTTTTGGTATGTAATGTATTATGAACAATGCATGTTGCATTAAAGAGTAGTTTTGTCATTACTATGTTTATATGTTGCTGATTGTTGCTGTCTGATAACAGGAACAAACACAACAGTTGCAGTCCTCGACGAAACAGACTTCTGTTTCGTCGGAACACTTCATGGCGAAACAGACTTCTGTTTCGTTGAAGGTCATGACGAATCAGATCTTGATTCGTCATGTACTGACGAATCAGACCTTGATTCGTCATGTATTGGGCTGTTCCAGGCCCAATGTCTGGCCCATGTTCAGATTCGTCAAACATCATTGTGTTTCGTCGACATCAGTGGCTAGGGACTATATAAGCAACACTTTGTGTTCATTTGAACCAAGAGATAAGAAACAGACCATAGTAACAAAACTCTGCCAAAATTCCGTCTGAACTGTGTTTGTATCAGTTTGTAATCGGTTCTTATCCCGTTAATCAATCGAGTGTGTATCATTGATTAATCCGTTGTTATTATTGCTTTACGTGTTTGATTTGGCATAGTTACGTGGATTCCGCACGCGTAACCGTGTTTGCTATAAACAAGTGATTTGGTTCGTTATCGATCCTCAGATTACGGGACCTACAAAAATAGATGAACTTGAAAAGAAATTGAAAGGTTTTGTGACTTCATCTGAGTTTCCTTGTCCAAAACCTATCAATTCCGATCCAATAAGTGACGATGTCACAAACTTTGACAAAGTCAAAGTTGAAGATTGTGATGAGAAATCTGATGATGAAAATAAAAAATTAGAAAAACAAAAATTGTTTTTGAAATTAAAAGAAAAGTTTCAAGAAACTGTTCCACAATCAACTGAAAAGGGAGAATGCTCTAAGCAAAAACCTTTGAAGAAGAAAGTGGAACAAAAACAAAAAAAACAAAAAGAGAAAATTTTGAAAAATGTTCAAAAAGATAATAAAAGCTCATCAGATCGATCATCCAATCGCAATCAAAAACCACAAAAAGTAAAAAATGAGAATTCAAAAATTGTTGGCAATAAGTGGTGCAGGTCGGACCACAATGCTCAAAAGCCAAATTCAGCAAACATGAGGAAGGAATATCACCAATCCAAACAATGCTATGATCTGAGCATCTGGTGTGAAAATGGTGATTGGTACGATAACAGAGTGTGTTACCGATGCGGTTATCAAGGACACATTGCTGTTAACTGCCAGAATTGGTGTTTTGAGTCAAGAAGATGCTTTAACTGCAACATCATTGGCCATATTGCTAGAGATTGCTCAATGAGATCAATGAGAAGATCGAGGGCTAAATCTCAGAAAATGGCAAACATTCCAGTCAACGTCAAGCCCAAAGAACAGAAGGTTCAAGAACCTAAAGTTCAAGAAACGAAAGTGAAACTTTCTCAGGGGCAGAAAGACAGACTGAGGAAAAAGAGGAAGAAAGCAAGAGAGTATCTAGAAAGGATTTTGTCCTCGGGTTCACCGGATAGATCGAATAAGAGTTCTGATAAATCGTCTTGCTCTCCAAAGAATGACAAATCAAGCAAAACGAATTCATCAGATACAAATATGAGGACGAAAGAGGATAAGAAGAAGAAGAAAATGGTCGGCGATGAATCTGACATGTTGAAGTCAGACAAGCCACCATCAGGCGATGAATTTGGCTCATCAAAGTCAGACAAGCCACATTCAGGCAATGAATCTGGTATGGTAAAGCCAGAGGAGCCATGTGTTGAGGTAAAAAGTGGTGATTCCGGTTTGACAATGAATGATGAAAATTTTCCATCATTGTCAAATGGAATTTCAAAAGCACCCAAGGACTGTCAGGCTTGGGTGAATCTGTTTAAATGAAAAACCTGACTTGCCGGAGTTCCCAGGTTGGTAAGCGTGGAACATGAATCGGCACATTTCTTGAGAAATTCACGAAAGTGATATTTCGTCTTACAAGTGGTAAATCAGGGACATTAAGTTGTACTTGATTTTCTACAAGTGGTTTTGTTGTTTAAATTGGAAATGTTAAATCTTTACAAGTGGTTGAAAAGATCAAGATGATGAGATGACCCCGAACCTACAAGTGGTTGGTCAACAAAACTAATTTTCCGGAAAAACCATTTTGATTAAAACAAACTTAAGTGTTTTGAGATCACTATGGGAAAATGTTTTGTTGTGAGGGGGAGTTCTGATTGTTTAAGCCAAGTGAATGGAGAATTGAAATAATTCTCATCATGTTGTCACATTTCTTGTACAGCTTGTTTTCAAATTTTCCCAGAAAATCAAAATTGAGACATATTTTGATTTTAGGGGGAGTAAAATTTTTTAAAAAAATTAGAAAAATTGAAAAATGTAAAAAACATTGAAAAATGAAAAAATGAGTTTTGTTGCATAAAAGAGGAAATGATAGTAGATCAGTTGGACTGTCACAGCATGCTAAAGAAATGGAAAGTTATAATGTGATAAACGGTCTCACTAAAGATGTGACGGTAGGCTCAGCTAGACTAGTAGATTTGCGAGAACGATACAAACCTAAATGAAAAAGCCTAGTTCTAGTGGGAAACATGGTCGAAAGCATAGTACTTAGTTTTGTCCTTCTTGACTGTGTGCCTACTCAGTAATCGCTGATTGTCGAAAGACATAAAACTGGTTAAGTTTGTGAACTTTCACAACTTTGCTAAAAAGTCGCTGTGATTGTGCATTTCATTTTGCAAAGATTTAAACTTGTTTTATTTCTTTATTTTGTTTAAGCATCGGACATCCTCTGCGTATACGTGAGTATCGACCTGGATGTTGTTGCCTAAACGTTCTGCTTTATTTTCTTTGGTGTTTCGTTTAAGCTTTGGACCTCCTCTGCGTATACGGGAGTATCGACCTGGTGGTTAAAGCCTAAACAATTTCAACTTGTTTTATTTTTTTCTTATTTTGTTTAAACATTGGACTTTCTCTGCGTATACGGAAGTATCGACCTGATTGTTAATGTTTAAACATTCTGCTTTGTTTTCGCACAAATCACAGTTGATAAAGTTTAAAGGCATTACTTGAGTCAGTGTATTGCATGATGAGGGGATATGCTGAGATCGTGGGGTCCATAAGAACTTAGTGCTATCTTAATATACCTTAACGTATCGGTAAGCATTTCGAAAGTTTTTAGATTGAGTTTAAGTGGACAACAATATCGTTAATCAACGTGAATCGTTTAGAACTGAAAATGTTTAAAGCTTAATGGTGTTGGTGATATGTCTCAGATACTGATATGATCCTCTTACGCAAACTCACAAAAATATTGTTTGTAAATATTTCTTTACTGTATTTCATTTCTGTTATTCAAAAATACAAAAAGATTTTAGTGTGTTTTAGCATAAATTTTGAAAAATTCAAAAAGATTTTCGACAACTGATGTTGAAGAGCTGATTTTCAAAATTTCAAGTGCTGAACATGATGAACTGGTTTGGGAATATGTGTGCTGAATTGAAGAAATTTTGTTTTGAGAAAGAAAAGTTTGATTAGTTAATCGAGATCATTAATTTGAACTTGATGTAACTATTACTAGTAAGTTTTTCTTATTGATTTAAGTAAAAACTTATGTGTTTTGATGAGAAAATGTGTGTAGGAAATGAGCTAATCAGAGATAAAGCCAGGGATTGATCTCAAGGTGATAGCTAATTCCAGACAGCGATCCCATCATGATGAGAGGGGGAGTCTGATGAGGTTAGAGCCAAAGAGAAGATCCTGGTATATGCGAAGAAAGTGAACAGATTGATAAAGATTGAAGATGCAGAGACTCGACACTGAAGACTCCGTCAACATCTGAGGGGGAGTCTGTTGGTGCATTCATCTGTTGTCTACGTCTTATATCGAGTCTCGGTTTACAAGTTTGAAGTTTGTATTAGAAAGGGTTCCGTTTGAATGTAAAGTTTGAAATAGGGTTCCATTTGAAGGGTTCCGTTTGAAAGGGTTCCGTTTGAAAGGGTTCCGTTTGAAAATGTTGTGTTATTTTCAAACGGAAGGGTCACTTTCAAACGGAAGGGTCTAGCCTATATATACCCTTCAAACGAGTTCATTTGTAGAGGTTCTAGTTTCCGACGCCGAGGTGCTGTCGAAGTGTCTCCAGTCTTGTAAACGTTCAGAGATTAATAAACAAGACATTTAAAAGTGAATCCAAGCTGAACGAAGACCGAATCAATGAATTCCGCCTCTGATTCGGTCTGAGCACTCTTCTGATCGACTCGTTAGGTCGTTTCACGATCCTACACACCTAATACTAAACTTAACACCATAATTCTATCGTTGTGTCGTATCACCTCAATTACATTCTTATGCAATTCTATAGACACCAAAAATCCTACTCCGTTCTTGACCCCATCCTACCCGGAATACAACAACTTGTACCCATTGCGCTCTTCTGCTCTATGTCCTTTCCACCTGCTCTCCTGAAGGCACACTAACTATACCATACGTCTTTTAAGTGTGTCTATCACTTCCAATAATTTACTACTAAGAGTTCATACGTTCCAAGACGCCACACGTAAACTACAGCCTCTAACTTTACCCTTACCTGCACCTCTCGTCCTTGGACATGATCTCAAGTAAAAGTCATGGTTTCTATTGTCTATGCTTACAACTAACAACTAACCACAAGTAATAAACAACGGGCAACAAAAGTACACAAAGGCCAAAACTACCTGCTCTTTTTTTTTTTTTGACTTTTTCTTATTTTTTCTGATGATTGCATGATTAACTGACACGCCACATTAATCCCCATTTGGATATAAATATTTATAATGACATGATAGCATTAGCGTCTGTCAGGTGCATGCCTACACCCCGCGCTAGTCGTGGCCACTTGCAATTAAATGAGCCCGTGGATATTTAGGACATGGTCGCATTAACCCCCAATTGTTTAAGATATCAAGAAAAACGGATCAAAACGGGTTATTTAAATTTTAGCATCATTCGCCCATGATTTAATACCCGACCAAGCGGCAAATTTTGCCGTATCCCAAGCCCGTATAGGGAAAATAGGCGAAGAGTATTTACCTGTGCTAGCTGCATTCTCACAATGTATTTGGTTCTCATAGCATAGTCGTATTCAAAGTTTATTAATTCAGGTGCGATTTATTGGAGGCTTCTATAGTCTAGAATGGAAGGAAATATTATCCTATAGAATGTTCACGGGTCATTATATATCCTTTGGACTTTGACCGACTACTTAGAATTATAATTGATTTCGCTAAATTAAGTGTTGACCGGATAGAATGTGGTTTATTCCTGTCCGAGTGCACGGCCTCGTTGGATACGGGTTGTTTAACCAAGCATTCTCATTTGGAATGGTTTTGAAATCATTTGACCCGTTTCGACTAGTTTATATATTTTATATTACTTAAACTATTCATATGCGAATAGGCGGTATTGGGTAGTCGAATAGGTTTATGACGAGTCTGTTATGTCAAAATCTTTTTAATAATGTTATATAATCAGCCTTGAGGTCAAATTATATGCTTCATTGGTTTAAAAACCATTTTTACGCCATAAGGGCATTTTTGACATTTATAAAAGTATATAATATTGGCTCGTCAATAAACCCATCAAACGACATGACCAGAAGGCATAACCTCAAAGGGTTATTCCCTACAATATTATGGGTCCTAAACTTGACCAAACAGGTCAGAATCGAAAGTCAAAGCAAAAGTCAACTATTTGACTTTCGACTACAGAATAAGCTCTAAATAAGAAATGACGAGTTGGGCATGATTAAACACGTCCTAATATGTTTTATAAACTGATATGATGTCAAAATTTAAGGTTTTGATAGTTAGAAACTTATTTAGCGTAATTTGCAAAGTTTACGTTTTTTTACCTTTTTATTTAATATAAATTTGACTCGTCATTTCGCCTACTTAACGTGATCTTTAGAGGGTGCCATCACAAGGGATTAACACATTCATTATTACGATCACATAGCCAAGTTCAATCCGAACTTTGGCTTGATCGAAATGGAATGGAAAAGAACTTAAAGAGAGGCTATTAACTAGCCTAGTTCAATCACGTAGCCAAGTTCGATCCGAACTTTCGGCTATTAACTAGCCTAGGAATGGAAAAGAACTTAAAGAGAACACTTACTTGTGTTCAAGAGAAGTTTATAACTTCAGGGAGGAGGCCTATCTGAAGAGAAGCAACTCCAAAGTGATATAGAGATGAAGAAAAGAATGGTGCAAGTTCAAATGCTGAACTTTGATCACCTATTTATACTAATTAATAAGTTGTAGAATTGTGCCAACTGTCCCCATGTGTCTTAGGAACAAGATTTGTGGCAGGACACTTGTTAAAAGGAGGTTAAGTGTGGCATAATTCAAGATAGGTGGCAAGAAGATGCAGCAAAGTTGCTGCCAGCTTGAATTATGCTGTCAGCGCACCCCATGCGGACCGCAAGGGGTATACCTTACGGTCCATAAGGGGACCAGACGCGCAATAATAATTTTGAATACCCCTTGCGGATTGCAAGGGGTTATGGTTACGATCCGCATGGACTTCTTGAAAATCAGAATTTTATCTTTAATGCAGATTTAGCCCCTCAACTTATAATTTATATTGTTTTTATGATTTTTAACCCTTCCTTTCAACATTGTGAATTATGTGGAAGGTTTCTAGACACGTGTCACACTAGGATTCGATCTAAAATATCGAGGGGTTACAGTCTAGCCTCTGTCTCGCTTCTGTTTTGAATCATTTCCGTATTTGTTTTTAGATCAGTTCTCATATAAGTTTCACTATTAGTCTCGTGTCTACATTTATTTACAATATGCGTACCAGTACCTGTCTTAGTTCAAATTATATGTCGATTCAATATTTTTGTCGGTTCAGTACAAGTGTAGGTGTTTATATTGGTTTAGTTTCAAATGTAGTTTCAATGTCAATCTTAGTTCAGCTTCCGTTTCGTTCTCTTTTGTTCGTCTTTACATGCACTATTAACTCCTTTGTTAGTGTTTGTCTTGTTTGTTTGACAAGTAAATCGGACGTGAATGCTTTTATAAACTTGAGTAAACTGCAATTTTACACCCTGAGGTTAGGGGTCATTGGCATGTCTACCCCCCCTAAGGAAATAATTGCAATTTTACCCCCCACTGTTTGACCTTATGTCGCACTTTTACCCCCTCGGCGTCAAAATGGGTAACCAGTCAACATTATAACCTGACGGTCAAAGGGTATAAATGTCATTTTGCTCTTATGTCAAGCTTATTTGATACAACACCCCCTATAAGAATCATACCACCGCATAATTACCCCCCAACCTTCCCACCATCGACCTTACCTTCTTCTCCGGCGATCCGTGTCTCTCCGGCGACGGCGACATCTCCTCTTCCGATCATTCTGCTCCTCGTCCGATCATTCTTCTCCTCGTCGGATCACAACAACCACAGCCGCTAGCTTCAGATCAGTGGAAATGCCGGTCTTTTGGATAATCCGCTATATCATCCGCCACACCAAAGGTATAATCGGCCAATGTTAGTTAATCAGGGTCAGATTTAGTCATTATCATGTTATAAAACAGGGTTTAGGGTCTGATTTGGTTCACTGTTGGTTTTTCTACAGTTGACATGACGATGAGCTTATCAAGCTCATCTTTAGTGCTCCACCTGGTGGTCTCTGTGTTTGGGAGGCCTGTCCTCAACTTCCATCTACCACCGGAGAGTTGAGCGGATGGATGTTATTTAGCTTATGTGTAATATGTAGGTTAACTTAACTTAATCGAACCTTTTGTGTAATATGTAGGTTAACCTAACTTAACTTATTTAGCTTTTGTTGACATTATGTTTGATAAAAATTAGGAACACACTCATGTGCATTTGCAGGTTGTAGGCATAAGTTGAACAGAGTTTGGGCATAACACACACTGGTTGATCACAGTTTGGGCATAATTGTGCTTAATCAGATGCATAGAACACTGGTTGTAGGTTGGTCACAGTTTGGGCATAATCATGTGCATTTGCAGGGTGTAAATAACACAAAGCAATAGACTGAAGTAAATAACACATAGCATGCACAGGTTAATCATGTGCTTAATCAGTGTGAATGAAATAGCATCACACTCATTATGTTTTGCAGCTTGTTTGATTGTATGCATTTGCAGCTTGTTTGATTGTATGCATTTGCAGCTTGTTTACACTCGTTATGTTGACATTAGCAGCATACTCAACAGTGCCATAAGTTGACATTAGCAGCACACTTATGTGCTGCAAATTGTACCGGCTATAGAACACACCCTGGTTGATCATGTATACACTCATTATGTTGACCTGGTTGATGATGTATACACTTATGTGCTGCAAATTGTGCAGCACACTCAACAGTGGCTTAATCAGATTCTGGATGTATACACTTATGTACTGCAATTATGATTGTTTTGTTCCCACTGGTTGAACAGATTCTGGATGTATACACTCATTATGTTGACATTGCAGGTATGATTGTTTTGTTCCCACTGGTTGAACAGGTATTTGCTTGTTGGTTTGAACACCTTATAGAAATAACTGATTGCATATAAATGTAAAATTGTTAGTGCAGGTTCTGAATTAGTAACATATGCATAGAACAGGTTCAGAATCAGTAATTTACCAGTTTTGGAGTCTTTGCTTGTTAGGTTTCAGATTTTTTAACAGGTATGATTGTTACGTTTCAGATTACGTGTTCAAAGAACAGGTATTTGCTTGTTAGGTTTTAGATCAAAGAACAAGTATTTGATTTTGGCGGGAAGGGTTTTGTAAATTTCAGGGGGTAATGTTGTGTGTTAACACAAAGTACAGGGGGTAATAGAAAAGGACAAATTAGTAATTTACCAGTGGGGGGTAATTGTGCGACTTAACAGGAATGTTGGGGGGGTAAAATGTAAGGGTAATATAGTCATTTCAACTTAGAGTTAACAGTTCTGTTACCCATTTTGACGCCGGGGGGTAAAAGTGCGGCATAAGGTCAAACACTGGGGGGTAAAATTACAATTATTTTCTTAGGGGGTAGACATGCCAATGACCCCTAACCTCAGGATGTAAAATTGCAGTTTACTCTATAAACTTATATAAAAATATAAATTTCCTTTAAATTAGGGGCTGTTTGGTAGCCTCTTAATGACCATTCAGATGCTACCTCTTAATGGTTTAAAACCTCTGAATGAATAAGAGGTAACCTCAAGTCTAAATGGTTAAGAGGTAACCTCTGAATGGTAAATCATCACATGCCACATTCTTCTACCTTCTCATTGGTAAAATTCTTAATGGTTCTATTAAGAGGTAGCCTCTTAATGACCATTCAGAGGCTACCAAACAGCCCCTTAGAAAATAACAAGTGACAAAATAACTATTTGAGTTGTCGTGATAATCCAGCAAGTGATCGCGCCTCTTTCTCTCTCTAAAACCTTTACCATCTTCCTGTTTCTCTCTCTAACCCATAAACCCTAGCTTCCATTTCACTCCCACCCACATTCCATACACACAATTACATATGCACACGCAATCTTTTCACTGAAAACAGAGTCATCTTCAATACAACATGAATAACAATTTCACCGTTGCTTCCATTACTTTGCTCGCATCAAACCCTCCAAATCTTGTATCTGGGCCTCTGTTGGCGGGTTTCGGGTCCAGTTCTGGGCTCCCGGAGCTCCAGTTTGTTGTTGAGCTTGATGGGCAACAACCTTTTAAGTTTGATCTTCGAACCACTCAGGTATTGGTCTGTTTGTTTTGTTGTTGGTTGATTAAAGTTTTGATTTTTATTGTTGTTTGAGTGTTGGGTTGTTTGGAATATGTTAAAGATAGTGAGATTGTTGATGGGGTTGGGTGTATGGACACCAATGACATATTGGACGGGTCATATATGGTTATACGGTCCGTAATGTTTTTTATGGGTCATATGATGTGATAGACTGACTTAGAAGTGACTGATGTGATATGGCATAGCATGCCACTGACATAGGTCATACAGCCCGTGTGACCCTTTTTTTGGCATTTGGTGGCCCACATGACGAATGGGTCGTATGGTCATATGGGCTGTATGATGGCTTACACAGGCTGTATGGGTGTTATGCCGAATGTTTATACAGGCCATATGAGTTGGTGCACATACAAATTATGCGAATGGTATGATGTTTTAGACTGACACAGAAATGTGAGACACAACACACCAGTAACAAGCGTCATACGGCCCGTATGACCCTTTTTCACTGTCTAATGGGCGGTATGACGAATGGGGGTGTATAGCACTTTTAGAATCCACTTTTCAAAATTCATACCATTTGAGTTGTAAATTTGAGCACGTTCATTCATTTGATTTCATTGCATTCCTCATTTCTGTTGTGGGTCCCGTTTGTGAGGATTTCCGTATCTAGAATCTTGAACTGCGTCGATAAATCGAATGTATGGATTAGAGTTTGTATTGATTTGTATCACCATACTCAATTCTTACCCTTTTGTGGCTTTCAGCTTTTCAGGCTAGGTGCATTCCAATCACTTTGCGTATCAGAAGGTTCCGAAACCGTCAAAGAGGTATGCCAATGTGAAGAGCTTGTATGCTTAAATTTAGTTTATTTTCTCAAAATGGATATTTTCTACTACTAATGAACCCGTTTTGATTCGATTTTCATTTATATAAAGTACCTAATAACCTATATATGTTTCTATGTATATAAGAAACCATATAGCATTTTGAGCTTCAATTAGTGTTATTATATGTCTGTAACGTGCAATGTGCACACATTAGTAGAACATAACTAATAATAATTTCACGTTTGAACCAGAGAACTTATTCAAAAGGAATCACTATTCAATTTAAAGACGAGGAAGAAAGTAGCGCCTTTCATGGTGCATTTGAGCAATGGAAAAGTAAAGCAGTTACTCAAGGTATGTTAACTTATGCTAACATTATCTGTCATGCATTAATGATTAATGACACCGTTTCTTTTAACTTTAGTAATTCCTTTTATCTCATATTTACACCCGGTGAGATAAAACGAAAGAGTGAAAAGTGTAACCACTGCCGGATGTTAAATACAACATTATACTTATTGTGCTTTTAATGCGGCGAATGCGCTCTCAATCGACCTGATTATTTATTGTTTCTTTCTACAGGATCAAGTTTACCAAACGGAATGGTTTCTTCTTCTAAAAGCAAGTTTGATGATAAAATAGAAGCATCTTCTGCTAAAATGTATTTCCATTACTATGGGCAACTGCTTCATCAGCAAAATATGATGCAGGATTATGTGAGAACAGGTCAATATATATCGCTTCTTTTTCTTTTTTGAGTTGCATGTATCACATTGTGCTTATTAAATCACGGGTCAAATGAACACATTTGGGATTTTATGGAACTGAAACACACGATAAATGTTTTTCTAGGTTCCTACTATGCTGCAGTTATTGAGAATAAAGCCGATTTTGCTGGGCGGGTAGTGGTTGATGTTGGTGCCGGAAGTGGCATACTGTCATTGTTTGCTGCTCAGGTATTACTAGTTTAGTAGTTTATACTCATAGAGCGTGTTTGGATTGCATTTTGAAACTGATTACCCCAGAGTCTGTTTATCTAAATATTAAAAACTGATTATTACGACGTGAAGTCACAAAATAGGTTGCAGAACGCAAATCCAAACGCTTTCTTACACCATCACATACACTGACCGCATTATGTGATGTCACGTTAAATGACTAATCTGGACACTCGTTAGGCTGGTGCAAAACATGTTTATGCTGTTGAAGCGTCTGAAATGGCTGACTATGCTCAAAAGCTTATTGCGGGGAACCCTAGTTTGGGACAAAGAATTACGGTTATCAAGGGCAAAGTTGAAGACGTTGAATTGCCCGAGAAAGCCGATATATTAATTTCAGAGCCTATGGGTGAGTTTATTAATAATTATACCATATTTATATTGTCTTGTTAATGCTGAACTGAAAAGTGGCTTGTTTTATATGTTTTCATGCTATTACTATTTGTTTATGAGGTGGTTAAAACATATTCTTGTTTCTTATAATTTATTACTTTTTTACAGGCACCTTGTTAATTAATGAAAGAATGCTCGAGTCTTATGTCATTGCAAGAGACCGGTTTCTTGTCCCTAATGGGAAAATGTTTCCCACTGTTGGAAGGTGATTTTATTTGTTTTTAACACCATAACCAAATGCATTTCCATGTTTTGATGATAAATGGAACTTCATACATTACTAAAAATGGTGGCTGGTGAACAGTGCCGCCATATTTTATGGTTTTTAGTTGAAATAATTGAATTAAAGACGGCGCAAGGTTATCTACTATCAACCATGTTAATTTGATTGTATAATTCTGATTTACATTATTATTAATAATATAATATAATATTATTTATGTATTTTAAATTTCAGTAGTACCCCTTATGTACTTTAAACATTGCACGTCTTTAACTCATTTACTTTTCATTTAATTTAATTTTTCTCTGATAACTCGCGTTTGTTAACTTAAAAAAAATCTGAATACGTGGTGGTTCTTAATTTTTTCCGACGTTCCGATATACATATTGTTTATAACGAAGTTGCTCCAAAACAGAGTGTTTCTTAGTTTCATAGGCTATACGAGTGTCAGTACCCTGACGAAATGAACTTATTCCGACCGAGTATCGGTATCGGCATTCATTTTTTTGATCCATGTAAACCGCATGTTGATATCTTTTTGAACATATCACGGTTTTTTCTCTCTTTCGGTTGGTAATTAACTGAAACAAATATCTGCCACTGTGGGGGAATCCCCCTAGTTTATCAATGATTTCTTTCTCTCTCATTTTGCGGCCTTCATATGCTTGTTTTTTATAAAATTTATTTTTTATCACAAATTATTTTGTTTATTAACTAAGAAGGTATGATACATCATGTGATGCAAACCTGTTTGTTATTTATGTTGTTTATACTTTTATTCACCGTTCTTATATGTTTCTTTCAATTTGCAGAATTCACATGGCACCATTTAGTGACGAGTATCTCTTTGTTGAAATTGCTAACAAGGTATGACATTTGTGTTTGCTGTTTTCATTAGCTTAACGTCTGTTTTCCTTTGTTGTTCGTAGATGATTTCGATTATGGTTTGCAAAAAGTGGTTTGTCTGTGTATTATTAGTTATTACTACAAGAGGTTTACGTAATTCTTGCTCTTCGTTATGCAGTCCCTATTTTGGCAGCAACAGAACTATTACGGTGTTGATTTGACCGCTTTACATGGTACCGCATTTCAAGGATATTTTTCACAGGTATGATTATTTAATATTGATCGTCATTCTTAACATTTCTGGTTCTCTTATCTAAAGTAAGATTGTGCATGCAGCCTGTGGTTGATGCCTTTGATCCAAGGTTATTGGTGGCTCCTTCAATTTCACATATCATCAATTTTACCACCGTAAAGGTATTGTTTTTAATAAATAAATATTATGTATTTTTACTGTTTGGCTGGACAGCCGTTTATGCTTCTTTTTTTCATAATTTCGGTTTCACTAATGAAGATAACGTTGCAACATTATATTATAATTCCATTTTTAGGAAGAGGACTTGTATGAAATCAACATACCGTTAAAATTCACAGCTTCTGTGGGCACAAGAATACATGGTTTAGCATGTTGGTTCGATGTTTTATTTAATGGAAGGTAATATACAATCAATCTTTTTTTTTTGAGTAAAATGCCATTTTCGTTCCTGAGCTTAGGTCTGTTTTGCGACTTTCGTCCAAAGGTTTGTTTTTGTCGCATCTAGATCTAAACGGTTTGAAATTTTGCCATTTTCATTCGGCTCGTTAACTCCATCCATTTTTCTTTGTTAAGTCAGGGGTATTTCTTGTCTTTATTGTTAAGTTAAATGGCAATTCGTTTTTTTTCAGGGGTATTTGGTCTTTTTACATAAAGTGAAAAAGACCTAATTGCCCTTTAAGTTAACAAAAAAGACAAGAAATATCCCTGACTTAATGGAGAAAACTGGATGGAGTTAATGAGACGGATGAAAATGACAAGATTTTAAACCTTTTGGATCCAAATGCGAAAAAACAAACCTTTGGACTAAAGTTGCAAAACTAGCCAAACCTTATGGACGAAAATGGCATTTACTCGTTTCTTCAAGTTACCCATTTTGCTGACTTTATTACTAAGCTATTATCTCTACTAATTAAGTTTTGTTTAATAATTTATTGACCTACAGCACTGTACAAAGGTGGCTAACCACGGCTCCTGGTGCACCCACGACTCACTGGTACCAACTACGTTGTGTGTTGTCCCAACCCATATACGTCATGCAGGGCCAAGAAATTACCGGTCATCTTCACATGATTGCACACAGTGCTCAGAGTTACACAATCAACCTAACCATGTCAGGTTCGTCACAAACCTCATAATCAGAATCACTAGAAACCGATTAGGGCTGCAAACGAACCGAACGGGCACGAACAAGAAGGCTTTGTTCGTGTTAGTTTGTTAAGAAATATGTGTTCACGAACTGTTCATGAACACATACCGAACGAGATTTTATGTTCGTGTTCGTTTGTTAAGGAAATAAATGTGTTGTGTTCGTTTATTAATTTTAGGCAACGAACGAAAACGGACGTTGATGAACACAAATGGAAACAAACGAACACAAACAAGCGTTCATGAATAGAATACACTTACACTTTTTAAATATTTTGTTTTGATGGAATTTTGAAGTATTTAAATAAAATATAAAAACGAACACGTCATCGAACATAAATGAACGAACACAGTCTCTGTTCATTTTCGTTCATTTAACTAAACTAAATGAACAAAATTTATTGTTCGTGTTCGTTTGTTTAATACACGAATGAACACAAACGACTGTTCGCTGAACGTTTGGTTCGTTTGCAGCCCTAAAACCAATTGTTATATGACCTTTTGTGATGTTTTGTGTCGTGTAGCTAAAATGTGGGGCCCCGGTGCTAAACAAGGAGGAATACTACAAACGTCAAGTTGCAAACTCGATCTTAAAGAACCATATTATCGAATGTCGCAACCACAAGCGTACCCTGCGGCCCAAGATCAGCACCCGGATCAGGATTTAAAACATCCCTCGTTGGCGGATTTTGTCCAACAATGTTCGAATGATTCGGATGTCCAAATTCTATAAATGCATTTGAGATCCCGAAATGGTTAAAGCTTCCTGATTCATGATGTAACATTGTACATGCACCGTGAAATGGTTATTTCGAAGACTGCCGTCTTTACTCTTGTGTATCGTTTTAATGCCTGTAAATTGAGTTGGCCGATTTAATTGTTCGCACTATGGTCTGTTGAAACAGGTGACTAGTAATTTATTTTTAGCTTCAAGATGAAGTTCGACTTTTGGTTCTGATGAATTCATTTGATCTCTTTGTTATGGCAGAAAAGATCATGTTTATAGTCCAGTTTAAAATAAATAAATGCCAAGTAAATAATAAACGGTTTAAATTCCAATCGATTTCGTGATTAAACTGTAAACCAAACTATTCAGTATGGTTTGAAAATTTCTACGAAGTTTCTTAATTCTTTTTTACTACCATGTTCCTACGGGTTAGGATCCTAGGGGAAGGATCCACTAAAAAGTTGATTTTGTCTAAGTAGCCTAAGAAGGATTGTGATGATGACATGTGGCACTCCTAATAAGTAGGAATGAAGGGCATTTTGGTCCTTATAAATAGGAGTGAAAATGACATGTAGCACCCCTTTTGTTTTTAAAAAATATAAACAAAAAAAAACTAGTATAAAAAAATCTAGCACAAAAAATCTAGCACAAAAAATGTAGTACAAAAAAATATAGCACAAAAAAATCTAGTACAAAGAAATATAGCACGGAAAAATTTAGCAAAAAATGTAGTACAAAAAAATCTAGCACAAAAAAATTGAGGAAAAACAAAAATTAAGACAAAAAAATTCAGCACAAAAAATTTAGCACAAAAATATAGTACAAAAATTCAGCACAAAAAAATGTTATATAACATAGAAATACAACGCATTTAAGTGGGTTTTTTTAGTCTTCATATTTTATATAGCAATATGGTACTCAAATTAAAGATAAAAAGACGCTCGATTTTATGGTGAAATTTTTATGAAAAAATAAAGTCGTATAAAAAAGTTATGAACGTTTAAAAAAAGAGGGTGGAATATGCATGTGACTTGCATGTGGAGAGAGAAAGTCCATAAATAGGATTTTCCCAAGATACCCTTGTACTCCTCCTTTCTCCTACCCTTTCATTTTAACAATTGATTTGAAAAATGAATGGTTAAGATTCCATCTTAGGCTACTTAGGCAAAATCCACTTTTTAGTGGATCCTTCCCCTAGGATCCTAAGCAATATATATATATATATATATGTAGGGTTAGAATCGTGTGAGAAGCACTAGGCTAATTGAGAAATTTGAGAAGCATTTTGGACAACACATTTTCCCTAAGCTTTTCGTAATATACACATATGTATAGTTTAAAATTGACTATATACATATGTGTATAATTCAAGATTTGACAATATACATATATGTATATAGTCAATTTTAGACTATACATATGTGTATATTACGAAAAGCTTAGGAAAATGTGTGTTCCAGAATGCTTCTCAAGTTTCTCAAATAGGATGTACTTCTCTTAGGATCCCTACATATATATAGAGAGGCCGGTTATCATACAAATAACCTAATCATACATTATGTATGCTTCATCCACAACCGTCAGATCATCTCATTTAAACAGCGTGTTTTACTATTAAATTTATCAAATTAAAATTAATAAAAAGAAACCGCTAAGGTTAAAATCGTCAAATGCGAGATCAAAACCCTTGATAATCAGCAAACAAAAACCTCAAAATCATAACGTAAGATTCTAAAATCAAAATCGAAATCGAAATTATAACAATTAATCAAAAATCGATCGATTCTTATTCACCAAATCCTTCTGTGAAAAATGAAATTCTGATGAATTTAGAAATTCTGAACTAACACAAATCGATGGACACGTTTGTGAACTTCTGATGAATTTATAAATCGAAATTATAACAATTAATCAAGAAGATGATGCAGGTTGTGATATCATGTGCGAATTCATGGACAATGCAAATGCGATTTCAATTAAAAAATATTCTTTCAAATTTCATATAGTGTGCGAATTCATAACAATGTACATGCGATTTCGGTAAAAAGTTAAGTATTCCTTAAAATTTCATATAGTGTGCGAATTCATGATAAAGCATTGCGATTTCAGTAAAATGTTAAGTATTCTTTGAGATTTTATATAGTGTGCGAATTTGTATCCATTCAAATGCGATTTCAAATAAAAACAGTCCAAAACAATTAAAAATTGATTTCTCCTAAAAATGCAAATAAATAAATAAATAAATAACTAAAAAAAACAAAATAGGAATCTTAAAAACTAAAAATAGTAGTATTATATATAAAAAATACTTAATTTATGACCGATGTGACTGTAATTTGACATGTAATGAACAATTTTACAATAAATACTAGAGAACTTACCACCCTACCTATATAATAATTTCACTATATTAATATAAAAAACCTAGATATAACTACCTTCCATATTAAGACATAGAAGACAAAGAAATACACACACAAAAACACAGACCAACAAAAATGGCATCTGAAGATATAGAAAAAATCAAAAAACATTGCAATCAAAGGGCTATTGTCAACTCGCACGTTGACAGAATTAAGCCCTGAAGTCACCTCTTCTCATCTGATTCTTGATGTGTGATGCGTGTGAAGTGTCGTATATATTAGGTGTATATTTTAAGCCCTTTTTAACACTTATTTTAGACAAGTTTTAAATTTATAAAACACGATATTTCACTAACACTAAACACACATATGGGCAAGTGCACCCATCGTTGAGTGTAGTATAGCGTTGGTAAGATACCGAGGTCGTCCAAGGACACAAGAGCTTTTAGTACCGGTTTATCCTCAACGTCTAATCAAAAATAAAAGTTTAGAAAAAATGTTTTAAACTAAGAAAAATAAAAACTAACTAAAATGCTGAAAATAAAAATAAAATAAAAACAGATAGACAAGATGAATCACTTGGTTCCGACTCGTATCTAGTATAACCTTTGATTATTTCCGCACTTTTGCACATAATTAAGAGATTATCTTAGTTATTGTAGTAGGCCCCTCTTTTGAAGGTGACGTTACCCTCACCCCAGTAGTTTGAGTCAGCAAGGATACAATCCTAAAAGGGTGGATTATTGGAAGATAATGAATTAAGTTATTAATGCAGTATTGTGGTAGGCCCCTCTTTTGGCGGTGACGTTACCCTCGGCTAAGTAGTCTGAGTCAGCAGGGATACAATCCTAAATAGCCGAGTTATAGTATTAATAGTAGTTAACTTATGAGGGGATCAAAGAGTTTGGACCCCCGCCATCCAATACCGTGAAGTATTGAAGGAGGTCCTACTAAATTTGACCCAGGTCCATTGCAGGACCTCTAAACGCTGAACAATGGCAAGACCCTTACCAAACCGTTCCCTTAACCCCCGACCAGGTAGCCAACATACCTCCATATAGACCGTGGAGATATGAATGGTGAAAATCCTTTATTTTATATAGACAGTAAAATAATGCCAAGACACCACGGACAAACGATAAGGAAAGATCACCTTCAACATAAGTAACTAGTTATTAAAGTCATTAATACAAAACCAAATAAAAAGTGCAAAAGATTAGAAATAAAAAGTATTATACTAGACACTTTGTCTTCACCAAGTGATGTAAGAGACTTAGGCAAACATGGCCTTGATTGTCAAGAACTCTTACGATCAATCTTGGATCTCGAGACGACTCACACACTCTACGATGGACAATGGATGATGGTGGTGGATGATGGTGTTGTGATGGTGGTGGGTGGTGGGTGGTGGATGAAGTGTGAGAGAGGTGATGTGCCAAGGGATGAGATGAAATGAATCCAAACACTCCTATTTATAGGCTGAACAGAGAGCTGGGCACGGCCCCGTGTCCGCTGGACACGGCCCCGTGCCTGTCTGACACTCTCTCTCCTCATTAATTGTAATTCGCAATTACAATAAATGCGCCTGTTGTACTTTCGACACGCCCCCGTGTCCGCTGAGCACGGCCCGTGGTGGGCAATAGAAGCTTCTATAGGTTTGTCTTTTCTGCTGCTTCTTGGGCACGGCCCCGTGCTGGCTGAGCACGGGGCGTGTTCAGTCTTCTCTATTTTGCTTTGGAAGGTGCCGTTGAGGGGTCGGGCAATCCACTAATGTTCCTTTTCTTGTATTTATGTTGGATTTAGCTGTCTTTTTGCTTATTTTGCGTTTTTGAGCTCATTTAATCCTGAAAATACAAAAGGAAGACAAAAACACTATTTTTCCAATATTAGTACTTAAAAAGGGTTAGTTTTATGCCTTATTTGATGTAATTTATATGTTGCATTTTACACACATCAAATACCCTCACACTTGAACTTTTGCTTGTCTTCAAGCAAAACTCTTTAATATGTGGCTTACACTCCCAAATGGAATAGGTAGAAGAGAAGGTTTTGGGCTTGTCGTAGAGTGTCGGGATGTCCAAGATCTTTTTGGGTTTTATTTTTATTTATTTACACTCCTATTCGTAATGATTTATTTAGAACTTTTCATAGGAGAAATTACTTATTTGGGAATAACATGCCTTTTTAAAATTCCATTTATATACAAGTTCACATATCTCACGGGAGAAGTCACTCACACTCGGCCGAAGGTGTATTTTTAGTGAATCACTCGAGAGCGGCGTGGAACTTACTCCTACCATAGGCTTGCCAAGCAATCAATCCTCCTCCTTTTTAACTTTTATACCTTTGTAAATATCAAGAGGACTTTATGGGTTAAGGGTTAGGCTTGGGTTAAAGGTAGGTGGTTGGGATAGTGGTTAGTGGTTAGTAGAAAAAGGGCAAAAAACGTAACAAGTGTCGGTTTTCGTAAGATTTTCCATTTTTGCAACTTTTTATTTTGATGAAGCTTTTATTCAAACAAAGTTATTTTTGATAAACTTGTTTGTTTATTTTCTTTTTGCTTCATCATCAACAATTCTCTCTTTTTTTTTTTACGAAAAGCCGAACTTGTTACTAAAACAAAGGGTTAAAAATGAAAAAGGTTTTGGTGGGTAAAAGGGTTTTTGGTTTGGGTGATGAAATGAAAAGGTTTAGGCTCAAAGGGGTTAACTAGGGGGATTTTGGGTAGGTGGTAAAAGAAAAATAATGGTGTAGAAATAAAAAAGGGTTAGTCCTAATGCCTCCATCATTTACTTACTCGGGTTTAAGTTGATAAGGACCGGGAATGTATCGTCATGGCAAGTTCTAGAGTCGTAAGAACCAAGCGGCTATTCACACAAGAAACGAAAAATGAGCATTTAGTCTAATGATATGTAATTTTATGCTCAATAAAGGCTCAAAACTCACTTTTGTGGGAATGGGTTTTTATGTGATCAAGCATATATAATCAAATTTTAACTAAGTTTGTCATGCCTTTTCATAATTTTCTTATGTTGGTTCTTTTTATCACTACGCTATCGGTTGTAAATTTGTAAAAATATAACCTTTTTGAGAACTTGAATTTCCCGAATTAAACCTAGACAAGTAAGAAAAAAAATGAAATTTTTGAAAAAATTTGGGGTGATTAGCGGTTCCAATAGAGTTTTGTGTAAGGCTTGTATTTAGGACTTGCAAAATTCAAGGTTTTAGCATCCCCCCACACTTAAATTACACATTGTCCTCAATGTGTCCCAAAAATAAATTTTTAGGTTGATTAGATGTGTAAAATAGTGTTTAAAAAGCAAAAATTTGTGTTACTGGGCACTGAACACGGCCCCGTGTTGAGTGGGCACGACCCCGTGTTCAGGTGCCAGTAACGAGAACTTACAGAAGGTGGACATGGCTCCGTGTCCACTGGACACGACCATGTGTCTGACAAAAATCTGCAGGACAGAAGCCAAACAGCAGGTCTGGGAGGTGAGCACGGGGGCGTGTTGGCTGGACACGTCCCCGTGTGGATAGTCTGAAAGCCTGAAAAACAGGTTTCTTCCCCCGGTTTTTTCCATCCTGGCTCTATAAGTGCTGAGGCTTAGCACCCCAAGCCTTGGTTTGTACCTGTTTCATCACTTAATACCACACCAAGCAACACAAACATCCTAAATTACCATAGTTAATTGTTCCAAGCATAGAGTAAAAGAAAAAAAATAAAACGGAAAATAAAAGTGTTCAAGGAAAGTAAATTGTTCAGCTTCTGGCACGCAGGCCACCAATTGTTCGATAGATAAAGGGACTTAAACCTGTGGGCTTGCCATCCATCAACTGCTTCTTCCTATGCTCCCTACTCCATATCCTCATCGCTATCATCACCTCCATCCCCATGCCTCACCATATACTCCCGGATGCTTCCGATATCATCTTGTATATCGTTGATGTTGCGTTCAATAGCTCCGACCCGGTGGTAAGTATTGTTGGCGAGGTTGTAGGCGTTCCTGGTACACATGAGGTTTTCCTGCATAAGATCATGTAAGCTTTGAAAATTAGGAAAACCGCCTCCTTGTGAGGAGGATTGACCCGGATCACCATGGGGTGGATACTGGTGGTGGGGAGGTGGTGCGTGAAGAACTAGGGCCTCCTGTGGGTTCCATGCATAGCCTTGCGTTCTTTGGAAACTCACTGTTCCGTCTTCCGCCTCATAAAGTAAGTTCATGGCTCGGCAAATGTGGTAGTCAACTTGTCCCGACCATGGGCTTCTTTCAAAGGACCTTGGAATTCGCGTGTAATGCTTGAAAAGACGGTACACCCATCCCCCGAAGAAGATAGGCGTTGGAGCGCGAGCAAGGCGGTTGAGATGCATGTTTCGTAATAGGAGATACGGAACATCGAGAGGCTTTTGGTTGTGGATACAGTGGAGGACAACCAAATCTTTCAACCCTACAACACCGCTACTGTCGTGACGTTGGTTTAGAGAGTAGGTGAGGATCCTGTGAATGTAGCGATAGAGCGGATCCCTTAGCTTTGTACTTTTGGTGCTGCGAGGGTCGTAGATTCCTTCACCGATTTGAGCCCATGCGGCTTGTCTTTCATTTCCATCCAAGTCTCGTAATCCCCCGGTGTTCTCTTCGTTTCCCGATTCCTCTTCTTGGTATAGCCCTATTATGGCTCCAAACTGTGCCATGGAGATCGAGTACATTGTCCCTCCACACCGAAATACAACCCCTTCATTGTCGAATGGGTCACACCTTGAATTGAAGTTGAAGGTACTGTAGAACTCCATGGTGCATTGATGCACCGACCTAAGCCTAGTGTTTAATGCAACAGCTAGTGGTCCCGTAACGATGTTGTTGAATCGGTTCAGCTGGTTTACCAAGGTTAACAGGTCCGTGCAAGCTCTCCTGGGGTACTCCTCGGGTCTTGTTTGAAGTATCTCGTACCTTGCCCTTGCATCGAGCTCACTTGCATTGAACCTTGTGAACTTTGCCATCTGAAAGAATAAACCAAAAATTTTACGAAACGATGAGATTTTTAAAGAAACTGCAAACAGCTGGCTGGACACGACCCCGTGTCCAGCGGACACGGCCCCGTGTCCAGAGGTCTGTTACTCAAAAACTTCATTTTTCGACCCGGTTTCGAAAAATTGAAAATTTTTGGTCCAATAGGTGCGGTTTCCCCCGAAAATGAAACCCTAAACACCGTTTTTCCCAAATTATCCCGTTTACCCCATCAATTTTATCTTTTTCGGTTCAAGAACAAGGGTTTTGGGGTTTTTGTAAGAAATCGGGTAAATCTTTGAACAATCTAAGTGTATTTACTTTCCTTAACACTAATCTAACTAAATGCAAACAGATTTGGGCAAAAATTTTAGGTTCGATCCGGATGAACTTCAAGAACCCTAGATTTTTCCCCAAATTTGTGGTGTTTAAACTACATGCAAGTAACTAATCTAATTACTAAGAGTGATAGAATCATACCTTGACGTTGTTAGATCGATAGGAGACGTCGAAATTTCGCGAAAAATTGCCTGAAACCAGAGCTTTTGTGGGGAAACGGGGCGTGTGGAATGAAGAAACTGTTTTGAAAAAGGGGTTTTATCCCGTCTGCAGCGCGAACACGGCCCCGTGCCGAGCGTTTTTTTTTTTTTTTTTTTGTGCGCGTGTGAGTGCCTCCTCTTCCCATAAGCTATGGTTAGAAAACTTACCGCTTTATTTTGTCGTCTCAATCGTTCGTAACTTACCAGGCATGATGTTTTTTTTTTATTCTTCCACGGTTTGAAGCGAGATCTCTTCTTCCTCATCCTCAATAAATCCTTGATAGAGTTTCAGCCGTTGGCCATTGACTTTAAATGGTGGCCCATTTCGAGATTTAATTTCTACTGCACCGTGTGGAAAAATGTGGGTGACGGAAAAAGGTCATGACCACCTAGACTTTAATTTACCAGGAAACAATCGAAGTCGTGAATTAAACAAAAAAACTAAATCTCCTACTCGAAATTCATTAGGTTTAATATGTTTGTCATGCAAATTTTTCATTCTTTCCTTATAAATTTCAGAGTTTGAGTATGCATAATTCCTAAGCTCGTCTAATTCATTTATCTGACAAAATCGATTTTTACCAGCAAATTCTAGATCTAAGTTTACATTTTTGATTGCCCAGTAGGCTTTGTGTGCAATTTCTACTGGCAAATGACAACTTTTTCCATAAACTAGCTTGTATGGGGTTGTACCTATTGTTGTTTTATAAGCAGTTCGAAAAGCCCATAAAGCATCGTCTAATTTATCAGCCCATTCCTTTTTATTTAACCCTACGGTTTTTTCGAGTATTCGTTTTAAACCTCTATTAGTCACTTCGGCTTGTCCGTTTGTTTGAGGGTGATACGCTGTCGAAACCCGGTGATAGACCCCATATCTTGTTAAAATTTTTTCAAGTTGATGGTTGAAAAAATGGGTACCTCTATCACTTATTAAAGCTTTAGGTGTGCCAAAACGAGAGAATAATATTTTCAGAAATCTTACCACGACTCTTCCATCATTTGTTGGAAGTGCCTCGGCCTCGGCCCATTTAGACAAATAATCTACTGCCACAAGTATATATTTGTTTCCTTTCGATGGTGGGAAAGGTCCCATAAAGTCGAGTCCCCACACATCAAAAATTTCACAAACAAGAATGCCATTTTGTGGCATTTCGTTTTTGGAAGAAATATTACCTGTTCTTTGGCAAGCATCACATGTCTTTACAAGACTTTGAGCGTCTTTGTAAATGGTTGGCCAATAAAATCCTGAATCGAATACCTTTCGTGCGGTACTGGCAGCACCATGATGTCCTCCGTATGGACCTTCATGACAATGGCGGAGAATTCTTCGTGCTTCTCTTCCATGTACGCATCGTCTGACGAGTTGGTCGGCACACATTTTGAAAAGATATGGATCTTCCCAAAAGTAGTGTTTCACATTGGCAAAGAATTTTTTTCTTTGATGATGTGGCCATCCTTTTGCGACTATACCGCTAGCTAGGTAGTTAGCATAGTCGGCGTACCATGGTTCTTCCTTGTAATCCACCATTTCCAGGGACTCAGTTGGAAATTTTTCGTTGATTTGCTCGTCCCTGGTTGCCTCTAAAGCTGGGTCTTCTAGGCGTGAAAGATGATCTGCTGCGGTATTTTCTGCTCCTCTTTTGTCCTTGATTTCAATATCAAGTTCTTGGAGGAGTAGAATCCACCTAATCAAACGTGGTTTTGCATCTTGCTTCTTGAAGAGATATCGAATGGCTGCATGGTCTGTATAGACTATAGTTTTAGAAAGAACAAGATAAGAACGAAATTTATCAAAAGCAAATACCACAGCTAGTAACTCTTTTTCAGTTGTTGTGTAATTTTCTTGTGCATCATTAAGTGTTTTACTAGCATAATAGATTGGGTGGAAATGCTTTTCTTTTCTCTGTCCCAAGACAGCTCCAACTGCAAAGCACTGGCATCACACATGATTTCGAAAGGAAATTTCCAATCTGGCGCTATCATGATAGGTGCATTGACTAGCATTTCCTTTAGGGTTAGAAATGCTTGATTGCAATCCTTGTCAAAGATGAAAGGAGCATCTTTTTCAAGTAATTTTGTTAGAGGTCTTGAGATTTTTGAAAAGTCTTTGATAAATCGCCTATAAAATCCGGCATGCCCTAGGAAACTTCTGATAGCTCTTACGGAGGATGGAGGTGGTAATCTAGAAATGGTATCTATTTTGGCTCGATCCACCTCCATTCCTTCGCTTGAGATTTTGTGACCGAGTACTATTCCCTCCGTTACCATGAAATGGCATTTTTCCCAATTAAGGGCGAGGTTAGTTTCCTCACATCGGGATAGCATTCGTTCAAGGTTATCGAGGCATTGGTCATATGAATCCCCAAAGATAGAAAAGTTGTCCATGAAGACTTCCATTGTCTTTTCTATCATGTCATGGAAAATAGCTACCATGCAACGTTGAAATGTTGCGGGGGCATTACATAGACCAAACGGCATGCGTCGATAAGCAAAAGTTCCATAGGGACATGTGAAAGTTGTCTTTTCTTGGTCTTCGGGTGCTATCGGGATTTGAAAGTAACCTGAAAAACCATCCAAGAAACAGTAAAATTTATGACCGGATAATCTTTCTAACATTTGATCAATGAAGGGTAAAGGAAAATGATCCTTTCTTGTTGCTTCATTTAATCGTCTATAATCTATACATACTCTCCATCCTGTGACGGTTCTCGTTGGTATTAGTTCATTCTTTTCGTTAGTAATTACCGTCATACCTCCTTTCTTTGGAACTACTTGGACGGGACTCACCCAAGGACTATCGGAGATAGGATAGATAAGTCCGGCGTCAAGTAACTTGATGACTTCGTTTTTAACCACTTCTTGAACATTTGGATTCACTCGACGTTGTGGTTGTATGACCGATTTGTAGTCATCATTCATCAAAATTTTGTGTGTGCACATAGAAGGATTAATTCCTTTTATGTCAACAAGTTTCCAAGCTATTGCATTTTTGTGTTTTTTCAAAAGATTAATTAATTTTTCTTTTTCTAAGTTATCTAATTTAGACGAAATAATTACAGGTAACTTACCATCTTTGTCTAGAAAAGCATATTCCAAACCTTTTGGAAGTTCTTTGAGCTCAAGTGGTGGGTCTTTAGGAGACTCCTTATTTGGTTGCTCGTTTCGATCAAGAACTTTAAAAGTTTGTTCTATGGCGATCTCTTCTTCAACAAAGTGGTCAATCTCTTCACTTGTATCGGGTGGTTCATCTTCATCTTCAATTAGGGGGTCATTATTGCCGAATGGATATTTCATTGATCGTTCGAGATCGACACTTCTTTTAAATGCCCCTAATTGAAGAGGTAGATTATTGAACTTCCAGTTTTTCAAAGCTTCGTGAGTTTTTACAAATGGTCGTCCCAACACTAGCGGAGCGTCATCGAGGATGACAAAGTCGGTTGGGATTACCATTTGATTTGTTTGAACCAAGACATCTTCAACTATACCGATTGATTTTATTACTTTCCGATTGGATAGAAAAATGGGTATTTGAAGTGGAGAAAACTCACTAATACTTAATTTTTCGAAAATGTAGTTAGGCATTATGTTAACACAAAGATCTTTATCGATTGTGACATTACTAATAAACGAATTTTGAAAGAAACATGGAACCGGTGTGATGTTAATTTCAAATGGGTCTTCTTTTATTAGTGAAGTTTGATCATTAGTTAACTTAACACTTACCGTTTCGTCAATTTTAGTGTTAGTGTTTAACTCTTTTAAAAACTTAGCATGAGTGGGTACTAAACAATGATTTTCGAAAGAAGGTGTCAAGAGATTAATTTCTTCAAAATTAGACTCTTCTTGGATTTTAACGTTGTCGGACTTACCTTTTTCGTTGTTTAACTCATGTGTAGGTTTTTCACTTATTTGTTCTTCCATTTTTACATTTTCAGTTATCTCTTCCTTTTTTAGTTCTTCTCTTGCGCGGGACTCCTCTTCCCTTGCGCGAGCTTCTCTTATACATCGATCAATAACTCTAATGTGTTCTAATATCCTATCGGTCACTTCGGTTATAGAAAAAGAATCGTTATTTTCTAAGCTTGAATCCGGTTGTTCGACCCTTTGTTCCTCATAATACCCATATGAAGTTGATGGTTCACACCATTGTCCTTCATTGTAAGCATATGATGGATAAGGTTCGTAATTTTGTTCTTCATAATACTCATATGAGGTGGGTTGTTCACGCCATGGTTCCTCATAATAAGCATATGAAGGTGGTTGCTCATATCTTGGTTCCTCAAAGTATGAGTAAGAAGGCTCATACCTTGGTTCATCAAAATATGAGTATGAGGGAGGAGGTTCATACCTTTGGTCTTCATAGGATGTGTATGAAGTTGATGGCTCGTACCTGGGCTCCTCATAGTAGGTGTATGAATTGGATGGTTGATATGAGTGATTATTTTGACTTGAGCGTGCATTATGACAATTAGTGCAATAATTACCCCTATAATCATCCTCATCATAGGTGTAGTTGTAACCTCCTGAGTATTGATCCATAAGAATCACTCAGCAGACCACAACCGAGTCTCGAGATCAGAAAACAAAAATAAAAACGGAAACAGAGGCTGGACACAGCCCCGTGTTCAGTGAGCACAGCCCCGTGTTCAGAATATGTATCTGGGCGTTTTAATTAAATTTACTGATTTCGTTGAGCACGGGGCGTGTTCAGTGAGCACGGCCCATGTTCAAGTTTCTGTTACTGGGTGTTTTTATGAAAATGATGGACACGGCCCCGTGTTCAGTGAACACGGCCCCGTGTTCAGTGAACACGGCCCCGTGTACAGGTTACTGTAAATGCAAATCTAAACTAAAATGCAGAAAAAAGTGCGCGCGTTTTAAAAAAGGTTTTGAAAAACTGATTAGGCCGTCGATTTTAAGCTTTCTTAAAATCCTTGTGTCCCCGGCAACGGCGCCAAAAACTTGATGCGTGTGAAGTGTCGTATATATTAGGTGTATATTTTAAGCCCTTTTTAACACTTATTTTAGCCAAGTTTTAAATTTATAAAACACGATATTTCACTAACACTAAACACACATATGGGCAAGTGCACCCATCATTGAGTGTAGTATAGCGTTGGTAAGATACCGAGGTCGTCCAAGGACACAAGAGCTTTTAGTACCGGTTTATCCTCAACGTCTAATCAAAAATAAAAGTTTAGAAAAAATGTTTTAAACTAAGAAAAATAAAAACTAACTAAAATGCTGAAAATAAAAATAAAATAAAAACAGATAGACAAGATGAATCACTTGGTTCCGACTCGTATCTAGTATAACCTTTGATTATTTCCGCACTTTTGCACATAATTAAGAGATTATCTTAGTTATTGTAGTAGGCCCCTCTTTTGAAGGTGACGTTACCCTCACCCCAGTAGTTTGAGTCAGCAAGGATACAATCCTAAAAGGGTGGATTATTGGAAGATAATGAATTAAGTTATTAATGCAGTATTGTGGTAGGCCCCGCTTTTGGCGGTGACGTTACCCTCGGCTAAGTAGTCTGAGTCAGCAGGGATACAGTCCTAAATAGCCAGGTTATAGTATTAATAGTAGTTAACTTATGAGGGGATCAAAGAGTTTGGACCCCCGCCATCCAATACCGTGAAGTATTGAAGGAGGTCCTACTAAATTTGACCCAGGTCCATTGCAGGACCTCTAAATGCTGAACAATGGCAAGACCCTTACCAAACCGTTCCCTTAACCCCCGACCAGGTAGCCAACATACCTCCATATAGACCGTGGAGATATGAATGGTGAAAATCCTTTATTTTATATAGACAGTAAAATAATGCCAAGACACCACGGACAAACGATAAGGAAAGATCACCTTCAACATAAGTAACTAGTTATTAAAGTCATTAATACAAAACCAAATAAAAAGTGCAAAATATTAGAAATAAAAAGTATTATACTAGACACTTTGTCTTCACCAAGTGATGTAAGAGACTTAGGCAAACATGGCCTTGATTGTCAAGAACTCTTACGATCAATCTTGGATCCCGAGACGACTCACACACTCTACGATGGACAATGGATGATGGTGGTGGATGATGGTGTTGTGATGGTGGTGGGTGGTGGATGAAGTGTGAGAGAGGTGGTGTGCCAAGGGATGAGATGAAATGAATCCAAGCACTCCTATTTATAGGCTGAACAGAGAGCTGGGCACGGCCCCGTGTCCGCTGGACACGGCCCCGTGCCTGTCTGACACTCTCTCTCCTCATTAATTATAATTCGCAATTACAATAAATGCGCCTGCTGTACTTTCGACACGCCCCCGTGTCCGCTGAGCACGGCCCGTGGTGGGCAATAGAAGCTTCTATAGGTTTGTCTTTTCTGCTGCTTCTTGGGCACGGCCCCGTGCTGGCTGAGCACGGGGCGTGTTCAGTCTTCTGTCTTCTCTATTTTGCTTTGGAAGGTGCCGTTGAGGGGTTGGGCAGTCCACTAATGTTCCTTTTCTTGTATTTATGTTGGATTTAGCTGTCTTTTTGCTTCTTTTGCGTTTTTGAGCTCATTTAATCCTGAAAATACAAAAGGAAGACAAAAACACTCTTTTCCAATATTAGTACTTAAAAAGGGTTAGTTTTATGCCTTATTTGATGTAATTTATATGTTGCATTTTACACACATCAATGTGCAGGGCAAAATTCTTGAACAAATCAAGCAGTATGGGAAAAACTACTTCAAGAACCACCATCAACCTTCAGAGACAGAGCTTTGGATCACATAAAAGAGCAATCTCGAGCTGATGACTTGGCCTTCTCTTTCCTGACAGATGCTCTGAACACTGTGAAGGAGAAGATGGAGTTCAGCTCTTCTGAACGTGACAAAATATTTACTCCAAGTAACTAAAAAACTCTTTTTAATCGTTTTTTTGGTAATGGCTGTGTTAGACAATAACTATTATTATATTTTGGGTACATGTTTTTGAACATATTATGTTATCTCTTAATATTAAATCGCATGAATGATATAGCCATCATTGTCACATAACAAAAAACAAGATAACTAACAAATCGCATGTAATAAAAGTGAAATCGCATGTAAAAATTTATATAAACTGCTGATTATAAAATCGCATGTTTAAAAACTATAATCGCATGAAAACTGATATAAACAGATGAATATAAAAAATCGCAAGTGTTTCGTATAAATTCGCATGTCCATTTATAAAAAAACTACTCATCCTCATCATCTTCCGAAACCTCCTCCCACTGATCTTCTTCTTCAGATCCATCATCGCTACTGTAATCTTCAAACTCATCTTCCTCTTCATCATCTTCAACCTCATTGTCTTTGTCTCTAGCAACATTTTCGACCTGGATGCCCTTTTTTTTTGCTGTTTACCTTGTAGTTTGGCTTTCAGCTCCTCGCAAGTCCGAATGTCATGACCTTTTTCATTACATACGCTACATGTCCTTGACCTTTTCCCCTTGCGGCTGATCATTTGTTCTTTCTTAGATTTAATCCTTTTATGCGAGCCGTGACCTTTGTTTCTTATACCAGCCGGCACACGGACAGTAGGAGGAGCATTAGTTACTGGTTGTTGATAACCAATCAACTTTGAAAATCGGTCAAATTTTGGATCAAGTTGCTTTGTTATTCGACTCTGATCAACTATCTCTTTAAACTGCATCATTTGATCCCTGACTAAAACAAGTTGATCAAGGTCGGAAATCAAATTACTAACCAAATACTCCCCTGTGTGGATGATTTCACGAGCAATCCGTTTAGCCTTGTGTTGCACATCCTTGCCACCCACATTTAGATTGTACTTCACATTTAACTCATTCGGAACAACATCCTTCGTCCATCTCTTCATAACATATTTATTTGGTATTTCTTTAACACCAAACATCTTGAAAAGAAAATAAATGTGTTTGCATAGCAGCCCATACTGCTCAAAACGCAAACAGCTACACTGTGCAGTTACATCATCTTCAAGATTCTTGAACCACACCTAGGAAAAACCAAAATATATATATATATATATATATATATAGTAACAATTAAAATCGCATGTATAACATAACAATTTCGCATGCCTAAAAAAATCATGCAAATGAATAAATTTTGAAAATCGCATGATAAAAAACAAAATCGCATATTGCAAGATGATAATTCTGAAAAAAAAGAAATTCGCATATATGTTATCAACAAATCGCATGTGTGAAATAAATATGCTATAATACCTCCAATAAACGATTTCCATGGGCTTTAAAGTCCTTCAACATTATCCTGATCTGTGGACCCTCTACTTTGGTGTCCATCGGCAGACATTCAGAAATTGTACCACAAATCTCTATTTGCTGATCAAAGAATATAGACCTGGTGAATCTCTTAGCAGCATCTTCTTCCAAAGAAGTTCCGGTCAAATCAGCAGGCTCAGTATATCTTGAAATATGATCATTCTTTCTATGATTAAAACGTTGGACATCCATTGCACCGTCGAAATGATTCATAAACTCTACGAGAGTGAGTTGTGAATTAGACACCTGGCAGAAAAAATGGTTCTCACTCTCTGATCTTAAGGTTGTTCTCATAAGTCCCGACATTGGCTCGTGTCGGTAAAAATCCGGAATCCACATGGATCTCATCACAAACATATCATCGATCCATTTGTTTTCTGTGAGACCAAACTCAATCATCACCAACTTCCACTGTCTCTCGAATTTCTTCGGGCTCAATCGAACCAGTCCATACAATGTCGCACATCCTCCTTTTAAATTCATCGTTATTGCACAACTCGTGTCCAACCTATGACAATAAATGCTTTTTATATCAACCTATAACAAAAATATATAATATACAAAAAAATAACACTAACAGAAGACAATATAGCATACTATACCTTATCTGCCACTTTTTTCATTATGTGCCACATGCACAATCTGTGTCTGCTGACAGGGAAAACCTCCTCAATAGCCTGTTTCATAGCAGGGTCTTGATCAGTCACTACAACCTTTGGCTGCTGACCAAATGACTTTAAAAATGAATTCAGAAGCCATTTATATGATTCAATGCTCTCCGATGCCAACAACCCAGCTCCAAATGTTACATTTCGACAGTGGTTGTCAATGCCAGTGAACGGGACAAACACCATCTTGTACCTGCACAACACATGCGAAAATACGTTGAAAACATGCGAATTACAAAAAAACCACATGCGAAAACAAAAGTATAACATGCAATATAGTCAACACCAATTTTACACATGCGATATAACAGCTCATGAAGACATATAACATGCGAAAATAGTAAAAAAAAACATGTTTGTCTTCAAACACTAACCTGTTTGTCTTGAAAGTTGCATCAAAGGATATCACATCCCCAAATTCCATATAGTTAAGCTTGCATAAACCATTAGCCCAGAACAAACCAGTTAAACGTTTGCCATCATCAACAGAATATTCAAACGAATAATAAGCTAAATACTGTTTTTTGTCAGTCATCCTATTAATCACCATGTCAGCATCATATTCTCCTATATAGCTGTTAATTCGCTTCCTAAAATTTTTGCAATCATCAACCGTGGCACCAACGTTCTCGAAACCACCATAACGTTTCCTCATTATATGGAAAGCTTTGACAGGACCAAGGTTTAAAGTGCCTAGTTCCCAAACCAACTCCTCCTGAACATCTGACAATTGTCTGTAAGCTGGCAGCATGTGAATATCATCTTGACAAACAAACTTATGATTATGACCATCAACAAATCTCTTTACTGTATATAATCTACCATCCACAGTGCAAATCATAAGTTGAGCTTTGCATCCAGTTCTAATAGTCCCCCTGTTCCTTGAAAGACTAATAACATGCGAATTTGTACATGTGAAATTGACAATTTTGATTAATCTGATTTATCTATGCGATTTAATATACCCTAGCATGCGAAATACTTAAGGAAAAAAACATCTAATGCGAATTGAAAGACTAATAACATGCGAATTTGTACATGTTGCTTTCATTTCAAAAATATACTCAACATTCAAACTTCAAAAACAGTTACAACAATGTAAAATCAGAGGAGCGATTAAACAAAAAACAGGTATACGAACATTTTAGAGATCTGAATTAACATAATTACCATTAAAACAATCGTTTAGAGCACTTGAACTTGCAATTGGATTTGAATTTGCAGATGGCGGATTTAAAACATCCTCAATAGAAACTCTCTGATATGCAGATAATTGAGCATGATCACCGATAGGCCGACTTTCTTCAACATCAACATTTGCACGTCCAGTGCTGCTCTGTGGATCCATCGAAAAAAAAACAACTGAATAAAACCCTAACACAGAAGAACGATAACTGCAAATTGAGAATTATGAAAAATTTGAAATTGATTTGAATGATAAATACCGGGATATTAGTGTAACGAACTTCTCGCTCGCTGATTGAATGAACAGACGAATTTACCCTCAGATGATTGAATTGATTGTCTCATTTAACCTTATATATGAAAAAACCAATCAGGACACGTGTATGGCTATTATGTTCGCGTATATAATGTACGATAAGGTAATTTGTACCGTACTCTTTACCTATATATATATATATATATAGGACAATGCTAGATAGAAAACCCTAAAAATTTGAGAAAACCCAACCTCTCGACTTTTTTTTTTTTTAAAATAACACATGTAATATACATGTTTTTAAGAGTTTTGAGCCAAAAAAATAAAAAAAGCGCCGAGTGGATGTTTTTTAAAAAAATAAACAAGTTTCAGCAACTTTCATCACTAACATGTGTTAGACAAAAAGTGCTGAAACTTGTTTATTTAAAAAAAAAAAAAAAACCACTCGGCGCTTTTTTGATTTTTTTTGGCTAAAAACTCTTAAAAACATGTATATTACATGTGTTATTTTTTTCAAAAAAAAAAAAGTCGGGAGGTTGGGTTTTCTAGGGTTTTCTCAAATTTTTAGGGTTTTCTATCTAACCCTCCCCTATATATATATATATATATATATATACACACACACACACACTAGGTTTTTACCCGGGATTGCTTCCCAAGCTCGGGAAACTTAGTTATATTAATTACTATTTGTTATTAATCCAACATCATTACAATAAAAATGTAATCATTACAATAAAAATGTGAGCAGTGGGTGTTTTTCATTGTAATTCTAGTTTTCATTTGATAATTTAATTCTATAATTAATTAACCACATCAACAATAAAAAGGTGAGTGCCTGTTTTTTAGGGAAACCACTGATGGTCAATATCAGTAGATGTCAAGAATAAAAATGTGAGCAGTGGGTGTTTTTTAACAATCAGTGGATACCCAATAGTGATTGAAAAACTGATGTTTGGTCAGTCAATGGTCAACATGAAAAATGAAGAAACAAAAGTTGTCTTTCAGCATAGGATAACATTTTACAATCAAAATTTTAACGAAAACAGTGGTTGTAAATGACTTTTAAGGATTAATGTTCCCCCTGGAACAGATGATGCCAAAACTATTCATTATTCTAGATTTTTATTGTCTCATCAAAAGTTCCCTAACTTGCCCTTTAAATTGCAATTCAAAATCTAAGTAACTTGTATCATCCCCATCCCTGCAAAGTGTAAGCTCAAGGAGATCCTGTAAATCTTCAACACCCAGGCCAAGTGCTGCTTCACTTGATATTTGCTTCACTACACCATTAGATCTGATCAGAGTCAATACATGGGTCTTTTGATCAGACATCCACTTTAGTATTTTTGAACCTAATGGGTTTCTTGGGAGAGGTTTATTTGCTGATGAGTTTGGAGATGGTGGCCTGTTCAGAACTTGTTTGGCTATGTTTTGAAGCTTTGCTGAGTTGTCATCCTCTAGTGCCATTGTTCTGATAGCTTCTTTGAAATATACAGCTTGTTGTTCTTTCTCTGTTTCATCAGTCAGTTTTTGCCTCTTTCTTTGATTTACCACAATGGTAGAGGTATCTGATGATGTGAACAGTGGTTCAGAAGTGTGAGACTGCTGCTTTGGTTTAGCAGTGGTTTTGTAATCAGGCTTCTTTGGAAGTTTAGGATCTTTTTCTCTCCTTTTTCTTAGCCTTTCATAAGCCTTATCAGTGTACTGCCTTGTCCATTTTGATATGGCTTTGGCAGTTCCCAGTTTTGCATCAACCAATTCATGCTTCTTTCTTTTATACTCCAATGTAAGATCATCAATTTTCTTTTTGTATTTGCTCCAATTTGGTGCTGACCTTTTCATGTCTGGATCTCTCTTTATTCTTTCAATTATATTCAGTTCTGTTTTGAGAGCAACAAGCGGCCAGTCTTGGAATTGTTCAGCTGTGGCAGGGTAGAATTTTTCACTCAAGATCATCTTGATGATGTCTTCTTTCATATCTTCCTGCAAGTTATCTTCTGGAGGCAGGTTGGACATTTCTTTGCTTAGGTCTCTTGCATAATCTTCCAACTGTTTAACATTAGTGAGCAAGAGCTGCGTATAAGTTGAGACTTCATTGTCACTTTTCCCTTGGCATTCAAGTCTAGCTCTGGTATCAGCTTGCCTGGCCTTGAGTTTTAAATACTCATTTATGTTGGCTGGATCTCTATAACCAATCAGGGAAGGGAATTTCCTTTTTGAAGGATCATCCACTAAGTAAAACTGCCTCATTTCATTCTTTACAGCATGCAGTTCTAGTGGATAACTGGCAGCTACTGGTACAACATCAGCAGAGTCATATCCTTGGAGTTCTATAGGATCTTTGATTGGGTTGAACAATTTTGAAAGAATAAAAGATTGAGGTTTGGTGATATTGCAAGGGGCAGATGAAATGGGAACAGGTTCTGGTGTTTCTATTTGAGTTTTTGGATCAAAAGGAACAATGGCTTGTGAAGAGATAGATGATTGACTAACAGCTGTTGAAACAACTGGTGTTTCAACCACTGTTGTCATTACAACAGATGATGTATCATCTGATGTCTTCTGCTTTTTGGCAGGTGGTGATTTTGATGGTGGTTTTGTAGTGGCAGTGGTTGATTGAGTGATGGCATTGGTTGAAGTGTGTGTTGATGTATTGGTGGTGGTTGTTGGGTTAACATCTGCTGAAACCACTGAAGTATCAACAACTATTGATACAACAGGTGTTCCAACATCTGTTGGTTTGGAAGATTGATGAGAGAAGCTTTTAGGAGGTTTTGGAGTATGTTTTGTGGATCTGGAAGGTATGGATTTGGGCTGCTTCACTTGTCTAGTGGGCTGTCTTCTTTTAGGCTTAGGTTTTCTTCACCCTTGGGCTCAGAAGTACCCTGCTCTTCCTTCTCCATAAAGACTTTCTTTTCCTTTTCAAACCTTGATTTTCCTTTTGCCTCCATATCCTTTTCAGCCTTGCCTTTTCATTAGCCAAGGCATTTAAGGATTCATCAAACTTTTTGGAACCATCTGGCCTAGGGAGGTTTGCAAGCATACTGGATTTCTCTGGTGCAATGTACAGACCATCTTCATATCCCCTTTTCTTTAACTGCTTCATTTTCTCCCCCTTTTTGGCATCATTTGGTGGAGGGTTATCAACAAAGATTATTGTAGGAGGAGTAGTGCCAGTGGTTTGCAATAGATGCGCCTTGATTGCCTTGATGTCTGCTTGTGTATCCATGAACCTAGCTTCCATTAAATTTCTTATCTTTTGAATTTGAATTTCATGTTGCTGATCAGCATGTTCTCTTTGTTTGTGAAGCAGAGGTTGAAATAATTCCCAAAGATCATTCGGAGTAGGAGCAGACGATGGAGCAGATGTTTGAGCTGGTGCAGCAGTGGGTGTTGCCTTTTGTACTTGTAACAACTGTTGCAGCATAGTTTTGATATCTGCAATAGATGTTTCAATTGTATCCACTCTTGCCGTCAATTCTTTGTATTTTAAAGCATCACCCAAGTCAATGGGATCATCTGCTTTCCCACCAGCAGTGGTTGTATCAGCAGTTGACTTAGGGAAAGTTTCCTAAAAGTCATCCACTGATGCCCCTTTTTCTTGGTACTAGGGACTTCTTTCCTCAGCAATTGATATCTTTTTAAGATCACCAGTGGTTGGAACAAACATACCAGTGGATATCAGGGTTGCTGGAGAGGAAATTGCCTTCAAGGGAGTCTGATTGAGGAAACAACTGGCCAGGTGTAGACCAGTGGATCCAACTCCTGTAGTTCCTGCTCCACTTGAACTACTGACATGAATTACTTGTAATTCCTACAGTGTAGCCTCCTCAACTATTGGTGGGTTAACAGAGATTGAGACACCAGACTCAGTCACTTGTTGTGGCATATTCTCAGTGATAGGTGATTGAGAAGAACTGATTTGTGTCTGGGCTAAATCAACTGCATCCAATAGAGGTAACATGGATTGTGGTAATGTTATTGATGAAGGATGTGGGGTAGAAAGAGATATGTCCATGGGATTTGGACTGTGGAAGATGGAACCACGTGGATCCAGAGCTTCATATTGTGGTGTCCCTGTGCTTACAACCTGATCCTTTTGTGAGGATGCAGGAGGAGTTTTAGGCAAAGGTGGAGATCTTTGTTCCATCTTGTTGGGATTGAACCCTAACAAAGGAACAGATAATGTAAAGCCAAAACCAGGTCACAACAGAGGATTCACAATAAACAGTAGTTTATACTTTGCTCTCCCCTTGAAAGTGAGTTATAACATCTGATGATCTATAACTGCTGCTCATAATCAACTGCTGTGCCCTTTCAACTGCTGATATGATCCTAAAGACTGCTAAAGACAAACTCTGTTGCTCTATCTACTGTTGTCTCTTAAGTGCTGCTGAAGACACAAACACTGCTCATTCAAGGACTGATCACCTTTGAAGAAAGCACTGATGTTGTTGTTAAGCATCAGTGCTTAGGCTACAACAGTGGAACGTGAAGCAGTTGTTTCCTCATATTTTGTATTATTATTACAATCAGTTGTTAGACATCAGTAGTTGGTGTAAGGACAGTAGATATAGTTTGTTAGGCTGTTAGACGTCGCTTTCATGGTGACATCAGCTGAGATTCCTCAGTGGTTTGGTTTGCCTATAAATATAACAGTACCCTGTACTGTTACATTTGATTTGACTGAGCGAGTTCTTCTCCTCATGTCTAATCCTTTCATCTTGTGTGCAACCAACCTTGGGGCATCAGGCTGAGGGGGAGTATAGTTTGTAAGCTTATCTGTAATCTTTTGCTTTTGATTTGTAAATCATTCGACTCTATGAGAAGCAATTGTTTATCAAACTACTTTCTCCTTTGATTGTGTTTACAAAGTTTGTTTTCATTTCCCTTGCACTTTACATTTTCATATTCACAAATTGTTCAGAACATACAAACAAACACAATCATGAGAGCCTCCGATCCTAACAATTGGTATCAGAGCCTGGACAGTCAATTTCGATTTAACAGTCAAATTGACATAACAGTTCGGCTCAAAATTCATTGATACTAAGGTTGGTTGTATTTTGTTGAAGAACAGAGTATCGAGTAAATCATGTCCAAAATGGTTAATCAAAAACTCTGTAAATCAACCAAGATGTCATATGACACACAAATTTCACACAACAAGTGATTTCATGCATAATACACTCATGGTTTCTAGATCTGAAAGTATATCTGTCAAATTATGAGATTATTTCTTATTTTCAAAACTGACTTCAACTGTTGTTATGAAAATTGTGATGTCACCCTTTTAAATGCTAAGGTATGAACCTCAGAATAACAAAACCCAAGTTCATAAAAACATTGGTGTTCTGTTAACATAAAAAGAGGGAAATTAAAACTTTAGTCATTCAGATCTTATGTGTTTGAAAACAGGTTGAACTCCTAAAAAGGACAAAATCAACTATGTTAAAATACATTAAGAAAATTCACAAAAACTCAGAAGTGTGTTTTATCTCAAAAACTTTTTATGTCAAAAGAAAAGAGTAAACATAAAACACTTATGAGTCGAAATCTAGGGTAATAATGGTTAATCAAGCAACTATGTGCATTCATTTGTTCAGGAAAAGGTTTTGTTTCCAGGAATGAATTCCAAAAAGGATGAGACAAATGTTTAAAAAAAAAAAAAAAAAAAAATTTTGTCCATGAATCCTCATGTTTGCAATCAACTGACAAAGAAAATGGTACCAAACAGTGGTCAAAATGTGTTCAAAGTTTTCCTACCATTACTGTCAAAACCACTGACCATTTTCAAAGACTTGAGAATGATAATGATTATGTATTTTATTGAAATTATACCAGATCCTTCTTGATGTTGTTTTCAGAAAATTCTTTAATCATTTTTATACAAAGGATTTTCTCGAATAATCAGGATATATTGTTCATTTTTTTTCTCTGGAATAATATACTTGGAACTTTTGCTTGTTTTTATTGGCAATAGTTTCAGTTCCTGTCAGGATGTAATACCTTATTTTTGTCGGTATTATTGTTCTCTTAAATGGGTCAAAAGGAAATGGTACATATGTCATGATCATGTCGTACTCAGGTTTGCTTCTAAATTTTTATCTAAGGTTGATTGCAAACTGTGCTTAAAATTACTAGGGTACTCATGTTTTAATTGAATATTAAACGAGAATGAGTTGCTTTAGTAAAAAGTTTTCATCATCTGGGGAAATTAAACCACTGTCATTTAAAATTGACATTTGGGAAAACCTTGAATGAAAATCCTCAAAACCGTTGCTGAAACACCTGTCCTTCAGTTCTGTACCATTTACCCTAACCACTGTTCTTGTTCCAACGTCTGATCTCTAAACGCTGTCTACTGCTGAAAGTTAACCACTGATCCCTCATTTTCTTGAAAAGCACTGATGCTCAAAATCAGTGTCTTATCCACTGATATGCTATCTACTGATAGTAAAAATCATCCACTGCTCATAATTTTTACCGTTGTAACCACTGATGCTTGATACACCAGTGGTTCTTAAAACAACTGTTCTCCATACTTCACCCGTCTCATCAGTGTTTGACACGTGGTCAGCTTTTTAGCCCTCAGATCGAAATAACCGCTGCCACATCAGCGATCATATTTTAAATAAAACCCTGCCCTAAACCCCCAAACAGGGTTTTACACTGTCGAATTGAATTCTAAAAATTCTCTTCTCATAACAGTTTTCAACCCTTCTTCTCAAAACCCTCAAAATCATTCTCCGATTCTTCTTCATCAAAATGACGAAGTCAAAAGGAAAATCAAAATCAAAACCTACATCACCACCACCTTCAACTGAGGTCGCTCAAACGACCGAAGAACCCATCGAAATACCATTCAAACAATCTCACAATTATCTGGGTTTACTCACAAAACCTACCGATAATCACACCTTTGACACCATCATTGATGCAATAACTGGATCAAAGTACAAAACTTTGTTGACGGTGAATGCTCCCATATATCTGCAAACCCAGAGAGAGTTTTGGAAAAAGGCAACGCTTGAAAAACAAGACGGAAAAGTCATAGCCATTAACTCCTCGATACAGGGAAAAGCGATCAAAGTCACACCAAAATCGATATCAGAAGTCTTCATACTCGACGATCAGAACGGTAAAACCTCTTTTGACAAAAATGAGTTAAAAGCTGATTTTCTGAAAAGGGGTTATGCAGAAGAACCAAAGGTATATACCCTACAAAAGGGTTATTTTCCATCTGCACCCAGGTTTTTATTTCACACACTCTTGATGTGTGCTTCAAATAAAACAACTTCTTTCAACGAAATACCACTGAAAATTCAAAGCCTGGGTTACGCTATTTTGAATAATAAAAACTATAACTACTCCCAGGAGATTTTCAATGACATGGTGAAAAACGTTGAAAGTAAAGCATTTTTACTTTTTCCAAGATTTTTGAGTTATTATTTTGAACAAAAATTTGAAAAGAAAGATGTAAATTTGCTCAAACAAGGTGTTCATTGTCAAATAAAAAGCATAACAAAAGAAACATTTTCAAGGATGATGGCACCAATAAAAACAAAAGCAGGGGTATCTGAGCAGACTTTAGCGGTTACAACTGCTCCTCAGGTATCTGCTGTTGAGCCCACTGCTCCAGGTGATCAGAGCAGCACTCCCACTGCTTTGAAACCCACACCTGCCACCACTAAAAAGACCAAAAAGAAGACATCCAGAAAACCCACCAAACCCAAAACAAAGGCAACTCTGGAAGATGAGATCCCAGAGGAAATGCCTGTGACAACACAAAAGTCACCACAAACCACTGCTGCTACTTCCTCACAGCAGTTGGAAGAACGATCTCAACCCATAACCGAAACTCCTCCTGCATCCTCACAAAAGGATCAGGTTGTAAGCACAGGGACACCACAATATGAAGCTCTGAATCCACTCGGATCCAATTTCCTCAGTCCTGATCCCAAGGACATGTCTCTTTCAACCCCCATCCCCTCACCAATAATAATGCCACAATCCATGCTACCTCTGTTGCATGCAGCTGCTATTGCACAGACACAAACCAGTTCCTCTCTATCACCTATCACTGAGAGTATACATCCACAAGTGACTGGGTCTGATGCTTATACCACTGCTATCCCAGCAACAGTTGAGGAGGTTACACTGCAGGAGTTACAAGTAACTCCTGTCAGTAGTTCAAGTGGAGCAGCAACTACAACTGGTGGATCAACAGATCTTCAGTTGGACAGTTGTTTCATAAGTAAGACTCCCTTGAAGGCAATTTCTTCCATGGCAACATCGGTGACCACCAGTGAGTTGGATCTAACCACTGGTACCATCAAAGGTTTATCGAGTGCTGAAGAGAGAAGTCCCCAGTACCAAGAACAAGGGGCATCAATGGGTGATTTTTGGGACTCTGTTCCTAAGTCACACATTGATATAACCACCACAGGTGGGGATTCAGATGATCCCAGTAAAATGGGTGATGATTCAAGATATCAGGAATTGACGGGCAGAGTGGAAAAACTTGAAGAATCAGTTTCTGAAATAAAGGAGATGGTGCAAGAGATTTTAAAAGCTCAGAAAGCACAATCCTCTGCTGTTCCTACTCAAGCATCTGCTCCACAACAAGCACCTGCTGCAAATGAGCTTTGGAATATTTTTCAACCCATGCTTGAAGCACAGCAACTTATGGCTGACAAAAAGCATGCCATTCAAGTACAAATGCTGACCAACATGGTTGAATCAAGGTTCAAGGATACTCAAGCAGATATCAAGGCTATTAAGGCCAGTATCCAAACTGCCACTAGCAAGGCTCCTTCAACTTTGCTATTCTTTGATGACCCTCTTGCAGATAATGCCAAAAAGGTGGAGATATTGAAGCAAATGAAGACAAATGGAATTGAACATGGCATTCATATTGAACCTGAAAAAGAAAAAGAAAAAGAAAAACAGGTTTCAAAACCTGTTAGTCAAACAGCTGATACAGCAGCAGTTACAAAAACTGTTGCAGCAGCAGTTTCAAAAACTGCTGTCAGTAGCCAAACAGCTGTCATATCATCAACACTCACACCCTCAACACACACCACTCTACCACACACCACCACAACTACTGCTCCACCATCATCATATACAATCACACCATCACCACTGCCTCCTGTCATAAAACAGAAGACAACAGATGTTACAACATCTGTTGTAATGACAACAGTGATTGAAACACAAGTTGTTTCAACAACTGTCAGTCAATCACTGCCACAAACCACTTCTATCAAATCTACCACCACTGATCCACCCAAAACATCATCTGCTTCTTCTTCATTAAAAAGGAGAAGAAATCTCATATCAGATGATGATTCACCACTATCACCACCAACATCACCACGTCCATCCCCTGCTCAAAAGCAGAAGACAACTGCTGACATATAAGCAGTTGTAATGACAGCAGATGTTGAGACACCAGTTGTCTCAACAGCTGTTAGTCAGTCATCCACCACTGCTCTCACCTTTCATACTTCATAACCAAAGCTCTTCAAGAGAATAAGAAAGCCAATTTCTGTCGATGAGGGTACACATGATCCTAATGCTGCAAAATATCCACTGGAACTTGAAGCTATCAAAAATGAGATGAGGCAATTCTATACAGAAGAAGATCCTTCAAAAAGGAGATTCTCCTCACTCATAGGCTACTTGCCACCAGAAGATATGGATGATTACCTCAAACTCAAGGCAAAGCAGGCCAAAGTAAAAGCCAAGGTTGATAGTGAAAAGGAAAAGTTAAGCGAAGATGGCACAGCTGAAAGACTGGAGTTCTACTTCACAAAAGTAAAGCAGATAGAAGAATTTGCACAGGAACTAATCAAAGAAAAGGCTGAACAAAGGAAAAAGCTAAGAAAACAATATCTCGCCTACATTATGAAAGAAAAATTCTATCCTGCTGAAGAAAAACAGTTTGAAGAATGGCCAATAATCGCTCTAAAGCATGAGGCTGAGAGGATTAACAGAATCAAGAATGATTCCACAAAGAAGAAAAATCCTCCAAACTGGAACAAATTCAAAAAGCTCATTGCTGATTTCACTGCTGAGTATAAAAGGAAGAAAGAGGAGCTGGTGGATGCAAAAATAGACTCTGCTGAAGCCATATCAAAGTGGTCAAGACAGCAGACTGATGAAGCCTACAAAAGGCTGAAGAAAAGAAAGACAACTGTTTCAGGCACTTCTAAAAAGAAAGAACAAATGATGAAGCTTGAACAGAAGATGGGAAACCTCGACACACTGTTCCGGTCTACTTTTGCAACAAATCAAGATGAGGGAGAACAGTTGACTGAAGAAGAGGTAAGAGAAAAGGAAGCAGAGTACTTCAAAGATACCATCACAAAAATGGGTCTAAAAGAAGAAACCTCAACAAAGCTTCAAAGCCTTTTTAAGGCGTTAAACAAACCTGCGACTCCAAACACTGCTGAAGACAAGACAGAAGCTGAACGACACGAACTTATTGAACAAGAAACTTCAGAAGATATAGCTGCAGCTGACAAAGTCTTTGAAGAAGCTTTCAAAAGAATGTCTGAAAGTCTGCAGTTGTTTTCAAGGCCATTATCCCTCAACTCATCTTCAAATAAATCTCTCCCAAGAAACCCACTTGGCTTAAAAATACTAAAGTGGATGTCTGATCAAAAGACTCACGTATTGACCTTGGTCAGAGCCAATGGCGATGTGAAGCACATATCAAGGAAAGAAGCACTAGGCCTTAGTATTCAAGATTTGCAGGATCTCCTTGGGCTTTCACTGTGTAGGGATGAGGATGACCAGAGTGCAAAGGAATTTGAAGCTGAATTCAAAGAACAAGCAAAGGCACTCTTGATGAGTAATAAAGATCCTGAATAATGAAAGGTTTTGGCATTATCTGTTCCAGGGGGAGATTGTTGGGATTGAACCCTAACAAAGGAACAGATAATGTAAAGCCAAAACCAGGTCACAACAGAGGATTCACAATAAACAGTAGTTTATACTTTGCTCTCCCCTTGAAAGTGAGTTATAACATCTGATGATCTATAACTGCTACTCATAATCAACTGCTGTGCCCTTTCAACTGCTGATATGATCCTAAAGACTGCTAAAGACAAACTCTGTTGCTCTATCTACTGCTGTCTCTTAAGTGCTGCTGAAGACACAAACACTGCTCATTCAAGGACTGATCACCTTTGAAGAAAGCACTGATGTTGTTGTTAAGCATCAGTGCTTAGGCTACAACAGTGGAACGTGAAGCAGTTGTTTCCTCATATTTTGTATTATTATTACAATCAGTTGTTAGACATCAGTAGTTGGTGTAAGGACAGTAGATATAGTTTGTTAGGCTGTTAGACGTCGCTTTCATGGTGACATCAGCTGAGATTCCTCAGTGGTTTGGTTTGCCTATAAATATAACAGTACCCTGTACTGTTACATTTGATTTGACTGAGCGAGTTCTTCTCCTCATGTCTAATCCTTTCATCTTGTGTGCAACCAACCTTGGGGCATCAGGCTGAGGGGGAGTATAGTTTGTAAGCTTATCTGTAATCTTTTGCTTTTGATTTGTAAATCATTCGACTCTATGAGAAGCAATTGTTTATCAAACTACTTTCTCCTTTGATTGTGTTTACAAAGTTTGTTTTCATTTCCCTTGCACTTTACATTTTCATATTCACAAATTGTTCAGAACATACAAACAAACACAATCATGAGAGCCTCCGATCCTAACACATCTGTTGTGAGGTAGTAGCAGCAGTGGTTTCTGGTGACTTTTGTGATGTCACAGGTAGTTGCTTTGGGATCTCATCTTCCAGAGTTACCTTTTTTGTGGGTTTGGGGGGCTTCTGGATCTTTTTCTTTTTGGTGGTTTTAGGTGTGGGTTTCACAGCAGTGGTTGTGCTGGTGTGATCACCTTCAGCAGTGGGCTCAACAGCAGGTGCCTGAGTAGCAGTGGTTACTGCTAAAGTCTGCTCAGGTACCTCTGCTTGTGTTTTGGAAGGTTTTGACAGCCTTGTAAATGTTTCAGAGGTTAGGCTGTTTATTTGAAAAGGCTCTCCTTGAATAATGACATGAGCATTATCTTTTGAAAATTTCTTTCTAAAATAGTAACTTAAGAACCTTGGAAATAATAAAAATGATTTTTCATTAACATTTTTAACAAGATCATTGAAAATCTCCTGGGAATAGTTAAAGTTTTCTTCATTCATTATAGCATAACCCAGATATTGGATCTTCAATGGGATTTCATTGAAAGCAGTGGTTTTGTTTGACACACACATTAGAAGGGTATGAAATAAAAACCTTGGGGCGGATGGAAAACTCCCCTTTTGTAAAGTTTCTTTTTTCATTTCTTCAGCATACTCTCTTTCAATGAAATCAGTTTGATGCTCAATTTTTGGAAAAGAAGTTTTACCTTAAAGATCATCGAGTTCAAATACCTCCGAGATGGTTTGTGGAGTAATGGTGACTGAAATACCCTTTATTGTAGAAGTAATGGTTAAGGGCGTTTTATCCTTAGTTTCAAGTTTCGCATTTTTCCAAAACTCTCTTTGGGTTTCCAGGTAGATCAGAGCATCATAGGTCAACAAAGTTTTGTACTTTGAGGATGAAAGATCGTCTTTGACATAATCGAAGGTGGTGGTATGACTTGGTTTTTCAAGTAAACCCAAGTAGTTATGAGTAGCTTTGTATGGAAGAGCCATGATGAATCGTGGATTTTTATGAGTGAATGAAGAAACTGAGCGATTAAGAGATGAAATGGAGAAATGATTTGAGAGAAATTGATGGTAACGGCTTTTAGAAAGGAATTTTGAATTCGATTGGACAGTGAAAACCCTGTTTGGGGTTTTCATCAGGGTTTTATAGTTGGAAAAAGTGTATGCTGACGTGGCAGCGGTTATAAAAGATCTGACCGCTAAGTACTGTCCACGTGCCAACCGCTGATGAATAATGGATGACAGTTGTTAGGAAACCACTGTTGGAACAATATCAGTGGTTTGCAACGGTAACAATGAAAACAATGGGTGATTTTTAACTATCAGTGGATAGCCTATCAGTGTATTAAAACACTGATGTTTGATCAACAGTGCTTAACAAGGAAATGAGAGAACAAAGGTTGACTTTCAGCAGTGGACAACATTTAGTAGAAACATGTGTTTGAACCAAAAACAGTGGTTATGGCAAACTTTTAAGGATTAATGAAAAATTTTCATTTTTAGCTATTTTTAAGGATGGATTTTTGATTTTCTGAAAACATTTTAATGTTTTTATTCATAGAAAAACATGATTTTGCTTGTTATTCCATGTTTAGCATGCCAATCCTTGAGATCAAGCTTTCAAAGGTAGATGTGTCTAATGCCTTTGTTAGCACATCTGCCAGCTGATCTTTTGTTAGCACATCTGCCAGTGATTTTGAGAGAAATGGATGATAACTGCTTTGAGAAAGGAACTTTGAATTCGATTCGACAGTCAAAACCCTGTTTGGGGGTTTTGATTAGGGTTTTATAGGGGGGAAAATGAATGCTGATGTGGCAGCGGTTAAAAAAAGATTTGACCACTATGTACTGTCCACGTGCCAACCTCTGATGATAATGGAGGACAGTTGGTAGGAAACCACTGATGGAACAATATCAGTGGTTTGCAACTGTTACAAATGACAACAGTGACTGACTTTAAGCTAGGAGTGGATAACCATTAATGTGATGACCAATAGAAAATCAAACCCTAAAAGCATACAAATCATAATGAAATATGAAATCAGGTACTTGTATAACAAATCATTATATTATATGAAATAACGAAGAAGAAGAAGAACTAACTACAAAGTGTATTAACAATTAGCACAAGAATAACAATTATCTGATTTATGTGCGGCTCTTAAGCATTTAAGATTGAATATCAACTGTTGTTAAGCATTTTAAGATTGAATATCATCTTTTGTTCGTTAACATCTGTTGACACATAGCAGACCTTTGCATCTTCAAACATTTATTCATCAGCATATTTTCTCTTTCATCAAACTTTAGTCAACAGTGGTAATTTAACAGTGGTTAGAATAAACAGTTGTTTCATAATCAGCAGATGTTCTCTTTTACCAAACTTTAACTACAACAGACCTTTTTACAACTCTAAATATTGACTCTCTGTAATTTGCAGGAGCACAAATTCTTCAAAAAACAGATCTCAATGATCAAATTGTAAACATTTGTTTTATCTTTGCACTCTCCTGCTGACCATCAAACGAACCTGTGATACTATTAAACCTCTGTTGACTTACCAAACAGATGCTCAGACACAATTCAACATTAACAGAATCTGTTCACCATCAAACTAATCCATGACACTATTAAACCTTTGTTGACTTACCAAACTAATGTTCAGACACAATTCAGCATCAACATAATCTAAATCTTACTCAAACACTAAATAATAAGTAAAAATAAAACACAACATAGATTCATAAAATTAAAATTTATTCATTTATTCATGACCTTAAAACTAAAAGTCCAATAATTACATCACATACTGAACAATATTAAAGTTCAAATCTAAGAATAACAGCAAGAATTAAGAAACTTTAGTTTCAACTCCAACGATTGCTGAACCTCTCGATGTATGTCCTTCAGCATCGCCATGAACTGCACGTCTCTATCACCGCGCTCTATATTACTGACAACACAAAGCTCACGAACGGAAGTTGAAGGCATCCGCATAAGATCTCTGGAAACCTGCACGAATCTATACTTTCTATAAAAGGATAAAATCTTCCTGACGCAAGAAAACCCGACTTTCGATTTAATGAAAATCGAACAATGCAACTCTCCCATCAAAGAAGATAGCACATGCAACTTTTCACGATAGAAGATACATATTGTCCGTTCAAGCTGCAACTCTCCCATCAAAGAAGGTAGCACATGCAACTTTTCACGATGTTGCAACAATGACACTACAACATCGATATTGAAAGGTTAATGTGTGATGGGAAGCTTCATTGAAACGACGATGTTGCAACAATGTTACTGGAACGATAACATGTCAACATAATCAACAAACATTCAAACAAAGAAGTGTAATCGGAGATTAGCAGCTGAATCACGAGAAAGATGCATTTGAGAGAGAGAGATACGCTCACATATATGAGCGAGCGAGATTTGAATGTGAAACCAGATAATTATATCTTATTTATAGGATTAGAATATATGGTTTGAATTTTGAATTTTGAATGTGGAGCCAGAATTTTGAATCTCGACAGATGTTTATTGGGAACTGATGTTTGATTATAAAATGTTGAGGGCAGATGTTTATTGGGAACTGAAAGGTAAGTAGTGTATATCATTATATCCTGCTTTATTAAACTAATTAAATATTAGAAATGATATGCAAAGTAGGAAAAAAAGAGAGAGAACGTCAATTTTAAATTACCATTTTGCATATTTTGAATTTCAAAATTACTGATATTATCAGTAATTACTGATCTGATTTGAAAGCAATTGTCATGATGACTTTTCTAATTTTTATTTTAACTTTAATTAAGAGATAATAACCGTCAGTTTGAAATTCACATTTTGCATATTTTAAATGTCCAAAGCTCAAGAAATTAGCATTAATTACTGATTTGATTTGCAACAAATAGTCATCTAGGTAAAATTGTAATTTCATTGTAATTCTAGTTTATTTTATCATGAAAACAATGTTGGAGGAACTCTTATCTCATTGGAATGTAACGATTAGGTAAAATTGTAATTTCATTGTAATTCTAGTTTTTATTTGATAATTTCAATCTGTCACTAATTAACACCATCAATAATAAAAATGTGAGCAGTGGCTGTTTTTTTAGGAAAACCGCTGATGGTCAATATCAGTGGATGTCAACAATAAAAAAATGAGCAGTGGCTATTTTTTCCTATCAGTGGATACCCAACAGTTTTTTAAACACTGATGTTTGGTCAGTCAGTGGTCAGCACGAAGATTGAAGAAACAGAGGTTGTATTTCAGCAGTGGATAACTTTTAACAATCAAATGTTTGAACCAACACAATGGTTGTAATAGGCTTTTAAACAGATGTTTCGCCTTATATATCAGTTGTCTGGACTTAAACAAAAGTTTTACCTTAAACATATGTTTGCCCATAAACAGAAGTTTGGCCATAAACATATGTTTGGCCTTAAACAAATGTTTGAGCTTAAACAAATGTTTTCCCATAAACATATGTTTGCAAAAAAAAAAGACCAATTTCAAGAATACTATACCCAAACAATTAAAATGAGGAGCTTAATAATCATCCAAGTGTACTTGTTTTTTATTTATTAGTATAAAAATGAAACAACTGTTCAATTTATAGTACAGATCAAACCACTGAAGTGATGTGATAAATACTGTTACATATAAACACTGTTGTGATAAACACTGTTACATATAAACACTGATGTCATAAAAATTGTTACATATAAAACACTGAGGTGATGACATCTAACAACATAACAGACTATAAAACACTGATGTGAAAAACACTGTTACATATAAACACTGTTAACATAAACAAAGTTCTGAGCTTAAACAGATGTTTGCCCATAAACAAAAGTTTGGCCATAAACAGATGTTTGGCCTTAAACAAATGTTTGAGCTTAAACAGATGTTTGCCCATAAACATATGTTTGCAAAAAAAGACCAATTTCAAGAATATTATACACAAACAATCAAAATGAGGAGCTTAATAATCATCCAAGTGTACTTGATTTTTATTTATTAGTATAAAGATGAAACAACAATGTCTTCAAATCACCGGATTAGATCATGAACCCATATTAGAGGTCAAACAAAAGCACAACAGGACCACATGAATAATATCATTTCCACTTTTACTTCAATGCACTTAGATGATAGGGTGATTTGGGATTTTGTAAAAATGTTTGTTTTTGTACTTCTTTACAAAATAAGATGTTGACCAAAATTCAAACAGATGTTGACCAAAAGTCAATCAAATGTTGACCAATAGTAAAATAGATGTTGACCTTAAACAGATGTTTGGTTTAAGGCCAAACATCTGTTTATGGCCAAACATCTGTTTAAGGTCAAACATCTGTTTAAGTCCAAATATCTGATATAGAAGGAGAAACATCTGTTTAAGGCAAAACTTATGTTTAAGGTCAAACATCTGTTTATGGCCAAACATCTGTTTAAGGTCAAACAAATGTTTAAGTCAAAACCTCTGATATAAAAGGCCAAACATCTGTTAAAGGCCAAACATCTGTTTAACCCTGAACAAATGTTTAACTTAATAAGATCTACTGTCTTCTCACACTGTTTTCCTCTTAAAAACACTGTTCAACCTAACATGGGTTTCCATTAACTATTGACCAAAATGCAAACAGATGTTCAAACCACTGTTTGTTACTGTACTTCTTTACAAAATTACATAGAATTCAAGAAAACGAAACAATGACTTAAAGAACTATAATTTAACACATAATCTAATCGGGCAAAGCAATCTATTATCTGACAATTCCCTGGTTTTTACAACATGAAACACAACATCATCATCTGCAATAACCAGATGATATTAAATATACATAATAATACTTATTCAGCTTAAAATTACAACGAAATTTAAAATCTAAGAACAACACCAAGATATTTACGAACCTAACAACAAAAATTTAGTGCTTTTAGCTTTAAACTCCATCAATGTATATCTTCGACAATCGCCATGAACTCCACGGAAGTACTCATTGCATCAACATCAGGATTTATAGAAACCTGATCTCTCGTGAACAGACCAAGATGCAGTACATGAAAACACTTCTTCAGCTGTTGAAGAGTAGCCCTGTCCTCATATACTTAATCCTTAACTTTGTTCATAAAGAGATGTTTTAAACCAAACTTTATGCTTCTTTTAATACAAAAAAGGCAAGAAAGACCATTACTCTAGTAAGATAAAATCTTATCTTACAGCAGTAGCAGATCCTTTCTTGCGTTTAGTAGGAACTACTGCGGCTTCTACATCATCATCATCATCTGCCCAGAGATATATAATCATCATTTAGTCACGAGCAAAAATTATTTTAAATGTACATTTAAAAATATTTCTTTGTGTTTAATTTAACTTTATGCTTCTTTTAATACAAACCTATAATAACCCGCAGCAGATTGTATCAATTTGAAACAACTGTGATTAGACTGAAATATAAAGCGAGAATTAGAGTATATCACTTCAAAATTAAAAACTCAAAATCTCAAAATTGGAGTAGCAAAAAACACATACTTTAAACGATGTTGGAACAATGATACTGGAAACAACCGTAGAACAATCATCATCATCATCTGCAGCAGATCATTCACAATCATCATTTAGTCACAACTCAGATAACAAAACTTTAGTAAAAATCAAAAACAAAAACACATACCATGATCAAGGCAAACCACATATCACCAATTTTTTTTCTTCTAAAAGTGGGTCAGAGAGAGTTTCAGTTTTCTCTTATCCTTTATGAACAAATGCCGAGTATTGAGAAGAAGAGATTTGAGGGAGAGATACATATCGTCCGTTCATAAAATAAAATGACCCATTAGTTATGGTGAGGAAGAGATACATGTCTAATTCTTGTGAAAGATTGATGTATTATGTGGTATATGAAGAAATCTTGTTAGCTAAATTGAGCATAATATGAGTTTACTTAATGTTTTGTGGTGTTGATGAATGAAAACATGAAGTAGGAAGTGAAGCATGATATACTTGTACATTAAGCTTAAATAGTGGTACGCACGCCAAGCGTTCAATGAAATTTCTAGGTGAGATCATTAGAGGATATTGAATGTAACTAATAGATGGAAAAGTAATATTCCTACAACAACAGTTTTCAAAACCCGAGCTCCGCGAACCATCATAAAATAAAATGACCTTGTGTATGCATCTATCACAAGACCAGTTTTCAAAACCCGAGCTCCGCGAACCATCATAAAATAAAATTTCAGCTTTGGAAGTAATACGCGTGTCTGTAGGTCCCTAAATCCCGTTGGATCTTAACAAGACAGATAATCTATCAAGGGTGCGGAATCCCCTTGATTGATCTTCGAACCCAGAAACAAGAATAAGTAGAAGAACAAGAACTCGAACACACAAACACACAAACTTCCAAACTGATCTTCTGTGATTATCAAACCCTTATAAGTGTTTTACAATCACTAAGATCTACAAGAACCCAAACAGCCGATTTCTGTTTTGTTCTTCACCTCTCAAACTTGAATGCTCTCTCAAGTTATCTAAAGTGTCTCTAGTGTCTAACCTTAAACATGTAGCAAGAGGTTGTTTATATACTACAACCTCCTATACACGAATTGGGCTCTGGCCCGTATTACATTTGTTCATATAAACTTGGGCCTAATAGACTTGTTACAAACTTGGACTGATTGGGCTTCATAGAGCTCGTTTTTCTTTAAGTCTTCATGATCCAATCTTCTGTTTAATATCCAAAGACCAATCCAAAGCTGTTGTCATATAACATGCACCAACAAACTCCCCCTTGACAATAGCTTGCAAAGGAAACTTTAGTCTTCAGAATCTCACAGTCTTTGGTCTTTGGATAGCGTCAGCTTCAACATGAATTCTGTCTTTGTCAGCAACATCTTTGTCAGCAACAGACTCCCCCTAAGCTGATGCATCCAATCACCAAATCTTCCAAGTTTTGAGTCAGCATTCAATGTAAGTCTTCACAGCATCCACTCTGCATTGTAGAAGGAGGATTCTACCAAGCAGCAACAAACTCCGCCTCTCTTCACAGCAACTTCTCAACAACAACTGCTTCAATCTGTGTACTATAAAACAAACATCTCGAGAAACCATAAGAATTTTTCAACATAGTTAAAGAATTATTATTATACAAGAGATAGTTAAACTGTATCAGATTAAGCATTTTCCAATTAAGCACCAACACGCACAAATTTTTAACAAACACCATATAACCTGCATGATTTAAAAAATTTTGAACCCACTTTCTAACACAGTCTCCCCCTTTGGGTAACAACTCCTCCAAGAATAACAGTTTTCCGTACATTAAGAATTTTAACAGAAAAAGACACTATTTTTGGATTTTTATATTTTCAAATGTAAAGACTGAAAGCAGTAAAGAAATATTTACAGACATTCTTTTTGCGAGTTTCGAGGGTAAGAGAATCATATCAGTGTGCGGTCATGTCAAAACGCTCTTGTTGTTCTTTTAGTTAACATTTAGATAAGCATCCTATAACGATTATCGGTATTGTTGTCCACATAAGCTCAACTTATCATATGTAATCATGGCGAGAGGATACGTTAAGGTATGATTTATACTTACCGACCGGTGTTCATCCACATCACGACACATTCCCGTATCAAGGTATGCACGAGGGTTCATCTTACCGGTGAGTATACCGATTATCATCTGTTTGACCGTATATGATGTGAGAAACTCACTTATTTTGATTGAAAACAAGCCCTATGTGATAGAATCACTTATTGATGAGGAACTTGATTTTCAGATGCATGAGGGCACAGAAGCAAGTCCGTGAACAGGTCAGTACTTTCGTACAGCAGAGAGACGAACTTGACTCCCAGAAAATTGTGATATTTTATCACTTATTTTGGGGACATGTGATTGTTGATCACTTATTGAGGTCGAATGCAATATGTACACGTATGTATGATATCATGGAAGATCTAGACTTGCGTCCCCGTTATTTTTCGGTAAAAGATACAACCATGATACCCAGATGATAAGCAGCATAAAGACCGAATATCTCAGAACCTCGTCAATCTCTCAAACGAAATTTCGGTACTAAGACCATATGCCAATGAATGGTTCCCACCTGGTCTTTAGTCGATTTAAGTTTATATCACCCTGCACACTTTAAAATGATTGTGAGCCTACCGATACATCTTATATAGAGCTGCTTAGCATATTTCATTTAAGGTTTAAAGAGGTTTAGACAGACCACTGATGTACTATCATTTTCTCTTTTGCTCGCCAGGAAACTCATTTTTGCTTTTCTATTGTTTTTGTGTTTTTGAAATTTTTCGATGTTTTTGTATTTTTGATTTTTAAGAAAAACAGTAAACTATTTACAAAAATTCTTATGAAAAACCAGTTATTCAGGATTCCTCATCCCATTGAGTTCGACTAAGTGTTCAAAGCGAGCTCGATCAAAAGCTTTTGTGTAAAGATCAGCAAGGTTATCTTCTGTGTCGACTCGGTGCAATTCAATTAAACGTTTTTCAGCACAATCCCGTATAAAGTGATGACGTATGTCAATGTGTTTAGTTCTACTGTGCTTTACGGGATTGTTTGTGATTGATATAGTGGCATTATTATCTATCATAATAGGAGTACGAGTGAAATCCAAACCGTAATCGCGCATCTGCTGTTGGATCCAGAGAACCTGAGAGCAACAGCTACCCGCAGCAATATATTCAGCTTCACACGTAGAGGTAGACACACAGGATTGCTTCTTGCATTGCCAAGACACGATCCTGCCTCCTAAGAACTGACAACCACCCGTTGTAGACTTCCTGTTTGATTTGCATCCTCCAAAGTCTGAATCAGTGTAAGCAACGAACCTCAAATCACTATCAGCTGGATACCACAACCCAAGTTTAGGTTTCCCCTTCAAGTAACGAAGAATCCGCTTCACTGCTTTCATATGTGACTCCTTTGGATTTGCCTGATATCTGGCACACAAGCATACGGCAAACATGATGTCGGGTCTTGAAGCAGTCAAGTACATTAGAGAACCAATCATCGCCCTGTATTGAGTTGGATCAACATCTTCAGTGCTTTCATGATCTGGGCCGAGATTGTGGTTTTCACAAATGGGTGTGTTGAAAGTAGAGCAATCATTCATTTTGAATCGAGCCAAAATGTCATACACATACTTTGTTTGATGGATAAACATCCCATCCTCCTTCTGTTCAACTTGTAAACCTAGAAAGTAAGACAGCTCACCCATAGCACTCATTTCAAACTTGCTCTTCATCACCTGTTCAAATTCCTTACACATGTTTTCGTCAGATGACCCAAAAATGATGTCATCCACGTATACCTGTACCAGCAGAAAATCTTCCTTCTTTCTCTTAATGAACAGTGTACTGTCAATCTGACCTCTTTCAAAACCATTCTTGACCAGATGTGTAGACAGTGTCTCGTACCACGCCCTGGGAGCTTGATGTAACCCATACAAAGCCTTATCAAGTTTGTACACTCGATCTGGATAGTCTGGATCAACGAACCCATCTGGTTGTGAGACATACACCACTTCTTGGACTTTTCCGTAAAGAAATGCACTCTTCACATCTAGTTGGTAAACTTTGAAGCCCTTGAAAGAAGCAAAAGCCAGAAACAAACGAATTGCCTCCAACCTCGCCACTGGTGCAAACACCTCATTGTAATCAATCCCCTCTTGCTGATTAAAGCCTTTGACAACCAACCGAGCTTTGTTGCGTGTGACAATACCTCTTTCATCTTTCTTGCACCTAAATACCCATTTAGTGCCAATCTCTCTCTCACCTTTTGGAAGGTCCACCAATTCCCAAACCTTCAACTTAGCAAACTGGGCCAATTCCTCTTGCATAGCTTCAACCCATGAATTGTCTTTAAGAGCCATATGAATGTTCTTCGGCTCCTCTTGGGAAATAAAGCAACTATACAAGCACTCGTTCACTATCCCAGTCTTCTCAATCGAGACAAATAACCCAGAATTTTCTGCTATGCTTCTTCTCGTCTGAACACCTACAGTAGGATCTCCCAGTATCATATCAACAGGATGATCTCTATTTGCTCGTGTAGTAGCAACAGCATCGACTTCTAGATTATCACCCAGGTTTGATCCAACCTCCCCCTGAATATTCTGATTTGCAAACGGATTAATGAAATCCTCCCCCTGGTTGGGTTCAGAGTCACTATCGCTTGAATCAGGATTAGCAGCACCTTGGGAAGTTTCCGGAGCATCTGACATATCTACATTCGATCTAGGCATAAATTCACCTTCATCGTCTTCACTTATCACTGTTTGAATCAGCTGAGAAGTATCTGCATCAGAAACCTCAGGAATATTAAATGATTTAAACACACTGTCATAATCATATAATATCGCAGGACCAGTCGTTGATTGTTGAGGTTTGTAAGAAGTAATTTCTACATTGAAAACAATCTCAATTTTCCCAGTTTTTAGATTAAAAACCCTTTTATTCGGTGTGCCAGGCACGTAGCCTAGAAAGTAGCCTTCATCTGCCACCTCACCGAATTTTTGTTTATCTTTGTTTCGCACAATGGTGCAGGGTAATCCAAATGGTTCAAAGCCTGTTAAGTTTGGTTTTTCATTAAACATTAACTCATGACAAGTTTTGTTAAAACGTTTAACGGTCAACACTTTGTTTAGGACGTAGCAAGCTGTATTCACAGCTTCTCCCCAGAAAAGAACTGGTAGCTTTGAATCTGAAAGCATCGTCCTAGCGGCTTCAATCAACGTCCTGTTTTTCCTCTCAGCGACTCCATTTTGTTGAGGAGTGTAAGGAGCGGAATATTGATGTTCAATTCCCTTTCGAAGACAGTAGAGATCCAGAATCTGATTCTTGAACTCCGTGCCATTATCACTCCTTATCCTCTTAATCCTTGCATCATGGACGTTTTCCAATTTCGTAAAAAGATCTATCAGCATCTCCGCTGTCTCATCTTTTGTACCTAAAAAGAAAACCCATGAATAACGTGAGTAGTCATCAGTGACAACAAGACAATAGTACTTTCCACCTATGCTCCTCACGTTCACTGGACCGAATAAATCCATGTGAAGTAAATCATAAGGGGCATTAATGGAATTTACTGTTTTAGACTTATGAGGTTTCTTGTGTTGTTTTCCCTTTTGACATGGAAGACATTTATCTTCCACTTGAAACCTCAGCAATGGAACCCCTTTCACTAGCTCATTTTTAATGATATAATTCATTTTGCGGTAGTGAATGTGAGCCATGCGTCTGTGCCACAACATTGATTCAGCTTCAGATGCTTTTGACAGTAAACACGCCACCGCAGCAGTTGGATCCTTGGCACCCATGTCCATGACATAAGTATCATTTTTCCTTGGTGCACGCATAACTATCCAATCGTCCGGAATGACCAAACCCGGTTTCAACACCAATGCCTCAGTATTTGTAAAATGGACCGAGTGACCCTTGTCGCAGACTTGTGACACGCTCATCAGATTGTGTTTAAGCTGCTCAACATAGTTCACTTTGTCCAAAGTGATCTTCCCATTCGTCACTTTTCCTCGTCCAGTAATCTTACCACCTTTAGCACCAGCAAAATTTACATGTCCACCATCAAATTCTTCAAAATCAGAAAATAATCTCGCATCCCCTGTCATGTGCCTGGAGCAGCCACTATCAACATACCATAAGTTGATAATCCTCCTTAGCAGCTCCTGCACACACCAACCGAAAGATTAGTTAGATTGGGGGACCCAAGCCTTAATGGTCTTGGGTCTTCCAGATTCATCAACTACAGGAACATCCATCCAGTATCCATCACTCCTAGCTGGAGTCTTGGATCTTGGGTCTGTTGATGGAAATGGGGCATGATTTCCATAAGGTCTCTGGTCCTGAGGGTACCTATTTGAGTTTGGACTATGTGACCTTTGAAAATTTTGATTTTGATTCCAAGAACCTTGATTGTAATTTCTAAAGCCATTGTTATAAAAAGTTCGACCACCATTATTTCGGTATCGATTTTGATATTGACCTTGACTTCTGAAATTATTTGAATTTTGATTATTCATTCTTGGTGAGTTACTTCTAGGTCTTTCATATCTGCCTGATGTAGATTTAGGCTGAAATCTTGGTTGATTTCTTTGGAAACGAGGAACTTGTGGAGTTCCTTTTTCAGCCTTATCTACACCACTAGCAACACCCGGTTGTTGCTTTGGAGCAGATTTCTTTGGAGAATTTGAGACTTTCTCCTCATTATCACCTTGCTTCTCAGGTGATTTCCCTCTTTGTTTCTCACTAACTTGTGCTTCAACCTTTTTGTTAGGACAGCAGCTAGCTACATGTCCCTTTGTGTGACATTTGAAGCACGATCTCTTATTCGAAGACTTCTTAGTTGAAGCCTTTGAACTAGATTCTGTTTTTGATGATGATGCCTTAGAAGGATTTTGCTCAGTTTGCTTAATTTCAGATTTTTCTATGTTTTTGTTTCTAGCAAACTCTACATTTGATACCTTTTCAATAACAGCTGTTTCGGTTTTCATATCACTTCCTTGAACAAAATTAACCTTTTTAACAAAAGTTTGATTATTGTTTTTAGAAGGTGTATTTTTCTTTTTCAAAACAGGTTTGCTGTTATTTTCCTTCTTAGCATCATTATCTTCAAACACATCACCTTGACTGGATGTGAAACTACTTGGTGATGTTGACAGACAGTCTGTAAGCTCATCCTCATCAGGTAGGAAAGAATAGTCATGACTAAGAGGAGGTGGGACTTCATTAAATCCCTGGAATCCCACACTTGTCTTGTCATTACTCTTCTTTAACCCACCCATCATGTGTTTCATAACAAAAGTAGAATCCCTGAATTGACCTAATTTCTTTTCAAGTTCAACAATTTTGAGTTGTGCATCTGACAACTCTTTGCTTTTTTCAGAAATCTCTTTTGTTTTCTCAGCCATCATGTCATGAGCTAAGTCTATGACTTGAAGTTTTTCGTTTAGTTTGCTGGTTAAAACTTCAATTTCAGCTTCATAGCCTTTAATCTTTTTCAAATATGATGACTCGTTTCTTTTAGCAAAGAAATTTGATTCTTTTACATTAGACATTTCGCTCACAAGACTTTTGTTTTGAGTTGACAATTTGTCAACTTCACCCTGTAGTTCACGACACTTTAAGCAAACAGAAGTGGCAGAGTTACTTACCTCTCCTGTCGATTTGTCTGAGTTGGCCATGAGAGCAGCAAGTTGAGCTTCCATTCTTTTGATGATTTCATCTTTCTCATCAGCTTCCATTTCATGCTCAGACTCAGGCTTATCCTCTTCAGCATCTGTTTTCTGATCAGCCTTATCTTCCTCAACTTCACTCTTCTTCTCAACTTTAGCCTCATCTACTGTAGCTTCACCATCATTGACTGGAGTGATCTCTGCCATGAATGCTTGAGTGACATTTTCATCATTTTCTAAGTGAATGCTCCAGTCATATGAGCCTTCTCTTGCAGTAGATATCAACGCCCTTGAGTTAGAGTTAGAGTTAGAGTTGTTTGAAGCATTCCGATTGTTTGAACTTTGATTCGTATTCTCATGCTTTTGTTTTTGACATTCCCTAGCGAAATGACCATAACTCTGACAGTTAAAGCACCTGACTTTGGTTTTGTCAAAACCTACGCTCTTTCCTACAAACTTCCTTCCAGTTCTGTTCATGAACCTCTTCACACGTCTCGAAATCATGGCCATCTGCCATTGTAGATCCATTTCTTCTAGATCATCAGGGTCAATCTGATCATAATCTTCATCAAAAGTGGCAGGATCAGATATTTTCCCTTGAATGTAGTTCTCATAAGACGCAACAAAAGAAGCAAGTAGAGCAAGATGTCCTTCAGCAGACTTCACACTCATAGGCATTGACTTTGCACTACTACTTTGCTTTGAAGTTGATGTTCTCTTGACTCCTGTTGATCCTCCTGCAGCAGCTACAAAACACACATCACCATCCTCATTCACTGTGACCTGCTCCTTATCACACGAAAGAAATGCAGTTGCAGAGTCGCTAGAAGCATCATGAGGTGAAGAAGATGTAAGCCCATTGTATATCCCTGGATCTTGAACCTGATCATAACCAGTGTCCTTTTTCTTCATGCTAAGCTCATAAGCTCTAAGCTTTCCAACTACTTCTTCCAATTCCTTCGTGTCATAGTCTGCTTCTCCCTTAATCATGAGAGTGTAGATATCCCATTTAGCCGGTAGAGCATCAAGCAGCTTGTCATTTTTCTCAATGTCAGTATAGCAATCTATATCATAATTATCCAGTTCTGACATCAGATGGTAGTATCGAGTGATGACGTCTTCAAGTGACTCATTCTTCATGTACTTGAATACAGCAAACTGCTTCTTCAGTAGATCAACTTTGTTCTTCTTGACATCAGGATTTCCCTCATATCTCTTCTCTAGTGCATCCCACATTCCCTTTGAAGTAGTGTACTTCTTAAAGGTATGCTTGATGCCATCAGGTAAAGACATTTTAATGGCTGCCAAGGCTCTCTTCTCAGCCTCATACATTTTCTTTTGTTCGGCATCCATATCAACGTAAGCAGTTATACGTTGTCTTCCCTCAAACTCATGAGTTGGGTTCACATACCCATCGTCTATGCATATCCACATACGCGTGTCCTGGTACTCAACAAAAGATTGAAACCTATCCTTCCATGTCAAGTAGTTCTCCACCTTCATCATCTTAGGTGGTTTGTTCGTCGTGCCTACCTCATGTTCCATCCTTAAGAGTTCGTTCAATTTAGACATGTTCGACATTTCAACGTAACTGACTGATAAAACCGTACAAAATTTTTCCGAACACAGTGGTTACCAAATTACACCGTTAGAATCGTCTCGAAAAGACGAATCCAATTTTTTTTTTTTTTTTTTTTTTTGTCGTAAAAATCCCACGAGTTCAACGGTACAAACGGCTTCTTCAGATGTGTTACAGATTGTTCTCTAAATACGAAACACTGAAAAAATTCCTACGCTTGCCTTTCAAAATTCCACCACTTGTGAATCACACAAGATAGGATCGCACAAGACCCTTTGAGACGCACAAGGTCTTCTGGATCGCACAATCCACCAACTTTGGGCCAAACAGTCACTTTAATGGGCCTGGGCCTGATCGCACAAGTTTCTGGTTCGCACAAGCTGACTTCGGATCGCACAAGAGCTCCAGACGCACAAGATATCCAAACGCACAAGTTCTCCAAACGTACAAGAACTCCAAACGTACAAGACCTCCAAACGCACAAGCTTAGAAATTTCAAATTTTGAATATTAACAGATCGCACAAGAGCTGATTGGGCCACCCAGCCACCCAATCACGAAACAGCAGCAGCAGTCAACAACAGCAGCTGACAATCCGGTCGCACAAGCAAAATCTCAATCAACACTTCTTTCCTTACACGAAATCCAAGCAAAAGTCTCCTACAAACACGAAAATAATCAAAACAATAATCAAAACAGATTAAAATACACGAATTTAAGCTGTTCTTCAAGTGTTCTTCCTGTTCTTCAAGTGTTCTTCGCAAAAATCCAGAAAATTTAACACGAAATTTTCAAACAAACCAACTCAACCACAACCACCAACTACCAAATCAGATCAAAACTTCAGAATTTTGATCTGTTCTTCCTTGTTCTTGCTGTTCTTCACGAAAATTATGAATGAGACACCAAAAATTTTTCAACCGAAAAACAACTTGAATCTTGAATCCAGATCTTCAGTCTTGAACCACGCTCAAGAGCAAATGCTCTGATACCAAATGTAGGTCCCTAAATCCCGTTGGATCTTAACAAGACAGATAATCTATCAAGGGTGCGGAATCCCCTTGATTGATCTTCGAACCCAGAAACAAGAATAAGTAGAAGAACAAGAACTCGAACACACAAACACACAAACTTCCAAACTGATCTTCTGTGATTATCAAACCCTTATAAGTGTTTTACAATCACTAAGATCTACAAGAACCCAAACAGCCGATTTCTGTTTTGTTCTTCACCTCTCAAACTTGAATGCTCTCTCAAGTTATCTAAAGTGTCTCTAGTGTCTAACCTTAAACATGTATCAAGAGGTTGTTTATATACTACAACCTCCTATACACGAATTGGGCTCTGGCCCGTATTACATTTGTTCATATAAACTTGGGCCTAATAGACTTGTTACAAACTTGGACTGATTGGGCTTCATAGAGCTCGTTTTTCTTTAAGTCTTCATGATCCAATCTTCTGTTTAATATCCAAAGACCAATCCAAAGCTGTTGTCATATAACATGCACCAACAGTGTCCGATGCTTCCGTTTCGTTGTCGGTGCGTTCATTCGGTCGCATTTTCGTTCTCGTTTGCGTTTTGTGACGTACGGAAGCACAATAAATTCACAAAATTAAATTCATAAATATATAATATTCATAGAAAATCCGTATCTGTTGGCATTGTCAGTATTTCGTTCGGTTTCAGTTCGTTACCGTTTAACGTTTCGCAGATTTTTCCGCAGATCATCATACACGTACTGTAATGTCGGATAGACGTTCCTAGGCATCCTAAAGGCCTAATTAAATCTATTTACATCTTAAGCACTATTTATTATCCTCCCAATGTTTTTTAATCACGTAATTAGGAGCCGTAAATTTCCGGTTGTCACAAAGAGTCTAAGATATGTTTTTGGGCAAAAGGAATTAAATATGAGACAGAGACGTTGGATGGAAATTCTTAGTGATTATGATTGTGATATCCAGTATCATGTAGGAAAAGCTAATGTAGTAGTTGATACTTTAAGTCGAAAGTATCATGAAAATCCGAATCGAGTACGCTATCTCAGATTAAATCTACAGATAGATTTAAATGAGCAAATTAGAGAGATACAAGAAACAACAATCAAGGAAGATGCTGAAGGATTAAAAGGAATGATTAAGGAATTAGAACAACGAGTAGATGGAATTTAAAGATTCCATAAGAAAAGGATCTGGATACCTATTCAAAGAAACCTAAGAAACCAAATTTTAGAAGAAGCCCATAAGTCTAAATATACGATACATCCCGGTAGTGATAAGATGTATCAAGACTTAAGAAAGAATTTTTGGTGGATAGGAATGAAAAAGGATATAGCAAACTATGTTGCTAAATGTCTAACCAGTTCACAGGTTAAAACTGGGCATCAGGAACCCTCAGGGTTATTGCGGCAACTAGAAATGCCAATATGGAAATGGGAATTGATAACAACGGACTTTGTTACCAAATTACCTAAGACACAAAAAGGTAATGATACAATCTGGGTGATTGTAGACAGATTGACCAAATCTGCTCATTTCTTACCTATGAAGGAAACTTTCAGTATGAAACAATTAGCCAAGTTATATGTAAATGAAATAGTTTCATTACATGGAATTCCTTTATCCATTGTGTCTGATAGAGATAGCCATTTTACATCTCATTTTTGGATAAGTTTCCAAAAAGCAATGGGAACCAGGTTAAATCTAAGCACAACTTATCATCCTCAAACAGATGGACAAAGCGAAAGGACAATTCAGACAATGGAGGATATGCTTAGAGCCTGTGTAATTGATTTGGGAGGAAATTGGGACAATCATTTGCCGTTAATAGAATTTTCCTACAATAACAACTATCATACCAGTATCAACGCTGCACCGTTTGAAGCACTTTATGGAAGAAAGTGCCGAACTTCAGTCTGTTGGGCAGAGATTGGAGAAAGGCAACTATCTGGACTAGAGATAGTACAAGAAACAACGAACAAGATTATTCAAGTTAGGGAAAGATTAAAAGCAGTACAGGATCGTCAAAAGAGTTATGCAGATAACAGACCAAAGCCTTTGGAATTTCAAGTTGGAGATAAGGTATTGTTAAAAGTATCTCCATGGAAAGGAGTGGTCAAATTTGTTAAAAGAGGAAAGCTAAGCCCCAGGTATGTTGGACCTTTTGAGATTATCAAATGAATAGGACCAGTAGCCTATCAGCTACAACTGCCAGAGAAAATGGCATGAATACATGATGTGTTTCATGTATGTAATCTCAAGAAATGCGTAGCAGACGAATCATTAGCAATATCTATCCAGGACATAGAAGTAAATGAGAAGCTTAAGGTTGTAGAGAAACCACTTCAGATTGAAGATAGAAAGATCAAGAATCTCAAACACAAGACATTAGTTCTGGTCAAAGTAAAATGGGATTCCAAGAGAGGACCAGAATATACATGGGAACTCGAGCCAGAAATGCAATAAAAATATCCACACATGTTCCAGTAGATCTCGAGGATGAGATTTAAAACAAGGTGGGGAGGATATAACAACCCTCGAAAACACCCCTAAATGCCCTAAAATACACCCCGTATACGAGAATCGAACCCCTTTAACCTTAATTTTAATAAAAATCAAATAAAACAAGAAATACATGTCGCTCGCGGGGCACGAACAAGTTCACCAGGTGGCTCGCGGGGAGCGACAACCCCTTGATAGCCGGCAGATCCTTGAGCCACATGTCAAAGCATGTGGCAGATCTAGGTTGTGAGAAGGCAACCCTAGCCGTAGCTAGGGTGCCCCTCGCGGTCTGCGAAGGAATGAGAGCCAGGGCTCGCTGGGCGCGAGCCTCTGGCCTCAGTCTTTCTCGTTCATTTTCTTTCACTCTCAAAGCCCCTATTATAGCTAAACGCCGCTCGATATTATACCCCTGAAACACGAAGCTCTGCCACGTTGTAAGTATTTTAACCTTCGATCAATAATTCGTTACCCTACCCGATTGATATAGGGCTCCGTAACGTATGTCGAGGCTCTGCCTGACTAAGTTCGTTGGAGTTCTGTCTCGTGTTGTATGGCTAATGTGATTTGGGTTATCTTACTGACACATGTGCATCGTTTATTTTTAATAGATAATAACCAGGAACACCACTAGGAAGCTATAGAAACACCTAAGCTTACAATCTGAGTCATTCTCTTTTTCTAACAAACTGTTTTACCAAAATCTCAAATGTTTTAAATTATACTTTGATGCGTGTCGTGTGTTATAGGTTTTTATATATATTTTAAGCCCTTTTAAACTTTTTTAGCTAAGTTTTAAATTTATAAAACACGATATTTACTAACACTAAACACACATATGGGCAAGTGCACCCATCGTGGACGTAGTATAGTGTTGGTAAAATACCGAGGTCGTCCAAGGACACAAGTGCTTTTAGTACCGGTTTATCCTCAACGTCTAATCAAATCAAAAGTTAGAAAAAAAGGTTTTTAAACTAGAAAAATAAAACTAACTAAAATGCTGAAAAATAAAATAAAAGTAAAAACAGATAGACAAGATGAATCACTTGGATCCGACTCGTGTGTAGTGTAACCTTTGATTATTTCCGCACTTTTGCACTTTTTAAGAGATTATCTTAGTTATTGTAGTAGGCCCCTCTTTTGAAGGTGACATTATCCTCAACCCAGTAGTTTGAGTCAGCAAGGATACAATCCTAAAGGGTCGGATTATTGAAAGATAATTAATTAAGTTATTAATGCATATTGTGGTAGGCCCCTCTTTTGAAGGTGACGTTACCCTCGGCTAAGTAGTCTGAGTCAGCAGGGATACAGTCCTAAGTAGCCGGGTTAAAGTTTTAATAGTAGCTTACTTATGAGGGGATCAAAGAGTTTGGACCCCCGCCATCCAATACCAGTGGGTATTGAAGGAGGTCCTACTAAATTTGACCCAGGTCCTTTGCAGGATCTATACACTGAACAATGGCAAGACTCTTACCAAACCGTTCCCTTAACCCCCGACCAGGTAGCCAACATATCTCCATATAGACCGTGGAGATATGAATGGTGAAAATCTTTTATTTTTTATAGACAGTAAAATAATGCCAAGACACCACGGACAAACGATAAGGAAGAATCACCTTCAACATAAGAAACTAGTTATTAAAGTCATTAATACATAAGCAAATAAAAAGTGCGAAAAGATTAAAAATAAAAAGTATTACACTAAACACTTGTCTTCACCAAGTGATGTAAGAGACTTAGGCAAACATGGCCTTTGATTGTCAAGAACTCTTACGATCAATCTTGGATCCCGAGACGACTCACACACTCTATGATGGATGATGGATGATGGTGGTGGATGATGGTGGGTGGTGGGTGAAGTGTGAGAGAGGTGGTGCCAAGGGATGGTTTTCAAATGAGCCAAGCACCCCTATTTATAGCCTGAACAGTAGCTCGGGCACGGCCCCGTGTCCATCCTCCTTCTCTTTCTTCATTAAATGCAGTTTGTCTGCATTAGTTAACCACGCCCCCGTGTCCGCTGAGCACGACCCCGTGTGTAGAAGCGTATCTGTACTATCAAGATTTCCCTAGATTCTGCGAAACTTAGAGTTACCACGGCCCCGTGTCCGCTGAGCACGCGATAGAAGCTTCTACAACTTTGTCTTTTTTGCTGACACTTGGGCACGCCCCCGTGCTCATTGAGCACGAGGCGTGTTTAGCCTTCTGTTCTCTTGTTTTGCTTGGGAAGATGCTGTCGGGGAGGTCGGGCATGCCACGCTTGTTCCTTTTCTTGTATTTATGTTAGATTTAGCTGCCTTTTTGCTTCTTTTGTTCATTTGAGCTCATTTAATCCTGAAAATACAAAAGGAAGACAAAAACACACTTTTTCCAACATTAGTACTAAAAAAAAGTTAGTTTTATGCCACAATTGATGTACTTTATATGTTTCATTTTGTGTACATCATACTTACAGTGATTGAGTCTATGTATTCTACAATTGATGCCGGTATGTGGGGTTTTGTATACACTACTACTAATCTGTTACTATTGGACTACGAGTTAGCCAATGAGTAACATGACCACAGTCATGGAACTGTGAACATGACAAATACTGAATAAGTATATTGGTAGATATAAACATTGTAATCGCTCTCAATACTGTAAAGTTATAAAAGCTTGTTTTGATTAAACTGGGATGCACTCGCCAATATTTCTTGCTGATAAAATCTTTTTAAAAATGCATTCCAGATAACTTAATGTGAAGCTAATAGAAGCCAGCCGGGGAGCACTAAAGGCTAAAGAAGTGGCTATAAAAGTTACCTAAATAAAAAGTAGATTTTGTTTTCCATAATTAGGGTTTATCCATATAAATGTGTTATCAATGAAACATGGGTTTTTATCTCATTTATTTAGTATAAAAGTTTGGTGTTTATAACTCTGAAATTATTTTCCTAACTACGGTATTGGTGTTTTAATTCCGCTGCCAAATTAATAAACACCGATACCACTTGACTAGTTTGCGGCTTCTGCTCCCGGGGTAGGGGACGGGGGCTGCGGCGGAATCGAACCCAGGACCTATTGGTCGTAAAGTCTTATCCTACCCCCAAGATACCACTAGGCTATAAAGTCATGGACAAAAAACATTATTAATTATCGAGAGGAAGCTCAATCCAATAGGAAAGAGACGGTTATGTTGTTATACATCGACAATTGTAAGTGTATCATATATTAAGTCGAAAAAACATAATTAGGCTATTTATATTTGTTTGTGACATGTATTAATGGAATGGCAGCTGGAATTTATTTTGAAGACGGAAAAAACAAAAGAAAAAAAACGTTTGCAACTTTAAAAGCACATTTGAGGGAAGTGGTCTGTTGGATTTAAAAGCATTCAATATTATAATAAACCCAATGATTGAAAACAAGCATTTTTACCTAATATGCTTCGATTTGGAAACCGCAAAGGTTGAAGTGATTGATAATATGCGTAGTAATAAGGGGTTTTATACGATGACGGTGGGAACAAAGTTTAAAGAGATAGGGTCTCCATGTAAAGTGGTACGTATAGAAATTAGTTTAAATATTTTTATGAATAGGGATATCGGTTTATGAAGATGGGTAACATTTGGTGTTGTTATGTATTGCAGAAACAATATATGACTAGGTATTTGAAAGTTGTTGAACATCCGATCGCATCGCGCATGGAGAAAGCAAAGCTGACAAGGAAGAAGTTAGAATGGGCAACAAATGACAACTTCAACGATTGCGGGGTGTTTGCTATGTGACATATGGATATGTATAAAGGGAGTGGTGAGAAGTTTGAATGCGGCTTCAACACACATAAAGAGATTCAAAATATGCAACTTAAGAACATGAGGATGAAGATAGCAACAAAATTGTTGTTATCAGAGGCAAATGTGTACAACGGATCTGTTATGAACCTGGCAAAAGAAACGATACATGGGTTGACAGATAAAAAAAGTTCAGAAGATGTTAGACGAAGAGGCATTGAAACAAGAGGAGTGTTGGAATATGCTTAGCAAAAGGAAAGAAGAGCGGAAAGTATGAGGTTATGAACGATTACGACTGATATATGTGGGTGGTTCGTGGACATGCAACTCATAAATACAATTTTAATTTTATTTTTTTTCCTTTTCTGATTTGATGTCTTTTGATGGTATTATGTGGGTAGCTTTTGTGACGATAATGTTTGATATTTGGAGTTTGAGTTACTAATGTTTTATGCACATGTGCATAGTTATGGTTAACTTTACATGGTGGTTGTTGGGTTTAAATTATATTTAACGGTTCAGGTATATTAGTAGTATATAACGTGTTACATGTGGTTTTGTTCATTAACATATGATGTATTATGTTGTTTGGTAAAGGAAATGTTGGGTGTGCACATGTGCATAAATTGATACAACGTACATATTCGTAGTATGTAATGCTAATTTAGGATGTAATTTGTTGTTTGGTATAGTTTACGTTGGTGGTGCATACATGTAATAAGTTTTGTTTATCGGATTAGGTGGTTACTTATGATAAGGGTGTTATAACATGTTAATGTTGGCAATGCACATGTGCATTAATAAAAATAATAAACATGTCGGTAATGATTGTGAATAATTTGAAAATATTGTATGTTTGTTCATAGCATAATACATATGTGGTACTTTATTTCGTATGGGATACCACATTACATATGTTGATGTACATGTTTATTAAAATGGAATTTTATGTAGATAAAATATGTATGGATGCACATGTGCATTATTTGAAATAGTAACCATATGGGGTGCAACTACATATGTTGATGTATATGTATATGAAAACATATCTTTTATGTAGTTAAAAATATGCATGGATGCACATGAGCATTATTAGAAACAGTTACCATGTGGGTTAAACAGAAAACATGTATGCACATGTGATTTTTTTGTCGAAACAGTAACGAGGTTGGTAATGTATGTTAGGTGGCCCATAATAAAATTACACACAAGTTGGTAATGTATGTTAGGTGGTCAATAATAAAATTACATACGATTATGTCTAATAAGTAATTGATAACAAAGTATCATGATCTCAGTCATAACATATGTAAAACGCATACTACATATGCATATAGTACAAAACGATTGTGAAAAAAAACATAATAAAAAACGACCAGTGATTGGAAATTGTTTATCGTCATATATAGGTTAATCAAGAATCGTCGACTGGTTTGGTTGCTTTACGAAGTCTAGTTTGAACGTCTACGAGTCTGCTCAGGTTCATGCATGTATGTAGGATCTTCAGGATCATCATCAGTGTCATTGAGATCAACATCATCAGAACAGGAATTAGGTTCATCATCAGGGGGACCGGGAGTCCAACAACAATATCAGCAGCACGTTTAGCTGCTCGTGCAGCAAGTTTGGCAACCTTGATTTTTTCGCACTTGCGTGAATCATGGTCGAAAACATATTTGTTGCACTTAGTACATAAACGTGCAGCCTTTATTCGCTTCTCTTTGACTTTTTGACCGGGACTGGTCCGTTGTTCTTTGGTCCCACACCCTTTGTTTCTAATACCTTGAGGAGGATGAACGTGCGTGCTTAAATTTGCAAGTAGGTTTAATATATCACTGATGTTTGCAGTTTTTTGGTTGGATCGAGACTGAAGTTCATAAGGGAATGCTTCAAATATGCGGGTTCTGATGTATTTGATTTCGGTAGATGCACATAGATGATCAGGATTGCCTCTCAGTCGGTTCGTGCATTGTGTAACTAGTCCTATTATTTTATTATCAATAATAGCAAATTCACTATTGTTGGAAGAGTACATATTAGATATACTATGCACAACTGATGGGAGTGCATCTCGTTTCCATCGTGAAAGAATGTAGTGTGATGGGATTCGTTCAATTAGATTGTAACGGAATATACAGAATGGATGTCGGCAAAGGTATCCAATGCGGAAGAATCCCAGGCATGTGCATCTTACTATTTGCTCAGGTGAGGGACACTTGCACATGTGTGTAGAATATAGTCAGACAAATAGGTAGATTAAGGGTAATATGCACATGTGCATAGGTTATAGTCAGAAAAAAAATAATGGATTCGGTAGTTGATTCATATGTGCATAATACGAATAATAATGTTAATATTAAGTTATAGAGGTTATATTTTTATATTAAATAATAAAATAATACCTCGAATTCATTGACATAGTCCATGTTTTGATTGCGGTGCGAACAGTATAATTTTTTATATCATTTGACCCAGACCGTTCAATGGGCATGCAATGGAACATGCTCATATATATTTCTTTTCAAACTTCAAGAAACATAGACCATGTGTACGTTTCAGACGTATGTGATTCTATACGAAGACCTTTAGTCAAGCTTGGGTTCGACATATCAGTTTTGAATTCCATTCAGGGGTTCGACATATCACTTTTGAATTCCATTTGTCGTTGTGTGTGCCACTAAGCAACAAGAGTGGTATCGAAACACGTTAGGAATTGAACTAATGTGTTGGTATCCTTTGAATTAACTTTAAAACGTGCATTTGAGCTCTCGCATCTCGACGTGGTCTTCATCAAACAACACATGGGTATTTCTCTAAAGTAACATGGGACCCATTCATTTCAAATAGCAAAAATTTCACATAGCCAACGATGATTGTTTAAATGGTATTCATCCATTAACGAACGAAGGTTGGTGTAATGAATAAGTTCCACACCAATTTGTGGATTGACGAACGAAGGTTGGTGTTATCAAGAAGGTCGTTTGATATTGAAAAAGGTATGTGAAACATAATAATCAAAATTGGCAATCGTGTTATATAGTTTGATTGTAAATGTTTTAATATGAACATATAGTGTTTACCTTGGACGGAAGCTTTCTCATGATGTGCCACATACATAAACGATGAATAGATTCAGTGAACACGGTCAATACAACTTGTTTTGTTGCATTTTGGTTAGTAAGTATAAATGTCGGTTGTTTTTTCTGGGTAGTCAGGAAAGTGTTTAGTACCCACGTGTATGACTCGATAGTCTCATCATGTAACATGCCAGCGCCAAATGTAAGACATTTTTTGTGATGATCAACCCCAGTTAATGGCACAAAAATCATTTTGTACCTGAAAAATATTTTTGAAAAGTATGATGTTAGGCTGTTGGATGGTATTTTAAATTGTCGAACATATTTAAAAAAACAACAATGTGTGTGTGAGTGCGTGTGTGTATGAATGTTGTGGAATTAAAATGTAAAAGTGTACGAAGATAAGTATTATAGTTTTATTATGTAATACGGAAAGTGTTGATGAAACATAAGAGTTGCACATGTGCAAACTGTCAGTTTGTTATAATTTTAACGAATAAAACATATGACGCATGTCGGGAAGTATAATATCTTACTTATTAGTGTCATAGGTATCGTCAAATGCGCATACATCACCAAAGGCCTCATAATTACGTAATGATACATAATCACTCCAAAAGAATGATCGCAGCTCGTTATCAACTATCACACAATCAAAATAAAAGTCTTTGAGGTTGATAACCCGGGATTTCATGGTGGGTAGGATACTTTCTGCATCCCGTTCACCGATGAATAAACGTATGTCTCATGCAAGTGGAAATAAGTGAAAAAAACTCAGTTAATCAACGTTTCCTAGGCTGCATGGACCCAAAACACACAGAGTGGCCGGTTATTTTTCTGAACTGGTTGGTGTTGTTTAACAGCGTGATGGAGGAAACAAGTGGAAACAACTCAGTTAATCAACTTTTCCTAGGCTGCATGGACCCAAAATTTGATATATCGAGCTTTGGTTGGTGTCGATACATGATAACATGCTTAAACCGCACAACAAGATTGTGGAACCGCAAACGGGGTCACGCTTTTAGAGGACCAGTTGTACTGCTCGCGGTATGACACTATACTTTATTATTTTACCACATACTTGCGCTTAAAAAGCTCCATTTGTTCGATAACCATTAGTAACTCTACTTATATGTGTAAGCTGCATATGCTTATGATCAAAAAGCTGATGAGATCTGCAAGTCAAAAGATTCATGACAAATTACAGAGGAATTGGTACACGATATCTTTGGCATACCGAGAGGGAAGTTAGAGATACAAGTGGTTAAGAGAGCTACGTCAGATTTCCATGAGGTTGTCGCAGAATGGAAAAGCCAATTCAAAGACGGGGAAAGCAACCGTTTTACACCTGTTCAATTCAAGACGTACATGCAGGGACAAAATGCGAGCGGTAGAATCTTTGTGTTGAACTTCCTGCTATTCTACAACACCCTACTGGGAGAGACAACAACCAATTCGACAATTAATATGAGGTTTCTACCAGCCTTGCGTCGAGGGATTGAAATCAAGAGTTTCAACTGGTGCGAATATATGATAAGGTGTCTGGATAGAACAGTGGAAGCATGGTTACCAAGCGGCTACTTTCTTGGGCCGATACCTTTGTTAGTGGTATCTTCCGAATATTTACATGATTTTCTGAACACGCACTTGGAACAAGCGGAACAAGTACACCTTAGACTTATACAAATTAGCTGGTTTCTGCATTAAAATACAGTCTTAAAACACGATCTTATGCATAGGCAACCACATAAAACACATTCAGATTGTTTTTAAATTGCAAATCATTTGTTGATCATCAAACCTGTTGTAAAAAAACACAATCTGTTTTAAAACGCATTATGGTAATATAAAACTGTTGATCATCAACCTGTTGTAAAACACAACTTGTTGATATCAACCTGTTTTAAAACACATGTTGAAAACACCTTAAAACACAATTGTATATATGTGACAGACAACAACCTAAAACACATTCAAGGTGTTAAATTGCAAAAAGATTTGTTAAACTCCAATCTAAAACACAACATGATGTACGCTGATCTGAAAAGTATTATATAAACTCCTTAAAACACAATCAGTATATAACCAAGTAAAACTGACTTCAGTTGTTCATCTTCTTTACAGGCGGCATTGATAGGTGACCAAAAGAAATTCAAGGAAGATGAGCCAAGATCAGTTCATATCATTAAAGATAAAACACAGGACGATATCGAGTCACCTAGCATCAAATTAGATACGGTAACGTTTGAGCAAGTGTTAGAGAATGAAAAGGGTCTACATCCGGTTCAAAGATATACGTTTGAAAAAAAGAAAAGTGATGGAGAATCAGCTGGCACAAACCCTGTGAAGATGGCTGAACAAACGGTTCAAGCAGGTGAAGGGAAGGATGATCAGAATGATGTATCCAAAAAATAAAACCCAATACAAAAACTGCAATGGTGAAAAGGAAAAAGATTGTTGTGAAAGCAGCCAATAAAACGTATGGTAAATCTACAGGGTCAAGTACACCGAAAAAAAAACAGATTGAAAAAGTTGGGCCGAAACTGCTCCTGATGTGAACAAGAAATCTTATGTTGAAGTTGGCCCGAAAACTGCGCCTGTTGTCGATGAAATTCCCTTTAATCTGGGAAAAAATGCTGAGGTTGGAGAAGACATGAACGTAGAAGGTGGAACAACTGCTGCTGATTACAATGTAGACGATATAGAGAAATACTATGTTGAACCGGCGAGTACGGGTAAACACAGCAAAGTCAGCAAGGCATTAACATAGGGTTTGATGGAGAGATTAGGATACCGATGGTATCTCAATATGGGTCGACACCACAAGCGAGCCAGAGCGACGAGGTACTTTAAGAGTGTTTTAATACATGTTAAAACATAGTCTTAATACACAACTTAGACTTATGTTGTAAAACACAAGGTAAAACACCTTAAAACACAAGGTAACCCTTAAAACACAATCTTATGTAATGTGACATAGATAACAACTTAAAACACATTCAGATTGTTTTAAAATGAAAAGGATTTGTTAAACTCTAAACTAGAACACAACCTGTTGTAAAACACATTATGATGTATATGTGAACACCTTAAAACACATTCAGAATGTTTAAAACATAGTCTTAATACACAACTTAGACTTATGTATGTTAAAACACAACCTGTTGTAAACCACAAGGTAAAACACCTTAAAAACACAAGGTAACCCTTAAAACACAATCTTATGTAATGTGACATAGATAACACCTTAAAACACATTCAGAATGTTTTAAAATGAAAAGGATTTGTTAAACTCTAAACTAGAACACAATGTCATATAATGTGTTTTAACGGCTGGAAAAATTGGACAACATCGCTAAGGATGTGTCGATGAAAGCGAAATACAACGAACGGCTGGAAAAATTGGTACGCCCCTCTTTATATAACCTACAAATGTCCTTTGTTAAAAAAAATGCATGATATCTGATCTCCTTGGTTCTATTACACACTTAAGAAACTGCATGAACTTGTTACTAAGTTAGAACACAACTTGATATATTGAAAAAACGTTTGTAACGTTAACACACAACATGTTTAATGGATGGTGGGTCTGAATTAGAAAAAAATGAAACTTAAAACAAACTTTGATGTGATACTCCATGATGGCTGATATAACCTGATGATGCATGATATCTTATTTTCTTTGTTAATCACTTAAAACACAATTCATACCGAAAACATATCTTATGACCTCTGTTAGTAACTTAAAATCCAATTTGATGTGATACTGCATGAAGTTCTCTATGTATAAAGTTTGAGCTTAAAACACAATGCATACTGAATGCTACCTTATGTCCACTATTAATAATTTAAAACACAGGTTGATGTGATACTACATGATACCACTATTGTGTACTTAAAACACACTTCACCAGCATGATAATTTATTCCCTCTGTTGATAACTGGTATACGTAAACAAAACCTAGATCACAAATGGATAATCTACGCTGGTACATCAATTTAAAACACAATCTGATGAAAATGTTTATCATGCAGCGTGACGCTTTGTCAGTGTATTTGGAAAATGTTAGGCATCCAGCGGGCAGGAAGATCAGTCAAGTTGAGCCGGTGAGATTGGAGATGCCATGGCATACAAAGCATAATGTAATCGACTGTGGCATTTTCTTGATGCGCCATATGGAAACGTACAAGGGCGTGACTGGAAAAGCTTGGGAATGCGGATTCTCAAACGAGTGCACTAATGCATGTGAGATAACGTACAAGCAGTGCAAAGAAAATGATGATCTTAAACATAACTACATTGCGAAGATGCTTCTAAGTGACGCAAACACGTACAGAAGTTTTGTTGAAGCTGACGTTGCTAGATATAAAAAGTTGTCAGATGATGAAAAAAAGAGGCTAGAAGTGGCAGCCTTTGACGCAATCAAGGGAAAATTGGACAACTAAATTAAAATGGGATGTCTTAAAAAAACAATAATAACATTTCGTTGGTGGTGGTTTCTTGAAGTAATATGGGATGTGTTTCAAAAACAATTACGTTGTGGTGTTATTTTGAATTGTATATCTTAACATATGTTCGGTTATGTTTTTTGAGTTTCCTAGCGATAAAAATGTCATCTAGAACAGTTTGTACCTGTTTAACATAGTGAATTTATGTCGATAATCTTAGTTTGTTTAGCTCCACAAAAAAATACAATTTGTAAAAATGTATAACTTAAAACACAACTAATATACATTATGATATAATGTGAACTGGAAACCAAACTAGCTATTTCATGGTATCTATAAAGTGTGAACCAAGTTAAAACACATTCTTAAAGCTGTAAACGTAAATTGTATACCAAATTAACTAGTACATGGGATATGTAAAATATGTAATAGACCTTGAAACACAACATGAATCCTGTAGAGTATAAAACCAGGTTTACATGGCATCACATTTACATAAAAAAGGGGTATTATAATGTGTGTGATAAGTAAAACACATTACCACATCCTTCAAAACCCCATACAATGAATACAGCATATAAAACACAGGGAGTAGTTTAAAAAAACAAAGTTACACCTAAAACACAAAATAACGAGAACACATAAGATCTTAATAAAATGTTCAACCCAACCCAGTTTTAAAATCAACAAAATAAAAACCAATCAAACACACCGGAAAATTAAAACACAAAAGTGAAAGTTCAACAAAACATTTAATTTTTTATAAAAAAAAGGAACTACTCTGCCATGTCTTCGTCATCCAGATCTGCATCATTTCCCGATGTGTAAAACACATCATCAACATTGTTGGAACCAGGACCATCACCTTCAACAATTGTAGCAGTATCACCTTCAACGATTGTAGCAGCATTACCTTCAGCATTCCGCGAAATGCCTGCCTTAGGCACAGCCACGGTGTATTTCCAAAACGTTCGATTGTTATGAACATATTTTTTACATATTGAACATTGCCGTCGTTTACTTCCAGACTGACTTATGGCTCGCTCCTTTTGAGATTTAAGGCGTTTATGAGAACCACAACCCTTGAACCCGGTACCAACTGGAACACGGATAGTGGACGTGCTCACTAGAGCAACCCCCAGCAGTTCAGCAAATCGATTACGTCGTGTCTTGGGAGGTGCATTTATCTAAGCCTCGTCGGCGACTGACATAAACTGCTTGATATGTTCACGAAAAGTACACAACTGATCAAATTTTGAAATCAACTTGTTCACGACATACTCAGTTGCGTGACTAATCTCACGAACACAACGGTTGACCTCCTCGCTACGATCTGGATCACCGCCATCAGTAAGAATGAACCCGGGGGAACTATTTGGAACAGCTTCACGCATCCATCGCCTCAATATATATTGTTTCAAAAACTCCCTTACATCAAGAATCCTTAACACACAAAAAATGTGACTACACAACAATCCAAACTGCTCAAACCTGTTGCAGTTACATTTAACAGTTACATCCTCCTCACGTATCATAACCTGTAACATTGCATATCCAAAAGAACACAGTGTATAAATCAGATGGCTACTTAAAAAAGCAAAATGCTGTAGAAATAACATAAAACATAATATCACCTCAAAGAACGCAAAGCATGGCTGATCGAGATCCTTAATAAAATCACCGACATGATCTAATCTGACACTAATACAACGATGAATTGCATGTTGAATCTCAAGTTGAACGTCAAAAAATATAGTTCTGGTATATATCTGAACTGCTTGCTTCTCGATAACAAAATCACTCCATGGCTCAGGGTTGGTGTATCGAGTGTCATGATCGTTTTTTCGATGCTCATGTCTTTGCGCTTCGATAACTGTGTCGAAGTGGCTTAGAAATTCAACCAAAGTGCACTTTGGATTTCTAATCTTGCCAAAAAAAGTGATTCTCGCTTTCGGATCTAGATGAGGTCCACATAAGTCCAGGCATTTCTTCTTCGAGATAATAAGCTGGAATCCATGATTCACGGAGCCCGTATATATACATCAACCATTCATGGTTAGTTAATCCGAAATCATTTAAGATAGTTACCCATTCAGTCTCAAATGCTTCGGGCAATAAAGAATCAGTCCAAACAACTGCAGACAATCTTTTCCTAATTGTTTTAAATGATTTGATGTTGATTCTTTATTGCCCAAAGCGTTTGAGACTGAATGGGCAGCTATCTTAAATGATTTCGGATTAACTGACCATGAATGGTTGACGTATATATACGGGCTCCGTGAATCATGGATTCCAGCTTATTATCACGAAGAAGAAATGTCTGGACTTATGCGGACCTCATCTAGATCCGAAAGCGAGAATCACTTTTTTGGCAAGATTAGCAATCCAAAGCGCACTTTGGTTGAATTTCTTAGCCACTTCGACACAACTATCGAAGCCCAAAGGCATGAGCATCGAAAAAACGATCATGACACTCGATACGCCGAGCCAGACCCGTGGAGTGATTTTGTTATCCAGAAGCAAGCAACTTAGATATATACCAGAACTATATTTTTGATGTTCAACTTGAGATTCAACATGCAATTCATCGTTGTACTAGTGTCAGATTAGATCATATTGGTGATTTCATTAAGTTTTTTATTAAGGATCTCGATCAGCCATGTTTTGCGTTCTTCGAGGTGATATTGTGTTTTATGTTATTTCTACATTATTTTTTTATTTTAAGTTGCCAACTGATTTTTTACACTGTGTTTTTTTGGATATGCAATGTTACAGGTTATGATACGTGAGGAGGAGGTAATTGTTAAATGTAACTGCAACAGGTTTGAGCAGTTTGGATTGTTGTGCAGTCACATTTTTTGTGTCTTAAGGGTTGTTGATGTAAGGGAGTTTCCGAAAAAATATATATCGAGGCGATGGACGCGTGAAGCTGTTCCAAATAGTTCCCCCGGGTCCATTCTTACTGATGGCGGTGATCCAGATCGTAGCGAGGAGGTCAACCGTTGTGTTCATGAGATTAGTCACGCAACTGGGTATGTCGTGAACAAGTTGATTTCAAAATTTGACCAGTCGTGTACTTTTCGTGAACATATCAAGCGGTTTATGTCAGTCGCCGATGAGGCTCAGATAAATGCACCTCCCAAGACACAACGTAATCGATTTGCTGAACTGCTGGGAGTTGCTCCAGTGAGCACGACCACTATCTGTGTTCCAGTTGGAACCAGGTTCAAGGGTTGTGGTTCTCATAAACGCATCAAATCTCAAAAGGAGCGAGCCATAAGTCAGTCTGGAAGTAAACGGCAGAAATGTTCAATATGTAAAAAATATGGTCATAACAATCGAACGTGTTGGAAATACACCGTGGTCGTGCCTGAGGCAGGCACTTCGGGAAATGTTGAAGGTAATGTTGTTACAATCGTTGAAAGTGATGCTGCTACAATTGTTGAAGGTGATGGTCCTGGTTCCAACGTTGTTGAAGATGTGTTTTACACATCGGGAAATGATGCAGATTTGGACGACGAAAACATGCCAGAGTAGTTCCCTTTTAAAAAAAATGTTGAAATTTCACTTTTGGTTTTTAATTTTCCCGTGTGATTGATTGGATTTTATTTTGTTGATTTTTAAACTGGGTTGGTTTAAACATTTTATTAAGCTCTTATGTGTTCCTGTTATTTTGTTTTAGGGGTAACTTTGTTTTTTTAAACTGCTCCTTGTGTTTTATCTATTGTATTCATTGTACAGGGTTTGGGGTTTTGAATGATGTGGTATTGTCTTTTACTCATCACACACATTATAATACCCCCCCCCCCTTTTTTTAACCACTTGGGGTGTCCCAGTGGCCAGCCTCACCCACCTCTTCCCAGAGGACTCCGGTTCGAATCCTGGCAGGCACAAGTACTCCAGGGTGTTCGCTCCGGTGGGTAGTAACCGCCAGGCAGCTATGGGGCTAAGCTAGCTTGTGGAGTGGGATCACTCCAGCGGTTGGGAGGACCGTGCAATACCCCCCCCCCCTTTTATGTAAATGCGATGATATGTAACCTGGTCCTATACTCTACAGAATTCATGGTGTGTTTTAAGGTCTTTTACATATTTACAAATCCCATGTACTAGTTAATTTGGTATACAATTTACGTTTACAGCGTTAAGAATGTGTTTTAACTTGGTTCACAGTTTATAGATACCATGAAATAGCTAATTTGGTTTCCAGTTCACATTATATCATAAAGTGTATTAGTTGTGTTTTAAGCTGGTATACATTTTTACAAATCGTATATTTTTCGTGGATCCAAACAAACTAACATTATCGCCATAAATTCACAATGTTAAACAGGTACAAACTGTTCAAAAAACATAACCGACCATATGTTAAGCTATAAAATTCAAAAAAACACCACCAACGACAAGTTAAAATTGTTTTTGAAACACATCCCATATTACGACAAGTTAGCATTTTCATCAGATTGTGTTTTAATTTGATGTACCAGCCTAGGTTATCCATATTGTGATCTAGGTTTTGTTTAAGTATAACACTTATTAACAGAGGGCATAATTTATCATGCAGATGAATTGTGTTTTAAGTACACAACAGTGGTCATCAGCAATCATGTAGTATCACATCAACCTGTGTTTTTAAGTTATTAATAGTGGATATAACGTATCATGCAGTATGCACTGTGTTTTAATCTCATAACTTTATACACAGAGAACTTTATGCAGTATCACATCATATTGGTTTTTAAGTAACTAACAGAGGGCAAAAGTTATGATTCGGTATGAATTGTGTTTTAAGTGATTAATAGAGAAAAATAGATATCATGCATTATGAGATTATATAAGCCATCATGCAGTATCACATCAAAGTGTGTTTTAAGTTTCCTTGTTCTAATTCAGACCCACCATCCATTAACCATATTGTGTGTTAACATTACAAACGTTTTTTTCAATATATCAGGTTGTGTTCTAACTTATTAACAAGTTCATGCAGTTTCTTTAATTGTGTTTTATAACAAAGGACGTCAGATATCATGCATTTTTTAACAAAGGACATTTGTATTTTATAGAAAGAGGGGCGTACCAATTTTTCTGGCCGTTCGTTGTATTTCGCTTTCATCTACACATCCTTAGCGTTGTTGTCCAAAACCTCTACCTTGTTGTCCCTCAAATTGAAACGTACACAATAGAAATGATCGTCGTGTAAAACTGGTACAAAGCTGAGCGACTTGTCACGTATATTATTCACATCAGCAGATATAAGACCGATTCCATGTTTTCAGCGAAGGTTGTTGACCTTATTTCCTCACTTTGCTTGTAATCATTTTCATTCTGCATTTAAAGTACGTGTGTGAAATAATATTACAAATCTAGTAAACTTTCATTACAATGTCATTATGATCATACTTACCAACATATTAACTGAACAGAACAGGCGTGTGATGCTTCCCTTTTGCCTGAACATTTCTTCATAGTTCAGCAATTCCGCCCATGCGCTTCTTACCAATATATGAATTCTATTCCCGGCATCAACGATTCAAGCGGAGACCTTATCACCGGCACACCTCTGGTAGTCTTAAACACTGTATCCCTAACAAATACAAAGCATGTCTTAAACACTATGTTATAATAATTTAAAACCAATAAGTTATAATCTTTGTGTTTTAACATCTTTTTTAAACGTTGGTAATATAAATTAAAAACATTACATACCACATTGAACCCCAGGCCGAAAACATGTACGCGTTGACTGAGACCTCAGCATTATCAAGCTTCGACCTAAGTTCTACTGCCCTCTGCATGTATGGAGACCTTAGAGCGTCAGTCAATTTTGTTTGTCTTTGTGGCCTTATTTTTCGCTTTCCAAGGTCTAAGTCGTGTATAACCTGCCCCTGTCTAATCGAAAATTCATATTCCTCGGCAGTTTTTTGGGAGATCGGTGTGACGAGTGGGGGTTGTTCGAAAACTTCAACAAGCTGAGTTGGCGATGTGGTTGTCTTTTCAACGGTCTTCAATAGCTCTTCGACAAATGTAGGCGTCCACTGCGACAATTGTGACATTTCCACATTCTCCTTATTTGTCTCTTTTTCTTGTGTTTTATCGGTAGAAGTATGTGGTTGTCCACTCGTCGTATCTGTCGACGCAACCTTTTTCAGCATTTCCTTCCACATCGTGTGTTTCTCTTTTATTTTCTCACTTTCAGGGTACAACTGAAACCCTTCCGTAAAAGTGTCGTTTATCCTTTTCACACATTCATCAAACTGATTTAAGAATACTTCCAACATTCCTACATGCACCTGTATTACATGATTAAAACACAACACATTAGCAGCAAGCAACAACATGAGAATTGTGTTTTTGGTTTTACTTTTTTTATTTTACTTAAGTTTATTTAACGTTTAAGAAAGTACCTCGTCGCTCTGGCTCGCTTGTGGTGTCGACCCATATTGAGATACCATTGGTATCCTAATCTCTCCATCAAATCCTATGTTAATGACTGGCTGACTTTGCTGTGTTTGCCCGTACTTGCCGGTTTCAACGTAGTATTTCTCGATATCTTCTACATTGTGATCAGCAGCAGTTGTTCCACCTTCTACGTTTATGTCTTCTCCAATCTCAGCATTTTTTCCTAGATTAACTGGAATTTCATTGACAACATCACCTGTGCCTTTATCCACTTCAACATCAGATTTCTTGTTCACATCAGGAGCAGTTTTCGGCCCAACTTTTTCAATCTATTTTTTATCGATATACTTGACTCTGTAGATTTACCATGCATTTTATTGGTTGCCGTCACAACAATCTTTTTCCTTTTCACCGTTGTAGTTTTTGTATTGTGTTTTACTATTTTGGATACAACTTTCTGATCATCTTGCCCTTCACTTGCTTGAACCTTTTGTTCAGCCTTCTTGACATGTTTTGTACCAGCTGCTTCTTCATCACTTTTCTTTTTTCAAACGGATATCGTTGAACCGGATGCAAACCCTTTTCATTCTCTAACACTTGCTCAAACCTTACCGTGTCCAATTTGATGTAAGTGACTCGATATCGTCTTGTGTGATATTTTCAATGATATTAACTGATCTTGGCTCATCTTCCCTGAATTTCTTTTGGTCACCTATCAACGCCGCCTGTAAAGAAGATGAACAACTAAAGTTAGTTTTACTTGGTTTATATACTGACTGTGTTTTAAGGATTTTTATATACTGGTTTTTAGATGCACATATTTCAGGTTGTGTTTTAACCATAGTTATCGATAGCGAATAGCGACAAATAGCGACAAGGTACCTATATGCTACGTAGCGATAGCGATGAAATAGCGCTCGCTATTTCATGTATAGCGATAAGGTAGCAGAAAATTTTAAAAATAAAAAATATAGATATTTATAATTTATATATGTATATAATGTTAATTTTATACTTTTTATGCATAAATTCAGAAGTTTAAGGATCAAATGTGAACTAGTGAAGATAAAGGGGGTTAAATGTTTAAATACACAAACTAATTTTACACTTTTTTATGTAAAAGTTATAAGTTTTAGGGGCTAAATATAAACTGGTGAAAGATAGAGGGGTTAAATGTTAAAATACCTAAAGTTATTTAACCCTAGGAGTATTAAACACGCCGCTACTCTGCATCTTCTTCCTTCTTCCTGGTCGCCATCTTCTTCCTTCTTCCTGGACTCCTGGTCGCATCTTCTTCTCACATGTTTCCGGCCAAAAAGCAGCGCCGGCGCCGGAATTTATCGCCGGAGGTCGCTATTTTCACGCTTTTCAGCCGCGAGATCCAAATAGCGCAGGTACATCGATTCGCAACGCTATTCGCGATAGCGGTCGCTATGGCCGCTATCGATAACTATGGTTTTAACAGATCTTTTGCAATTTAACACTCTGAATGTGTTTAATGTTGTTGTCTATGTCACATTACATCATAATGTGTTTTACAACATGTTGTGTTTTAGTTTCGAGTTTAACAAATCATTTGCAATTTAAAACACTCTGAATGTGTTTTAAGGATTTTTATATACTAGTTTTCAGATGCACGTACATCAGGTTGTGTTTTAACAAATCTTATGCAATTTAACACTCTGAATGTGTTTTATGTTGTTGTCTATGTCACATTACATGACATTGTGTTTTAAGGTGTCTACCATCAGATTGGCTTGGGTTGATGTTCAAATTACATCATAATGTGTTTTACAACAGGTTGTGTTTTAGTTTGGAGTTTAACAAATCATTTGAAATTTAAAACACTCTGAATGTGTTTTATGTTGTTGTCTATGTCACATTACATAAGATTGTGTGTTATCAGACTGTGTTTTAACATGCATAAGTGTAAGTTGTGTGTTAAGATGTGTTTTAATGCAGAATCCAGCTAGCACGTATAAGTCCAAGGTGTACTTGTGATTTTTCAAAGTGTGTGTTTAGAAAATTATGTAAGCATTCGGAACATACCACTAACAAAGGCATCGGCCCAAAAAAGTAGTCGTTTGGTGACCATGCTTCCACTGTTCTATCCAAACACCTTATCATGTATTCACACCAGTTAAAACTCCTGATTTCCATCCCTCGACGCAAGGCTGGAAGAAACCTCATATTAATTGACGAATTGGTAGTTGTCTCTCCTAGTAGTGTGTTGTAGAATAGCAGGAAGTTCAACACAAAAATTTTCCCGCTCGCTTTTTGGGCCTGCATGTATGTCTTGAATTGAACAGGTGTCAAACGTGCAGGAGTGTTTTCGAATTGGCCTTTCCATTCCGCGACAACCTCATGGAAATCCCCCTTGCTCTCTCAACCTCCTTTATTTCCACATTCCCTCTCGTTACGCCAAAGATATCGTTCACCAATTCCTCCGTGATTTGTATGTGGTGGCTACCGCAGTTTAAGACTCGTGTTTTAGGGTCGTAGTTTTTTTACCAACCACCATCCCAGAGCGATGAAATCTGACCCATTTTAAACCCAATCCGAACCCTATGTTTTTTTACAGCCGCCCGTTGATTTTCATTCCAAGATTGCATCAGCTCCCCCATGTGTTTAAGAGCAATTCGCAACGTTAGTTTCCCATCTGCCAATGGTTGGTAACTTTTGGTCGTTGTTGGCCGTCTACGTGTTTTTGAGTTTTCGCTTGATTGAGCAACCGGGGGTTGTTGTGTTTTTTCAACTACTGGTTGCTTAGGATCCGACTTCGTTTTTTTCCACGGTGGGTTGTCAAAATCATCATCAGAATATTCTATGGTAGCATCTGACAACACACCAACATATAAAGCGGATTAGTAAGACAAACTTTATTAGTAGTAATTAGTGTATAATTTCAATTTACCGTGTGCTACTTCATCAGGTTTCTTATCTGTTTGTTTAACGGCAGCCTTCTTTTGCTTCGGTTTGATTCCAGCTTTCTTGTCCTTCCGCTTCTTATCAGTATTGATACCCTTCTGATTCACGTCAGCTACAAAAACACATAAAAGGTGATGTTAGTATTGCATTGCGTTTACCACAACAAACTTATGGTTTGCCGAGTGCACTTCTAACTTACATATAGGCTATTCACGATTTTGGAGGGTTTCCGGTTGTAACTCGACATTTCTATCCATTACGTACGGGAAAAGATTGGCGGTGGTTGTGCACAGTCACCTACATTGTCTACCGTTTCAGTAGTTTTGTTAACAGCTATAACTACTTATAACAAAAAACACAAGTGGTCAGACAAGTAACTATACAAATAACCCCCCACCCCCACAAGTAACCGCACCTTGTATAGGTGATGATTCTTCCGTGTCTGATTCGTCCAACCTAATTGGTTGGTCAGGTTTGTTTCCGGGTTTTTTCGAAAGCCATTTTCCCTTTAATCTTTCACTCTTTCTCCGTCTTACTGAAATACATTTTTTAAGTATTCATTTTTTTACATCAACATTATATTCAATACTAACACACACACACGCCTTCTATATTGGTTTACAACTATAGCTGGTCATGGAAACCTCTTTTTAATTACACCCATTTTTCTAAAACACAATTATAACAGCCCAAATTGGCAGCGGACATACAGCCCAAACACAATTCATCCGCCCTTTTGTCAACAGACATACAGCTACAATTAATTAAAACACAACTGAACTTTTGGGTTTCATATGCCCTGCCCTTTTCGTAAACACAGCTAAAAATCAGTATGACTATAAAACAACCCACATAAACACATTTAACTTTGGGTTCGAAATGTGCCAAAATTCAGTATGATTGTAAAACACACCCCCATAAACACATTATAAAACACATTTATCACTAATTTTTAAACCTACCATAAACATATTATAAAACACGCTCATCCATATTGAACTTTGGGTTTTAGATGTACCGAAATTCAGTATGCTAGTAAAACACACCCACATAAACTCATTATAAAACACATTTATCGTTAATCTTTAAACCTACCAACCTCTTTAAGTTAAAACACATACCTGCAACTCCGGGGACTTTCGATCGGCTTCCGGCTACTGTTCCGGTGCTCTCCGTCCTTTCCAAAGTATTCTGCTTTGCCTGCAACCAAGAAATCCCGTCAATGACAAACACCAAGCACCAGTAATCGCCTTGTAAAACACATAGCACAATGACAGCTTGATCTTACGTTTATAAAACAAGGAAAATCTATTATCTTCATCCATGATTTTAGGTATCTTTGGTATGATTTTGGGGGTTTTCGAATGTGGGTTTAGACGGTTATTTGATTGATTTAAAACACGGTCATTGACAAAATTGCCCCTGCTCTTTTAAAACAATCAATTAATTAATCTCAAATATTACAACACTGCCATTGACTTAATCTCAACCTTTAAACACACCCATTGGATGGCCCAGATCGCTTCCTAGACTTTCTAGGAAAAACACACTTTTCGCAAGATCCCCACTATATATATATATATATATAGGGGCTGGTTAACGTACAAATGCGCTTATCGTACATTACGTACGCTACAATCTCAGCCGTCAGATCATCTTCCCGCATTGAAAATCGCATGTGAAATTGAATTACCACATGCGAAATTGTTACCAAAATTATCACATGCGAAATTGAATTACCACATGCGAAATTGTTACAAAAAAACAACCTGCTATTTCATCAAAATTATCACATGCGAAATTGAATTACCACATGCGAAATTGTTACAAAAAAACAACCTGCTATTTCATCAAAATTATCACATGCGAAATTGAATTACCACATGCGAAATTGTTACAAAAAAACAACCTTCTATTTCATCAAAATTATCACATGCGAAATTATTACAAAAAAAAACATGCGATTTTCATTGCGGGAAGATGATCTGACGGCTGAGATTGTAGCGTACGTAATGTACGATAAGGGAATTTGTACAGTACCCTTTACCTATATATATATATATATATATATATATATATATATATAAAGGATCTCGATTTAGAATCCGTTTTAAGTCCTCAAAAAGGTTAAGCATGCTCCGTGCTTATTGTATCATCAAGAACTATATTACTACTTAAAGAGATGCATTATACGACTTATATAGCAGATAAATAAAACACTCTTTTCATAGTCTATAATATGCAAATATTTGTAACCTTTATGTATGTAGTTTCTAAGCTAAGAGTTCCCTTTAACTTCAAAATGATCAAATTTAATTCTTTACTCTGAATGAGCTGTAACATATCCAACTACATGGTCAAACTGAAAATGTATCCAGAATCAAGCACGATCCTGAAACTCTCTGCGCGATTTTACTTTCCACTTCGCGTCTCTTGATCAAAAACAAAGTTAATATAATTAGAAACATGGTAAAACAATATACAAGTGTATATAATTTATATTTGTAGAGATTGACTACCTAAAGGTCAACTGACAGCTGCAAGAGCAGGAAGTGGATGACCAGCAATAACATCATAGCAACGTTTGCAAAGCGTCGGGTGATCAACAAACGAGCCAACGTGAGGTGAAAAATTCCAGCATCGTTCACATTTCAAACTCTCTGCACGTGACACCCCGATCCATATTTTATTTTCTCCTTGAATTAAATATTCTCCGGAATATGGTATTTTTTTTGTTGGTGCGTCCTCCAATGTAGAAAGAATCTCAACCTGCAGTTTGATCGATCAATCAGCTTTCTAAACAACAAATATCAATAAAACGTAACACCTAAAATGTCAAAACATAAGATAAAGGTTTCCACATAATAAACAGAAATACCTTTGCCTCTAGACTCGAACCAATGGGTTTCCCGGTACGGGCAGTCTCCAAAGCTTTATTCACCTCGGTTCTCAACTACCAAGTTTATACAAATTAGAACCATATAACTATCTAGGGTTGGGTTCAATGGGAAACACTAAAAAAGTGGGGAACCAACTCAAACGAACTCCGATTAGACTCATTCCAGCGGCATTGGAACCGTCTCGTCGAACCCTATAATATACATATTTAGGATTAGGGTTTAGCTTTTAGGATTTAGGGTTTGGCTTTTAGGGTTTTGCTTTAGGGTTTAGTCTTAGGTTTATCATTAGGATTTAGGGTTTATCTTTAGGTTTTAGTCTAGTTTAGCTTTTAGTGTTTAGGGTTTAGATTTTACAGTTTAGTTCAGATCTTAGGGTTTCGGATTTAGAGTTTAGGGTTTAGCTTTAGGGTTTAGGATTTAGTATTTAGAGTTTCTAGTTAGGGTTCGACGAGCCGGTTCCAATGCCCGCTAGAACAAGTCCAATCGGAGAACCCAACCCTATATAACCACAAATAACCAATAAAGATATTCAAATATGTACATTATTGAGGTTACCTCAAGTATTTGCCCCCAAAAGTCAATTTCTTCCTCGGGAAAAGCAAGCCATCTTTCATTTACTGCAGGCCATTTTAACTCAAAAACAAATTTTGCCATGTCAGCGTTGTCGATATTGTATTCGAAAGGGAGATTTTGCCACACGTCTTCAGCCAGATGAGGTAGTATTGGAGCAATTACTCTCATTATCGACAGTAGATGAACTGCAAGCACTGTTTGGCAACTTCTTCGTGTAAAACTTGAAGCCCCGCTGAAATAAAAATCAACAAATCAAAGTCTAATCATGTGAATATGAAGTTATAAACCAAAACGAACTTCGCTAAACTGTAAAAAAGTTTTACCCAACGTAAAGGCGGTCTTTGGCAACATCGAAGTAGAAATTTGAGAGATCAACAATAGCAAATCGTTGAATGATCTGAAATGGACAAATAGATTATATTATATATTATATATATAACTATATAACAATAACAATTCTTGAAACAAAAGCTACAATAACGTTTTGTCATTTAGTGTTTTGTTTTTGTTTTTGTCTTTTTGTGTACCTCATCCCCTTAACTTTCAATGTTCACACTTACACCCCCTTAGCTTTCTAAAAACTTTGTAAATGTCATTTCGACCCCCTCGGGTTTCTAAAGTTTCAAATTTACTATTTTTAAATTTTAACTTAAAAAACACTATTTTCTCACGTGCTTATTTTTATGTACGTGTTGGTATATATTCAATTTGGTTTATGTTTCAATGTAAAAAAAATCGCAAATGAGTCAGGCCAGATATAATACGTTTTTGTGCTTATTTATATGTACGTTTTCAGTTGATTTACGTTTTGAGGTAAATTTTGTTCGGAAACAAGTCAAGTCAAATATAAGTTATTTTACGTTTCAACGCCGCCGCAACGCGCGGCGGGTAAAATTACTAGTTTACTATAAAATAATAAAGAAACTTTGATAATAAAAATTTTATCAAGAAAGAATAACGTTTACCTGGAATATTTTGAAGAACTGATAGCTTTCATAGCTTTCTTTAACGTTTTTCACAACACTTTCAAGCTGAAACAGAGCATGCTGATCGATCTCCGGAAGTTCATCATATTCAATAGCATTTTCATCCTGTAGATAAAATCAATATCATCACAACATAATATAGCGCATAAACTTTATTCAGCCCAAAAGCATATCAGAAGAATATTTTCAAACATACTTTCCAATCATGAAGATTTCCCAAAAGAAACCGTAAAGTTCCTCTTAGTTTTATGTAAATGTCGGACATTTGTCTGAGGACTTGCTGGCCGATTAGAACATCTCCCGTATAATCTACACTCGAGACCCAGAATCGAAGTACATCTGCTCCATAAGAAGGTGCTTCCTGGAGAAAAAATTGAAAAAATAATAATATACCAATATCTTGTTATAAATTTTTAATCATTAACTACACCAAACAACCACTAACCTCTTGGTTCTTCCCGCCTTCAATTATAGTACGTGGATCGACAACGTTACCCAACGATTTACTCATTTTTAAACCCTTTTCGTCCAGCACAAATCCATGGGTTATAACTCCAGAATATGTAGCTTTTCCTGCGATATTATCAAAATAACAATAAGAGTAGTAAATCAGGGAAATTGCATTTCATAAACAAGGATTACAGTGAATATAAAGAGGAAACATAATTACACATTAGTCCCTCTAATATATAAACAAATATATATTTATCTAATAAGAGTAAAATGTCATTTTCGTCCCTGAGGTTTGGCCAGTTTTGCGACTTTCATCCAAAGATTTATTTTTTCACATCTGGATCCAAAAGGTTTGAAATCTTGCCAATTTCATCCGGCTCGTTAACTTTATCCATTTTTCTCCATTAAGCCAAGGGTATTTCCGTTTTTTTTTTTGTTGACTTATAGGGCAATTCGGTCTTTTTCACTTTTTGTACAAGCATTTAGCATAATGTACAAGTATTCAAAAGACCAAATTGCCCTTTAATTTAACAAAAAGGACGAAAATACCCCTAACTTAACAAAGAAAAATGGAGTTAACGAGCTGGATGAAAATGGCAAGATTTTAAACGTTTTGGATCCAGATGCAGAAAAACAAACCTTTGGACGAAAGTTGCAAAACTAGCCAAACCCTTAGAGACGAAAATGTCACTTTACGCTAATAATAATAAAAGAATGAAACATTGTTGAATTAAGGATGTGTTCGTGGTCGATTTACCTTTTGTTGCAACACTAGTCAATAAAGAACTTTGGAACCAACCGCGATGCTGATCGGTACCTTCAACATACAAATCTGCAGGAAAACGGAGACCATTTCTGTTCTCCAAAACAGCAGCCCATGAAGAACCTGCAATTATAAAAGCCATGTTAACGTTCAATTGCATAGAATTGCTAATGTTTAACCAGTAATTAATATACTTGAATCGAACCAAACATCCATCGTATCAGTTCCTTTCACATAGTCTGAAGCTTTATCGCGATAACCTTCAGGAAGCAATTCTTCTACTGACATGTACCACCATGCATCACTGCCCTTTTGGGAAATGATTGCTGCCAAATATAATAATCAAAAGGTAAATAACTATATATCATTAATATAAGTTCACTTTTAAATATGTAGTAGATTGGTATTTACACTTGATATGATCAACGGTTTCTTCATTTAGCAGAGGTTTCTTTGTCTCTGCATGATAAAAGACGGGAATTGGGACACCCCATGTCCTCTGACGAGATATACACCAATCGGAACGGCTCGAAGTCATTGTAGAAATTCGGTTTTCCGCCCGAATAAAAAAATAATAACGTTATGATTTATTACAATTTCAATAAATTAATTTAGTTCTCTATGTTCCTATCGTGTTTTGATTTATTATTATGTGCCTGATTCATTTGCATTGTTGTAAATGCGAAGGACATTGCTACTTGTTCCACACTTACAATAATTACCAAATCATGTGAACTTCAATCAATTATTAAATCCTAAAATAAAGATTCTCCAAAATAAAAACAAGAGTAAAATGCCATTTTTGTCCCTGAGGTTTGGTCAGTTTTGCGACTTACGTCCAAAGGTTTGTTTTTTCCACATCTGGATCCAAAAGGTTTGAAATCTTGCCATTTTCATCCGGTTCGTTAACGCCATCCATTTTTTTCTGTTAAGTCGGGGGTATTTTCGTCTTTTTTGTTAACTTGAAGGGCAATTCGGCGTTTTTCACTATATGTACAAGCATTTAAAATACCCCTGACCGAATCCCTTAGACCGAATTGCCCTTTGAAGTTAAAAGAAAAAGACAAAAATGCCCTTGACTTAACGGAGAAAAATGGATAGAGTTAACGATCCAGATGAAAATGGCAAGATTTCAAACCTTTTGGATACATATGCAGATAAACAAACATTTGGACGAAAGTTGCAAAACTGACCAAACCTCAGGGACGAACATGGCATTTTACTCTAAAAACAATATTAATGTACCAGTTATATACTCTTACCTGAGACGGAGTGCATTGAACTTGATTAATCGCATCCATAGCAGCCTCTCTGAACCCTTCAACTGACGCAAACCATTGTGCCGTTGCCCTAAAAATCGTAGGTTTTTTCGTTCGCCAATCGTAAGGATATTTGTGCTCTACAGTTTAAACAACAATAACGTTTAAACTAGAACTTCTAACAACCATTTCGAAGAGAACTTTTAAATATGAATGATATGACTTACTATAAGGTTCTACCATGACAATTGATAAACGTTCATCCAAGTGATCAATTACTGCTGCATTGCCGTCACCTAACACATCGAGCCCGTTAAAGATCCCAGCTTCTTCAGTGAACTTTCCTTCATCGTCTACTGGGGATATTATAGGCAAATCATACTTTAAGCCCGTTAAATAATCATCTTGCCCGTGGCCTGGGGCTGTGTGAACAAGCCCGGTTCCTGATTCGGTTGTAATGTAATCTCCACCGATCACAACAGGACATTCTTGACCGTTTAGTGGGTGTGCGTATCTATACATATAACTAGATTAGTAAGTAATTATTAATATAACAAAAGAGGGTGTCTTAGGAAAAGCATTTAAGACACATCCTCTATTTTTTATTGTTTTTCTTTGCCAAATTTACAGCAATGCCATCCAACCCATGTTTTTTTTTCTTTTCTTTTTGTGTGTTCAACCCTTCAACTTTTAGCATTGCTACTTACACCCCCGCAACTTTCTGATTTTTTTGTAAAATGTCATTTTGACCCCCTCGAGTTTTACCTGCTTATTTTTTATGTACGTGGGTCAGATATAATACATTTTTTTTCTTATTTTTATGTACGTTTTTGGTTGGTCTACGTTTTGTCCGGAAACGTGTCTGGGTAAATATAGTACGTTTTTACTAAGCGGTATAAATTTGAGATACTTCACGTTTCGACTCCGCAACAACGCGTGGTACCATTCTTTAACGTAAAAAAACACTATTTTCTTACGTGCCTATTTTTAAGTACGTTTTGTTATAAATCCAAGTTGGTTTGCGTTTCGACCTAAATTTTCTAGGTAATGAGTGAGGTCAAATTTTCTACTTATTTTCATGTGCGTTTTTAGTTGGTCTACGTTTTGCCGTAATTTTTGTTCGAAAACGAGTTGGGTCAAATATTTGATGGCATAAGTTCAATTTACTCTAAATTTCGACGCCGCAACAACACGCAGCAAGTCACAATACTAGTTATATACAAAAGAACAAAGTAACTCAGTTAATTCAAACATTAAGTACCTGCAATTTTCGAGATCTGAACCTAAAACTGTTTTTTTAACAACAAGCTTCACATTCCATTTGGCTTCAAGCGTCGGCACAAGATCCACTGCAACAATGAAGAATTGTGTCTCTTGTTCTTTTAAAACGCTACCGAATCTCCTATTTTTGTCTTCAGTAGATGAAGCAACATCGGGTGAAACGGGCTGCACTTCGACAATCGCGTATTGGAGCTTGGCATTCACCGCAACAGCTGCGGAAAAGAAAAGATAAACATGTATGAATCCATACCGGCGTTTGCAGGAATAGTCCAGGGAGTAGTGGTCCACACCGCAAGGGACGATCTGGGAAGAAATTCATCTAGTAATCCGTTTTTCATTGGTGTGCTAAATAATCTGAAAATGCAAAACTGTAACCGAACCATAAATTCCGGTTCGCTTTTTTTGGTTCCCTTTTTTCGGTTAAAATCGGATTTTTTGGTTTCAGTTCGGTTTTTTTGGTTTTCTGCTCATCCCTAATTATTTATACAAAAAGAGTTGATATCAAACCAAACAAGAGGCTGTTGATTTACTTACCTCTAACTCAGCCTCTGCAAGAGCGGTGCGAGATGAGGGACTCCAGTGCACTGGCTTTCTACCTCGATATATGTACCCTTTGAAAACCATTTGCCCAAACACTTCAATCTAGAAAGCCAACAGTATATAATAATGAAAATGATAATAATGGACATATAGATTATAAACTACAGGTGAAACTAATTTAGGTTATTACCTGAGCAGCCTCGTATTCTGGATCGAGAGTCAGATAAGGATGATCCCAGTCAGCCCATATTCCAAATCTCTGTAGATAGACATTATCTATACTTAACGTTGATCAACTTCATCAACACTTTCTGTTATTGATTCAATAATGAAAAACTTTTACAAATAACCAACAAATAACATTGAATAAACCCTCATATACTATATAGTTCAAAATTCAAATTAATTAACTAAATATTAAAAGGGTTTTCCAGAGAGTTTATTAACAACAATTTCATCAAACACACAAATAAAAAGAAGTTAAAATCAATTTACAAGACATAATTGTAATAAAACTCAAACGGACATTTCATCAAACAGTTGGCATGCAACCCAATTTTCACAAAATTCCATACACCCATTAAATATTTCAACAAGATTCTATCAATTTAGAACTGAACTCTGAAACTGTGAACGCAAATCTAAAGATATAATTATACTTACGGTGTGAGAAGTTTGCATCGCCATTGCAGATGGGTTGATTCTTTTTAGTGGTGGGTTTAACTGCTAGAAGTGGTTCATCACGTTCTCGTTCTTTTGAAAAGCTTGTGAGCTTCCATTATCGATGACAGAAAATTAGAAATAACGGTTCTGTTTCTGGTACCAGTATCTGTAGATGAGTGACTACTCTTGTTTATTTGGAAAAAATAAATACGGTAAATTACACTTTTCGTCATTCATTTTTGTTGTAGCGGGTTGTAATAGATAGCCTTTAACTTCAATAATTACAGTCATAATTCTTTATTTGAAAAACGCATTACACCTTTCGTCCTTTAACACTAACTAAGTTTAAATTTTCAGTTATGTCTGTCCACTTAATGATATTCTGGTCATTTCATGTTTTTATTTTAAATGTTCAATAATAATCTTGAACCAATGGTTTCATTTCATTCACAAAAAGAAAATTGAGTAGCAACATGTGAAATCATCTTCTAATTCTGAATATGATGCCACCAGAAAAGCTTCTACATCAAAGAAAAGAAAAGGAACAGGTGATAAAGAGTATAATCCTGAAGAAGAAGTGAAAGTGGGCGCCATTCAGCGGGTGTGATCACCTGCTAATGAATTAAAGCTTCTGCAGGCTCTAATGCAGCAACCTGAGAAAGGCAACACGACCATGTTGTTCGAGACGGTGAGCAAATGTTTGGATTTCGATGTACAAAAAAAGCAAGTTGCAGATAAAGTGCGGAAGCTGAGGCAGAAATACAATGAGATTAGTGAAGGAAGAAAAGCTGTCAGTTGTGATAAACACAGTGTGAGTGTTTACAAACTTTCTCAACAAGTGTGGGGGAAAGATAAAGGCAAAAAAAAGAAGAAAAGCAAGAGGGAGGGAGAGATGGTTGAGAGATTCTAGGGTTAGAGTTGGGGAATTGGAGAAGATGATGTTTTTTATATATGCAATATTTTTTGTTTTATTTAATAATGAACATTTTAGATAAAAGAATAAAATAACCAGAATACCCTTAAGTGGATATACATAACTGAAATTTTTAACTTGGTTAGTGTTAAAAGACGAAAGGTGTAATGCGTTTTCCAAATAAATGATTGTGACTGTAATTATTGAAGTTAAAGGTTATCCATTGCAACCCGCTACAAACATAAAAAACAAAAAAGTTTATTTGGGTAAATAAATGAGGATAAAATTATTTATTTGGGTAAATTACACTTTTTGTCCTTTAATTTGTAGCGGGTTGCAATGGATAGTCTTTAAATTCAATAATTACAGTCACGATCATTTATTTAGAAAATGCATTACACCTTTCGTCCTTTAACACTAACCAAGTTAAAAATTTTAGTTATGTCTATCCACTTAAGGGTATTTTCGTCATTTCATTCTTTTATTTAAAATGTTCATTTTAAATAAAACCAAAAATATTACATATATATAAAAAACATCATCTTCCCCAATTCCTTAACTCTAACCCTAAAATCTCTCAGCCATCTCTCCCTTCCTCTTGCTTCTTTGCCTTTATCTTCTTCCCCCACACTTGTTGAGAAAATTTGTAAACACTCACACTGTGTTTATCAGAACCAGCAGCTTTTCTTCCTTCACTAATCTCCTTGTACTTCTGCCTCAGCTTCCTCACTTTAACTGCAACTTTCTATTTTTGTACATCGAAATCCAAACATTTGCTCACCGTCTCGAACAACATGGTCGTGTTGCCTTTCTCAGGTTGCTCCATTAGAGCCTGTAGAAGCTTTAATTGATCCGTTGAATGGCGCCCGCTTTCACTTCTTCTTTAGGATTATACTTTTTATCACTTAGTTCCTTTTCTTTTCTTAGATGCTGAAGATTTTCTGGTGACATCATCTTCAGAACTAGAAGATGATTTCATCATGTTGTTACTCATTTATTTTTGTGAATGAAATGAAACCATGGGTTCGATTATTAATGAACATTTTAAATAAAAACATGAAATGACCAGAATACTCTTAGTGGATAGACATAACTGAAAATTTTAACTTGGTTAGCGCCAAAGGACGAAAACTGTAATGCGTTTTTCAAATAAAGGATTGTGACTGTAATTATTGAAGTTAAAGGCTATCAACTGCAACCTGTTACAAACATAAAGGACGAAAAGTGTAATTTACCCTAAATATTGTTTCGGATTTTCAAATATCCGTTTCACTATCCAATCCGTATCTGAAACTCCGGTTATCCGAAATCCGAATATCTGAAATTTCGGATACAGAATCGGATAGTGAAATGAGCTATCCGAAATTTTCAAATATACAAACTTGAACACCCCTGCGAAAACCCATAAATGTTTGTATTTATGAAAATATAACTTAAATACGTAAAAGAAAAATATATTAATACTATTTTTAGAAAAATATACAACATTACATAATATATTCCCGGATCATATGACATGCATATGTTCATATTTTGGGTGGAAATATTTTTTGTTTTACATTTTGGTATAAATTTTCAGTTCAACGTTTTTACATTTATTTTTGTTTAGTCTAACGGTCTTGCTGTAACACACGAGTTCTAAATGCTAGTTTGTTTTTCATTTGGTACAATTTATGTTCATGAAATTTGGGATGGTATCAAATATACCCCTCAACTGTAAAATGCTAAATATAAACCGACTATATTTAAATTATGAACTATCTTTAAAAATATTCTGAAATAATAAATATGGTATCGGATTTTCAAATATTCGTTTCACTATCCAATCCGTATCCGAAACTCCGGGTGTCTGAAATCCGAATATCTGAAATTTTGGATACAGAATCGGATAGTGAAACGAGCTATCCGAAATTTTCGAATATCCAAACTTGAACATCCCTACGAAAACCCATAAGTGTCTATATTTATGAAAATATAACTTAAATATGTAAAAGAAAAATATATTAATACTTAAATTCATAGAAAAATATACAACATTACATAATCTATTCTCAGATCAGTTAACATGCATATGTTCATATTTTGGGTCAAACCTTTCTGGAATAAAAATAAAACTACCTTCCTAAGCTTGTGCTTAGTCGGTTCTAGGGTAATTCATGCGTTTGGGGTAAAAAAAATGCAAAGTAAATACTCGGGCGACTAATAAATCTAAAATTATTATTTCCCAGTAACTTTATGGTTCAATAATACTTATTTTGAGTCAAAAAAATCTTTAGATATAAAAGAAAAAATAAATAAATAATTCCTAAGATTTATTTTCACCAGTTTACACAGCCATTCGGCTTTTAAAATAAATACATATACATATTATCTTAAATGATAGACTAACATAAAAATTCATAGGAATCATAATAACTCAATTTTGGTTATAAGCTACAGGAAAAATAAAGTGTTTATCATAAAATTTTCTCTATTGTTGATTTTTAACGGTTTTCGGTTTAGTCTAAAACTCAATAATTTGTGAAAAATAGTTTCCACCACTTTTAAATCCAAAAATCACTATTGTAGGTTAATTACCCTGTAAGAACACAAACGTTTATGTTTTTGAGAATTTAACCTTGGGTTTTCCTATTTTTAATGATTTAAATCATTTATAGCCCTAGATACATAGCAAAAAATTATATAAAAGTTTCCTACTGTAAAAATAAGATGTGTAATAAGGTTGGATCTAAAATAATGCATTTATGGTCCGGTTTTCCGGTTTTAACTTTTGGAATTGTGGTTATGTTACGCGAAAATAGTCCGGTTTTAACCGTCTATGGTGTGTGTGCGAATTATTGTGAAGTTTCATATGTTATTTTATAGATTCTAAGGTTCACATGTTCTGGAAAATAAGTATACTTATCATTATATATGCATATAAGATATAATTGGTGACTAACCCTAATTATTTTCGTGAAATAAAGGAAGATCAGAATTGGGAGGTCTAACCTTTGACAAAGGGGATGATGAAAATAAGCCTTAAACAAATACCTTGTATGTGATGATCAAACTTACAAGATTGAAAGTGTGTGTTGTAACCGATCCATGGGTGCTTCAAGTTCTTTAGAGAGTGATCTTGCATGTTTGAATGGTGTGAATTATTATATAGGGGTTTTTAGATTTTGGGGTGATCTTTTTGCATGAACGTGGATGGTTACCAGAGATTTTGAGATCTTTTTGCGTGAACGTGGATGGTTACAAGAGATTCTGAGATCAAACATTGAGATATTATAGAATATTGTAGATATTTACTAGGATATAATTAATTAATTATATGGTAATTTAATTAATGTGGGAGTTGGGGTACTAGCGATTTTCGGTAACTTGAATTTTATAAAAAATTACTAGATTTTAAAAGATTTGGAAGCAGCCTCTCTATTCCTACGGGGTAGAGGTAAGGCTGTCTACATCTCACCCTCCTCAGACCCTACCTTAGCTTTGCTATTGGTGGGATATACTGAGTATGATGATGATGATGATGATGACCCACATATACTTCGGCGATACGGTGGAAAGGTTCTTGTTTAGTTATGAATTTTAAATCTATATCTATACGTATAATAAAAGAAACCAATTGATAGACACGTGTCTATATGAGAGCCATCTACTTTTTAGTTTTTCCGCCATATATCTACGTTTATTTTTATTTTAAAAATTACAAGTTTTAAAAAAATTTATCAAGTTATCCCATATTTTAAGTCGACATTTATCTATAACTATATCTCTATATTTATATTTATATTTATCTTCTAATATGATCTTTATACTTATCTTTATTTTATTATTTTGCGAGTAAATTGCACAAAACGTCATTTATGTTTCCTCAAACTTGCAGGTTCCAGCCTTGATGTTTAAAACTTGCTAAAAACATCATTTAAGTTTATTTTTGTTGCTGGTTTAATCCTTTATGACTAACCAAGTTAATTATCTCAGTTTATTTCCCTCACATGCCTAACATGTGAGGGTCCCACTATCGTTTGATGATCGACATCAACTGACTCGCAAAATGGAACGGAGATGTGGTGCAAACGCAAAACTGTCCGAAACCCAAGCAAAATTGCATCCGTTTTCACCGGAGATGTAGTCCAAACACATTTGGATCTCTTAAATTTATGGGGCCATTCACATGGAGCAAACCCCTTTTCATTCTGAGCTATCAACATCCACTCGGAGGAGAGATCCAGCCCGCGTTTCGCTGACTAAATGCCAAACAGGCCATATTTGCATGTTGATAGCCTCACGTTAGTTCTGTATGTGAATTCAAATTGAAAAGTACATATAATTTTTTGCATGGTTGTAAAACAAGGTCTCCAAGGCCGAATACTCCCCGAGTAGTCGCTACAAGGTAGGCTGCCGAGATGACTTTCTTCAACTCCGACTAATTACACGGAATCGATCAAATGCGGTCAACATCGGCCAAAATCGGATCTAGTAGGTCAACTCGGGCCGAGTTTGACTTAACATAAAATAAACCATAATTTTTATGCCTATAATATTAAATAATGAATATCAATTTCATGTATTTTGTTATAAATATTAGTAAATTTATGTTATTTGACATATATTTAATTTCCGAAAACTAATTTCTTTATAATTTGGCATGTCCGAGTACTCACCGTGTACTCTCCGCCTAGACCGAGTACTCTCAACTCCCTAGTCGACTGACTAGGGAGCGCCTAACGACTTTTGCAACCATGATTTTTTGTATTTGTTTTCATCTTTAGTTTTGATTACTTGATTGAGATTACATGTATTAAACATGGAATAATAAAAACCAATATTTAGGTACAAAGCAGTGGGTCATGAATGGGGAAAGTAGAAGTATGTGGATTTATTGGACTGAATGTATATTTGGGTGCAAAATTTGCGTTTCTTTGAATTGTGAATTGATTCATTTCATACTTAAAAGTCTCTAATGGTGGTGGCTTAGGGCCTGAGGGTTTTTATTTTTTTACACTTAATAATAATAACTATTTAATATTTTATTGATCCGACCACATGTAACACACACGTTTTAACCTGTTAATAAATTAAAAAACAACAAAGTAAAATATTATAGTTTTTGTAATACACAAGTTTATAACCTAATAATAGAAAAATAAAAAAAACAAAGTAAAATGTTCTAATATGTAAATAGTAATCAAAGTTCTTTTTACCAAAAACGTATTTTGACGACTGTGTGTGTTAACTGACTACATTATATTTATTCAAGCGGTGTAGTACACGTGCTTATTCAACTTATGTTATACACAAGTAATTAAAGATGTAACTTTTTTATTATATAAAAATATATTTAATCAACCCGTGTAATACACGGGGTTCTAACCTAGTTATATATAATATATAATGTGCATTGTATTGATAAATAAATTTATAGAACAGCTAACCCAAATTTTTATATCATATATAACTAGTTTTTTAAACCCGTGTAATACACAGGTTGAATGCAAAATATAATATGTATATGGAGTATTAGAAACAATATGGATCATAACACGTATATAATCGTTAGCAAAGAAATTGCATAGCTCACAAATTTGTAAATATTTCTTTGTACACAACGTTTGATGTAATGTGTGTAACTCTATTATCCTTATCTATGATCAACAATTTTAGTCCCCGCATACTTTTGACTCTAGATAATGCAACATATAGCTGGCCATGTGTGAAAACAGGCTGTTTCAGAAACAAACCAACCCGGGATAATGATTGTCTTTGACTCGTATTTATCGTCATTGCAAAACATAATGCCATTGGGAACTGTCTTCTTTGAAACTTAAATGGAATCCTTTTGTCTGAAGGGGTCAAAGCAATGCTTGGAATAAAAGTGTGATTACCTATGTTGCTTCCAGATATAACATCTGCTTTTATAACATGATTATAAAGTGATATCACCTTTAGTCTTGTTCTATTACACAATCCGCTTTTTTGATCAAGATTTCTTAGAAGCATCACTGGAACACCGACCTTTGGCACTAACTTATGGTTAGGCAAGCCAGACACTTTAAGTCTATTTAGAAAACCAGGTGAGTATAAACTTTCATCTACCGTATCATTCACATACTCTGACTGGCATATACTGTCTGAACTTAGGAATTCGTTTTCATCCCCTGGGAACATGGATAGGAGACGTTCGTTTATTTCTTGCACAACATCATTTTTTGGTGCAAGTATTGCTCTTTCTTGGAAGAAATTAGGTTGTTTTGAATTGTCAACAATAGAAGGATAGACAAAGTCAATTAGATCAGAAATTGGATCCGGTGAATCAGCAATGAGAAGATCATCAGGAATATCAATAGTTGCCTCACCATCGTTCGAACCACCAACCTTTCCTTCACCTAATTCCAAAAGCCATTGGGAGAAAATCTTTGTTTGTTCAATATCAGACGCTTCACTTCCTAAGGTTAATCTCATGTTTTTTGTGAGCCTTAGTACTTTGCATTTTTGCCAAATGTAGGAAGAACTTATAGATGAATTTACAATGTCTTGCCTACTTCCATTGGGAACGACAGGGAGGATTTGTCTGAAATCACCTCCAAAAACAACCACCTTCCCTCCAAATGGTAACTGTGAGTTGGTTTCACTCTCATTAGTCAATCTGTCTTTCATGGACCGGTCCAAAGCTTCAAAAGCATGTTTATGAACCATTGGTGCTTCATCCCAGATAATCAATGTTGTTTTTCGTAACAAATAGGCAACGTCACGGTCTGGGTTGATACTACAAATAGAATCCTCATTAAGATTAAATGGAATTCGAAATCTAGAGTGTACTGTTCTACCTCCGGATAATAACAAAGATGCAATACCACTTGAAGCAACATTTAAAACAACCTGGCCTTTAGATCTTAGAGATGCAGATAATGTCTTCCATAGAAAAGTTTTTCCCGTTCCACCATACCCATAAACAAAGAACACACCTCCTTTTTTATTACGTACCGCTGAGACAATATTGTCAAAAACAGATCGTTGTTCATCTGTTAACGAATTGAAAAGATCATAAAATTCATTTTGAAGATTATCTTTGTCATATGCAAGCTCCTCCTTAATCAAAAGATTGTTTGCAGAAGACACAAAGTCATCATCAGGGTAAGGCATTGATGTAAAATTATGTAGAGTTGAATTATTACGGAGTAAATATTTTTCTATTTCACACAATGTTATGTTCTTAATTTGATCTTCATTAAGTGAGAAACCTGTAATAAATGTGGAAAAGGTTATATATTTTAAATAATATAGTTATATTGTACATATGTAAATATCATATAAGTTTCTATTACTATTTAATAATTAGGGTATAATTATTGTACCAGTTTCAATGTCTGTAAAGAATGTCGTCTGACAAGTACCTCCACGAATTTTCCCAAACATAGTCTGGTCTAGATAGAGTATTAGACATCAGCATTGTTGCGAATAAATTCCGTAGATAATAGCCAGAACCTGAATGACTTGCTTCTTTAATAGCTTCAATATATTCCGCGTCATCATCTAACAGCCCACGTGCATAACATGCAACTTTGAAAGTAGGATATACATCTCCATTTACTGTGCGGATTTCTTCAAAAGATCTTGGGCCTTTTACTTTGTTAAGAAGCATTCTTAAAAAAATAGGCTTCACCGAGGGATGGGGGACCGAATGAATTCTACCGAGCGAAGTACCTTTTATCCTTGGTTGCCAACAACGGTCTTTATATTTCCACACGTACTGTGTTGGGAACTCAACATAATTAAGTTTTCTAGCTTCTTCATCTGCTTCATTACTGTAACACCCCGAAAATAGGTTTGGTAATCAAACCACGTTAATACTAAAAGACGGGTAAAATACCGTTAGTGGTAAAATTTACCCGGTAAATATTAGGGCTTAAATAAAAATCCTAATGTCAATTAAAAAGAAGAATAAATGCTTTGAGAAAACAAAGTTATAAGAAGCCCGAGTTAACGGGACTTAAATTAAGACGGGTCATAACCCCCGGAACCTACTAAGATAACTAGGAATAATTAACTTAGTTACTAATGGTTAAGTAAGTGAATGAATAAAAATAAAAATCAAGACTTTTAACCCTCTTTATAAAACCTCTAATATGAGGGACTAAATGTGGCAACTAGAGAAGTGTTTTAATTAAAACACTTATATAAAATAAATAAAAAAAGGAAATCAAACACACACATGTGTGTGTGTACGTATGAAGACCAGGAGAAGCTCCAAGGAGCTCAAAACCCTAGTTCAACAAATTCATCAAATTGAAGCTTGATTCAAGCCCAAAATCGATGCATGGATACATAGAAACGACCACCTAGTCATGGGGATCACAAGGTGTAGGATCGTTGTTGGACCCAAACGAGTCGTTCAGAAGAGCTTATAATCCGATTCAAAGGCGGAATCAGTGAAACAGACGTGGAAACAGCTTGATACTATTAAATCTGTCACTTATATTGAATATAACATCAATTACAACCTGAACAGATTTTGGCAGCACTTTGTTACAAATCCAGAAGCCGTGTCCAAATGAAATGACAAGTACCCTATATATAGTGTTGGAGTTCCGCTCGAAATGGTTAAGTCCTTTTCGAGCGGAATCAGATAGTTATGATTTCGTTCGAAATGGTCTTGTGCAGTTTCAAGCGGAATCACCTCCTAAATCCTGAAAATCTGTTTCTCGAACCTCGGGCACTGATAATCCTATCCTATCCTATTACATGATACAAGACGAAGTCAATAGACGTAGTGCACTAACAGACTCCCCCTGGGATATTGACGAAGTCTTCAGTGTCTAGTCTTCAGCATGACACATCTTCGGTCTTGATCATTCTGCCTTCTCATCCAAATTGTAACATTATAAGCATCCATCAATCCTTTTCTTCTTCCATCAGCTTCAGGCTCCCCCTTTCGTCAAGCTTCCGTGCTTTGGGATCGACACCTAGCTTTCCATCTACAAGCTCCTCCTTACTTCAAGCTTGTCTTCAGACTCCCCCTTAGACTCTGCTTTCGGGATCGTAATCTGGACTATCTGCAATCACTCAAACATCTATAAATACAATGTTTTCATATTATCAATCAAATTCTCTAATCCACTCCCCCTATCAACAAACTTCATTGATTTGGCAGTTTCAGCGAATCGAATCGGAAACTAATTCTATAACAATATAAGCATCCAAAATGTCACACCCCCAAAATCCACACGCGGAGTACCACCGCTTGGAGGCGTGACTGACCAGGATCAAGCCACCAATCATATTGAACCATGTTATTAATAAATGTAAATCAACCAAACAATATGAAAGGTGTTCGAAACCAAAGTATAGTATCAATGTTTAGCGGAAGCATAAATGTAAAACCCAACATAAGTAATAAGTTTAAAGAGTCATAAAGTTTCATCAAAACATCCACAATCCGTGCCCACAACGACCGCGCCTCCCGTGCAAGCTCCATGGGTACCTATGGTCCTGCAAGGCATGTAACAGAGAGTCAACAACTAGTTGAGCGAGTTCACAGTTGGTTGTTCAGTTATAGTAATTGTATTGTAAACCATATGTTCGTTTAGTAACCCATATATCGTATGTACTTGAATCGCAGTCTCCTAGACATGTGTGCGAAGATTGTGGTGTGTTTCCCAAGTTTTCTAGACTAGGTATATTTGTATCGCAGCCCACCCGGCATGTGTGCGAAGTTTAGAGTATGGTTCGCAGCCATCCAGGCATGTGTGCGAAGATTAGTTCTATTATCGCAGCCATTCCCGGCGTGTGTGCGAAGATTAGTTCTATTATCGCAGCCATTCCCGGCGTGTGTGCGAAGAGAAGTATATGTATCACTAGTCAAGCAGTACCTACCAATAACCTTCCTCTCCCGAGGCTTATGGTATGTAATTCCGATAACAATTTAAGCATAAGTAATCATCCAAACCCATTCCCAACCCCGGGAATCCCATGCCTTGGTAAGAGTGTGAACTCACCTTCGTTTGCTTGGTTTGCTAAGTTAAGTGCTCAAAAGAATTCAGTCAAGTCCTATAGTGCACGTATACTCAATCAGTTCACGTTCGTAATGTTTCACATGTAACTAGCATCACAGTAATATCACAGAGTGTGTTTGACAGTTGATATCATGTAACACACAAACAGTTAATCACATTCATACAACTCTAGTTTTACATTAAAGGCTTTCTCAGTTTGTTTTAATTCAGTTACTCACCAGCAGTCTTGGTAAGCTTAACTGTGTTAATCAGAAATTATCAGAAAACATACTTAATGTAGTTACTGTTTCATATCAAGTTAGATCCACTTAACAAAGTTATCATTCTTAATAATCTTAACATACATAACCTAGTTAACATAACTCAGTTAACTTATTAACACACTTGGCATGCTTAACAGTGTAAGTAAACTCAACAGGTTCAACAACTAACGTAGTTAATAACTAACAGAGTTACCATCTAGAATACACATGAAATCATAAGTGACGAAAACACATTAATGGCAAAAATCGCTTGGGCCGAAAACACTTGGGCCGAAAACCCCTTGACTGGCGAAAACATATATGCCGAAAACACCTGGGTCATTCGATCAGATCAAACTATGTCATCATATAATTTACCAAATCACCAAACAATCATGATTATCACTCAATTATTATTCAATCATTCAAACCATGTCTAATTCAGATCCCTTCATTAAGTTTAGTATTAACACAACAATCATTAGATCAAACAGTATTAAATTATTAGAGGTGAGTGACAGTTTTGTTATGTGATCCACTAATTTAAAACAATAAATCTGACAACTCAAGACCCCATGACTTATCCATTTTACATTAATAATCATGATCCTAACCTGTTACCACGTGATGGCTATACCACTGAATCCTCTTAAACAACAACCATTTAGTTCTACTATCATACCAACAACATAACCAGATCATCAATATTAACCAAACATAGATAACATGCATCACACCACCGATCTTGCATCAGATTATATGGATCCCTTCATACAATTCGATTCAATTAAGAAAATTCATGATATCATATGAATTACCGAAACATTGTGAAATCGAGATTATCATGCAAACATCAGATCGTTCATAGAGAATCATAATATAATCACATAACATCAGTATTCGATCAAACGCACACATACAGACATGTAATCATGCATAACTCGAGCGGCAGTGCAACTAACCGAGATGAAAGTTCACTAGATTTGATCAAAAGGAGAAGCTTGAAGGCTTGCAGTCGCCGTCACACAAAGAAAAACAATAGAGCTCTAGGGTTTGGCGATTAAGCTAATACGTATAGGTTGAGAACAAAATATTAAACAGACTACTAATGGGCCAAAGGCCCATATGTTGATTTCGCTGGATAGTAGTGGACGAAAACACTTAGTGTTTTCACCACATAGTGTTTTCACCACATAGGGTGTTTTCTAATGGGAGGTATTCAGCCAAGATCCATGCTTAACTAAAACAATCATAATATTAATACTAAATGTATTATTAACTTTCCCACAAATATAATGCACACCATATGTATCAACACACTTAGCAAACAAGTACGAAGTTGAATCAGATAGAGACCTTGAAACTCGGGTTGTCACATTATCCCCAACTTGAAAGAAATTTCGTCCCGAAATTTTGCACGTGGTTACTGAGGAAGCTAGTTGTGTTGTGTAGTTTACTGGTTTTCCTGGGGTGTCACATCATCCCCCCGTTGATTTGGAATTTCGTCCCGAAATTCTGTAGTAGCTTCAGCCTCAGTAGTAGTTGTACTGTTTCCGAATAACTGGGGATACTTGAGTTTCATTTGATCTTCTCGTTCCCAGGTGAACTCTGGGCCACCACGGGAGTTCCAACGAATCCGAACAAGAGGTATTCTGGTGTTCTTGAGGACTTTAACATCCCGGTCCGTGATTTCAACTGGTTCCTCGACGAATCACAACTGCTCGTCGATAGTGAGCTCCTTCAAAGGAACTATGAGGGTCTCATCTGACAGATACTTCTTCAGATTCGACACGTGGAAAACGTTGTGAACTGCACTGAGTTTAGCTGGTAGGTTTAGTCTGTAGGCCACCCTGCCTATCTTCTCAATAATTTCGAACGGTCCGACATATCGCGGATTGAGCTTGCCTCGTTTTCCAAAACGAACAACACCCTTCCAGGGTGAGACTTTGAGTAGTACCCGCTCCCCAACCTGGAGCTCGAGTGGTTTCCTGCCCTTATCGGCGTAGCTTTTCTGACGGTCACGAGCTGCCGCCATTCGTTGTCGTATTTGAGCAATTCGTTCTGTTGTGTCTACCACAAGTTCCGGACCTGTGATCTGACTATCACCCACCTCTGCCCAACAAAGAGGTGATTGGCATTTACGCCCGTACAATGCCTCGAATGGAGCGGCTTGGATGCTGGTGTGGTAACTGTTGTTGTACGAGAACTCCACTAACGGGAGGTGTTTTTCCCAGCCGTTGCCGAAATCGATTATACATGCACGAAGCATGTCTTCTAAAGTTTGAATAGTGCGCTCAGATTGTCCATCTGTCTGAGGATGATAAGCCGTGCTCATGTCTAACCGAGAGCCGAAAGATTTGTGCATTGCTTGCCACAGTTCTGAAGTAAAACGTGCATCACGATCAGGGATAATAGAGGTTGGCACCCCGTGCCTTGAAACCACTTCTTTTAAGTAGATGTCTGCTAAGGTAGAGAACTTGTCTGTTTCCTTAATAGCTAGGAAATGTGTAGACTTTGTGAGTCGATCCACGATCACCCAAATAGTGTCATTTCCACGCTGAGATCTAGGTAGGCCAGTAACAAAATCCATGGAAATTTGTTCCCATTTCCATTGTGGTATCTTAGGTTGTTGGAGTGGGCCTGAAGGTTTCTGATATTCTGCTTTGACTCTCGCATAAGTCAAACACTTGCTAACGTAAGTTGCTATGTGGGCCTTCATGCTAGGCCACCAGTATGTAGTTCTGAGGTCGTGGTACATCTTATCCGATCCAGGATGTACCGAGTAGCGAGACTTGTGTGCTTCATCCATTATAAGCTCTCGTAGGTTACCATAGAGTGGGACCCAGATGCGTCCCGTTACATAGTAGGCGCCGTCTGCCTTTTGTTCCAACCGTTGCCTTGAGCCGCGTAGGGCTTCAGCCCTGACGTTTTCTGGTTTCAATGCTTCTACCTGAGCATCTCGTATCTGTGAAGGAAGACTAAACTGAATAGTGAGTTGCAACGCTCGTACACGCCTAGGTGTAGTATCCTTTCGACTGAGGGCGTCGGCCACCACATTGGCTTTGCCCGGATGGTACTTTATAGCACATTCGTAATCGTTCAGCAGTTCGACCCATCGACGTTGTCGCATGTTCAACTCTTTCTGCTTGAAGATATGCTCGAGACTCCTGTGATCGGTGTAGATGGTGCACTTGGTACCATACAGGTAATGTCGCCATATCTTGAGCGCAAAAACAACAGCTCCCAACTCTAAATCATGCGTAGTGTAATTCCGTTCGTGAATCTTAAGTTGGCGTGAAGCATAAGCAATGACTTTATCCCGTTGCATCAACACACATCCAAGACCTTGGATGGATGCGTCGCAGTAGACTACAAAATCGTCCGTGCCTTCAGGCAATGAGAGGATAGGTGCGCTACAAAGTCTATCCTTTAAGTGCTGAAACGCTGTTTCCTGTGTACTACCCCAACGGTAAGCAACACCTTTCTGTGTCAGTAGTGTAAGCGACTGTGCAATCTTTGAGAAGTCTTTGATGAACCGTTTGTAATAACCCGCCAAACCCAAGAATTGGCGTATTTCGGTTGGTGTGCGAGGTGCAGGTCAGTTCTTGATCGAATCTACCTTGGATGGATCAACATGAATCCCATCCTTGTTTACCACATGGCCTAGGAAGTGGACTTCACGAAGCCAGAAGTCGCATTTTGAAAACTTGGCGTACAGCTGTTCCGTTCGAAGGAGTTCCAAGATAAGTCGTAAATGATGCTTGTGTTCCTCCTGACTCTTCGAATAGATCAGGATGTCATCGATGAAAACAATAGCAAACTTGTCAAGATAAGGTTTGCACACCCTGTTCATAAGATCCATGAAAACCGCAGATGCGTTTGTTAGCCCGAATGGCATGACTAGAAACTCGTAGTGGCCGTAGCGAGTTCTAAATGCTGTTTTGGAGACGTCCTCGTCCCGGACTCTCAATTGATGATAGCCTGACCTCAGGTCAATCTTCGAGTAATAGCTCGACCCTTGCAACTGGTCAAATAAGTCGTCGATGCGTGGAAGAGGATAGCGATTCTTCACGGTCACCTTGTTCAGTTCGCGGTAATCTATGCACATACGGAAGGTACTGTATTTCTTCTTCATAAATAATACTGGAGCTCCCCAGGGCGAAGAGCTAGGACGTATGAAACCCTTTTCCAAAAGTTCTTGCAATTGCTTAGATAGTTCTTCCAGTTCAGTTGGAGCTAAGTGATAAGGTGCTGCTCCAGGAGCTTGTCACCATGAATTACCAAAGGTTCTTAACCAGCACAAGGAAATGCGGACGATCTTTTCTTAGCAAAGAATCTCTGCTCGATGTTGAGATAGCCAATCCATACCAATAACGATGTCGAAACCATCACAACGTTGGGGTCATTCCTAGCATCATCCTGACCAATCACGAACACTCGACCCCTGGCACCATTGCCGTCGTTATTACCCCCGTTGTTGCCTCCATTATTGTTCCCGTTTCCTTGGTTGTGGTTCTGATTCTGGTTCTGGTTCAACTGTGGGCAGTGTCTCTTGAAGTGACCTTCAGCACCACACTGATAACATCCCTTGTTACCCTGCTGTTGCTGCTGATTATGTGGAGCTTGTGGCTGCTGTTGTCGGTTCTGGTTTGCAGGACATGAGCTTCTACAATCTTTGGCTCCATGACCAAGCTTGTTGCATCTCTGACAATGATCTTTGTTGCACGATCCGCTGTGGTGCAATTTACATCGATTGCACTTAGGGTGGTTTCCCCTGTATCCACCCTGACTTCGATTACCAAAAGACTGCTGACCAGGACTTTGGTTGTCATCGATCTTTCGCTGTTGTGCCTGGGACAGAACCGTAGTCGAACCCTTGCTAGGGGTTCCATCCCACTTTCGTTTGTTGTCACTGGGGTAGCAGAAGTAGTAGTAGTGGTAGTACCTATACGCTTAGGCAGTCTGTTCTGTTCCACTGCCTGGTCTGTGAGGCGTGTAACATCCTGGATAGTAGCAAGGTTAGCAGCAGTCACATGGCTTCGAATCTCTGGTACAAAGCCTTTGAGGAACAGCTCGATGCGTTTGATGGGAGGACCCACCATAGTTGGGCATAACACTGCCAGTTCCTTGGATCGTTTAGCGTACGCTTCTATCTCTGACCCCGTCATCTTCAGGTTAAAGAACTCCACTTCCAACTAGTGGATGTCATCACGACTACAGTATTCACGTTTGATTCACTTTCTTAGTATCACTTCATGGGGTGGCATTAGCAGCCGCCAGCCCCAGCATCTAAACTTGCTCGTTCCACCAAGTTAGCGCAGTGCCTTCGAGAGTACCAGTGGCATATTGCTCCCTACGAGCCTCGGGGCATTCACACATTTTAAAGATTGATTCGAGCTTCCCGAACCAGTGGAGGAGTCCAACAGCTCCTTCAGTGCCGCTGAAAGTAGTAGGTCGGCAGTCCATAAAAGTTTTGAATGTGCACACAGGTGGCTGAGTGTTCTGACCTTGTTGCGCAAGGAAGAAAAGACTGGGTTAAGCGCGAGAGTTGGGTCACGAGAGTAGGATCTAACATCCTAGGATAGGTTCGGAATGGCAGGTTATACCTCCTGCCTGAGTGGCTGCGAGTGTTGCCGTAATTTGTTCAGTGATCAAAACCACCAACTGGGCTTGAGTCATGTTGACACGTCCACTCATGATCTTCATACCCAAGGAAACATGAGTGAGAGAGGTTCGCGAATAGTGCGATGACAGAAGGGAGTGAGCACACAAGTATTCTCAAGCGATAGGGTAATGTATATCTAAGCATACCATGAGCAAAGTTCTACGTAATTCTAGCAAGTAGGCAATAAAACATAAACCATATTACCTAGAATGTTGAGTCTTGCACGTGGAGCGAGGCGTCGTTGTGGATCGTTGGGCACTGTACAGGTTATAGTCTGGTTTTAATAAAAAAGTTTTCCCCTTATTAAAACCGAGTTCTCTATAACCAATGGCTCTGATACCAATCTGCCACACCCCCAAAATCCACACGCGGAGTACCACCGCTTGGAGGCGTGACTGACCAGGATCAAGCCACCAATCATATTGAACCATGTTATTAATAAATGTAAATCAACCAAACAATATGAAAGGTGTTCGAAACCAAAGTATAGTATCAATGTTTAGCGGAAGCATAAATGTAAACCCCAACATAAGTAATAAGTTTAAAGAGTCATAAAGTTTCATCAAAACATCCACAATCCGTGCCCACAACGACCGCGCCTCCCGTGCAAGCTCCATGGGTACCTATGGTCCTGCAAGGCATGTAACAGAGAGTCAACAACTAGTTGAGCGAGTTCACAGTTGGTTGTTCAGTTATAGTAATTGTATTGTAAACCATATGTTCGTTTAGTAACCCATATATCGTATGTACTTGAATCGCAGTCTCCTAGACATGTGTGCGAAGATTGTGGTGTGTTTCCCAAGTTTTCTAGACTAGGTATATTTGTATCGCAGCCCACCCGGCATGTGTGCGAAGTTTAGAGTATGGTTCGCAGCCATTCCAGGCATGTGTGCGAAGATTAGTTCTATTATCGCAGTCATTCCCGGCGTGTGTGCGAAGATTAGTTCTATTATCGCAGCCATTCCCGGCGTGTGTGCGAAGAGAAGTATATGTATCACTAGTCTAGCAGTACCTACCAATAACCTTCCTCTCCCGAGGCTTATGGTATGTAATTCCGATAACAATTTAAGCATAAGTAATCATCCAAACCCATTCCCAACCCCGGGAATCCCATGCCTTGGTAAGAGTGTGAACTCACCTTGGTTTGCTCGGTTTGTTAAGTTAAGTGCTCAAAAGAATTGAGTCAAGTCCTATAGTGCACGTATACTCAATCAGTTCACGTTCGTAATGTTTCACATGTAACTAGCATCACAGTAATATCACAGAGTGTGTTTGACAGTTGATATCATGTAACACACAAGCAGTTAATCACATTCATACAACTCTAGTTTTACATTAAAGGCTTTCTCAGTTTGTTTTAATTCAGTTACTCACCAGCAGTCTTGGTAAGCTTAACTGTGTTAATCAGAAATTATCAGAAAACATACTTAATGTAGTTACTGTTTCATATCAAGTTAGATCCACTTAACAAAGTTATCATTCTTAATAATCTTAACATACATAACCTAGTTAACATAACTCAGTTAACTTATTAACACACTTGGCATGCTTAACAGTGTAAGTAAACTCAACAGGTTCAACAACTAACGTAGTTAATAACTAATAGAGTTACCATCTAGAATACACATGAAATCATAAGTGACGAAAACACATTAATGGCAAAAATCGCTTGGGCCGAAAACACTTGGGCCGAAAACCCCTTGACTGGCGAAAACATATATGCCGAAACACCTGGGTCATCATCATTAACAACACTTACATGTTCCAAACTCTAACGCATCCTCTAGAAATCATTCGATCAGATCAAACTATGTCATCATATAATTTACCAAATCACCAAACAATCATGATTATCACTCAATTATTATTCAATCATTCAAACCATGTCTAATTCAGATCCCTTCATTAAGTTTAGTATTAACACAACAATCATTAGATCAAACAGTATTATATTATCAGAGGTGAGTGACAGTTTTGTCATGTGATCCACTAATTTAAAACAATAAATCTGACAACTCAAGACCCCATGACTTATCCATTTAACATTAATAATCATGATCCTAACCTGTTACCACGTGATGGCCATACCACTGAATCCTCTTAAACAACAACCATTTAGTTCTACTATCATACCAACAACATAACCAGATCATCAATATTAACCAAACATAGATAACATGCATCACACCACCGATCTTGCATCAGATTATATGGATCCCTTCATACAATTCGATTCAATTAAGAAAATTCATGATATCATATGAATTACCGAAACATTGTGAAATCGAGATTATCATGCAAACATCAGATCGTTTATAGAGAATCATAATATAATCACATAACATCAGTATTCGATCAAACGCACACATACAGACATGTAATCATGCATAAATCGCGCGGCAGTGCAACTAACCGAGATGAAAGTTCACTAGATTTGATCGAAAGGAGAAGCTTGAAGGCTTGCAGTCGCCGTCGCACAAAGAAAAACAATAGAGCTCTAGGGTTTGGCGATTAAGCTAATACGTATAGGTTGAGAACAAAATATTAAACAGACTACTAATGGGCCAAAGGCCCATATGTTGATTTCGCTGGATAGTAGTGGACGAAAACACTTAGTGTTTTCGCCACATAGTGTTTTCACCACATAGGGTGTTTTCGAATGGGAGGTATTCAGCCAAGATCTATGCTTAACTAAAACAATCATAATATTAATACTAAATGTATTATTAACTTTCCCACAAATATAATGCACACCATATGTATCAACAGACTTAGCAAACAAGTACGAAGTTGAATCGGATAGAGACCTTGAAACTCGAGTTGTCACACAAAACCTCCACAGTTAATCATCCAAGTCCAAATTAATGACCTTGGAGATATCACAAACTGTTTTTTGAAATTTTTAATTTTTAATTCAAGTTTCAAATTAATGAACTTGTTTTATTTTTCAGAAACACAATTAGCTTACTTAGATTTTGAAACTCAGCATCTCAGACATCGGTTGTCGAAAATAAAGCAGAATCAAAAATCCTTTTGTATTTTTCTGAAAATATAAAGCAATAAAGAAATATGTACAAACAAATTTACAGACAATATTTTTGTTTTAGTATGCGTCAGAGGATCATATCAGTTTTTGACAAGTCACAAGTACCGTTGAGCTTAGTTACACATTAAGAATTAAACAATTCACTTAGATTGTCGATATACTGATCCACTTAAATTTTCATACAAATTTCAACTGATACAGGATACGAATTAGGTGAGTTAAGAACTTAAACTCATTCATGTGTCCCACCTCTTGCATATACTCCCGTATCCAGATCCCAATATTCAGTCTTACATGTGGGTATACCACAGATGATATATGTAAGGGGTTAGATGCGAGGGTCGTGAGAGCTCATGTCGATACTTCCGTATACGCAGAGAGATGACGGCTTCGTCTTTTCGGTGTGTCCCCTTTAGAGGATCTTTTTTACAACAGCAATGACTATCAATTTTAATGTTTCATCAATTTGCTGAGGGTGAAGCTATTTTTCAAGCAATGCAGAAAGTATTATTCGGGGACTAGGTCAGAACTTCCATTCAGCAGAAGTCCCCGAATAATACCCCAGTTATCACTGAGTATAAAGACCTAGTATCTCAGAAAGAGGGACCTTTCAAACGAGATTTCAGGGGTTACCTATATATCCAAGTAGTGTTCCCCACGAAATAAGTAAGTTTGAATTTAGGTTTATATCCCGAAAAAGTTTACTAAATGTATAAAAATCTACCAACACATCCACGGTGAGATCGTTTAACACATTTTGACTTTCCAATTCTTTAGCGTACTGTAACTGTCTACTGATGTACTATCATTTCCTCTTTTTACACAAAAACTCATTTTCATTTTTTAATGTTTTTGTCTTTTTGCCAATAGGTTTTTATCATGTTTTTGTCATTTTCAAATTTTCAAATGTTTTTGGATTTTCAAACAACAATACTTCCCCTAAAATGCAAAATCATTTAATGAAAATTTGACAACCAACACTGATAGCTTTGTCTCGCCATCCATTTTCTGCTTCAAGTGTACTGATTTGCAGAAAATATAATGTACCCCCATGATTTACAACCCATTGATTTTTGACAGTTTGAAAACCGTTTTTCAATCTTGTGAATGTAATCATGTTTGTACAGCCGTGAGGGTTTCGGCGTATTCAATCAACACATATTTTTGTAATTTTCTATTTTTTTTACAAAAATTAAAAACAAACATATTTTTGGTTTTTCAAATTTTTAACAAACTAAAAACATATTTTTTTTTTGGTTTTTAATTTTTCAAATTTTTAAGGTTTTAAGATATTGTTTATTTATATACAGAAAAACAAATAAACTCCCTGTTCAACCAAACCAGGATCCAGCAGCAGCCTCCTCCTCTTGTTGTGCCAGGCTGCTCCATTTTCCAATCTCACAATCTTTAATTTTGTTGAGCACCTGCACATGTAATAAACTCAATTACTTGAACAATTTAGCCCAGGTCTTTTGAACCTTAGGCATTGCAACACAATAATTTTCATTCAATGCTGGAAACTCTTTGTCATCTTTCACAAAAATCTTTTCAACTTTTACTTCAACTTTTTCATCTTTTTCAAGAATCACCTGTTTCTTTGCACTCCATGTTTGACCTTTAGGAGTACCACGTTTGTAAAAATGTGAATCTTTTTGAACACTTTGTTTTTGAACAACATTCGGTTTCCAGAATTGTTGTGGTTTTGTCATATCAACAGATGTTTTCCAGCTTTGTGTTGCTCTAAATCTGGGTGTATGAGAATTCCAGGTCTGTCTAGAATCGAACCTATATGGGTTTGACAAAGGAGATTTCAAATTAAACAGATACGGTTTTTGAAAATCATGATTCTAGAACCTATACGGGTTTGACAAAGGAGATTTCAAATTTAAACAGATTTCAAAAACCGTAACCTTTTTTCTTGTTCAATCTTATCCAAACTACAAGTATCATGATCTGTTTAAATTTAAATCAAATTGTTTAAACTACAAGTGGTATCAAAAACTCGTTCGGGTTCGTTCAAAGCAAATGCTTGAAACATAGCATCGCCCTTAGCAAATTGATGAAACAATAAAATTGATAGTCATTGCTGTTGTAAAAAAGATCCTCTAAAGGGGACACACCAAAAGTCAAAGCCGTCATCTCTCTGCGTATACGGAAGTATCGACCTGAGCTCTCACGGCCCTCGCAATATAACCCCTTACAGATATCATCTAGGTATACTCACCTGTAAGACTGAATATTGGGATCTGGATACAGGAGTATATTCAAGTAGTGGGGCACGCGATTAAGTTTAAGTATCTAAGACATTAATATCGTATCTCGGATCAGTTGAACTTTGTGTGAAAATTTAAGTGGACCAGTATACTGACAATCTAGGTGAATTGTTTAGAACTTAAAATGAAATGAAGCTTAACGGTGTTGGTGATATGTCTCATAAACTGATATGATCCTCTTACACAGACTCACAAAAATATTGTTTGTAAATATTTCTTTACTGCATTTCGTTTAATTTCAAAAATCCCAAAAAGATTTTCGGTGTGTTTTAGCATAAAATTTTGAAAAAAAAATCCAAAAATATTTTCGACAACTGGTGTTGAAGAGCTGATTTTCAAAATTCCAAATGCTAGACATGATGACAATTGGTTTGGGAGAATGTGTTTAAGAGTTTAAATCTTACAAGTAATCATCGAAAGTAAAGAAAATGATATTTCTTCAAGTGGTTCATCAGAGACTATAAATGTTAGATCATGTTTGTGATATTTACAAGTGGTGTCTGAGTGCGTTAAAGTTTAATATTAGAAAACTTATGTTTGTGGTAGAGAATGTACAGGTTTGAGAAAGAGCCAGGTTCCAATACCTGAGGACTCTGTGATTTTAACAAGCCAGGCTGCGATCCCAGCATATCGAAAGGGGGAGTCTGAAGACACTTAAAGGAAGGAGTATGTTGGTGATGAAAAGAGAAAAGAAGATAGAGATTGAGGATACTTACAGCGTCAGATACTTCAAAGAGAAGCCCAAAGACTGATAAAGACTGAAGTTGCGAAGACTCGACACTGAAGACTCCGTCAACATCCGAGGGGGAGTTTGTTGGTGCATCCGTCTGTCGTCTACGTCTTGTATCGAGTCTTGTATAGAATAGGTTAGATTAGATCAGGACACGAGAATCGAGAATATGTGTATTAGTGCTGATTCCACTCGAAATGCACATAGCATGTTCAAGCTGAACCCCATCACCTATAAATAGGTGTCTTGGAGCGAAATCAGTATGGGTGTTCTTCCGGTTTGCAACGAAGTGCTGCCGAAGTGTAGAGTCACTGTAAAAGTCATTCAATCTATACAATCGACAGTTTAAAGTGTATTCCTTGCTGAATTGAACTCAGTTTCTTAGTTTCCGCCTCTGAAACTGAGAAAAACTCTTCTGATCGACTCGTTCGGGTCCGAATACGATCCTACAAGTGGTATCAAATTGATTTCAAAAACTCGTTCAAAAACAAATTTAAATTTTATTTTATTTTTAATTTAGGTCTGTCTAAATCTGAAAAAAGTACATATCATGGTGTATTGTACGGGTTGAGTAAATTTAATTTTATATATTAAATAATGAAAAAGTTACATTTTTAAGAAAAACTCTTCTGATCGACTCGTTCGGGTCCGAATACGATCCTACAAGTGGTATCAAATTGATTTCAAAAACTCGTTCAAAAACAAATTTAAATTTAATTTTATTTTTAATTTAGGTCTGTCTAAATCTGGAAAAAAAGTACATATCATGGTGTATTGTACGGGTTGAGTAAATTTAATTTTATATATTAAATAATGAAAAAGTTACATTTTTAAGAACTCCATGTATTGTATGGGTTGATGTCACACCCCCAAAATCCACCACGCGAAGTATCACCGCTTGGAGGCGTGACATGACCAGGATCAAGCCACCAATCATATTAAACAACATAATTAGGTACATAAAACCAACCACAATATAATTGGTGTTCAAAAGGAAGTAACCAACTTTAAGTTAACAGCGGAAGCATAATACGTAAAACCAAAACATAAGTTCGATAAGTTCATAAGTTTAAATGTTTAACATGGGACTCGACAGTCCATGTCCCACAATGACCACGCCTCCCTGTGCAAGCTCCATAGATACCTAACGACCTGCAAGGCATGTAACAACAAATCAACAACAAAGTTGAGCGAGTTCACAGTTGAGTGTTTGTTTTAGGTTGTTTTCGAAAACATAGTTTGTCTTTAGCTGGCTTACTTGCCTTGGGGGTTACCCCATAGTAGAAAATATGATTAACCAATTCCTTCTTTCTCAAACCATACCCATAATTAGTGGGGGGTTCCCCATGTGAACCACTAGACCGTTACCATATCGACTACTGACGAAAGTAAGTTGTGCCCTAAGTCAATGTCTATCATCATTGACTGTTTGCCATGATCCATTAGTACACGCCCGTCCTACCGGCACGGTGTGAGGTTTGTCAAACCTAATAGCGCTATTTAACTAATGACCCGCTCACCATTGGCCCGGCGATTAAGTCGATATAAAAATGAGGGACTTCATGATAGAGTTTTGTCTAGTAAGTTATATGTTGTCATACTTCCTACGAAGGATGGAGGTACGTAATCTACCCAAGGAGAATACGCATGTTTAATGTTGTCATCCTTCCCATGGAAGATGGAGGTACATATTCTACCCAAGGAGAATATGTAGGTTCCGTTTTAGTTCCTTAACCCATTCCCAAACCACCGGGAATCCCATGCCTTAAAGAAAGTGTGAACTCACCTTGGTTTGCTCGGTTAGATTAGTTACTCTAATAAACAGGAATCAAGCACGTCCTAATAAGGTACAGATAACAATCAGTTTCTTGTGCATGCATAACACGTATCCTACGTACGGTTTACCTACTCATTACTTCTATCACATACCACACAATTCAAATATCACACTCTGACTTTTGTGGAAATATCATAGTTTTTTTGTAAAAAAAGTACACTTGTAACACTTGATAGAAAATATTTTCTATGTGTTGGAGTTTTTAGAAAATTTCGCCAGAGTTTCCTTTGTAAATGGAGGTGTCCATGCTAATAAGCATATCATTTTCTTTTCCAAAAATCATTCAACAATCAACAACCATTTACCAAGAGCAAACTATTCCATTTACAAACCAACATGAACTTGATGTTTCATAAAAACACGTAGTAACTTGGTATGGCGTTTAGTGGGTTTAGTTACCCTCTAAAGTGTGTTTACTTTTGTTAAAATCTCATTCTCGGGATTTTTGGATGTTCGCAACTTGTGAACATATTTTACAAAAATATTTATTTACAACATTTTCATGTGTCACTGGTATCCATATACTTACTTTATTTCCAAAAATAGTGTAAGGATCATGATCTTTCAAAACCGTCTTTTAAACTTGGTTTATTTAGGAAAATCATTCAAAAGTCTTGGGTTTACAAGTTTACTAGTTCACTAGGTTTATTATTTTGCAAGAAAATCATCTTTCTTTCAAGTTCATGTTTAGACTAGAAGATGATTATTTCATGTAAGCACATAATCATCTCCTAACTTGCTAAACCATGTTTTTTAATCATAATCTAGCAAGTTCTATGTTATGATCAACATCAATATTAACAAGTAATCAACAACATAATCAAAATAACTTCATACTAACATTATTTCATCTTGTTTCATCATGTTTCATCTTCTTTAAGCTTATGTTTCATGATTCAAGATTCAAGTCTTTTAGTGTTCATATGTTTCATCATAATATATCTATTAACCACTAACAACATGAAGTAAATAAGGATTAACAAGAAGCTTACAACTAGCTTAAAGCTAGGGAAGATCAAGATGAAGATTGAGTGGTTAATAGCAAACGAGTGAGATCCTTCAAGTCCCAAGAATACCGAGCTTCGTTGAACACCTTGTAGAACCTTGATGCACACTTGGATTACTTGGATGAAGATCGAAAATGGATGGTGGTGTATAGGGGGTTTCGGCCGAAGCTTTATAGAGGGAGAGAGAGGAGTGTGATGTTGAAGATGGTAGGTGATTATGATGGTTCTTAAATCTATTCTTGATCTAATACCCATTGGTCATAGTGTCTCTTATAGTACTAACAAAATCCATCAAATTCCAAGGAAGGTTTACTAGAGATTTAGGAAGATTTCATGATCTTGATGTGGGGCCTACATGGGGACGGTCACAAGGGGGGGGAGGAGGGGTAAGTTGTAATTGTTGATGGTAATTAATTTGATTAGTGAAGGTTAAATGTTAAGTCTAGAGTTTTAGTGTGTTACATGTATTATGTAGGGTGTTTAAGTGTTCGGGAACCATAACTAGCTTAGAAAAATAAAAACAATGTTTCTTGCAATATTTTAGTGTTCCGGGTAATGTCCGGTTGTTCGGTTAGATACCGATTCGTTAAAGTGCTAAGTTATTCCGTATAGTGTCTTTTATGTATCTTTTTGTAACACGCTTAATTCCCAACACTTAGGAAAGCATATAGGACCATTTAGTCAATTTTCTAAACAAGACTAGTATGTTAAAAAGCACATGTAAGTATGACGCAGTAATCAGAAAACAGTTAAGTAATTCAGCACAATCATTAAGCACTTAATTAACATTAATTAATCATACGGATACATGTAATTATGAGGGTTGTCACATTCTCCCCCTGTTAAGAAAATTTCATCCCGAAATTTAGCACGTGGTTACTGAGGAAGCTAGTTAAGTTGCGTGGTTTCCTGGTTTTCCTGGGGTGTCACATCATCCCCCCGTTGGTTTGGAATTTCGTCCCGAAATTCTGCAGTAGCTTCAGCCTCAGTAGTGGTTGCACTTTTCTTAAACAACTAGGGATACTTGAGTTTCATTTGGTCTTCTCGTTCCCAGGTATACTCTGGGCCACGACGGGAATTCCAACGAATTCGAACAAGATGTATTCTGGTACGCTTAAGAACCTTAACATCCCGATCAGTAATCTCTACTGGTTCCTCGACGAATCGCAGCTGGTCGTCGATAGTGAGCTCCTTGAGAGGAACTATGAGGGTCTCATCTGACAGACACTTTTTTAGATTTGACACGTGGAATACGTTGTGAACTCCGCTGAGTTCTTCAGGTAGATTCAACTTGTAAGCGACTTTGCCAATTTTCTCAATAATTTCGAACGGTCCGACATAACGCGGATTGAGTTTGCCTCGTTTGCCAAAACGAACTACACCTTTCCAAGGTGAGACTTTGAGTAGCACTCGATCCCCAACCTGGAACTCGAGTGGTTTCCTGCGCTTATCAGCATAGCTTTTCTGACGGTCACGAGCTGCCGCCATTCGTTGTCGTATCTGAGCAATCTTCTCGCTTGTATCTACTACAAGTTTGGGGCCAGTGATTTGACTGTCGCCAACCTCTGCCCAACAAAGAGATGATCGGCACTTCCGTCCGTACAATGCCTCGAACGGAGCGGCCTGGATACTGGTGTGGTAACTATTGTTATACGAAAACTCCAATAACGGGAGGTGTTTTTCCCAGCCATTTCCAAAGTCGATTACACATGCCCTAAGCATGTCTTCAAGGGTTTGGATGGTGCGTTCAGATTGCCCATCCGTCTGTGGATGATATGCCATGCTCATGTCTAATCGAGAGCCAAAGGATTTGTGCATATCTTGCCACAATTCAGATGTAAAACGTGAGTCACGATCAGAAATGATGGAGGTTGGCACTCCGTGCCTTGATACTACTTCCTTTAGGTAGACGTCTGCTAGAGTAGAAAACTTATCCGTTCCCTTGATAGCCAGAAAATGTGCAGACTTTGTCAGTCGATCCACGATCACCCAAATGGTATCATTTCCGCGTTGAGATCTAGGCAAGCCAGTAACGAAATCCATGGAAATTTGCTCCCATTTCCATTTAGGTATCTCTGGTTGTTGAAGTAGGCTTGATGGTTTCTGGTATTCGACCTTGACCCTAGCACAAGTCAGGCATTTACTGACGTAGGTTGCTATGTTGGCTTTCATACTAGGCCACCAATACGTAGTCTTGAGATCGTGGTACATCTTGTCCGAACCAGGATGCACCGAATAACGAGACTTGTGCGCTTCATCCATCACAAGCTCGCGTAAGTTTCCGTAAAGTGGGACCCAGATGCGCCCTGTTACGTAGTAAGCACCGTCTTCCTTTTGTTCTAACCGTTTCCTTGATCCTCGTAAGGACTCAGCCCTGATGTTCTCTGCTTTCAATGCTTCAACCTGAGCATCTCGTATCTGAGTAGGAAGACTAGATTGGATGGTAAGTTGTAACGCACGCACACGCTTAGGTGTAGTATCCTTTCGACTGAGGGCGTCGGCCACGACATTGGCTTTGCCCGGATGGTACTTGATCGCACATTCGTAATCATTCAAGAGCTCGACCCATCGACGTTGTCGCATGTTTAGCTCCTTTTGCTTGAAGATATGCTTAAGACTCCTGTGATCAGTGTAAATGGTGCACTTGGTACCGTACAGGTAATGTCTCCATATCTTAAGTGCGAAAACAACTGCTCCCAATTCCAAGTCGTGCGTAGTGTAGTTCCTTTCGTGAACTTTAAGTTGGCGCGATGCGTAGGCAATGACCTTGTCACGTTGCATCAACACCCAACCAAGTCCTTGGATGGAAGCATCGCAATAAACCACAAAATCATCTGTGCCTTCAGGCAATGAGAGGATAGGCGTGCTACAAAGTCTGTCTTTTAAGTGCTGAAATGCGGACTCCTGTGCATCACCTCAACGATAGGTGACACCCTTCTGAGTCAGTGAAGTGAGAGGTTGCGCAATCTTTGAGAAATCCTTGATAAACCTTCTGTAATATCCTGCCAAACCCAAGAATTGGCGGATTTCTGTTGGTGTACGGGGTGCAGGCCAGTTTTTGATCGAGTCAACCTTGGATGGATCCACATGAATTCCATCCTTGTTTACCACGTGGCCTTGAAAGTGGACTTCGCGAAGCCAGAAGTCACATTTCGAAAATTTGGCATACAACTGCTCTGTTCGAATGAGTTCCAAAATAAGTCTTAGGTGTCGTTCGTGTTCCCCCTTAATCTTAGAATAGACCAGGATGTCGTCAATGAATACAATGACAAACTTATCCAGGTAAGGCTTGCACACTCTGTTCATGAGATCCATGAAGACCACAGGTGCATTCGTTAATCCAAAAGGCATAACCAGAAACTCATAATGCCCATACCGAGTCCTGAATGCTGTCTTAGAGATATCCTCATCTCGGACTCTCAGTTGATGGTAACCTGACCTCAGGTCAATTTTTGAGTAGAAACTCGACCCTTGCAACTGGTCGAATAAGTCATCAATGTGTGGGAGAGGATAACGATTCTTCACGGTCACCTTGTTGAGTTCGCAGTAGTCAATACACATTCTGAAGGTACCGTCTTTCTTCTTTACGAATAACACTGGAGCTCCCCAAGGCGAAGAGCTAGGACGTATGAAACCCTTTTCCAAGAGTTCTTGTAGTTGCGTGGACAGTTCTTTAAGTTCTGATGGAGCTAGACGATAAGGTGCTCGAGTTGTGGGCGCTGCTCTAGGAGCTATCTCGATTTGAAATTCAACTTGACGATGGGGCGGAAGACCATGTAATTCCTCAGGAAATACCTCAGGAAAATCACGTACAATAGGAATGTCTTCTATCTTCTTTTCCTTCGAAGATGTATCAGAAACGAGGGCTAGAATAGCAGTGTGGCCCTTTCGCAAACACTTCTGGGTCTTAAGGAAAGAGATGATGCCCACAACAGCACCACTCTTGTCGCCACGGATCACGAGGGGTTCTTCACCAGAACGAGGGATGCGGTCAATCTTCTCGTTGCAAAGAATTTCCGCTTACTGATGAGATAACCAATCCATCCCAATAACAACGTCGAAACTACCCAGAACGATAGGAATGAGGTTGATAGAAAAGGTATGACCAGCTAAGACGAGGTTACAACCCTTAACTATGTGTGTGGCCTCGAGACTTTTACCGTTTGCTAGCTCTACCGTGTGTTTGGTGTTCAAAAGTGTTGGAGTGCGCTTAAGCATTTGACTAACTTTTAAGGACACATAACTAGTATCGGCACCCAAATCGAATAAAATAGTAACAAAGAAATCATCCAGAAGAAACTTACCCATCACCACGTTGGGATCGTTCTTTGCATCACCCTGACCCAGCACGAAAACACGTCCCCTGGCTCCATTGCCATCATTGTTTCCCCCATTATTGTTTTCGTTCCCCTGATTGTTGTTGTTGTTCTTCTGTTTCTGGTTCAACTGGGGGCAGTTTCTCTTGAAGTGACCTTCAGCACCACACTAATAGCATCCCTTGTTACCCTGCTGTTGCTGCTGCTGATTCTGTGGAGCTTGTGGCTGCTGTTGACGATTCTGATTCGCAGGACGTGAGCTCCTGCAATCCTTGGCTTCATGACCCAGCTTGTTACATCTCTGACAACGAACCTTGTTGCACGGCCCGCTGTGGTGCAAATTACATCGATTGCACTTAGGGTGATTTCCCCTGTATCCACCCTGACCTTGATTCCCAGAAGACTGCTGACTGGGGCTCCTGTACTCATCTGTCTTTCGCTACTGGGACTGAGACTGAACTGAAGTAGAACCCTTGCCCGAATTTCCATCCCACCTGCGCTTGTTATCAATGGGAGCATCAGATGTAGTAGTAGCGCTAATACGCTTGGGCAGCTTGTTCTGCTCAACTGCCTGATCAGTGAGACGATGAGCCAACCGAATGATTTGCTGAATGGTGCCAAGATTAGCTGAGGTCACGTGGCTCTGAATTTCTGGCACCAAACCCTTAAGGTACAGCTCGATACGCTTGATAGGAGGATCCACCATAGTAGGACACAAGATAGCTAATTTGTTCGATCTCTTTATGTATGGCTCGATTTCAGACCCCGTCATCTTCCAATTGAAAAATTCCACCTCTAGCTTGTGGATGTCGTCACGACTACAGTACTCTTCTTTGATCAAATCTTTGAAGTCGTTCCATGGGGTGACATTAGCAACCGCCAGCCCTAGCAGTTGAACCTGTGCTTTCCACCAGGTTAACGCAGCACCTTCGAGTGTTCCAGTAGCAAATTTCACCCTACGATCTTCAGGGCATTCACACATCTAAAAAACAGACTCAATCTTCTTGAACCAGTGAAGAAGACCTACAGCCCCTTCTGTGCCGCTGAAAGTACTAGGTCGGCAATCCATGAATGTTTTGAACGTGCACACAGGAGGCTGTGCAGGTTGACCTGTCGTGAGAGTAAGGAAGGACAAAGTTTATCACAAGGGTTGGTTTATGAGAGTAGGATCTAAACATCCTAGGATAGGTCGAAATAGCAGGTTATACCTCCTGCTGGAGCTGCTGCGAGTGCCTCAGCAACTCGTTCATTGATCAAAGCCGTCAACTGGGCTTGAGTTAGGTTGATACCACCACGTCCTCCGCGTCCATTCATGGTCTTCACAACTAAGTAAATATGAGTGAGGAAAGTGTCACGAAAGTGCGTAAGTGTGGGGCGACAAAAGAGAGTAAGCACACACATTTCAAATAGCAGTTATCACGTTAACTAATGAACTATCAAACATACAATATAAACATAAATCATACCACCTATTGTGTCGAGTCTTGCACGTGGAGCGAAGCGTCGTTGTGGATCGTTGAGTACTGTGCAGGTTATAGTCTGGTTTTATAAAAAAACTTTTCCCCTTTTTTAAAACCAAGTTCGCTATAACCAATGACTCTGATACCAATCTGTAACACCCCCAAAATCCACCATGCGGAGTATCACCGCTTGGAGGCGTGACATGACCAGGATCAAGCCACCAATCATATTAAACAACGTAATTAGGAACATAAAACCAACCACAATATAATTGGTGTTCAAAAGGAAGTAACCAACTTTAAGTTAACAGTGGAAGCATAATACGTAAAACCAAAACATAAGTTCGATAAGTTCATAAGTTTAAATGTTTAACATGGGACTCGACAGTCCATGTCCCACAACAACCACGCCTCCCCGTGCAAGCTCCATAGATACCTAACGACCTGCAAGGCATGTAACAACAAATCAACAACAAAGTTGAGCGAGTTCACAGTTGAGTGTTTGTTTTAGGTTGCTTTCGAAAACATAGTTTGTCTTTAGCTGGCTTACTTGCCGTGGGGGTTACCTCATAGTTGAAAATATGATTAACCAATTCCTTCTTTCCCAAACCATACCCATAATTAGTGGGGGGGTTCCCCATGTGAACCACTAGACCATTACCATATCGACTACTGACGAAAGTAAGTTGTGCCCTAAGTCAATGTCTATCATCATTGACAGTTTGCCATGATCCATTAGTACACGCCCGTCCTACCGGCACGGTGTGAGGTTTGTCAAACCTAATAGCGCTATTTAACTGATGACCCGCTCGCCATTGGCCCGGTGATTAATTCGATATAAAAATGAGGGACTTCATGATAGAGTTTTGTCTAGTAAGTTATATGTTTTCATCCTTCCTACGGAGGATGGAGGTACGTAATCTACCCAAGGAGAATACGCAGGTTTAATGTTGTCATCCTTCCCATGGAAGATGGAGGTACATATTCTACCCAAGGAGAATATGTAGGTTCCGTTTTAGTTCCTTAACCCATTCCCAAACCACTGGGAATCCCATGCCTTAAAGAAAGTGTGAACTCACCTTGGTTTGCTCGGTTAGATTAGTTACTCTAATAAACAGGAATCAAGCACGTCCTAATAAGGTACAGATAACAATCAGTTTCTCGTGCATGCATAACACGTATCCTACGTACGGTTTACCTACTCATTACTTCTATCACATACCACACAATTCAAATATCACACTCTGACTTTTGTGGAAAGATCATAGTTTTTTTTTTTTTAAATTACACTTGTAACACTTGTTAGAAAATATTTTCTATGTGTTGGAGTTTTTAGAAAATTTCGCCAGAGTTTCCTTTGTAAATGGAGGTGTCCATGCTAATAAGCATATCATTTTCTTTTTCAAAAATCATTCAACAATCAACAACCATTTACCAAGAGCAAACTATTCCATTTACAAACCAACATGAACTTGATGTTTCATAAAAACGCGTAGTAACTTGGTATGGCGTTTAGTGGGTTTAGTTACCCTCCAAAGTGTGTTTACTTTTGTTAAAATCTCATTCTCGGGATTTTTGGATGTTCACAACTTGTGAACATATTTTACAAAAATATTTATTTACAACATTTTCATGTGTCACTAGTATCCATATACTTACTATATTTCCAAAAATAGTGTAAGGATCATGATCTTTCAAAACCGTCTTTTAAACTTGGTTTATTTAGGAAAATCATTCAGAAGTCTTGGGTTTACAAGTTTACTAGTTCACTAGGTTTATTATTTTGCAAGAAAATCATCTTTCTTTCAAGTTCATATTTAGACTAGAAGATGATTATTTCCTGTAAGCACATAATCATCTCCTAACTTGCTAAACCATGTTTTTTAATCATAATCTAGCAAGTTCTATGTTATGATCAACATCAATATTAACAAGCAATCATCAAGTAATCAACAACATAGTCAAAACAACTTCATACTAACATTATTTCATCTTGTTTCATCATGTTTCATCTTCTTTAAGCTTATGTTTCATGATTCAAGATTCAAGTCTTTTAGTGTTCATATGTTTCATCATAATATATCTATTAACCACTAACAACATGAAGTAAATAAGGATTAACAAGAAGCTTACAACTAGCTTAAAGCTAGGGAAGATCAAGATGAAGATTGAGTGGTTAATAGCAAACAAGTGAGGTCCTTCAAGTCCTGAGAATACCGAGCTTCGTTGAACACCTTGTAGCACCTTGATGCACACTTGGATTACTTGGATGAAGATCGAAAATGGATGGTGGTGTATAGGGGGTTTCGGCCGAAGCTTTGTAGAGGGAGAGAGAGGAGTGTGATGTTGAAGATGGTAGGTGATTATGATGGTTCTTAAATCCATTCTTGATCTAATACCCATTGGTCATAGTGTCCCTTATAGTACTAACAAAATCCATCAAATTCCAAGGAAGGTTTACTAGAGATTTAGGAAGATTTCATGATCTTGATGTGGGGCCTACATGGGGACGGTCACAAGGGGGGGGGGGGTAAGTTGTAATTGTTGATGGTAATTAATCTGATTAGTGAAGGTTAAATGTTAAGTCTAGAGTTTTAGTGTGTTACATGTATTATGTAGGGTGTTTAAGTGTTCGGGAACCATAACTAGCTTAGAAAAATAAAAACAATGTTTCTTGCAATATTTTAGTGTTCCGGGTAATGTCCGGTTGTTCGGTTAGATACCGGTTCATTAAAGTGCTAAGTTATTCCGTATAGTGTCTTTTATGTATCTTTTTGTAACACGCTTAATTCACAACACTTAGGAAAGCATACAGGACCATTTAGTCAATTTTCTGCACAAGACTAGTATGTTAAAAAGCACATGTAAGTATGACGCAGTAATCAGAAAGCACTTAAGTAATTCAGCACAATCATTAAGCACTTAATTAACATTAATTAATCGTACGGATACATGTAATTATGAGGGTTGTCACAGTTGAACACATGTAACTTTATATACCAATCAATAAAAAGTTATATCTTGTTATATCTTTATAAACCATGTGTATTATACAGATTAAATAAATCTAATTTTATATACCACAAAATAAAAAAAGTTATATTTTTAGAAACCCGGTGTATTACACGTGTGGCATAAATGTAATTTTGTATAGTAAAAAATAAAAATATTATATCTTTAAAAAAACCTCGTTTATTACACAGGTTGAATGAATCTAATAAAAAAATTATATCTTTAAAAAAACTAACGGATATACTCGATATATGATGGATGGGATGACTGAGGTGATGATTCTTATAAATGTCATGTAAACATAGTGAATACCGTATTTGAGTTGAGAGTTGAACACGAAATAAAAGTATAGAACCAATAAACATTGATTAATGTTTTTGTTTACCCCTTATAAACATTTATGAAATAGGTTCTTCCCTTAACTACTTTAGTTTAATAAAATAAATAAATCATTTACATTGTATTAATTTATATTTAGTGTACGTCTTTTGTTAATTTCAGGATAAATAATTTTGAAATCTACAAATAAACATATTTCAATTTTTTATATGTGACATATAATTAAGGCAATGTATATATTTAATTACATATAGTTATTATCTCATAGGCCTTTTTAATTTTAATCATATTTTAAAGTAACTTTATAACATATATAAACTATTTCGAACTCTACTATAGTATCAAACTTGTATGCTCACCTTTACACTATGTGTATTGACCTCTATTTTAACGTATGTGACTGGTGTTTAAATGCTTAGGATGATGTGCTTTACCTACTTTTGTGGAATCAAGTAGGATGGAGTCTAGAAACAAACAAAAACAATTTAAATCTGAGTTGTCGGAACATGTTATTTGTCTTTGAGATGTTTGGTCTGTAATAATTATTTACTTTGGTATGTTATGGTATGGGACATGATATTTAAATATCTGGTAAATTAGTTGTTATGGATTTCTCCTGAACAATCTGTTTCGCTCAGTGCCGCGCCCCGATGTTTCCGTCATCGGTTGGGGTGTGACACTACTTGAGTTTTATGTTTTTTTTCCTAGAGGAAAATTGTTTAAGTTAAGTTATCTACAATAGACGTCTATTTTGAAATTCAAAGAACCATCATCAGCTATAAAACCAAAGATTAACTTATATCTGAAAACACCATTGCTCCATTGTTCAAGCATATCGCCAAGATTTACCACAAACGCTCTGAAATGTGTATATAAGCAATTGAATTTAAACGATCCAAGATGTAAGAACACCTTGTCCATCATCTTCTATGGTGTAAAGATTCAACCGCCATACCCTTTTAAAGGTTCGACATATTCCCACACTTGAGGTTTCGTGTCTTTGTCCTTGCATATCTATAAAATCACCCATAATTATTTAAAAATATTTGAAATGAAAAAAATAATATGCATAGTCAGTAATATCAAATTTGCATATTTGAAGTCTAGAAACACTATCGATTGCCAAGAGAGTAACCAAACCATAATCAGAGTGTGCACCAGCTCCATATATATTCCATTTGTAGAGTCATATGCAAAAACCAACTATCTGTTTAATATCATTATATGTTAAAATATTGTAGCCATACTAAATACAAAAACTGTATTTAAAACTAAATGAAAAGGCTAATTAGCTGTCAAATAGCAATAATAGTATCTTATCCAATAACATATAATGGATTGTAAGTGTGTTAGTAACTTTATTAACAACAATTAAAAAATTAAAAATAATAAAAGTGAAGATAATGATGTTTAGATGAAACGTACACCGAGTGGCTGGGGTTTGTCATTGCTGAGATGAAATGTAGGGTTTCCGGCCACCGTCATCGGTCTCCGCGCAACGGTTCCAACAACGCTTTCAGCATGATTACCTGCTAGATCACCTGAGATTTGTTCCACGACGACCTTTGTCACACCCCAACCGATGGCGGAATCATCGAGGCGTGGCACTGAGCGAAACAGATTGTCCAGAAGTTTCCATAACAACTATCATTACCATTCAATTTAAATAGTACGTCCCATACCGTATCTCAAATAGTTAAATAATTATTACAGACAAGCATCAAGACAAATATTCTGTTCCGACAACTCAGATTTAAACACAGCTAATTTATTTGTTGGTTTCTAGGACTCCTTCCCTAGCCTCAATTTCATCACCACCAAGTTAAGCACAGAAACAACCTAAGCACCTGTCACATACGTTAAAATAAAGTCAATACATATAATGTAAAGGTGAGCATACAAGTTTGATAATAACATATAGAGTTCAAATTCGTTTACGCATAACCAGCACGTACACATAGTGAAATGAAGCACGTTAGTTATCGACATAGATCCATCGATACCAATGACTGCGGATTGACTGCCCGAGGCAGTTTGCAATACATGATTACCACCGTAATCCATGCAAGTAAGAGATCCTTAACAACCCCCGTGTGAACGGGTGCTGAGTCCAAACTATAGTACTATCGTTGCTAAGGCAGGTAGACAGCATTCCATGTGTAAACATAACAAACAAGCATTCATAAGCCACGTATAACATGCATTAATGGGTTAGCGTTAAAATAGCTTGAGTAGTGTGATAGTTGTAGTTTGAATATTCGTAACGTATGTAACACCCAAAAGTGCTAAAAGCAAAAAGGGTTCGAGTATACTCACAGCGATTATGGATTGAAGGGAGCGCTTTTCAGCGAGTATGGTTAGCCTGAATAGATTCGATAACGTAACGATAAGTGGCGCGTAAAACAGTACAAAGTGAGAGCGGGTAGGATAGCTGATCGTGCGGATTAACTATCCGTGCGAGTAAGCTATCCGTGTGAGTAACTATCCGTGCGAGTGGTCATCCGTGCGGACAAGTTATTCGTGCGGATTAGTAGTTCGTGCGAATGGTCATCCGTGCTGTCACACCCCGACCGCGTAGAACATACAAAACGTGGCGGAAATGTCGGGGAGTGTTGTAACAGAATTAATTGTTTCAAATCCAAGGCAATTGAAGTTTCGTTTTATTGATTAAAAGTGTTACAATGTCTTAATCAAACAAGGAAAATACAACATAATTAACTAGTCTTGCATCTTTTATTGTCACTAAAGCCCAAGTCTGTCTATGTGTATCTTGATCATCTTATGCAACAGCTCCTGAAAAACACATGTGAAAATAGGTACGTCAGCATAAAAATGCCTGTGAGATACATAGGTTTTGTGAAAATAAGATTCATGACTTATGTTTGAGAAAATGTTTAGTCATGAACCTTGTTATTTGCTTTGTCTTTTAAATCATTTGAAAAACGATAAGATCAGATGATAAGTATAAATAAATGTAAGGTTAAATGAATAACCAAGTAAAATATGTTTGCATAAGATAAGTTGTTTATAATTCAATGTCTTGTGAAAAGTATGTTATTTGTATGAAATGTTCTATGTCTCAAACTGAAATGATTCAAATAACGTTACGACATGTAATACCATACAAACACTTATATATAGGAAGTACCAGCGGCGTATCCACCATGCTTGTATCATATTACACACGCATCGTTACTTAATCACTTAATCAAACCAAACCAACCAATGTAAGAAGTCTATGTTTAAATCAATTGTCAAATGTATTAAATAATATGTCAAAGTGTTCATGTCAAGATGTAAATCATGTAGTATGTATAACCAATGTCAAAAGTGTTTGTGTCAAATGTAAATCATGTCAAAATGTCTATGTCAAATATCCATGTCAAATGTCTATGTCAAATATCCATGTCAAATGTCTAGGTCAAATATCCATGTCAAATGTCTAGGTCAAATATCCATGTCAAATGTCTATGTCAAATATCCATGTCAAATGTCTATGTCAAAATGTCATGTATGGCAAGTGAAATGTCTCAACTAAACCATATGCACAAAAACAAAGTATTGAAGTAAAACTTGGTTTAAATCAAAGCTATGTTTTGTGTAAATGCATGCAAATATTTAATATGAACATTTATGCGGTATTGTGAAAATGCATACATCCAAGCCTTGCGACTGTGGTGATAAACCCTTTAAACAAATTAAAGGTCTATCTGTCTTATATCGTCGAATTCGGTCATTCCTTTCATCCCCTTTCCCTGGGATGTCCGGAACGGGAGTTGTCAATTCCTATGGTACCACTACCTACTAACGAACGGCATGATCGGTGTTAATGAATGTATTGTCCCATGTAAACAAACCAAATGTCATACCAAAATGTAAGCATGTGATGAAAACAATGTACTAAGTATGCACGCAATGGACATACATAGCATAAAATGTAAATGTAAAACGATGTACTAAGTATGAACTAAATGGACATACATAGCATAAAACACAATGAGATCATGTACTATAATGTACTAACGAACATAGCAGGTATATGATGCGAAAACAGGAAAGCATGAAAGTAACAAGTAGGCACATGTGTTCCACCCCAAAACAGTTTGGAAAACAGTAAAAGAGGGGTCTATGTACTCACTTGAGAATGCTCGGTAGTCCTTGAGTGACAACCAAACAATGCTAGAGATCACGGAAATCAAACGGCACCTAATATAGGTAACTACATTAATAAACCGGACCTAAATCGGAAGATCGGATAGAATGAGGTTTCGTAAACCAAACGAGTATAGAGACTCGTGTCATATGGTTTATCAAAGCCTACATGCTAAATGAAACCCAACCTAATAGCTTACGACCCATTACGACCCGTTTAGGTAGCTTATGCTACTTTAACGCGTCGTTTGCGTGAAACGCGTTCGGACCGCCTAACTAGCCCTATGACAAGTGTTATATGCCTAAACATGTTACATAATCAGTTATGTGACAAAGGTTTAGGTTACATATGCTTAATTACCAATTATACATGAAAAGGGTATTCTGGTAATTTACCTAAGGCATATAAACTACCTATCATACAACTACTTAAACGATGTGACCATAGGGTATAACCTCGGAAGGTTATTCCCTACCTACTATGGTCACCTAATGTGTTTGGTCGGATCCTAATGATCGACCAAATGGGTCGGGTTCGAAGGTATAGGCGATTTATTAGATCGCCTACCCTACGACCCTAGACAACGTGGTAATCAGTAGGCATAGCCCCAAGGGACTATAACCAACGTGATTACACTCACGTTGCGAAGTTCAAACGAACTTCGCATTGACCATAACTGGTCAATGTAGAAAGTCAAACAAAGTTTGACTTTCAGACTCGAAAGACTCGAAAAGCAATAAAAGAACGAAAGAATACTTACCCAGGGTCCCCGAATGCTAATCCCGATCCAAGAACTCAGGTATGAAACAATGGTTTCAACTTAGAGCTCTCAAATCAGAATTCTAGTGCTTTAAAACAATGAAAGGTATGGGGTATATATAGTTTTCGGGTAACCGTTAGGATCGTTTCATGGAAAACGTGCCATGATCCGAGGCGTACACTTGTCGGAAACTCATGGTAGCTAAAAATGGTTCTTATCCGCTGACTAGACATGTGAGAATGTGTGGTGGAGGATTAATCAACTGAAATCTAATGTTTAAAACATTGAATCTGGTCTGATCATGCAGTCGCGTAGCGCGACGGGTAGGCCCTTAGGGCTCGCGCTACGCTAGCACCCCTCTGATTCAGAAATGTTTCAAAGTTGGCAGAAATGGTCCCTGCACGTGTTTAAGGCCTTTTTCGATGCGTTTGAACCCCGTTAACCTCATTTCAAGGCTCTAAAATGAAGTTAAAGTATAGGGAACTCAAAACATGCTCAAAAATATGCCGGATGATGGTTCGTTTGGTCGTACGAACGCGATGTTCGCTTAATTACGACGGAATGCGCACAAGCGCGAAAAAAGATCCAAATGACGTGACGAATGGATTTATCTTATGCCGAACACTAAAATAAAATATTTTAGTGCTTACATAAATTTTTGGATGTCCGGATGTATTCAGAACGTAAGTTATGCGCGAAAATGCAAACTTGTGCACTTTTTGACACTTTTAGTCCCTGAATGACACAAAAGTTTATTTTAGCATACCGAACACCTCAAAGCCTATTTCTAAGCTATGTGAAGGATATTTATGGTATGTTTAACTTATGGTCATGCTCCGGAATGTCTGTTACAGTTCAAATTGGCATACTTTCGCAGTTTGTCAACTTTAGTCCCTGTAAGAGATTAAACTTTGATTTCACCACACCAAACCTTCCAAAACTTATATCTAAGTTATGTAAAGGTTACTTAAGGTATGTTAAGCCTATTTCACTATTCCGGAGTGTTCGTTGCATTAAACTGGTTATATTTACGCATCGGTGCGCGTATAACCTTCCAGAAAGCGATTTAGAGTTTGAAATTGAACGAGAATTGATATGTGCAAATGATACACATATTTTTACAAATCCCAAGTATGAAATATAATATTTCATTGGTTTGGTATTTGTTTGATGGCCGTGAAGGCACAGGTGTTACAGTCTCCCCTACTTTAGGAAATTTCGTCCCGAAATTTATTTAGAGGAAACTTGTGAGAGCTTGAAAGCATGAAGTTGAAAAGATCGAACAACATTGGTTTGGGTTCTGAACTTCTAGTAACTTTAATAACATCATGATTGCAATGTAAGAGGGATACTTATATACAAGTATATGAAGCGTCATTGGTGCGTCCACCGTACCTCTATTACATCGTTCTCATTTCGTTATTGTTGTCACTATCGGTTCTTACACATAATAAATCTTACTGGGTTTCTGTGCACTAAATTTCATAATTATGTACGCGTCCATAATCAGACAATTCCTTGCATAGTTCACTCAGTCCATTTTATAATGTGCAGGGGAAAACCAAATGAACAATCCTGTGATGAGTGTGACTAGACCGCCATAGAGTCCTTTTAATTAAATCAATAAATGATCTAAATAGACTATCAAGGAGTCTGTCCAGCTACATCACTAGATGTCGTTCTTTAACCAAATTGTGAATCAATCTTTTTGATTAGACCACTAAAGGGTTTCTTAGGAATCAAGGAGCAGTACTATATAATCCAAGGGTCTTAACTATTACATAGAAGCCCATTAAGGATTGAAGGTAGTACCTTTTGAATATCCTGCTACGAATCTCTCATATGAAGATATGAAAGATCCTGCGAGGATTTGGATAACGAATATCCAGAGTATTAAAAACACAAAAATGCATAAAAGAAAACATGAGATGAATAAACACATAGTCACATAACCACAAAAATTGTTTAACTAGAAGTTTGTTCTGCTAACAGAGTACATGCATTTAAAGCACACTAGGAATCCATCTCGTGGATTTCATTTGGTACTTTAAACATTATCAAGAATCTAACTATAAAGATAGAAAGATCTTTAAAAGAAAAAATTCGATTTCGATTATAAGGAACCAAAATGTTCGAATTTAGGTATAAAAGGAATCCAATTAAGGACTCTGATTTGAATGATGATCATCCACAAGGATCTAATTGTGAAGATAAAAAGATCCCATATGGATTTTAGAAGTTGAAGATGTTTTGAAACCTTGCACTGGATGTGCTTAGGTCAAAACATGATGTAAAATGCTTATGAAGTTGAGATGCTTGATATGTCAAGGCGACATATGAAGCAGAATTTTGAAGGTTAAGTCAATGTATGAGGAAAATATTTTTGAAAACTATGCATGGGGTTCTTTTAAGAAAAATGTGTTTAACGTTTTTGAAACCTTATATATAATACTTTTTGAAATCATAAAGTAGGTGTATTAGATAAATATATTTACAAAAATGTTTTAAAATCATGCGAGATGAATTTTGAAATTATGTATAAGGTTTTTGAAAGACATGAATGATGCTTTTCGAAATCATGCACTTGATAAGAAAATGTATTGTGTTAATATTGTCTTCAGACTATATGAAATATTTTGAAATTAGAAAGGTTGGTTTTGATAACATGGCCAATGTTTTTGAAATAACATAGACAATGCATCTAGAAAAATTGTTTTTAAACTATATGAAATGTTTTGAGATCATGAAGATTGTTTTGAAATACTTGTACTGTATATGTTGAAAAATCAAAACGGAATGGGTATGAGATTTGAAAATATCCTTAGTTATCCAACCAAGGATTTAAAGGTACTGATGTGCAAAAAGCACGATTACTCATAGTTTCACTTTATTTCATGTACTTCGTTTCTTAGAATGAAACGAGTACTTAGAACTTTCGAGGAAATTATGAGCGATTTCTTGTAAGAGAGAATCACAAGAGTAGTTTGTAAGGAACATAGTTCCTTGATACAGGTATTATAGGGAAATGCCATAAACACATGTAATTATACCTGTATATCAGAATTTGTGAACAACGATTTATTTATAAACAAAACAGATTGTTTCACATTACAAGGAAACAAAAGAACAAAAGCATAAGACAGCAACATCTTCTACTCAGTCAACTGCTCATCCGTGGGTCAGATTTGCATTAGCAAGCTTTGGGCAATTTCTTCGGAAATGTCCCATCTCGCCACAGTTATAGCAAAGCCCTCGTGAGAAACGAGCTTGAGCAGGAGTGTCGCCAGCTTGATTTGGTACAGCTGCAGTTGGGCAAACCCTTGCTGTATGACCTATAAGTCCACAAATCTGACATTTGCGGCACTTCACACTAGGGTGATGATGAAGGTTACATTTGTTGCACAAGGGTGTAGTTCCATTGTATGGCTTCCTAGCAGGGGGTTGAGCTGGTTGGTTGGGGAAGGCTTGACCATTGTGAGCGACCACGGCGAAGTTCTGAGAAGCCTTTCGCTTCTTTGACTTCTTAGGGGATCGTTCATCCATGGTCTTTGATTCCTCGATTGGTTTCTTGGCAGGTGGTGCTGTCACCTGACTAGGTCCTGCCTGTCTTGGTGACTCTTGAGTGGCTTCATCCTAGAGACGATACATGGCAGTAGCTAATTCAACAGTCTTCAGGACTACTTCGCCTATTCGCTGAGCGAATTTGGCAGTCTGCTTGGATATCTGGGCGTCATCGTGATGAAGAGACATTCTAGAAGAAAGTGAAAGACATAGGAAGAAACGAGTGAAAGGTTTATTGGATAATCAATACAGAATGGTAACGAATGAAAATTGTGATCATTTGTTTGTTTCCTAAGGCAAACAAATGAGATGATGACAAATCAAAGTAAATGGGTCAAAAATAATGTATCGCGAAGACATGCTCGCCTATAAGTGAACACTCATCCCAAGAATTCCCAGGTAAGCACAACTGGTCTCGCGTCTGATGAGATGTATACGAAGTGCTTGCCTAGACAGAAAACCCAGAATACAGGCATTCACCCTTCCAGTTTGCACGTGTTCACATTATTTAAAACCCAAAACCTTGACGAGATTTTGAAAACTCAAAGGGGTTCAAAACCTTATAACTGAGGGTTCAAAACCTAGTAATTAATCATCCTAGAACAGATGATTAGTTTTCAAAGTGGTTTTGAAATTTATGTTCTTGTTGTGGTTGTCACCTAAGGATAGGTGACAGTATTGTTTTATGACTAAACGCAAGTAAACTCGCGTTAGGGTCCTAAGAAGGTTATAGACTAGGTCAAAGCATTACTAATAACCTAATTCCCTATAACCATTGGCTCTGATACCATCTTTTCTGTCACACCCCGACCGCGCAGAACATACAAAACGTGGCGGAAATGTCGGGGAGTGTTGTAACAGAATTAATTGTTTCAAATCCAAGGCAATTGAAGTTTCGTTTTATTGATTAAAAGTGTTACAATGTCTTAATCAAACAAGGAAAATACAACATAATTAACTAGTCTTGCATCTTTTATTGTCACTAAAGCCCAAGTCTGTCTATGTGTATCTTGATCATCTTATGCAACAGCTCCTGAAAAACACATGTGAAAATAGGTACGTCAGCATAAAAATGCCTGTGAGATACATAGGTTTTGTGAAAATAAGATTCATGACTTATGTTTGAGAAAATGTTTAGTCATGAACCTTGTTATTTGCTTTGTCTTTTAAATCATTTGAAAAACGATAAGATCAGATGATAAGTATAAATAAATGTAAGGTTAAATGAATAACCAAGTAAAATATGTTTGCATAAGATAAGTTGTTTATAATTCAATGTCTTGTGAAAAGTATGTTATTTGTATGAAATGTTCTATGTCTCAAACTGAAATGATTCAAATAACGTTACGACATGTAATACCATACAAACACTTATATATAGGAAGTACCAGCGGCGTATCCACCATGCTTGTATCATATTACACACGCATCGTTACTTAATCACTTAATCAAACCAAACCAACCAATGTAAGAAGTCTATGTTTAAATCAATTGTCAAATGTATTAAATAATATGTCAAAGTGTTCATGTCAAGATGTAAATCATGTAGTATGTATAACCAATGTCAAAAGTGTTTGTGTCAAATGTAAATCATGTCAAAATGTCTATGTCAAATATCCATGTCAAATGTCTATGTCAAATATCCATGTCAAATGTCTAGGTCAAATATCCATGTCAAATGTCTAGGTCAAATATCCATGTCAAATGTCTATGTCAAATATCCATGTCAAATGTCTATGTCAAAATGTCATGTATGGCAAGTGAAATGTCTCAACTAAACCATATGCACAAAAACAAAGTATTGAAGTAAAACTTGGTTTAAATCAAAGCTATGTTTTGTGTAAATGCATGCAAATATTTAATATGAACATTTATGCGGTATTGTGAAAATGCATACATCCAAGCCTTGCGACTGTGGTGATAAACCCTTTAAACAAATTAAAGGTCTATCTGTCTTATATCGTCGAATTCGGTCATTCCTTTCATCCCCTTTCCCTGGGATGTCCGGAACGGGAGTTGTCAATTCCTATGGTACCACTACCTACTAACGAATGGCATGATCGGTGTTAATGAATGTATTGTCCCATGTAAACAAACCAAATGTCATACCAAAATGTAAGCATGTGATGAAAACAATGTACTAAGTATGCACGCAATGGACATACATAGCATAAAATGTAAATGTAAAACGATGTACTAAGTATGAACTAAATGGACATACATAGCATAAAACACAATGAGATCATGTACTATAATGTACTAACGAACATAGCAGGTATATGATGCGAAAACAGGAAAGCATGAAAGTAACAAGTAGGCACATGTGTTCCACCCCAAAACAGTTTGGAAAATAGTAAAAGAGGGGTCTATGTACTCACTTGAGAATGCTCGGTAGTCCTTGAGTGACAACCAAACAATGCTAGAGATCACGGAAATCAAACGGCACCTAATATAGGTAACTACATTAATAAACCGGACCTAAATCGGAAGATCGGATAGAATGAGGTTTCGTAAACCAAACGAGTATAGAGACTCGTGTCATATGGTTTATCAAAGCCTACATGCTAAATGAAACCCAACCTAATAGCTTACGACCCATTACGACCCGTTTAGGTAGCTTATGCTACTTTAACGCGTCGTTTGCGTGAAACGCGTTCGGACCGCCTAACTAGCCCTATGACAAGTGTTATATGCCTAAACATGTTACATAATCAGTTATGTGACAAAGGTTTAGGTTACATATGCTTAATTACCAATTATACATGAAAAGGGTATTCTGGTAATTTACCTAAGGCATATAAACTACCTATCATACAACTACTTAAACGATGTGACCATAGGGTATAACCTCGGAAGGTTATTCCCTACCTACTATGGTCACCTAATGTGTTTGGTCGGATCCTAATGATCGACCAAATGGGTCGGGTTCGAAGGTATAGGCGATTTATTAGATCGCCTACCCTACGACCCTAGACAACGTGGTAATCAGTAGGCATAGCCCCAAGGGACTATAACCAACGTGATTACACTCACGTTGCGAAGTTCAAACGAACTTCGCATTGACCATAACTGGTCAATGTAGAAAGTCAAACAAAGTTTGACTTTCAGACTCGAAAGACTCGAAAAGCAATAAAAGAACGAAAGAATACTTACCCAGGGTCCCCGAATGCTAATCCCGATCCAAGAACTCAGGTATGAAACAATGGTTTCAACTTAGAGCTCTCAAATCAGAATTCTAGTGCTTTAAAACAATGAAAGGTATGGGGTATATATAGTTTTCGGGTAACCGTTAGGATCGTTTCATGGAAAACGTGCCATGATCCGAGGCGTACACTTGTCGGAAACTCATGGTAGCTAAAAATGGTTCTTATCCGCTGACTAGACATGTGAGAATGTGTGGTGGAGGATTAATCAACTGAAATCTAATGTTTAAAACATTGAATCTGGTCTGATCATGCAGTCGCGTAGCGCGACGGGTAGGCCCTTAGGGCTCGCGCTACGCTAGCACCCCTCTGATTCAGAAATGTTTCAAAGTTGGCAGAAATGGTCCCTGCACGTGTTTAAGGCCTTTTTCGATGCGTTTGAACCCCGTTAACCTCATTTCAAGGCTCTAAAATGAAGTTAAAGTATAGGGAACTCAAAACATGCTCAAAAATATGCCGGATGATGGTTCGTTTGGTCGTACGAACGCGATGTTCGCTTAATTACGACGGAATGCGCACAAGCGCGAAAAAAGATCCAAATGACGTGACGAATGGATTTATCTTATGCCGAACACTAAAATAAAATATTTTAGTGCTTACATAAATTTTTGGATGTCCGGATGTATTCAGAACGTAAGTTATGCGCGAAAATGCAAACTTGTGCACTTTTTGACACTTTTAGTCCCTGAATGACACAAAAGTTTATTTTAGCATACCGAACACCTCAAAGCCTATTTCTAAGCTATGTGAAGGATATTTATGGTATGTTTAACTTATGGTCATGCTCCGGAATGTCTGTTACAGTTCAAATTGGCATACTTTCGCAGTTTGTCAACTTTAGTCCCTGTAAGCGATTAAACTTTGATTTCACCACACCAAACCTTCCAAAACTTATATCTAAGTTATGTAAAGGTTAATTAAGGTATGTTAAGCCTATTTCACTATTCCGGAGTGTTCGTTGCATTAAACTGGTTATATTTACGCATCGGTGCGCGTATAACCTTCCAGAAAGCGATTTAGAGTTTGAAATTGAACGAGAATTGATATGTGCAAATGATACACATATTTTTACAAATCCCAAGTATGAAATATAATATTTCATTGGTTTGGTATTTGTTTGATGGCCGTGAAGGCACAGGTGTTACACGTGCGGACAAGTAACCCGTGCGGATCAGTAGTTCGTGCGAATGGTCATCCGTGCGGACAAGTAATCCGTGCGGATCAGCCATTTGTCCGGACTAGTCACTCGTGCGGATAACTCACTCGTGCGGATAACTTATTCGAGTGGATAACTTATTCGAGTGGATTGTTCCTTCCTAAGTTAAGGATGTGTTTGTGTATGATGGCTTGTGCTTTGGAGTTTTCGTTGTAGCATTTAGAAAACATCTAAGTATCTCTACCCTTCAAGCCGGTCGCGCGGACAACAATCCGTCCGGATGGTAGTCCGTGCGGACACATCTCCAAGGCTGAGTCACTTGATGAAATTTGTGGAATCCGTCCGGATGACAATTCGTGCGGACAGTGATAATCCGTCCGGATAGTTTGTTCGCACGGACAAGACAATCCGTCCGGATAGTCTGTCCGTGCGGACAACTTGTCCGTGCGGATGCACATTGTTTGAAATTGTTAAGGTCTCAGTATCTCATGATCCGAAGAGTAATCCATTCAGAGGTCGTCCGTCCGGATTGTTCATTCGTCGATACTCAAACCTCGTTTTGAATGTGGGTCCCAAGTGTAGCTCGCCCGGGTGACAACCCGTCCGGATCGTCTGTCCGTGCGGGCAGCTTGTCCGTGCGGGCAGCTTGTCCGTGCGGGCAGCTTGTCCGTGCGGACAGCTTCCTCGTCCTGGTTGTTCCGTCCGGTTACCCTTGGTCGCCTTTGTCGTTTATCGAGATGTTCTGATTATGTGTCAACCATTTGGAATCGCATCCTTACCCGTATGACCAAGCCGGCCAGGAATCACCCTAACTCTGCCTGTCAGCGGTTTAGAACGGTCATCCCGGCCTAACCCAAAATCAGGTGTCTTGCGGGTAGAATCCAGATCTAGGACTAATGCATCACTATCATTAAGTAGGAGACTAGAACGGATCCGATTCGTACCGTTTTTTAGGGTAAAAGAAGGAGAAAAACTTGTTTATTTCTTTCAACTCTTTTATCCTTTAGAAAAGTTTAGATTTAGGTGAAGTTGTTGTGAAATCTTGTGGAAATCGTTCAGATCCGAGTTATTCTTGGTGGAATGAGGTCACACTTGAAGTTCATGAGAACTTCATGATGACGTCACCCTAGAATACCTCAAATCTTGATGATTTCATGGTTAAAAGTTGAGATTTGAAAGATGGAAAGGTGTAGATGTGCGTATAGATCAAGAATGTACAAGTTTTAGAGCAAGATCTTACCTGGATTGAGAGAAATCGGAGAAAAGGTGAAGAATGTGTGCAGGTCGGACGTCACTTGCCAAAAGTGGGAAGTTTGGAGAGTGACCCGGGTATTTATAGGATGCTAAAAGGGGAAAGGGGTGATCCGTGCGGACTGCAGGTCACCCGGATGGGTTATTCGTGCGCACTGGTCATCCGTGCGAACTGTCAACCCGTGCGGATTGGCAATCCGTGCGGGTCGTCAATCCGTGCGGATTGGCAAACCGTGCGGATGGATCATCCGTCCGGATGTCGACTGAATGGTGCGTTCGGGTGCGATGACGCTTCGGTTTCGATTGCGAGCGATTCGATAGGGTTTCCTAGTCAAATTACTTTCAGTCCCAACTACTTTGTATATAACATGGTTCGACTCGGAATTCGGGTTCGGGTTCGTTTACATTCGAGTTGGACTTTGAGTTAGACTTCGAGTTCGATTGAGTTCGCTTGATTATCACAACAACTCATAAATAAACACGCACAGGTAACACGTAAGGCACACACACACGTATGAATGACAAGTAAAATACATAGCTGGAGTTACGATTTGATGTTGATTTGATTAGCATAGCTTGATTAACTTTATCGCATTGTTACTTCCTATAGTTCACAGTCGCGAGTCGATTGAAATACGGTTAACACGATTCGATTATTGCAATGAACGACACTTACTCCACATAATATAAATAAAATAAAAACATTTCTACGAGTCAAGTCGCGCGAAGTCGGTCGTTGACTTTGACATTGACTTTGACTTTCACTCATGAAAACACGGGGTGTTACAACCTTCTCATCCCTACCAAAACTCAATTTCAAATACTTAGAACCCCAAAAAGGTGTAATCGTGAAGACCGATTATTGCAAAACAACAATGAATTCGATGGATTATTACAGAATGGTGATTTCTCTTCTAACAACAGGGTGATTTCTCTTCCCTAGCGAGAAAACAACATGAAAGTTTAGCACTTTCTGGTAACGGTTTAGACCAACTCTCTTCAACATCAAAAAACCTGAGCACCTGAAAGCAAGTGTCATATTGCACAGGGTACCGGTGCTTAGACGCAAGAGGGTAATCAGCCAAAACAACAACGATATGCACTTTTCTCATAATCCTATACCTGGAGGATTATATAAGATTAATTTACCAAAGACCTCTGTCCCAATCGCATTCCCATCATTTAAAAAAAACCTAATTTGAACAAAAAAAATATGAAGAAGAAGATAATTGACCAAAAATTGGGGAAACACCTTACACTAATTGACATACCTTGATTTCATGAGCGAGAGAGAGCGATGACCTTCAAATCGACAACTTTGATGGTGCGATGACATCGGTGCTTCAACTTTCAGAGAGGTATTGAGAGATTTGAAGGGGAATCAGCACTTCAAATCTCCATGTTGTGATGATAATAAGCAGAAAATCAGCGATTAATAATAAATACGAAAACAAAATAATTGTGGAAAATTGTAACCTTGAAAGTACCTATACCAAGAACAAAGCCAAAGAAGAAGAAGAAACCTAGAGTTTCTGTACTATGAAAAGGGAAAGCAATCAAGAAAAAGGAAAGATTTATTTGATTGAAGAGAGAGGCAGGGTGAAGAAACGCACGTGATAAGGAGAATAGAGGAAAAGAGTTCGGCACCCATGATAGAATTATCTTGATTAAGAGGGTGTCCACATCACCCAATTGATTGGCCAAGAATAGGGCCATGTGGCAAAGTTGAATTGTTTTAGTATAATAGATAGATTTTAAATTTTATATAATATATAACGTGTATATCTATATCTATACTATATAATAAAAGAAACCATTTATAGGACACGTGTCGTATTTTTATGCATCCTCATCATTATTTTTCTACTATTTTTTTTCTCATAATATACTTTAATTATTCATAAATTCAAATATTATACATAGATATCATCCTTTTCTAACAATTCAAATATTATTTATATATATCGTCCATAGCATATCTAACTTCTAACCTAAAAGAAATTATTTATATTTTTTTTACTTTTTTATCATTAATAAAAAAATTAGTTAATAAATGATTCCAAATAATTAATTAAATGATATTCAACTTTTGTAAGGCTAAAGGATATGGGGGTAATGATTGGGACATGATTCGCCGCCACCTGGGAACATGAATGGAAGGCTACAACACCTTCTTGCTTGATCCACCGTGGTTTGCGTGGATTAAACCATGGCAACCATGGTCCTCCTTTCTATTTTTCAAAAAAATCATTTCTTTTTTTCTTTAGACAAAGATAAATTAAAATAAAGAGTAAATTGCACAAAACGTCCTTTATGTTTCCTCAAACTTGCAGGTTCCAACCTTGATGTTTAAAACTTGCTGAAAACAACCTTTACATTTATTTTTGTTGCGGGTTCAATCCTTTACCACTAACCAAGTTAATTATCTCAATTAAATTCCCTCACATGCCTAACCTGTGAGGGTATATTTGTCATTTTAATTCTATTTCTTGTAAAACCCAAAAAAAACTTCAGTACCATTTTAATTCCTCTTCATAAACTTCAATTAAATACCATATCCCATAATTCTTCTTCATCTTTAATTGAAAAACCATTGCCACGAGCTTCTCCGATTGCAACAAAGAATTATCGGCTGTCATGAACTCGGCCTACAAATCGGGAAAGTATTATCAAGAAAACGCTTGATAAATACGACATGCATTCTCGGTTGTCAATTCTAGAAAACAAAATTCTTAGCATGATTTCTGCATCATATCCTGTAAGGTTAGAGTAGTGGTTTTGGATGGTGCATTAGAGGTACGTAGCATGACATTGACGTGGAGGGTCATGGTGGTCATGAGGGGCATAACCACACCCTATAGCCTAAGATCCAGGTTTTCAAAGAATGTTATGTATCACTCACTTATATTTAGTAACAAAGTACTAATCTACTTTGTGTATCAATCTCATAATAATTATAAGCAACCTGTCACACCCCGATTTCCACGTGTCACCGGTGGGCCCGGTGGGGAGTATCGTGACGTGGTTGGCAACATAATAGTCAAACAACACAATATTTAATATGCACAGCGGAAGCAAATAAAAGATATAATTCAACCGAATATATTATTGTAATATCCAGTATCACAATAGTCGATTATTTATCCACAGACGTATCGAAAATTAAATGGAAACAATAGTTCAACAGACGATAGGCATCTTAAGCTTGCGAGACTCTTTATTGATGCTAAGGAGAGAATCCAGCCTATTACGCTTAGTACCTGCATTTAATCTTTTTGGGAAGATACGTCAGTTTACACTGGTAAATACAATCAACTGACTCATTTTAAAAATGATTAAAAATTGATTTGGATGCACATGGCACAAACATTTTATAACTTGGGATAATTATTTAAATATATAATCTTGTATATGAATTACATGTTCCTTATGCGTTCAGTAGCCCGGATCGTGCCGGGTTAAAGATCAATAGACACACCACATAATCTATTTAAGCACTGACGAGTGTACGCCTACACTCCGCGCTTAGGTCATGGCCATTTCATAAAATGATGCCAAGGATATCCGGGACATGGTCATTAACCCCCCAAAGGCTTTAAGTAAACAAAACAATTTAAACGGGCCGATCAAATTATTCAATTAACCACCAAACGATGGAAGATTTGATGCCCGACCAAGCGGTATTTTATATACCGTAACCCAAGCCCGTATAGGGAAAATAAGTTAAAAGTATTTACATGAGTAAAGTAATAATCACAATAAGCAAATGCAAGTAGCTTTTACTGGTCCTCCTAATCTGGAATGAAGGTTTATAATAACCTATTAGAATCCTAACGGGTCTTTAATTAAGCTTAAGCTTAGACCGGTTAGTTTCAAAGATACGGTTCGTACGCACTATTAAGCGAAGACCGGATAGAATGTGATTTAGACCCGACAAGTTTGAAGACTTTCTTAATATGGGTATTTCATACACATTCTGGATTTTGAGATAGAACCGATAAGGTTTGACCCGTTTCGGCTAATTTATGTAAACTAGTTACATAAACCGAACCGAACGCGTAATAAGCGTAACGGGTATCCGTAAGAGCCATATACAGGTTTCCTAAGTTAATATGCTTCAAATATGTTGTGAAATCAGTAAGATGTCTTTTATTATGCCCGTAACGAATTTAAACACAAACTATGCCCCGTAAGGGTAGTTTGGTCATTTACAAGGTTATAAAAGAGTTTAAGTATTAACCTGAATTACAGGTCTGATGTAATCAGCAAAAATACTTAGTTTACTAAGTTATAACAGTAGGGTAAAGTATATATGTGAAATTTATCAATTATAACCAAACTATGCACTGTAGGGGGATTTTGGTAATTTCACATAAGCCGAAAAGCTCAAAACTGAAGTCTGAGCTTAACAACCTTTGCTTACTGTTAAAACATTATAATTTACCTAAAATATCAGTAGGTATCAACCCTTGTATGTTTAAAATAGTTCTAGTACATACTATGCGTTAAAAACGCTTAAAAAGGCGATTAAAAGCCATTTCCGGGTTCTATACATAAAGCTGATATTTTTATTATTCCAGAAGGCTTAAAATAATTTATTTATCATATGTAATCAGTAGCAAAAGGTTTGGAGTCAATTAGATATGTAAAACTCATTTTATAGCCCGTAAGGGCAAAACCGACAATTACCGGATTAAGCCTACGACTATAAGTTATGCTCAGCCTAAAATTTATTAAAAATCTTCAAAAATCCCAAAATAATATATTACATCAGTGGGTAATAAGTTTGATATCAAAAAGTGAGTTTAAATAGGCTATACGCTAATTACGCCGTTTAATTAACATAAAGCTTTCAATTTACGCTAATGAGCATAACTCTCAAACTACACCTCAAACTGATGTCAAACTTTTTGTACAAGTTTATATATCAGTGATTAAGATTTCTACTCTTTTACATTTTCAAAAATCACGCTTTAAGGTGAAAATGGCATAATGGTCAACATATAGGCAATTAACGGAATCATGCGTATTAATTGGTTAACTAATGAACCATGGTGTATAATCACAGAGGGTTATACTAGCATGTAACCTGGTCCAAATAGAGCTCTAAGGTATTTCTAAATCATACCAAAACGGGTCAGAACTGAAGTCAAAGCAAAAGCAAAAGTCAAAGCTTTGTGACTTTCGGTTCCGAACCGGGTCTAAACAGAAAATTGTCGGGTTGAACATGTTTAGACATGTTCTTACACCAATTACCAAGTTATATTAATGATTAAATAGGTTGTATGTGTTCTACATTGTTAATCATGCAAAAATTAGAAATTAAGTATCGTGTTGACTTTTTATTAACAAGTTTGACCCGACATTTGACCTAGTTAGAGTGGGAATCAGGGGAACCCTTTTAAGGGTTTATTACCCACATAATTACCAACTTATAACTACTTTCAATTCGACTAATCACTGGACCATTAGTGATTAATCGTTAAGTCAACCGTTAATTACGACGGTTTGACTTTTAAGCTAAAACTAAGCAAAAACTTAACTAAGAAAGGTTAAGCAAACTTACCAAGGTCCTAAGCACGATTAGTGATCACTTGAGAGAAGTCTTGAGCTCCAGAAATGATCAGGAATGCAAGAGAAAGGTGTGAAGAACTTGTTGCAACTTAGTGGCTTTATATAGTGATCAAGAACCCACTAGATTGTTGACATGCAAGTCTACAACTGACCACAATTCATCCACAAGTGTCCCTAAGTGTCTAGGGGTTGTTTAGGGGTCGTCCAATATGAGGAAAATCGGATAAAAGTCGATTGAAAAGCACCTAGCAGACCAAAACCCAAGAATTTCGGATCAGATAGACCCTCGCGGCACGCGTAGACCCCCCCCCCCCCCCCCCCGGGGGCTTCGCGTGGCGCGACGCCCTTGCTGAACAAATCTGAATTTTTGATTTTTTATGTTTTGATCCTTGGCTCTTCAAAACTTTGCTTAGACTTCATTTCTTGCATTATGAACCCTCCTAATTGACATATAAGGACTTTAAGACATATACCCAATTTGTTTAGTCCTCGGTTGACTTTATTGTCACCCGAAAAGTCCTAAACTTTATCGTTGACGCTTTTAACCTCTCGCATACGAATTCGATCATAACTTTCTCATACGATAACGAAACTTTATGAAATTTATATCGTACATTCTAGTGAGCATAATTAACCGTTACAAAGCTTCGGGTTTGTCAAAAGGCCACTCAGAGGTATAACTTAAACATGTTGATACATTTAACCCCTGTAGTTTGTAATCTCTCACTTTCTTTCATATTTAGCTTCGTATGATCCATGATTTATTCGTTTGAAGGTATGGGCATCATGTAGGGTTAATGTACAATATATTTATTCATTGTTGACATTTAGAACCCGTATATTCACATACTTTCCAGGTATGTCAACTTTAGTCCTTCAAGAACATTCTTTCACACGTTCAAACTTATGACACGTGTCAACACATTATAGGACGTGAATTTTCGAGGTGTTACATCCTCACCCCCTTAAAAGAAATCTCGACCTCGAGATTTATTGAAACAAATGAGGGTACTTTTCTTTCGTTGTGGATTCAACCTCCCACGTATATTCGGGACCTCTACAGGCATCCCATTTGACCTTTACAATAGGCACATGCTTCCTTCGAAGCTTCTTGACCTGTCGATCTTCACTCGACAATGGTTTTTCCACAAATTTCAAGCTCTCATCTATATGCACATCTGTGTGTGGTATGACCAGTGATTCGTCAGCGAAACACTTCTTCAGATTGCAGATGTGGAATACATTATGAATACCACTGAGCTCTTCAGGTAAGTTTAGCTTATAGGCAACTGACCCGACACGTTTGATAACCTCGAAAGGTCCTATGTATCTCGGGCTTAGTTTGCCTTTCTTACCAAATCGCATCACTCCCTTCCAGGGTGATACCTTAAGTAACACTTTGTCGCCTACTTCAAATTTCATAGATTTACGCTTTGGGTCTGCGTAACTCTTCTGCCTATCTCGGGCAACTTTGAGACGGTCACGAATCTGGACAATCTTGTCCGTCGTTTCAAAGACTATCTTTGGTCCTGATAATTGGACATCTCCAACTTCCGCCCAACAAACGGGCGTTCTACACTTTCTACCGTATAAGGCCTCGAAAGGCGCAACCTTAATGCTGGTATGGTAGCTATTGTTGTAGGAGAATTCGATTAACGGCAGGTGGTTATCCCAGCTACCACCTAAATCAATCACACATGCTCGAAGCATGTCTTCCAAAGTTTGAATAGTACGCTCACTCTGACCGTCTGTCTGAGGATGGTAAGCCGTACTAAAATTTAAACGCGTGCCCAAAGATTGTTGGAAGCTTTTCCAAAAATGTGACGTGTATCTAGTATCTCGGTCAGAGATAATAGACACAGGTATGCCATGTAAGGCTACAATCTTATCCACGTACAATTGGGCTAGCATGTCGGAGCTATAAGTCTCCTTAATGGGTAGGAAATGTGTTGACTTAGTCAGTCTATCAACTATAACCCATATTGTATCATTTCCTTTCCTTGTCTTGGGTAACTTGGTGATAAAATCCATAGTTACCATCTCCCACTTCCACGTAGGAAGTTCAGGCTGTTGTAGCAAACCTGACGGCTTTTGATGTTCTGCTTTGACCTGCGCACATGTCAAGCACTTTGCTACATAGGCAGCTACAGACTTCTTCAAGCCTATCCACCAATAGTTTGCCCTTAGATCCTGGTACATCTTATCAGCTCCAGGTTGAACGGAATATTTAGAACTATGGGCTTCTTGAAGGATAACATCCCGAAGTCCTCCATAAATTGGAACCCATATTTGTCCATTTAATCTCAGAATTCCATCCTTGCCAAGAGATAACTGCTCCTCAGTTACTCCTAGCTTTTCGTTAGGATAGTTAGCTTCCAACACAGCTTCCTTCTGTGCAACTAACAACCTTTCATTCAAACTGTTCTTTATCTCAATGCTCTTGGCATTGATTCGGATGGGTGTCACCCTTTCCTTTCTGCTCAAGGCATCAGCGACTACATTCGCCTTGTCGGGATGATATCGGATTTCACAATCATAATCATTTAAAGTCTCCATCCATCGGCGCTGCCTCATGTTCAAATCCTTCTGATTAAACAGATGTTGGAGGCTCTTGTGATCAAAATAGATCACACACTTGATTCCATATAAATAATGCCTCCATAGTTTCAGTGCAAATACAACGGCACCCAACTCCAAGTCATGGGTGGTGTAATTCTTTTCGTGCACCTTTAACTGACGTGATGCATAGGCAATAACTTTGCCTTTCTGCATAAGCACGCATCCCATCCCGGTGTGTGATGCATCACAATAAACTACAAATTCTTCGATTCCATCCGGTAACGTCAACACAGGGGCGTTGCTCAACTTTTGTTTAAGGATATTAAAGGACTCTTGCTGCTTGGGGCCCCAAACGAACTTTACTTTCTTCTTAGTCAAGGAAGTTAGGGGTGCAGCAATCCTTGAAAATTTTTCGATGAAACGCCTGTAATATCCTGCCAATCCCAGGAAACTACGAATCTCTGTAGGTGTCTTTGGCTCTTGCCAGTTCATAACTGCTTCCACCTTAGCGGGATCCACTTGGATTCCGCGTTCGCTAACCACATGTCCAAGAAATTGGACTTCTCGAAGCCAGAATTCACACTTGGAGAATTTGGCATAGAGCTTCTCATGATGTAGAAGTTTAACAATACAGCGAAGGTGTTTCTCATGGTCAGCTTGGTTCTTTGAGTAGATAAGAATATCGTCGATGAAAACGATGACGAATTTATCTAAGTAAGGCTTGCAAACGTGATTCAAGAGATCCATGAACGCGGCAGGTGCATTAGTGAGCCCAAAAGGCATCACTAGGAACTCGTAATGACCATAACGAGTCCTAAATGCAGTTTTATGTACGTCTTCATCTCTAACCTTCAATTGGTGGTAGCCTGACCTCAAGTCAATCTTTGAGAAATAACTTGCCCCTTGCAATTGATCGAACAAATCGTCGATCCTCGGCAAAGGATACCTATTCTTTATCGTGACCTTATTAAGTTCACGGTAATCGATGCACAGACGCATCGATCCATCCTTCTTCTTGACAAACAAGACTGGTGCTCCCCAAGGAGACGAACTAGGTTTAATGAAACCTTTAGCTAGCAATTCGTCTAGTTGCGTTCTCAATTCCTTCATTTCTGTGGGCGCCAACCTATAAGATGCTCTAGCAACAGGTGCTGCTCCAGGGATGATGTCAATTCTGAATTCCACTTGCCTATCTGGTGGTAAACCAGGTAGTTCTTCCAGAAAAACTTCTGGGTATTCAGAAATGACGGGGATGTCTTCCGTCTTAGGTTTCGGCTCATCAATAATCACTTGTGCCATGTAGATGACACAACCCTTCTTTAAACACTTGGAGGCCTTGAGCATAGTCACTTGCTCAGGCAGTCCATACTGGGTATCTCCCCGAATGGTAAGTGATTCACCAGACGGAGTCTTAATCACCACTTGTTTTCTATTGCAGACAATCTGGGCCTGGTTATGCGATAACCAGTCCATACCCAAAACTATGTCAAAACCGGCTAACTTAAAGGGAAGTAGGGACAGAGGAAAAGAGTGGTTCTTAATGGATATAACACATCCATCTAACACAGTTGAGACGGTTTCTAAGGTGCCATCTGCTAACTCCACCTCATAATTCATACTTAAGGTTTTGACAGGTAAATTCAGCAATTTGCAAAACTTATGATCTACGAAAGACTTATCAGCGCCTGAATCAAAAAGTACTCTTGCATAGACATCATTTACAAGGAAAGTACCTGTAATCACATTGTCGTCTAGAACCGCTTCCTTTGCATCCATTCTGAAGACCCTAGCATTGCTCTTCTTGGCCTCTTCAGGCTTCTTGGTGTATTTAGGGCAGTTGGTTTTAATGTGCCCTTTCTCATTACAGCTGTAGCAAGTTGCATCCTTTAGCTTTTTGCAATCCAAGGTCTTGTGTTCCTTGGACTTGCATATCCCGCAAGCAAAAGTTCTTGACTGAGCTTGCGAGTTTGATTCGAGTCTGCACTTTCCAAAGTGATGTTTCTTGCAAATCTTGCATTTGGGCTTCTCACCAGACTGATGCCCATCTTTCCTTGACTCAGATCCCTTCTTGTTGTCACCGTTTCCTCGGTGCTTCTTGTTCAACCTCCGTGAATGATCATCTTCACGTTTTCTCTTCTCAGCATCTTTGTTCCTCAGCGATCTTTGTCTGACCGCATCCAGAGTGAGGGACAAAGATATGTCAGCTACAGATCTGAAAGTAGCTGGCCTAGAGGCCTTCACGCTTGCCTTTATTTCCGGGGCTAAACCACCGATAAAACGAGCTATTCTTTTTGGTTCCGCGGTCACCAGATATGGAACCAACCGGGACATTGTGTTGAAGCTCGTGAGGTAAGCTTGACAGTCAAAGTTTGTCATTACCAATGATAGAAAATCAGACTCTATCTTCTCAACCTCATGCTTGGGGCAGTAATTTTCCCTGATGAGGGCAACGAATTGTTCCCAAGACATGTTGTACAATGGAATTTTCCCGGTGGCTTGAATCAGTGATCTCCACTAGGCTAAGGCTTCACCCTTAAATGATTGCGACACAAACTTGACCACATCCCTCTCAGCGCATCCGCTGATATCCACAACTGTGTCCATCTCGTCTAACCACGTCATGCAGTCAATGGCTCCCTTTTCCCCAGTGAAATCTCTGGGCTTGCACGAAACAAAGTATTTATAGGAGCAACCCTTACTACGGGGTTCTTGATTTAGTACAACCTGCTGAGATGGAGCACTGTGTTGGTTTGAGGAAAGTCTATCATCATCTTTCTTGGGTTCTTCCTTTTTGGAAGGTGGCTTCGAATGCGGCGTAGAGAGGGTCCTACTTCGAGTCCCACTATACTCTTCGTACTGCCGCTCTAAGGCTTTTGTAACTGCGTCGTCTACCAACGCTTTCAATTCAGCACCCGTTAAATTAATTCGGGCGTTATCATTATTCTCCACTGGGTGACTATTTATCTCATCAGAGTCTGCCATTTTAATTGAACTGTTATAGAAAACAAGGACAATAGTTTACTTGGGAGTTTATTATGGAATTGTCTTTTATGGCAATTTATTAACCATGGTAACAGAGACCATATTTGGTTAATTTATTATTCACATTTATTTAGGATTTTATCCTAATTATAAAACAATACAGTTTTATTAATAGCACAAAAAGCCTAGTCACAAGGACATTTTTAAATTATAAGCTATGATTTCAGAGAATCAAAGCATGAAGGTATACTGGCACAACAGGCCTAGTCACAAGGACATTTATAAATTATAAGCTATGATTTCAGAGAATCAAAACATGAAGGTATACTGGCACAACAGGCCTAGTCACAAGGACATTTATAAATTATAAGCTATGATTTCAGAGAATCAAAGCATGAAGGTATACTGGCACAACAGGCCTAGTCACAAGGACATTTATAAATTATAAGCTATGATTTCAGAGAATCAAAGCATGAAGGTTTGAACCTAGTTCATTACCTTTATCTGACAGGGAGTCATCGCTACCACTGTCTTTTGGCTCATTTGGAAATGAGCAGGGCCCGTAGGCGCTATATTACCACGTATGGTCAAAATATGATCATCTCAATTGATGATCTAAACCCATGATTCAGAGATCATTAAATTGGGTTAGGAATCTTTTGAAGAATCCTATAATAAGAATGACGTGTGTGATTTTAATGAATCACGTCTGCCAGGAGTGTTAACATATTTTCAGATGTTAACAGGGATACGAATCTTTTAAACAGGTCTTACCATCATGGCCAGGTCTTCACAATGACACTCAGGCTAGGTTTCACTCTTAAGATTCTTATTAAATAATTATTAGGCAGATTTTTATTAAAAGGAATGATTTTGATTTATTTATTTCATGTAATATATTTATGCAGATAATAGAAAAAATGAAATTTATAAACATAACATTCCATTAATTATTAAATAGGTTACACGTCGCCCTAAACGGGACTTTTTAACAAAGCAACATACCCACGCAGGGGTCAAACAACATACTAGTCCACGCAGGGACTTAAACAAACATCATACCCTCGTAGGGGTTAATAGAAAGATAGACCCACGCAGGGGTCAAAACAAACAAACATACATACCCACGCAGGGGCTAATACAGCAAGACAGGCCCACGCAGGGGCTCAAATGATACAAGGAAATTACAACCAGAGTGGAAGGATTCAATGGTCCTTCTTGCTCTTCCCTTTTATTAGGCTTGTCAATCCTTGGAAGAAAGTCTGTCGCTCCCTGCGATCGCGGTGAAAGTCTCGCTCGACCTGGTCTAGCCTCTGAAGAATTTCCTCCCGTTCTGGGGGAGAAAACTGTGGCGGCTGCGATTGCGTCCGTATGATAGGTCTGGCAGGTATCTGGTACCCCTGGGTTGGGTACCCTGCTCCCCAAGGAGCCCCATACGGTCCTTCAGGGTTAATGGCGTTGTAATTGGACGCTACCATGTATGGGTCGGCTTTAGCGTAACCGTAGTTGGTATGAGTCGGCGGCCCAAACGGGTTGTACATCATAGAACCCGTGTATGCTGGTATCGGGTTATCAAAACCCATCGGTGGTGGTTGCGGTGCAACTGGGTTCGAAGGTCCACCCATTTGTGGATCTTCTTGATGTGGCGGATAATGACTGCCACTTGATTGTCGAGGAGAGCTAAAATGAAAGTTTCCTCCTCGCGCGGACATCCGCGCTCCGGTTCTCCTACGCCTCAGCGGTTGTGGAGGCGCCGGCTGAACTGGTGGCGGTGGAGGCGGTGGCATGACTGCCACAAATCGGGAATCCTCAGATGGATCCTGTTGCTGCTGCTGCTGTTGGTGAGGCAACGAATGGTGCGAGGGTGTGAAGTACCACTCGTGCTGGTTAAATCGCGCCATGTAACTGTCCAGACCATGGTAGGGTGATCCGTGAAAAGATGAACCATCCGAGATCTCAATAGGATGGTTCGGAGTTCCGGTTGCTGGCTCGACGAGATCCGTGTCCTCGTCCATATCCATAGCGTTGTCTCCCGAGAAGTGGTCCTCCGGTCCCAATGGGTTAAAACCCACTGGTTCTTGTATAAAATTTGCCGGGTTAAACCGGCCCCTAAAAACAGGTGTAGGGTCACCAAAGGAGTGGTGCGATAAAGATCGCTAGAAAGGTATGTAGGAAGGTTGTGGGTTGTTGGGCTCATTTTCCGAATGTGGTGTCACACCCCAACCAATGGCGGAAACATCGGGATGAGACGAACAAATCGCTCAAAAGCATCATAACACTATGTGACAATATAATTTAAATCCAATTTCATTAATGACTAAAATTTGAATACATTGTTTCAAATAAAGACAAATTGCAACAACATTGTTTATTATTGAATGAATATCTAAGTCCATCCTAACTTGATTTCTTCATCATCTTGTCTAACAACCTGCAACATGTATTAAAATAAAATCAACAAAAGTTGGCGAGTATACAAGTTTGAATACATAGCATAATAGAATAAAAACTCAAATCCAACATGATCCATAATATGTGATTACTAGTATGCAATTTTGGCGTACAATATGATCAAACCCTAGAACACAACGCATAAAAATAGCCTAATCCCAATCGTTCAGCGGGGTGGTAACTTAACAATACCCAATAGAATAGCAGGCGGGGCGTTAATCCTATAGCGCTATAATTGTTAAGGTGGGCGAGCAAGTCAATGAGCATATAACGTTCCAAATCGTTCATAGAGCATACAAGAATAGCAAGTAAGTCACAATAGTTTCATGCTTCGTTCAAAGGATTGAGTATGTTTAGTTCAAAAGTATTTGCATAATTATACATGTTGCATCCCAAAGTATAAAAGGGGAAAAAGGGATCGAGTATACTCACATAATTGCTAAGTCTTCCGATTATCCAAGTTGACGAGTGTATGAGATTAGGAGGATAGAACAACGAGGTCACCCTAGATGGGCAACGAAGGTGTATGAGTAAACGGAAATATGACGGCGGACATGAAGGGGAATATAGAGTATAACCCGCGGATATATATATATATACACTTTATATAGTTTATGCAAAAATTATAAATTAAGTTTATCGGAAATATTAGAGAATTATTGTCAAAACAAATATGCATTTACAATTATTTTATAAAAATACTTGAACTTCGATAAGTTTTGTTTTATAAATAGACACGTAATGATTTACGGAATTTTACGAAAAACGGGCGGAGTTTCCTCTGTTTTTGGACGATCCCGACAACCAAGTTGTCTTTATGTTTGTCAAAAACTCAATCCATTCAATAGCAATATAAGTGATATATGTCATATTTTTGTCGTGAATAATCACAAATATATATATTATTTGAAACGAAAATGTTGGCATTAACAATATCTTTTTTTTTTTGCAAAGTTAATGTGTGTTCCATAGTTTACCAAAGATAAACTGTGACAACCCTCACTAAACCAGGTATCCGTACGACTTAATTAATAATTAATTACTGCTTAATTACTGTGCTTACTTGAACTTGTGGATAAACTGCTACTTGAATGCTGATACATGTACTTACTTGCATCATACTTTACTTGCTGCCACTCCATGTTTTGCTTACAGCACCTTTGTGACAACCTTGATGCACCAAAAGCACAGTAGCACAATGAACGGATAACCTATTAAACGTGCTGTCATAACTAGCACCCGGCAGGTACTGCCTCTAAGGCCTATAAGAGCCTGAGATAGTTTGCTACACTAGTGGTGAGTGTAGGGATATAAGGGTTGTAGAACTGCGTCACTAGGAATAAGTTACAGTGACCGGATGTGCCTAAAACGTACTCTAAGTACAAAATTCAACACTTTATTTAAAATTCAGCATTTGGTTAACTAATAAAGTGCCAAAACATGAGAAAAATATTACTAGACACTTTCCAAAGTGTCGGTAAATAAGTTGTGTCACTAAAAAATAATAATAACGACACTTTAAAGCTTTGTTAAGCACTTTAACGGATTACTATCCAGCCGAACAACCGGACTTTACCCGGAACATAAAAATATTGCCAATAGCATTGTTTATCTTTTTCTGAGCCAGTTAGGGTCCCCGAATACCCTAACACCCGTTACAACTTACTACATGCTAATGTCTAGTCTTAAGCTCCTAACTTAACATAACTGTTGGTGCATTAAATGTCTGTTGATTACGTCATAATCAAGTCTTGTGTCTAGATTGGTTGAATGTACACACAACAGGGTCTTAATTGTCACACCCCCAAACTCCACCCGCGGAGTACTACCGCTTGGAGGCGTGACTGACCAGGATCCAGCCACCAATCATATTGAACAAGCATATAAGTAGTTATAAAAATCCAACCAATACAATTGGTGTTCAAACAAAACATAGTTAAGTTGCAAGCGGAAGCATAAGTCTTAAATCAACACATAAGTTTCATTGTTTCAAAGTTTAACATGGCACACAGTCGTCCATGTCCCACAACGATCCTCCTCCATGCAAGCTCCAGCTAAGAACCTAAGGACCTGCAAAGCATGTAGTAACGAGTCAACAACAAGTTGAGTGAGTTCACGGTTGGGTGTTCGTTTTAAGTTGTTTCGAAAACAGTTTCCTTTAGCTGGCATCCTGCCGTGGGGGTTACCCCATAGTTAAAAACGTGACTTGTTTATTCCCGGTTACTCTGGCAATCCTGCCGTGGGGGCTACCCCGTGTTAGTTATCTGGCATTTCGGCCGTGGGGGCTACCCCATGTATACACTAGACTCGTTACCATATCGACTGCTGACTGTAGTCATGTTTATGTGCCCTGAAACTGTCAATGTCTATCATCATTGACGTGCCCCAGATCCATTAGTTCACGCCCGTCCTCTGCGGCACGGTGTGAGGTTTGTCAGACCTAAATAGCGCTATCTAACTAATGACCCGCTCGCCATTGGCCCGGCGATTAAGTCGATATAAAAAGGAGGGACTTCGTGATAGAGTTTTGGTCTAGTACGAGTTATCTGTCCGTGAGGACGAGGAATTACATTCCTGAACCTTTGCTGTCCTACCCAAGGAGGACGAGGAACCCAGTTCCTTAACCCCATTCCCAACCCAGGGAATCCCATGCTTTGTAGAGGGTGTGAACTCACCTTGGTTTGCTCGGTAGATACACAGAAAAGTCAAACAAGCAACGTTGTGGCTACTCACGTCCTATCATAGTTGTATCATACCAATCAGGTTCGTATTCAAACAGTGCACGTATGTTTCTAGCATAATGCATTCAAGTATCGTTCATGGCATACACGTTTTATCATAGCAGATCAACAAGGTTCATGTTCAAGTAACATACAAGGTCTGGGCATCAGGCCCAAGAGTCCGGCCCAAATCAATTAAGTCCGAAATGAGGTGCAAGCCCAAACAGCGAGTATCCGTGTATAGTCTCGAGTTGCAACTAGGCGTTTGCGACTCGCAACCTGAGTCGCAATCGTGGTTTCGGTTCGTGCTGTTTTGGTTTCGAGTCGCAACCGGACTCGCAACCGAGGTTCCGAGTCATACGGTTTATGTGCTGATCACTTGTGGTTTCGAGTCGCAACCAAGTGTTTGCGACTCGCAACCGATGTCGCAACCGGGGATTTCGACTCATCATGCGCTGGTTTCGAGTCGTAATCAGAGGTTTCGGCTGGGAACATTTGCTGAATTCCATATTGTACTTGGCCAATCAGATTTCACTGTTGTGATTTTGTGTACTATCCAATAATACTACACTAACATGTTTAATTGTCTAACACATAACCAAAATAGATCAAACATGGCAATTTCAAATATCCAAATCATGTTCATATCATGTTCATCATGTTCTTCAAATATTCAAGTAGTTCATCATCATTCATATGAACCTAGGTCTAACAAAAATCATGAACAACAATCAAACTCTTGAACATATTCATCTAACCCACATATACACATCCGATTTCATGAGTAATAAACCTTCTAACATAATCAAGCCACTCGGATTTAAGCCTATGTGGAACCGATAGCATTCAATCCTAGTCAAGCATACATTGTTCATCCCAACATCATCAATACATTAACTTATAATCATCTTTAACCGAATATAAACACACTACACGGAACATTTATGAACCGATTACTCAAGAAGGGTGTATTCCTCATGTATAACACTTAACAAGTAGACATATCATCACATAACTTACATCACGCATCATTATCAAACCGAATACCACACATTAACACCTTTAATCATGTATAGACGTGTATTTACCAAGAGGTCACTAACCGGTTCAAGTGTGGGTTCAAAGGTGTGAGTGAAGCTTCCAACCGGTGTATGTGAGAGACGATCCGAGAGCTTCTTACGGTTGTCGATTGGATCCGAGAATGAAGGAGAGACAATGTTGTGGCTTAGGGTTTTAGTGAGAGGATGAAGAGTGTGTGTGTAGAGGAGAGTATGAGTGTTGTCCAAAAATGACAAGTGTGGGTATCATGGGGATTATATACTTGTTTCACTTGTGCACCCTAATGGGCTTTCGAATTAGGCTAAGTGTGTGTGTGTGGCCCAACCGGCCCATAAGTCATTGTTCACTCGAGACCACATGGTCTCGAGTCGGGTTCGTGTTGTCTCGGTTCATATACATACTCGCATACATACACACAAGCATACATGTAACATAACACATAATCATATAAAAGGTTCACTTATCATCCATTGAATCATTAAATTAGTTAGTCACTTAGTGTTCAAGCATACAACGAAAGGTTCTAAATTTTGAGTTGTCACATCATCCCCAAGTTGAAAGAAATTTCGTCCCGAAATTTGGTAGGCACTCACTGAGGAAGCTAGTTAAGTTGTATGGTTTTCCTGGTTTTCCTGGGGTGTCACATCCACCCCCCGTTGATCTGGAATTTCATCCCGAAATTCCGTAGCTTCGGCCTCAGTAGTGGTTGTACTGTTTACAAACAGTTGGGGATACTTTTGTTTCATCTGATCTTCGCGCTCCCAGGTGAACTCTGGGCCGCGACGTGAGTTCCAACGAACTCGAACGAGAGGTATTCTAGTGCTCTTGAGGACCTTAACATCCCGGTCCGTGATCTCGACTGGTTCCTCGACGAATCGTAACTGTTCGTCGATAGTGAGTTCCTTCAGAGGAACTACGTGGGTCTCATCTGATGGACACTTCTTCAGATTTGACACGTGGAAAACGTTGTGAACTGCACCGAGTTCCGCTGGTAGGTTCAGTCTGTAGGCCACCCTGCCTATTTTCTCAATGACCTCGAAAGGTCCAACGTATCGTGGGTTAAGTTTGCCGCGTTTACCAAAACGAACCACACCCTTCCAGGGTGAAACTTTGAGTAGTACCCGCTCCCCAACCTGGAGCTCAAGTGGTTTCCTGCCCATGTCGGCGTAAACTTTCTGACGTTCGCGAGCGGCCGTCATGCGTTTTCATATCTGAGCGATTTGCTCGGTTGTATCTACCACATATTCTGGACCAGTGATCTGACTGTCTCCCACCTCTGCCCAGCAAAGAGGAGACCGGCATTTACGTCCGTACAATGCCTCAAACGGAGCAGCTTTAATGCTGGTGTGGTAGCTGTTATTGTACGAGAATTCCACAAGTGGCAGATGCTTTTCCCAGCGGTTGCCAAAGTCGATTACACATGCTCGAAGCATGTCTTCTAAGGTTTGAATAGTGCGCTCGGACTGCCCGTCCGTCTGAGGGTGGTACGCTGTGCTCATGTCTAATCGTGAGCCAAAGGATTTGTGCATTGCTTGCCACAGCTCTGAAGTAAAACGTGCATCTCGATCCGAGATAATAGAGGTGGGCACCCCGTGCCTCGAAACAACTTCCTTGAGGTATATTTCTGCAAGAGTGGAGAATTTATCCGTCTCCTTGATAGCCAAGAAGTGTGCAGATTTTGTGAGTCGATCCACGATCACCCAAATAGTATCGTTCCCGCGCTGGGATCTAGGCAGGCCAGTGACAAAATCCATGGAAATCTGCTCCCATTTCCATTGAGGTATCTCTGGTTGTTGGAGTAGGCCTGATGGTTTCTGGTATTCCGACTTGACTCTCACGCAAGTCAAACACTTGCTGACATAGGTCGCTATGTGGGCCTTCATGCTAGGCCACCAATACGTAGTTTTGATATCGTGGTACATTTTATCCGATCCAGGGTGTACAGAGTAGCGAGACTTGTGTGCTTCATCCATCACAAGCTCTCGTAGGTTGCCATAGAGTGGGACCCAAACGCGTCCCGTTACGTAGTAAGCACCGTCTTCCTTCTGTTCTAATCGTTGCCTTGATCCGCGTAGGGCTTCAGCCCTGACGTTTTCTGGTTTCAGTGCTTCTATCTGAGCAGCTCGTATCTGGGAGGGAAGACTAAAATGGATCGTGAGTTGTAGAGCTCGCACGCGCTTAGGTGCAGTGTCCTTCCGACTGAGGGCGTCAGCCACAACATTGGCCTTGCCCGGGTGATACCTGATTGAGCACTCGTAGTCATTTAGTAGCTCGACCCATCGTCGTTGCCGCATATTCAGTTCCTTCTGCTTGAAGATATGCTCGAGGCTCCTGTGGTCAGTGTAGATGGCGCACTTGGTACCATACAGGTAATGCCGCCACAACTTAAGTGCAAAAACAACAGCTCCCAGCTCTAAATCGTGCGTAGTGTAGTTCCTTTCATGAACTTTAAGTTGGCGTGAGGCGTAAGCTATAACTTTGTCTCGTTGCATCAGCACGCAACCAAGACCCTGAATTGATGCGTCGCAGTAGACCACAAAGTCGTCTGTGCCTTCCGGCAAGGAAAGGATAGGTGCGCTACAAAGTCTATCCTTTAGGTGCTGAAATGCCAACTCCTGTGCGTTTCCCCAGCGATAAACAACGCCCTTCTGCGTTAGTGAGGTGAGAGGCTGTGCAATCTTAGAAAAATCCTTTATGAATCTCCGGTAGTATCCCGCCAAACCCAAGAATTGGCGAATTTCCTTTGGTGTACGAGGTGCAGGCCAGTTCTTAATCGAGTCTATCTTGGATGGATCAACGTGAATCCCATCCTTGTTTACCACGTGGCCTAGGAAATGGACTTCTCGAAGCCAGAAGTCGCATTTCGAGAACTTTGCGTAAAGCTGTTCTGTTCTAAGGAGTTCCAGAATAAGTCGCAGATGTTGCTCGTGTTCCTCCTGACTCTTGGAATAGATCAGGATGTCGTCGATGAAGACTATAACGAACTTGTCCAGGTAAGGCTTGCACACTCGGTTCATCAAGTCCATGAAAACCGCAGGTGCATTTGTCATCCCAAAAGGCATGACCAAAAACTCATAGTGCCCGTATCGAGTTCTGAAAGCTGTTTTGGAGACGTCCTCTTCCCGGACTCTCAGTTGGTGATAACCCGATCTCAAATCGATCTTCGAGTAGTAGCTCGACCCTTGCAACTGGTCGAACAAGTCGTCGATACGCGGTAGAGGATAACGATTCTTCACCGTCACCTTGTTGAGTTCTCGGTAGTCGATGCACATTCTGAAAGTACCGTCCTTCTTCTTCACAAATAGCACTGGAGCTCCCCAGGGCGATGAGCTTGGACGAATAAAACCCTTATCCAGGAGCTCTTGTAGTTGCGTGGAGAGTTCTTTCAACTCTGATGGAGCCAATCGATAAGGTGCACGAGCTATAGGCGCAGCTCCAGGAGCTAGTTCGATCTGAAACTCGACTTGACGATGAGGCGGAAGACCAGGTAATTCCTCAGGAAATACCTCGGGATAATCGCGTACAACTGGAAAATCTTCAATCTTTTTCTCTTTTTCTGAGGTGTCAGTAACGAGAGCCAAAATGGCAGTGTGGCCCTTTCGCAAGCACTTTTGGGCCTTAAGGAGAGAAATGACGTTCTCAACAGCACTCCTCTTGTCGCCATGAATCATGAGGGGTTCATCATCGGGACCTGGAATACGGACAACCTTCTCGTTGCAAAGAATCTCTGCTCGATGTTGGGATAACCAATCCATCCCAATGACAACGTCGAAGCTACCCAAGATAATAGGAATGAGGTCGATAGAGAAGGTCTGGTCAGCGAGAATAACCTTACAGCCCTTGACTACGTGTGTGGCTTCTAAACTCTTACCATTTGCTAGCTCTACGGTGTGCTTGTTGTTCAAAGGTGTTGGAATACGCTTAAGCATTCGACTAACTTCTAGTGACACGTAGCTAGTATCGGCACCCGAATCAAATAAAACTGAAACATAAAAGTCGTCGAGAAGGAACTTACCCGCCACAACATTGGGGTCATTCCTTGCTTCACCTTGGCCAATCACAAACATCCGCCCCCTGGCGCCATTGTTGTTGTTGTTCCCATTGTTACCATTCCCTTGATTGTTGTTATTGTTGTTGTTGTTGTTCTGGTTCCTGTTCAGTTGAGGACAGTCTCTCTTGAAGTGGCCCTCAGCTCCACACTGAAAGCATCCTTTGTTATCACCCTGTGGCTGTTGCTGGCGCTGGTTCTGTTGAGCTTGCTGACGATTCTGATTGGCGGGGTATAAGCTCCTGCAATCTTTTGCAGCGTGACCAGGCTTGTTGCACCGATGACAGTTGCCCCTGGTGCATGGCCCGCTGTGGTGCAGGCTGCAGCGATTGCATTTGGGGTGGTTCCCTTTGTACCCACCATGGCCTTGACCACCAGACGATTGCTGATTAGGGCTCTTGTAGTCATCAGTCTTCCTCTGCTGAGACTGGGACTGAACAGAAGTCGAACCCTTACTTGAAGTTCCATCCCATTTCCGTTTGTTGTCACTAGAGGTACCAGAAGTAGTTGCAGCACCTATGCGTTTTGGTAACTTGTTCTGCTCCACCGCCTGATCCGTGAGACGGTGAGCCAACTGGACAGTTTGCTGGTAGGTGGCGAGGTTCGCTGAAGTCACATGACTTTGGATTTCTGGCACTAAGCCCTGAAGAAATAGTTCGATGCGTTTGATGGGGGGATCCACCATAGTAGGGCACAGAATTGCCAGTTCGTTCGACCTTTTCACGTAAGCTTCAATCTCCGACCCCGTCATCTTGAGGTTGAAGAACTCCACTTCCAGCTTGTGAATCTCATCACGACTGCAGTATTCTTCTTTGATCATTTCCTTAAAATTCTCCCATGGGGTGGCGTTGGCAGCAACCAACCCCAGCATCTGAACCTGAGTGTTCCACCATGTGAGGGCCAAACCCTCGAGAGTACCAGTAGCGTACTTCACCCTACACGCCTCGGGGCATTCGCACATTTCAAACACAGATTCTAGCTTCTCAAACCAGTGTAGGAGACCTACCGCTCCTTCAGTGCCGCTAAAAGTAGTCGGTCGGCAGTCCATGAAAGTCTTAAAAGTGCACACGGGTGGCTGAACGTGTTGACCTAGTGTGGGCGAAAGAAAAGACAGACTTTAACACAAAAGTTGGTTCACGAGAGTAGGATTCTAAAGATCCTAGAATGAGTTCGGATTGCAGGATATACCTCCTGCGTGTGCAGCTGCAAGTGCTGCGGCAACTCGTTCGTTGATCAGAGCCGTCAACTGGGCTTGTGTCAGGTTAACGCGTCCAGACATGATTCTTCATATCAAGAGTAACACGAGTGAGAGAGGTTCGCGAAAGTACAACGATAGGATAGAGTAAGCACGCATGTGTTCAAGCAACAGTGGTTACACCAACCAAGTATACCATAAGCAATGTACTAGGTAACTAACAGGTAGGCAATATATACACAGATCATATCACCTAGAATGTCGAGCCTTGCATGTGGAGTGAAGCATCGTTGTGGACCGTTGAGCACTGTACAGGTTATAGTCTGGTTTTAACAAAAACGTTTTCCCCCTTTATTAAAACCAAGTTCTCTATAACCAATGGCTCTGATACCAATCTGTCACACCCCCAAACTCCACCCGCGGAGTACTACCACTTGGAGGCGTGACTGACCAGGATCCAGCCACCAATCATATTGAACAAGCATATAAGTAGTTATAAAAATCCAACCAATACAATTGGTGTTCAAACAAAACATAGTTAAGTTGCAAGCAGAAGCATAAGTCTTAAATCAACACATAAGTTTCATTGTTTCAAAGTTTAACATGGCACACAGTCGTCCATGTCCCACAACGATCCTCCTCCATGCAAGCTCCAGCTAAGAACCTAAGGACCTGCAAAGCATGTAGTAACGAGTCAACAACAAGTTGAGTGAGTTCACGGTTGGGTGTTCGTTTTAAGTTGTTTCGAAAACAGTTTCCTTTAGCTGGCATCCTGCCGTGGGGGTTACCCCATAGTTAAAAACGTGACTTGTTTATTCCCGGTTACTCTGGCAATCCTGCCGTGGGGGCTACCCCGTGTTAGTTATCTGGCATTTCGGCCGTGGGGGCTACCCCATGTATACACTAGACTCGTTACCATATCGACTGCTGACTGTAGTCATGTTTATGTGCCCTGAAACTGTCAATGTCTATCATCATTGACGTGCCCCAGATCCATTAGTTCACGCCCGTCCTCTGCGGCACGGTGTGAGGTTTGTCAGACCTAAATAGCGCTATCTAACTAATGACCCGCTCGCCATTGGCCCGGCGATTAAGTCGATATAAAAAGGAGGGACTTCGTGATAGAGTTTTGGTCTAGTACGAGTTATCTGTCCGTGAGGACGAGGAATTACATTCCTGAACCTTTGTTGTCCTACCCAAGGAGGACGAGGAACCCAGTTCCTTAACCCCATTCCCAACCCAGGGAATCCCATGCTTTGTAGAGGGTGTGAACTCACCTTGGTTTGCTCGGTAGATACACAGAAAAGTCAAACAAGCAACGTTGTGGCTACTCACGTCCTATCATAGTTGTATCATACCAATCAGGTTCGTATTCAAACAGTGCACGTATGTTTCTAGCATAATGCATTCAAGTATCGTTCATGGCATACACGTTTTATCATAGCAGATCAACAAGGTTCATGTTCAAGTAACATACAAGGTCTGGGCATCAGGCCCAAGAGTCCGGCCCAAATCAATTAAGTCCGAAATGAGGTGCAAGCCCAAACAGCGAGTATCCGTGTATAGTCTCGAGTCGCAACTAGGCGTTTGCGACTCGCAACCTGAGTCGCAATCGTGGTTTCGGTTCGTGCTGTTTTGGTTTCGAGTCGCAACCGGACTCGCAACCGAGGTTCCGAGTCATACGGTTTATGTGCTGATCACTTGTGGTTTCGAGTCGCAACCAGGTGTTTGCGACTCGCAACCGATGTCGCAACCGGGGATTTCGACTCATCATGCGCTGGTTTCGAGTCGTAATCAGAGGTTTCGGCTGGGAACATTTGCTGAATTCCATATTGTACTTGGCCAATCAGATTTCACTGTTGTGATTTTGTGTACTATCCAATAATACTACACTAACATGTTTAATTGTCTAACACATAACCAAAATAGATCAAACATGGCAATTTCAAATATCCAAATCATGTTCATATCATGTTCATCATGTTCTTCAAATATTCAAGTAGTTCATCATCATTCATATGAACCTAGGTCTAACAAAAATCATGAACAACAATCAAACTCTTGAACATATTCATCTAACCCACATATACACATCCGATTTCATGAGTAATAAACCTTCTAACATAATCAAGCCACTCGGATTTAAGCCTATGTGGAACCGATAGCATTCAATCCTAGTCAAGCATACATTGTTCATCCCAACATCATCAATACATTAACTTATAATCATCTTTAACCGAATATAAACACACTACACGGAACATTTATGAACCGATTACTCAAGAAGGGTGTATTCCTCATGTATAACACTTAACAAGTAGACATATCATCACATAACTTACATCACGCATCATTATCAAACCGAATACCACACATTAACACCTTTAATCATGTATAGACGTGTATTTACCAAGAGGTCACTAACCGGTTCAAGTGTGGGTTCAAAGGTGTGAGTGAAGCTTCCAACCGGTGTATGTGAGAGACGATCCGAGGCTTCTTACGGTTGTCGATTGGATCCGAGAATGAAGGAGAGACAATGTTGTGGCTTAGGGTTTTAGTGAGAGGATGAAGAGTGTGTGTGTAGAGGAGAGTATGAGTGTTGTCCAAAAATGACAAGTGTGGGTATCATGGGAATTATATACTTGTTTCACTTGTGCACCCTAATGGGCTTTCGAATTAGGCTAAGTGTGTGTGTGTGGCCCAACCGGCCCATAAGTCATTGTTCACTCGAGACCACATGGTCTCGAGTCGGGTTCGTGTTGTCTCGGTTCATATACATACTCGCATACATACACACAAGCATACATGTAACATAACACATAATCATATAAAAGGTTCACTTATCATCCATTGAATCATTAAATTAGTTAGTCACTTAGTGTTCAAGCATACAACGAAAGGTTCTAAATTTCGAGTTGTCACATTAATTAGGGTTTGTATTGGTTTAACTTGAAGATTTCGCTTGAAATCAGTTCAAGCGAAATCAACAACTGATGATTTAGCTTGAAATCAGTTCAAGCGAAATCAACAGCATAAGATCTCGCTTGAATCCATCTCAAGCGAAATCATCAATACTATAAATAGGGTGTTGTGTGTTTCATTTGTAACAGACTTGGATCATTGCTTGTGGAACGAAACTCTGTCAAATTGTAATCAGAAAGCAATAAAAGAGAAGAAATTAAAGAGAATAGCTGTTGTAACTTTGCATGCATTGTTTCCGCCTTTACATGTAAAGATGAACTGCCTTGACTGACTTTTCGAGGTCGTAGAACGGTCCAACAAGTGGTATCAGAGCTCAGGACAAGGAGTTCATACTACTACAGCTTGATTCTACCGATTTCTCTCATTTCTACTCAATTTCTCTCATACTTTTTCGATTTGAACTATTTCCTACGGATGAAATGGTCTGATTTTCGAGTATATCGTGTAAAACATAGTGTTAACAAAGCCTACAAAGATTTGGACTAAAATTCAGATTAAAACTTGTTAAAAATGACCTAAAACAGAATTTCGCTTGAAAGTGTTCGAAATTATAGTTGTTTTCGCTTGAAAATCAGAAGTTTTTCAGCTTGATTTCGCTTGAAATCAGTTGAAGCGAAATTGTTGGGTTGGATTTCGCTTGAATCAGTACTAGACATAGGTGTTCGCTTGAAACTGTTGAAGCGAAATTGTTTGCTGGATTTCGCTTGAAATTGTTGAATCTGATTTTTTGGATTTCGCTTGAAGATTCTGGACAGTTGAAGCGAAATAGTGGTTTTCGCTTGAAAAGTGTTTGGATCAGATTTCGCTTGAGTAGATTTCGCTTGAGTGTTATCTTAAATTTCGCTTGAATAGTTTAAAGTGTGGATTTTGCTTCAAACTATTCAATATCGCTTGAACTTGTTGTTTCTTCAAAATCTAAAAAAATTTGTCTAAGTGTTCTCGGTAATTCACTGTTACGTATTCAGTTCGTTTGTTCTGATTGTGTTTGTTTTGTTCGTCTCTAGGAAATTGAAGATGTCAAGCAACGGTGAAGAGTTCTACAATACTTTCTACAACGCGTTCACTTCCGAATCGTCAGATAGAAGATCTGAAATGAAAGAATATTCAAAAGAAATTTCGGAGAATTTGAAGTTTGAGAACATGTACGGAAGCCAACAGAAGCCACCAAAGCTAATGAAAGTGGAAGATTATCACTGGTGGAAAAACAGATTTGAGGGTTGGGTAAAAGCTTTCGCTACTGAAAGCTGGTTAAAACTGACAGATGGATACAATAAACCTGTAAAAGAGGGAGGAGAGTTAATAGATCCAAAAGATTTTACAGAAAAAGATATAAAAAATGTTGTGGCTGAATATAGAATGATAACATTGATTAAGCAGTCAGTAAGAGAGGATATCATTTCATTGCTCGAACAAGAAAAGACTTCAAAGAGTTTGTGGGAAGCGTTAGAGAGAAAATGTGTAGGAAGTAATGAAATTGTTAAAAACAAAAAGAAATTGTTGCGTAAAGAGTTTGATTTATTCAACTGTATGAAAAATGAGTTTGTTTGTAAAATGATTGAGAGATTCGGACATCTGAAAATGGAGCTGATCAGACACAAAATTTTACCTTCTGAAGAGGAGCTGGTGGATAAATTGTTTGATTCATTGCCAAATGATCAAGATTGGCAATACTTCGCTCTAATGTTGAAAAATACAATCAAGCCTGAAGTTTTAAAATTGGATTTGCTGATTGAAAGACTTGAAAGTCATGAGTTGGAGATAAAGAGATCTAAAGTCAACAATCCAGCTTATCAGCAGAATGTCGAGCTTTACTACAGAGGAAATGTACCGCAGGCTGGGTCTCCAAGAACAGCATTTTCTGCAGAAAGTTCAAGTTCTGTGAACAATGAAAGTCTTCACAGTGGTTTTCACAGTGGATCTTCTTCAACAACTTCTGATCAATCTGCTTCCAAGAATTTGTTTCAGTGTAATATCGCAGTGGATCTGAAGAATGGGCAGAATTTCAGTGAAGAATCGGCAAATCAACAGATGGTTTTCTTGGCATCTGTACTTGAATCATATGAAAGCCTCGTTGCAGGGAAGATTGGTAATACAAATTTGACGAAAGAAGATTATGACCAATTAGACCCCGAGGAGATGGAACTAATGGATATCAGATGGTGCATGGCCAGTGCGGTTCGTCGGGCACAGCGGTTCATGGAGATCACGGGGAGAAAGTCAATTGGTGGATCATCTACCAAATTGGGATTTGATAAATCCAAGGTGACATGTTTCAAATGTAAACAAAAAGGTCACTTTAAGTGCGAGTGCAGAAATGCGTATGCTGCTGATGATTCTGAAAATCCATTCAATGAAGATTACTACAGAAAGGCGATTTACCATCAGAACAAGTCTGAGCCACCAAGGTTAAAGCAACCAGAAGAAAGATCAAGGGCTCTTGCAGTTATCTATGACGATGAAGGTTACGACTGGAGTCAAGTTTGCCCTGAAGAAGATGCAGTTGGTTATGCATTTGTTGCAAATGATGATATCATGATAATTGGTGGAGAAGAGACAGTGCAAGATGGGAGATTGGCAAATTGTATGAACCATTTAAGGAAGCACAAAGAGCCAAGAGATGGAATGAAGAATTAGAGTGTTACATGGATCCACAGGGTAATCCAGTAGTTGATCCATCAAAAGTGGATTTTGATGTTGTAACCAATGTGTTTCCAAGTGAAGGCACTTTCAACACAAGAAGGCTTTCTGATAAAAGCTATTTGCCAAATTTGATGAACAAGTTAAAAGAAGTTTTTGAATCAAGTTTACCTAAGGTGGTAGAACTGAAGAAAAGAAAAGAAGACGAATTGAAGAAGTGAAGACTGTTGCAAAGCTTGTTGGAGAAGAACAGAGAGCTGAAGAAGTGCAGAAGAATGAAGAAGCTCAGAAAGAAGAGAACAAAGAGCAAGATCAGAAAGTTGAGTCAGAAGAACCGGTGCTGAATGAGACTGAGGTTAGAAAATCTTCTGATCTATCTAATGTTGAAATGATTGATGAAAAAGAAAACAAGTGCAGGAATTGCATAGAAATGTGCAAAGCCTGTACTGAAAAAGATGACATCATAAAAACAAAAGATAATGAATTAAGCAAACTTGAAAATGATTTCACAATAAAATGTAAAGAAATGATTGAAAAAGAAGAAATTTTGAAACTAAAAGTTGAAAAATTGACACAGAAATGTCAAGGTCTTGAAAAGGATAATGATGTTTATAGACAGCTGTGTTCAGCAAAATGTGTTGATTGTGTTGAAAAAGAATCTAAGTTTCAAGATTTACAAAAACAGTATGATTCTTTAAAGTGGTCAAGTCAGAGAGTACAAGAAGCTTATGATACTTTGAAGAGCCAAGTCAAAAGTTTTGATCAAAGATTGTCTGAAACTTTAACAACTAAAGAAATGTATGAAAGAAAGTTTAAAGAAAAGCAAATTGAATTGAACAAATGTGTTGATGAAATTGCTAATCTTAAACAAGTCTTGGCTGAAAAAGAAAAGGTTGTAACCAAACTTCAAAGTTATCATAACTCTTCGTACATTCTCGAACGCATTTTCAACATTACACCAGATGACAAAGATACTGAAAATTGCAAAAAGGGTATTGGTTCAGAATTTCATCAGGTACCACCACCATTGAGAAACAACTATACTTTTTATGATGAGGAAAAGGTGGCAAAGGGTTTGAACATAGCTGACCAGTTACCTGAAAGTATCGATGTGACTTACTCCAAATCTGATGATGCTAATGATTCAGAGGTGGTAAGTAAGGTTGTTGAAAGCGTTTTGAAAGATGAGTCTACAAAAGGTAAGTCTGAATTACAGGATGAAGATGAAGGAAATCTTTATGATGGTTATCTGAAAAACACAAAATCCGAGAAAAAATTGAATGATGATTCAAAAGGATTGGTTTATACCATGATTGGATCGGACAAACTATTCTTAGATGTTGTTTTCCCGATTCAGAATGTGATTTCAGAAAAGGTCGATCAAGTTTTCAAAATGGTTGAGATTGAGAAGTCTGAGATTCCAAAGTTTGCTGGTAAAGGTCATAAATCTTTTTATAACAAACCTGGTTTTAAGAAGAAAAACATGAAGGCTGGTTTGGGTTATAAAAAGAAACGGAATTGGAATCAAAGTAAAAATTCAAATTTGCAACAAAAGATGAATTTTGTTCAAGGGAAAAGCTTGAAAGAAGAGGAAAAACTCAAATTTGGACGACAGTCTAATGAAGAGTTTGATGCTATGAAAAAGAAACAACAACAGGCCAAGGATGTTTCAAAGAAAGTGTGTTTTAAATGTGATCAAATTGGACATGTTGCACGAAAGTGTCCAAATCCAAAGCCTGTTGATGTTGAAAAACAGAAATCTGAGGCTGTGAAACCGAGGTTAACCAGATTTGATTCGAAACAAACTTGGAGGTACAATACAAACAAGTTTGCTTCAAATCAAAATTGGAAATTAAACCCAAACAGGTTTGATTCAAGACAGACCTGGAATTCTCACACACCCAGATTGAGAACAACACTGAGTTGGAGAACATCTGTTGATATGACAAAACCTCAAGAGTTTTGGAAACCTAAAAATGTTGTTCAAAAACAAAAGGTTCAAAAAGAGACAATTTTTTACAAAAGAGGTACTCCGGAAGGTCAAATGTGGAGTATTAAGAAACAAGTGACGTCGGTAAAAGATGAGAAAGTTGAAGTCAAAATTGAAAACGTTTTAAATGACAAAGAGTTTCCGAAATTAAATGAACATTATTGTGTTGAAATGCCTAAGGTTCAACAGACCTGGGCTAAATTGTTTAAATGATTGATAAAGTTTGAATGTGCAGGTGCTCAACGAAGCTGAAGATTGTGAGAATGGTAGTTTGAGCAACCTGGCACAGGAAGAGGTTGCAGGACCCTGGTTTGGTTGAACAGGGAGTTTAGTTTGATTGTTTTTCTGTACATAAATAAACAATATTTTCAAAATCCTAAAAATTGAAAAATTAAAAATCAAAAATATATTTCTAGTTTGTTTAAATTTAAAAAAAAAAAAACCAAAAATATGTTTGTTTTTAATTTTGTTTGAATGTATGTTGATTGAATACGCCGAAACCCTCACGGCTGAACAAACATGATTACTTTCATCAGATTGAAAAACGGTTTTCAAACTGTTAAGATCAATGGGTTGTAAATCATGGGGGTACGTTATATTTTCTGCAAATTAGAGCACTTTTAGCAGAAAATGGATGGCGAGACAAAGCTATCAGTGTTGGTTGTCAAATTTTCTTTAAATGGTTTTGCATTTTAGGGGGAGAAAAATTGTCATTAGAAAATACAAAAACATTTGAAAATTTTGAAAAAGCCAAAAACATGATAAAATTTAAAAATTTGAGTTTTGCGTAAAAAGAGGAAATGATAGTACATCAGTAGACAGTTACAGTACGCTAAAGATTTGTAAAGTATAAAAGAGTTAAACAATCTTACTGATGATGTGTCGATAGGTTTTCGCACATTTAGTAGATTTATTCGGGATATAAACCTAAATTCAAACTTGTGAATTCGTGGGGAACACTACTTGGATATATAGGTAACCCCTGAAATCTCGTTTGAAAGGTCTCTTAATCTGATATACTAGGTCTTTATACTCAATGATGTCTGGGGTATTATTCCGGGACTTCTGCTGAACGGTGGTTCTGACCTAGTCCCTGGCTAATACTTGCTGCAATGCTTGAAACACAGCATTAAACCCTCAGCATGCTGAAACAATAAAATTGATAAATGCTGCTGTTGTAAGCAAAAAGATCCTCTAAAGGGGACACACCGAAAATTCAAAGCTGATATCTCTCTGCGTATACGGAAGTATCGATCTGAGATCCCTCGGCCCTCGCATACCTAATTTATATACAGATATCATTGTAGTATACTCACCTGTAAGACTGATTATTGAGATTCTGGATACGGGAGTATATTCAAGAGGTGGGACACATGAATGATCTAAGTTCATAATTCATCTAAATCGTATCCTGAGTAAATTGAAATTTGTGTGGAAATTTAAGATGGATCAGTATATCGACAATCGAAGTAAATTGTTTAAGTCTGAGTATGAAATGAAGCTTAACGGTACTTGTGACTTGTCATTAACTGATATGATTCTCTAACGCATACTCAAATAAAAATATTATTTGTAAATATGTTTGTACATATTTCTTTACTGCTTTATATTTTCAGAAAATACAAAAAGATTTTGATTTCTGCTTTATTTTCGACAACTGATGTCTGAGTGCCGAGTTTCAAAATCTAAGTATGTTGATTGTGTTTCTGAAAAATAAAACAAGTTCATTAATTTGAAACTTGAAGTTTTAAAATTAAAAATTCAAAAACAGTTTGTGAGATCTCCAAGGTCATTAAGTTGGACTTGGATGATTAACTGTGGGGGATTTGGATGCTTATATTGTTATAGAGCTAGTTTCCGATACATTTCGATGAAACTGCCAAATTCATGAGAAGTAGTATAGAAGGTTTGAATTGTTAGATTACAATATATGAAAGTTTTAAATGTTGTTACTTATAGTTGGATGAGTGATTGCAGGTTTCAGGAATTTCCACGGAAGCTAAATGTCAAAGTTTGAACCAGATATCTCAGATTCTAGCATATCGAGAGGGGGAGTCTGTGAAAGGGGGAGTCTGGATCAACAGTCAAAGGGAAGATTGAAGTTTAAAGTTTGAAGATAAAGATTGATAAGAGTTTTTGCAATGTTTGAAGAATGATAGAGACAAAGACTTGAAGCCAAAGACTTCATCAACATCCAAGGGGGAGTCTGTTGGTGCATTAAATGTCTGTTGATTATGTCATAATCAAGTCTTGTGTCTAGATTGGTTGAATGTACACACAACAGGGTCTTAATTAGGGTTTGTATTGGTTTAACTTGAAGATTTCGCTTGAAATCAGTTCAAGCGAAATCAACAACTGATGATTTAGCTTGAAATCAGTTCAAGCGAAATCAACAGCATAAGATTTCGCTTGAATCCATCTCAAGCGAAATCATCAATACTATAAATAGGGTGTTGTGTGTTTCATTTGTAACAGACTTGGATCATTGCTTGTGGAACGAAACTCTGTCAAATTGTAATCAGAAAGCAATAAAAGAGAAGAAATTAAAGAGAATAGTTGTTGTAACTTTGCATGCATTGTTTCCGCCTTTACATGTAAAGATGAACTGCCTTGACTGACTTTTCGAGGTCGTAGAACGGTCCAACAATAACTATATCCTAATTATCTAGTTGAACTCGAACCAAAGACCCCCCCCCTTGAACCGAAATCGTCCCCTAGGGGACACCCCTTGTCCTTGCAAGATTACAATAATCTTGGTTGTCTAATATCAAATGGACATAAAACCCTTTGGTTAAAATTGGAAAGTTTTGTCTATAAGTATCAAGCATGATCCATCATATTCACTTAACACTTAACAAATCACCACACTACTCTCTCCCTCTCTTGACACTTTCGGCCGAGAACTACCCACCCCCATCCATCATTTTTCGATTTCATTCAAGACATTCCAAGCACATACAAGGGTTAAGGATCGCGTATAAGGAACCTTGGTGCACTCGGATTGCGAAGGACCTCACCCCATTGCTTTTATCCACGCATTTTTCGACTAGTTTCTTCCCTAGCCTCGAGCTAGTGGTAAGTTGCTTTAAACACACTCTCGAACTATTTTAAGGTGGTTAAAACGATATATGACGGTTAAAATCTATGAACATGCAAAATGATATGAAAAAGTCTACTAAAAATGCTAAAGATGATGGTTAAAAGCTTGATTGTTGTGTAAATCATGTAGGATTTGTTTTGTGTAATTATTTGGGCCCGATCTATGTTGTGGTAGCTCGGATCATTGTTTAACCCGGATTGGTCATGATCATGGATCATGACATAGAGCTTGTTTAAGTGTAACAAGGGTTAAGTGATGAAACTCTACCACACGAGAAACTTGAACTTGTGTAAAATCGATTTTACTTATGAAATAGTGTTCAAAACTAGTAGATCTACGGATCTACAAACGGTATTTTCAAAGGACCACGTGTCAAGAGAAAACATACTTTTAAAGACGGATCTTTCATAAACAAGAATGATTTTAGTAAACACACAAGTGTGTAAACACTTGTGTAACACTAAGTTTCGACAAAGAACTAGTTTTGTCAAATTTTACAAGAAGTTGTAAAGATGGAATTTCTTTAAAAGCGAGGCTTTTACGAAACCGGATGGATTTATATAAAGATACACTAAAAGCAAGGAGCTTTACTACATATTTTTTTTTTTGAAAAACTACAAGTTCATGTATTTTTTGCGATTTACATCTATTTTGACTAGTTTGATGGTTTAAATAATGTTTATTGTTGATTGAGAAAATTGTTGATTTGAATTTTAAAAGAAAATGATACGCTTAAAAGCATGGCCACCTCCAGTTACAGGGGAAACTCTGGCGAAATTTTTCCAAAAACCTAACACTTAGAAATATTTTCACCACAAGTGTTAGAAATACATTTTTGACTTGTTTTCAAATTATAGATTTCGCCACGACTTATTTACAAAACATAGGAGGTGGGATTTCACAAAATGAAACGTGATAAATATATGTATTTAGTAAATATATTTTTCATAACGTCACTTGTTATGTATTTATGATTATTTTGTGAACTACGTAAATATTATTTTTAGGGTAAAAATAATATTACCAAATGATAACGATTCCAAATAACACGAACGCACATGTATAAATCCCCCATCCTTGGGAAGGAGAATAATTACAAAGTATTTACAAAAATATAAACACGAAATAGTTGTCTAACTATTTCCCAAAAACTTAAACCTTAAGCTAAGGCACGGCCGTCCGTCTAATAGACTTAGTACGTGTAGGTCGTCGCACAGCTGCTTGATCAGGAGATATACTTGGTAGAGACGCACCACTGTGAGTTCATGTCCCCCTTTTCTCTTAACTGTTTTCAGTTTTTATACCTCGGGGGTGAAATACATGTTGCTATGATTACGAATACTTTTTACATGGTATGGTTAGCGTAAGGAGGGTTATTACTTAGATCATGTGAGTGGGTAGGCAGAAACTTGAGGCCATTAATCCTCAGGGTAGGACCAAGGGGCAGGAGCGGTAGATCTATCTGGGTGTAGCGAGCCCAGCCCCAGGCCCAGCATAACGGACCTCGGGGTGACTTTGTACCCAACGCATAAATCTGCTAGGTTTGAGTCTTCCTACTTGCACTTCACACATATCAATGGCCTTGCAAACCATTGGTGATCTCTTTTTCCTTATTTGCTACATACCAGGATTTTATACTTACAAAGGTTTTACTTACTCACTTATACATGAACTCGCTCAACATTATTGTTGAATTTTCAACTTACATGTATTTCAGGGAATTAAAGATCTGGCGCGGTATGTTGTGTCTTCCCGCTGCATATGGGTTCCGAGGTCATCCCGGTTTAGGAAATGTGACTTTTTCCTGGACGAGTCACAAATCTTAAACTGCGTTTTATTCATGTTGATGTTTATGACTTTCAAATCAATGTTTTATGTTATGGTGTTGTAGTCCCTAAGACAATGTTATGTTACTTCGGTTTTAAAACTTAAATCTATGGATGATCTTGCATGGTTTTTATTTCATATAGCTTGTTATGATTAAGCTATGGTATTAAGAAGTCACACCAAAATAACCACGCTTCCGCAAAGCCAGGGTGTGACATAAACGAAACAAACAAACGGCATAGATTGAAACAAAAATGAGTAAAAAGAATCGCTACCGAATGGTGATGTTGACCGTGGTTGACCAACCCGAACCCGCTGAACTGTTGACTATTGTTGATCGAATCGAAGTTGTTGACTTGACAACAAAGCTGATCAGTGTTGACTGTTTAATCAGCCTTGACCCGACAAAACCAGACCAAATCTGAAACGAAACCGAACCTGAACCAAAGTCCTCAAAATTAAAACATCGAACCGAAAAATCAAACGAACGAAACCCGAATCGAATGGAACCAGATTCTAACCTGAGCCGGCTGTGATGCGAAACCCGAACCGGAGTCGGAGTCAAACAACCAAAACCGGAGCCCAAGCTCGAGACCTGTACTGCCGGATCCGAAGTCCCTGTCATCGCCGGAGGAGTGGCTGCGCTGGAACCGCCGCACCCCTACTCCGCTTCCACCACCACCACCGACCCGTCTTTCTTTCTTCCGCTCCACCCCAACAACACCAATAATAACCACCGCCACACCGCGTATTTGGCTGCTGCCGCTGCGTTCTGCACTGTGTGCCACCACCAGATGGTGGTGGTGGTCGGCCGGTCGTGTAACAGAGAGGGAGAGGGAAGGCGAGAGTGAGGAGAGAGAGAGGTTGGCAGTGGGTGAGTGGTTGCAGAAGAGATCGAGAGAAGATGAGTTGAAGATGAGGGTGTTTGTCTGAGTTTTGTATGTGAGTGTGTTTAGATTAGGTTTTGGAAACAAAAGAAAATGAAGGAGATGGAGGAGAGGTCTCTTTGTGGGTGACGGCTGAATAACAAATGGGGGTTAGGGTTTTGCTAGTCATTTATACTAGGTTTTTACCACAATGGTCCCTTGACTTTAATAACCCAACTTATGTCATGATGTTTTTAAAAGAATATAACTTTACAATTAACTAACTAGGTTAGTTTATATCTTTTCTAACTTTAAGGTTCAACGAGACTAACTAGATTAAAACAAAAGTTTTAAATTTACAAAAGTAGTTAGTTTAATTAAAAAAAAATAAAAAAAATAAATAAATAATCATATCTATAATGAATTAAATTAAAGTTAAAAGATTTTTCGACGACTCAACCGATTATAATTTTTAAAAGAGCCAAGCTTCTAAAAATAGATTTTTTTTTTATTTCTAATTAGGAAAGTTATGAAAACGCGGAGCGTTACAGTCTCCCCTCATTTAGGAAATTCCGTCCCGAAATTTATTCAAGAGGGAGTCTCGAAAGGGTTTTTGGCAAACAGAAGAGGATTGTTTAAAATTGAGGCTTTGGAGTTTGAGACAACGAAGAATAATCGAGGTATAAGGGTGAACGATTGATCTAATAAACGATTATGAGTATAAGAATAGCATAAGTAACGGATAGACGAAAGTAGCATGTTAATAATGAGGTCTCGTCGTGGATAATCGGATATAATGCGTTTGTGAGTTGTTTAAAGTTTGTATTAGGTCCAAAAGGTCTACAAAACACTGAATTTCTCATGGCACGTTTTACGAAAGTTTGGTAACATGGTTAAAACACTTATATATAGGAAGTACCAGCAGCGTATCCACCATGTTTTGACCACATTACGTCTGTTTCGTATTCGGTGTCATGTTACGTTCCGTGTCTTACCATACACAGTAGTACACTCTATGGTTTCTCATACGTCCTTTACTATAATCCCGTGTGCACCCGCGATTATACCAATCGTCGCATGATTCGCATAGCTTGTACTAGTTGTGTATGAATCAAGGTATACATAAATTTTGAAAATAAGATTGTGTGTGTAAAGAGATGTAGCATGTAAGCATGTTTGCGTTCCAAATAGTATAAGACCAACGTAAGCGAATCCCTCAGGTTTCGCACGCGTATAGGTGTGAAAGTATAAATTTTGAGTGCGAATAAAAGCATGAGCATAGTATAAGTTTAAATATGAACACGCACGTGAGCATAAACACAAAACGCATGCCAGGAGTATGAGTAAAAGTATAAGCATAACGTGTATTAAAAATGAGCATAAATGTGAGCACAATTTGAGCACAAACGAATGACGTGAGTATAGACACAATTCGTATAAATGAGAGTACAAACAAAAGTACGAGTATAACAGAAATCGTATAAACGTGAGTATAAATGCGAGTACGAATATAACATAAATCGTATAAACGGGAGTATAATTGCGAGTACGAATATAATATAAATCGTATAAACGGGAGTATAATTGCGAGTACGAGTATAATATAAATCGTATAAACGGGAGTATAATTGCGAGTACGAGTATAACATAAATAGTATAAACGAGAGTATAAACACGAGTACGAGTGTGAATACGAGTATAAATATGAGTATAAACATAATATGCATGAGTATGGATGTAAATGTGAAAATTAAGTGTAAAACATGAATGTTTAAGTACGAATGGAATGTATGAGTATATATATATGAGTGTAAACGTGATTGTATGAGTACAAGTACAAGTGCGTTGTTGCGAGTATGGGTATAAATATGAGTACAAGTGTAAGCATGCGAACGTATTGTGGGGAGTACGTGTGTAAATATGAGTCAAAGTATAGACATGAAACGTGTCGTGGTAATTATGAGTATATAAATACGAGGATCATAAAAGACGTGAGAGTGTGTCTGAATATAAATACGAGTATAAACATAGCGGTATAAGCGTATACGCAAATTGCATACGTATGAATGTGTATATGATTATAAGTAAAACGTAGGTGTATGAATATGAATGTAAGTATCACGTAAATTGCGTGAGTATAAAGGTGAGTGTGAATGTATACGGGTAAATATACGTGTATGAGTATAGCTATGAATGAAAGTGTAGGATGTACAAGTATAAACATGAATATGAGTATAAGAGTAAACACAAGTGTATGAGCATGATTGAAGTGTGGGAGCATAAATTTAAGTAAAAAAAACATATTTGTATAAGTATGAATAAGATGTAGGTGTATGAATATAAGTGTATACGTTCATGCATATTTGACAAATATAAGTATGAACGTGTATCGTATGAATATGCTAAGCGTAACGTAAATGCATAAATGCGAATATAAGTGTAGACGTATAATTGTATGAATAAGAATAATAATTGGAACATAAGTGTAACACAATGCATTATTGTGAGCAAAACGTGGAGTTTATTCAATCAAAACAGGTTGAATTGTTATGAAATGTAGAATCTAGTTTATAAATGTAAAGAGAGTATAAATCATCCACTATTTATGCAAATAATACTTTGTAAAGGTATGGGAATGCTACTATGGTTTTAAAAGAATTTACATAGCTGAAAATTTGTCGGTTCTTATGAAGTTTCCTTGCCCACGTGTTTTGAATTTGATTGGCGTATCGAGCGAGGTTTTGAAAAGTTCTTGGGATTAACAAGTTTGCATCGTTTTAAGTAACTTTGTATTAGAAAGTTTTGAAGTTTATAGATTCTTGTGAAAAGGTTGATCCTTAGGAAAAGGATCTTGGTATATAAACTTAGTGTTTTGCTGAAAAAAAAAAGACGTCTTTTGATAGAATGTTTTATTGCTCTTGAAAGAAGGTTTAGTTAATGTTGAATGATATTTGTAATATTTTATAGGCGTGTGCGAAAAAGTTGATTTGATTCTCAATTGAGAATAACAATCTCTAGTTTAATGGTGTGAGGGGAGCGTGTTTCAATGTTTACGTTGATTGGTGAATTTGTGGGCAACGGATTTATTAAACCGACTAGGCTAACAGGTAGTATTTCGTGAAATTTTGAAAATCGAGGATCACACGTTTATGGTAACATTAAAATTTTGTGTATGCGAGTGATGTGAAATTAGATTATAGAATAAAAGGTACGTTTAAATAAATGAAGCATTTGAAATACATGATAAATGATTTAGGTATAAACATGATCGTGTTTACATAATATAGTCTATTAAAAGAAAGCGTTGGTAACGATCACCTAGGTAAGGGAATCACCCCAAATCCGTTGGTGAGGTCGTTGTAAGATGAGAAAAGAAGCGGAGTTAATCGTCAAGGTAAGGAAATCACTCCTATCTCGATGATATGTCTCTGCTCGTTGTTATAAAAGCGTAAATAAAATTACGTGAAATCATGCATGCTAATAATGTATAATCGTATGAAAAGTAAGAGTATGATGTTACGCAAAAATGAAATCTCGAAAAATTGTTCAAAATTGACAAAAGATCGAAAATAATAAAGCGTAAGCTCGAATAAAAACTTGGATGGTTCCAAACGGAACATTGACTAACCAAAGTGGTCGAAAGATCTTTCGAAATTGAGAAACATGCTTTGGCCTAATAGGTGGAATACTCTCGCCGATATCTCGGCTAATAGTACTCACCCTTCCAGTTACTACATGTTCCCAATCCATCGAAATTTCGAGACTTGGCGGGACTTTTGAAAATCAAGGAGCGGAACTAGTCGACAAGGTGCGGGTTTCACCCCTAACTTGACGATTTCGTAACCTAAGTGTGGTTGGTACTCGTCGGTTCAAAATTTAATTTCGACACTTTGACGAGGGTCCACTAGAGTTTGAAATTCCCATTAAGATGTGGATTTCACTCCTAACTTAATGGTGAATTTCGTGCAAAAAAAAAATAGAATCAAGCGGATGAGAGTCGTTTACCAAATTGTGGGTTTCACGCCTATTTTGGTAAACTCGCCTCGTTCGTACAATATGAGTGCTTTCGAGTTTAAGAAAAATCGAGTAAAATGCCTAGGAAAAAGGCGTATGTTAAAGGAAATAACGAACAAGTATAAGCACATAAAAGGCATGTCAAGAATAACACACAAAGAATAGATCAATAATTCAAGTATCGACACATGGTAAGACAAGTATTGACACATAAGAATAGCAATTCGAGTATTAACACACAAGCGACTTATATGTTTAAAAGTCAAGCGAATAAATAAGAAGCGAGTAAAGTAGCATGCAAATAGTTTCAAGCAATACACCAGAATAAAGCTCTAAAACTATAGACTAGGTTAAAACATTCCTACTTTTTCCTAATTCCCTATAGTTATGGCTCTGATACCAATCTGTCACACCCCAACCGATGGCGGAAACATCGGGATGAGACGAACAAATCGCTCAAAAGCATCATAACACTATGTGACAATATAATTTAAATCCAATTTCATTAATGACTAAAATTTGAATACATTGTTTCAAATAAAGACAATTTGCAACAACATTGTTTATTATTGAATGAGTATCTAAGTCCATCCTAACTTGATTTCTTCATCGTCTTGTCTAACAACCTGCAACATGTATTAAAATAAAATCAACAAAAGTTGGCGAGTATACAAGTTTGAATACATAGCATAATAGAATAAAAACTCAAATCCAACATGATCCATAATATATGATTACTAGTATGCAATTTTGGCGTACAATATGATCAAACCCTAGAACACAACGCATAAAAATAGCCTAATCCCAATCGTTCAGCGGGGTGGTAACTTAACAATACCCAATAGAATAGCAGGCGGGGCATTAATCCTATAGCGCTATAATTGTTAAGGTGGGCGATCAAGTCAATGAGCATATAACGTTCCAAATCGTTCATAGAGCATACAAGAATAGCAAGTAAGTCACATTAGTTTCATGCTTCGTTCAAAGGATTGAGTATGTTTAGTTCAAAAGTATTTGCATAATTATACATGTTGCATCCTAAAGTATAAAAGGGGAAAAAGGGATCGAGTATACTCACATAATTGCTAAGTCTTCTGATTATCCAAATTGACGAGTGTATGAGATTAGGAGGATAGAACAACGAGGTCACCCTAGATGGGCAACGAAGGTGTATGAGTAAACGGAAATATGACGGCGGACATGAAGGGGAATATAGAGTATAACCCATGGATATATATATATACACTTTATATAGTTTATGCAAAAATTATAAATTAAGTTTATCGGAAATATTAGAGAATTATTGTCAAAACAAATATGCATTTATAATTATTTTATAAAAATACTTGAACTTCGATAAGTTTTGTTTTATAAATAGACACGTAATGATTTACGGAATTTTACGAAAAACGGGCAGAGTTTCCTCTGTTTTTGGACGATCCCGACAACCAAGTTGTCTTTATGTTTGTCAAAAACTCAATCCATTCAATAGCAATATAAGTGATATATGTCGTATTTTTGTCGTGAATAATCACAAATATATATATTATTTGAAACGAAAATGTTGGCATTAACAATATCTTTTTTTTTGCAAAGTTAATGTGTGTTCCATAGTTTACCAAAGATAAACGAAACAAACAAACGGCATAGATTGAAACGAAAATGAGTAAAAAGAATCGCTACCGAATGGTGATGTTGACCGTGGTTGACCAACCCGAACCCGCTGGACTGTTGACTATTGTTGACCGAACCGAAGTTGTTGACTCGACAACAAAGCTGGTCAGTGTTGACTGTTTAATCAGCCTTGACCCGATAAAACCAGACCAAATCTGAAACGAAACCGAACCTGAACCAAAGTCCTCAAAATTAAAACATCGAACCGAAAAATCAAACGAACGAAACCCGAATCGAATGGAACCAGATTCTAACCTGAACCGGCTGTGATGCGAAACCCGAACCGGAGCCGGAGTCAAACAACCAAAACCGGAGCCCAAGCTCGAGACCTGTACTGCCGGATCCGAAGTCCCTGTCATCGCCGGAGGAGTGGCTGCGCTAGAACCGCCGCACCCCTACTCCGCTTCCACCACCACCACCGACCCGTCTTTCTTTCTTCCGCTCCACCCCAACAACACCAATAATAACCACCGCCACACCGCGTATTTGGTTGCTGCCGCTGCGCTCTGCACTGTGTGCCACCACCAGATGGTGGTGGTGGTCGGCCGGTCGTGTAACAGAGAGGGAGAGGGAAGGCGAGAGTGAGGAGAGAGAGAGGTTGGCAGCGGGTGAGTGGTTGCAGAAGAGATCGAGAGAAGATGAGTTGAAGATGAGGGTGTTTGTCTGAGTTTTGTATGTGAGTGTGTTTAGATTAGGTTTTGGAAACAAAAGAAAATGAAGGAGATGTAGGAGAGGTCTCTTTGTGGGTGACGGCTGAATAACAAATGGGGGTTAGGGTTTTGCTCGTCATTTATACTAGGTTTTTACCACAATGGTCCCTTGACTTTAATAACCCAACTTATGTCATGATGTTTTTAAAAGAATATAACTTTACAATTAACTACTAGGTTAGTTTATATCTTTTCTAACTTTAAGGTTCAACGAGACTAACTAGATTAAAACAAAAGTTTTAAATTTACAAAAGTAGTTAGTTTAATTAAAATAAAATAAATAAATAAATAAATAATCATATCTATAATGAATTAAATTAAAGTTAAAATATTTTTCGACGACTCAACCGATTATAATTTTTAAAAGAGCCAAGCTTCTAAAAATAGATTTTTTTTTTTTGATTTCTAATTAGGAAAGTTATGAAAACGCGGAGCGTTACATGTGGCCCATAAGAGTTATGAACAGGAGGTGTCGAACTGTGCGAAACCGACCATCTAGCCGGCTCAAAAAGGTTCCTCCGGTTCTGTCGAGGATCGTCACTCTCGGTGGTAGAAAGAGCTCGCATATGTGAAGATCCAGCCTCGTTGTCATTGGGGGCGGTGTTTGGCCTCTTTCCTCGTTCTCTACGTCGGAAGAATCTTGGTGGCATGTTTAATCCTGTCAATACAACATAAGATAACGACAAGAATATATAAAATAAAGGACAAAACAAAAACAAAACAAAGTAGAATTCGTCCTACGTTATTTGTCTAGACTCGAAAGTTTTGGAATGTGCAATTGTGTAACTGAGACTAAACACAAAAGGCTAGTGTTTAATTCTCTCAGTGTTGGCTCTGATACCAACCTGTCACACCCCGATTTCCACGTGTCACCGGTGGGCCCGGTGGGGAGTATCATGACGTGGTTGGCAACATAATAGTCAAACAACACAATATTTAATATGCCCAGCGGAAGCAAATAAAAGAAATAATTCAACCGAATATATTATTGTAATATCCAGTATCACAATAGTCGATTGTTTATCCACAGACGGATCGAAAATAAAATGGAAACAATAGTTCAACAGACGATATGCATCTTAAGCTTGCGAGACTCTTTATTGATGCTAAGGAGAGAATCCAGCCTATTACGCTTAGTACCTGCATTTAATCTTTTTGGGAAAATACGTCAGTTTACACTGGTAAATACAATCAACTGACTCATTTTAAAAATGATTAAAAATTGATTTGGATGCACATGGCACAAACATTTTATAACTTGGGATAATTATTTAAATATATAATCTTGTAAATGAATTACATGTTCCTTATGTGTTCAGTAGCCCGGATCGTGCCGGGTTAAAGATCAATAGACATACCACATAATCTATTTATGCACTGACGAGTGTACGCCTACACTCCGCGCTTAGGTCGTGGCCATTTCGTAAAATGATGCCAAGGATATCCGGGACATGGTCATTAACCCCCCAAAGGCTTTAAGTAAACAAAACAATTTAAACGGGCCGATCAAATTATTCAATTAACCACCAAACGATGGAAGATTTGATGCCCGACCAAGCGGTATTTTATATACCGTAACCCAAGCCCGTATAGGGAAAATAAGTTAAAAGTATTTACCTGAGCAAAGTAATAATCACAATAAGCAAATGCAAGTAGCTTTTACTGGTCCTCCTAATCTGGAACGAAGGTTTATAATAACCTATTAGAATCCTAACGGGACTTTAATTAAGCTTAAGCTTAGACCGGTTAGTTTCAAAGATACGGTTCGTACGCACTATTAAGCGAAGACCGGATAGAATGTGATTTAGACCCGACAAGTTTGAAGACTTTCTTAATATGGGTATTTCATACACATTCTGGATTTTGAGATAGAACCGATAAGGTTTGACCCGTTTCGGCTAATTTATGTAAACTAGTTACATAAACCGAACCGAACGCGTAATAAGTGTAACGGGTATCTGTAAGAGCCATATACAGGTTTCCTAAGTTAATATGCTTCAAATATGTTGTGACATCAGTAAGATGTCTTTTATTATGCCCGTAACGAATTTAAACACAAACTATGCCCCGTAAGGGTAGTTTGGTCATTTACAAGGTTATAAAAGAGTTTAAGTATTAACCTGAATTACAGGTCTGATGTAATCAGCAAAAATACTTAGTTTACTAAGTTATAACAGTAGGGTAAAGTATATATGTGAAATTTATCAATTATAACCAAACTATGCACTGTAGGGGCATTTTGGTAATTTCACATAAGCGGAAAACCAAAACTGAAGTCTGAGTTTAACAACCTTTTCTTACTGTTAAAACATTATAATTTACCTAAAATATCAGTAGGTATCAACCCTTGTATGTTTAAAATAGTTCTAGTACATACAATGCGTTAAAAACGCTTAAAAAGGCGATTAAAAGCCATTTCCGGGTTCTATACATAAAGCTGATATTTTTATTATTCCAGAAGGCTTAAAATAATTTATTTATCATATGTAATCAGTAGCAAAAGGTTTGGAGTCAATTAGATATGTAAAACTCATTTTATAGCCCGTAAGGGCAAAACCGACAATTACCGGATTAAGCCTACGACTATAAGTTATGCTCAGCCTAAAATTTATTAAAAATCTTCAAAAATCCCAAAATAATATATTACATCAGTGGGTAATAATTTTGATATCAAAAAGTGAGTTTAAATAGGCTATACGCTAATTACGCCGTTTAATTAACATAAAGCTTTCAATTTACGCTAATGAGCATAACTCTCAAACTACACCTCAAACTGATGTCAAACTTTGTGTACAAGTTTATATATCAGTGATTAAGATTTTTACTCTTTTACATTTTCAAAAATCACGTTTTAAGGTGAAAAGGGCATAATGGTCAACATATAGGCAATTAACGGAATCATGCGTATTAATTGGTTAACTAATGAACCATGGTGTATAATCACAGAGGGTTATACTAGCATGTAACCTTGTCCAAATAGAGCTCTAAGGTATTTCTAAATCATACCAAAACGGGTCAGAACTGAAGTCAAAGCAAAAGTCAAAGCTTAGTGACTTTCGGTTCCGAACCGGGTCTAAACAGAAAATTGTCGGGTTGAACATGTTTAGACATGTTCTTACACTAACTACCAAGTTATATTAATGATCAAACAGGTTGTATGTGTTCTACATTGCTAATCATGCAAAAATTAGAAATTAAGTATCCTGTTGACTTTTTATTAACAAGTTTGACCCGACATTTGACCTAGTTAGAGTGGGAATCAGGGGGAACCCTTTTAAGGGTTTATTACCCACATAATTACCAACTTATAACTACTTTCAATTCGACTAATCACTGGACCATTAGTGATTAATCGTTAAGTCAACCATTAATTACGACGGTTTGACTTTTAAGCTAAAACTAAGCAAAAACTTAACTAAGAAAGGTTAAGCAAACTTACCAAGGTCCTAAGCACGATTAGTGATCACTTGAGAGAAGTCTTGAGCTCCAGAAATGATCAGGAATGCAAGAGAAAGGTGTGAAGAACTTGTTGCAACTTAGTGGCTTTATATAGTGATCAAGAACCCACTAGATTGTTGACATGCAAGTCTACAACTGACCACAATTCATCCACAAGTGTCCCTAAGTGTCTAGGGGTTGTTTAGGGGTCGTCCAATATGAGGAAAATCGGATAAAGGTCGATTGCAAAGCACCTAGCAGACCAAAACCCAAGAATTTCGGATCAGATAGACCCTCGCGGCACGCGTAGACCCCCCCTGGGGCTTCGCGTGGCGCGACGCCCTTGTGAACAAATCTGAATTTTTGATTTTTTATGTTTTGATCCTTGGCTCTTCAAAACTTTACTTAGACTTCATTTCTTGCATTATGAACCCTCCTAATTGACATATAAGGGCTTTAAGACATATACCCACTTTGTTTAGTCCTCGGTTGACTTTATTGTCACCCGAAAAGTCCTAAACTTTATCGTTGACGCTTTTAACCCCTCGCATACGAATTCGATCATAACTTTCTCATATGATAACGAAACTTTATGAAATTTATATCATGCATTCTAGTGAGCATAATTAACCGTTACAAAGCTTCGGGTTTGTCAAAAGGCCACTCAGAGGTATAACTTAAACATGTTGACACATTTAACCCCTGTAGTTTGTAATCTCTCACTTTCTTTCATATTTAGCTTCGTATGATCCATGATTTATTCGTTTGAAGGTATGGGCATCATGTAGGGTTAATGTACAATATATTTATTCACTGTTTACATTTAGAACCCGTATATTCACATACTTTCCAGGTTTGTCAACTTTAGTCCTTCAAGAACATTCTTTCACACGTTCAAACTTATGACACGTGTCAACACATTATAGGACGTGAATTTTCGAGGTGTTACACAACCGTTCCAACAAAATATAATTACAAGCAACAAATTAACAATATAATATTTCTTAAAGTTATTGGCTTATGATAGTATTTATTTATTTAACCCGTGTGGTACACGGGGTTCTAACCTAGTTGTATTGATAAATAAATTTATAGAAGAGCTAACCCAAAATTTATATAATATATAATAATCTGTATTATTGTATTGATATATAAATTTATAGAACAACTAATCCAAGAATCATATTATTATAAGATATTTAGTAAATTTTAACTTGTAAAAATATGTATCCCTTCTATAGAGTTGAATATTATAATATTAGTGTCGGCTTTGCAAAATTTGGTGGATGGTAATAATATACGTATGTGCATAATTTAAATAATTATGTATATGTTATAAACATATATTATTATTATTATGATTATCAACACCAAAAATAGATACCCATATTGTATCTCAATGTAAAACACCTCAATCAATGAAATATCAAATCCTTTCTCCCTCTAGTATTATTTTTTTCCTCCTTCTATCGGTTGCTATTAAGCTAGTTTCTCAACACGTTATCAACATGAAAGTGTTCTCTTCCAAACCCTAACCCATTTCCATTTTAGCACTGGAAACAACCCCACGCCAATGTCTTGCAAGAGCTGTCGATGACCGCCGGTGTTGTTTCAATAGGTCATAGTTGTGGTCTTTTGACCGCTTGATTGTTGTGACAAAACAAAGGAATGTGGCAGTTCGTTTGTTAGAGACGACCATGACAGATTGACCGGGACTAGGTAAGGGTCTTAAGGTGATGGTCGGTTGCTGCCTACCTTCATGGAAGCTCGTCGCAATACAACGTTTAGGTAAGTATATTGCTTCTTAAAAATTGCAACACTCAAATCTTGTTTGGGAAACCTTGCGGTGTGGGTATCGTTGGTGGCTGACTTACGTATCACAAATCTAAAATAAAGAAGATGATAAGTTTTTTTGAATATTCATTATTCATTATTTGGGTTTTTAACACCGCCAAATCTTAGAAGGGATATATTTATTTTAAAGAATGTGTTAAAATATGATCCTAAATTTTATTGATTAGCAAATATCGGGCGGTTTACTATATCATAAAAGTAATGCAGTTAAATATAAGAATTTGTTATAAATATATTATTATTATGGTCTTCAACACTAAAAATAGATTAGCTTCTTCTCAAAGTTTTGTAATCATATATATACTCCTATTGTATCTCAATGTAAAACATGTCATTCAATAAAATATCATAGCTTTCTCTCTATTGTTTATAATAATTGTGCTATTATGCTAGTTTCACAACACGTTATCAGCACGAGACTCTAAGCGCGGAGTTCTGGCAATTCATCCAAGAAGTCGTAAAAAAATCAAAGTTCCCAAAACCGATTCCTACAAGTAAGTTTTAATGTTGATTCATGAGATTTATTAATTATTAATCTTGTATTAGTAATTCGTATTGATTTTTGATTGTTCAGGTTATCTTTTCAATTTTATCATCCAAAAGCCATCATAGAGATCACCATAACAAAAGCAATGGTTTCTGTAAAGATTTTGGTTGATATTCATTTACCACAGTAAAACATAAATAAGTAAATTGTTGTATTTTCGTTTTTTATAGAATTATTTTAAAAGAGAAAAAGATACATATAGTATTCTAGTAAAAAATAATTTATGTAGCTTTGTTGTATTTGTTTATTAATGCCAATTATAAGTTTTTATTATATTAATATATATGGTATAGCAAGATGCCATTTGAAGGTTCGAATATTATAAATATATGAAGGGGTAAGGTCCTAAAAACCTCATACCAAGTACTCAGGACCATACCACCGCCCCAACTCTTAGCCTTCTTTTGACCTTGCGCGGCCGCGCACTGGTCTCACAAAGAGAGCTTAAGAGAAAGATAGCAGGCAACACCTGCGCGCCAAAAGGAAGATAATAAACCCTTGCGCTTTTCTCCATAACAAACAAAGGATAAGAATCCTACTTTAAATACCTCCGCTTAAATATACCCAGACTTGAATATTATTTACTCAACCGGTACCACACGATAAAGAGTCACACTAGATTATAGCAATAACCTTCTAGAAGAACTCAGTCGTACACCACCAGACGGTTATAACCGTCTGGACACGTGTCATTATCTCAGGCCTCCTGAAGTCACGACGATGGCACGAAATTGGAGAGAAATCTCCATTTACTTACTTTCCACGTGGCAGAACCCTAGCTGTCGATCAAGATCACGATCCGTGTGATCTCACCATCTGATCAAAAGAATTAACGGAAGGAAAATAACCGCTTACGGTGTCAGCATCTTCCGTTAATATTTCAATAACAAATTTTCCCGCCAAAACTACCGGTTATAAATATGAGAATGATTCAGGTATGAAAATCAAGTTACACACACTTCGTCAATACTTCTTCTTCTTCATAAACAAACACTTATTCTCATGTCGGAGTCGGGTCAAGGAGAGAACTCCCCTTCTCCCCTTGACGAGGCTAACGGTGTTTTGTTTTGCAGAGTTTACCGAAGAAGAAGAACTGTCCCATCAAATCAAACGAGAGAGAACCACCCATTTATGCAGAACATAACCCCTGGTTAAACCGATTCCGATCCTTTCGACACTTAGCACGCGGATGCGTTGAGCAAGTTGGTTGCCACCAGCTTGAGACACTTAGCAAAAGAGGTGCGCATCGAGGTATTGTCCAATCCTTCTATTCCTCTCAAACAAGTAAACGTCATAGAGATTGGCAACCCATCCTAGATGTCCCCGATTATCTTGTACCTACAACATGGGAAACTTCCGGATGGAAAGGCAGAAGCTAGAAAAATCCAGAACAAGGCAATAAATTATGAGATGGCAAATGGGATCCTGTACCGAAAGTCATTCATGGGACCGCTCCTGCGCTGTGTCGACAAAACAGACGCACAGTACTTAGTCAGGGAAATCCATGAAGGCTTATGTGGGATACATGCCGTGCCGCGCATGGTAGTGGCAAAAAATAATGAGCGCAGGCTACTATTGGCCAGGAATGCACATAGACGCGGTAGAGTTATTGCGGAAATGCGCAGCTTTCCAGCGCCACGCACCAAAAACCCTCCGCCCAAAAAATCCGCTCGTTCCAGTCACGTCCGCCTGGCCTTTCCAACAATGTGGCATTAATCTCGTTGGCCCATTCCCTGACGCGCCAGGCGCAGTTAAATTCTTTATTGTAGCAGTCGACTATTTCACAAAATGGGTCGAAGCCAAGGCATTAGCTTCAACCACAGCAATGATAATCCGCAAATTTATATGGGAACATATTATTTGTAGATTCGGACTACCATTGCGCATCATTTCCGACAACGGCACCAACTTTGCCTCGGAAGATCTTCAGAAGTGGTTCAAAGAAATGAAGATTGAGCACAATTTTGCCTCTGTGGCGCACCCACAAGCAAACGGCCAAGTAGAGAGTGTCAACAAACAGATTGTTGATGGCATAAAAGCGCGACTCGGGACAGCGCGCAGAGGATGGGTTGATGAACTCCCCAGCATCTTATGGGCTCATCATACCATGCCAAAGACCAGCATGGGAGAAACCCCATTCAGTCTGTTCTACTAATCAGAAGCAGTGATCCCAGCCGAAATTGCCCTTTCATCACCGCGCATGCTCGCCATGGAAAGGCAAAACAACGAACAAGAACGAAGAATGGATTTAGACCTTCTTGAGGAAAGGTGTGAGAACGCCGCCATCACAGAAGCAAGGTACAAATCCAAACTTGAAAAATACTACAACGCGCGCATACGCGCATGTACTTTCGTTCCGGGAGACTTTGTTTTGCGCGACAACGAAGCTTCTAACGCCGAAAAACCAGGCAAACTAGCGCCAAAATGGGAAGGACCATACATTATCAATGAAGTCCTAGGCAAAGGGGCGTATACCCTGAAAAGAATTGATGGGACTCTAGTTCCCCGCACCTGGAACGCGCAACAGCTGCGCAGGTGTTATATATAGCCAAGCTATTCAGCCAGAGCAGATCTATACAGGCAATGTATTTTACTATTTTACTTTGTATTATCGGCCCTGCGCCTTATTAATACAAAAGTTGTCCTTACACATGTTACTGTTTGTTACAAATTGCATATAATTCTTTTGGTTTACACGAAAACAATATGGTAAACATTGAACGCCTCATGAACAGTCTAAATAAGCCAACTTTGCGCACATTTTAGACCTACGTTCAATCATGAGTTCAATACCATTCTCATTCGCTTTACCTACACAAAGCAATTAAACATATGCAACATATTGTAATTCAAACACAAACTAATAAATCACCAAAGCATACATGCACGACAGTGCATCAAAAAAATATCATTAAGTGTAACAACGACACTTCAAACAACCATTTACAAAGAACACAACAGTGTTCTTCCAAAATTCCAGTAGCAAGACAAACATACTTACAAACAACAAAAGAGGTATACACCGTCCCATAAACCTAACCTAATCAGCAGCAAGCCCATCATCAACAACCGGCACCTGATCAGCACGGCGATTTTTCCGACGACGGTACACCAGCTGACATCCACCCTTCCGAATCATCGGAAAACATGTCATCAAGTCGTCAACAGATAATACATCGACCCTTTCATCAACAATGTCTTTTGGCAGGTAAGCTTTACAATCAGAACCTTCAATCATGGAAGGAACAGAGTTGAACGACCCTTCTTTTCCGGTAGCCACTAGTGGCGGTGAACCAGCAAGAAGCAAGAGACCCTCAGCGGCCTCGTAAATCCTTAAAATATCCAATAATCGCTGGGTACGAAAGGAATGCTTCGCCTTCATGTTTCAAATCAAGCAAAAGGATAAAAACCCTCAAACGTATATATATAGAAGAACTTACTCCGGGAAAGGGGAAAATAATCATGATCAACTGTCAAACGTCTTTTCTAAACGGCGCTACAGGAACAAGTGTCATATCCCATAAATGAAGCCTGACAAGCGTCGATACGTATCCCAAGACAAGAAGGAAGAAAAGTATCGCGAATACTAATTTTTTATGACAGGTGACGACATCAAGCGTCAGACCATAATTAAAAAGGGTCAGATCAATAAAGGGAAATTCACGAGTTCCCCCAAAGGTCTCAATGAGCAAGAAAATCTCCCCTCCAAAAAAGATTCTTCAGCTTCACGTCAAAGAACTCTACAGTAAAAAGCATCTCCCTTACAAGTCCAGTGCTCCACTTATTTGCATAAGAGCAACACTAGACGGGGGGACTTGAAGGGGTAAGGTCCCAAAAACCTCATACCAAGTACTCTGGACCATACCACCACCCCACCTCTTAGCCTTCTTTTGACCTTGCGCAGCCGCGCACTGGTCTCACAAAGAGAGCTTAAGAGAAAGATAGCAGGCAACACCTGCGCGCCAAAAGGAAGCTAATAAACCCTTGCGCTTTTCTCCATAACAAACAAAGGATAAGAATCCTAGTTTAAATACCTCCGCTTAAATATACCCAGACTTGAATATTATTTACTCAACCGGTACCACACGATAAAGAGTCACACTAGATTATAGCAATAACCTTCTAGAAGAACTCAGTTGTACACCACCAGACGGTAATAACCGTCTGGACACGTGTCATTATCTCAGGCCTCCCTGAAGTCACGACGATGGCACAAAATTGGAGAGAAATCTCCATTTACTTACTTTCCATGTGGCAAAACCCTAGCTGTCGATCAAGATCACGATCCGTGTGATCTCACCATCTGATCAAAAGAATTAACGGAAGGAAAATAACCGCTTACGGTGTTAGCATCTTCCGTTAATATTTCAACAACAAATTTTCCCGCCAAAACTCCCGGTTATAAATATGAGAATGATTCAGGTATGAAAATCAAGTTACACACACTTCGTCAATACTTCTTCTTCATAAACAAACACTTATTCTCACGCCGGAGTCGGGTCAAGGAGAGAACTCCCCTTCTCCCCTTGACGAGGCTAACGGTGTTTTGTTTTGCAGAGTTTACCGGAGAAGAAGAACTGTCCCATCAAATCAAACGAGAGAGAACCACCCCTTTATGCAGAACATAACCCCTGGTTAAACCGATTCCGATCCTTTCGACCAGTGTTTCTTCAATATACTATATTTACTTCATTCGATTTATGAAAACTAGAAGAGAGGGTACGTTTAGCTTACCTCATATTATAATATTCATAGCAACAGATATTTTAGTATTCCAGTTGTATTATAATGCCTTTTAAAGCGTGAACGATATATTATGAAGTTCAATCATATGTTTTCATGTTATTATATGAATATCTTTAGTGGTGTTCGGTAGCATAATTTTGTTGGCATATTAATTGAATTTGTAAATATTTTTAGATAGAGACATATGCCTTTTAGAGGAGATGTCTCAGGTTTAATCCTAAGTATGGGTGAATAATTAGAATTATTCCTAAGTGTGTGTATTCTTAGATAGTCTTTTAGAATCACGTTAATGGATATCTCTAGCTGCTTATAGATTTAGGAAATATATGACTGCTATCCGATTAATGTGTTTATGCGTGTATTAACGATATAATTTTATAATCTATACCAACAAAACATATTATGCATTAGTGTTTATGATTAGTTGTAATGTTTAATTGAATACATGGTAATCTGGTAAGGCCAAATCCCCTATACCAAGAAGCCCATTCGGAGATCATGATATCTGGTTTGATTTGATCAGTTCTAAACCTTTTTCTTGCATAGTACGAAATTAAAAAGATAATAATAATAATAAGTTTCTTTGTTACATAGAATTTTATATGTGGGCAAGACTAGGTATCCAATGGCACATTTTTCACTGGGTAAGAAAAATAGACAGAAAAAAAGTGTTAACAAGCTTGTATGTTTTTCAATTATTATTTATGTATTACCTCTAATTTTGAGTTGGCTTTTAAAGTAAAGATAAAACAATGTGAGATTTTGTTGATATGATAATTGCCCTGAGTTGATCAAATATGTTATATGTGTTTCAGATTAGTATTTATATGTAAAATATATGGTTGATTTGTTATACCATGATAGGTAAATATATTGGTTATGTATTTTCTATTTAGCTGAGAAAAAGAGACATTTGTTTCATAAAGTTTAAACGTAACTTGTTTTATATGACTGCATGTATTGTATAAATTGATTTTACGTTATACCTTTTACTATATATGCTATCACTTAAGGTAGTACTGAATATAACAAGTAAAAGACCAAGTTTGTGGTTAATTATCACCCTTAACTAAATCAGCACTCTTGTTGCTCAAATCTTCCGCAACAAATTCATAATTAATACCCTTCAGATTCAAAGCAATAATCACTCTGCAGACGAACGGACTCCCTGTAACTCCGTGCAACTTCACCTGATCCGCCATTTTTTTATGAGTTGATAGGTGGTCGATTATGCGTGTGGGAAGGTTGTGATTGTTGAAACAAATTTTAGAGTTTTCGTGTTGTGGATAGTTGTACGAAGAGTTGGAATTGATGATGGGTTTGGAATATTGATTGATGCATTTGAGGTACGAAAAGTTGGAATTGATGATGGGTTTGGAATATTGATCGATGCATTTGAGGTAGATTTAATACTTGTTTAATTATTTATCAAATGCGTTATGAATGTTTGTAATTATTTTATTTTATTTTTATTGTTTTCATTCTTATAGAATACAATGATTTTGAACTAATATGGTAAAATTCTTATAGAATAGAACTATATATTGCATTAAGAAATAAATCCAATAAACAGAGAAGACATTTAATTAAATATTGATGTTGATGTTTTGTTTTATGAGCTCCAAGCCTCCTACGAATGAAATCAAAGCAATTACTATATGAATTTGAAAAATATATATTGAGAACTTCTCGTTGAACGGTTTACGAACTGTTTATTATATACAAGTTTAGATTATGCTAAAGATCCATTTATACTATGACACTTGAGGTGTCGAACTTCCTAAATATCATTATCAAACTATAAAAGGTCGCAATGTTTTACACCGATTAAGTACTTGTCAATGAATATTTTGTGTAGAGAAGATTATTTGTAAGAGAAATAGATAAAACAATTTTCCTTTGTCATACTAGAGATATGCTCTTGAAGTAGCAATACAATTAAAAGGGTATGAAAAGATCGAAATGATTTTACATTTGTGTGACCAAATAAAAGCTCTAAGGCTTGTTTCGGTTCAACTACATTTCTCTGAAGTGAATGCGATTTTATATTGAATTGTGTAAAGGTAATGATCATGGAGAGAATATTATGATGATGAGATCAGCCATGAGAATTGTAATGATAATGAGATTGACCACTAGAAGTGGCAAATAAGGGGGTGCTTACATGAGGATAAAATGTGGAAAAAAGGATACAAAGTGATATAACATGAATGTTTGAAATGATAGTATATTGTTCTCTTACATCTTATGTCTTGAGTTAGCATAAGTAATAATAGATAGGGGTTCATTTGAGAAGAAAAAGAACAAAGGGTATAATTGTAAAACATTAAATAGTTTTTTCTCTCATCTCATTTATTATTATCTTTGATTAATTAATTAGTCGTAAAAATATCATCCTCCACACTAAAATTTTTGCCTACACACATCAAAATTCACCATACATGTTTTGAAAGTTATCCTACAAATATTGAAATTTATCCTACATGGCTCGTAAACCATCTTACACACCTCGTAATTTATCCTACACTTTAATTTAATTTTTTTCTTATTTGAAAAAATATATTTTGTTGAAAATAAGTTACAAATTTAATGTAGTTAGCTATTTATGAGGAAGACTGCCAATTAATGATCTATCTAAGTTTACCAACATGCCCTTACACTAACATTAAATACAAAAATTAAATGAAGTAAAATGAAGCATTATTATTGGTTGAAATTTCTTCTTTTTTATTCTTACAAAAAATTTCTTCTCATTGAACCCTTCACATAATAGATATTGATCATAAAGCAGAAGTTTATGGATCATGATTATTTGATTAGTTGACATGACCGGTTAGACTGCACGGAGTCAATAATGATGTGAAATTTATAGAAGAACCAAAATATTCTTCCTGATAAGTGCATGGAATGTTTGCTCTCAAATGAAGTGGATTACCAACTAAGTTAGGGTGTGAATCCCTAACATTCCGAAAACGATCAAAGGATATGAATATTCCAAAATGATACCATTTAGTGTTTTAAATCGATGCATCGTCTAAATGGTTATCAAATCCACAACCTGAAGTTTGTGTGATTATGGCTTAGCTAATGTGATAACAAGCATATTATTCTAGATTTGCATATTTATTTTGGTTTTGACGGTGAATTTGATTCCCAAGTTATTGATGATAATTGGAATACGTGTTTCTATTGAGACGATCACCGAATATCTATGATTGGTTGCAAAACCAATGATCATGAGAGTAGAAGTTCATATGTTATGAACATGTTATTTTACATGAAACATTAATTCACATCAAGCCAACAAGGTATAATACTTTCTCCCCATATAGTTGGTTTTTGGTCAGGAACCAAAAATATCCCATTAAAGAATTTAATTGTGCGATATATATTTAAATTGATCCACCACGACGCACAAAGATGAGACTTGGAACGTGGATGAGAATATATGTTGATGGATAGATCCATTAACGAGAGATTTATTTATTGGTCAATTAATTGATATCCATCTCAATGGATTAATGTAACACCCCGAAAATGTAAAACTTTATATTAGAATTATAAAGTATAAATAAACAAGAATTCACTAACTAGGAATTTTTAACCTAGTTAACTATAAATCTAGAAGTAACTTATGATAGGGTTAAAAACAACCAAACATTTAATAGAAACAAAAGATGAGGGGCCTATGTTGCTAAACTTGAAACTTAATTTCATAAAAACAAAAATTAAAACACACCAAACACACTTTGAGTGTGTCTGGTCGTACAAGAAGCAGAAGGGCGACAAGGGTTCTTCACCAAACCCTAACTCTCACAAAAATTGATCAATTGAAGGTTCAATTCAGCCCAAAATTGAAATCTGAACATAGAATTTTGATCCTCATCACAAGAGGAATACAAGGTATGTAAAATTTGATGAAAACTCTCAACTTGAAATTCTCATGAAATTGGGAAAACCTGAATTTTATGGTTGCATGTGTGTTTTATGATGATTTAGGAACACTATAGTGTCTAGGGATAAACCCTAGACAAATACAAGTTGAAATCATGTAAAGTTCTAGTAAAATCCATGAACACCATTGTAGGTGATTAGTGGGTTATGTAGAATTTAATAAACACTAGGAGATTGGGTGTTGTTCTAGTGTAATTTGACAATTGTGAGGTAACTTCAGAATTATAGAAGCTAACAGTTGTGTAAAATGGTTGAATGATGTGAAATTAGGGCTAAGTGATAAGCTAGAGACTTGATATTTAATCATGTATAAATCTGCCCTTAAAGTGTTTGTGAAAATGCCTCAAAGAAGGCTTAAAATTGAAATTCAAACTTTAAACGCATAATTATGATGTTTCGATGTATTATGCGATATAAGGTTTAAAGAGAGTTCTAAATATGTCATAAATGAACTCTATAGGAATGGGCGCAGGGGCGTCAAGCGGACAAGCGGGTGGCGAACCACGTTTGAAAGGCCTACTTTGAAGGTATGTAACTTGATCCGTTACATTCGATGAATTGTTGTTAAACTATGCGTTGTTGATGAAAATTGTGTTGGATGTAGCAATCGTGTACGTTACTTAAATCCGTAGGTTAAGAATTGGTTTGTAGTCGTTTGGTAGTCATCAAAATGGAGGATTTTCCGTAGATGGACCAAACGGGTCGAATAATGATACTTTGTAGTATTAATATTGTAAGTAGAAGGAATTGGCGGAAATGGTCACAAGAGCACGAAGCCATAGGTTTGGTGATGAAGTGCCAGTGATAATAAGCCCCGGAGTTTGGGTAATAAACGCCTTAGGTTTACTAGTTTAATGGTAGTAAAATGGTTAAGTTAGAATGGGTCGAATAATTGCAAATGGAAATATAGTATTTCGGTTCGTAAACAAATTTTTCGGTATGAAATTTGTAATAGGATTGTCGGTAATGAATTTACAGACGCATGGGAAAAAGAATCACCTAAAACGGACTTACGAGTCAAAAGTTATGGCCATTTTAAGTTAGAACTTGATTAAACTTGGAGCTGGAAATCTGCAGCATCAGAAAATGAACATTCTGTGAAAAAGGGGGCCTGGTGTGACGTGAGGGGCCTTGGCGTCACGCGGCGCCCCCCTTCCGAATTTTTTTTTTTTTTTTTTTTTTGTGTTGTTAACCCTTGGAACTTGTTTGTATCTATTCTAACTTTATCAAAACTTACAATTGTTGTGGTTTTGATCTTAGGAAATGTTGGAAACTAACCGGAAGATGATCGAGCTTGTTTTTGAAGAACCGAACACTATTTACAAGCTTCCGCAATGTTTTAATCCTGAATAGTCTTTGTTTATGGAATGTAATCAAATCGTTAAACAACTTTTGATTGTTTTAACTTAGTCGTTAGTTGACTAAGCTTTTGCTACTTATGAACTTAACTTAAGGAATCTATGTTAATTATGCATCTTTTTATTAAAAATGGTATGAATTATCATTAAATTCAAGTAAAACTAGAAGGGTGTTACAAGTTGGTAATCAGAGCTGAAGGTTGTCAACAAAGTGTTCGGTTCAAGCTTGATCAATCGTCCGGTAAGAATTAACTTATTATGTTAACAAAATATGTCTTATGTAAGAATGAGAAAGGAATTGATGTGCATGGGAAGAGTGTGTTAACACACTCAAACCCGGAAAGTGCATTAAAATATGAACGGTTAAAGCAAGTTAAGAACTTGGCTAAATCGAAACAAATGAAGCAATGTTATGAATGAAATGTTTAACGTTTAAATGTAAACATTTCAGTTTCAAGATGTCTGATGGAAATGATGATAATCCGGTGCAAACAAGTACCGAACAAATGAAAGAGATAATTGCCGAAGAAGTAGGGAAGGCAATTGAAGGTAGTCTATCCGGGTTTATAGACAAGATTCAAAGCACGGTGTTATCGCTTGTTGAAGAGCGAGTCAAAAGGTTGGAAGATAATGTCAACCTTATAAAAGAAAAGTCGGGAGAACGCAAAGGGTGTTCGTACAAGGAATTCATGGCGTGTAAACCGCCAATCTATAACGGGGAGGTTGACCCGATAATTTGCCAAAGATGGATAAGTGATGTTGAAGGGGTGTTTGAACGGACCCATTGTGAAGTAGGCGACTTTGTTGCTTACGGAACGGGTCAATTGAGGGGCCAAGCCAAGGATTGGTGGGATAACAAAAAGAAGGAAATGGGAGTCAAAGCGGCAAGGGTTATGACTTGGGACGAGTTTAAGGTACCATTCCTTAAACACCACAGTCCCAAAGCGGTTATTAACAGGATCAAAGAAGAATTTATCCAGTTAAGACAAAAGGGAGAATCAATTGATTAGATCACGGGCATCTTCATGGATAAGCTGAGATTCTGTGACGAGTTAGTCACCACTGAAGAGCAAAAGATATACTACTATTACAACATGTTGAGTGCCGAGTACCGTGAGTTCATGACTCCGTCAAAGTACGAAACCCTCACGGAGATTATCAACACCGCCCGGGAACGGGAAATAGAGTTAAAGAAACAAGTAGAAAGGGGCGAGCAGAGGGCACAAGATGTGAATCCAAGCCCTACAAAGAAAGCTAGAACTGCTGAAACAGGGAAGAAGGTGGAGGCTAAAAGCGGGTCGCCAAGTTGTAAAGTATGTGGAAAGGGGCACAAGGGTGAGTGCCGCTTCAAAGACAAGCCGTGTCCGATATGTGGGAAGACGGGGCACACTGCATCGCTATGTCCCGGAAAGGTTTCTGTTTGTTACAAATGCTATCAACCTGGCCACAAAAAGTATGAATGCCCCGAGTTGGTCGGAAAGAGAGACACAAAAGAGTCTCCAGTAGAAGCTCCCAAAGCGAAGGCTAGGTCCTTCCAACTTACCGCGGCTGAAGCAAAAACAGAACCCGATGTGGTTTCAGGTATATTCACAATTAACTCAATTCCAGCACGTGTATTGTTTGATACGGGTGCGAATAAATCCTTTATTTCACATGGATTTATTCGACATCCTTCATTTGTATTGACGAAATTATCTATGCCCTTAGAAGTTGAAATAGGGGACAACAAAAGTTTTATAGTTTGTGATGTTTATCGAGGCTGCAAATTAAGCATCGACGATGAGGAATACTTGATAGACCTAATCCCGATGTCAATGGGGGAATTTCAAGTAGTCGTTGGGATGGATTGGCTATCTCAGCACCATGCGAAGGTCGTGTGTTTTCGTAAAGAGATAAAACTAATATCTCCGAGCGGGAAACACGTCACTATCTATGGCGAAAAAGGAGGTAACCCCATAGTATGCTCAATGTTGAAAGCTCACAAGCTTATGAAGCGAGGATGCAAGGCATTCATGATATACGCAAACGAACCCGAGAAAGAATCACGAAAGATTGAAGATGTACCGGTAGTACGAGACTATGAAGATGTGTTTCTGGAGGATTTACCGGGAATACCGCCTGAACGGGAAGTAGAGTTCGGGATCGAATTGATTCCGGGCGCAAAACCCGTAGCTAAAGCACCATACCGACTCGCGCCGTCGGAATTACAAGAGTTGATGTCCCAAATTCAAGACCTGCTTGACAAGGGATTTATAAGGCCGAGTGTGTCTCCTTGGGGCGCACCGGTACTGTTCGTGAAAAAGAAAGACGGAAGTATGCGGATGTGTATAGATTACCGGGAGTTAAACAAACTCACGGTAAAGAACCGATACCCGCTTCCGAGGATAGATGATTTATTCGACCAATTACAAGGGCGAACTGGTTTTCAAAAATTGACCTTAGATCGGGGTATCACCAACTAAAGGTCAAGGAAGAATATGTGTCAAAGACGGCTTTCCGCACGAGATACGGACATTACGAATTCCTCGTGATGTCATTTGGGCTAACAAATGCACATGCGGCCTTCATGGACCTCATGAATCGGGTTTGCAAGCCAATGTTGGATAAGTCGGTCATCGTGTTTATCGATGATATTTTGGTGTATTCGAAAAGCGAAGCTGAACACGCACACCACTTACAAGAGGTGTTAGAGACACTTAGACGCGAAAGGTTGTATGCAAAATTCTCTAAGTGTGCCTTTTGGTTACGAGAGGTACAATTTCTTGGCCACATCATAAGTGCCGACGGAGTATTGGTGGATCCGTCAAAGATAGAGGCCGTGTCAAAATGGAATCCCCCGAAGAACCCTTCGGAAATTAGAAGCTTTTTGGGGCTTGCGGGATACTATAGGAAATTCATTCAAGATTTCTCCAAAATTGCGTCACCGCTAACAAAGCTAACCCGAAAGAAAGAAAAGTTCATTTGGGGTGTCGATCAAAAAAGAGCGTTTCAAACGCTAAAAGAAAAGTTAACTCAAGCTCTGGTACTGACATTGCCGGACGGAGTCGAAGACATGGTGGTTTATTCAGATGCTTCACTATCGGGGCTCGGATGCATTTTGATGCAACGGGGCAAAGTTATAGCTTATGCCTCGAGGCAATTGAAGATACACGAGAAGAAATATCCCACGCACGATCTCGAGTTGGCTGCAGTGGTATTTGCATTAAAAATATGGAGGCACTACTTGTATGGGGTAAAGTGCACCATATTCACCGACCACAAGAGCTTGAAATACTTCTTTGATCAGAAGGAGTTAAATATGCGACAAAGGCGATGGCTAGAAACGGTGAAAGATTTCGACTATGAAATACACTATCACCCCGGCAAGGCAAATGTGGTAGCGGATGCTCTGAGCAGAAAAGCGGACTACGTCCCAATACATGTAAGATCGATGCAGCTCGTGGTGACCTCGGGTATACTTGAACGTATTCGAGAGGCACAATTAGAAGCAGTGAAAGAGGAGAATTGGAAGAAAGAAAGAATAATCGGTCAGTTGAAAGATTTGTCGGATGGGGATAACGGGTTGAGGACTCGATTCGGAAGGACATGGGTTCCAAATACTTGTGGAGTGAAGACGCTTCTACTTGACGAAGCTCATAAATCCCGATATTCAATTCATCCGGGTGCGACCAAGATGTACAATGATCTGAAACAAAATTATTGGTGGCCTGGAATGAAGAGGGATGTGGCGAAGTATGTGGAAAAAATGCTTAACATGTCTGCAAGTCAAGGCGGAGCACCAAAAACCATACGGCAAACTCCAACCGTTAGAAATCCCGGTTTGGAAATGGGAACATATTACAATGGACCTATTAACCAAATTGCCTAAGACAAATCGTGGTTTCGATGCCATATGGGTAGTGGTGGATAGATTGACGAAAAGTGCTCACTTCATTCCGATTCGTGAGACTTATACGTCAGAAAAGATGTCAGAAGTTTATACTAATGAGATAATAGCACGTCATGGAGTACCGGTATCCATCGTGTCTGATAGGGATACCCGGTTCACTTCAAATTTCTGGCGAGATTTCCAAGAGCAAATGGGAACCAAATTGTTCATAAGCACTGCGTACCATCCTCAAACAGATGGACAGAGTGAAAGAACAATACAAACATTGGAGGACATGCTACGGGCGTGTATAATCGACTTTGGAGGAAGTTGGGATGTTTACCTACCGTTAGTTGAGTTTTCGTATAATAACAGCTACCACGCTAGTATTAAGATGGCGCCATACGAAATGCTCTATGGTAGGAAATGCCGAACCCCGGTATGTTGGGGTGAAGTGGGTCCACGTGAACTCGCCCACCAAGATATAGTACAAGCCACTAATGAAAAGATTGATGTGGTTCGGGCACACTTGAAAGCGGCTCAAGACAGGCAAAAGGCGTATGCTGATAAAAGGAATAGGCCAATCGAATTCCAGGTTGGCGACATGGTTATGCTAAAAGTTTCCCCATGGAAGGGCGTTATTAGATTCAGAAAAGGGGGGAAACTAAGCCCGAGGTTTATTGGGCCATTTAAAATCATCGGAAGGGTTGGCAAGGTGGCTTATCGACTTGAATTACCGGAAGAGTTAAACGGAATACATAGCACGTTCCATGTGTCGCAATTGCGAAAGTGCCTAGCGGACGAAACAGCTTATATCCATTACGGTGATATCGAAGTGGATAATAGCCTAAATTATGCGGTGAGACCAGTAGAGATTTTGGATCGAAAGGTCAAGCACTTGCGAAACAAACACATCGATCAAGTCAAGGTCAAGTGGGAGCATAGGAAAGGTTCGGACACTACGTAGGAATCCGAAAAGGAGATGCGACGTCTCTACCCTACTTTATTTGGTACGTAATTCGGTTTCGGGGACGAAACCCTTTTAAGGGGGGTGGACTTGTAACACCCCGAAAATGTAAAACTTTATATTAGAATTATAAAGTATAAATAAACAAGAATTCACTAACTAGGAATTTTTAACCTAGTTAACTATAAATCTAGAAGTAACTTATGATAGGGTTAAAAACAACCAAACATTTAATAGAAACAAAAGATGAGGGGCCTATGTTGCTAAACTTGAAACTTAATTTCATAAAAACAAAAATTAAAACACACCAAACACACTTTGAGTGTGTCTGGTCGTACAAGAAGCAGGAGGGCGACAAGGGTTCTTCACCAAACCCTAACTCTCACAAAAATTGATCAATTGAAGGTTCAATTCAGCCCAAAATCGAAATCTGAACATAGAATTTTGATCCTCATCACAAGAGGATTACAAGGTATGTAAAATTTGATGAAAACTCTCAACTTGAAATTCTCATGAAATTGGGAAAACCTGAATTTTATGGTTGCATGTGTGTTTTATGATGATTTAGGAACACTATAGTGTCTAGGGATAAACCCTAGACAAATACAAGTTGAAATCATGTAAAGTTCTAGTAAAATCCATGAACACCATTGTAGGTGATTAGTGAGTTATGTAGAATTTAATAAACACTAGGAGATTGAGTGTTGTTCTAGTGTAATTTGACAATTGTGAGGTAACTTCAGAATTATAGAAGCTAACAATTGTGTAAAATGGTTGAATGATGTGAAATTAGGGCTAAGTGATAAGATAGAGACTTGATATTTAATCATGTATAAATCTGCCCTTAAAGTGTTTGTGAAAATGCCTCAAAGAAGGCTTAAAATTGAAATTCAAAGTTTTAACGCATAATTATGATGTTTCGGTGTATTATGCGATATAAGGTTTAAAGAGAGTTCTAAACATGTCATAAATGAACTCTATAGGAATGAGCGCAGGAGCGTCAAGCGGACAAGTGGGTGGCGAACCACGTTTGAAAGGCCTACTTTGAAGGTATGTAACTTGATCTGTTACATTCGATGAATTGTTGTTAAACTATGCGTTGTTGATGAAAATTGTGTTGGATGTAGCAATCATGTACGTTACTTAAATCCGTAGGTTAAGAATTGGTTTGTAGTCGTTTGGTAGTCATCAAAATGGAGGATTTTCCGTAGATGGACCAAACGGGTCGAATAATGACACTTTGTAGTATTAATATTGTAAGTAGAAGGAATTGGCGGAAATGGTCACAAGAGCACGAAGCCATAGGTTTGGTGATGAAGTGCCAGTGATAATAAGCCCCGGAGTTTGGGTAATAAACGCCTTAGGTTTACTAGTTTAATGGTAGTAAAATGGCTAAGTTAGAATGGGTCGAATAATTGCAAATGGACATATAGTATTTCGGTCTGTAAACAAATTTTTCGGTATGAAATTTGTAATAGGATTGTCGGTAATGAATTTACAGACGCATGGGAAAAAGAATCACCTAAAACGGACTTACGAGTCAAAAGTTATGTCCATTTTAAGTTAGAACTTGATTAAACTTGGAGCTGGAAATCTGCAGCATCAGAAAATGAACATTCTGTGAAAAAGGGGGCCTGGCGTGACGCGAGGGGCCTTGGCGTCACGGGGCGCCCCCCTTCCGGAATTTTTTTTTTTGTGTTGTTAACCCTTGGAACTTGTTTGTATCTATTCTAACTTTATCAAAACTTACAATTGTTGTGGTTTTTATCTTAGGAAATGTTGGAATCTAACCGGAAGATGATCGAGCTTGTTTTTAAAGAACCGAACATTATTTACAAGCTTCCGCCATGTTTTAATCCTGAATAGCCTTTGTTTATGGAATGTAATCAAATCGTTAAACAACTTTTGAATGTTTTAACTTAGTCGTTAGTTGACTAAGTTTTTGCTACTTATGAACCTAACTTAAGGAATCTATGTTAATTATGCATCTTTTTATTAAAAATGGTATGAATTATCATTAAATTCAAGTAAAACTAGAAGGGTGTTACAATTAACATTCTCAACATCAGGGGGAGAGATAAAAGGCAGTTGGAAATAGAAATGAGTTAGAATGAATTGTCATTGATCCTTATACTAAACAATGTGAACCAAAAGTTCAAAGGATAATCCATTCACAAAGATTAGCGTATTAATTACCAGACTCATTCACTGACCTGAAAAGAGTGACTAGCTAAGTCACATATGCCAACTGCTACGGCTCCAAATTAAGATTATTATCCCTAAAGGATAAACCACGTATTGGTGATAAGTCTATGGCACGCCTGAAGCGTGGTAGACTAGTCGATTCCAAGGACAAAAATTCCTCGGGAAAGGGAGCAAGTTATGAAGTTAGTCAAGTCGAGGTGTAGTAAAAGGTCTCCTAAAGAGACATTAGACATGATGGTTCAAGAAGAAACTCAGGTACCTAAAAATAAAGAGATCTCAATAATTTGTATCATGTCTAGAAATGTATGGAATCAAAATTAAAATCGATGTCGTTATACTTTTGTATATAACATAGCGCTTGAAATGGTTAAATGACGAGGATCAAACTTTAAGACCTGCCTATGAATTAATACATATAAATTATTGGCCAAAAATGAAAAGACGCAAATAAGGCAGAGTTGAATTCTCCAATGAAATGGAAAGTTTTCGAACCAACAGTCCATACAACTGAATTTGTAAAGTATGTTGGATACAAATGGGTCTTTTATGCAAATCATGTGAAAATAAAATTAAACGAGATAAGGAAAAATTGGTGGCACAAGGATTTTCGCAAAACCCATGATTGATTATAAAGAGACACATTCTCTAGTGGTGGATGCAATGACTTTCCAATATTTTATTCGTCTGGTAATATAGAGAGATAATTGATATACGTCTTATGAATGTTATGTATCTTTTGATACTAAAAGTGTACATGAAGGTCCCTAAAGGATTTGAATGATCAAAATCATGTAAGTTAAGTTCACGAGAACAATATGATTGTTGTATACAGATTCATTTTTGAATACGGTTGAACTCTTGAAGAGTTTCCTAAAGCAATTGAGTTCCCTAATAGTGAATTGAAACATCTTAATGATGTAATTCTTGTGCACCAATAAACATACATAGAAAACTTGTACCCAATGATTGTGATATCTCGATAAATAGTGTATATGCATGGTACAATATAAATTTTGGAGATAAAAGCAAGTGTTCATGCCATTTTTGCATATGATATAGAAATCTTTATGTTAAATGAGCAAGTTTATGTAGAAAACTCTTGAAGAGTGAGCACACATGAATATTTGGATAAGATGGAAAGACTTCGCTCATAGATTGATAATGCTAAAATCATTGATAAAAAAAAACCCTAAAGAACGTACTATATGAAGTTGACAAAATACGTATGGACTAAAATAGTCAAATCGAATGTGGTATAATCAACTCACTAGTGAACTCAGAAACGAGAAATACATATGGTGAAGTTGGTCCATTTGTTTTCATTAAAAGAAGAATGTGAGGTTTACAAGTATTACAATATATGTTGATGTCATTGAATCTCATGAAGAGAAAAAAAATGAGCTCAATTAAAGCAAGAATTTGCAAATGAAATATGGTATTGCAAATTTATGGCTCAATATGAAGAACACACATTTATATTATTATCCATCAATCATAATATATCTAGAATTTGCAGTGCACCAATCTTGTCTTTACCTGAGGGTACCGAGGATTTTGTGGTGTATTGTGATGCTTCTATTCAGGGTCTCGGTTGTGTGCTAATGCAACACGAGAAGGTGATAGCGTACGCTTCTCGACAGTTGAAGATTCATGAGAAGAATTACACGACTCACGACTTAGAGTTGGGGGCCGTGGTCTTTGCGTTAAAAATATGGAAGCATTACTTGAACGGTACTAAATACACTATTTATACCGACCACAAGAGCCTTCAGCATATCTTTGACCAGAAGGAGTTGAATATGCGGCAGCGTCGCTGGGTAGAACTCTTAAACGACTACGACTGTGCAATCAAGTATCACCTAGGTAAAGCTAACGTTGTAGCTGATGCCCTTAGTCTAAAGGAAAAGAAATCCAAGCGTGTCCGCGCTCTACAGCTCACTATCCACTCTAATTTACCTGATCAGATCCGTTCGGCTCAGACTGAGGCATTGAAGGAAGAAAACCTGGAAGCTGAATATTTACGGGGCATGGAAAAACGACTCGTAGAGAGATCCGACAGTATTTATTATTTTATGGAACGGATATGGGTTCCTTTGTATGGTAATCTTAGAGAGCTCGTGATGGATGAAGCGCACAAGTCTCGATACTCTGTTCACCCGGGTTCAGATAAGATGTATCAGGACCTCAAAGTCTTATATTGGTGGCCGAAGATGAAAGCTCACATCGCGATGTATGTAAGTAAGTGTTTGACTTGCGTGAAAGTCAATGTAGAGTATCAGAAACCCTCAGGCCTGCTCCAGCAACCAGAAATACCCTTGTGGAAATGGGAGCAAATTGCTATGTATTTCGTCACTGGTTTGCCAAGAACTCAAAACGGAAACGATACCATCTGGGTGATCCTTGACTGTCTCACAAAGTCAGCGCACTTTCTAGCAATCAAGGAAACGGATAAGTTCTCACAACTTGCTGCTATCTATCTAAAGGAAGTGGTTTGAAGGCACGGGGTGCCAACCTCTATTATCTCGGATTGTGACCCGCGTTTTATATCGGATTTGTGGCAATCAATGCATAAATCATTCGGCTCACGTCTCGACATGAGTACTGCTTACCACCCTCAGACGGATGGTCAAAGTGAACGAACCATCCAGACACTTGAAGACATGCTGCGAGTATGTGTAATCGATTTTGGTAAGGGGTGGGAGAAATACTTGCCGTTGATAGAGTTCTCTTACAACAACAGCTACCATACCAGCATCCAGGCAGCTCCGTTCGAAGCATTGTACGGGAGGAAATGTCGCTCTCCTCTTTGTTGGGCTGAGGTGGGTGACAGCCAGATCACCGGTCCGGAACTTGTACTCGAAACTTCTAAAAAGATTGTCCAGATCAGAAATCGTATGGCGGCAGCGCGCGACCGTCAGAAAAGCTACGCTGACAAGCATAGGAAACCCTTGGAGTTCGCTGTAGACGATCGTGTTATGTTGAAAGTCTCCCCCTGGAAGGGTGTGGTGCGCTTTGGGAAGCGCGACAAGTTTAATCCACGCTATGTTGGGCCATTCAAAATCCTGGAGCGAATCAGTAAAGTGGCCTACAAGCTCGAATTACCTGCTGAGTTGGGTAACGTTCATGATGTCTTCCATGTTTTGCAACTAAAGAAGTGTTTGTCCGATGAAACACTTGTGGTACCGCTTTAAGAACAAAAAATCGATGATAAATTGTAGTTTGTCGAAGAATCCATTGAAATTATGGATCGAGAAGTTAAGGTTCGTAATCATAGTCGAATCCCGATTGTAAGGGTTCGTTGGAACTCAAGACGTGGACCGGAGTTCACGTGGGAGCGCGAGGATCAGATGAAGCTCAAGTATCCTCAACTTTTCCCAACTGACCAATCTAGTTCTGATGCAACTAGTGAATTTCGGGGCGAAATTCCCTTTCAAGTTGGGGATGATGTGGCACCTGCGGAAAATCCACATTCATCCTGATCTAACATCTTCCTACTTTGGATTACTTATCAAATTTCGGGACGAAATTTCTTTCAAGTTAGGGATGATGTGACAACTCGAGATTTCAAGGCCTTTCCTTTACGCATCACTTGTTTCATAATCTTGTTTTCACAGTTCATTTTATGTTGTATCATGTGTACGATATTTGATTGACTGTAGTATTATTACGTTTGAATGTTACATGAAAACTTAAGAGCTAGTCATAATATGTTCATGTTTAATTCTAGATTCCACAACACAGTTGATGAAGGATTATGTAACGCCCGGCTCTTTTGTACTTTCCATTCATAGAAAGTTTTGTTCGTATTTCTATTTTTGGAAACCTTGTAATCGTCCTTTCTTTGTAATCATTGTAAAACCGAGACTTGGATCATTAATGAAACTCGTATTTTGTTACAAATATGTTATACACACTCTATATATGCTCGTATGTTCGCTTTTGTAAATCAATTGATGATTAATCATTATTCTTGGAAACTAAGTGCTAAACTTGAAATTATTTAAACTCGTGTTATACATACTCTATACATGTTTGTACGCTTAAAATTGAGAAACAATTTGGTATTTATTCGGGATGTTCGCGAACTTATGTTAAACAAATAAACACGTGACATTTATATTTCATGCGAAACTTATGCTTAATCATATTCAATTTACACTTGGGCATACTTTAGAACATGTTACATATGCCTAGGAACACTAATTTAATCATAAAATCCGTATTAGGTGACATGGGAATAAGTCGCAAATCATAAAACATAAAATAAAAATTTTTGTGTTTCTGACCTTGGCTTACGGACCGTAAGCCACAACCCTTACGGTCCGTAAGGGGTGTCTGGGCGGGCAGAATGTGTTTCTTCCGCGTTTTTGCACGAAATCCCATCTTCTTAACACCTCCAATCAGCTTTAATCCACCTCTAAACACCTCCAATCACCTCCAAACTCTTCCATTATAAATACAACCCTTCTCCAAGCCATTTTACACTTTCACAACTCTCTAATCTTCTCTAAATCACTCTCAAGTTCTTGCAAATTTCAGAAATTCGGGCAGATTCATACTCTTGTACTAAAGTGAGTATAACTTGCTCATTTCTCAACCAAATCACTTGATTCTTCTTCCTACTTGCTTGGATAATCATAGGGTTTGATTCCTTGATCTCTCCTTGGAGAAATCAGACCTGGAATTGCCCAAAAAATGTCCATAAACTTTTTGTTATGTTTTAAACTCTTTCAAAACTTGTTTAAACTTATCAAACTTGAGTTTTCTCATCTCAAACCTATGTCCTAATTCTCATAATCAAATGAATGATTAGTTGGGCTTAAAAACAAGGTTGAGACACTTAAAATCAGAGGATTAAACCTCATAAACTTTCTGTTTTGTTAGGGTATTTAACCCACAAGTCATGTCAAGCTTAGACCTTGATGAATGAGTGATTATGGAACAACTTGGGTTGTCCAAACATACAATCCTCACATGATTTGACGATTTCTCTTTAGTTAGGTTGTTTATATTATTGTACTAATCCTAGTTCGTGACCCTCCTTGGTTGTTTTTACATCAAGTGAAGTGGTGAACATTCAAGGGGTTCCTAAACGGAAGCTTGTTCTTCCTACCCCATACATGACTTCCATGATAACTCGAGGTGCCTAAATGAGGATTCTAATCTTCTACCTCCTACATGAATTATTGGACTAAATAATATGTAACCTAGATATATATATATACTCATTCGAACCTTTAATGTTGAACTTGTGTTTATATGTTGAAGTAGTAGAATATCGTCTAAGACTTTAGAACCTTGATATGATTCTAATGGGTGTACTACCCATGAAATACATTATAACCCTAGTGGTTACATAGTGTCATACAAAGGTTATAAAGTTAAAGATTATTATTTTCAATATCATACTTTATGTTATGTTAAACTCCAAATTTATAATCTTTCGTTAAACGCCAAACTCACACACCTATGTTTCCTCATGTAAAAGGACTAGGTGCTCCAACTTAATCCATCCACCAACTCACTCGCGGGATTTCAAGTAGGAAAGCTTGCAACCACCGTGAGTATACTCGATCCCTTTTTCCCCTTTTACACTTTGGGATGCAACATGTATAATTATGCAAACAACTTTTAAACTAAACATACTCAATCCTTGATCAAGCATGAAACTAATGTGACTTACTTGTTATTCCCGTATGCTATGTGAACGATTTGGAACGTTATATGCTCATTAACTTTGCTCGCCCACCTTAACAATTATAGCGCTATAGGATTAACGCCCCGACCGCTATTCTATTGGGTATTGTTAAATTTATCATCACCACCCCACTAAACTATTGGGATTAGGCTATTTTATGCGTTGTATTCTAGGGTTTGATCATATTGTACGCCAAAATTGCATACTAGTAATCACATATTATGAATCATGTTGGATTTGAGTTTTTATTCTATTATGCTATGTAAACAAACTTGTATACTCGCCCTTGCTTTTGCATTGAAACTCTATTTTAATACATGTTGCAGGTTGATTAATGAAGTATGGATGAATGATGAAACAAGTGTAGGGTGGACTAGATACACACCTTTAATCTATTTATCTTTTGATGTTATGTTGAATTTGAACAATGTTGTTATTTCTATTTTAAATGTTGTATGACAATTTAGCACTTGCAATGAAATTTGAATTTAATTAAATATTGTCACATAGTGTTATGAAGTCTCTAGCAATCTATACACACTTCGTCTCATCCCGATGTTTCCGCCATCGGTTGGGGTGTGACAGATTACATTTGACGAAGGATCACCCTCGACGAAGGATTACATTTGGCGAAGAACTTGAGTTCTTCGTCATATGCTGCCCTCGACGAAGAATGATGCTTCGCCGCACAGAGGTATTCTTCGCCAAACAGGGGCTTCGGCCCAGGTTGGTTCCCGGCCCAGAATGGGCCGGACTATTATCTAAATTGCATAATCCCACATAACGTAACTGTAAACGCAAAAACCCTAAAGTTCTCCCTCTCCTTCCTGTACGACGGCAGTCTTGATTCCTTCAAAGCTCTTTATCGTTCGAGCATATCTCTCTTGTCCTCAAGTCTCCTTGTGTTATCTTGCATATCGATTAGTGTTTGTTATTGTTTATTTGATTTATTTGATTTATGATTAATGCATGACTGTGTGTGAATAGGGTTGCATGATAATAAGGTCTTGGTGATTTCCTCGTAGGAACTAAACTGTTGAGATTAATCTAGCCATAGTAATCAGTGAATTAAGGTTGCATGATGTATATGTTCTAGTGGTTTCGGGTTAATTGGGAATACCCGGATCTACTCGAGGTGAGTTGTTGATGATTTATTGGTGCTTTAGGGTTCATGCATGTGATTGTTAGTAAGTGCTAATGATAATTGTTACTCGGTGATGTTTCAGATAACTAAGGTGTATGGGAATCGAGGAAACTTGTTTGATGCTTGATCAATGATGTAGAACTGTATGATGGTGAGTAATCGTTACAAAAGTTATGTTGTTTAATCTAATATGGAAACTGTCTTACGAAATCAAATGAATTGTAACCGCTGTTGAGGGCGGCGACGAAGGATTCCCCGGCGAAGAATATAACTCGACGAAGAATGGGTTCTTCGTCGAGTGGTGCTTGACGAACCATTATGATTCTTCGCCGCATTCATTCGCGACGAAGAATAGCTCTTCGTCATTGGGATTCTTCACCGTGAAGGCACATGGACATAACATTGAAGCAAATTGAATATGATAAGGGATATTTGTGTTATGGACTCAAATTGTTGCATGATATTAATGCTGATTAGTAATGAGAAATCTGGTTTGAACTGTGTGAGAAGCAAAGTTACCTGTTAAATATTATTATGCGTTATGCACATGGGATGTGAACTTGTATGTGGTTGAGTACTTGCTATGTGTCATATGGTGATCTGTGTGATGAATGCAAACTGTGAAAATACGTGACTTAATAGATTACGAAAGTGATTTCTTTGGTAACCACGGTAGGGTTGGTTGACTAACTGGAACGGGTAACTTAACATACCGAGCAAAACTAAGGTGAGTTCATTTCTCTTGAGCATGTGTCCCGGTGGGTGGGACAATCAAATGGGTATTCCTGAGAGGAATAAGTCTTGTCTGGGCAAAAACTGGGATGTTAGATAATACACTCATTTCCTATCACCTTAAGTCCCATCTTCTACCGAATAGTTACCTGAGAGGTAACGGGGTATTAGTTGATAGCGCTATTAGGCTTGGCAACCTCACACCGTACCTGAGAGGATGGGCGTGAACTAATGACCTTAATCATGACCAATGCTTAGATAGGGGGCATTGGGGACGGGAAAAACAATCTGGAAGCCATCTTGTACGGTACTCGAGTTATTATCAACAGTATTATCAATGAACTGAACTAAACACTTGGTAACTAATGTTTTCGTAAAACTATGAACTCACCAGCGTTGTCTGATACACTTGTTGCATGCTCGCAGGTCGATAGATTTCATGGACAAGGAACTTGCTGTCTGGATTAGCTGGAGTGATCATGGGTCATACTGCTTGGATTCACATGATGGGCTTATTGTTTTTACATACATTTGGTTTTGAAATATTTAAACAACGAACTACTACTTGCTTCCGCTAAAACTGATAAACTTGTGATACGATTTGGAATGTTTGATTTAATAAATGGGAACTTATTTTAATATCTTGTGAATAGTTCAATGTGATTAGTGGCTAGATCCTGGTACGTCACACACCTAGCGGGGTTTCCGCATGTGGTATTTTGGGGGTGTGACATTTATTTTATAACGTTTTGAGTCCAATTTTGTTCATTTATAATGGTTTGAGCCCAATTTTGTTAAAAAAAAACTTGACTCAAAAGGACTCAAATAGTTATAAAAAAAGTGTCTAGGAACTTAGGGCGTTAAACATTTTGATTTGGGACTCAAATGGTTAAAACCACTAAAACACAAGGACTCAAAAAGTAATTTACTCTTTTTTTAATTATATGCATCAATATTTCATATCAACACCACACAATATATGTAAAATAATAACACTCGGATTTGAGTTCATATATTAGAGATAATGTAGTGAAGTGATTATTTCAACTAAATATTTTGTGATGAATTTATCTATTAATTCAAACAAAAATCATCTAATTAATAATATTATTAATGAATTGAAAGAGAGAATATTATATGACATAAACTGAAATTTTTTATTAGAATTAGATATACCATTACCCATCACAATCCATCTCCATCACCACCATTTTCAGCCACCAACTCTATCTCAACTAAGATTTAAGAGCCTTCTCATCATCATCCCAAAATTTTAAAGAAACCTTTATGTGTTCATCGGTTTTTTTCTACTTCGTCTCATTCCCCAAGATAAGAATGTGATTTAAGAATTTTCTTCACATTCTTTACGTATCATATCATAACATAATATAGAAATTTAATTGTTATATAAATATATATTTTATGTATATCTAATTATTATTACTAAAGTAACAAATAAATATAAAGTATTTGCTTAAATGTGTCATTTATGGTGAGTAATGTTATATTGTCTTTAACTTGGTATGGATAGATCATGTTAGGGTAATATGTGTTTATATCAAAACTTATTTTTAACATGTGTAATATCAAAAATAATTCAAATTTTGTAATTATTTTGTTCTTCGAATACAACAAATCTTATCATTTAACCCGTGTAAGACACGGGACTATAAACTAGTTGTATTAATATATTTTGCTCGTTATACACGAACATATATCATTAAATTCATTGGCAAGATATAACTTCCACTGGAACAAATTGCCTACGGGTTCAGTCGAGGAGGCGGGACTCAGCGATTTGTCTTCTGCCATTTTCGGCTTTACTACAGGTTCGGGTGAAGATGGTTGGGCCTGGAAATTAGAGGGCTTGGGGTCGTTCACTGTGGGAAGCCTGAGAACCCACATCCAACGTTCGACCTTTGCAGACTTGGGATTGAGTTTCAAATGGAATAAATGGGCTACTATAAAGGTAAACTTCTTTGTTTGGAGGCTGGTTCAGGATAAGGTTCCAACCACGGCTGCACTCGCACGAAGGAACATCAATGTTGATTCAGTTTCATGTAAGTTCTGCAATGAAGAATCGGAAACACGCTGCACCTGTTTAGCACATGCCTGGTTGCACAGCAGATCTGGGATTTTATTGCGCACTGGCGTCGGATAAAACCAATCTTCATCTTGGAGCTGAAAGATTTGGCGGATATCCATGATCAGAACGTATGGAATAAAAAGAGGAAGGCTACATTGCACCTGCTGACTTATGCGACCTTATGGGTGATTTGGAGGAGTTGTAACGATTGGGTCTTTCGCAACAGAAGACCATCAGTGGCAAACATGATAGAAGAGATTAAGGTGGTGTTTGTTTTTCTAAAAAAATATTTGTACAGGTTCTTCTATCTGCGCCGTGCAGACCAGACGCAGATATTGTCATCTACAGACTGTTTGTTTTTCAGAAGAAGTTTCATTAAAAAAACGTCTGGCAGTCAGCGCGGGCTCTTCTTGGTGCAAACTTGGCCCAACCACTTTCTAAGATCTTCTAAGGTATGTAGAGGGTTAAACACCACCACCGTCCACCACCATCACCCACCACCGTTATGAAAACCCGAGATCTCAAGGTCCTTTCTCTACGCATCACTTGTTTCACAATTCGTTTTACGTTGTAACACGTGCACGATATACGAATGATTATAGTATTATTATGTTTGGTTGTTAAATGAAAACTTATGAGTTGTTTAATGTTTAGACATAGCACGTTCATGCTTCATAACCTTGGCGAATAACTAGGGTTCTTCGTCAACTTCACTTCTTGACGAAGAAGGTTCTTCGTCATCATCACTCTTGAAGAAGTATAGTTCTTCGTCAAAGAGAGTGATAACCCAAGAAGGTTCTTCGCCGGCCCAAATCCCTTCGAAGCCCAAGAAGGGCCCGGTTCACTTATTCGAGCATATATATGTATAGGGTTTTATTATCTCACAAAACTCACCCTATTGCACACCCTAGCAATCGACGACAGCTCCTCACCCCTCATTCGAAACTCTCTAATCCTAAACACCACTGATTTATCTTACCTCAAGGTTAGTGTCTTGTTTTCGTTCATTGGATTAATACCCGATACGTGATTTCGTGTAGTGATGATTTTGTATGAGTATTAAGGGTTGCATATTAGTAGAGATCTCGATGAATACTCCGTTGCAACAAACTGTATGGTTAATCTAGAAGTATACTTGATGTTAATTGATGATCTAGAACCGTTATACATAAACTGATGATGATTAGAGAGTATAAATCAATTGTTATTGTGGTTTGGATGTGACATGAAAAACTAGGGTTTGTATGGTGTTGCGTGTTCATTGGAATTATGGTGGTTCGACTCGATTAGGGAATGTGATTATTAAACTGTTAAATGATAATTAGGGTTATCGTAAATCATAGAATCTGATTAGTGATTACGTTGTTGTTAAACGATGGCAATTAAGGTTGTTTGAACGTGTATAAGAACGTGCTAAATTGTGTCGTTTGATCTGTTAACTGTTGTTACGAGAGTAGTGGGGAATCACAGAAATCATGAAACTGTGGAGGTGCAGCGACGAAGGACTCCCCAACGAAGAACCTAGGTCAACGAAGAACTGATCCTTCGTTGACTGGCATTTGACGAACAACTAAGGTTCTTCGCCACCATCACTTCTCGACGAAACATGGTTCTTCGCCAGGAGGGTTCTTCGCCATGAGAGCATCCCACGAAGAACTGGTTCTTCGTGAGGATGCTGCAAAAGATCAAACAAACAGAAAAGTTTAAAACAGCAAATGTGTCCATATAACATAAGGTTTCGAATAATTCGTGATGTATATAATGATGAATGTTTATGTTTATAAAACTATATTTGATACATGTTAACAATATTAATTGGGAATGAGGAACCTGATATGGCTCGTTTAAGTAGCCAACTCACATGTTAAATGTTATTATGTGTCATGCACATGGGATGTGGACTTGTATGAGAACTGAGTACTTGCTATGTGATATACGGTGATCTTCATGATGAATGCAATCTGTGAAAATACGTGACTTAATTGATTATGAAACTGATTTCATTGGTAACCACGGTAGGGTTTGGTTGACCAACTTGGAACAGGTAACTTAACATACCGAGCAAAACTAAGGTGAGTTCATTTCTCTTGAGCATGCGTCCCGGTGGGTGGGACAATCAAATAGGTATTCCTGAGAGGAATAAGTCTTTTGGGTAAAACTGGGATGTTAGATAATACACTCATTTCCTATCACCTTAAGTCCCATCTTCTACCGACTAGTTATCTGAGAGGTAACGGGGTATTAGTTGATAGCGCTATTAGGCTTGGAAACCTCACACCGTACCTGAGAGGACGGGCGTGAACTAATGACCTTAATCACGACCAATGCTTAGATAGGGGGCATTGGGGACGGGCAAACAATCTGGCGCCATCTTGTACGGTACTCAAGTTATTATCAACGTTAATATTAAACTGAACTAAACATTTGGCAATTAACATTTTCACAAAACTATGAACTCACCAGCGTTGTCTGATACACTTGTTGCATGCTCGCAGGTCGTTAGATTCTTGGATGGAACTTGCTGTCTGGAATTGCTGGAGTGGTCATGGGTCGAAATGATTGGATACACATGATAGGCCTGCTGATTTTCATACATTTGGTTTTTGAACATTTAAACAATGATATACTTGTTGCTTCCGCTGAACCTGTTGGATTTTATTCAACTTATGTCTGATACACTTTTATTTATAAATAGCAACTTTGTATGAAATCTTGTTATGAGTTCAATGTGATTAGTGGCTAGATCCTGGTACGACACACGTCTAGCGGGGTTTCCGCATGTGGTATTTTTGGGGGTGTGGCAACCGTCCATCACCACCACCGTCCACCACCTACCATCGTCCATCACCACCACCGTCCACCCCCACCTACCGTCCACGTCCACGTCCACCACCACCGTCCGTACACTACCACCATTTTATTTTAGAAGTCTAAATACGTTAAAAAAACAAACAGTCTTCTTCTTGGAGACTGCAGAGGTTTGATCCACCTCTTTTTTACAGATGGTCTGTAGATGTGGTCCGCCGACTACAGACATTTTACCTCTTAAAGAACAAACAACTCCTGTCTCTGTGCTTTTTATGGCTAGGGACCAGAGCAAAGGTCCATTCGATCACATGGGAGTAAGTGGTTGGATTTTAATATCTCATATTTGGGTCTGTAATCTTGGTTTTTGTTTGGTGTATGTAAACTGTAGGAACCGTTCGTATAATTAAATAAAATCAACAAATTTTATTAATGATTACAATACAAAGAAAGCTGAAAACAATACTATTACAACTGAAATAAAACAAATACAAGAATGGAGTAGAAGATGAAGATTGGCTGAGGCACGTGTTCAACACGCTTCCCTAAAAACAAATTCCGAGTCTCCCAGGAGTACTCGTTTTGTTTCCCAGGGTACAACAGCCGGAGCAGTAGTACTGCCGGAGTTCGCCTACAACCCGAAGGTTACCTTGATAGCTTGCTAGAAGATCAGAAATATAGAGAGAAAGGATTAGTTGCTGTTGTGTAGCTGGTGATTTTCTGCAGTGGGTATGGAGCTGTATTTATACAGCTCCTAAGTCGAAACAGTTAAAAACGAATTAAAGAGAGGTTTAAATTGCATTAAACGTCTTCAATGCAATTTAATACGTCATTTAATTCTCAGTCAAAGCTTATTAACTCGTCAGTTACGAAGCTGGACTGAAACTGCACTGTCATTCAATGCTGGAAGCTTCTGCGCGTGCGCGCGCGCAAGTGACCCTGGTGCGCGCGCGCCCAGGTCTGCATGCCCATGCGCGGTGCGTCCTCTTGGCTCACTGCCATGCGCGCATGCGCCACGTCACCATGCGCGGTGCGTCCTCTTGGCTCAAGTCCATGCGCGCGTGCGCCACGTCACCTGTGAGTCTATACGAGCGCGCCACACAGTCGCGCCGTATTGGCTCACTCTGGTGCGCCGCGCATGACACAGCAGGACCCATGCACCATGCGCGCAACTGCGCGCCATGTGTACTCGCGCGTGCATGCGCATGACTACCACGTCATGCGCCGCATCACCTACCAACTTGGTCCTTGCAACCCTTGTGCTCCACCACGCGCACGCGGTCAAAAATACAAAGGCGGCTCTCAAGCGGCTCGCGGCGATGCGAAGTGCAAAGTGCGCCATCAAAGCGCCACATTGCGCCTCATCGCCCACGCGCGCGCGTGTGCGAGTGCGAGTGCGAGTTAGGGTGCTCCGCACCCTTCGGGAGGACACTAGTGTGTGCTTCCATGAAACAATAAGGATGGAGAGTTCCACCTTAAATACCCATTTAAGTTCCATCTCTCCTCCTATGTGGGACAAGGTGCTACTTTCCCTTTTGTTTCAGCATTCAATGTTTCAAACACCCAACTTTGAGCATCGATATCTCATTCATCTTAGCTCGGTTTTGGACGTGGTTTAGTTCGTTGCGAAGGTCTTCCAACATAGAACACAAACCCACAAATAAATATATAAAACCCGCTCATTTTATTATATTTATTTCTAGTCCAAAATAGGAATAAATCATTTTCCTATATTTGTGAAAAATGCTATTTTCACCTATTTTTCCAACAATCCCCCACATGAAAAATGCTATTTTCATCAAATTTCCAACAATCTCCCACATGTATGGAAATGGATCTTTTCCTTACACTTTTCAACGATAAACTTCGACAGTTGAGTATTGCAAGATAGGTAGGTTTTAACCTTTGAACCTTCTTTTGTGAAGCGCCCTTAGCTTACTAGCGGTGTGTAGACGCGATGTCCTTGAACATACCCCCATTTGTGTAAACGACAATACACTTCACACAATACTCTCCCTGGTTTGGCCAACTCCTCATTGTCGTGTCCTATTATGGTCCTGGAACATTAGCCTGGTTCTGCGAGAGCTCTAGGATTTGCGCACCCCACAAATCCATTCGAAGCGACCCTACTTCTCTCTAACATAGGTGATTCCTCTGAATCATTAAAAGCATCATGGTTATTTGATTTCCCGTAATCGTTAACCTTAATATGCTTAGCCTCACTTCAATGTCACTGATTGGAATGGACTAGGAAGTATATATAACTCCCTTTTTTTTTTTTAGTTTGGGGTACTCCCCCACAGTGACTCCGTTTTGGTAATATGATTAAGTTTGCCTATTGAACTTAGATCTTGGGATCTCCAGTCAACTAAGTTACGTTTCCCTCATATTCCCATTTACCACGGGCTTTAGTCCCATTCCTCTTGACGACGTTTCTACTAACTCTCTGCTTAAGCCTTTTGTTAACGGGTCCGCAATGTTATCCGTTGATCTCACATAATCAATTGTGATAACACCCGTTGAGAGTAGTTGTCGTATCGTGTTATGTCTACGTCGCATATGCCTTGATCTGCCATTGTACATCAAGCTTTGAGCTCTACCAATCGCTGATTGGCTATCACAATGTACACATATGGCTGGCAAAGGCTTTGGCCATCTTGGAATATCTTCCACGAATTGACGTAGCCATTCCGCCTCCTCACCTGACTTATCCAAGGCGATAAATTCAGATTCCATTGTGGATCTCACTATGACCGTTTGCTTAGAAGACTTCCAAGCAATAGCAGCTCCTCCAAGTGTAAACACGTAACCACTTGTTGATTTGGAATCTTTATTATCCGATATCCAGTTTGCATCAGTGTATCCTTCGATCACTGCTGGTTGTCGGGTATAATGCAGTCCATAATCTCTTGTGTATCTTATGTATTTAAGCACCCTCGTGATAGCTTTCCAATGATCCGCGCACGGATTGCTGGTGTATCTACTTAGCCTACTCACCGCGTAAGCCAAGTCGGGTCTAGTACATGTCATTAGATACATTAGACTGCCAATAATTCTTGAATACTCTAACTGAGAAACTCCATCTCCCTTATTCTTCTTAAGATGTTGGGAGGTATCAACTGGAGTTCGAGCTACACTCGTATCTCCCGAGTTGAATTTTTCAAGAATTTTATCCATATAGTGAGATTGACTTAACACAAGACCTTCTTGGGTTCTTATGATCTTTACTCCAAGAATCACATCCGCTAAACCCATGTCTTTCATGTCAAATCTCGCTTTTAACATGCTTTTAGTAGCTTTGATAATTTTATCATTACTCCCAATGATAAGCATATCGTCTACATAAAGGCATAAAATCACATAACCTTCATTTGTGTCTTTGAAATAAACACATTTGTCGCACTCATTTATTTTGAAACCATTGTCAATCATGACATGATCAAACTTTTGGTGCCATTGTTTTGGTTCTTGCTTCAAGCCATACAAAGACTTGACGAGTTTACATACTTTACCCTCTTGACCTGGGGCGGAGAAACCTTCAGGTTGCTCCATGTAAATCTCTTCTTCTAAATCGCCGTTTAGAAATGCGGTTTTAACATCCATTTGGTGAACTTCCAAATTTCGTAAAGCCGCTATAGCAAGAACCAATCTAATCGAGGTTATGCGCGTCACAGGCGAGTAGGTATCAAAGTAATCTAGACCTTCCTTTTGTCTAAATCCTTTAATCACCAACCTAGCCTTGTATTTATCAATACTTCCATCAGTTTTCATCTTCCTTTTGAATATCCAACGATATCCAAGTGGTTTGCAACCAGGTGGAAGATCTACTAACTCCCAAGTATGATTTTGCAATATAGAATCTATTTCATTTCTTATTGCTTCTTTCCATTGAGGTCCTTCTGAAGAGGAAACCGCTTCGCGATATGTATTGGGCTCTCCCTCAACCATATAGCTAACGAAGTCTGGATCGAAGGATTTTTCAACCCTTGGCCTTTTGCTTCGCCTACGGTCACTTTCTTCAACCTCAGGTTGTTCATGTGTCTTATCATGAACTACCTCATCATCTCGTCTAGATGAGCTTTCACCTACTTCAAAATTAGGTGTTGATGACGTTGCATGTGTTTGTCTTCTCAAAGGAAACACATTTTCAAAGTAAGACACAACGTTAGGATTCACCTCCATGATAGTGTTTACGTGTACATCAGGATTCTTGGACTCTTGTACAAGAAAGCGATGTGCACTACTCTGATGCGCATACCCAATAAATATGCAATCAACAGTTTTGGGTCCTATCCTAAGAGCCTTAGGAGGTGGTACAATCACCTTTGCTAGGCACCCCCACACTTTCAAGTATTTATATGAAGGCTTTTTCTTTTTCCATAACTCATATGGAGTCTCGTCTCTCTTTTTCAAAGGTATCTTGTTCAAAAGATAATTGGCCGAGAGAATGGCCTCCCCCCACATTTCCTGGCTCACCCCAGAACTTATCAACATGGCATTCATCATTGCTTTCAATGTGCGGTTCTTTCGTTCCGCCACGCCATTTGATTGTGGAGAATAAGGAGGTGTACACTCATGTACAATGCCACTTTTTGCGCATAAATCGGCAAAAGGTGCAACATATTCGCCTCCTCGGTCGCTTCGCAAAGCTTTTATCTTCTTTTGAAGTTGATTCTCAACTTCATTTTTGTACAAGATAAATTTACTTATTGCTTCATCTTTACTTTTTAGTAAATATACATAGCAATATTTAGTACTATCGTCAATAAACGTGATGAAGTACTTATTTCCACCTCTTGTGGGTACCGCTTTTAAATCACAAATATCAGTGTGAATTAAATCAAGGGGTTCGGTTATTCGTTCAACCGATTTCGATGATGTTCTTGTAAGTTTGGATTCTACGCAAGTTTCACATTTATAGTGTGAATCAATATGGAATGTTGGTATGCAATTTAAATTTATTAAACGACGTATTGAATTAAAATTTACGTGACCTAATCTACCATGCCATTTATTTGAATCAGAAAACTCAAGCATATAAGTAGAAGTAGTAGCAATTTTATTCATGTTCTTTTTCACAGCCATTACATTCAATTTGAACATACCATTTTGGGCATAGCCCTTGCCTACATACATTCCTCGTTTAGTTAGTACAAATTGATCGCTCTAAAAAACTAAACGAAATCCAAACTTATTAAGCAACCAACCCGAGACTAGGCTCTTGCGCAAGTCTGGGACATATAACACGTTGCTTAAAGTGAGCTCCTTCCCTGAAGTCCACTTCAAAATCACCGTTCCTTCACCCTTGATGTCCGCGGTGGCTGCATTTCCCATGTACAGCTTCTCATCTCCCGCAAGCTCTTTGAAGGTGGTAAATAGGCTCCTGTCTGGGCACACATGACGGGTCGCTCCCGTATCAATCCACCATCCTTTTGGAGTGTTGGTCACAGCATTGACCTCATCCAACATTGCGGTTTTGTCGGAAATCATTGCCACCAAAGGCATTCCGTCTTCATCCACCATGTGCGCGCGCTCACGCTTTGGTTTCTTGCATTGGTTAGCCCGATGCCCCGGCTCGTCACAGTTGTAACAAGTTCCTTGGAACGTTGGAGGTTTCTTTTTCACAACCCCTTTCTTCGGTCCAAGTTTGCTAGCCTTTGCTTTCTCCTTGTCCTTTTTCCCTTTACCCTTCGCGCCCTTAGAGGATTGCCCATGTTCAACCACGTTTGCGCTAGCAGAAGTTTGCGCCTGGCTGCCTTTTAGGGCAATTCTATTGCCCTCTTCAATCCGAAGACGAACAATAAGGTCCTCTAAAGTCATCTCCTTTCGTTTGTGTTTAAGATAATTCTTAAAATCCAACCAACCAGGAGGTAACTTTTCAATCATCGCTGCCACTTGAAATGTCTCGCTAAGTGTCATGCCTTCCGCAAAGATGTCATGTAGTATAATTTGGAATTCTTGGACTTGATTCATAACACTTTTGGAATCAACCATTTTGAAATCCAAAAAACGGGCTACCACAAATTTCTTTGTGCCAGCATCCTCCGTTTTGTACTTCTTGTCCAAGGCATCCCAAAGTTCTTTGGAAGTCTTGACGTTGTAGTACACATTATACAACGCATCCGCTAGGCCGTTTAACACATAGCCACGACATATGAAATCCGAATGCTTCCACGCATCTACCGCGCACTGTCTTTGTGCGTCGGTCTCCCCTTCCACAGGTTGGGGAGCGGTTTCCGACAAGAACCTCGCAAGGTTCATGGTGGTCAGGTAGAAGAACATCTTCTGCTGCCACCGCTTGAAGTGTAGACCCGAGAACTTCTCGGGTCGTTCAGCGTGATTGGCCACTGTGGACGCTCCCACAGTGGTGGCGTTCAAGGGGGTTCCCGTCACAACACTCGTGTTGTTAACGTTGACATTTTCGTTCGACATGCTGAAAAAATTTAAATTAAAATTTTTAGTCAAAAAATTCTGATTTACGCACAAACCAGAAGGAAACTACTAAATTTTAATTTACCACAATTTACTGTTTCGGCTTCTAAGTCCAACTTTGAAGACCAAAAACAGAAAATTTATAATTTTTAGAACTTACTAATTGGCTTCTAAGTCCAACTTTGAAGACCAAATCAGAAAGTTTTAGCACTTTTTAGGACAAAAATTAAAATGTAACCACAAAAGTTTTCAACCAAAGTCGCTCCTTTGAAGAAGAAAACTAAAAAAAATCTGTTTTTAAAACACAAACTGAGTGAAAACAAAACTCCTTTGAATCACAAACAGAATGGTTTTGATACACGAACTGTTTTAAAATTTTGTTTTAAGATTGTAGGAACCGTTCGTATAATTAAATAAAATAAACAAATTTTATTAATGATTACAATACAAAGAAAGCTGAAAACAATACTATTACAACTGAAATAAAACAAATACAAGAATGGAGTAGAAGATGAAGATTGGCTGAGGCACGTGTTCAACACGCTTCCCTTAAAACAAATTCCGAGTCTCCCAGGAGTACTCGTTTTATTTCCCAGGGTACAACAGCCGGAGCAGTAGTACTGCCGGAGTTCGCCTACAACCCGAAGGTTACCTTGATAGCTTGCTGGAAGAAGATCAGAAATATAGAGAGAAAGGATTAGTTGCTGTTGTGTAGCTGGTGATTTTCTGCAGTGGGTATGGAGCTGTATTTATACAGCTCCTAAGTCGAAACAGTTAAAAACGAATTAAAGAGAGGTTTAAATTGCATTAAACGTCTTCAATGCAATTTAATACGTCATTTAATTCTCAGTCAAAGCTTATTAACTCGTCAGTTACGAAGCTGGACTGAAACTGCACTGTCATTCAATGTTGGAAGCTTCTGCGCGTGCGCGCGCGCAAGTGACCCTGGTGCGCGCGCGCCCAGGTCTGCATGCCCATGCGCGGTGCGTCCTCTTGGCTCACTGCCATGCGCGCATGCGCCACGTCACCATGCGCGGTGCGTCCTCTTGGCTCAAGTCCATGCGCGCGTGCGCCACGTCACCTGTGAGTCTATACGAGCGCGCCACACAGTCGCGCCGTATTGGCTCACTCTGGTGCGCCGCGCACGACACAGCAGGACCCATGCACCATGCGCGCAACCGCGCGCCATATGCGAGCGTGCGAAGTGCAAAGTGCGCCATCAAAGCGCCACATTGCGCCTCATCGCCCACGCCACGCGCGCGCGCGCGTGTGCGAGTGCGAGTTAGGGTGTTCCGCACCCTTCGCGAGGACACTAGTGTGTGCTTCCATGAAACAATAAGGATGGAGAGTTCCACCTTAAATACCCATTTAAGTTCCATCTCTCCTCCTATGTGGGACAAGGTGCTACTTTCCCTTTTGTTTCAGCATTCAATGTTTCAAACACCCAACTTTGAGCATCGATATCTCATTCATCTTAGCTCGGTTTTGGACGTGGTTTAGTTCGTTGCGAAGGTCTTCCAACATAGAACACAAACCCACAAATAAATATATAAAACCCGCTCATTTTATTATATTTATTTCTAGTCCAAAATAGGAAAAAATCATTTTCCTATATTTGTGAAAAATGTTATTTTCACCTATTTTTCCAACATAAACTGCTATACTTGGTCTTGGTTAATCTAATTGTTAGCCAGGTAATGAAATAAGATTTTGTTGGTCTTTCAAAAAAACATGGCCACAAAATTTATCATTTTATACACCTTTGATCCATCATATTTCTCATCACTAGGAGTGTAAACAACCCTAAAGGCTCAAGAGCTACTCGTTATCGGCTCGGTTGAAAGCTCGAACGAGCTGAGCTTTAACGAGCCCGAGCTCGAGTCAGAAAAAGAGCTCGTTTAGTTATCGAGCCCGAGCTCGAGCCTGAAATACACAGCTCGTTTAGGCTCGCGAGCCCAAACAAGCCTAAATAAAAATTTATTAATTTTATATATAATATAATAATAATGATGATAACATTGGCGAGCCGAGCTTTGGCTCATTTAAGCGATATAGAAGCGAGCTCGAGCTGAGTTTTTAGCTCGTCTGAGGTTGTTCTTAAAATAGCTCGAGCCGAGTTGAGCCGAACTCGAGCTTTGGGTTTTACTCGCAAGCCGAGCTCGAGCTCAAATAAGTAGGCGCGAACTGAGCCGAGCTCGAGCCCAGTTGAGCTCGGGCTCGGCCCAGCTCGTTTACACCCCTACTCATCGCTATGTCTGATCACTGATGTTGATGGAGTTTTTATGAACAGAGAGAAGTGAAGGAGTTCAGTCAGGCTTAGGGAGCCAAATTCTTTTTACAAATCATTTGCGTTTGCGTAAAGGAATTTATTAAATGAAAATATATAAACAAGATATATATAACTGGGGTTGGTTCCGGTACAAACCATATTTATCCTACAAACTGTAAGAACATATAATAACACTTAAAAAAAGTTAAATTAGCACATGCCAAAACAATACATACATAAAAGTAGCACTTTTGAATTATATTAGCACATGAAAATTAATCAAGATAATTGATTTTAGCACATATTTGAATGATATCAGCACTTTTTTTAATCAGCACATTGAAAAAACAAAAGGATGATCCAAATAAAGAATTAATTGATTGTTAGCATATTTATAGCGAATTCAATATAATTGATATTATTTAGGATATCATTTTATCATTTCTTTATAATTGGTTGGATGGCACGTGACACTTTTTAATTGGTTCACACAATTTGTATACGAAATGTGGTTTGTATTTGATCCTACTCCATATATAACTTCCTATTTCTACTTCTTTTTCTTTCTTTTTATTACTTCTTTTTTGGTTAATCTAATCTAACTTATAATAAAAGACTCTAAATAATATCACATGGCATTCTCTCCTTCAACCTCATAAATTTTATTTATATTTGTTTGATAAATTTTTTTAATATTAGTATTAATTAATAACCAATATATAGATATCACTTATTTTTATCGTTATCTTTATCTAAAATTAATAAATAACTTCAATTTTGCAATTTAGACCCTTTATTTTTTTTTACTTTAACCCAAAGTTTTTCATCTTTTGTAATTTAATCACAACTCTTTTTTTATTTTCAATTTTGGTCCACCATACTTTTCATATTTCCTAAGTTTTTCGTTTCGTTCTAAATTTTGTGAGTTAACGCACCGCAACGCAACGTGTGTGTGGGGTTCAACATTTTTTTGTATATTTTTTCCCGTTTGACTGGCTTGTCGCGTCACATCTATTTTTCTGCGTTTGACAAGTTCGTCAAACACGCGGGTCCTGGATGGACTTAGTTATTTTTTTCTATGTTTTACGTTTCGGTTTAATTTCTTAGCAACGAGCGTGCGTGATTCAAAGATTTTACGTCCGCTTTTCATTCGGCATTATTTTTTTTCGTATTTAATTATTTTGTTTTTACGAGCTTTTCCGGTGTTGGTGGTCGCTGACAATGGTATAGTATTGCTACTACTTAACATAGTTTTATGACAACCACTGCAACGCAGAGACTTAATACTAGTTTGTGATATACTGATATTTTACGACCATATAATATATATTAGTTAAACTTCTGTTAAGTTTATTAAAAAGTCATTGATAAACATATATTCTAACAAACTTTTTGATTTTTTATCAGTATTAAAATTTAAGAGTGTTCATGCTTTTTGTTTAAACCCTAAAACCGTTAAAACGAGTCATCGATTTAGGTCCGTTGCATATCCTACTACAAGTCTATAGCCTAAAATTTTTGAAACCCAAGTAACCCGACATAACGTACCTGAAACCCATTTAACAAACCTGAAAACATCCCTACTTCATATCCAGTGGCGAAACTTGAGATTTCCGACTGTGGATCGAAAGTTACCAGACCTAAAATTATACATAAAAAATTATAAAACTGAGGGGTCGAAAACGTATATACCTAAAAAATCTATATGAAAACTACATACCGGAAACTATTGAGCGAAAAGTTCAGGGGTCCCCCTACTATGCTACGACGATGTTCATATCATAAAACTTTTGTGAAATTGTTGTATATTTTCTGCGATTTAAAATAATAATATAATATCATAAATAAAAAATTACGTGGGTTGCATTGCATTGTTGCAATGGGCTCTGGCCCACCCCGTCTCTGCCCAAAAACCAAGCAGACCTGGGTTTTCCGGCCCATTATGTTTCGACAACAAGTGACCAAGTGTTATTGACTTGGTTTCAAGATTCAAAGTGACACCCATCCTGAAAGTCTACAGCTTTAAAGGTAATACAGTTTTAACCCATTTAAGTTTTCGGGTTGGGTTTGGTTCAGCCTCCCAAACCATTGTCTTTTAATAAATTTAGGAGTGTAAACGAGCCAAATTACTCGACATAGACAGGGGAAAAGCTCGAAACAAGCCAAACATAAACGAGCTCAAGCCTAAGCTTAAACATAAAAATAAGTTTCACGAGCTTCACTTAACAAGCACGAAAGGCTCACGAGCCTAAGCGGACCCACTATATATATTATTTTTTAAATAACATGTTAAATAAATATTTAAATAAACAAAATAATTATTTATATAACTTTTAAATATTAACTAAATTATATTAAATAAACAGAATAATTATTTATATAACTTTTAAATATTAACTAAACTAGTTTTTTACTATCGTCGCGTTGCGGCGAACGTCTTTTGTTGTTTAGTCTGTGTTTACATGTGTTTTGAAATTACCACAAACGCGTTGCGCACGGAACCGCTGACAAGAATAAAAAGATAATATAGAAAAAAAAACACTAAAAGATAACCAAAAGAAAATCAACCAAAAAGTTGTATGATAATGATGTTGTTCGTATGAAACCTGTGGTCAAAAATGAGCAAATGATACTGGGTACCAGTACCGAATTTCCCGAACTGAAAGATCTTAAGTACCAATTCGGTACGACTTTTGGCGTTCCTTGTACCGGTTCGCTACTGATTTTTACCTTCATATACCGGTACCGTAACTGGTATTTTCGGTACCAGTACCAATGTTTTGAAATCACTACAAGCGCGTTGCGCACGGAACCGCTGACAAGAATAAAAAGAAAATATAGAAAAAAACACTAAAAGATAACCAAAAGAAAATCAACCAAAAAAGTTATATGGTAATGATGTTGTTCGTATGAAACCTGTGGTCAGAGAGACGAGCAAATGATACTGGGTACCGGTACCGAATTTCCCGAATCGAAAGATCTTAAGTACCAATTCGGTACGACTTTTACCGGTTTTTACCTTATATACCGGTGCCGTAACTGGTATTTTCGGTACCAGTACTGATTCGATATTGGTTGGCACCGAGCTCATCCCTACCCCTGAAACGGAAAAAAGAAATCATTAAAAGTTGAAGAAAATCAACAAAAAAAAGTTGCACGATACCGTTGTTGTTCGTAAATAAAAACTTAAAAAAATCTATACGAAAACTACAAATCGGACACTATTGAGCGAAAAGTTCAGGGATCCCCCTACTATGCTACGCAGATGTTCATATCATAAAACTTTTGTGAAATTGTTGTATATTTTCTGCGATTTAAAATAATAATATAACTAGGTTATAACCCCGTGTATTACACGGGTTGAATAAATAAATTTTATGTACTAAATAATAAAACAATATATCTTTAAAAACCTTATTTATTGCACGGGTTGAATAAATATAATTTTATATATTAAATAATAAAAAGTTATATCTATAAGAACCATATTGTACGGGTTGAATAATGTAATTTTATATACCAAATAAAAAAGTTATATCTTTAAAATCACGTGTATTACACGGGTTGAATAAATGTGATATTGTTTACCAAATAATAAAATAATACATCTTCAAAAAACCTCATTTATTACACGAGTTGAATAAATGTAATTTTATATACCAAATAATAAAAAAAATTACATCTTTAAAAATATGCGCATTACACGGTTTGAATAAATGTAATTTTGTGTACTAAATAATAAAAAAAAATATATATCCTTAAAAAACCCCGTGTATTGTACGAATTAAATAAATCTAATTTTATATATCAAATAATAAAAAGTTATGTCTTAAAAAACCTCATGTATTACATGGGTCGAGTAAATGTAATTTGTATAGTGAAAATAAGAATATTTAATATATTAATACAAAGTTTGGTTTTCGTGATAAAAATAGATTATTCTGTTGTTGCAAAATCTGTTAACGAAGTCTCAATAAATTTAACCATTTATTTAAAACTCCGTAAATGTATAAATGATAAATAATATTAGTTAATTTTGTTTTAAGTTTCGTAAAATCTATTTGATACCAAACTAAACAAAACGTTCAAATAGAGTAAATTGCCATTTTAGTCCCTGAGTTTTTGTCAAAATTGTCATTTTAGTCCAAATAGTTTTTTTTCTCCTCTGGGTCCCTAACTTTTCCTTTTTCTTGTCATTTTGATCACATTGCCTAACTTAGTCTAAAAATCAGGTTATAATCAGAGGTATATTTGGCATTAAATTATTATGAGGTTTATAAAATTATGTTGTAAACTACCCCTGTTTATCACTACATAACAGTTATGCCAAAAATACCTCTGGTTATAACCAGATTTTTAGACTGAGTTAGACAATGTGATAAAAAATGACAAGAAAATGGAAAAGTCAGGGAACCATAAGAGAAAAAAAAAAAAAACTATTTGGACTAAAATAACAATTTGGACCAAACCTCAGGGACTAAAATGGCAAGTTACTCCGTTCAAATATAATTAATTCAAATAAATAATATTATAAATGAGAATGAGATTAAACTAAATAATAATTATCCATAAGATATTAAACTAATAATATTTAGTAGGAGGGTTATCTATAATTAATTAGAAAAAATTAAACTAAAATAATAATTATTTATAAGAGATTGCCTAATATGATGACAAGTGTCCTCAAAGTGGTTTCTTTTATTATATAGTATAGATATCATAAATAAAAAATAAAAAATTACGTGGGTTGCATTGCATTGTTGCAATGGGCTCTGGCCCACCCAGTCTCTGCCCAAAAACCAAGCAGGCCTGGGTTTTCCGGCCCATTATGTTTCGACAACAAGTGACCAAGTGTTATTGACTTGGTTTCAAGATTCAAAGTGACACCCATCCTGAAAGTCTACAGCTTTAAAGGTAATACAGTTTTAACCCATTTACGTTTTCGGGTTGGGTTTGGTTCAGCCTCCCAAACCATTGTCTTTTAATAAATTTAGGAGTGTAAACGAGCCAAATTACTCGACATAGACAAGAGAAAAGCTCGAAACAAGCCAAACATAAACGAGCTCAAGCCTAAGCTTAAACATAAAAATAAGTTTCACGAGCTTCACTTATCAAGCACGAAAGGCTCACGAGCCTAAGCGGACCCACTATATATATTATTTTTTAAATAACATGTTAAATAAATATTTAAATAAACAAAATAATTATTTATATAACTTTTAAATATTAACTAAATTATATTAAATAAACAGAATATTTATTTATATAACTTTTAAATATTAACTAAACTAGTTTTTTACTATCGTCGCGTTGCGACGAACGTCTTTTGTTGTTTAGTCTGTGTTTACATGTGTTTTGAAATTACCACAAACGCGTTGTGCACGGAACCGCTGACAAGAATAAAAAGATAATATAGAAAAAAAACACTAAAAAATAACCAAAAGAAAATCAACCAAAAAGTTGTATGATAATGATGTTGTTCGTATGAAACCTGTGGTCAAAAATGAGCAAAAGATACTGGGTACCAGTACCGAATTTCCCGAACTGAAAGATCTTAAGTACCAATTCGGTACGACTTATGGCGTTCCTTGTACCGGTTCGCTACTGATTTTTACTTTCATATACCGGTACCGTAACTGGTATTTTCGGTACCAGTACCAATGTTTTGAAATCACTACAAGCGCGTTGCGCACGGAACCGCTGACAAGAATAAAAAGAAAATATAGAAAAAAACACTAAAAGATAACCAAAAGAAAATCAACCAAAAAAGTTATATGGTAATGATGTTCGTATGAAACCTGTGGTCAGAGAGATGAGCAAATGATACTGGGTACCGGTACCGGTACCGAATTTCCCGAATCGAAAGATCTTAAGTACCAATTCGGTACGACTTTTACCGGTTTTTACCTTCATATACCGGTACCGTAACTGGTATTTTCGGTACCAGTACTGATTCGATATTGGTTGGCACCGAGCTCATCCCTACCCCTGAAACGGAAAAAAGAAATCATTAAAAGTTGAAGAAAATCAACAAAAAAAAAAGTTGCACGATACCGTTGTTGTTCGTAAGGTGCCCGTGATCAGGGATAAGCAAATGGTACCGGGTAGCAGTACCGAATTTCTGAACTAAAAGATTTTCAAAATCAATTCGATACCGACTTTTGACTTTTTCTGTACCAGGCTGGGGTCGGTTTTTACCTTCATGTACCGATAACTGTACCGGTATTTTCGATATCAGTATCGGTTGACACAAGCTTATCCCATTTAAAAGTAAAGAAGATAATAAAGTCATTAAAAATGATATATATTATTATAATATTTAAGTTACTATTCATTCAATTCTATTTTTATTATATGTAAATTATATATGTGCGTGTATATGTATATTATGTTAGGAAAAGGAGAAAATGAGAACCGCTAATTTTTTTTCCCTCAAAAATCTAAAAAAATAAGATGTTCTAGCAAAAAGAAAATGTTGCATGCAAAAATTTACATCTGTGTAAAAGAAATTATTGGTGGCCATCGTTTCGTAAACAAAATTTACATTAGACGTAACTACCTACAACAATTTTTTTTATTTTTTTTACACGTGTTTATAACATTTTCATCAACGTTTATGCAAAAAAATGATGGCCAAACCCGCACGGGAAGTAGAAGTTCTCATAGTTCTCACAACTCGTGATGGTTCCTAATTGAACCGAATCCTATTATGTTATTATGTCATATATAAATTTATAAAAAAGTTAATAATTATAACTGAAATAATTAATTAATAACTAACTAACTAGCCGAGCTCAAGCTTTTAAAACAAACTCGAACCTAGCCAACTCTTTCACAAGTTAAACGAGCTTGACCTCGAGCCTAGTCGAGCCCGAGCTTGGCTCTTCTGAACCCCTTATATTTTATATCTCATGTGATTCCAATAATAAGAATAACTCAACTGCAATATAGCATATTATAGTACCTAATCATATAATCATTTCCATCACTAAAGTTAGAAAAAAAACCATTCCATCATCCTGTGTGCATTATGAATCCAAAGACCAAACATTCACCTACAAGAACAATCGACATCCAAGAGACCAATGATCATTACCAACAAGCTTCACCTGATAACCGTCTTCGGTGAAATACGCGTCTCTACGCTCCCGGTTACGGTTAATAACGTTTCGTGGCACGCTCAACAGCTCCAACGGTTGAAATATATCACTCCCATCACCTCCGTCTGCTTGATCTAAACAAACTAAACCCTTTAAATCACAGCCCAGATCCATAACATTATGTTTATAACTCGGGTGGTTGTCAACGAGCCACACGGGGTTACCCACACGTCGGTTATTACCTCCAAAACCAACAATCTGTTCTTGTATAACACGACATCTTCGGACTATGAACCCATTTGGTGACTCGTTAGACAGATCGCAACCTGCATGAGTTAGTGCAATGATGCAACTCTGCCACACCGAAGAACCAAGTGAGCTCGTGATCAACTTCAAAAGGTGTGAATCGTTAACGTCGAGCGTGTCTAATCTATCAACATACAGCACAACATTCGGGGCATGTTTCCGTGTGAATCTTTTTATAGACTTCAAAACTTTTTGGTTATATGGTTGGTCAAGGTAGGAACTTTTGAGGCCCGGTGTGTCGATCACTCGAAGCTGGATCCCGTCTACATTCCCGGTAATTTCTTGTATGGTGGCTGTACCAGGGTCAAACGCGTTTGTGACTGTTTTGTTTTCACCGAAAATGGAATTTATCGTTGCGCTTTTACCTACACCAGTCTTTCCGATAGCTAAAATGGTCAAAGCAAAGTCAAAGTTATAGTTACCGCCTTCTCGGTTGACTCCCGTGGTCAACTGTTCGTTGAAGGCAAGCCTTAAGAACTTTGTCCGTATCCGTTGCATTTTCTTTAGTGGTTCTTCATCGGTTTTGCTTACAACTTGTTCGCTTTCTTTGATGGTTTTGATTTTAATCTCACTGTCTGAATTTGAAAAATTTTGTTCATCTCGTTCCGACTGTTTCACAACCTCAGTCAAACGCTCAACTTTACATCCCTCGTTTGCTATCGATTCAGTTGATACATAACTCAAGTTTTTAATTTCACTGTCTGAATTTAAAGCAACCTGTGCACCGATTCGTTCTGAATCAACGTTCGGTTCATCTAATTCTGAAAGTTTCTCTCTGATAGTTTCAATCTGTTTGTCGATTCTTTCCAAAAAGCTCAATACATCCGCCTCAGTTGAAACATAATTTAAATTTTCAATCTCACTGCCCGAACTTGAAACAATCTGTACACCGATTCTTTCCGAATCAACGCTCAGTTCATCAGCTTCAGAAAGTTTTCTTTCGCTTTCAATCTTGTTGTTTGAACTCGAGACGGTCAATGCATCGATTCTTTGAAAATCGAAGCTCGATGCATCCGACTCAGATAGCTCCACAACCTCATTCAAACACTTAACTTTACATACCTCATTTTCAACCGATTCAGTTGAAACATAGTCTAAATTTTCAATCTCGCTATCTGCATTTGAAACAATCCGCGCATCGATTCTTTCCGAATCAAAGCTCAGTTCATACGATTCTGATAGTTTCGTTTCAATCTCATTGTATGAACTCGAAACAGTCAAATTATCGACTCTTTCCAAATCAAAGCTCGTTGCATCCGACTCAGAAATCTTCAGAACCTCATCCAAACACTCAACTTTACACCCCTCATTTTCAACCGATTCAGTTGAAACGGAATTCAAATTTTCAACTTCAATCACATCATCACCAGAAAACACACCCTCAACATGCAACTCATCACCCCCTTCATCACTAATAAAGCTTCTAACTTTAGGTGGCATAGTAACCTTCTGCACAATCCCATCATCCCACCGGCCACCGCCAACCAAATCACCATCACTGTCACCGTCTCCAGTCAATGGCGCTATCGGCACACTCAACTTAACACCAAAAGGTCCAAAATCAGCACTACTACTTTGTTCACATGGGATTTTGACAAAAGGCCTAAAATCACTAAAATGTTCATCTGGGTATCTCACAAAAGGCCTAATAAATAAAGACTCTTCAACATGGGACCTTTCAATCACAAAATTTTCATCTGGGTATGCAACAAAATCACTACTTTCTTCTTCAAGAATGCTAGTATGTTCATCACCATAGCTACTAACATCAATACTACTACTACTGCTGTTAAAACTACTGGTTCTTGAATAAATATGATTATTATTAAGGGATACACAAAACTCAGAATCTGAATCAATAGTAAGGGGAGCTCTAATGGGTATGGAATAACCTGGTAATGGAGGTTCTTGTGGTGAATCTGCATCCATGGCGATTGGTAGTTGAAAAGATTAGAATTTGGTTGGAGGGTTATGTTTGTAATGTAATGATTTAGGGTTTTGGATTCGGGGTTGTTGGTGTTTTTGAGGATTTATGTTTTGTCTTGTTTGGATGACGAGAAAGGGGTATAGTTTATGGTTGAGGAATCTACACAAGTTCAAATAAAAAACAGTACAACTAGAGGGAGTAAATTGTCATTTTAGTCCATAAACTTTAACTAAAATTACCAGTTTAGTTTAAATAGTTTTTTTCATATAATTTTATTCCAAACTAGATTATTACCCCGTGTATTACACGGGTTGAAAAAAATGTTATTTTACATACTAAATAATAAAACAATATATCTTTAAAAACCTCATTAATTATTACACGAGTTGAATAAATGTAATTTTATATATTAAATAATAAAAAATATTATATTTTTAAGAACCTTGTGTATTGTAATTTATATACCAAATAATAAAAAAGTTAAATCTTTAAAAACTCTATGTATTACACGAGTTGAATAAATGTAATTTTAGATTAATAGTATATTAAATAAATATAATTTTGGATTAATGGTGTATTAAATAAATATAATTTTGGATAAAGTCTTATATATAGATTTTAAGTAATCTATATATTTGATAAATAATAAAAATACTAATAATAGTAAAAAATCTAATTTATATACTAAATAATAAATATAAAAGAAAGGCGGAAAACCCCAAAAATAGATGTCTCCAATGAATGACACGTGGCACATATTGGTTTCTTTAATTATATGGTATAGATATAGATATAGATGTTCACATCATCGGTTGTTTCAATCGATAACATAATTTGTTTTCATATCATGGATCCATAACCAACGCTACAAATGTGACAAACACTACAAAAAGGGAGGTGGGTATGAAATACCGAGTATAAAGTTAACCGAATAGACTATAAAGAAAATTGAACTAAAGTAGAGTATATGGTCTAAATATGGAGTAAAGTGAAATAACGAAGTAAAGTGTGCATGGTCTAAATATGGAATAGTGAAATAAGTCATTTTATACTTAAGATTTATGAATATATAAAACTCACTGAAATTAAACTAATAATATTTATTCATAAGATATTAAACTAATAATATTTAGTAGGGGGGTTATCTATAAATATATTAAACTAAATAATATTTAGTAGGATGATTATCTATAATTAACTAAAAAAAGATTAAACTAAAATAAGAATTATCTGTAAAAGATGGCCTAATCTAATGACAAGTGTCCCTAAAGTGGTTTCTTTTATTATATAGTATAGATAGTTTTTCTCCTGCCATTTTAGTCCCTTAATTTTATAATTTTTTGTCATTTACATCTACCACCACTCACCCTATCACAACCTTCTATCATCGCCACCACCTGTCTGCACCGTCACCACCCACCCTACCACTATCACCACCCATCATTTCCACCACCACCGGCCACTTTTACGCGACCCACGTCATCAACCAACATCACCGCCATCATCTTCACTGTAAACCGGCACACCACCATCCCCATACCATCGCACTTGCAAAAAGAGAAAGAAAAATGTGGTTTGACCAAAATTCACCTAAGTTAACTAAATTTTTTGAATTAAGTTAGTAGGTTTGATGAAAATGGCAAAAAATGACAAAAGTCATGGACTAAAATGGCAGGAAAAAAAACTATTTGGAAAAAATGACATGAAAAAAACTATTTAGACTAAAGTGACAATGAGACGCTAAAATATTTTGTGTCGGTGTATAATGAACTTGATACTAGTTCGTCCCGCCCAAAGAAGAAGATGGTAGACCGTGATCGTATACGTGCCAACGAAGTGTTAATGAACGATTATTTTGTAGATAATCCGCTCTACAATGCCGAAACGTTTAGAGATCGGTTTCGTTTACCAAAAGAATTATTTTTAAAGATTGTTGGAGACATCGAAGCAAGCGAGGAATGGTTTCAAGAAGGTTACGATGCGAGGGGCAAAGCAAGTTTCACGGCGATACAAAAATGCACGTCCGCCATTCGCCAACTAGCGACAGGTAACCCTCCCGATCAATTTGATGAATACCTAGCTATGGCATCCAGAACTTTCCATGAATGTCTGCAATTTTTTTGCAACGCGGTCATTAAGTTGTTGTATGGTAAAGAGTTTTTACGTAAACCGACGAGCCACGACATCTCACGTATTTACGCCGCACATGAGGCTAGATGGCATTTTCCAGGTATGCTCGGTAGCATCGATTGTACATATATCGAGTGGAATAATTGTCCAAAAGAGTTGCGAGGGGCGTATGTTAGGGGTGACATCAAAAGACCAACCATCATACTAGAAGCGGTGGCGTCGAATGATTTATGGATTTGGCATTCATATTTCGGTGTTCCAGGTTTAAACAATGACATCAATGTGTTGCACACGTCGCCGTTGTTTCAAACCGTAACGGATGGTACCACACCATTTTGTCTATTCTATGTTAACGGACGATATTACAGACGAGGCTTATTTCTTGTGGATGGTATCTACCCATCATGGTCTGTTTTTGTGAAAGCTCCTTCATTTCATGTCGAGGCTAAAGAAATCGTGTTCAAAAAATTGCAAGAATCGGCAAGAAAAGATGTTGAGAGCGCTTTTGGTGTTTTAAAGGGTAGATGGGGTATACTACACCGACCGGTCCATGCGATGAACAAGAAAGCCATACATAGCATAGTATATGCATGTATCATACTGCACAATATGATAATAAAAGAAGACGGACGTGCAATATCTTCGGATTGGGTGCCGGATCCTCCTACACAAGTTCAAGTTCCACAAAATATCCAACAAGACTTGCGTGATGAAGAAACTCACTTTCGGTTAAGATACGATTTAATCGAACTTGTAGGTTCTTTAGGTTTGGAGTTTCATGAGTCGGACGAGGAGTAGAGTTTTTTTAGTATTTTTTTTTTAAATTGTAGCCTAATATATTTCTAGTATGTTAAATTGAACCAGTATGTTTTAATTTTAATGAAATTTATAATTTTAGTGTTTTATTATTAATTTCTAATTAAAAAAAAAATTTAAAAATTTGTGAGTGATGGAATTCCATCACTAGTGATGACCACCGCCAGTGAAAAATGTTTGTGAGTGATAGAACAGTGGTTGCTGACATGGTGGAAAAATGCCTCCGTTTTTTTTTTTTTTTTTTTTTCGTTCAAAAAAAAATTATAGAAAAATGTCACGTCACATCTCGTGAGTCCAACAACCGGTAACCGAAGAATCCGGTAGCTACCAACGTCAAAGAAAGAGTGCAGTTAACCATATCCTATCCACCACTAACAACAAATGGGACTATCACCTGTTGTTTCTGTATCTCCGGCCACCTTCACCGGACCTACCAACTTTCTTCATTTTTCTTCACGTTTCAAACCTTCAATTTCCTTCTTTACAAACCCTAGTTTCGCATCCAAACACATCTCTTCTTCGTTATCATCGATGGCCTCCATAACTCTCACAGTTCACGCTTCTTCCTCCTCCACTGGTACGTTCTTATTCATCCGATTTTTTGTTGATGAACAATTGGAGGAATCTTAATCTGATTGACATGTTGTACGTATATTTTACTTGTTGTTGAATTGTTACGTGATTTACAAGCAATGTGATTGATTTTGAGAATTGAGAGAGAGAATCCTGTTTTAGGAACAGTTGTTGTTTATAATAATTGAGTTAATGATTACTTGTTAGGTTTTTGGTCAAACATACGGTATCGGTATCAATTACCTTAGGGTTTGTATTATAGAGGTGAGAAAAACCGGACTATAACTGAAAACAGAACCACCGTTAACTGAAAAAATTAACACAAACAAAACCGATCAGTGATCACTTATAGTTAAGTGAATTTGATTAACCGACCATTCGGTTATGGTTACGGTTAATGTGTCTTCGTTAACTGAAACAGAACCGGATCTTTACCTTATAAACAACCACTCGCTTTGTCCCCACACCGATGTGGGACAAAGTATTTACCACCTTTTGAGACTTTTATTCACACACCCAAAACTTACAACATACAAGTCCTAAACTTTTGCTACTAACTATTAGCTCCATGATCTTAAATGGCATGTATAATAGTTTTTTTAATTATATTTGTGGAATCTTATTTATTTTCAAAGCATAACATATTTTTATATTTTTTTTCTCTATGTGCGCTTTTCTTAAAAAAGCCCACGCTTTTTTTGCGCCTTGCGCCTAGGCTCCGGGCGAGGCCGATGCGCCTCGCCTGCGCCTTGCGTCTTTGACAACATAGTGTTACACTATACTACAATAGTTCTATCTGGAAATTGGAGAATAGTTAGCTGCTTTGAGATGCCTTTTAAGAGCTTTTTGTATCATCATATATATAACATATGTAGTCTTTTATGTGCTCATTGATTTTACTTTTCAATACTGTTGATACTCACTTTATATTCTGTACAACCCTCGTGATACTGAAGGTGCTGCAAATCAACAAGTAGATAGTTCAAATCCTGCCAATGTTGGAGCAACGGATCTGCTGATTGTTGGCCCAGGTGTTCTTGGTCGCTTAGTTGCAGAAAATTGGCGGAAGGTAAGATAACTTTTTTTAAAAGTTTACTGTACAACCTGTTACAATTCTTTAATTCACGTTTTGTTATTGAATTAGATTCTGTTTTTTTTTTTTTATATTTTTTTCTTAAAGAACTTGAAAAGTAGCTCATGCTGCCATTCTGCTGGCAGGAATACCCAGGATGCCAAATTACCGGGGAGACCGTTACTACCGACCACCATGACGACCTTATTAAAATGGGTATTAATCCAACGTTAAAGGGAGTTAAACGGGAACATAAATTCCCTTATGTCATTTACTGTGCACCACCTTCTAGAAGCTCAGACTATGCTGGTGATGTCGGGTAATCATACATCAAATCCTTCTAGAAGATTTAAATTGATCATGCAGTCTTTCTTTCTTGTATGTAATGAACTCTGTTTTTTATACTTACTTAAATTCAACTAATTTCCATTTATTATTTGACAAACAGAGAAGCTGCATCAATGTGGAACGGTGAAGGTTCTTTCCTGTTTACATCAAGCTCAGCACCGTATGATCGATATGACAATGGAGACTGCAATGAGGTGTTGCATCTAGCATAAATCATTTTGCTTTTGATATTAGTAGAGTAAAATGCCATTTTCGTCCCTAAGGTTTGGCCAGTTTTGCGACTTTCATCCAAAGGTTTATTTTTCCGCATCTAGATCCAAAAGGTTTGAAATTCTTGCCATTTTCATCCAGCTCGTTAACTCCGTCCATTTTTCACCTTTAAGTCAGGGGTATTTTCGTCTTTTTTGTTAACTTAAAAGACAATTCAGTCTTTTTCACTTCATGTACAAGTATTCAAAATACCATTACTAAATAAAAAAGACGAAGATACCCCTGATTTAACGGAGAAAAATGGATGGAGGTAACGAGCCGGATGAAAATGCAAGATTTCAAACCTTTTGGATCCAGATGCGGAAAAACAAACCTTTAGACGAAAGTCGCAAAACTGACCAAACCTTAGGGACAAAAATGGCATTTTACTCATATTAGTATTGTTATCTTATAGTGTATATAAATACTTTAGTCTATATCATCGTGCTTTTTTATTGCTTTCTTCTTGATTGGGCATGCAGGACAGTCCAGTGGTACCAATCGGGAAGAGTCCGAGGACCGATATTCTATTAAAAGCGGAGAAGAAAGTTCTGGAAGCCGGTGGTTGTGTTGTTAGGTTGGCGGGACTCTACATATCCTTTTTGTGCCATTTGAATTTTCGTACATTTTCATATTTCCAAAGTGCATATAAATATCTTTATTAGTATTCAATCCTTAATTCATTTAGCACAAATTAGATAGAGGAATGCATCTCTATTACTTAAAACAAGGAACTATTGAAGCTAATCCTCATCACCTCGTTAATCTCATTCATTATGAGGTGATCTCACCTTTGAACTTGAATTGGTTTAAGTTTTCTTTTTGGGATCTTATTATATGTTCGTATTATTTGATGAATCGGTTTGCGACCATACAGGATGCTGCCTCTCTCTGTGTTGCAATTTTGAAAAAGAAACTATGTGGTCGGCTTTTTTTAGGATGCGATAATCATCCTGTATCCAGGTTTGTTCTAAACAAAACGTGTCAAAACAGGAAGTGAAACGAGACATTTTTGTGCAGGTGAAATGAACCTAGTTGGTTTGGTTGACAGTTGACCCTCAAATGCCTTTTTGTCCAGTTTCATTTTTTTAATAAATAGTTAATGCTATGATGAAAATTATGAAATCAACATAATTATTATGATAGTATAATCTTTTGAATAAAAAATTAAGGAGGTTGTATGCATAATAAAATGGTTTTGGGCGACTTGCACCTGTTTGACCGTTCCTCTTTTAGCTAAATTATTAGTTGACCCGTTTGAGATATAAGCACAACCCAAATCGACACATTTATAAGTAAACAAGTTGAAATTGATACCTTTATTGGAATTTATCTAAATCAAATAAAAATTGATTTCAGACAAGAAGTGATGGACTTGGTTGCCAAGAGTGGGAAATTTGATAACACGTTCGTGGGGTTTACAGGTAAGTTAACATAACTCAAGATTCAATTTCGCGATATCTCACTTGCATATATTTTGAGCAATCACATACTGAGGTTTCATAACTACAATTATATTTTCTTCACTCGGTTGTCTCACAATTTATTGAAGAAATAATCTTTCTTTTGTGGTATCTGTGAGAACCCGTTAGGGGCTTAAATCTAGTTTGCATGATTAATAAACAGTTGGCATGAATGCTTTAAATTCTCATAAACGTTATGCGTGTGCAGGCACGGATGGTGTTTTGGGTAAGAAATTGAACTCGAAAACACGGGAGGAGATAGGATGGGAACCAAAATATAAAAGCTTTGCTCATTGTCTTGGGGTAGCCGAGTAACCATGAAGTTGCTCTCTTTTGATGTGAATGGTTAGATACTTGAATAAGATGATGAAAAGGGGAGAATTTAAGAAACAAATGTCTATTCTTCAAATGATTTGTTTGCTTGCGGGTGACCGTTGTATAGAAGAATCATTGTGGTTAACATGGTGTGTATACAATTCTTCTGAGATACTAGATTGTGCTTTGTTTTGAGGAAATGTTCTTATAACAATTTATCCACCCCTTGTTCACCTAACAATGTGCTCTCATCAACGCTCCACAGTTTGTGCTCTAACATAAGTAAGCTGCTATAAGAGAAGTAAAGTTTTTGGTGTGTAAAATAAATTCTTGTTACTATATATGATAAGTGTCTTAAAAAAAATCTCTTTGAATAGACATGAGTCACAATGGTCTGTTGGTATTTGTTAGCCTACCATTCCTTTCAATTTAACTGCAACCCTCAATATGTGCATCTAATCTAAAAATGGTGTGTTCCATGAAATCAACCGGCACGGCCATCGGATGGAACCATACAGGCCGTTGTGAGTCTTTGAACCAACTAAATTATGGCGAATGAGGCACTACAAGTTGGCTGACAAGTTATCTAGATAAGATAAGATATGTATGCAAGTGGCCAAGTAGTTGCGTTTGTGTAATATATCATGTATATTACAAATTCACAAAAAAAACAAGTTAATAAGAAAGATGTATATTTTCTATGCTTATCATTTGACCCCGGTCGGTCGTGTTCTCCTTTTTATTTGAGTTCTTTGTTCATTTTGTGTGTCCCTTCTCTCTCTCAAGATGCACAAACATGCATTGTTGATGCTCGAAGAGCATATACATTGAGCCGAAGGCCAAGGACAACATCTGACTTTTCCATCAGCCCACACCTACCGGTATTCAGTGGGGTGTTTCAGATGCATAGCCGAAGATTGAGGTTGTAGCTTCCACAACAAACATATTAAAGATATGACGCGCTCGAACTTACCTATATGCGATACGATGTCATGTACCAGTTACGGAAAAAGGTCTTGTAGACGAGTAAAAACAGATATGGATCAGTTTACGACATGATTGTACACACTCGATAAAATGTTTATTTAATGATTTTCTCTCATATCAAATATTAATCTCTATTTCAGTGAAAACAGATTAAGAATGGTTTTCTTAAAGAGTAAACCACTATTACATGAACATAACACACAAGGCAAAAGGCCATCTTCATCAGCATGATGGTCTCTCTACACACAAGCAAAAACTTTCTACTGAGATGCAACAAGTTTGACCATGGTCAACGCATCAATGGCTGCCAAATTCAACTGGCAAAAGTTTTGCCACTTATCTTCTTCTTCATTCTCCCCATCCTCCATAACCGCCTTGTAAACCAACAACACCATTCCTCGAGCCGCCTCTCTCGCTTCAGGAAGCCTATCTTTCAACAACTCAGCCGACGTTTGCACCAATGAAACAAGCCCGTATTCTCTCATCTCACCCGTCTCCTAAAAAAAACACGAGAGGGTAATTCGGTAATTTCATCTTTAAAAAACACAAATATTAACCAAAACAGGGTGATTTTGCAATATGCATACCATTTTAGAGACACATTGAGAGATCGAAACAGCAGCTTTGGCCCTAACTCTCATATTTGCATGCTTAACATACACCTTGAGCTTGTGAAGCAAAGGGATTGGTGTTGTGGACACAACCATTGTGTTAAGTGTTCTCTCTGCTTCTTCACACACAAACTTCTTATCTTGAGAAGCTTTGAGTAGCAGTTGCAGCATCTATATGGGGGGGGGGGGGGGGGGGGGGGGGGGGGGGTTAGGGGTTTAATTTCATCAAGTTTATGCAAACACAAGTAAATAATATACCATTTGGTCAACAGCATCATTAGGGGTAGAGGACTCAAGCAGCTTATCACCAAAGGATTTGAAAAGATCAGAAGCAGCCATGATTGCAGTCTTGCATAAAGCACTTCTTGGATTCTTCATTGATTTCACTAAAACCATCACAACCTTTTCCCTGTATAAGTTACAGCCCATATATTATATTATTAATAAACCACATAATTCTTCAGACCAACATCATACATAAAAGAATCGGTTTTGTTTACGTACAAGATCGGTAGCAGGAGCTCAGAGTGGAACAATGCCAGCCGCCTCACATCGTTCAACGAATCGCAAATCTTTAGCCAGTCCTTTGACTCCAGTCCTTCCATTAGACTCTGAGTTCCCAAAAATCATAAAATTTAACTCCAGTCCTTCCATTAGACTCAGAATATATAAAAAAGTATAAATCCCCCAAAGTGGAGCAAGAATCATGATAAACATGTGTTATTTCAAGAAACCATGATCATAAAAGGGTTTGGATTTTCAGATGAAATAATAATAAAAATACATAAAAATCAGATTTTTTTTTAATCAGAATACATGAAAAGAAAGAATCTCCCAAAGTTGAACAAGAATCTTGATAAACATGTGCTATTTCAAGAAACCAAGACATATGTTTACCTCAAACTTAACTTCAAGATCAGAAAAAAAGGTCCAAGATTTTCAGATGATAAAATCAAAATACACAAAATCACAAATGGGTAATGAAGAAATCATTCGAAAGTCATCAGTTCCAAAAAAAACCCTAATTAGGGTTCCTGAAAAAGATCTACTTTCTTGAAAATCATAGACTCATTTTTAGGGTTTAGATTACAATTTCAGATGAGATAATAATCAAAATGCACAAAATCACAAATGGGTAATGAAAATATCACACAAAAGTTTTCAATTCCAAAAATTCCCAAACAGGGTTCCTGAAAAAAGATCTACTTTCTTGAAAATCACAGACACGTTTTTAGGGTTTACGGTTTAGGGTTTAAACTACGATTTCATAACAGAAACAACCAAAACACATAAAAACCCAAATGGGTATTGAAACAAGCATATTTACCTTGAACTTAACATCCGGATCGGAAACGGGTTTAAGATTTTCAGATGAGATATAATCAATAGCATCAACAGCAGCAGGAGCAACAACAGCAGGATCCAAAGGGAGTTTGTTCTCATCATTAACTTTTGAAACAGCAGGCTGTTTAGGTATCGAATTCACAACTTTAACGACGGTCTTTTTGGGGCGTTCGGGGGACAAGGGCAGGGTGTTATCGAGAGATCGAAGAGCCATTGATGAAATGGGGGCAGAAAGATTGTGAATCTTGGAAACCGGAATTAAGGTTTTGGTTGAAGAAGTTGAGTTGAGTTGAGTTGAAAATGGTGGAAAGATGAGATTTTGATGGTGGAAAATGGCGGGCAAATGGTTTTTAAATTTGAAATGAAAATTTTGTAACGGTCGTATTTTCTGACTTTTTGAATTCAATTGAGTGGAGTCTTGTGGGCCGGCCCACGTTTTTTCATAAAGGTTTGATTTTTGAATAAATATAAAGATTTCGTACATGGCCACATGGGGTTTAGTTTAAAAGTTTTTTATTTTATTTTTATTTATCTGATTTATAAGGAAAGATCACAATCTCAGTTGAAAATCGTTTTTTTTTTTCAAAATCTAACCGTTTAAAAGGACATTTGTTTACGTCTATTCTTACAAAATATATATTTTTTTTGGTTATTGGATTTTATCACCCCAAACTATTGGCTATTGGCCGCTGCCACCCCCAATTATCACTTTGACGTCCGCCACCCTCAACTTAACACTTAGTGTGTTCTGTCACCACGTCGTTAACTGATCACTAACTTTTGATCATGTTACCATACATTTGGGGTGTCCTAAGATCCATAAAACCTTCCTAAGATCCCTATGACACCCCCCAAAAGTACAGGAACGAGATCTAAAGTTAGTGATCAGTTAACGATGTGGTGACAGAACACACTAAGTGTTAAGTTGGGGGTGACGGACGTCAAAGTGATAGTTGGGGGTGGCAGCGGCCAATAGCCAATAGTTTGGGGTGATAAAATCCAATAACCCATAATTTTTTTAATGTTGTCTATTCTTACAAAATATATTTTTTTTTAATGCAGACCCATTTTCAGTTTTGAAAAGGTGGGGTCTATTCGCACACGCCCTCAGTCTATTTAAACACTCCAAAGCGCCCCGCTTTGGCCTAAGCTCGGCGCTTTGGTTTTTTTTTTTTTTTCCAAAGCGCCTCGCTTTGGCCTAAGTTCGGCGCTTTGGTTTTTTTTTTTTTTTTTACATTTTGGGCGTATTTTTGACTGGTCTACGTTTAAGTTCAAATTTTACATTTTTGGTCCAAATTTTACAATATTTAATTTGTTTGTGCACATATATCTAAAGGTGAAGTCCCATCTCAATATTTAAAATTGATGATCTCATTGGGTGGTTATTTTGATTGATTAAGTTTGAAGAATTGAAGCTCACTGTGGAAACCGATGAACTCTCTCTCTATCTCTCTAGTAATGGTGCATTTTGTGCCTCAAAAAAAGATAAAGTATATTGGAAAAATAAAAATATAAGAAAGTTGTTGATAAAGCAAATGTGCCTTACATCATAAAGTTTATATTGGAAAAATAAAAATATCAGAAAGTTGTTGAAAAAGCAACTGTGCCTTACAATCTCGGGCCCCACAATTCTTGAAAGAACCCATCAAGGAAGAAGGAAGCATCAGGAGAGTCAATGGTCTTTAAAGTTGGTTGTAGAAGGGGCTAAATGTAAAGTATTTGAAAGGAAGGGGACTTAAATTAAAATTTTTATGGAAATAATGGTCAATGTCAGAGGGGTTAGACAAGTCCACACTCCACAGCTAAGTCTGAAACCACCAGATCTGTCAGCATCAAAAAACCCCCGTGCGTTACCCTATTTACTGTCTGTCACACCCCAAATTTCCACGTATTACCGGTGGGCCCGGTAGGGGAGTATCGTGACGTGGTTGGTAACATCATAGTCAAACAACACAATATAGAAATGCACAGCGGAAGCAAAAGGATAAATATATTATAATCCGAAATAATGTATCATCACATTATTACAACGGAAGTAAGGGATCCACAGGCGGATCGAAGATAAATATATTCAGGATTTTTATCATGAATCCTAATTTATAAGTTAGTAATAGCACAAATGGCCTAGTCGTGTAGACAAGTTTAATTTATAAGCCATGATTTCAGAGAATCAAAGCATGAAGGTACACTGGCACAACAGACCTAGTCACAAGGACATTTATAAATTATAAGCTATGATTTCAGAGAATCAAAGCATAAAGGTTTGAACCTAGTTCATTACCTTTATCTGACAGGGAATCATCGCTACCACTGTCTTTTGGCTCATATGGAAATGAGCAGGGCCTGTAGGCGCTATATTACCACGTATGGTCAAAATATGATCATCTCAAGTGATGATCTAAACCCATGATTCAGAGATCATTATATTGGGTTAGGAATCTTTTGAAGAATCAATTAATAAGAATGACGTGTGTGATTTTAATGAATCACGTCTGTCAGGAGTGTTAACATATTTACAAATGTTAACAGGGATTCGAATCTTTTAAACAGGTCTTACCATCATGGCCCGGCCTTAAAATGACCCGAAGGCTAGGTTTCACTCTTAAGATTCTTATTAATATTTAACGCAGAACAATCCTAAATTGAGGTGTTAAATATGGATCTGAATCTAATTGTGGAACTACCGTCTTGGCCTTGTCTTAATGTGACACATGGCTAGGTCTTGTCCTTTTTAGATTTTGCCATTTTATATAAAGGTAGATCTTATAAAAGGAATGTCTGAATGAAAATTTAAAGTTAATTATTCCACTATAAAATTAAAAATACAGATGTGCCCTAGACGGGACTTGAAAGGAATAATGTTGTCCTTGAGGAACTGAAAAGTAATTATGTCCTTAGAAGGACTATTAAGGAAACGATTTTTAGCAAAAGGAGTTTCTTCTTCATTTTATTTCTGAATGCCTTCTCCTTGGTTGCATGTTTCGTCCTAGCCGCTGTACGAAGGTCAGCAAATCAAGGCTCCTGGTGTGGAGAGTTATTATTACGGCTTCTTCGCTTGGCGACGTATCCAGAATATAAAAATTTTTGGAAGCAGAAATTCCAGATAAGGATTAAGAATATTCCTATGTTAAGTCTAGACTCAGAAGGTCAAGGAATGTGCTAATGTGTCATTGAGATTAAACACAAAACGCTAGTGTTTAATTCACTCAATGTTGGCTCTGATACCAACCTGTCACACCCCAAATTTCCACGTATTACCGGTGGGCCCGGTAGGGGAGTATCGTGACGTGGTTGGTAACATCATAGTCAAACAACACAATATATAAATGCACAGCGGAAGCAAAAGGATAAATATATTATAATCCGAAATAATGTATCATCACATTATTACAACGAAAGTAAGGGATCCACAGGCGGATCGAAGATAAAATAACACTGTTCAACAGACTTTAGGCATCTAAGCTTTCGAGACTCTTTATTGATGCTAGGAGTAGCCAGCCAATTCCGATTAGTACCTGCACTTAACCTTTTCGGGAAAATACGTCAGTTTACACTGGTAAATACAATCAACCGACTCATTTGAAAAGGTTTTTTTAAAAATGATTGATTTGAATGCACATGGCACAAATAATATTTTATAACTTGGGTTACTTATTTAAATATATAAACTTGTAAGGATTTACATGTTCCTTATGCGTTCAGTAGCCCGGATCGAGCCGGGTTAAAGATTAATGGACACACCACTTTAATTATGAGACACTGAGAGGTATACGCCTACACCTGTGTGCTAAGGTCGTGGCCATTTCGTAAAATGATGTCAGGGATATCCGGGACAACGGTCATTAACCCCCCAAAGGCTTAAAGCAAACAAAACAAGTTAAACGAGACATCTCAATACTTTAATCATCATTCAATTAAAGATTCAATGCTCGACCAAGTGGTATTTTATATACCGTACCCCAAGCCCGTATAGGGAAAATAAGTTAAAAGTATTTACCTGAGCTAAATATAAATTCAATCCCAGCCGTATCAAATCAGCAAGTACATATAGCTTTTACTGGGCTCCTAAATCTGGAACGAAGGTTTTTAATAACCTATTAGAATCCTAACGGGTCTTTGAATTAAGCCTTGACTTAGACCGATTAGTTTTTCAAAAGGAAGATACGGTTCAAACGTATGATAAGGCGAAGACCGGAATAGAATGTGATTTAGACCCGACAAGTTCGGAGACTTGTATAATATGGGTATATCATACACATTCTGGATTTTGAGATAAAACCGATAAGGTTTGACCCGTTTCGGCTAATTTATGTAAACTAGTTACATAACCCGAACCGAACGCGTATGAAGCGTAACGGGTAACCATAAGAGTCCTAAATAGGTTTCCTAAGTTAACATGCCTTAAATATGTTGTGATATCAGTAGGATACCTTCCGTTATGCCCAAAACGAGTTTAATCGCATTTTAAGCCCCGTAGGGGTATTTTGGTCATTTTAAAGATTATAAAAGGAATTAATTTATCTTCTGTGATCCGGGTCTGATTAAATCAGTAAAATGGTTTATTTTAACAGGTTATAACATTTGGTTATAAGTCTTATATGCCAAAATAGTTTCAAACCCAAACTATGCGTATAATACGCGTATAAAGCCGTTTTAAGCGACGTACAGGTTAAAATAGGATTCTATGTTTTCTGATCATTTAAACAGGCTCAAAACACTTCATTTATTATTTAAAATCAGTAGCAATTGGATTTGTATCAAAAGAACTTGTAAAACTCATTTTATACCCGAAAAGGGCATATTCGGTATTTACCTAATTAAGGCGATAAACCTAGTTTATAATCAGTTTAAAAATAATTAAAAATCTTCAAAAATCCTAAAATATTATTTAACATCAGTGGGTAAAAGGTTTGGTGTCAAAAATTTGGTTTAGATAGGCTTTATGCTAATGACGTCGTTTAATTAATAAAAGTGTTTATAATTACGTCATTAAGCATAACTCCTAATCTAGACTTCCGATTGATGTGAAATTTTGCAGACGTGTTCAATAATCAGTAACTAAGATTATTGTACTTTCATATTTCTAAAAATCTCGTTTTATGGCTATAAGGGTATTATGGTCATTATTTAGGCAATTAACGGAACCGTCGGACAATCGAGGTTTCAAGTGGTATAAACGCAGAGGGTTATACCAACATGTAACTAGGTCCTAATGGAACTTTAAGGCATGTCTAAACCTATATAAATCGGGTCAGAACTGAGGTCAAAGCAAAAGTCAAACTTTTGCGTCTCTCGGTTCCGAATCGGTTCAAAACATAAAGTTGTCGAATCAAACAAGCTTAGACAAGTTATTATACTTATTTTCAAGTTGTATGACTGATAAAACAGGTTACACGCCTTCCGTATTGTTAAATATGCGATTAAGGTTTCTGTTGACTTTTTCGGACAACCTTTGACTCGACAAACGACCTAGTTAGGATTCGAATCAGTGAGTGCCCTTTTAGGGGTTTATTAACCATATAAATACCAACTTATAACAACTTTCGATTCGACAATACTCTGGACCGATTGTGATTTATCGATAAATCAAACCGTAGTTACGACGGTTTGATTTCTAGGCTATATACTAAGCATAACTGAATTTAGAAGGGTTAGGCATACTTACACACGACTAATGGATGATTTGGAATGCTTGTGACCTGCTTGAATGCTCCAGAAATGCCCAGAAATGAAGTGTGGTTGAATGTTGCACATAATGGCCATAAATATCAACTTTGATCTTTCTTAGATGGTTGACAAAGAAGTCTAGGAGTGTTATCAGATGTTAAGCATGTGTCCCTAAGCCTAAAAACCATTTTAGGAAGCCCATTGTATTGCCAAAGGTCGATCTAAGTCGGTTAAGGGACTGAAACAGGCACCTGTCAACGTTTTCTGGTTCTGGCAGTCTCAGGCGGCCCGCGTGGGATATGCACATATGGGAGGCGGGCCGCGTGGCCCATCTGATCAAGTTAAACATGTTTTTCGTTATTGCATTTTGGTCCTTGGTCCCCCGAAAGGTCGTTTTCACTACAATTCTTGCATTATGAGGCTTCAATATTAACATATGGGGGCTTTAGGGCTTATACCATCTTTGTTAAGTCCTCGGGTAACTTTGTGATCACCCGAAAAGCCCTAAATTTCAACGTTAACGATTCTAACCCTCACACACGAATTTTATCAAAACTTTCTCATACAGTAACGAAACTTGGTGAAATTTTCATGGTACATTCTAGTGAGCATAATTAATCGTTACAAGGCTTCGGGTTTGCTATAAGGTCACTCAGAGGTATATCTTTAATATGTTGACACATTTAACCCCTGTAGTTTGTAATCTCTCACTTTCTTTCACAATTCGCTTCGTATGATCCATGATCCATTCGTTTAAGGTTATAAACATCATGTAGGGTTATTGTAAAGTATATTTATTCATTGTTGACACTTTGAACCCTTATATTTACACAGTTTCATTGTTTGTCAACTTTAGTCCTTCAAGGACATTCTTTCATACGTTCTAAGGTTATGACACGTGTCAAGACATTATAGGACGTAAATTTTCGAGGTGTTACATCCTCACCCCCTTAAAAGAAATCTTGACCTCGAGATTTGTTAAAATGCTGGAAGTACTCTTTGTCGTATAAGGGACTTAACTTTTATAGCATATTTGGAGTCTTTCCAAGCTCCCAAGGTGACTCCTATTTTAGGTACACGTATCCTTTTGGAGCTTCTTTACCTGTCGATTCTCAATCAATACAGGACGTTCATCACGTCATAATTATGCATATCATTATGTGATAGTGCTTCTGGATTAATTGGCGACACACCTCCTTCAGTCACTAGTGTGCAATATAATGCGAGCTCCGTCAAACTCCTTAAGTAGGTTTTGGCTTACAAGCTACTTGATCTTGATACATTCGATTTCCTTCGAATGATTTCCATATATTCAGAGCTTAACTAGCTTTATAATTTCACAAATTTGGTACACCCTTCCTGGGTGATATCTTTTGTTAAACCATATTCCTTAACAAGAACTTACGAAGTTTGCTATTTTCATAACTCCTCGATTTCTTTCCATATACTGGCAACCTACAATCGATTATGGATTTGTATAATCTTATTTGTTGTCCCCCAGGCAACTTTCAGATCTTGATAATTGGACATACCAATTCTCTATCTAACACTAGACATTTAACATTCCATCTATACAAGGTCTCCAAAGGAGTAGTCTTAATACTTACATATCCATTATTATAGAAAAGCTTATTTTTAAGGTGAGATGGTTATTCCAACCACTGCTTAGCTAATGTTTAGGGAATAGCTAATCCTTGCCATTAGTCGAACAGATCGACGATCCTGGGCAGTTGATGGCAAATTCTTAATCGTTACCTAATTAGGGTGGCGGTGATAATGCAGTGGCCTCATCGAAAACCAGAATCTTGCTTTTCTTGAGTAGCACACGCCCAAGACAGATCAGTTGTCGTTGACCCACGCTCCAGTTCTCTCCGTTTTCAGTAACTATAGCAGTTTTACAAACATGGGTTGTCAAAAGTTTAAATTTATATGTTAAACTGCAAAAAAAAAAAAATAAATAAATAAAAATAAAAAAAATTAATTGTGGAGCAATCCAGAACCTATGGCATCAAGCTGGCCTTCCTTATTTCTAATTTCGTCGCCAATCTGGCATTTATCAAGAGCCTGAAATGACAAACTAAATGTTACTAACGGCATACGTATGAATATAATACTACACACCATCATAAGCAGATTAAATCTATTTAATGTACCTTCCAAATCTGATCATCTGTGTAGTCCTCAAGTGGGTCCATGTTGCTTCTAACACTTCCGTTGAACATAGTGGGATCTTGGGGAATTATGCTCAGTCTAGACCGTAGATCATGGAGTCCAATCGATGAAATGTTGATCCCGTCTATCCAAATTTTCCCACTGGTAGGTTCAACGAGACGAAAGAGTGTTTGAATAAGAGTGGATTTACCACTTCCGGTTCTCCCTACAATTCCCGTCTTCATACCTCCATGGAAAGTGCATGTTATACCTCTCAACACAAGTGGCATGTGTGGGGCGTATCGAACCTATTCACACATTATTTATACATTAATTTCACTTGCATAATTTTTTTTAAACAGTAATATATTAATAACCTGCAGATGGTGAATATCAACTTTTCCTTGTGAAGGCCAGAAGCGATCAGGTCTATTCGAGTCTATAACAAGAGGAGGCTCACTAGGGATCGAACTGTATTGAAATATTCTTTCAACCGAGATAAACTGTATTTCCAATTTGCTAAGTTTTAGTATAACCCAAGCTTGTAACTTGTTCAAATTTAGTCCGTATGTTACTGCTAAGCCTGCGGTACCTGCAACACGTTGAAATTGGGATGAGTTATCTATGGTTGAAACTTGAAACTATAATGCTGGTAGTGAGTCGTAAAATTTACTTACTTGGGTCAATTATTCCTTCTGGAACAGAAACTAGAAAGATAAGAAGTAACGCAAAAATTAAAGCAGACAGCATATCCAGGCGTAACCCGAACCAAGCTGATGCACCATCAACATGAAACTTCAGTCTGGAATAATCGTCAATTAGTTTCAAGCATGTGTCTTGGAATCTGTGTTTCTGATCAAAGCTTCTAATAGTCGTTGATCCGGATATTGTTTCTGAAAAGTGCTGAATGACTGGCGCTTTGCATACTCCAACCAATCGTGCCAGTTCTCGTGCCGAAGGTATGTAATATTGCTTCAAGTTCAATACATACATGTAAAAACAGAAATCAGAATAAATGAATACTAATAATATTATCAACAAGTATTATTACCTGTAACCAGATGCAAATTCCAACGGCGGGAAAGAAAACAAGGAACACGGGCCAAGCACCTAGCGACATAACTAAAACAATGCCTAAAAGCTGTATGATAGCATAGGCAAATGGACCAATACTATATGGTATTGACAGGTCCACTGCAGTTTGGTCTGAAGATACCTGCAAAAGGTTTTTAAAAATCAAGTTGCCTAATCGTTAAGAAAAATGCAAGAAAAATGATGTATTCATTTACTCTGCTTAGGGGCACGGAAAATAGAAAAATGCATTTTGTCGAAAAGCTGCTTGGCCGTTTCGTACCCAGCTTGCATAAGTAAAAACGATCTTGCTAGAATACACAAAGAGCATCCAATACCAAAAGCCACATAAACAATAATGAATTTGAAGTCATCAACATGAGCTTCGTTACTTTCGGATGTAGGCGATACCCAAGCCAACCAGTAATTGCTAGAGATTTGAAATGATTCAAACATAATATGTGCTAATAACACCACAGGAGTAAGTGCCCCTCCATAAGCAGTTGTAAGGTATTTCCAATACGTCGATGAGCTAATTTTACCTCTTTCTCTTTTTTCTTCTTGTACAAGCTGCCTTTTCTTCCCCTCCATGTGAACTACTTCACCATTTTGACCCTTTATAGTCTCGTCTTGTATATTCTTTTTAAATGTTCCATGGCTACCTTGGTTCTCGCTCACAGAATCAATTTCTAATAAAGCTTCTTTGTGTGCACCAACAAGCTCTAAAAAGTCGCTTCCTAGCTTCATAATATCGTCATATTTTCCAGTTTGTGTGATTCTTCCATCCTTCAAGACCAGGATGAGATCTGCAGCAGTTAAAAACTCCACTTGATGCGTGACGTAAATCACTGTTTTCGATTCCAAGAAATCCATCATACATTCCTGTCGATAAATTACTTATTCTAGTTAGATTTTATATAATTATGAAAAATTTAGGATTCATAAGTGATCAACTCACCTTGAAAAGATGGTTTCCTGTAATAGCATCAACAGCGCTGAACGGATCATCAAATAGATAAATATCAGCATCTTGATAGAGAGCACGAGCTATTTGTATTCTTTGTTTCTGACCGCCACTCAAGTTGATTCCCCTCTCCCCTATAACCATTTGATCACCGAAAGATAGAACTTCAAGGTCTTTCTTTAAATCACACGCTTCTAGAACCTTCTCGTATCTTTCTCTGTGCATCTCGTTACCAAACAAGATATTCTGCTCTATCGTTCCGCTCTGTATCCATGGTGATTGACCAACATAAGCCTTTGTGCCACTGAGTTTGACTTTTCCGGATAATTTAGGCACTTCTCCTAGTATACATGACAGTAGGCTTGACTTTCCCGACCCAACCGGGCCGCATACAGCAACCTTCATGCAATGAAAAATTTTGAAATTTACATCCATCAATGTTGGTTCACAAGTTGTCACATCCCATGAAAACTTTCCATCAACAACCTCGACTATCGTGTCGGAACTACCTCTTGGGACTATGTCTACCAGACCTGAATCTAATTCAGATAGACTAAGGAACGATGCAATACGATCAAATGAAACTTTGGTCTGTATGATCTTGGATATTGTATCCGGAAGATTATACACGGAGTCTTGGAGAATCTTAAATGTTGCAATGGCAGACAATACCTTCCCTGAGTCAAGCGGGATGCCAACAAGCATGCTAGTGCCAAATGTGGCTATAGCCACAAGTGTCGGTGCAACCCAGAATGCATTACAGGTGAGGCCATAGCAAATACAAATTTATACAACCAATGCACCTCATCATTCCGGATATCATTAATTCACCGATTCTTTCGGCATCAACAGCCATGAACTTGCTAATGAAGAAATCCCGAGATTTTTATACAGTATTGCTAGTGACAGACCAACTTGCACAACGGTCATCCAAGGGGCGTGCATGAACTTGCTAAATTCACCGATTCTTTCGGCATCAACAGCCATGAAGTTGATGATCTCACCGTTGGAGTGTCCTTGCTTTGACTGAGATGAAAGGGTCAAACCTTTGTGGTAGATCATTGCAACAAGAGCAGCTCTAGCGTTAATCCCAGCCTGTTGCTTTTTTAAATCACAGTGTCGAGCTGCGAAGCACTCGACAATCTTAGCACCGAAGAACGCAGAAACTAGAAGCAAACCCGTCTTCAAGTCTCGATGTCCGTTTAGATATTTAACAAGTGTGTCTATGAGGAACGGCCCCACATATGAAGCTAACGTGTACACGAAACAAAGGAGACCTGAAATTATTATGTCTTTCCATATTGTCAAGATCACAGCCTTAACAAGACTAAAAGTATTCACTTGGCTACTTTTACGCTTATCCGATTCTAGTTTATTTCTTAAGACCGAAAAGGATCTTTGAGCACTATTTAAACTGTCAAGTTGTGGAACAACCTCAAGATCTAACCGTTTCTTGTATCCGATGGAAATCTGATAGGATTTGAATCTAAAAGAAACGATGAAAACAAAGCTGTAACTATTTTGATAGAAGAAGAAGACAATACAGGATAATATCCACCGAAGTGGCCCAGGGCTAAGCCCTTCTCATGCACAAGGCAATGAGCCTAATTACTAACTAATTCTCTTCCTTTGCTTCCCTAATGACTAATGCCTTATTTATAGAAATAGAAATACACTTTACCCCCTCCTATAATAGACAAGTGACAATTAACTATAAACCAAAGTATGATTCCTATCATTACTCCCCCCTTCAAAGCAGTCTTGTCCTCAAGACTGGAATCCGACAACGACTTCCGGTGGCCGAGGCTGCCCATGCACGACCCATAAATGCGATATAGCCGAAAACTTCAATCGCATTCCAATGAGAGGACGGTGAGACAATGAACTCTTTCCCCTATCAAATGGAGCATTTCCCTTCTCACGCAAGTCCAAATCAGAAAAAATCAGGCCCACAGCCTTTTTTTGCTCCACACCTTGGCCCGGATCTGGATAATCCCAATCCACAACTGTTTTCAGCTCCCCATTGTAGCCCACCAGTGGATCTGAGCCCAACATCCCTTGTAGGTTGTCCAAGAGTCCATTAACTCTATGCGACATCAAAAGGCCATCGCCAAGTGAGTTTTCTCCAGATCTGGACATTATATTCTTCAATTGAATGCATAATGATGGAGAAGAAGGAAGAGACGGAGATCTGAACAAAGGATCTGCAGAACCGCCTGAAAAACTTGAATCCGAATGAATATTCCTCAACAAATGGCCACGGTTGGCTGAAGCTTCTTCAAATCGGTCATGAACAAACGTGTTTTCAGCAGTTGATAAGGCCCAATTAACACCCTCTGGCCTAGATTTGGAGCCACATCCAATATGCAGTAACGATTTCCCCAAGCGTTCTTCAGATCTGGCGATGAACGCCTCCAATTGCGCTGAGAAAGAAGAAGGTGGAGAAACAGAACCTGAAGACGAGTCTGGAAATTGTGAAATCGATCTGAAATTAGATCTCGAATCCTGATGGTGCATCCAATTGAGAACCACCTTTCGAAACTCCCTGGATTCAACAAGTTCCTCTTCTAATAATTTCAAAGAGGTTTTGATTTTAGCAACATCACCTTGAAGTTGTTTGATCTGCTGTTCCTGAGCATCCAATCGATAGGTTTGAACTAGGGTTTCCATGATAGAATGAAACGGCAGGACACAGATCCGAAAATTGGATCAGAGAGCAGAGGTGAAATTGTGACCGGAATTTGATGGAATTGAAGCAGCGAAGAGAGGCAGGCACGCAGATTGAAACACAGAGCCGAAAATGGAAGATAGATCTGAAATTGAAGATGAAGGAGAGCAGAGTAGGCAGGTCGGACCAATGATAGGATTTGAATCTAAAAGAAACGATGAAAACAAAGCTGTAACTCTTTTGATAGAAAAAGAAGACAATACAGGATAATATCCACCGAAGTGGCCCAGGGCTAAGCCCTTCTCATGCACAAGGCAATGAGCCTAATTACTAACTAATTCTCTTCCTTTGCTTCCCTAATGACTAATGCCTTATTTATAGAAATAGAAATACACTTTACCCCCTCCTATAATAGACAAGTGACAATTAACTATAAACCAAAGTATGATTCCTATCAAAATCAATGGATGAATCCAAGCGAAAGTAAGAAGACTTAAGATATTGCTGGTTGCAGTAGGAGTTATAGCTTCACTGCCATCCAGCAATGATTGATAATAAAAATGGCTAATGGTACCACCTCTATTCTTAACTGAGAACCCGACATAACACGGAAATAAACCGACAATAACAGACAAAGCATCAAACACCAAGAACCGAGGTGCTAAACTATGAATCTGTTGATAGAAAACATAGTCTAACACTAGACAAAAACAAAAGTTTAAGAAAGAAGAAAACCACCAAATCCTTAATGCTGACTTAGAGACATAGTTGTGCAGGTAACCCGAAACGAATAACCAAACAAGGGTTCTAAGAACGGCACCCGAAAAGCTAACAATGTTTTGTTTACTCCAACCATTTCTCTACCAATAAAAAAGGCTCAAGAAACACATAACAAGGTTAAGATCCACAAGGACCACACAAGATAACATGACCTTATTGTTGGGCATCTGTTTAGGACCTTTGAAACTGTATTTTTTGTAGAACAAACTGGTGAATACAAGAACCAAGAAACCAATGTGTGTTAGAGTAAACAACCAATGCAAGATCATAAAGTTATCATTCATAGTTAAAACTAGCATACCCTTTGTTGGATGAAATCATGAAACAGAGTTTCTTGATTATATCATTGGAATCTGGTCAATCTTGGTGTACTATTTGTCTTTTTGGTTCAAGTCTTTGTAAATGTCTAAACTAATGTTTGTGACACTGACACCCACCAACATATGACATAAAAAATGATATTCTTGGGACTTTTTGATATTTCTGAAGCCCATTTGTGTGCAGGCTCAGTACCAAATACAATTAAGGTGCTAAAGAGGGCTCACTGCTAAAGATAACAGGGGTTTTGTGGAGCAATGCACAAAGTCTTTTCTTTGGAGCATTTCATCGAACACCTGGGGTGCTCAACCACTCTCGGGTACAACATGGTTCATTAAGGTTTGAAATGTTTACTAACAAGCTTTGTTTTGATTCAAAAGGTTAGAAGACTTGTTGATTATAATCTTATAATAGTACAGTAGAAACTCGATAAATTAATACTCGATTATTTAATAAACTCCCTAAGATAATATTTTTTGCCGGTCCCGACTCGGGGATAGGGTGCTAAATTAATAATTCGCTAAAATTATAAGATAATACATTTTTGATAACTTCTTTAGACCCTATATAAAATATAAATTAATAATTCCTTATATATAGCATATTACATGAATGATTTATGAAGGTTTCTTGAAAAATGACTCAATTGTCTTTTGTTTTTTTGTTGAAATCAATTTCCTCTTGAATCCCGTCTCTAATTTTCCTTAGCATGGTAAGAACTTCTGGTGTTGTTTTCTCAACAAGAAATTGTTCAATGTGATTGCCGCTTTAATAGCTTCGTTTCGCGAAGGGGGCTCCATTGTAGAACTTTCATCATCTTCTTCATCGATATCATCTTTATTAATTCCAATAACGCTTTCAATAATTTCATCATCTTCTTCATCGATACTCTAAAGACCGCTTAACTGTATTCGATATTGTCGTTTGACTCACCTGCAAACCATAGTTACTATGAACCCATTCTTGCAATTGCTTTTAAGTGAGACTTGGATTATCCTTGTTGTGCTTGCATAATGCTCTTCGAATCTCGTCTGTCATTGTTGTTTTTTTCACACCTTTAAGATGGGAAGCCATGTTGTGTGTATGATTTGTTTGTGTTAACCTATTTTGATCTTGTATTTATATAGAAAATATTTTTAATGTCCATAAAGTGATACATTGAACACAAGAAGCATAATAAGGTGGGAGATTGAAGGTTTCTTTCAAATTGGGCCTTCATTTGATATACATGCATTGTATACAATAATTAAGTGGAAGCTTGAAAGGTGTTTGTAAACTAAGTATTCTACTATAAATTAATAAAATATTAATTAATATATAAATTAATAATTATTAATTTATCGATTAATTAATAACTCTTTTAATTAATAAATTTTGGTGGTCCCAAGTGTATTATTTTATAGAGTTTCTACTGTATAGTTTTTTTTGTAAAACTAGGGTTATGCGCCGCCCGCGTTGCAGGGCGCTAAACCGAATATTTCTTAGTTTAATAACATGGACGCCTATATTTCGGTTAGTTATACATGTTACTTATAACATGGTCTCAAAAAAGATACATCGAGTCAACCAATCAAACAAAAACACTACCATAGTTATGATAAAAAAATAACTAAAACGATGGCAATCTTGTAATTTAGAGTTGAGGGCAAAACAATAATTTGTCAGAACCAATTAGTGAGTGCTAGGCAGCTATTTGGCACCAATAAAAACTAAATTGAGTCAACCAAGTAAAATAAAACACTACCATAGTTTTGCAAAAAAAAACAAAAACGATGGCAAGATTGCAATTTTTAGTTGAGGTAAATTCGTAATTTTAAAATGGAAATCATATTTTGAACTGAGGGCAAAACCATTTTTTTAATCGTTGTTTTTTTAACTGAGGGCAAAATCGTAATTTTTAGCTGGGGAAAAAACAAAAAATTTTATTTTTAACTGGGGTGAAATCGTAATTTTTAACTGGGAACCAAATCGTAATTTGGCAGGACTCTAGCTGGGGGGCAAAACCATAATTTTTTTTAACTGTGGGCAAAATCGTATTTTTATACTGAGGGCAAAATCGTAATTTTAAACAGGGGGCTAAACCAAAATTATATTTTAAACCGGGGGCAAAATCGTAATTTTAAACTTCGGATAAAATTGTAATTTGACAGGACCTATAAATAACTATTATATGAAAAAAATGGCCGTCACTTTTAGCCACCACATAACACAACTATTCCCGCCGGCCACTTTCTTTTGTATGTATTGTAAATATGTAGACTTTTATAATGGGTCGTATTGTTGGCACACCTAAACCCTTAAATCGACACCTTCATACGGGTCGTATTGCTTTTTCAATTTCCAATAAAGACTGATATGTCAGATTTTTTCTAATTGACTGGACCTATACGGGTCGTATTGGTTGAGGTTTTTTTTTTTTTACAAATTATACGAGTCATCTTCAGTAATACTAAGTTAGTTTGATATAGATAAGGCTCACGCATGGTCAGACCTTTCCAATCACATCGTCGCCAAAAAGTACCCGGTGGATAAGTTTTTTTTTTTCATGAACAGAAAAGGAAATTATTTCATCTCAAAGAGTCATGTCATTTCAAGGAACCAAAGATGAAAAGAAAAGGAAATCATTTCATACCGGGAGTATAACTACTAGATACAGTAGTTATATTAAGGTAGGAGGTGCATGTTGCCAGAAAATAATGTTGGGAAGTGACCGGAATACTTATAGTTGTTTGAGGTTAGAATTTAGAAAAGATATCATTGAACTCAACGAATATAGTTTTTAATTGGAAAGATCCTAGCTGAGTTTTATATTATAGCCAATGAGAAATATGGGTCGTATTATTGGCACACCTGAACCCTTAAATCGACACCTTCAATATGGGTCGTATAGGCTTATACGGGTCCTATTGCTTTTTCAATTTCCAATAAAGACTGATGTGTCAGATTTTGTCTATTTGACTGGACCTATACGGGTCGTATAGATCTATACAGGGTCATATTGGTTGTCTATTTGACTGGACCTATACGGGTCGTATAGATCTATACAGGGTCATATTGGTTGAGGTTTTTTTTACAAATTATATGGGTCATCTTCAGTAATACTAAGTTAGTTTGATATAGATAAGGCTCACGCGTGGTCATTGGAGCTTTCCAATCACATCGTCGCCAAACAGTACCCGGTGGATAAGTTTTTTTTATGAATAGAAAAGGAAATTATTCATTTCAAGGAGCCATGTCATTTCAAGGAACCAAGGATGAAAAGAAAAGGAAATCATTTCATACCAAGAGTATAACTACTAAATACGGTAGTTACGTTAAGGTAGGAGGTGCATGTTGTTAGAAAATACTGTTTGGAAGTGACCGGAATACTTATAGCGGGTCAGGATTTAGAGAAAACGATGGAAAGTGTGAGAACGTTTATGGATCGTCCGATCAAAACAATCTATTGACTAGATTGGTGCGGTGACGTTTTCGTAAATAACATCAATTTTATTACGTGGACGCGCTTCATTAAGGGTAAAAAAATGTAAAACATCATTTCTCACATAAAACACCGTTGAAATATAAAACGCCAAATAAATACAAAACGCCAATTTTATCACTGCGTAGTTTTTTCTGTGTTTTTATTTAAGCTCCCAGGCTACAAAAACGCCACAAAATATGAAGCGCCATAATATATAAACGCCAAGCCTTACATCCGGATAAATGTTAATTACATTTTTTGTTATAAAAATAATATCCCGCCTAAACTACGCGCCAAAAAAAAAAAATCATATAAATAGAAACGTATCACCACCTTCCGTTTATCACACCAAAAAAAACACACAGAAAACACATTGGTTCCTAAAAAAATACAACTCAATGTAAAACGCCAAAAAATACAACGATGGCAAACATCTTTTCTTTGATACTCAGTAATGTTCTGCATGAAGTTTCGCTGAATGATTTGTTAGGTGAGTGGAGTAAGATTTTGCTGCATGGGATGGACAAAATTCAAGAAAGAGGGATTGATGACACCCATATGTCATTTTGTCTTCTTTGTTCTTGAAGAAGGTTTGGATGATTAGAAGAGACATATCCCAGTGTAAATGCTACTTTGGCCTCGATGATTATAATGAAGACGACGGGCAGATAACATCCACCCACACGGAGTCGATCTATGTCTCCAACATCTACAAGGACACTTCAACACATGAACAAAGAAAATAAACCACGTCAAACCCAAAACGCCATTTATTTGTGACAGTTCATGTAGTTTCAAAAGAAGAAAGAGACTGATGACACTGAAGATTTAGATCATAAATTGCTTCTATTTGTTTTTTTTTCTTTATCTGTTGTTTGTTATGTAATTTCAGTTAAGAAACAACAAAGTACATTAATCCTATAATGAAAAATATAATAAAACGTCAAACGGGCAAATGCTTGTAAAACGTTATCATGCCATAAAAAGCCCCCAAAACTACCAAACTATAATAAAATTACTTTGAACAAGTACTATTATAATAAATCTAAAAAAACGCTTAAAACAGTGTGCAAAGAAAATAAAACAAAAAAGTCTCATCGTTATCTAAACGTCATTGGAAAACAAAACGCCATAGTTACAGCCGTCAAGATTAGACGTGTTACACCATAAAAACAGATGAATCTGAAAACAAAACACGGTAACTGCAAAACAGTAAAATGAAACGACGGAAACATAATTACTAACATTTATTATATTGAAAGCCAAATACTTGGGGAATTGAATTTATTTATCTTTTTCAAAACGCCATAATTACCTGTCATGCGCGGGGAAAAAAGTCAATATAATAGAAGACCATGAGAACACAACCTCAAACGCGCCAAAAACATTGACTAAAAACGCCACATATTGTCCAAAACGCCAAAAACTTAAAAAATGGCTAAGGTTATTGCATGGAGGTTTGAAATGAAAGAGAAACGATTCATCATAAAGTTCTCTGATAGGAGAAGGGTGAAGGTAACGACAATCAAAGCCATGCTTTGTATGAATGAAGGGGTTCAGAGGGATATCCTGGCTAGGGGTGTTCAAGATCGGATAATCCGGTTTTCGGATATCCGAAATTTCGGATAGTGAAATATTGACATCCGAACCCGAATCCGAAATTTCGAATATCCGATTTTCGGATATCCGAAATTTCGGATTCGGGTTCGGATATCCGAACTTGAAAAAAAAAAAACAGAAAAATTGTTTTCTAACTATAGCAAAACTAAACAACTGATAATAAACTTCAAGCTTAAAAGTTCAAAGTTTCAAACCACCACAAAATATTCAAAACAATCCAAAGTCTTACACAACTAAACATTCAAAACAAAACATAAGTTCCAAAAGTTCTTATAATAAAAACAAAAAATCCAGCCACAAGCATTTGTAAGCATCCACTATTCGGTTCATGTAAACCTGCGATAACGTAACATATATTATCTATATATACAATATATCAATAATACATTTTTATATAAGTGAAATATATTTAAAATCTAACCATATTGGTAAGCCAAAATACAAGAAACATTAGACTGGACATCATCCCTTGTAAACCTGCAACAACATAATATATAATATATCAAACAAATGGATGGACAATACACATCAGCCTTCAATAGATCTAATACATTAATGAAAAGTAAATATTTCATGTTTATTTGTGTCTGCACAACCAATACAAAAACATTCAATATCCAGTAATAATATTTTTTTTTAAATTGTAATATGTTTGTAACCAATACTACATCATATAATCGACCAACATTTTTCATCATCATAAAGTCTAAACTGTTGAATAACATGTTAAATTGTTAAAGCTATTACCTTTTGAAGATCTGATGAAGATGTGAACTCAGAAAGCAAACAATCCGAAAATTAACAATCTGATGAAGATGGTATCTACAAATCGATTACCATGTAGAGGTTAGATACACATCTCAAACGATCTAGATGAGAAAATCGAACCTTAACATCCGAAAATTAACAGTTAGATACAGGATTTATAGATGAGAAAATCGAACCTTTTGTCACCGGATCGGAGAGGTCGATGTCGCAGGGAAGAGGGAGCAGATCGGAGAGGTCGATGTCGCAGGGAAGAGGCACCGAGTGGCGCTGAAGTTTGAGATCCAAAGAGAAACCCTAGTTTCTCTAAGTGTGAATGACTGAATGAGTGAATGCGCGTGGTGTGTGGTGTATTTACTTATTGAACAAAGAAAATTGTGATATATATTATGATACTAGCAGGGTGCCCGCGCGATGCGGCGGGGTCGACACTTTGGATTGCGGCACTTGTTGCTGGTAGTTTTCTTATTTGTATATGATAACATTATTGTGGTGGATATATGTCATAAGTGTTACACATGAGAGCCTAACACCTATAATGTCTTGCAATGTTCGATCAACTGCCTCTATCGCCTAACGTTTCGCCATCGATGCCTCATCCCATATAATTAACTTGGAGGACCTAATTAGTTGACTTATAATTCCTAAAATTTTGGGACATAATTTACTATTTATCTACTAAATATCGTAAATTAGTATTAAATAAATATCGTAAATTAATATTAAATAATTCCTAAAATTTTGGGATATAGTTTACTATCTATCTACTAATATCGTAAATTAGTATTAAATAATTCCTAAAATTTTGGAACATAGTTTATCTTTTATCTACTAAATATCAAAGTTTTGTTTTGTTATAAAAATTAATAATAAATAAAGTATAGAAAAACTGTTTTAAACGTGTAAAGATTCGTTTGTTAATAAAAAAATACTAAACAAATGACAAAGGTATATTAGTTCAATCGAGATGTAAATTATAAGTGAAATAAAATAACACAAAACATAAACTTCAAATATAAAATAAACTTTATTATTCATGGGATAGTCTAGATCAAACAAAAACAACTGAAAATGAAAAAAAAACATAAAAACACTTGATATATTTTATCTAATTTCTCTTCTTTTTTGATCCGTTTTTCTTGTTTGTGCTCGAATCAGCAGTATCATCTAATTTATCTTCTTTCTCATCGTCCTCAGAATCATCTAAATTTATAACCTCGACTCATTTCCATTCAGAGAGTCTCTTAGATCTTTTCTTTTGATTCTCATACTTCCGATCCTTAAAAAACAAAAATTTAATAAAAAAGTTAAAAAATGATTAAATAAATTTTATAAAAAAACAAATATTGAATAAAAAAATTTAAAAAAGATTAAATAAATTTTAAAATTACCTCTTTACTAAATTGACGTTGAAGATTAGACTTTTATGGACTGAACATTGCACCATAAGAAATAATTTCAACACTATTATCACCATCATCCTACAATAAAACACCAAATAATAACATAACGAACTTGTTAATATGAAAGATTATAAGCGAAAATATTACTTAAAAACTAACAAAAGCTTGTTCGACAATTGGGGTGTTTAAATTGGTGTGTTGAATCTGAAAAATCAAATAAGTTAGTATTCACATAAAAGTAAATAAAAGAAAACAATTATTCATTATTGTGATATAACAAAACTTATCATAGAACCGACCTTAGATTTTTCAATATCGCATGCTTGTTTTTTCGTATCAAGTGAATTCAGAACTGGCTCCATATTTTAAATCTGTTTAGCAATAGAAATGTAGAATTGTGAGTGTTTGCTATGTATTTATAGTAGTCCATTAGGGTTTAGTTTTAGATTGGTCATCCACTTATTTAGGAAGTTTGTTGTGAGTTTTAAGTTTTTAAAATAAGATGCACATATCCTGTTTAGTTTGTTGTGGCATGTTTAATAGGAAGTTTGTTGTGAGTTTTATCTATACTATATTAACCATGTCACAACAAACTGACTCTGTACAAGTAAAATTAGGGAATATTTTAGTTTATTAATGTCGTTCAAAACAAAAAACTTGGGTAAAAAACAAATGTTAATGCACGGTAGCTAGGTAATGGTAAAAGCTGGCTTGGGTAAAAAACAAATGTTGGCTTTAATCAATTGTACATTTACGCATCGGCTATTTGTACTTTATGAACGCACGGCGAAACTAAAAAAGACAACTATCGAAACGTTTAAAAAAATGTGCCGATCGTCATGGTACCTTCGGATTTTTTTAAAACATTACGGGTTGTAAGATATCGCGGGAATACATTAAAGAATTAAAGAGGGGGGGGGGAAGTGTAACTAATTACCCATAATTATGTTAAATGTCAAGGATTTAAATGTAATAGATTGAGGGACTAAAAAATAATTATGGTTTAAAAGACCACTTTACCCTCATTCTAGGGGTTTATTTATAAATAATGGGGGAAGAAGTTCTTAACTTTTGGGAATCCTTCCCTCATGTATTATAATATAGTATAGATATTAAAATATATCTATTTTTATTATTTTTTAAGATTTCGGATTCGGATAATCCGAATATCCGAAAATCTGTAAAACTAACATCCGAATCTGAACCCGAATTTTCAGATTATCTGATTTTCGGATATCCGAAATTTCAGATATTTCGGATACGGGTTTTCGGATATTTCGGATTCGGATTTTTTTGAACACCCCTAATCCTGGCCCTTGGGGTTCCAATGGCCAACAATTGTGAAAGAACCCGAACTGTAATAAAAAGATCGAAGAGAAAATTTCCGGCAGAAGATGATGATGATATTGACGATACTCCTCTACCAACACTTAGCAGTTAGGTGATGCATGAAGAAGCAGAAACGGTTGATGTGACTTATCAACACGGGGTGCAATATTCATTGCAATGGATGAAATGTTGAAGACAGGGAGGCTATCTCTCATTGAACAACTCTGTGATTTAGCACATTCGAACGATCCAAAATCCAGGGTTGCAATGATATTCAAGAATAGGCTGCAGCAAAGAAGAGACGAGCTAATGGCGTTATACGCCAATCTAAAATTTGATGATGATGAATCTGAAGAAAGTGATGAACAAAGCGATGGGTACATCTCTGATGTAATCCCATCCACGGAAGACTATTAGTTTATTTTGATTTCGTATTATTGTAATTTTATAAAATATTAATCTATGGTAATAAATTATTAACAAAAGACCCAGAACGCCAAAAAATAACCTGGAAAACGCCATAACGCCAAAAAAATTAACTATGTGACACAAAAAGAATTAATTCAACGAGAAGAAATCTGGGAAAAACAGTAAAACGCCAAGTAATTAATGATTCTAGTTAACACCAAAATTATCTTGCACGCCAAAAATGAAACAGCATGTCACACGCGAAAATCGGGAACAAAGAAGAATATTGAAAAGACAAAAAAAACCCTCGGACCCTGATCATGTCCCGTTCTCACACTTTTGGGCGTTTTCTCCTGATCCTGTAGCTACTTATAGCTGTTTGAGGCCAGAAAAGATATTATTGAACTCAACGAATATAGTTTTTAATTGGGAAGATTATAACTGAGTTTTATATTATAGTCAATGAAAAACATGGGTCGTATCATTGGCACACCTGAACCCTTAAATCGACACCTTCAATACGGGTCGTATAGTCCTATACGGGTCGTATTGCTTTTTCAATTTCTAATAAAGACCGATGTGTAAGATTTTGTCTATTTGACTGCATCTATACGGATCGTATTGGTTGAGGGTTTTTTTTTGTTTTTTTTTTTTACAAATTATATGGGTCATCTTCAGTAATAAATTAATTTGATATAGATAAGGCTCACGAATGGTCATTGGAGCTTTTTAATCACATCGTCGCCAACCAAACAGTACCCGGTGGATAAGTTTTTTTTATGAATAGGAAAGGAAATTATTTCATTTCAAGGAGCCATGTCATTTCAAGGAACCAAAGATGACAAGAAAAGGAAATCATTTCATACCCAGAGTATAACTCCAAGATACGGTAGTTACATTAAGGTAGGAGGTGCATGTTGCCAGAAAATATTGTATGAAAGTGACCGGAATACTTATAGTTGTTTGAGGCCAGAAAAGATATCATTGAGCTCAACGAATATAGTTTTTAATTGGGAAGATCCTAGCTGAGTTTTATATTATAGTCAATGAGAAATATGGGTCGTATTATTGGCACACCTGAACCCTTAAATCGACACCTTCAATACGGATCATATAGGCTTATACGGGTCGTATTGCTTTTTCAATTTCCAATAAAGACTGATGTGTAAGATTTTGTCTATTTGACTGGACCTATACGGGTCGTATTGATCTATACGGGGTCGTATTGGTTGAGGTTTTTTTTTACAAATTATATGGGTCATCTTCAGTAATACTAAGTTAGTTTGATATAGATAAGGCTCACGCATGGTCATTGGAGCTTTCCAATCACATCGTCGCCAAACAGTACCCGGTGGATAAGTCTTTTTTTATGAACAGAAAAGGAAATTGTTTCATTTCAAGGAGCCATGTCATTTCAAGGAACCAAAGATGAAAAAAAAAGGAAATCATTTCATACCCGGAGTATAGCTACTATATTCGGTTAAAATTGGCATACGATGGTTAATAAAGTGACTGCCTTTGTTGGATGAAATCATGAAACAGAGCTTCTTGAATTATATCATTGGAATCTTGTCAATCCTGGTGTACTGTTTGTCTTTTTTGTTGAAGTCTTTGTAAATGTCTAAACAAATGTTTGTGACAGTGACACACACCCACCAACATATGACATAAAAGTGATATTCTTGGGACCTTTTGATATTCTATAAGCCCATTTGTGTGCAGATTCAATACCAAATACAATTAAGGTGCTAAAGAGGGCCCACTACTAAAGATAACAAGGCTTTTATTTGGAGCATTTCATCGAACACCTGGGGTGCTCAACCCCTCTCTTGTACAACACGGTTCATTAAGGCTTGAAATGTTTACTAACAAGCTTTGTTTTGATTCAAAAGGTTAGAAGACTTGTTGATTATAATCTTAATTTAATAAATTTTATAATAGTATAGCTTTAGAATTTATAAAATATGTAGACTTTTGTAATTTTGTAAATGTAAAGGTTATAATTTTTCAATTATTTTAAAATTTTCCCTAATAAACTCACCCTCACACACACTTCATTATGTAATTACTTTCTACGATAGTCACCTGAATTGAAAACTGATTCTGGAGTAGAGATAGGTGTGGGGTTGTGTTTATTTCTTTTCAGCTAATTACAGAGGTAGAAATGGTTATTCTACCATTATTTGATTTTATACCAACCTTTAATTGACCTGACCCATGACCCATTTTTGCCTGTTACGAATTTCCCGTATTTAACACTCACCAACAACATATTTAGCGTAAGCCTGTGTCTTATGGAAGGTGAAAAACAAAAGTTCTACCACGTCACTGCAACATAGGTAGGAGTGTGTATTATGGTAATATCAAATTTGGTAGCGTGAGTAATAAAAAAAATATAAAAAGGAATAATGACGCAGAACTAAATGATTGATTTGTATACTAATTAATAGTTATAGAAAATAAATTGAGATAACGTCTCACCCATGCCCTATGAAGCCCACCACCTTCTCCCCACCACACCTTAATCATGTCTAAGGAGGGCAATGTTTCGCACCCCATACCTACTTTAGTTTGCGGAGACTTCACACTCTTATCATCCATCTACAACACATACTCTAGTGTAGCACTAGTTGGAATTTGAAAGGATTAAAAATGATGGAATAATCAAGTATAATAAGATATTGATGATCCCTATTATATTTTTTAAATTAGATATTTATTTTTCTATCTTAATAAATCATGTAACAAAGGGAACTTTGAATAAATGACAAATGCCACAATAAGTTATACCGAAACCCTTTTTAAATAGCAAATATCCAATTCTATCAAAAACAAAGCCTTGGTTCTTTGACGTCGAGAAATTGTTGTGCATGATCTTCTGCGCTTTGTCCAGGAAACCAACGACTTCAGGAGCAAGGAAACTAAAAGTATCAAAGACAAATGGATAAAAGATTGGTGATTCTCAACACAAGGTTTGTATGTTAGCTTATTTTGAAGCTACTTTTAACTTATTGACTTAAAAAAAAGTTAATAAGTCATTTTGATAGTGTTTAGATAAGGGTTGAAAATGAGTTTTATGGTTTGAAAAGGAGAAAATGTGAAGTTAAAATTTGTGAATTATGACTTGTAAAAAGTTAATAAATCATAAGTTAAAAGCTAACCCAAACACCCCCCTTAACACTATAAGGCCGAAGGGTATGGGAGGGCGCCACCCCGCCACCTCACAACCGATAACGTCCCCGGGGTGCCACTACCCATACCGACCAAATTAAAGGGGGATGCCATGGGTCTCTCGCCAGCATGGTAACGAGCAACTTTTGAGTGGATCGATGAAGGATTGGTTAAAGGGGGGGGGGGGTATAGTTTAAAGAGGGTTTTATCCCACACCCTGCAAGTTAAGGAAAGGGGCCTTAAAGCCCCCTGTCTGATGTGAACATGACGTGCCGCTGAGGTGACGTGATAAAGCCCCTCCAGTCTAATTATTTATCAACAATTATCAACATTATCTTCATAAAACCTCGTTTACAATACATGACTTATTACAATATCATGATTTATTTAGAGTGTGCCTATTGGCACACCAAACCCTAGCAAAATTAGGGTTTATCTACGCTGTGTATTGGTCAATACGCAGCGTATAGGGTTAAACCAATACGATGCGTATTGACCAATACGCAGCGTAGATAGCCCATATATCTCAGTGCCTGATAACCAATCATTGCACAGAAAACAATGTGTGTCTACGCTGCATATTGACCAATACGCAGCGTATTGAATTTTACACTAATGGTCCCTGGAGTTTCAAAAATTGACACAAATGGTCCCTTATTTTTGATATATTTACACTTTGGTCCCTGGTTTTTCATATATTGACACAAATGGTCCCTGGTGTTTCATATATTGACACAAATGGTCCCTATCAGGGACTATTTTTGTAAAAACTGAAACTTCAGGGACCAAAATGTAAACATATAAAAAATGGGTAAAAAGGGGGTCTTCTTTAAAGAACCTGCCCTTGCAAGACTCGAACTCATGACCTCTCGTTTAGAACCGCAACGCCTTAACCAGTTTATCCTTTGTCCAGAGCTGTTAGAGTATGAAACGTAATACCTTATATACCCTAGCTAACCAATACGCTGCGTATTGGTCAATACGCATCGTATATAAAACATCTGGAAAAATGGGGTCATTTGGGTGGGTTTGAAGTATCAAAAGTTTACCAGTTTTATATACGCTGCGTATTGACCAATACGCAGCGTATTTGTTAACTGGTGTACAAAATTAGTCCCTCAATTTCAGTTTTTACAAAAATAGTCCCTGACAGGGACCATTTGTGCCAATCTATGAAACATCAGGGACCTATATATATTTTCGACGCACGTTAGGACCGTACGCGCCTTACGAGAGTCGAAACTAAGTTCGTCATTAAAATATATATTTTTTTTATTATTTAGTCGAAGTCGAACCGTAAGGCGCGTAGGTCCCTAACGAGCGTCGAAACTAAGTTCGTCGTTTTATATTTTAACGACGAACTTAGTTTCGACGCTCGTTAGGGACCTACGCGCCTTACGGTACGACTTCCAGAAGTTTATCTATACAACAAAACACTTTAAATAACCTGCCAGAATTTTATATAACCTGCCTGAATTTCAAAATATAACATTTCAAAATATGTGAAACTATTTACACCGAAGTTTGATATATACATAGCAAAATACATAACAAAGTTTGTCCATACATAACAAAATGATAAAATACTACTGCTGCTGCTCTTGATGCTGCTGCTGCTGCTGCTGATGCTGATCCCAGTCCGCATCCGCAATGAAGGGTAGTGGAGGTAACCCGTCATGCTGTCGCTGCTGCAGCGCCGCAGCCACCCACTCTAACAAATAGTTGTTTCTTTCAACGTTTCGAAGCAGCCGCTGATGTGACGGGTCAGGACCGGGCCAAACATGGCGTGGGAACTGGGGCGCCCCGGGTGGTCCATGCGGCTGTGGTGGCTGCGGAAGAACGGCGGCCGGCTCATGCGGCTCCTGATCGTGCGGGGGATAAAACAGAGGGAACTCTTCTGGCAATTGTGTAAGCTCGTATTGCGTGCCGTCCAGTTTCTTTAACCGCTTCCCGCATGGAAAGTCTTTGGTAATATGCATCCCGTTTACTGTGTTCATCCCCATCCGCTTTGGCTGTGTCGCCGGGCCTACACGGCCGCGGTCGTTCTCCGGATGATAGCCCAACGAATGGGCTATCTTGGTCACGTAGGCGCCGCCGAATAGCATTCCGCGCTCCTGTCGATGATGCGCGGAGGCGAAATACTGCGCCAACCCATGGGCGAGAGCGCACGGCCTCTTGTATAAGAGGCAATATAAAAAGAACAAGTCACCACTCGTACACCACTCCCGGATTTTGTTTCGAGCAGTGATCGAAGTGGAAATCATCTTGTGCAAATACCTGCATAAATAGAAACCAGTCAGTAAATAATAATCAGCCGTAAACGGGCGTTTAAACGGCTGCAAACGCAGCCGCAAACGGCTGCGTTTTCGCTGCCGTCTGCGGCGGCGTTTGCAGCCGTAGACGGGCGTTTAAACGGCAGCAAACGCAGTCGCAAACGGCTGCGAAATCGCTGCCCTTTGGGGCTGTGTTTGCAGCCGTTTAAACGCCGGTTTACGGCTGCAAACGCAGCCCCAAACGGCTGCCGGTTTAAACGTTGTTCAAACGCCGGTTACGGTTTGACTTCAACTAAATAATTAAAAAAAAATATGTTTAAAAAAAATTTCTGTTTAAAAAGAAATTGGGTTTAAATGGTCCTTGGAGTTTCAAAAATTAACACAAATGGTCCCTTTTTTGATATATTTACACTTTGGTCCCTGAAGTTTCAATTTTTTACAAAAATGGTCCCTGATGTTTCAAAAATTGACACAAATGGTCCCTAACGAGCGTCGTAATAAGTTCGTCGTTAAAATATAAAACGACGAACTTAGTTTCGACGCTCGTTAGGGACCTACGCGCCTTACGGTTCGACTTCGACTAAATAATAATAAAATATATATTTTAACGACGAACTTAGTTTCGACGCTCGTTAGGACCGTACGGTCCTAACGAGCGTCGAAACTAAGTTCGTCGTTAAATTATATTTTTTTATTATTTAGTCGAAGTCGAACCGTAAGGCGCGTAGGTCCCTAACGAGCGTCGAAACTAAGTTCGTCGTTAAAATATAAAACGACGAACTTAGTTTCGACGCTCGTTAGGGACCTACGCGCCTTACGGTTCGACTTCGACTAAATAATAAAAAAAATATAATTTAACGACGATCTTAGTTTCGACGCTCGTTAGGACCGTACGCGCCTTACGAGCGTCGAAACTAAGATCGTCGTCGTTAAATTATATTTTTTTTATTATTTAGTCGAAGTCGAACCGTAAGTCGCGTAGGCTCCAAACGGGCGTTTAAACGGCTGCGATTTCGCTGCTGTTTGCGGCTGCGTTTGCAGTCGTAAACGGGCGTTTAAACGGCTGCAAACGCAGCCGTCCGTCTTCGGCGGCGTTTGCAGCCGTAGACGGGCGTTTAAACGGCTGCAAACGCAGCCGCAAACGGCTGCGAAATCGCTGCCCTTTGGGGCTGTGTTTGCAGCCATTTAAACGCCGGTTTACGGCTGCAAACGCAGCCCCAAACGGCTGCCGGTTTAAACGTCGTTCAAACGCCGGTTACGGTTCGACTTCGACTAAATAATTAAAAAAAAATATGTTTAAAAAAAAATTCTGTTTAAAAAGAAATTGGGTTTAAATGGTCCTTGGAGTTTCAAAAATTAACACAAATGGTCCCTTTTTTGATATATTTACACTTTGGTCCCTGAAGTTTCAATTTTTTTTACAAAAATGGTCCCTGATGTTTCAAAAATTGACACAAATGGTCCCTAACGAGCGTCGTAATAAGTTCGTCGTTAAAATATAAAACGACGAACTTAGTTTCGACGCTCGTTAGGACCGTACGCGCCTTACGAGCGTCAAAACTAAGATCGTCGTCGTTAAATTATATTTTTTTTATTATTTAGTCGAAGTCGAACCGTAAGTCGCGTAGGTCCCTAACGGGCGTTTAAACGACTGCAAACGCAGCCGCAAACGGCTGCGATTTCGCTGCCGTTTGCGGCTGCGTTTGCAGCCGTAAACGGGCGTTTAAACGGCTGCAAACGCAGCCGCAAACGGCTGCGAAATCGCTGCCGTTTGGGGCTGTGTTTGCAGCCGTTTAAACGCCGGTTTACGGTTGCAAACGCTGCCCCAAACGGCTGCCGGTTTAAACGCCGGTTACGGTTCGACTTCGACTAAATAATTAAAAAAAAAATTATGTTTAAAAAAAAATCTGTTTAAAAATAAATTTTGTTTAAATGGTCCCTGGAGTTTCAAAAATTGACACAAATGGTCCCTTTTTTGATATATTTACACTTTGGTCCCTGAAGTTTCAATTTTTACAAAAATGGTCCCTGATGTTTCAAAAATTGACACAAACGGTCCCTAACGAGTGTCGAAACTAAGTTCGTCGAAAATATAAAAAAATAATATATATTTTTTTTCTTATTTAGTCGAAGTCGAACCGTAAGGCGCGTACGGTCCTAACGAGCGTCGAAACTAAGTTCGTCGTTAAAATGTATATATTTTTTATTATTTAGTCGAAGTCGAACCGTAAGGCGCGTAGGTCCCTAACGAGCGTCGAAACTAAGTTCGTCGTTAAAATATAAAACGACGAACTTAGTTTCGACGCTCGTTAGAGACCTACGCGCCTTACTGTTCGACTTCGACTAAATAATAAAAAAATATGTATTTTAACGAAGAACTTAGTTTCGACGCTCGTTAGAACCGTACGCGCCTTACGAGCGTCAAAACTAAGATCGTCGTTAAATTATATTATTTTTTTATTATTTAGTCCATGTCGAACCATAAGTCGCGTAGGTCCCTAACGGGCTTTTAAACGGCTGCAAACGCAGCCGCAAACGGCAGCGATTTCGCTGCGGTCTGCGGCGGCGTTTGCAGTCGTAGACGGGCGTTTAAACGGCTGCAAACGCAGCCGCAAACGGCTGCGAAATCGCTGCCCTTTGGGGCTGTGTTTGCAGCCGTTTAAACGCCGGTTTACGGCTGCAAACGCAGCCCCAAACGGCTGCCGGTTTAAACGCCGGTTACGGTTCGAATGAGTGTTTAATAACTAACGTACCTGAAGAGCGGATCCTTAATCAGCGTAACCCTCCCCTTGGATTGTTTGTGGTCCCAATGAGTGATGTCCGCGATCTCAGCCCAAAACCCTAATAGCGTGGGTTTATCAACCAATACTAGCCCCTGTTTACACGAATGTTTATTAAACGTTAAATTAATATTAAATCTTAAATGTTATATATTAAAATAATAATAATAACAATACAAAATTTGTGTTAAACGTACCTTCGTATAAAGATCCGTAGCGATCTCAGCCTCCGTATACAAACCGCTATACACCGCAAACTGTGCAAGTGACATAGAACGATCCTGGCCAGCCATGCGAAAAGAAACCTCGGGCGGGGGAGGGGCTGCGCGGGGTCCTCAACCTGATCTTGCCGACGAGGATGAAACTCGAACGACGACAGAAACTCGACCAGTATCTCCCTGTAGGTCGGCGTAAACGATAGCTCAAACAGACGATCCCACGGTGATTCAAGGGGAACAAACCCCCGCGCCTAATCTTCAACCTCGAGCTTCCGGAGGGTTTTCCAAGAAACCGCAAAATGTTCACCAATATGCATAGTCCGAAGCTTCTCGCAACGGAGAGCAGCGTCGGACTCCGGAGGAAACTCCAAGTACGGGTGATTCTCGAGAGGATCCGGCGGTGGACGCGCCCGCCGCTTCCGCTGCGGCTGCTCCGGAATATTTTCTTCGATCAAATTCATTTCCTCCATTTTTCTGTTTAAAAAAAAAAAATTTAAGTTTAAAAAAATATATATTTTAACAGAAAGAAAAACAGCAGTGAATTGATCAAATAATAACAGAAAGAAAAACACAGCAGGTTGATCAAACTATTGGTGGGTCAGGATGGGTAATTACCCTAAAAAAGAAAAACCAAACGCGTCTTCCAGAGATCAAAACTTAGAACGTTCATTCCCAATTTCAGAGATCAAGACTGGGTAATCTTATACTTATTGTTTAATCTTTAGTTTTTTCTTTCTGATTATATTGAATACAGTTTTTAATCATGTGTTACTACTTTTTCAATCTAACCAGATTAAATTGTTATAACATATGTAAATTAGATCTTGTTTAATCTTTTTGAGAAATTATTGAATAATATAGACTTATCAGTTGTTTATCACGAACACTGAAGTTGTATCATAGATTTGTATGTTATTTGCTTTAATCTATATTGCAAGTCATATAATGCGTTCAAATTGGAGGATTGATTTAATTGATCTACATTCTATATATGCCAACCCAAAGGGCAGACATAGAAGCTCAAAGTCAAAATTACAACCTCTGATGGATAATATGTTATCTACACTCTCCACTTCCTTCGATCTTAATTTTAGAATAATATTCATACACTAGTTTTAATTATATTCTTATTTAAAAAAACTGTACTTAATTTCATCATCTTTCACAAACCAAACTCCATCTTAATTTCTTACTGAGTGTGCCTATTGGCACACCAAACCCTAGCAAATCTACTGTCGCATTTTCTAAACCGTAGACATGTAAAGCAACTAGACACAACAATCAAACAAATCAAAACAACACCCCTAATTCACTGTAAACCCTAATTTACCTAAGATACACCCCTAATTTACGGATAAAATACTAAAAAAAATCAAAATTAGTTAAATAGGTTGAGAATATACCTCGTTTATACTTCGAATTCGCGTGTATACGGTCGTAAATACGTAGTCGCCTTCGTATGTTTTGTGTGTGTAATTTGGGGAAGAACAGAGATGCGTAGGGGTTTTCCTGATTTAAATCAGAACCTATACGCATCATAGAGGTCACTACGAAGCGTATTAAAAGTCAAAAAAGGTGTTTGACTTATGAAATTACGTTTTTGCCCTTCTTTTTGGGCTATACAGGGCTGACTACAAGGGCAAAAAGGTCATTTTCTTACCTCTTTCTACGATCCATAGGGATCTCTACGACGCGTATCTAAGGGTCAGGAGAATGACCTATATACCCTTCTGTTGAGCCTATACGAAGCATCGATAGAAGGGTATAAAGGTCATTAACTTGACCTTTATATACGCGGCGTAGAGAGCCATACGGAGCGTATATAAAGGTCGCAAAATGACCTTTTTACCCTTATAGTTAGCCCCGTATAGCCCTAAAATAAGGGCAAAAAAGTAATTTAACATATTTATATTTTTAAACTTTGATTTGGGGGGAAAATTGTCCGCCTTTTACATACGATGCGTATGGATCAATACGCTCCCTATTTGTTTTCCATTTTACCTTTTTACCCTTGTTCTGAGGCTAAAGGAAGCCAAAAACAGGGGCTTTATTGTCATTTGCTTGTAATACGATGCGTAGGGATCCCTACGCAGCGTAGATAAAGCTACATTTTTATTATTTTTTTTGTTTACACGGGCGCAAGTCAAGCTTACGCCAGAATACATCTATGTCGTCGAGTTGTATCATACGCCCTGTACAGTTAAGTTAATACGGTGTGAGAAACAGCCAAATCGTACAAGATAACAAAAGGTTTGTGGTTTTAATATTTTTTACCTGTACTTTTGTAGTTTTCCAGCCTACAAGCACACGACAATCCACAGCTAAGCCACATATGGCAACCACATGACGCGTTAAGTTTCCGCAACACCTCCATCTTCCTGGTCAGCTCTTTTGCCAGCAAATCAAGTGCTTTATGGGAAACCTTTCCACGTAGGTTGTCCAACACTCGGCGTCTGTGGTGGTTCATCGTTTTTTCGATGCTCTCAGTGAAACTTTTTTGTATTTCATCGTACTGAGTTTCAACTATATCAATGACGCATCTTGCTATTCGCTCCAATGAACTCCCGCGCGTAATGTATCTTTTTAAATTTGCGTGCTGGCTCTCAACTCTGTTGGTGGTGCGCTGACCAAAGTTGCGACACTTATCGGTCCACGCATAAACGAACATTTCTTTATAGTTTTTGAGCCAGTTTTCGTAGACGTAATCATAGACACCTGCAAAAATAAAATAATGAAATGTAAAAGCGTGTGTAAAATATAATAGATTGGGTGAGTCGTTTGTTGAAGGAACACTTACTTTCTCGGTTGGCAACCACGAGTCGGTTATACATTTTCTCCAAGTTGTACTTGTACATGGGCTCTGAAGAAGATTCGCACAATCTCCGCCACTACGACATAAATTTCCCCCAATCTTCTTTATCGAACCTTCCTTGCAATTTTGCACTATATTTTGTTGGATGTGAAAGTGGCATAGAAGCCTGGTTGCGTTCGGGAATACTTTAGAACACGCGTTAATTAGGGCAAGCTCCCTATCCGTGACTATCACACGCGGCATCATACATTCATGCAATATTGACTTGATCCGCTCAAGCACCCACACGTAGTTACCCTTTCGTTCTTTACAAATAACGGCATGTGCGATACAAAAAGACTTCCCAGTCGACGTCATACCCACAACCTGGACAAATGGCATGTTGTAGAGGTTTGTTTTGTAGGTCGCGTCGATCAACATCACGTGCGGGAATGCACGCCACATAGTGATTGAATAAGGATGAACAAAGAAAATCTCTGTTACGACATCTGTTTTGGGTTCCTGTCGGGTTTCGTAAACGAATCGGTGGTCATGCAGCAGGCTTTCCAGTGCCTGAATAGGATTCTTTCTGTCCACTATGGTCGCTCTAATTTTTTGTACCGCATTTTGCACGTCTTTCTGAACATGCAGGCTGTCGGGGAACTGCTTTCTTAGGGTTTGAAATATGATACGTGGCTCCATGTTTTGAGCAGTTAGCTGCTCCACTAGCTTATATTCGGCTTCAGTAAATCTTCGCACAAAAGCATGGCCCAACAGACTCGTCGTAGGTTCGTGGTTATGGTTCGCGTCTTCCACTTTTAACTCCCACGTGTCATTCGTCACGTCCCGGATGGCGAGTAATGAAAAGGGGCAACCGATTTTTTTGCTACCAGCTTTCCTAACTGTTGCTTTACTACGGTGCTCACCACTACGGTCGCACACAAGCCATACCATCCCAGTAGTACCGCCAATATTTTTCGATCGGCGGGTAACAATTACGTAACCATACGCCTTTCCCGTTTCTTGTACCCAATTCTTCAAATCAGTTTGAGACATGAAACGCTAAAAAAAGTTACGTTAATAATAATAATAATAATAATAATAATAATAATAATAATAATAATAATAATAATAATAAATACAAGGGTTAATATAGTATTTAACATTAATAATAATAATATTAATAACAATTATAATTATAGTATTTTACCAATAATAACAATAATAATAATAATAATATTAATAACAATTATAATTATAGTATTTTACCAATAATAACAATAATAATAATAATAATTATAATTATAATATTTTTAATAATAATAATAATAATTATTTTAATGTGATACCTCATTTATTTGAAACGGATTGCCCGGGGTAGATGGTTCATAAAGTGATGTGTTACGGGGCTCATAACCATATCCACCATGTTCTTCGTATACACTGTAACCACCTTCACCCCCATATCTATCGTATCCACTGTATCTACCTTCACCCCCGTATCCACTGTATCCACCTTCACCCTCGTATCCACCTTCACCCCCGTATCCACTGTAACATTCGTATCCATCTTCACCCCCGTATACCCCGTAACCCGGATACGATTGCTGCGTCGGGTAATATGGTTCATCAACATGTGCATTCTCAGCACCGTATCCGCTTTGTTGCACGTACGGAGATTCATACCCGTATCCGTAATCCGGATACACTTGATACGCCGGGTAATTTGGTTCATCAACAGGTGGAGTGAGAGTCTTGTTTAAGTTTGGCAACTGTGTTTTTTTATCAACAGGGACTCTAGACACAACCTCCTCCTCCTCATTGGCATCATTTGCTCCCCTTGTGTCGTTAGAATAGCGATTACCGAAATAATTATCGGTCCAAAATGATGACATTTTAACAAGATTGAGCAAAAGAAATAATTTTGGTTTGGAATGTAAACTGTTTACTGAAGAACAAAAGAAATGCGAATGAAAGAAGCGAGCGAAGAAAGTACTGATAAATGAATGGAAGATGACAACATCGCACTGCTAAATAGACTTTCAATTATAGTGTATACTTTATTCCCGTGCCTGACAACATCTCATCAGAGTCAAATCAGCCCGACATACATACGCTGCGTATTGACCTATACGCTGCGTATATGAAGTTTAAACATACGCTGCGTATTGACCTATACGCAGCGTATACGAAGTGTTCAAATACGATACGTATAGGTCAATACGCAGCGTACAAGCTAACTCGTGTTTATAAGAATTAAGTTTCATTATCTAACAGCTCTGGACAGAGGATAAACTGGTTAAGGCGTTGCGGTTCTAAACGATAGGTCACGAGTTCGAATCATGGAAGGGCCGGTTCTTTAAAGAAGACCCCCTTTTTTACATATTTTTGATATATTTACACTTTGGTCCCTAAACGTTTCAATTTTTACAAAAATGGTCCCTGATGTTTCAACAATTGATACTGATGGTCCCTGGTGTTTCGTAAGTTTACACAAATGGTCCCTGATGTTTTGAAATTTTACATAAACGGTCCCTGAAGTTTTGAAAGATGACAAGAATGATCCTTGACCAATACGGTGCGTATTGACCAATACGCAGCGTATATATACCTTGTTTTCTGTGCAATGATTGGTTATCAGGCGCTGAGATCTATGGTCTATCTACGCTGCGTATTGGTCAATACGCAGCGTATTAGGGTTACCCTATACGCTGCGTATTGACCAATACGCAGCGTATTTAAACCCTAAGTGTGCAGATAGGCAAACTCAGTGTGCAGATAGTGAGAGCCTTTATTTATTACAATTCAATTCAATTAAACATTTCTGCATATCCCCAATGATCACTCCTCCCCCAACACTTTCTCAAACCCAAACCCTTCAATCTCCACCAACAAATAAAAACTTCAAAACTCATGGAACCACAATCACACCAATACCCTAACACAAACCCTAACCCTAACCACCTCCGATCGTACGGCAATGATCGCACAACCACCACAACAACCGCAGAAATGGACCGGCAACCGTCACACCACCATTCCGACACCGGCCGCACCCCCGCCGAACTTCCGCCACTCGATTGTAACCTCACGTCTCTTTGCGATCATATTCAATCGGAAGGTTTTAATCACGGATCGTTTTCGGATGTAATTGTTAAGGCTATGGGCGCTACGTATCATCTTCACCGTTTGATTCTCTCTCGCAGCTCGTATTTTAGGTTACGGATTTTCAGTTTTTTGAAGTTTTTGTTGTGTACGGTTGCATTAGGTTGTTGATTGTTGTTTATATGCTTTTGTTTAGTGTGATTAGTAAGAATTTATGCAATTTGTGGCTAATTAGTTATGAAATTAGGGCGAAATGATTATCTCCACTGTTTAATTTTCTCTCGCAGTTCTTATTTTAGGTTATCTGTTTCGAGTTTTTGAAGTTTTTGTTATATAGTGTTGCATTAGGTTGTTAATTAGTTATGAAACTGCGGCGAAATTAGTTATCTTCACTGTTTAGTTCTATCTCGCAGCACTTAGTTTAGGTTATCGGTTTTTGAGTTTTTGAAGTTTTGTTATATACTGTTGCATTAGGTTGTTGATTGTTGTTTATATGCTTTTTAAATGTGATTATTGGCAGTTTATATGAGTTTGTGGTTAATTAGTTGGGAAGTTAGGGTGGAATTAAACTTCGAAGGTTGATATAGTTGTGTGAAAGTATGTTATCTTATTACTTCATTTTATCAGTTTCAAGTTTTATTCAATTTTTGTTCTCTACTGTTGTATTAGGTTGTTGATTGTTGTTTTTTGAGTGCGATTAGTTGCAGTTTGTATGAATTTGTGGTTAATCAGCTGTGAAGTTAGGGCGAAATTAAACTCTGAAGGTTGATATAGTTGTGTGAAAGTATGTTATCGCTTCATGTTATCAATTTTGAGTTTTATTCAATTTTTGTTCACTGTTATATTAGGTTGTTGATTGTTTTTTTATGTTTTTTTGAGTGTGATTTGTGGTTAATTAGTTGTGAAATTAGGGCGAAATCGAACTCTAAAGGTTGTTACAGTTGTTGTGTCTTGTGTGAGAGTATATTAAATATTATATGCTGGATGTGTCTAGTTATAGAAATTTGGATTTGTAGTAGTGGAGGAGGCGGTAAGTGGACATGAAAATAGGGAAATTTTACAAATTAATTTGAATTTATAAGGGATTTGTCAAATTTTCAACGCATGCTTGTGCTTTCTGATTATGTTACTGATTTATTGGTTGTAAGGTAAGAGGTTTTGGTAGTCTAGGTTGAGTGCTTTTGTGGAAGATGTTAATGATTAATGCTGCCTTAATTTAATATTTTTGTACATTGGTGAGAAATAATAATATATAAATTTATCCTTTAGCTTATCTTTTGAGGACGGAGAGCACTAATAATTAGCATAACTTATTATGGATTATGATAGGATAGGAGATCAATCTACAAATTTGTGTTATATATTACGAAAAATAACTTGGATATAGGTTATTTGAGTTTGTTTTGGCTTCAATTCTTCTTGATTCTCAGAAAGTTTTGATTTTGTTATAAATTGTGGTTCCACGGCTTATCTCTTCTGATACTTTCATGTCCAAAATGTGAAACTTGATGCTTCAACTACATCGTCTATTTGTGATTTTGGAAACATAAATATTAACTTTTTAAATCCAAATAATCAAGGGCTTAACTTTATTTTTTGCCTAAAATATTCAAATTTATAAGGTGCCATTCATTGTGTTCTGTAGGAACATGCTTCATGGACCTTGGAAAGATGCAAATGCACCAGTTTTGACCTTGCATGTGGATGACAACAATGTTAACAAGGAGGCAATTGCTATAGCTTTAGCATACCTTTATGGATATCACCCTAAACTTGATGACAGTAATGCATTTCGTGTTCTTGCGGCTGCATCTTTTCTTGACCTTCAGGTTTTCTTATTTTTTAATAAGTTTTTAATAAGATAGCCCATAGTTATTAAAGGCGCTAGGCGCAAAAAAGTGAGGGCCTGAGAAAAAAGAGCGCACAATGAAAAAAATTAAAAATATTTTATGTATTAGAAAATTAATACTATTCTTTAAATAAAATAAACAAAAGCTATTATATAACATTTAATATAATCTATTTAGTACAAAAAGGTGTAAAATATTAGTGTAGAAAAGTAGTTTTCCTTAGATAAAAGTAGAAATCTGGCTAAAATCTTGCCAGAATTCAGATAATCTCCGGAATCTAGGAATCTTGCCAAAATCTGCGCCTGAACCATCACCTAGAGAATTTAAGCGCAATTGTCTCACCTAGCTTGTAAAATGGGCTTAGGCGCAAGAGGCGATGGCTTTTAACAACTATGATATAGCCACTATTTTATGAGTTTTCTGCATATCTAGAATATTCCCGTGTACACTTCAGTCTCTTACAACTTTTCTTCCAGGATTTATGTGCAATTTGCACCGACTTCATTATATGCGAACTCTGGACTACAAATTTCCTAGAATATCAGGTTTGATAGCAATGTTTTTTTGTACTGTTTTATGCTATCATATGGTTCATATCTTTCGATGTTTAGCATATCCATGTTTACTGTAGGTGTTTGCAGAGGGCCAAGATTACGGCATACATGGAGAACGTGTGAGAAATGCTTGCTGGGGCTATCTTTGTCAAAGTGGTGCCATGGAATTGAAAGAAGTAAGAAACAAAACCCTTTTCAGTCTATTGAAAATATACGGTCTGATTATGTGTTTATAGTATGATATTATTACTGAAACTGTGCTGATAGTAAGTGACCCATTTTTACTGACAGGTGCTTCCAAAACTTTCCGTTCAAACATTGCATGCGTTACTGACCTCTGATGAACTGTGGGTCCCTAGTGAAGAGAAAAGGTAAGAGACATTTTTACCTATCTTAAAGATGACAATTTAGACCCATTCACTTATAAATGGGTCAATTCGGGTTATGTATTGTTATATCTTTAACGGGTCAATTACTCAAATCACAAGGAAACGTGTTGGATCGAAACATTTGTCCAAAGTGTATTTTTAAACTAATTATATTATTACCCGATTCCAGAGCAAATCATTTTTCCATTTCTTAACCTTATTGTGGCTACTGGGTATCTCACGCTACAATCTAATATAGGTTTGAATTGGCATTGTACGTCCTCCTCACGAAAGGTGAATTTAGTAAAACACAACCTTCAGTACAAGCTGATTTCTCTAGAGCAAATGCGAAGAGTTTGACCAGTGACAGTAATAATCAAATAACATCTGATTTAGCACGTGTGAGTTTAAAAGATGAAGAAGGTCGTGACACTGCTCAAAACATTTTAGTCGAGCTTGCAGACCAAGTCGTAGATTCCCAAACACAAGTACAAGAATCTGTATGCAATCAGTCAAACAGTCAATCTACTGCTGAACAAACCACACCCTCTCGTTGCGCAAGTGAGAATAACTACTCTTCCTCTTATCAAGACTTGCCAACTGGCGGTGATATGGCGGCAATGGAAGGGCCATCTGAAGAGGGTACTTGTTATCAATTGAATAATCACAGCTGGCTTGGTTCAGGTCAAAGATCTGGTAATGGTATGGACTGTAACGATGATATGTCAAATGAGTGGGGAAGATGTGGCATGCCCATGTCATGGGGCGGCAGAATTGTCGGCAGACGAGAAATAAAAACTTGCGCTAAATGGATTTGTGGGTTGAACGGTGATGAATACGACACATTTGTTGGTATTTTTGAAGGTGGTTCTCTTTTGTATTGTAACATGACTTTTGAGGCGCTTTTAACTGTGAGAAAGCAACTAGAAGAATTGGGCTTCCCCTGCAAATCTGTTAATGACGGTCTTTGGCTACAGGTCTTAAATCGTAACTTGTTAATTCCTTCTTTAATTTGTCATATGCTGTGTAAATGTGGTGTAATGGGCGAGTTGGTTAGCAGGTCAATACATGTAATTTTGGTAAGGGTTGGGTGATCCGAAACATTTTTTGGCTAGTTTATTTTGTTATTTTCGATAAATATGATTGCAAAACATATTGTTTTAATTTCAATAATCAGCTGGTTTGTTTGAACAAAATGATTTATGAGGCTATATGTGCTAAAATTACACTTTGGGCGACTTTCTACCCCTTTCACCTACTTTTTTTTATCTTTATTTTTAGAGTAAAATGCCATTTTCGTCCCTGAGGTTTGGCCAGTTTTGCGACTTTCGTCCAAAGGTTTGTTTTTCCCCATCTGGATCCAAAAGGTTTGAAATCTTGCAATTTTCATCCGGCTCGTTAACTCCGTTCATTTTTCTTTGTTTAAGTCAGGGGCATTTCTGTCTTTTTTGTTAACTTAAAGGGCAATTCGGTCTTTTTACATAAAGTGAAAAAGACCGAATTGTCCTTTAAATTACCAAAAAAGACGGAAATACCCTTGACTTAATGGAAAAAATGGATGGAGTTTACGAGCCTGAAGAAAATGGCAAGATTTCAAACCTTTTGGATCCAGATGCGAAAAACAATCCTTTAGATGAAAGTTGCAAAACTCGCCAAACCTCAGGGACGAAAATGGCATTTTACTCTTATTTTTATAAATTTTATTTGCTTGATCCAAAATCAGAAACTGAGTAAACCCATTCATAAGTAAATGGGGTCAAAATTGCTACACATTGCATGTTACGAATATGTGCAATCTTTTTCGCTAGTTTTTTTTCTTACTTACGTCTTAACATTTATTATATAAATCTTGATTATGAAATTCGTGCATGTGTTTGTTTTATCTTGTAGACACTATTGAGCCAAAGGGTGCATGAAATCGGTGCAGACACCTGCAAAAACTGCTGTCTTGTTAGTATGGCATGCCAATGCAGGCCACAATACGGATTTGCACGCACAGGTTATTACATGCAAGATCAAGAACCAAATTCCGCAACTACAGGTATAGGAGATGTTTATTTTACCGATTCATCTCAAGGTGAAGTAAATGGACTGTTTCGCCCTGTACGTGTGCACGTTCGGGGACCTATTGATGGGTTGGCAGGTATCGGACGTGGGTCCACTTACGTACCGGCAGCCGCATGGCCTCCAACACGCTTCGTCTTCTCTCGGGTCCCGTTTCATATGGGAAATAGAAACGGTCAGCAGTCTCTCGGTAATGACGATTCCGAAAATAGAGGTGATCATAATGGGGAACATGGTGGTAATGGGTTGACCGCTTTGGTTGGGCTCAGTCAAGGAAGTAGTAACACAGATGAAGGGGATGTTAGTGGGAGATTAGCTGGATGTTCGGTTGCGGGCCCAAGTAGCAGCGGTGTACCGGTGCAGATGATGGATTCTTCTGAAAATGGTCTTGGAGTTGAATGGGATAATGAAAGTAGTTCTATTTCATTGGATATTAAAACCCCTTTAAGTCACTTCCCTCCCTTCCGCTTTGCGTAAGTCATTATAGGTTTTCATCTAAACATCTTATAATTTTTAAAGTTCATTTCTCTTTATGTGGTAACTTCTTTCTGTATTGTCTATTGTTTGTTCCATAGTGTGGAATTTCAGGAAGTTCATCGGCTTAATGATGGACAAGTTAAACACTCTCCAGAGTATTTCTATGGTGGTTCCTTGTGGAAGGTATGTTTATAGCATCCAATGTAGAAGTGGCAAAATGGGTAGGGTGGGTTGGGTAATAGGTAAAACGGGCCGGGTTCAGAACATGTAACTTTTTATAGAATGGTTCGAAATGGGTTGGGCTGACCTGTGAACACCTTTTGTCCTTTTCATTGTATGTTGTAAATAATTAAGGTGTTAAGTTACAAATACTATATTATTACAACAGTACTCCACATTTTTTTTGGATAAATGAGCATATGCCCGGCAAATATATTCCAAAAAAGGACGTGTTACAGGTTTTAGGGGGGCAAACCCCCCGAAACACCTAAAAGAGGACACCCCAAAAACAAGCAAGGGAACCTCTATCCGAGAAACGGATAAAAAACTAACTAAGCTAAATACAAAGAACTTGCCTAGTTTGAAAATTATCCGAACCTACCAACAACCAACAGACAACAAACACAACCAAAAATAAAAAAAATAAAACCAAACCCCTAAGGGGCCTTCAACCTTATCGGCCCAAAGTGAAAAGCGGTTGGACACGGGCTCATACGAGCAAGATAACAATCCCGGGACCACAAAAACAGTGAGAAATAACCAGACCTGCTGCCTAACTCGGAGGAGCCCAAAAAGTAATAGACAGAAGGTACCCGAAATCAAAAGCTTATGGACGAAGAAAGCAGCCAAAAAACAAACCGAAGAAGCAAAGAACCACCACCATAAAACTAACCAAAAAACCGGGGAGGCAGCCATGGAAATCACTTTTTCTTTGGTGGTTTCGCCACCACAGGATCTCTAAACCTTCCCGCATTAAGCTGTTGTGAGAAAAATTGAGCTGAACCACTCATATCCTCTTCCACATCTTCAACACAGTAGTCCGGGTTTAGGCCTAGTTCTGCACATTTGTCATAGAAGAACTCCCATTCCCCTTCTACCCAATCTTCTTGATCTTCTGCTCTAACAGCTCCAGCTTTACTCAAGAGCCGATCAAGAATCCACTGCTTTTGGAAGTCCGTAATACCGTAATCTTTGTTCTCATTCTCCAACGAGTTAACCCGACACCATTCAGGAAGAATTCTGCCTGGATCAATGGTGTTTTCCCGATTTGTAGAGGACATGAAAACGTCCGTATTGAACGGGTCAGTGGGGAGTTTGTCAGCTGGCTCCTCAACCAGATTAGTTGCCAAACAGCTTGCTTCCATTTAAAGAAAACTATTTAGGAGATTTTATGCATTTTGAATATACCTTAGGTAACTTTCAGACCGTTTGATTTGTTTCCGTTTTTGCTAAGTTTTTGGTGTTACCCATTTGAGAAAAACTAGTAAAATGTCGTTTTCGTCCTCGAGGTTTGGCCAATTTTGCGACTTTTGTCCAAAGGTTTGCTTTTTAGCATCTGAACCCAAATGGTTTGAATTTTCATCCGACTCTTTGACTCCATTCATTTTTTAACGTTTAGTCGGGGGTATTTTCTTCCTTTTACCTATTTGTTAATGTTTTTAAGAAAAGTCATAACTAGAAAGTCAACAAAGGTGTATCTTTATTTCTTAATAGTGTTTTTATTTTATTTTATTTTAAATGTCTAAAAAGATGGAAGTAACCCTCATTTAACTGAGAAAAATGGATGGAGTTAACAAGTCGGATAAAAATGGCAAGATTTTACACCTTTTGGATCCAGATGCGGAAAATCAAACCTTTGGACGAAAGTCGCAAAAGTGGTCAAACCTCAGGGATGAAAATGGCGTTTTACTCGAAAAAAATATAAACCAAATCACCCATTTACTGAAGAATTTGTTGTCCGCCCATCTTTAATTAAACGAGTACACTTCAAACTCTTGCTTATCATAAAAGCCTTCACAAATATTTATTTTTCTTGATCATATTGGACGTGTAGGTAAGTGTTCAGGCATTTAGTGATGAAGATCCTCAAGGACGCCGAACTCTTGGTAATATTTCTTTTTATAGAATTTTACTTGTACAACTGCACTGATGAAGATCCTCAAATTAATTACTATTTGATTTTATTTTGTAATTTCAGGATTCTTTCTTCACAGAAGGAAGGCAGAGATACCTGAATCGTTTAGAAAGGTTGGTCATAATGAAATAAGTATTAGTGTTAAGATCTTGTTAATCATCTTATAGGTAACTTAGATATTGCTAATCATCTTTTCAGGCTCATATGTACGTAGATTCTCGTGAGAAGGTTACTGCTCGTTATCAGGTAAAATTCAAGTGAAACAATACCGGTTTTTTATTGTATTTTTTTGTTCTGGGTTTCCTTTTTCTTTTTTATTCCATTTTAGGTGTTCTTAGAACTGGATCTTTTTTAATCTGATAAATGATAATTCGAAGTGGCAAAATGGGCAGGTAGAACGGGTTGACGGCTTACGGGTCAAAATCGGTTCTGGCCAAATCTGTCATGCTAAATGCTCGTCAAAACGGGTTGGTTTGGGTTGACTCATGAAATCTTTTAGTTCCGGCCATATAACTAATGTGCTTGATTACAAAAACTATGTCAGTACTTATTGCTATAATAATCGGAATTTTCTTTAAGAAAATGGTTAAAAGGTTTTATCCACTTTAAATGCGTTTTGGGTGGGTTTTGACCCGTTCAACCCATTTGACTTATTTACATTTTATCTAACTTTTTATAGTCTGACCTGTATGACTTGTTGAATATATAAATAACCGAAATTGACCCGTACCCCTAAACTGCTTCACTCCTTCATCCCATACTTCTATAAACTAATTTACAAATTTTTAACTTGTAAAGTAGCCAACAAAAGAAACTTTGCGATTAATATTCGATATGGTGTTCGGGTTTGTAAATTGTCTGCTTTAAAAAAAAAAAAAACTTTTGCAGCTAATTTGTCCATCGAAAAGAGAAGTAATGGTGTTTGGGAGCTTCAAACAACCAGGAACCCTGTTACCCAAAGCTCCAAAAGGATGGGGTTGGCGTACTGCGCTGTTGTTCGATGAGCTCGGGGAACTTTTACAAAATGGAGCCTTGAGGATTGCTGCTGTAGTGCAGCTTATATGAGTTAGATATTGTATCAATATATATAATCATTGATGAAATAGCATCTAGAGATTCCAGTATTAGTCATACATCACTGGTAATAAGAAATTGTTACAAGTAACTTGACAATTTTACCTCCTAGATGCTGGAAAATTGGCTTAAGAGTAAGTTGACTGTTTGTACTGAAGTTGTTTACATTTTAAAAGTATGTATAGTTGCACTTGTGTTTAGAATCAGATGTTATTTAATCCATGTCACAGGTCGGATTAACACTTAGGGCGACTTTTGACGCATTTGATTAGTGTCAAAACAGGTCTAATCGTATATCCATATTATGTTGTCAAAATATGTGACTTTGGGTGACTTGTGTTTTATGAGTTACTAACAACAACTTACACCCGGTGTTTGGGGTAAACCATAAACGGGTACGAGCTGTGAGTGGGTTGACATGTTAACAATTTCAAACATGTCTATATAGGTTCGACCTGTTTGTTACGCACATATCACGTTCTACTTGTATTAACTAGGCTAATTCGTTCAACCTTTTAATGAGTTATCTCACGAGTTCAAACCTATTAGAAAAGGTTGAGAAAATTTTGAACCTTTTTATACAAAAAGGCAGGAACTTTTAGTTCAGTTGCTTGTTGAAATATCTAGATTAAAACCTAGAACATAACTACCAACAGGGTATAATTGTAATTACTGGTGGAGCAAAGGAAAACAAATATGTAGGTCTTGTAAGTGTCTAGATAATCTTCTCTAAATCGTATACTACCAAGATAAAGTATTTCAATGATACTCTTGAAATATTAATCTTCATAAAGGTCAAGAACGAGGATGTGTTTCATCTTGTGAAAAACTGGTTTCAAAACAGACCAAAGAGTTTCGTTTTATTGGGGAAAACCATTACAACATTTAGTTGACCAAAGAGTTTCGTTTTATTGGGGAAACCATCACAACATTTAGTTGAAAATGACACGATGCTTGATAAAAGAGTAACTATGTAAGCAAGAACAATTTCAACAGTGACTTGGTTATCGTTTCCTCTTGATGATCATGTATTGTGTATATTTGAACTTCTCAAATGCATCATTCTCTAGCCCATACCCAGCTTGAATGAAGAATCATCCATATGGTTGGCATGAAAATGAGCTATAAAACAAAATATTCAATTTTTATAAGACCTCACAAGTCCGGGCGCACATAAGATTCCTAGTGCTTTGTTATACACACGCTACTGACAATCTAATCTCATACCTTTTTCAAAAAAGGCCGTTTAAGGTTTTCGTCGAACGGACATTGTTTGGGGGTGGTGTGGTGTATGAATGTATGATTAGCATGTCCCTTGATACCCTTATTCATAGAGGGAATACTAAGTTTCTCTTTAATTACAAAATTGCAAAGCTCATTAATTAATAACAAACAATATAAGGCTATCTACATCGGTGGATTTTTACACCGTTCTTGAAATACATGGTCTTTTCCCTTACATGGGCTAGGACGGAGGTGTTTTCCCGTGGGCTATAATTAAGTGCCCTTCTACACGGGCTGAACTCGAACAAATTGATGGGCCGCAATTAAACAAATAAATAAACCTTTTTTTTACCGGCTCTAATACATTAATGACTTGCACAACATGTGCTTTAATGAGTTGTATATTACATTTAGTTTAAATTAAATCATTTGAAATGTAGTAGTGAGGTAAATAACAAAAATATATAATGTTTTAATTTAAAAACATTAATCTACACTATTTTTATTTATTTTATATAATACTTTAACGTGTGTGTATATATATATATATATATATTTAGAAGAAGAAAAAATATATCGTACAATATGCCTTAACGTATGACACGTACGCGAGGCAAGTTCGCATGTTATAAACCTGTAAAAGAAATATCGCATGTTATAAAAACAAAAGCTCGTACGTGAAAAAAAAACAATATCGCATGTTGTAAAAGAAATATCGCATGTTCACATGAGTACATTTTCGCATGTTGTATGGAAACCCATACAATTTCGCATGTTATTGTGAAAAACCCAATTCGCATGTTAGTTTCAAGTATTCGCATATTGATAATCTCTCGTATACGCGTCATATGTTAAGGCATTTTATACGTTAACTGGCCTTTATATATTTATATATTATTCTACTAAAGAAGTATTTGTGTATTATAATAAGTTAATTAAACAATTTATAAATAATTTCATTTGGTAAAAAAGTTGAATAAGAAAAGTAAATTAAAAAGTGTTGGGACGTAGAAATATAATAAGTTAAGAATAAAAACTAGTGTTTTTAAAGGATTAGTAAAAATCTAATGTGACACTTTAGTTTAGTTGACGTTTGTGGGTATTTTTAGCTTTGAGGGCATGAATAGTATAACCCACTATCATATTCTTTAAAATCATTTGGAATCATATAAGCAACTCGTATATTTTAGGGTCCTAATATTAATACATGGAAAAAACGTATTTACACATGGTGTATACAGGCCGTATAATGTTATACGAAAAAACTAACAAAGTCTGACTTTGTTAGTTTTTTTAAATTCCATATGGGCCGTATAACATTATACGGCCCGTATACACCATGTGTAAATAATTTACCTGGTCGTATACAATGTATACGAACGCTGTATACGGGCCGTATACTGTTATACGACACGTATTCTTCGAAAATTAGATTTTTCTCAAAGTATTTAAGGGATTTAAGGTGCCAATCACAAGAGACATTTTACAGTGGTGAGGTGGTCAAACCTTTCTAAAAGTAGAAAAAAATAAAACATTAACAAGTAACAAAGATTGAAGAACAAAAAGTTGCGTCGTACGACTGTAATAAAACGGAAGCTATCAACCCGGGGTTACGGGCCTGGTGTTATTCTTTATTTAATATTTACAGAATAAAAGGAAGGGTGAGGCATTTGATGAGAGTTGTAAGGAGAAGTGTTGAGATAACGGACATCCATTAAGCTCAAAAAGAAAACTTGTGTTTCCCTCTCAATTGAATAGACAGACACTTGCTTCATAGGACTCACTTGAATAGTCTCAAAAGTACCGAACAACCGAACTAACAGCTTCGGTTTCATCAGCCTGTACTGAAGAAACCAAATTCGCAACAATGAGTCTGAGTCCATTGTTTTATCTTGAGTCGTCGGGAAAACTTTTCCTCAGGGGAGGGTGAGTAGTATGAGTCTGAGTCCATTGTGGTTCGTGAATGTTTCGAATCATCATAGAAGACGTGTCGGGTTCTTCTGCTAGTTATTCGGAATGTTTCGAATCATCATTAAAATTAACAATGCGGTCTTCATTGAAAACGTAATTGCAAGACTGTTTGTCGGGTTTTCAATGCTCACACAGGGTGAAAAACAACCCTTGATGTTGAAACCGGATTTACCTCATGAAAAGGAAAGAAATAAAATTTTTTAGAGAAGCGGATTCAAGGGTTTATGAGTCAAAGTTAACATTCAGATTCAGATTCAGTAAGCACATGATTTGTACTTGGTTTATTCTCTTTAATCTATTAGAACGATCCTTGTTTGTCACGTACATGCGTTTAATTCCCAACATCCTTGTTTTGTCACGTACATTTCGTAAGAAACTTTTCGTGCACTGAACCTAAAATTCAGTTGTGTACGCAAATTCACCACCGGTTTCTACAGCACAAGCACATACACCGGTTTCCAGGAAGGGTTTAGAATGCTTGAAGGAATGTTGGTTCAATACCAACTCATCTTTAGTAGTGTTTGTTTGAGAACCTGATTCAGATAAACAACGGTTCTCCAATTCCAGAGTAAGCAAATACACAACGGTTCTCCAATTCCAGATTAGTAATGAACGTTCAGTTGTGTACACAAATTCATCACCGGTTTCTACAGCACAAGCACATACACAGGGAGAATGTTCTCGAAATTGAAGGAAAAGAAAAAATGGTTGCTGATGTTTTTCACTATCAGGATTTTGTTGGTTTGTTTCCAGGTAGGGTTTAGAATGTTTGAAGGAAACTTGTGTTTCCCATAGTCACAAAATATTTCGTTTCAAAGTTAACATTCAGATTCAGCTTCAGAAAGCAGATGATTTGTATGTGGTTTATTTTCTTTAATCTATTAGAACGATCCTTGTTTTATCACGTATATGCGTTTAATTCCCAACATCCTTGTTTTGTCACGTACATTTCGTAAGAAACTTTTCGTGCACTGAACCTTCGGTTGAAGGAATGTTGGTTCAATACCAACTCTTCTTTAGTAGTGTTTGTTTGAGAACTTGATTCAGATACACAAATTCATCACCGATTTCTACAGCACAAACACATACACAGTTAGGGTTTAGAATGTTTGAAGTATTCGGATTTTGTTGGTTTGTCGGGTTCTATAACTACAATCCTTCCTACATTATTGAAAATTACTATATCACAAAGATTTGTTGAAAACCCAACTTTCTCTATAGATATGACTGAGAGTGAGGGTTACTCTGTTATATACATCAACGAATTTGACAACCAGTCAAATCACACACTATAAAGTGTAAACTTATCGTGTGTTGTAGTTTGGAAAGATGACCGAATAGAGATCTGAATCAGGCGTGCATTGTTTAAATCTGAATAATGGCCAATAATCCATTCATTATCTGTTGTTGTCTCAGACTCTATCCCCCTCATTTTCTCTCTCTGACAACCCTAGACCCAAACCACTGCAATCCACCACGAAGGAGGAGACTCAACTGTCGCTGCACTGTTCTCATTGTGGTCTACGTATACCAACGGTTCTGCGAAAAAAAACATCATCTGTTCATCATTATTCTTGAAGATGAAGATGAAGAAACGAGGGTTTATTCTCTTTAATCTATTAGAACGATCCTTGTTTTGAGAACTTGATTCTGATTTAAACAATGCACGACATGTCTGTTAGTGGTTTCTGTAACCAATTGGGAACCACATATTTGCTTCAAGATTTACGTCTGATGTCTAAGTTTAATCACATTTGACTTCATCTACATGTGTTTTGAAATAGGCTTTGTTCTTCGTTTTTTGGATCGTTGTAATAGATTAAAGAGAATAAACCACTTTTTACCCTAAGAATACGGGTCGTATACTATTATACGGCCCGTATACACAAAGTGAAATTTTTTTTACCAGATCGTATACAATGTATACGATGATTGTATACAGGCCGTATAATATTATACGGCCCGTATACTATGGGTAAAAAATGGTAAAAATTCGTTTATTCTCTTTAATCTATTAGAACGATCCTTGTTTTGAGAACCCTGATTCTGATTTAAACAATGCAATTATTCCTCTCAATTGAATAGACAGACACTTGCTTCATAGGACTCACTTGAATCGTCTCGGAAGTACCGAACAACATAAATAACAGCTTCGGTTTCATCAACCGGATTTGAACGAGTCTAGAACACTGTTCGACACAGAAACTGTTCGATTTCACGGTGAGTGGAGAAATTACAAGTTTTCAATAAAATTTCATTCTGCTGTGAACTTGTTCTCTATGAAATGTCTCACTTAACAAGAGAAGCAACTAAAAAAGCGGTGAACTTGTGAGACACAATTTGTTGGAAAGATGACCGAATAGAGATCTGAATCAGACGTGCATTGTTTAAATCTGAATAATGGCCAATAATCCGTTCATCATCTGTTGTTGTCTCAGACTATCTCCCCCTCCTTTTCTCTCTCAGACTCACTTGAATCGTATCGGAAGTACTGAACAACAGAAATAACAGCTTCTGTTTCATCAACCGACTTTGAACGAGTCTAGAACACACGTAATACTCAATCGGCTTTGAAACCGGACGTAATCTATGAAGAAACTGTTGGAATTTGTGGATTTCGGTTGGTTCAGAAACTTAACAAGAGAAGCAACTAAAAAAGCGGTGAACGGTATTTAACGTACACAATTTGTTGGAATTTGTGGATTTCGGTTGGTTCAGATCCTTGCATTAGGCATGCCTTGAAGTACTGAATCAACAGAAATAACTGAAATAACAGCTTCGGAATCTATTAATACAACTGATTACTCGGTCGAATAATGGCCAATAAGAAACAAATCATTAAAAATACAACTGATTACTCGCCATTTTCTTGCACCTTCAATTATGTTGGTTCGGTTTAGTTATTTTCCGACTGTTTCAGTTACGATTCAATAAATAATATCTGATTGAGAAGCACTAAAATGGTTGCGATTGTCCAATTCCAGATCAGTAATGTAAGGAGAAGCGTTGAGATAACGGACATCCATCGAATACATCTTTCAAACTTTCAAAATTCAAATCAAACTAACACAAAGTATCTCGATATGGTTGGTGTAAAAGCTCACATTTTACTACATTGACCATGTCTTTTGACAAATCATCTGCTTCCTGAATCTGAATCTGAAAGTTAACTAAGCGTCTGGAGAAGAGTATGTTGGTATAGGAGAGTTGATGCAATTTTCCAAGCATTTTAGAGAGACCTATAAGTACGAATTTGACAACCGGTCAAATCATACACTATAAAGTGTAAACTTATCATGTATTGTAATTTAATGAAGCAATGAAGATTGAATATGCAAACCGCATCCGTTTCCTTTTCCTTTTCCTTCAATTTCGAGAACATTCTCCCTAACATGAGAAATGAAAGAGATTTCGAGCAGTTGGTCGATGACATGATAGATAAAGATCTTGACACGATCATATCCATTTTCAAGTTTTAGACTAGATAGAAGACGTGTTGGGTTCTTCTGCTAGTGGTTTCTGTAACCAATTGGGAACCACATATTTGCTTCAAGATTTACGTCTGATGACCAAGTTTGATCACATTTGACTTCATCTACATGTGTTTTGAAATAGGCTTTGTTCTTGGTTTAATGAAGCTACACGTAACATCTAGTTATATTCCTACATCTATATCTTTTGTTCGCTGACAAACTATGTGATATGTGTCTGGTCCAGTGATCCCGGTACTACAGCTGCATTTTAAACAATGCACGCCTTAACTGAGATAACGGACATCCATCAAGCTCAAAAAGAAAACTTGTGTTTCCCATAGTCACAAACGATTGCGGTTTGTATTTCGCATAGCCACCGTTTCCGTACTAAAAAACGGTTGCGGTTTGTATTTCGCATAGCCACCGTTTCCGTAGTAAAAAACGGTTGCGGTTTGCACATTCAATCTTCAATATTTCATTAAAATACCACTAGTAGAAGAACCCGACACGTCTTCATGTTAGGAGAATGTTATAGAAATTGAAGGAAAATGAAAAGATTTGTTGAAATCGAAGAAAATAGTAAAAAATATGAATTTAGGCGTGCATTTGGAACAAGAAGCCCAACAATCCGTTTATTAAAAGTAGCAATCACCTCCAATCATTTCCTGGTCAAATCACACAATATAAAGTTCACTACTAGAAAATACACATTTCTTGACGCACATTGTCCGTCATAAAACGGTAATTATGACACGCAAAAGCATGTCATTGATTGAGGAGTCATAAAATTAACATGACATGCATTTGTGTGTCATGTTTTTGACACACATGTATGACACGCAAAAGAGTGTCAAGGAAGCCCATGTCATAAAACTAAGATGACATGCATTTGTGTGTCATCCTTTTATGACACGCATTTAGGACAAACATTTATGACACGCAATGCATGTCAAGGAATCCCATGTCATAAATAAGAAGATGACACATGATGCGTGTGAAGTGTTATATATATTAGGTGTATATTTTAAGCCCTTTAACACTTTTTAGCCAAGTTTTAAATTTATAAAACACGATATTTACTAACACTAAACACACATATGGGCAAGTGCACCCATCGTGAGCGTAGTATAGTGTTGGTAAGATACCGAGGTCGTCCAAGGACACAAGAGCTTTTAGTACCGGTTTATCCTCAACGTCTAATCAAATCAAAAAGTTTAGAAAAATGTTTTAAACTAAGAAAATAAAAACTAACTAAAATGCTGAAAAATAAAAATAAAAAATAAAAACAGATAGACAAGATGAATCACTTGGTTCCGACTCGTGTATAGTGTAACCTTTGATTATTTCCGCACTTTTGCACTTGTTTAAGAGATTATCTTAGTTATTGTAGTAGGCCCCTCTTTTGAAGGTGACGTTACCCTCAACCCAGTAGTTTGAGTCAGCAAGGATACAATCCTAAAGGGTCGGATTATTGAAAGATAATTAATTAAGTTATTAATGCAAATTATGGTAGGCCCCTCTTTTGGAGGTGACGTTACCCTCGACTAAGTAGCCTGAGTCAGCAGGGATACAGTCCTAAATAGCCGGGTTATAGTATTAATAGTAGTTAACTTATGAGGGGATCAAAGAGTTTGGACCCCCGCCATCCAATACCGTTAAGTATTGAAGGAGGTCCTACTAAATTTGACCCAGGTCCATTGCAGGACCTCTAAACGCTGAACAATGGCAAGACTCTTACCAAACCGTTCCCTTAACCCCCGACCAGGTAGCCAACATACCTCCATATAGACCGTGGAGATATGAATGGTGAAAATCTTTTATTTTATATAGACAGTAAAATAATGTCAAGACACCACAGACAAACGATAAGGAAGAATCACCTTCAACATAAGAAACTAGTTATTAAAGTCATTAATACAAAACCAAGTAAAAAGTGCGAAAAGATTAGAAATAAAAAGTATTACACTAGACACTTGTCTTCACCAAGTGATGTAAGAGACTTAGGCAAACATGGCCTTGATTGTCAAGAACTCTTACGATCAATCTTGGATCCCGAGATGACTCACACACTCTATGATGGACAATGGATGATGGTGGTGGATGATGGTGTTATGGTGGTGGTGGGTGGTGGGTGAAGTGTGAGAGAGGTGGTGTGCCAAGGGATGGTTTGAGCTTGAGCCAAGCACTCCTATTTATAGGCTGAACAGAAGCTCGGGCACGGCCCCGTGTCCACATCCTTCTCTTTCTTCATTTAATGCAGCTTGTCTTATTAGTTGACCACGCCCCCGTGTCCGCTGAGCACGACCCCGTGTGCAGAAGAATCTTTGTACTATGAAGATTTGCCTGGATTGTGCGAATCTTAAAGTTGACCACGGCCCCGTGTCCGCTGAGCACGGCCCCGTGGTGGGCAATAGAAGCTTCTACCACTTTGTCTTTTCTGCTGACACTTGGGCACGCCCCCGTGCTGGCTGAGCACGGGGCGTGTTCAGTCTTTTGTATTCTTGTTTTGCTTAGGAAGATGCTGTCGTGGGGTCGGGCATGTCACGTTTGTTCCTTTTCTTTGTATTTATGTTAGATTTTGCTGTCTTTTGGCTTCTTTTATTAATTTGAGCTCATTTAATCCTGAAAATACAAAAGGAAGACAAAAGCACACTTTTTCCAACATTAGTACTAAAAAAATGGTTAGTTTTATGCCACAATTGATGTAATTTATATGTTGCATTTTGCACACATCAACACACTTAGATGCGTGTCATGAATTTAGGTGTTTTAAAAAAAAATATATATTTTTACTAGATTTCAAATTAAATGATTATTGTCTCAAAATACAAATTAGAATACACATATATCAAAACAATCCATTTCATTCAATAATTCAAATAACAAAGTTAACAATATTTGATTAATGTTGACAATAACAAACCAATATTTCAAAAAAAATACTAACAAAAATACAATATTTCATTAAACTATGCGAGTGAACCTCCTTCGCCATTTGCTTGTGTAGCATGCCCCGATTTCCTACTCACTTCGTTCATCTTCACCTACAAAATGAAAAAAAAAACCCAATTTCATCCACCCTTTCATTAGTGAAGAGGGTATGAAGAAAAAATGTTGGGATTGAACCCTACCAGAGGAACAGATAATGAAAGCCAAAACCGGTTCACAACAGTGGATTCACAATAAGCAGCAGTTTACACTAAGTCTTCCCCCTTGAAAGTGATTATAACTGCTGAAGGCTTTATATCCACTGCCCGGATACAACTGCTGCTGTTTTTCTAATTACTGATGAACCCAGAAGACTGCTGAGAACTAAGCACTGCTGATACAAACTACTGATGACAAAGCACTGCCCAATCAAGGACTGATCAACCTTGAGGAAAGTACTGATGAAAAGAGAGAGCAGTAGTTTAGTATATCATCTGTCCTATGTATAGTCAGTAGTTAAGATTAGCAGTGTTTGTATAAGAACAGTAGATACAGGTTGTTAGGCTGTTAGACGTCGCTTTCATGGTGACGTCAGCTTAGAGCCTCAGTGGATTGAATTGTCTATAAATGGAGCAGTACTCTGTACTGTTACATTTGATTCGTTTTGAGAGAGTTCTTCTCCTCAATTCAATCCTTTCATCTTGGACAATCAACCTTGGGGCATCAGGCTGAGGGGGAGTTTAGTTTGTAAGCTTGCATTGTAATCTTTTGCTTTGGTTTGTAATCTTTTGACTCTATGAAAAGCAAATGTTTATCAAACTATATTCTCCTTTGATTGTGTTTACAAAGTTTGTTTTCATTTCCGCTGCACTTTACATGTTTTCATATACATTGATTGTATAATTTACACAAACAAGCGCAATCATGAGAGCCTCAGATCCTAACAATTGGTATCAGAGCTCGGACAGTCAAATTCGATCTAACAATCAATTTGACGTAACAGTTCAGCTCAAAATTCATTGATACTAAGGTTGGCTGTGTTCAGTTGAAAAACAGAGTAACGAGTAATTAGTTCAAAACTGTTATTCCAAAAACTCTGTAAAACAACCAAGATGTCATAAGACACACAAATTTCACACAACAAGTAATATCATACACAAATCATCCATAGTTTTCAGATCTGAAAATATGTCTGAGAATTATGGTGTAATCACTTCTTTTCTATATTGATTTCAACTGTTGTTATGAAATTTGTGCTGTTTCATCATGATTAATACTAAAGTATGAACCTCAGATTAACAAAACTTATGTTCTTAAAATGTTAGTGTTTTGCTAATACAGAAAGAGGGAAATTAAAACTTTAGTTATTAGATCTGGTGTATTGAAAAACAGGTTGAGGATCCTCAAAAGGACAAAATCAACTGTGTTAAAATACATTCAGAAGATCAGGGGTCAACTTAGTCCGAATCATATGTAATGTGAGAATGGTTGAAAAAGTTGTGCAAACATGACCATTTCTCTCAAAACATTACTGCAAAATGATTTTGGATTTAAGTATTCCTTCAATAAAGACCCCCCAGTAAGTATTTCATTACTTATGAATGGGAAGGGTAAAAGGGGAATAATGAAAATCACAAAAACTCTGAAGTGTGTTTATCTCAAAACTTTTGAAGTCAAAAGAAAAGAGTATAAACATAAAACACTTAAGAGTCAAAGTTTGGGGTAACAATGGTCATTAAGCAACTGTGTGCATTCATCTGATCAGGAAAAGGTTCAGAAACAATAGTATTCACAGAGAATAAACTTTCAAAAGGACTAGACAAATTTTCAGTTTCATCACTTGATAGCAAAATCTACACCAGGGTTTTCGAAAAATAATGTGATTTTGTGTCCTCATTTTTCTGCTGTCAATCAATCTACAAGAGAATGGTACCAAACAGTGGACAAAATGTATTTACAATTTCATATCACTGTTGTCAAAACCACTGACCATTTTCATAATCTTGAGAATGAGATGATCATATGTTTATTGAAATTATACCAGTTCCTTTTGGTGCTGTTTTAGAGAATCCTTTAATTTTTTTTGGAAAAGGATTTTCTCTAATAAAGCAGGATATATTATTCTTTATTTTTTTTGAATAATGTATTTTGAACTTTTTACTGGTTTTTGGATAGTAAAAGTTTCAATCTCCTGACAGGATATAGAACCTTTATTTTTGTTGGTAATATTATCCTCAAAATGGATCAAAAGGAATTGGTACATGTGTCAAGGTCATGTCAAACTCAAGGTTGTTTTTAAAATGGGTAAAAGATTGATTGATTAACAGACTCTAAAATACTTGGGTACTCATGTTCTAACTTAAATATTATAACAAGAATGAGTTGCCTTGGTAAAAAGTTTACATCATCTGGGGTACTAAACCACTGTCAGAAATTTGTGTAAGTTCAAAATGTGTAATTGACATGTGGTAAAACCTTGAATGGAAAATTCTCAAAACGGTTGCTGATATATTCATCTTTCAAATCTTTACCATTTACCCCTAAACACTGTTTTGTTCAAACATCTGTTCTCTAACTACTGTCCACTGCTGAAAGTCAACCACTGATCCTTCCATTCTCTTGGCAAGCACTGATGCTCAAAATCAGTGACTTATCCACTGATATGCTATCCACTGATAGTAAAAATCACCCACTGTCCTCATTTTGACTGTTGTAACCACTGATATTTGCTTCATCAGTAGTTTACAAAACAACTGTTTACTATAACTCATCTCTTCATCATCTGTTGACACGTGGTCAATTTTTAGCCTTCAGATCATAATAACCGCTGCCACATCAGCGATCACTTTTTCCCTAAATAAAACCCTGACCAAAACCCCAAACAGGGCTTTACACTGTCGAATTGAATTTCAAAAATTCTCTTCTCAAAGCAGTTTCCAACCCTTCAACCCTTCTTCTCAAATCATTCTTCGCTCTTCTTCTCCAAAATGACAAAATCAAAATCAAAATCCAAACCAAAATCAACACCATCTTCCAAAGAGGTCGCTCAAACGGCCGAAGAACCCACTGAAATACCTTACAAATCTCCGCATAACTATTTGGGTCTTCTCACAAAACTCAAAGACAATCACACTTTCGACTCCATCATTGATACAATGTCTGCATCAAAGTACAAAACTTTGTTGACAGCAGATGCTCCCATCTATCTGCAAACCCAGAGAGAGTTCTGGAAAAAGGCGACGCTTGAAAAACAAGACGATAAAGTCATAGCCATCAACTCCTCAATACAGGGTAAAGCGATTCAAATAACCCCAAAATCCATCTTAGAAGTATTCAAACTTGATGATCAACAAGGTAAAACTTCCATCTCTAAAGATGTGTTGAAAGCCGACTTTCTGAAGAGAGGATATGCAGAACGATCAAAGGTAGATACCTTACAAAAAGGTTACTTTCCTTCTGCACCTAGGTTTTTATTTCACACACTCTTGATGTGTGTTTCAAATAAAACAACAGCGTTTAATGAAATACCATTAAAGATTCAATGTCTGGGCTATGCTATTTTAAATAAAGAAAATTACAATTATTCCCAGGAGATCTTTAATGACTTGGCTAAAAATGTTGATAGCAAATCATTTTTACTTTTTCCAAGGTTTTTAAGCTATTATTTTAAACAAAAATTCGAAAAGGAAAATGAAAATTTTCTCAAACAAGGTGTTCATTGTCAAATAAAAAGCTTAACAAATGAAACATTTTCTAGAATAATGTAACCCATAAAAACAAAAGCAGAGGTGTCTGAGCAGAATTTAGCAGAGAACACTGCTCCTCAGGCATCGGCTGCTGAGCCCACTGCTCCAGGTGATCTTAGCAGCACGACCACTGCTTTGAAACCCACACCTGACATCTCCAAAAAGACCAAAAAGAAAACATACAAAAAGCCCACCAAACCCAAGAAAAAGGCAACTCTGGAAGATGAGATCCCAGAGCAACTTCCTGTGACAACACAAATGTCACCAAAAACCACTGCTGCTACTTCCTCACAGCAGATGGTAGAAAGATCTCCACCATTGCCTCAAACTCCTCCTGCATCCTCACAAAAGGATCAGGTTGTAATCACAGGGACACCAAATTATGAAGCTCTGGATCCACTTGGCTCCTTCTTCCACAGTCCCGATCCCAAGGACATGTCTCTTTCAACTCCCATCCCCTCACCAATCATAATGCCAAAATCCATGATACCTTTGTTGCATGCAGTTGATATAGCTCAGACAAAAACCAGTTCCTCTCTATCACCTATCACTGAGAGCATACTTCCACAAGTGACTGGGTCTGAAGCTACTATCTCTGTTATCCCAGCAACAATTGAGGAGGTTACACCCCCTGAGTTACAAGTAACTCTCGATGGTAGTTCAAGTGGAGCAGCAACTACAACTGATGGATCAACAGATCTTCAGTTGGACAGTTGTTTCATAAGTAAGACTCCCTTGAAGGCAATTTCTTCAATAGCACCAATGTTAACCACTAGTGAGTTTGTTTTGACCACTGGTAAAATAACAAGGTTGTCGAGTGCTGAAGAAAGAAGTCCCCAGTACCAAGAACAAGGGGCATCAATGAGTGATTTTTGGGACTCAATTCCTATGTCACACATTGATACAACCACTGCTGGTGGGAAATCAGATGATCCCACTAACATGGGTGATGATTTAAAATATCAGGAATTGATGGGCAGAGTTGAAAAACTTGAAGAATCAGTTGCTGAAATAAAGGACATGGTGCAGCAGATATTAAAAGCTCAAAAAGCACAGTCCACTGCAGTTCCACCTCAAGCACCTGCTCCACCACAAGCACTTGCTGCTTATGAGCTCTGGAATCTTTTTCAACCCATGCTTGAAAGACAAAAACAAGTGGCTGATCAGCAGCATGAAATGCATGTACAAATGCTAACCAATATGGTGGAATCAAGGTTCAAGGATACTCAAGCAGATATCAAGGCTATAAAAGCCAGCATTCAAAGCACCACTGGCAAAGTTCCTTCTACTCTACTATTTTTTGATAACCCCCCTGCAGATAATGCCAAAAAGGGGGAGATAATGAAACAAATGAAAAAGAAAGGAATAGAACATGGCCTGTGTGTTGAACCTGAGCAAGAAAAGCAAACATCTAGACCACCTCCCACAAAACTTCAAACTTCTGTTCAAACAGCTGATACAACAGTAGTTACAAAAACTGCTAGCCAAACAGTTGTCTCATCAACACACACAACTTCACCACACACCACCAAAACCACTGCTTTACCATCATCATCATCTACAATCATAACACCGCCATTGCCTCCTGTTATAAAACAGAAGACAACAGATGTTACAACATCTGTTGTAATGACAACAACGGTTGGAACACCAGTTGTTTCAACAGCCGTTAGTCAATCACAAACCATTACCACTCAAACTCAAACCACTGATCCACCCAAGACATCATCAGCCTCTCCTAAAATAAAAAGGAGAAGGATCTTCATACCTGATGATTCACCACCACCATCACCATCACCAAAAACAAATTCACCGCCCTCAACCCCTGCTCAAAAGCAGAAGACAACTACTGATACATCAGTAGTTGTAATGACGACAGAGGTTGAGACACCAGTTGTTTCAACAGCTGTTTGTCAACCATCCACCACTGCTCTCATCATTCCCACATCACAACCAAAATTCCCTCCAAAGCTACACAAAAGAAAAAGAGAAACAACTCAGCCCACTGATGAACAGTATGATCCTATTACTGCTAAAAATCCACTGGAACTAGAAGCTGTGAAAAATGAGATGAGACAATTTTACACCGAGGAAGATCCTTCAAAAAGAAGATTTCCTTCTCTCATTGGCTTCATAGTCCCAGAAGATATGGATGAATATCTCGAAATGAAAACAAGGCAAGCAAAGATTAGAGCCAAACTCGAATGCAAAGATCAAGGTGAAGAAGCCATTTCTGAAAAGTTGAAATTTTTGCTCACAAAGGTTAAGCTGATGGAAAACTATGCACAAGATCTACTCAAAGAAAAGGCAGATCAACGAAAAGAAATGAGAAAAAGTTATCTTGCTTACATCATGAAAGAAAAGTTCTATCAAGCTGAAGAAAACCAATTTGAAGAGTGGCCACTGTTTGTCTTGAAACATGAAGCTGACAGAATTGATAGGATTAAAAATGATCCAAGAAAGAAGAAAACAGCTCCTAATTGGAACAAATACAAAAAGCTTATTGCTGATCTTACATCCGAGTACAAAAGGAAGAAATAGGAGCTGATAGATGCTAAAGTGGGTACTGCTGAAGCCATAGCAAAATGGACTAAGCAGCAAACAGATGAAGCTTATGAAAGACTTGAGAAAAGGAGGATGACAGTCTCTGGCACCCCTAAAGAGTCTGACTACAAAAAGCTATTGGAACAGCAGCTTGATGATCTTAAAACACGGATCACATCAACATTTAACCCAAGTCTTGTGATAAACCAAGAAAAAGGGAAACTACTGACCAGTGAAGTAGAAAAAGAAAAGGAAGCTGAATACTTCACAGAAGCCATCAAGAAAATGGGTCTAAATGAAGATAGTTCAGTAAGCCTTCAAAACCTTTTCAAAAAGGTATTAACCAAACCTGCATCACCAAACACTTCAACAGACATGACAGACATTGAAAGGCAGGAGCAGATTGAAAGAGAAACTGCAGAAGACATAGCTGCAGCAAATGATTTCATTGACATGGCCTTCAAACAGATGTCTGAAAGTCTACAACTTTTCACAAGGCCAACATCTTCAAACTCATCTTTGAATAAATCTCTCCCAAGAAACCCATTGGGTTTAAAAGTACTAAAGTGGATGTCTGATCAAAAGACCCACGTATTGACTCTAGTCAGATCCAATGGCGAAGTGAAGTATATATCAAGGAAAGAAGCACTAGGCCTTAGTGTTGAAGATTTGCAGGATCTCCTTGAACTTACACTGTGCAGGGATGAAGATGATACAAGTTCCAGAGACTTTGAAGCAGAATTTAAAAGAGAAGCTAAGGAACTTCTGATGAGGAATAAAGATCCAGAATAATGAAGGGTTTTGGCATTATCTGTTCCAGGGGGAGATTGTTGGGATTGAACCCTACCAGAGGAACAGATAATGAAAGCCAAAACCGGTTCACAACAGTGGATTCACAATAAGCAGCAGTTTACACTAAGTCTTCCCCCTTGAAAGTGATTATAACTGCTGAAGGCTTTATATCCACTGCCCGGATACAACTGCTGCTGTTTTTCTAATTACTGATGAACCCAGAAGACTGCTGAGAACTAAGCACTGCTGATACAAACTACTGATGACAAAGCACTGCCCAATCAAGGACTGATCAACCTTGAGGAAAGTACTGATGAAAAGAGAGAGCAGTAGTTTAGTATATCATCTGTCCTATGTATAGTCAGTAGTTAAGATTAGCAGTGTTTGTATAAGAACAGTAGATACAGGTTGTTAGGCTGTTAGACGTCGCTTTCATGGTGACGTCAGCTTAGAGCCTCAGTGGATTGAATTGTCTATAAATGGAGCAGTACTCTGTACTGTTACATTTGATTCGTTTTGAGAGAGTTCTTCTCCTCAATTCAATCCTTTCATCTTGGACAATCAACCTTGGGGCATCAGGCTGCGGGGGAGTTTAGTTTGTAAGCTTGAATTGTAATCTTTTGCTTTGGTTTGTAATCTTTTGACTCTATGAAAAGCAAATGTTTATCAAACTATATTCTCCTTTGATTGTGTTTACAAAGTTTGTTTTCATTTCCGCTGCACTTTACATGTTTTCATATACATTGATTGTATAATTTACACAAACAAGCGCAATCATGAGAGCCTCAGATCCTAACAAAAAAAGATATAAAATGAGGCCAATTTATCATTTAAGGTCTATATGTCCATCATAATATTTTGTTCAAAAAACATGTACTCTACCTGTTCTTTGAACTGTTCTTCCTTCTCTTCGTAGCTAGAAAGAGCAACAACTTCAATCTGATCAATTCCTCAATAAGGAAAAAAAATACAACTAAACATGACAATTTGTTTTAACACAGTTACTCTTATTTAAAACAAACGTGTGTAGACCGCACTTACTATTGTTGTATCGCGTATAGCAAAAACTAATGTTGTTTTGTTGGACCAAATAATCTTATCATGACCTGAAAAAAGGAAAAGTCCAAAGTAGATTGTTGAAAGCTTCCAATTAAATAGAAGAACAAAACAAAGATCTAAAAATATGTACCTAGAAAACAATTTTTATCAGAGGCTTATTTGTAGCATGCTCACCACCAATATCATGGCACCACCTAAGCAACATTTTTTTTATAAATATAAGCAATATTTCGTAAAGATGTAGTGGAAGGATGCAGCAGTAGTTTATTATGTCTTTTGTGTAATGAATTGTAATAGCAGTAGTTAGCATAGCAGTGTTTGTATTGATCAGAGGTTAGAGTTTGTTAGGAGGTTAGATGTCACTTTCATGGTGACGTCAGCTTAGATGCTCAGTGGTTTGCTAGTGCCTATAAATAGGACAGTGCTCTGTACTGTTCTATTAGCTCTTTGCAAAATCGTCTTCTCTGCACGAACAAACACTGAGCTCTGGCTGAGGGGGAGTTTGTATTCAACATTGCATTGTAATCGTAATTGAAATAAATTCAATCTTTCGGTTCTTTGTGAAAAATGTTTGATCAAAGCAATACTCTCATTTGATTATATGCAAAGTTTGTTTCCATCTTAATTCCGCTGCACAACTCATCCATCTTCATTCTAATTCAAACGAAAAATACAATCAAAACCAAACTCAGATCCAACAATTGGTATCAGAGCCTGGACAGTCAAATTTGATTTAACAATCATTTTGACATAAATAGTTCAGCATATAATCGTTGATACTGATAGTTTGTTCATTTGTGTTGAAAAACAGAGCAAGGTTTAATCACCATCAAAGTTGATTGATCAGTGCCTGTAAAACAACCAGGATGACGTCACAATCACAAGATGATAAGAATAACATTGGCTCGCTTTTTAAACCACCTATGCTTAAACGTAATGAATACAACATCTGGGAGAGAAGGATGGGTCACATCCTTGCTCAACAGAACACTGGATGTTGGAGGTCTGTTGTTTTTGGTCCCCATGTTCCTATGGTGCAAGTGCTGAGGATGCAAAGAAGTTCGTTCCTAAACCAACTGAAAACTATACTGAAACTGATTTTCAAAAGTTCGAACTCGATGCCATAGCATTTAGCAGCATAGCATCTGCATTACCAAATGAGATCTATGCTGGACTGTTACATTGTAACAGTGCCAAAGAGCTATGGGATGCATTGAAGGAACAGTTTGGGGGAACTGAAGAAGTTATTGAAAACAATAGGGAAATTCTGAATCAGCAGTATGAAACCTTCTGTCACATTAAGGGTGAATCATTGACCCAACAATTTGAACGTTTTAGCTGTCTCATCAGTGAGCTAAGGCTTCTTAAAGTTGAAATTCCAAAATCAACACAAAATAGCAGGTTTCTTAGATCACTACCTGATAAATGGGACACAATTGCATTTGTGACTAGAAACTCAGCTGAGTTCAAAGATCTAACCCTGACCCAACTTCATGGTAGACTCCTGACCTATGAAAGGGAGTTGAACCAGAAAAAGAAGTTGCAAGAGTCTGGCAAAGTTGTTGATGATTATTCATTCGGTAGCACAACTCTTTTTGGTCAGGAAGAATCTGGTAGCAGTGGTAAGGATCAGGGTTATGATCACTTTATTGATATAACTGCTGGTGGAAATTTTAACAACCCTGATCCTCACTCTGCAAATTATGCTTTTACTGCAAATTGTGAAAACCAGATGTCAGATAACTTGTGCTTTGAACTCAATGATTTGCAACACTTTGATCCCACTGACTTAAAAGAGATGGACATTTTGCATCAATTGACTTTGCTTAGTGTAAGAACAAGCAAATTCTACAAAAGAACAGGGAGAAAATTCCCAGGGTTACATGGGAATTTAAGGGTGGGGTTGGATAAATCTAAAATCAAGTGTTACAAGTGCAATAGGCTAGGTCATTTTGCTAGGGAATGCAGGAGTCAAACTACTAGTCCTATAATTACTCATCCCAACTCAAACCCTAGACCACAAAATCAAAGCACTGTTCACTATACCCAATATACCCCTGCAGCCCATGTTAACACTGCTCACTATGCTCCAACCCCTGTGCCTGTGCATTATGTCCAAACCACTGTTCCACAAATTCAGTATGTTCAAACCCCTGTCCCCCAGGCACAAGTGCAACCTATTGCACCTCTAACAGCTGCTCCAGCAGTGGTACAACCAGATCGGCAAAGCTTTTTCACTCAAGGCTTTGTTGACTGGAGCAGCATGCCTGATGAGCTTGGTGATGAAAATGTTGCACTCTATGCTTTTAATGAACCCTCTAATGATGAATTTTGTTTGATGGCATTAGAGTCAATAGCAGAGGGGGTAGAAACTGAAGGTGAATAGCTAAGTGATGAAACAGTGGATGTGGTGACTGAAGCAGTTGTTAATGCAGTTGCTGGTGAACTGCTGCTGGGAGAAAATTCAGAAACCCTGATTGAACCACTGACAAACCCCTGGTCCAAAGAGGACAAAGAAGAAGAGGAAGAGAACAGGTGAGAAAGAAGTAAGAGCTGATGATGAAGAAAATCATCAATGTGATTGTGCCATGATGGCTGCTGCCAAGGTATCACCTCAAGTTCTTGAAAAACTGTGTTCAGACAATTGCATTATTGCTTTTGCTAACATCAAAGAGGTAAATGAAAACCTTAGGGATAAAATCTTAACTGATGAAGTCAAATTTGAAAGGTCTTTAAAAGAACTTAAAAACAAATTGACTGAAAAAGAGAAAGATATCAGCAGTCTTAAAGAAGAGCAGAGCATAACCAAAACTCAACTCCAAACTATGGTAGAAAAATACCAAGTTTGCAAAAAGGAGTTGGAGTCCACCCAGATCACCTGTGAAAAATGGGTGGAATCATGCAAAGGGTATGAGGTTATGCTTGAAAAACAGATTAAAAGCAATGTGAAATTTGGTGTTGGTTATAGAAAACATGATGATGAAAACACTGCTTTTGAAAAATCTGTTCAAACCACTGATGTAACCACTGAGTTCATCCCCACAAACAAGAATGGCCAAGAAGTGAAAATCACTGATAAACTTGGTAACAAAATCACACTTGACAGACCAATGGGATCTTCTACTTTTGAGGAGATTGAGAAATACCAGTTTAAACCCACATGGTCTGGTGAGTGTGATATTCTTGAAAATTTCAAGCCCATGGACTTTACAACCACTGATGGTGTTAAAGATCCAAAAGCTAAAATCATTCCTCTCAAGGACATCCCAACAGAGGTTAAAAACTCTGTTGCAAAGGAGTCTGAAAAGAGAAAGAAGAGAGAAAAGATCAATAACCTGTTTTGTGAATTTTGCGAGAAAAGGAATCATCTAACAAAAGATTGTTTCCATTTAAAAGCATATGATTTGAACAAAACAAGTGTCATTGTTTCTGCTGAAAGCTGCATTATTTGTGGTAAATCAAACCACAAAACTCAAGCATGTGTGTATCTCAAAAACTTTGATGTGAAAAAGAATGAATACACTGCTAAAACATCCTTGAGTCCATCAACATCATCTGTCAAATTTACCAAAAACCAACCACTGTTTGTGCCAGTTCAAACAGCTGTCACAAAACAGCTGAACCAAACATCTGTCAAAAGTGATGTTCAGGTTACTGATGCACCCCCTGCCAACCAGTTCAGAAGAGGTAAGGGACAACCATCTTACCAAAGGATTCCACACGTTTATGAGACCTACAAAAGGCCCTCTAAACCTAAAGTGAATAGGCATCCTTTTGGTTATCAACAGGTGATTGGTCAAGACCCCCAACAGTGGTTAGCAAGAAACAGTCCTAAAACTGTCCAAACCCCTGACTTAACCACTGTCCATCAATCTGCATCCATCCCAGACACTGTTGAGACTCCATCCAAAGCCTTATTGGCTTTGGAAACCCTAATGAACTAATCCTTTTACTTCATGTGCAGGGAGCTTCTGCCTGCTTAGATAGCCTTTGGTATGTTGATAGTGGAGGCTCCAGGCACATGACTGGATGTAAAGCCCTACTCAAAGATTTCAAAATTCATGGAGGGGGTGATATATCCTTTGGGAATAATAGTAAAGGGAAAGTTCTAGGGTCTGGTACAGTACAGTCTGGCAATGTAAAATTTGAAAATGTCAATCTGATAGACAGTCTGAAATTCAACCTCCTGAGTGTTTCACAAATGAGTGACAAGGGGTATGGGTCATTCTTCACAAAGGAGTGTTTTAGGATTGTTGGACCATAAATGGTCAAAAAGATTGAAGCAATAATAAAAACTGGTCAAACAAAACTTGTTGCTCAAAGAAGTGGCAATGTTTATGTTGTTGATATGTCAAAAGAGTGTCCCAGAGCTGATGCTTGTCTGTTCTCAGCTGCCTCTAACAAAGAGACAGAACTTTGGCACAGAAGACTGGGGCACACAAATCTTAAGACAATCACTGAAATTTCAAAAAATGGTTTGGTAAGAGGCCTACCACAAAAATTGTTTTCATGTCCTGAGCATTGTGTTTCCTGTTTAAAAGGAAAACAACATAAAAGCTCTTTTAAGTCTATTGAAGAGTCCAAAACAACCCAGTGTTTGCAAATGCTGCACATGGATTTGTTTGGCCCAGTTCAAGTCATGAGTCTCAAAAAGAAGAGATATTGTTTAGTTATTATTGATGACTTTTCTAGGTTTACAAGGACTTTCTTTTTACACTCGAAAGATGAGACTGCAGGCATTTTGCAAGACTTTGTGACACAGGTTGAAAAGCAATTTGACCTTCCAGTAAAAGTCTTCAGGAGTGACAATGGCACATAATTCAAAAATAAGGAGTTGGATGCCTTCTGTGTGAAGAAAGGGACTGTAAGGCAGTACAGCATCCCAAGAACACCAGAGCAAAATGGGGTAGTTGAAAGAAAGAACAGAACTTTGATTGAGGCTGCCAGAACCATGCTTGCTGATTCAGGTTTGCCATTAACTTTTTGGGCAGAGGCAGTAAACACTGCTTGCTATGTCCAAAACAGAGTTTTAATAAACCCCAGGCACAAAAAGTCTGCCTATGAAATTCTGTATAAAATCAAACCACTGATCTCATACTTCAAGGTATTTGGCTGCCCATGCTTTATTTTGAACTTAAAAGATTCCATTTCAAAATTTGCAGCCAAAATTGACTGTGGTTATCATCTGGGATACTCAACCACTGCCAAGGCCTACAAAGTGTTTAATACACGGACCAATGCAGTGGAGGAGACCTTGAATGTAAAGTTCAATGAACTCTCATTAATGAAAATCCCAGCAAATCCTGCAGATCTGTTTGATCTTGATAAATTCTGTAACACCTCGAAAATTCGTGTTCAATAAAATAACGACACGTGTCATGTAAGGCAAAAAGTGTTATAAACCCGGATATAATTAAAGATGTATGACAGGATTTAAAAGTGTCGTCATGTTAATTTTACACCTCTGAACGACCTCATTATGAATCCTAAGACTAATAAACATCTGGTACATATTCAAATCCGGTGATTTCTAGCAATAACTGATTCATAATTTCAATGGTGGACTCCTACGAAGAAATGCACGATAAACCTTCATTTACGGTACTTTCAAAAGGATTCAATAAAACATGGCAAAGTGGCAGGATATATAACTATTCAAGACCCAAATAAGAGGCCCCAAACTGATAAATCATGTCCCAAATTCGGAATGCACAAGTTGCCCTTTCAAACCCCGAAAGAACAACAACTTTTAGCTTCTGCAGAAGGCTTACGGACCGTAAGCCTCACCCTTACGGTCCGTAAGGGTGTGCCAGCGACCAAAAATTCGACTGTTTGCTGTTTAAACGCAATAACCGACCTATAAATGATTTTTCACATCTTTGGACGACCCATACATCACTTTTAGACCCTAGGGGCACTTGTTGTTGATCTGGGGCACATGATAGACTTGTGTGTCAATGATCTATGAGATCAAGAACACTATATAAAGGGCCAAAGTTGCAACCATTTGATCACACCTCACTTCAGCACTTCTGATCATTTCTGGAGCTCCAAAGCAGACTCAAGTGATCACTAATAGTGCATAGGACTTCAGTAAGTATGCTTAACCTTTCTTAGTTGAGTTTTTGCGTAGTTATAGCTTAAAAGTCAAATCGTCGTAATTAACGGTTGACTTCACGATTAATCACTAATGGTCCAGTGATTAGTCGAATTTAAAGTAGTTATATGTTGGTAATTATGTGGGCAATAAACCCTTAAAAGGGCACCCTCTGATTCCCACTCTAACTAGGTCAAATGTCGGGTCAAACTTGTTATTAAAAAGTCAACATAATGCTTATTTTCCATTTTATGCATAATTAGCAATGTAGAACCCATACAACCTGTTTGATCATTAATATAACTTGGTAATTAGTGTAAGAATATGTCTAAACATGTTCAACCCGATAATTTTCAGTAAAGACCCGGTTCGGAACCGAAAGTCGCATAATTTGACTTTTGCTTTGACTTTCAGTTCTGACCTGTTTTAGCATGTTTTAGGAATGCCTTAGAGCGTCCTTAGGACCAGGTTACGCGTTCGATTCGGTTTATGTAACTAGTTTGCATAAATTAGCCGAAACGGGTCAAACCTTATCGCTTTTATCTCAAAATCCAGAATGTGTATGAAATACCCATATTAAGAAAGTCTTCAAACTTGTAGGGTCTAAATCACATTCTATTCCGGTCTTCGCTTAATCGTGCGTACGAACCGTACCTTTAAACTAACCGGTCTAAGCTTAAGCTTAACTAAAGACCCGTTAGGATTCTAATAGGTTATTATAAACCTTCATTCCAGAATAGGAGGACCAGTAAAAGCTACTTGCATTTGCTGTTTGTGAAATTATACTTGCAAAGGTAAATACTTTTAACTTATTTTCACTATACGGGCTTGGGGTACGGTATATAAAATACCGCTTGGTCGGGCATTAAATCTTCCATCGTATGGTGGTTAATTGATATTGATCGGCCCGTTTAAATTGTTTTGTTTACTTAAAGCCTTTGGGAGGTTAATGACCATGTCCCGGATATCCTTGGCATCATTTTACGAAATGGCCACGACCTAAGCGCGGAGTGTAGGCGTACACTCGTCAGTGCATAAATAAATAATGTGGTGTGTCTATTGATCTTTAACCCGGCACGATCCGGGCTACTGAACGCATAAGGAACATGTAATCCTTTTACAAGTTTATATATTTAAATAATTATCCCAAGTTATAAAATGTTTATGCCTCGTGCATCCAAATCAATTTTTAATCATTTTTAAAATGAGTCAGTTGATTGTATTTACCAGTGTAAACTGACGTATTTTCCCAAAAAGATTAAATGCAGGTACTACTCGTAATAGGCTGGATTTCTTCTTAGCATCAATAAAGAGTCTCGCAAGCTTAAGATGCCTAACGTCTGTTGAACTACTGCTTCCTATTTATTTTGATCCTTCCGTGGATGAATTTCAACTGTTGTGATACTGGATATTACAATTCATTAAAGTTGAAATATATATCTTTCATTTTCTTCCGCTGTGCATTTCAAATATTGTGTTGTTTGACTATTATGTTGCCAACCACGTCACGATACTCCCCACCGGTCATACGTGGAAATATCGGGGTGTGACAGGTTGGTATCAGAGCCAACATTGAGTGAATTAAACACTAGCCTTTTGTGTTTAATCTCAATGACACAATAGCACATTCCTATAAACTTTCGAGTCTAGACAAATAACATAGGACCCTATCTACACCGCATTCAAAGCCTCCCTCCAAGAAGGAAGAACCAAAGAAAGATGATGATCGACTCTCCTCAAACCACCACAGTGCTCCATCTCAACAGATTATACTAAATCAAGAACCCCATAATAAGGGTTGCTCCTATAAATACTTTGTTTCATGCAAACCCAGGGATTTCACTGGGGAAAAAGGATCCATTGACTGCATGACGTGGTTAGATGAGATGGACACAGTAGTGGATATCAGCGGATGCGCTGAGAGGGATGTAGTCAAGTTTGTGTCTCAATCTTTCAAGGGTGAGGCCTTAGCCTGGTGGAGATCGTTAATTCAAGCCACTGGGAAGATCCCATTGTACAATATGACATGGGAACAATTTGTTGCCCTCATCAGGGAAAACTACTGTCCTCAACATGAGGTTGAGAAGATAGAGTCTGATTTTCTATCGTTGGTTATGCAGAACCTTGACTGCCAAGCTTACCTCACGAGCTTCAACACAATGTCCAGATTGGTTCCGTACCTGGTGACCCCGGAACCCAAAAGAATAGCTCGCTTCATCGGGGGTTTAGCCCCAGAAATCAAGGCAAGCGTGAAGGCCTCTCGGCCAGCTACTTTTAGGTCTGTAGCTGATATATCTTTGTCCCTCACGCTGGACGCGGTCAGACAAAGATCGCTGAGGAATAAGGATGCCGAGAAAAGGAAACGTGAAGATGACAATTCACGGAGGTCAAACAAGAAGCACCGAGGAAATGGTGACAACAAGAAGGGGTCTGAGTCAAGGAAGGATGGGCATCAAACTGGTGATAAGCCCAAGTGCAAAGTCTGCAAGAAACAGCACTTCGGGAAGTGCAGGTTTGAATCGAACTCACAGACTCAGTCAAGAACTTTTGCATGTGGTATATGCAAGTCCAAGGAACACAAGACCTTGGATTGCAAAAAGTTGAAGGATGCAACCTGCTACAGCTGTAATGAGAAGGGGCATATCAAGACCAATTGCCCGAAATACGCAAAGAAAGCTGATGAAGGAAAGAAGACCAATGCTAGGGTCTTTAGGATGGATGCGAAGGAGGCTGTGCAAGATGATAACGTGATCACAGGTACCTTTCTCATAAATGATGTCTATGCAAGAGTACTTTTTGATTCAGGCGCTGATAAGTCCTTCGTAGATAATAAGTTTTGTGAATTGTTGAAATTGCCTGTTAGAACTTTAAGTGTGAAGTATGAGGTGGAATTAGCATATGGCACCTTAGAAACCGCCTCAACCATATTAGATGGGTGTTTCATATCCATTAAGAACAACTCTTTTCCTTTGTCCCTACTTCCTTTGAAGTTAGCTGGATTTGACATCGTTTTAGGCATGGACTGGTTATCTCGTAACCAGGCCCAGATTGTCTACAATAAAAAGCAAGTGGTGATCAAGACTCCGTCTGGTGAATCACTTACCATTCAGGGAGATACCCGGTATGGATTTCCTGAGCAAGTGACTATGCTCAAGGCCTCTAAGTGTTTGAAGAAGGGTTGTGTCATCTACATGGCACAAGTGACTATAGATGAGCCGAAGCCCAAGATGGAAGACATCCCCGTCATTTCGGAATACCCAGAAGTGTTTCCTGAAGAACTACCTGGCATACCACCAAATAGGCAAGTGGAATTCAGAATTGACATCATCCCTGGAGCAGCACCTGTTGCTAGAGCACCTTATAGGTTGGCGCCAACAGAGATGAAGGAATTGAGAGCATAACTAGATGAATTGCTAGCCAAAGGTTTCATTAAACCTAGTTCGTCTCCATGGGGAGCGCCAGTCTTGTTTGTCAAAAAGAAGGATGGATCGATGCGTCTGTGCATCGATTACCGTGAGCTTAATAAGGTCACAATAAAGAATAGGTATCCTTTACCCAGGATCGACGATTTATTCGATCAATTGCAAGGGGCAAGTTATTTCTCGAAGATTGACTTGAGGTTAGGCTACCACCAACTGAAGATTAGAGATGAAGACGTACACAAAACTGCATTTAGGACTCGTTATGGTCATTACGAGTTCCTAGTGATGCCTTTTGGGCTCACTAATGCACCTGCCGCGTTCATGGATCTCATGAATCGCGTTTGCAAGCCATACTTAGATAAATTCGTCATCGTTTTCATCGACAACATTCTCATTTACTCGAAGAACCAAGCTGACCACGAGAAACACCTTCGCTGTATTCTTAAACTTCTACATCATGAGAAACTCTACGCCAAATTTTCCAAGTGTGAATTTTAGCTTCGAGAAGTCCAATTCCTTGGACATGTGGTTAGTGAGCATGGTATCCAAGTGGATCCCGCTAAGGTGGAAGCAGTTATGAACTGGCAAGAGCCAAAGATGCCTACGGAGATTCGTAGTTTCCTAGGCTTAGCAGGATATTATAGGGGTTTCATTGAAAAATTTTCAAGGATTGCTGCACCCCTAACTTCTTTGACTAAGAAGAAAATAAAGTTTGATTAGGGCCCTAAGTAACAAGAATCCTTTGATATCCTAAAGCAAAAGTTGAGCAATGCTCCTGTACTGACATTGCCTGAAGGTACCGAAGAATTCGTAGTTTACTGCGATGCATCACACACTGGCATGGGGTGTGTGCTTATGCAGAAAGGCAAGGTTATTGCCTATGCTTCAAGACAGTTAAAGGCGCATGAAAAGAATTACACCACCCACGACTTGGAGTTGGGTGCTGTTGTATTTGCACTAAAACTGTGGAGGCATTATTTGTATGGTATCAAGTGTGTGATCTATTCTGATCACAAGATCCTTCAACATCTGTTTAACCAGAAGGATTTGAACATGAGGCAGCGCCGATGGATGGAGACATTGAATGATTATGATTGTGAAATCCGATACCATCCAGGCAAGGCAAATGTGGTTGCCGATGCCTTGAGCAGAAAGGAAAGGGTCAAACCCATCTGAATCAATGCCAAGAGCATTGAGATAAAGAACAGTTTGAACGAAAGGTTGTTAGCTGCACAGAAGGAAGCTGTGTTGGAAGCTAACTATCCGAATGAAAAGCTTGGGGTAACCGAAGAACAGTTATCTCAGGGCAAGGACGAAATTCTGAGATTGAATGGACGAATATGGGTTCCTATTTATGGAGGACTTCGGGATGTTATCCTCCAGGAAGCCCATAGTTCTAAATATTCCGTTCATCCGGGAGCTGATAAGATGTACCAGGATCTAAGGGCAAACTACTGGTGGATAGGCTTGAAGAAGTCTGTAGCTACCTATGTAGCTAAATGCTTGACGTGTGCGCAAGTAAAAGCAGAGCATCAAAAGCCGTCAGGGTTGCTACAACAGCCTGAACTTCCCACTTGGAAGTGGGAAATGGTAACTATGGATTTTATCACCAAGTTACCCAAGACAAGGAAAGGAAATGATACGATATGGGTTATAGTTGATAGACTGACTAAGTCAGCACATTTCCTACCCATCAAGGAGACTTATAGCTCCGACATGTTAGCCCAACTGTACGTAGATAAGATTGTAGCCTTACATGGCATACCTGTGTCTATTATCTCTGACAGAGATACTAGATACACATCCCACTTTTGGAAAAGTTTCCAACAATCTTTGGGCACGCGTTTAAATTTTAGTACGGCTTACCATCCTCAGACGGACGGCCAGAGTGAGCGTACTATCCAAACTTTGGAAGACATGCTTCGAGCATGCGTGATTGATTTAGGTGGTAGTTGGGATAACCACCTGCCATTAATCTAATTCTCCTACAACAATAGCTACCATACCAACATTAAGGCTGCGCCTTTCGAGGCCTTATACGGTAGAAAGTGCAGAACTCCCATTTGTTGGGCGAAAGTTGGAGATGTCCAATTATCAGGACCTGAAATAGTATTTGAAACGACGGAGAAGATTGTCCAGATTCGTGACCGTCTGAAAGCTGCCAGGGATAGGCAGAAGAGTTACGCGGATCCAAAGCGTAAACCTATGAAATTTGAAGTTGGTGACAAAGTGTTGCTTAAAGTATCATCCTGGAAGGGGGTGATGCGATTTGGCAAGAAAGGTAAGTTAAGCCCGATATATATAGGACCATTCGAGATTATCGAATGTGTTGGGTCAGTGGCTTACAAGTTAAACTTACCTGAAGAGCTCAGTGGTATTCATAACGTATTCCACGTCGGCAATCTGAAGAAATGCCTAGCTGACGAATCGCAAGTCATACCACATACGGATGTGCATATAGATGAGAGCTTGAAATTTGTGGAAAAACCATTGTCGATCGAGGATCGACAGGTTAAGAAGCTTCGAAGGAAGCATGTGCCTATTGTAAAAGTAAAATGGGATGCCCGTAGAGGTCCTGAGTACACGTGGGAGGTTGAGTCCACAATGAAAGAAAAGTACCCTCATTTGTTTCAGTAAATCTCGAGGTCGAGATTTCTTTTAAGGGGGTGAGGATGTAACACCTCGAAAATTCATGTTCAATAAAATAACGACACGTGTCATGTAAGACAAAAAGTGTTATAAACCCAGATATAATTAAAGATGTATGACAGGATTTAAAAGTGTCGTCATGTTAATTTTACACCTCTGAACTGTCACACCCCGATTTCCACGTGTCACCGGTGGGCCCGGTGGGGAGTATCGTGACGTGGTTGGCGACATAATAGTCAAACAACACAATATTTAATATGCACGGCGGAAGCAAATGAAAGATATAATTCAACTGAATATAAAATTGTAATATCAAATATCACAATTTATCGATTGTTTATCCACAGACGGATCGAAAATAAAATGGAAACAATAGTTCAACAGACTTTAGGCATCTTAAGCTTGCGAGACTTCTATTGATGCTAAGGAGAAATCCCAGCCAATTACGCTTAGTACCTGCATTTAATCTTTTTGGGAAAATACGTCAGTTTACACTGGTAAATACAATCAACTGACTCATTTTGGAAAATGATTGAAAATTGGTTTGGATGCACGTGGCATAAACATTTTATAACTTGGGAGAATTATTTAAATATATATAATCTTGTGAATGAATTACATGTTCCTTATGCGTTCAGTATCCCGGACGTACCGGGTTAAAGATCAATAGACACACCACATAAACTATTTATGCACTGACGAGTGTACGCCTACACTCCGCGCTTAGGTCGTGGCCATTTCGTAAAATGATGCCAAGGATATCCGGGACATGGTCATTAACCCCCCAAAGGCTTTTAAGTAAACAAAACTGTTTAAACGGGCCGATTAAATTATTCAATTAACCACCAAACGATGGAAGATTTAATGCCCGACCAAGCGGTATTTTATATACCGTAACCCAAGCCCTTATAAGGGAAAATAAGTAAAAAGTATTTACCAGAGCAAAGTAATAATCACAATAAGCAAATGCAAGTAGCTTTTACTGGTTCTCCTAATCTGGAACGGAGGTTTATAATAACCTATTAGAATCCTAACGGGTCTTTAGTTAAGCTTAAGCTTAGACCGGTTAGTTTCAAAGATACGGTTCGTACGCACGATTAAGCGAAGACCGGATAGAAAGTGACTTAGACCCGACAAGTTCAGAGACTTTCTTAATATGGGTATTTCATACACATTCTGGATTTTGAGATAAAACCGTTAAGGTTTGACCCGTTTCGGCTAATTTATGTAAACTAGTTACATAAATCGAACCGAACGCGTAATAAGCGTAACGGGTAATAATGAGAGCCATTTACAGGTTTCCTAAGTTAATATGCTTCAAATATGTTGTGACATCAGTAAGATGTCTTTTATTATGCCCGAAACGAATTTAAACACAAACTATGCCCCGTAGGGGTAGTTTGGTCATTTATACGGTGATAAAAGAGTTTAAGTAATATCCTGAGTTACAGGTCTGATGTAATCAGCAAAGATAATCAATTTGCTAAGTTATATCAGTAGGGTATTGTATATATGTGAAATTTATCAATTATAACCAAACTATGCACCGTAGGGGCATTTTGGTAATTTCACATAAGCCGAAAAGCTCAAAACTGAAGTCTGAGTTAAACAACTTTTGCTTACTGTTAAAATATTATAATTTACTTAAAATATCAGTAGGTATCAACCCTTGTATGTTTAAAATAATTCTAACACATACTATGCGTTAAAAACGCTTAAAAAGGCGATTAGAAGCCATTTCCGGGTTCTATACATAAAGCTGATATTTTTATTATTCCAGAAGGATTAAAATAATTTATTTATCATATGTAATCAGTAGCAACAGGCTTGGAGTCAATTAGATATGTAAAACTCATTTTATAGCCCGTAAGGGCAAAACCGACAATTACCGGATTAAGCCTACGACTATAAGTTATGCTCAGCCTAAAATTAATTAAAAATCTTCAAAATCCCAAAATAATATATTTCATCAGTGGGTAATATGTTTGGTATCAAAAAGTAGGCTTAACTAGGCTATACGCTAATTACGCCGTTTAGTTATCATAAAGCTTTCAATTTACGCTAATGAGCATAACTTTCAATCTACACCTCCAATTGATGTCAAATTTTGGGTGCAAGTTTATATATCAGTAACTAAAGTTTCTACTCTTTTACATTTGCAAAAATCATGTTTTAAGGTGAAAAGGGCATAATGGTCAACATATGAGCAATTAACGGAATCATGCGTATTAATTGGTTAACTAATGAACCATGGTGTATAATCACAGAGGGTTATACTAGCATGTAACCTGGTCCAAATAGAGCTCTAAGGCATTTCTAAAACATGCCTAAACGGGTCAGAACTGAAGTCAAAGCAAAAGTCAAAGCTTTGCGACTTTCGGTTCCGAACCGGGTCTAAACAGTAAATTGTCGGGTTGAACATGTTTAGACATGTTCTTACACTAATTACCAAGTTATATTAATGATCAAACAGGTTGTATATGTTCTACATTGCTAATTATGCATAAATTAGAAATTAAGCATTCTGTTGACTTTTTATTTACAAGTTTGACCCGACATTTGACCTAGTTAGAGTGGGAATCAGGGGGAACCCTTTTAAGGGTTTATTACCCACATAATTACCAACTTATAACTACTTTCAATTCGACTAATCACTGAACCATTAGTGATTAATCGTTAAGTCAACCGTTAATTACGACGGTTTGACTTTTAAGCTTAAACTAAGCAAAAACTTAACTAAGAGAGGTTAAGCATACTTACAAGAGTCCTATGCACGATTTGTGAAGCTTAGAGAGAAGTCTTTAGCTCCAGAAATGCTCCAAAGTGCAGATGGAAGGTGTGAGGAACTTGTTGCAACAAGGTGGCCTTTTATAGTGTTTAAATCACCATAGATTGTTGACATCTAAGTCTACAACTGACCATAACTTACCCACAAGTGTCCCTAGTGCTCTAGGAACTGTTTAGGGGTCGCCCACAATGTGAAACAACTGATTAAAGTCGGTTTTTGCGCGAATTCAGGCTTCTGTCCAAAGTTTCTGTATCTGGGCGATTAACGCGGCCCGCGTAAGACCTTAAGGTCTCTTACGCGGCCCGCCTGAGTCTTGTAATCAGATTTCACATTTTCCATTTGTTGCATACTTGTCTCTTGGCCCTTCCGAAAGGTCAACTAACTTATTTCTTGCAATTTGAACCCTCTAATTTGACATATAAGGGCTTCAAGATATTTACCCACTTTGTTAAGTCCTCGGTTAACTTTATTGTTACCCGAAAGGTCCTAACTTTCAACGTTGACACTTTAACCCCTCACATACGAATTTGATCATAACTTTCTCATACGATTACGAAACTTTATGAAATTTATATCGTGCATTCTAGTGAGCATAATTAACCGTTACAAAGCTTCGGGTTTTTCAAAAGGTCACTCAGAGGTATAACTTAAACATGTTGACACATTTAACCCCTGTAGTTTGTAATCTCTCACTTTTAGCTTCGTATGATCCATGATTTATTCGTTTGGTGATATAAACATCATGTAGGGTTAATGTACAATATATTTATTCACTGTTGACATTTAGAACTCGTATTTTCATATACTTTTCATGTTTGTCAACTTTAGTCCTTTCAGAACATTCTTTCACACGTTCAAAACATATAACACGTGTCAACACATTATAGGACGTGAATTTTCGAGGTGTTACATGAACGACCTCATTATGAATCCTAAGACTAATAAACATCTGGTACATATTCAAATCCGGTGATTTCTAGCAATAACTGATTCATAATTTCAATGGTGGACTCCTACGAAGAAATGCACGATAAACCTTCATTTACGGTACTTTCAAAAGGATTCAATAAAACATGGCAAAGTGGTAGGGTATATAACTATTCAAGACCCAAATAAGAGGCCCCAAACTGATAAATCATGTCCTAAATTCGGAATGCACAAGTTGCCCTTTCAAACCCCGAAAGAACAACAACTTTTAGCTTCTGCAGAAGGCTTAAGGACCGTAAGCCTCACCCTTACGGTCCGTAAGGGTGTGCCAGCGACCAAAAATTCGACTGTTTGCCGTTTAAACGCAATAACCGACCTATAAACGATTTTTCACATCTTTGGACGACCCCTACATCACTTTTAGACCCTAGGAGCACTTGTTGTTGATCTGGGGCACATGATAGACTTGTGTGTCAATGATCTATGAGATCAAGAACACTATATAAAGGGCCAAAGTTGCAACCATTTGATCACACCTCACTTCAGCACTTCTGATCATTTCTGGAGCTCCAAAGCAGACTCAAGTGATCACTAATCGTGCATAGGACTTCAGTAAGTATGCTTAACCTTTCTTAGTTGAGTTTTTGCTTAGTTATAGCTTAAAAGTCAAACCGTCGTAATTAACGGTTGACTTCACGATTAATCACTAATGGTCCAGTGATTAGTCGAATTGAAAGTAGTTATAAGTTGGTAATTATGTGGGCAATACACCCTTAAAAGGGCACCCTCTGATTCCCACTCTAACTAGGTCAAATGTCGGGTCAAACTTGTTATTAAAAAGTCAACAGAATGCTTATTTTCCATTTTATGCATAATTAGCAATGTAGAACCCATACAACCTGTTTGATCATTAATATAACTTGGTAATTAGTGTAAGAACATGTCTAAACATGTTCAACCCGACAATTTTCAGTAAAGACCCGGTTCGGAACCAAAAGTCGCATAATTTGACTTTTGCTTTGACTTTCAGTTCTGACCCGTTTTAGCATGTTTTAGGAATGCCTTAGAGCTTCCTTAGGACCAGGTTACATACTAGTATAAACCTCTGTGATTATACACCTTGGTTCATTAGTTGTCCAACTAATATGCATGATTCCGTTAATTGCCTATATGTTGACCATTATGCCCTTTTCACCATAAAACGTGATTTTTGAAAATGTAAAAGAGTAGAAACCTTAGTTACTGATATATAAACTTGTACCCAAAATTTGACATCAGTTTGAGGTGTAGATTGAGAGTTATGCTCATTAGCGTAATTAGAAAGCTTTTTAGCGATTAAACGGCATAATTAGCGTATAGCCTATTTAAACCTACTTTTTGATATCAAACTCTTTACCCACAGATGTAATATATTATTTTGGGATTTTTTAAGATTTTTAATTTATTTTAGGCTGAGCATAACTTAGAGTCATAGGCTTGATTCGGTAATTGTCGGTTTTGCCCTTTCGGGCTATAAAATGAGTTTTACATATCTTTTTGAACCCAAACCTTTTGCTACTGATTTTAAATGATAAATAAATTATTTTAAGCCTTCTGGAATAATAAAAATATCAGCTTTCTATATAGAACCCGGAAACGGCTTCTAATCGCCTTTTAAGCGTTTTTAACGCATAGTAGGTATTAAGACTATTTTAAACATACAAGGGTTGATACCTACTGATATTTTAGGTAAATTATAATATTTTAACAGTAATCAAAAGTTGTTAAACTCAGACTTCAGTTTTGAGCTTTTCGGCTTATGTGAAATTACCAAAATGCCCCTACGGTGCATAGTTTGGTTATAATTGATAAATTTCACATATATGCAATACCATACTGATATAACTTAGTAACCTAAGTATTTTTGCAGATTATATCAGACCTGTAACTCAGGATAATACTTAAACTCTTTTATAACCTTTTAAATGACCAAACTACCCCTATGGGGCATAGTTTGTGTTTAAATTCGTTTCGGGCATAACAAAAGATATCTTACTGATATCACAACATATTTGAGGCATATTAACTTAGTAAACCTGTATATGGCTCTTACGGTTACCCATTACGCATCTTGCGCGTTCGGTTCGGTTTATGTAACTAGTTTGCATAAATTAGCCGAAACGGGTCAAACCTTATCGCTTTTATCTCAAAATCCAGAATGTGTATGAAATACCCATATTAAGCAAGTCTTCAAACTTGTAGGGTCTAAATCACATTCTATTCCGGTCTTCGCTTAATCGTGCGTACGAACCGTATATTTAAACTATCCGGTCTAAGCTTAAGCTTAACTAAAGACCCGTTAGGATTCTAATAGGTTATTATAAACCTTCGTTCCAGAATAGGAGGACCAGTAAAAGCTACTTGCATTTGCTGTTTGTGAAATTATACTTGCAAAGGTAAATACTTTTAACTTATTTTCACTATACGGGCTTGGGGTACGGTATATAAAATACCGCTTGGTCGGGCATTAAATCTTCCATCGTATGGTGGTTAATTGATATTGATCGGCCCGTTTAAATTGTTTTGTTTACTTAAAGCCTTTGGGAGGTTAATGACCATGTCCCGGATATCCTTGGCATCATTTTACGAAATGGCCACGACCTAAGCGCGGAGTGTAGGCGTACACTCGTCAGTGCATAAATAAATAATGTGGTGTGTCTATTGATCTTTAACCCGGCACGATCCGGGCTACTGAACGCATAAGGAACATGTAATCCTTTTACAAGTTTATATATTTAAATAATTATCCCAAGTTATAAAATGTTTATGCCTCGTGCATCCAAATCAATTTTTAATCATTTTTAAAATGAGTCAGTTGATTGTATTTACCAGTGTAAACTGACGTATTTTCCCAAAAAGATTAAATGCAGGTACTACTCGTAATAGGCTGGATTTCTTCTTAGCATCAATAAAGAGTCTCGCAAGCTTAAGATGCCTAACGTCTGTTGAACTACTGCTTCCTATTTATTTTGATCCTTCTGTGGATGAATTTCAACTGTTGTGATACTGGATATTACAATTCATTAAAGTTGAAATATATATCTTTCATTTTCTTCCGCTGTGCATATTAAATATTGTGTTGTTTGACTATTATGTTGCCAACCACGTCACGATACTCCCCACCGGGCCCACCGGTCATACGTGGAAATATCGGGGTGTGACAAATTCACTTTTGAAAATACTGCTGTCAAGACTAACAGTGCAGGTCCATCAGAGGATTCATCATCAGACTATGGATATGAGATCATAATTCCTCAACAAAAGTCTGTCTCAATGGGTAGAGCAGCAGATGTTCAAAACAGCTGTCAAAGCTCAACCACTGCTACCTCAACAGTTGTTGACCAAAGTAGCCCATCAACCATTGCTTCCACATCAACAAACACTGCTGACAAAAGTCCCCAAACAGTGGATAAAAGTCAGCATGTGTCCACATCATTACCTCCTATTCCACCACCTTTTGAAGCCACTACTGGATCATCAAAGTCACCAGCAGTGGTTAGCTCAGATGATACACATTTGCAGCCTTCACCAATAAATGCCATCATTCCATACCAAGGAGATTTAATCTACTTGAGATCTCATCCACCTGATCAAATCATTGGCAACATCAATGAAGGGGTGCTCATAAGAAGCCAAACCCAAAACATTTGTCTTTTTGCTGGTTTTCTATCAACAAGTATGGGAGCTTGTACCACTGCCAAAAGATGTCAGTCCCATCGGCACAAAGTGGGTCTTTAAAAACAAAACTGATGAAAGGGGCATTGTTGTCAAGAATAAAGCCAGGCTTGTGGTTCAAGGTTACAGACAGGAAGAGGGGATTGATTATGATGAAACATTTGCCCCTGTAGCAAGATTGGAAGCTATAAGACTGTTCCTGGCCTTTGCTGTCAACCACAACATGAAGGTGTTCCAAATGGATATCAAAAGTGCTTTCCTCTATGGTACAATTCAAGAAGAGGTGTATGTGTGTCAACCTCCAGGTTTTGAGGATCCATTTTATCCAGATCATATCTACAGGCTAAACAAAGCCTTGTATGGCTTGAAACAAGCACCTAGGGCCTGGTATGAAACTCTTTCCACCTTTCTACTCTCAAATGGTTTCAAAAGAGGTACCATTGATAAAACACTGTTTCTAAAATGGAGAGGGAAGGATTTAATGATTGTCCAAATTTATGTGGATGATTATTTTTGGAAGCACATGTAACAAAATGTGTGAAGAGTTTAGGGAACTCATGACAGCTGAGTTTGAAATGAGTGCAATGGGTGAGCTGCAATGCTTTCTTGGTCTCCAAGTTCAGCAGATGCAAAATGGAACTTTCATTCATCAAAGCAAATATGCTAAAGAACTTTTGAATAAATTTGATATGAATGATTGTAAACCGTGCAGCACACCCATGGCAACAAATAAGCTTGTCATGTCTGATGAGAAGGATGAGCTGATTGACCAAACACTTTATAGAAGCATGATTGGGTCTTTACTGTACCTAACTGCATCTAGACCAGACATCATGTTTGCAACATGTGTCTGTGCAAGAAGTCAATCAGCTCCCATAAAATCAAACCTCATTGCTGTAAAAAGGATCTTCAGATACATAAAAGGTGCTCCCACACTTGGTATCTGGTATCCAGCTAATGGGAATATCAAGCTTTCAGGTTTCTCAGACAGTGACTTTGCTGGATGTCACACCACAAGGAAGTCCACTTCAGGAGGGTGTCAGTTTCTAGGTGATTGCTTAGTCTCTTGGCAAAGCAAAAAGCAAGCAGCTGTTTCAACATCCACTGCTGAAGCTGAATACATTGCTGTTGCAAGCTGTACAGCCCAACTCCTGTGGCTTCAAAATCAGTTGCTGGATTTTGGTATCACTGCCTTAAAGACACCACTCATGTTGGATAGCCAGGCAGCAGAAAATATCATCAAAAATCCAGTCTCCCATTCAACCACCAAACACATCGACATCAGACATCACTTTGTGAGGGATTGCTATGAAAAAGGTTTGATTTCTCTGCATCATGTTCCAACTAAAGACCAGCTGGCGGATGTGCTCACAAAAGCATTAGATACAGCCACCTTTGAAAGTTTGGTCTCTAGGATTGGCATGCTAAACATGGAATAACAAGCAACATCTTGTTTTTCTATGAATAAAAGCATTAAAATGTTTTCAGAAAATCAAAAATCCATCCTTAAAAATAGCTAAAAATGAAGTTTTCTTTAAAATCCTTAAAAGTCTGCCATAACCACTGCTTGTTCAAACGTCTGCTCTACTTCAAAGTCTGTCCACTGCTGAAAGTCATCCCCTGTCCTCTTTCCTTGATAAACTCTGTTGTTCAAAAGCAGTGCCTTATCCACTGATATGTTATCCACTGATAGTGAAAATCATCCACTGCCTCCATTTGTTACCGTTGAAACCACTGCCTTCATCAGTATCTTTCATAAAAGTATTGTCCTTCATTTCACCAGGGTTTGGCATGTGGGCAGTACATAGTGGTCAGACCTTTTGTAACCGCTGCCACGTTAGCATTCACTTTTTCTCTATAAAACCCCCACTTCACACCAAAAACAGGGTTTTACTGTCGAATTGAATTCTCAAAAATTCTCTTCTCAAAGCAGTTTTTATTCAAATTTCTTCATCATCTTCTTCGATCATCATCTCCAAAATGATAAAATCGAAGTCATCTGCAAAACCCACTTCCAAATCAACATCCAAACAAGCCTCTCAAAAGGCAAAACCCACTGAAATTCCACACAAACCATCTCACAATCTTCTGGGTCTCCTCACAAAACCCGGCACTACAAACACTTTCGATTCCATCCTTGCTACCATATCTGCATCAAAGTACAAAACTTTGTTAACAGCAGATGCACCAATTTACTTGACAACCCAAAGAGAGTTTTGGAAGAATGCAACCCTTGAAAAACAAGGAGACACTGTAATAGCCATCAACTCTTCTCTAAAGGGTAAAGCCGTCAAGATTACACCACAATCAATTTCAGAGGTCTTTCAACTCGATGATCAGGAAGGTAAAATTTCATTTCCCAAAAACGAGTTAAAAATGATTTTCTGGAAAGAGGGTATAATGCAGAAGTAAAAAAGGACACCTTACAAAAAGGTTACTTCCCTTCTGCAACAAGATTTTTATTTCACACCCTCTTAATGTGTGTTTCAAACAAAACCACTGCTTTTAATGAAATACCATTAAAGATTCAAAATCTGGGATATGTTATTCTTCAAGAAGAAAATTTTAATTATTCTCGGGAAATCTTTAATGATCTGGTTAAAAATGTTGAAACAAAATCATTCTTACTGTTTCCCAGGTTTTTAAGCTATTATTTTGAAAAGAAATTCAGTAAGGATGATATTGCTGCAATAAACCAAGGTGACTCTTTACAAATGCACAGCTTAACTGCTGAAACTTTTACAAGAATGTCAACACCTTGCAAAACACAAGCAGAGGTGCCTGAGCAGAATTTAGCAGCTACCACTGCTCCTCAGGTATCTGCTGCTGAGCCCACTGCTCAAGGTGATCAAAGTAGCAACACAACTGCTTTGAAACCCACACCTAAAATCACCAAAAAGCCACAGAAAAAGAAAACTCAAAAACCCCCCAAACCTATCAAAAAGGCAACTCTGGAGGATGAGATACCAGAGCAACTGCCTGTGACAAAACAAAAGTCACAAGAAACCACTGCTGCTTCTTCCTCACAGCAGTTGGTACAAATATCTCAACCCACAACCGAAACTCCTCCTGCTTCTTCTAAAAAAGAACAGGTTGTACACATTGGGACACCACAATATGATGCTCTGGAATCACTCGTTTCCATCATCCACAGCCCAATGCCCGGGGCAAATTCTCTTCTAACCCCAAACCTCACATTCACAATTCCTCCACCAACAAGACTTTTGTTGGAAGCAATTGATTTGAACCAGGCACAAACCAGTCCTTCTCAATCACCCATCAATGAGAACATGCCTCAACAAATGACTGGGTCTGATGTATCAATCTTTGCTAACCCACCAACACAACCTGAGGAGGTTACACCCCTTGAGTTACAAGTAACTCTTGGTGGTAATCCAAGTGAAGCAGCCACTACAACTGTTGAACCCACTGGTTTACATTTGGACAGTGGTTACATTAATAAGACTTCCTTGGAGGCAATTCCTTCCATAGCACCTCTGACATCTACCAGTGGATTCTTTTTTACCACTGGCAACATCAAAAGATTGTCAAGTGTTGAAGGAAGAAGACCCTAGTACCAAGAAAAAGGGGCATCAGTGGTTAATGTTTGGAGTACACTCCCTACTTCAACCACTGATAAAACCACTGCTAGTGGGAAATCAGATGATCCCATTAAATTGGGTGATGGTTTAAAATATCTGGATTTGACGGAACGTGTTGACAAACTGGATACAGATGTTGCAGATATCAAAGACATGCTACAACAGTTGTTGACAGTACAAAAGATGCAATCCACTACTGCTCCACCTCAAGCACCTGCTCCACCTCAAGCACCTGCTCAACCTCTTCTCCAACAACAAAAACAAATGGCTGATCAGCAACATGAAATACATGTACAAAAGTTGAGAAACATCATGGAGTCTAGGTTCAAGAACACACAAGCAGACATCAAGGCTCTCAAGGCCCATTTATTGAAAACCACTGGCACTGCTCCTCCAACTGTTCTTTTCATTGATCAATTACCCCCAGTTAATGCCAAAAAGGGGGAGAAAATTAAAGAATGGAAGAAAAAGGGAGTAGATGATGGTCTTTACATAGAACCAGAAATGGAGAATATGACCAAGCAGATACCTTTGCCAGATGGTAGCAAAAAGGTTGATGTTACTCAAAATGCACTTGATGAAGCTATAGCAAGTGTAAAAAGGGACAGAGCGGCAAAGGATATGTCAAGGTGGAACAAGGAGAAAAGAGCTTACATGGAGCTAAATGCGCAGGGTTGTTCTGGGCTAAAGGATGTTCAAAATCCTGAGCTGAAAAGAAATCCCACTAGAAAAGTGAGGGAACCCAAGTCCACACCATCCAGACTCACAAAGCATACTCCTAAACCACCATCCAAAAGCCACCAACATCAAACCTCCATCCAAACATCTGTTGTAACTCCTGCTGGTACTTCAGAGGTTTCAACATCTGTTATTACTTTAACACACACCACTTCAACACACACCACAACCACTGCTTTACCACTACCACCATCACCACCAAAAACATCCTCACCACCATCTTCTCCTGCCAAAAAGCAGAAGACAGCAGATGTTACAACATCTGCTGTAATGACAACAGTGGTTGAAGCACCAGTTGTTTCAACAGCTGTTAGTCAATCACAAACCACTGCTACTCAAATCACCACCACTGATCCACCCAAAGCATCATCAGTCCCTCCTCAAACAAAAAGGAGAAGGCTAATCCTGAAAGATGATGACACTTCACCACCACCAACATCTTCAAAATCTTTGTCACTTGTTACAATACCCAAGCCTGTTCCTCTCTCATCAGCTCCTGCACATCAATCAATTCCTGTTATTACTCCTGCAGGTGTCCAATTTCCTCTAGAACTTGAAGCAGTTAGAGAAGAGATCAAATCTTTCTACTATGAGGATGACCCTGCCAAAAGGAAGTTGCCATCAGTCAAAGGATATCCAAGGCCAAACAATATTGAAGAATATTTGAAAGTCAAAGCTAAACAAGCAGAGGATATCTCAAAAAGAAATGCTCAAGGAAAATCTGATAGAGAAATTGGACAGAATTACCAATTCTTGCTTACCCAAGTCAGATCCTTAGAGCAATTTGCAAAAAATGTATGTCAGCAAATCTCAGAAAGGGCAGATGAGTCCTTGAGAAAAGACTACATTGATAACATCATGACCTACAAGAAATACAAGGGGGAGAAGCACATGTACAAAAACTGGACCATTCCTGAGCTTGAAAAAGAGGCAGTCAGGATTCAAGAAGTGGTAAAAAATAAGGTTAAGCAGACTCCTCCTGAAAAATTCAAACAGTTTGAAGCTGACAGGGTCTTAGAGTTGAAGAGAATGAAAGAGGAGCTGATAGCAGCTGAATATGGGTCAAAGAATTCTGTGACAAAGTGGGGAGAAGATAGGGTCAGGGCTACCTATAAAAAGTTGGAGGAACTTAGAAAGAAAGATCCAACAGTTCCAAAAAGGCCTGACTACTCCAAAGCAGAGGTCTCAAAAAGACCACCAAAGCTGCAAGTCAAAAGAACCACTGCTCCAGCTGGTGCTGCCATCTACAAAAGAAGGAGTCAAAACCAGTTAGGTGCTGAAACAGTTCAAGATCTAAATGCTGGAAATGACCTTGTAAAAGAGGGCATTAGATTAATGATGAAAGAAGATCCTGAATTGGAACAATCTGCAAGTACTGCTCAGCCAGTCATGAATAGGCCCGCATCACCAAATACCTCATCCAATAAAAATCTCCCAAGAAACCCACCAGGCTCAAAAGTACTAAAGTGGGAAACTGACAAACAGACCCATGTATTGACTATGTTCAGGTCTGGTGGAGAAGTGAAGAAAATAACAAGGGAACAAGCTCTTGGCCTGAGTCTTGAAGATATGCAGGATCTCCTTGATCTTCCACTTGGTAGGGATGAAGATGATACAGATGCCCTAGACTTTGAGCTACAACTTAAAGGTCAGATAAGGGAACTGTTGATGAGGCAATAAAGTTCCACAATAATGAAGGGTTTTGGCATTATCTGTTCCAGGGGGAGATTGTTGGGATTGAACCCTATCAAAGGAACAGATAATTAAAGCCAAAACTGGATCAGCGCAGTGGATCCAGAATAAGCAGATGTTACATACAAGTCTCTCCCCTTGAAAGTGGTTTTCAACATCTGCTGACCTCCTGTCTACTGATCGTGCAATCTGCTGACCTACAAACTGCTGATCAAGTAAAGGCCTGATGAAAGTCCAAAGCTCTGCTGCTCAATCTACTGTCTAGAATCAAGCTCTGCTAATCCGGACAAGTACTGCTGGATTCACATCAGTGGAAGGATGCAGTAGTAGTTTATTATGTCTTTTGTGTAATGAATTGTAATAGCAGTAGTTAGCATAACAGTGTTTGTATTGATCAGAGGTTAGAGTTTGTTAGGAGGTTAGATGTCACTTTCATGGTGACGTCAGCTTAGATGCTCAGTGGTTTGCTAGTGCCTATAAATAGGACAGTGCTCTGTACTGTTCTATTAGCTCTTTGCAAAATCGTCTTCTCTGCACGAACAAACACTGAGCTCTGGCTGAGGGGGAGTTTGTATTCAACATTGCATTGTAATCGTAATTGAAATAAATTCAATCTTTCGGTTCTTTGTGAAAAATGTTTGATCAAAGCAATACTCTCGTTTGATTGTATGCAAAGTTTGTTTCCATCTTAATTCCGCTGCACAACTCATCCATCTTCATTCTAACTCAAACGAAAAATACAATCAAAACCAAACTCAGATCCAACAATATATCTTCGAAAACTTTAGCACATGCCAAGGAAATATGTAGTTGGATGGATTTTCTAAAAAAAACTATTCAAACAATATATTACATCACAAAGATAAGAGCTATGCGTAAAAACGTATTATAAAATTATGAAACGGGTAGGTTTCGTCTGAAATAGGACAAAATGGGGATCCAAACAAATGAGCAGGAAACCAATAAAAAGGATGGCTTGAGAATGTGATACATGTGCTTTAAGATGTACAGATACATACATTTAATAAGAGTCTTATTATTGTACATTAACTGTAGTTTTAATAAGAGTCATAAACTTATAGAACTGACAAGTCTTATTATTGGATCTGAAACTTTTGTCATTTTTATAAGTTTATGACTCTTATTATTGTAAATTAACGGTAGTTTTAATAAGAGTCATAAACTTATAGAACTGACAAAAGTTTCAGATCCAATCAGGCTAAGTTGCAAGCAAGTCTCTCTAGAAAATTATAAGTTTATATTAAGCTAACCAATATCAATATGTGATCATCACCAATTAGATTGAAGTTTACAAATCTTCTTCTTAGAATGAAAAATCTCATATATACATAAAAAAAAGAAACAAAATGAAGAGATTGAAAAGCAAAAACTAATTGAATTTTACCCAGCCCTAACCGAAAACCAAACCGAACACCATAAGTACAAAACAGAACCAAATAACCAATTTTGATTTGGTTTTTAGTTTAATGGTTTTCTAACCATTAATCAACCAAAAAAAAAAAAAACAGAAAGTTCAGAACTTACATCGATCACCTTGAGTGCAACTTCCTAACTATGAAAACACCCATCGTCCCATCCCAAACCCCACCAAATCAGTTACAGTACCAGAAAGTTAGCCATGGCATCCACTTCTTCATCCTCACTTCCATTGGTATCTTAAAAATTCAAACCCTAAAAACAAAAAAAGACTGGACAAATTTAAAAACTCCGATCTAAAGAAACATAATGGATAACGACATACGAACTCACATTTGATAGCCGATCAAACTAAAAGAAGATGGAGGGACTGGATAAGATTTGGATATGTGTCATCTTCAATATTAGGGTTCACATGAATAAAGAGAGAAATTAGCGTAAAAGGATTGTGGCATCTTCAATATTAGGGCGTCTTCAATTCAATCTTATGGCATCTTCAATCTTGTGGCGTCTCCATGAAGATTGTGTTTAGGGTTTTTTGAGGAAACAGAAAAAGGGAGAAAACAACGAAAATAAAAGCATGTAGTGTGATATGGGTCGGGTCCAAGCAAAAATGATCCAATCAATTGAGCGGGAAACCCACAAAAACAATGGCCTAAGAATTTGACACGTGTCCCACAATAAGTTTTATTTATTATATATAGAAGATAGAAGATACAAAGATTTCATAAATACAAAAAGAGTTAAATGTCATTTTAGTCCATGTGGTTTGAGTCATTTTGTCAGTTTAGTTAAAATGTTTCGTTTTTCGCATGTGGGTCCAAAAAGGTTTCACCGTTGCCATTTTAGTCCACTAGGTTAACTTCATCTATTTTTTCTGTTAACGAGAAATACAATTCAGCCATTTTATAGATATTTTTTTAAAGAAACTAAAATCCATCAAAGCAGTGGCGGATCTAAATTTTTTTTCACTGGGTTCCTTTTGGTAGATTCTCACGAATTCTCACTATTTTTTTTCCAAATCATAAGAGGTTCTCATTAATTTTATCCATTTTTTCCGAACCCAACGGGTTCCTGGGAACCCACAAAAGTGGCCTAGATCCGCCTCTGCATCAAAGTAATTAAAAACCAAAAAGTGATTAAAAACTAGAGTTATAATGTCATATGAGTTATATATGTTAAAAGGAAATAGAGTAAACTGCAATTTTACCCCCTGAGGTTAGGGGTCATTGGCATGTCTACCCCCCTAAGGAAATAATTGCAATTTTATCCCCCACTGTTCACTGTTATGTCGCAACCTTACCCCCTGTTAACAGTCAACGGTAGTTTAACCTTATAGGTGAGGGTATTTTGGTAATCTTACCCAATATTTATTATTATTATTATTATTATTATACCTTCTCTCTCTCTCTCTCTCTCTCTCTCTCTCTCTCTCTCTCTCTCTCTCTCACGAATACTCACCTGGGTCTCTCTCACCACATCCAACCTCCCACCATCATCTCACCTGCTGCAAGAATCTGCAAGAATGAACCGCCACCATCAGCCACCACCACCCTCACCAGCCACCCCCACCACAATCCACAACAATCGAAACCATTTCTTGACAATTTCCCCAACTCTCCACCAAAATCCCCAATTTAACCAATCAATCAGTTTCAAACCCTAAATTGAAACCCTAGGCACAAATTTCAACTCAATCACACAAAGATTGAAACCCCTCTGCGATTGAACTAGTCCATCCCCCGTCTCCGCCACTTCTCCTCACCGCCACCGTCTCCGCCGCCACTTCTCCTCACCACCACCGTCTCCGCCACTTCATCAGTTGAATCTGGGTTGAATCTGCACATGAACTTGGCATGTCTGGGTTTATGTATATGGGTTTGTTTTGTATGAAGATGTTTTTGAATCTGTTATGTTCATGTGCATATGGGTTATTATGAAGATGTTTTTTGAATCTGGGTTTGTTTTGTTTTTATGAAACATCATCATCAGTTGAATCTGGGTTATTATGAAGATGTTTTTTTTGAATCTGGGTTTGTTTTGTATGAATCTGTTATGTTCATGTGCAGATGTTTGGGTTATTAAGTCGGTTTGGGTTTATGAATCTGGGTTTTTTGAAGATTGATTATGAACAAGTCAAAGGGGATTTGTTTTGTATGAAGATTGATTATGAATCTGTGTTCATGTTCATGTGCAGATGTTTGGGTTATTAGATCTGGGTTTGTTTTGTATGAAGATGTTTGGGTTATTAGATCTGGGTTTGTTTTGTATGGGGATGTTTTGAATATGAAGAATGAACAGTGGTGGGATGATGGTGGTGGTGGTCAGAAGAGGAGAAGGAGGTGGTGGTGGTGATGAACTGATGATGATGAACTTGTTTCGTTGATTTTGTGATTCGTGTTGTGGATCTGGATTTGTTGTTGTTGTTAGGGCACTTAGGGTTTGATGATTTGTGTAAATTTGATGTTGAATGAATTATGAGAGTAATTGTTTGTAGGTGATTTGTGGATCTAGAACACCCAGAATGAATGAACTGATGATGATGATGATGATGAAGATGAAGAAGAATGAACTGATGATGATGAACTTGATTCTTGATTTTTTATATAAATTTAATAAGACAGGGGCAAAAACGACTTTTCACACATTATAACAGTCAAAACAAACGTTGACTTAATAGAATCTGTTAACAGGGGGTAAGGTTGCGACATAACAGTGAACAGTGGGGGGTAAAATTGCAATTATATCCTTAGGGGGGTAGACATGCCAATGACCCCTAACCTCAGGGGGTAAAATTGCAGTTTACTCAAGGAAATATAATATGTGAGACATTTAGTTCTAAGAATAATATTGTTTGATTTCGAAATTTGTTAAAGAAATATAGAGATGGCGGTCACTATATCGTCACAATATCTCACTATCACATATCATACTTGATGTATATGTGCCAGACCTCAATTATTTATAGCTTTGCCTTAAAATAGAAGGTTTTGATACCGATTGTTTACCTCACCAAAATCAAGTGGGAAAATCATAAACAAAAGAAAGAAACAGTATTAAATTTGACGAAATTATTTCTACAAAATGAGTGAAAGCCTAATTTGTCAATACACTCTATATGATCTAATACATCGAAATAAAAGACAATGAACAACAAGCTGCTTCGTAAGCTCACTTTAGATAACTGAACTAATTTTTTAAAAAACTACATTCATAGATTTTGGGATCATAACATTACTATGCATAACTTTGTGGACTTTACTAAGGGGCTGTTTGGTAGCCTCTTAATGACCATTCAGATGCTACCTCTTAATGGTTTAAAACCTCTGAATGAATAAGAGGTAACCTCAAGTCTGAATGGTTAAGAGGTAACCTCCGAATGGTAAATCATCACATGTCACATTCTTCTACCTTCTCATTGGTAAAATTCTTAATGGTTCCATTAAGATGTAGCCTCTTAATGACCATTCAGAGGCTACCAAACAGCCCCTAAGTAGCTCAAATTCTCAAGCGTAAGGAAACCAAAAGTATCAAATGCAAATTGTATAAATACGTGTTAATTGTTAAGGCGCGCTTTCTTGTGTTTGGTCACCTTGCATTAAACAATTTTTAAAGCAACCTGATCTACCATGAAAACACTACTACCCAAGCTCACAAAAGAGGAAACCCATGTTAGATTCACAAACTTGTCTTTCCCTCCTACCTTTCCAAACACCAAATTGTTAGCTGGTTTGGGTGTTGATATTCCTTCCAATAGGACGGTCAAAAAATTTACAGGTTTTTGTTTCTTAACAAAAATCCCGACACGCTTGAATATGTAAAAAATAACATCCCAAACCAGCGAAAGTTGACGTATTGTTGGTACACTTTACGTGGACGCGACTCAGTTCGATTCGGTTCGGTTCGACTCGGTTAGGTTCGGCTCAAGTCCGACGTCATGACATTCCTCCGGCGTGCGCCCCAGAGATCGACACGCGAAGCACGAAGAGCCGCGAACCGTCCCGCAGACACATCATCCATGACATCACCATGATGATGTCATGATGATCATATGAAGACTTCATAAACCATGCTGACGAACTCTTGTCTTCGTCAAAATTGATATGGCGAACACTCCCTGTTTTCGTCATTATGTGTGTGTGGCGAAATCCTTAATTTCGTCACACATGGTTTTCGTCGCATGGACAATATAAATAGCTCAGTTGTTTATAAGTTTAGTCATGAGATCATTGTGAGACTCCATGAGATCAGTGTGAGACTCCACGAGAGCTGAGAGACTTGTGAGAGTTTATTGTACAAGCATTGTGTGCATATGTTTGTGAATGTTCTCATCCATTTAATCGAAGTTAATCTTTGGTTACTTGCTGTTGTTATTTATCTACTTTGTTCGGTTTGCACCGTCACGGGGATTCCGCACCCGCGATCGTGTTTGTGATAAACAGGGAATAGGTTTTCGTATCGGATCCTCCGAGAAAAACGGACCTACAAGTGGTATCAGAGCCTTGGCTCTTTTCCTTGTTTAAAACCAAACATTGTTGTGTTTTATCAAGCTTGTTTTAAGTGATTTTTAGAAACTGTTCTTTTGAAAAGTTTAACTATTTTCTGGAAAAAGGTTCAAAAATCATTGTTAATCTTGTTATTTTGCTAAAAGTTTGTTCAAAAACCTTGTTTGTTTGAATGTTTACATGTTACTAGTGGGTTTTTGTTGAAAGTTTGTGCAAAACTTGTTGTTCGGAAAATTCGTCAGTGGCCGGAAACTTCAAACCTTCATCGTTGTTATTCATATCTTCAAGTGATATTCATAGATTTCTTGCATTTAAAATTTAAAGGATAAAGGTTAATTAGATTAAAATATGGCTGACCATGCCTTTGTTGGTGAGATATGCATGTTGTTGAGTTGAAAATTGGTGTCATGTGTCAGATTGGATAAGTTTGCCTTTGAAATATCTAACCAATATCTCACCAACTCCCTTATCTCTTTGTTGACAAACATCATAAACGAAAAAACAACAACAGACTTCGTCACCCCTCAAAGTCTTCGTATCCCCTCCAATCTTCGTCACACACATCTCACATTGAGTGTTCGTCGCACAGTGTCTTCATCAAACATACTTGAGTGTTCGTCGCGCATAGTCTTCGTCGTCAAACAATACAGATTTCGTCACAAACAGATTTCGTCAAAAACAGATTTCATCAAAAACAGATTTCGTCACAAACAGATTTCATCAAAAACAGATTTCGTCACAAACAGATTTCGTCAAAAACAAACTTCGTCACCACAGCTCCATTCTTCAACACCACCGCAACGGTGGTGCTCCGTCGCTTGCCGCCACTCACCCTACCACCACATCGGTAGTCAGCACTCGAACTCCGAACTCCTCATCTCACCGTCATCCTTTCGTCACAGGCAACACAAAACCTTCTAAAACCTCTCACCTCTCTGTTAATCAATTCTGCCAACAACCATTAACCACCGCGTACAACGAACCTCCGCCGCCGCCGCTGCTACGAAAACCGCCTTTACCGTTGTACGAACCACGGCCGTAACTGGAACCATCTCCACTCCAACATCAGTGTTGAAAAGGAGGAAGACGAAGACAGATCGTGACGAAATTAGCGGCTGAATACTTGATTGTAAGTGATTTCGGGGTTACTGTGTTAGGGTTTGTGGTGAGATTTGATTGAATTGAAGTGGGGAGAAGGGGAGTAGATGATGATTTTAACGGCTGCAATTTTACTTGGGATTTGTTGGATGCTCTTGGTTGGTATCTCAGAGATAAGAAAATGAGAAGATGTTGATGCTGTGTATCGAGAAATGTTACAACCGGTGATTTACGGCACCTAATTACGTAATTAACAGATAATCAATGCGATAATAAATAGAGTTTACAACGCAAATTAACTTAATTAGGCCTTTGGAGTGGCAAGGAACGTCTATCCGACTTTACAGTGCGCAAACGGTGGTTTACGGAAAAATCTGCGGAATATTGCGCGACAACGAACTGATACCGTACGAAATACTGACAACGCCGACAAATATTAAATTTTTACGACATATCCTAGCTTCGTAATTAAATTTTAGTAACCGTGTTCGAAAATGGATCGAAAAACGGATTAAAGACGATACACGAAATATTTTACGCGCTTTTTACGCAACCAACGACTAAACGCACAAACAATGACTACCAACCGTATTTTTGTGTATTTTAAATTTTGACGTTAAACGAAGTTCAGGATTTAAGAACGGGTCTTGTAGGAAGTACGGGCCACTTACACATGAGATGGGCTTGTGGGCCCTGGGCCCAAGCCCAAAACCCACAAGCCTAAACCTGCACATAGAGATTTTTGACTATCAAAATCTTATAAAATCCTCTAAAAATCTCAATAAAATCTCTATGAAATCCTGGCAAGATCTTACAATATCTTATAAATCCCACAAAATCCATACAAGAGATTCACAAGACTTTTTTAAATCTCTACAAGATCAACACATAAGATCTCCTAAAGATCTCATCAACCTCTATAAAAGACCCATACCCCCTTAATTCTTCCTACACACACATAGACCATCAGTAGGTCTTGAAGTTCCCTTTCCCCTTCATCTCAAAAACAAAACACACATCCCCTTTTTACTCCACTCCCTCTCTCGATCACACTTCAAACAAACAAACTCTCACTACCCACCACCCTCTCGGTCACCTCACCCTCCATCCCTCTGATTTCAGTCCGGCGAACAACCACAGGGAACCGGTGGCTACCGGTGGTCCTTTCAGGCGAAGACACCCCCCTTCTTCGATCTACATAACGGAGCACCACCACCGTCTGGTGGTGGTGCGGTGGTGCGACAGAGAGAGAGACGAGAGAGAGAGCAGCGGAGAGAGAGAGAGGAGAAAGACGGGGTGAGAGGAGAGTGAGAAACACGACGTCGCCGGCGACGTCACCGGCGACTCTAGTGCAGCGGCGGTGGACGACGGCGACGGCGAGGGGGCTGTGTTCTTGGTCCGACGAATTTTTCCGGTGATGAGTTCAGGTATGTGGTTTCCATTTCGGGTCAACTCAAAGAGTGTTTCGAGTTATGCTTTGGGTTCACAGGGTTGTTTTTGGTTCGGGTCAGGTTGTCGACACTAATTTCTGTCCGAATCAGTCAAAACTCGGGTTCACGGTGATGTTTAAGTCTCGGGTCAGAATTCGAGTTCCGGGTCAGCCGCAGATCGGGACTCGGTTCAGATTGTTTTGGACTCGGTTCAGCTTCAGAAGCGGTACGGGTTGGCTCGGTCAACTCAGCTTACGGGTCAACAGTGGTCAACAGATCAGTTCGGGTGACGTTTCGGATTCTGGACTCGGTTCGGTTCAAGTCAACTCAGCGAGTTGACTCAGTCAACTCAGCCGGTCAACACAGTTGACTCGGTCAACACGTTCGGCGACTCGACAAGAAGATTCGGTAAAGGATTTAGCGCGAATATTATTTACGTTAGTTATTCCCTATTTTTATTACGTGATAACGAGCTCGAACCGGTTGATTATATTTGATATATTTAACAAAATTGTTTATGTTGACTATTGAATCTTGATTGAATTTTGTTAAAATAACGACAACCTGTGTAGTCGGGGGCGTCCAAAAAACAGAAGAAACTCTGCCTGTTTTTCGAGAAAATCCGTAAGATAATTACGTTTTATTATAACACAAAACAAATCGGAATGTTACTTATCTTTCCTAAAAATACTTAGTTACTTCTACGACACTTTACAACACATGAAAACAACAATTCAAAAATTATTTACGACAAATAAATATAGTTATAATATTTATTTTAAACTCCAAAAATCCGACAAGTCTTTTATAAAATCAATATAATTATTTATATTGTTTCAAACGCCGAACACGCCTTCGCTTTATAAAATAAATATAGCTTTATATATTTATTTCAAATGTCGAGCAACACGAATTCGTTTTTACAAAATAAATATAGTTTGTATATTTATTTCAAGTATTAAACAATACGAATGCTTTTATAAAAATAAATACAGTTTATGTATTTGTTTCATGACGATTCTTTTGTAAAATAAATATAGCTTTTATATTTATTGCAAACATCAAACGACTTGTATTTGTTTATAAAATAAATATCGTTTATATATTTATTTCAAACATCCAACGACGATTCTTTTACTAAATAAGTATAACTTTTTATATTTATTTTAAAACGCCTAAACGGCATCTACATATACTTTGACGAATATATACAAGACACAATATATGTTGCGAAATTGTTATATGTTATTTTCATATAAACACTTTTTTTTACACGTGCGACTTCTCGGGACGACAAGCGACCTTAACGATATATTTATATATTTGATATAAATATTTATTTACTTTCAAATATCTCGAGAATCAAGTCTTTTCAAGACTTGATAGTTATTATCGACGATAAACGACACTTATCAAATATGACCGACTCGTTTTCATTTACTTCACAACTTACCGTTGAATCGTCCGATTAACGATTCGGTAGAGCTCGGTGACACGTAGTTTAGTTACCGATTTTAATTAGAAACTTATAAGATATTCCGTGATAGGAATATTGTAGAATGCACGCTAGCGAGTCTCGTCTTGGAAACGACATCGCGAAGTCGTATATAGCTAGCTTTGCACAGGCAATTCAGGTGAGTTCATAACCCCACCTTTTTATGGTTTTACATTTTTGTAAATGTTTTCGGGGTGGAAAGACATGCACGTTTTGCAGAAAACACACAAATTTCTCGATGAACAAAGACTGCATATTTTTAGACAAAGCACGTTTTGCAAGAACATACAAAGCTTTTGAACGAACGAAAACTCGTATTTCTATAAATCATATTACGAATGGATTTCGAGGAACTCAAATGATTTACGAATGGATTATACTAAATATACCGTTTTTTTACAAAACAAATGCGTATTATCGAAATGTGAATGATTTTCATGACTAGGGATGGATCATCTAGTGATAATATATAGAGACTGGGGAGTTGGCCTTAGAGGCTGGGGAGGTTCAGCCTTAGAGGCTGGGGAGGTTCAGTCCGAGAGACTGGGGTAAAATACATGTTACAAAAGGATTACAGACACTTTATACATGGTATGATTAGCTTAAGGAGGGTTTACTACTTAGATCATGTGAGTGGTGGGTACAACACTTAAGGCCATTAATCCTCATTATAGGACCGAGGGACATGAGTGATAGATCTATTTGGGTGTAGCGAGCCCACACCCATGAGGCCGTGGCGGCCCATAGTGGTGACTGTGTCTTACAGCCGAGGCCCGGTAACAAATTTGCTAGGTTTGAGTTTTCCTGCATCACTTCACACATACCAGTGGCTTTGCAACCCATTAGTGATATCTTTTTCCTTATTGCTACATACCAGGGACATACATACTTACAGAAATACTTGATTTATACAAATTAAATACCATGTTTTATACAAATTCAAAGCATAGGATTATGCGGGCATGGAGTCAAAGTCAGGGTGGGCATTGACGGTTATACGAACATTACAAATACGAGAATTTACAAATACATGGTTTTACGAATGTGTTACAAACACAAAGTTTCCATATAACTTGGCAAGAAAATGATTTCTAAATTCGTTTTCTCAATATTATTCACAAACCGGTTATTCAAAAGATTTATTTCAAATCTTTTACAAACAAACTATGAACTCACTCAACTTTATGTTGACTTTTTCGCATGCTTCTTTCTCAGGTTACTTTTCAAAGTTATGGCACAGTTGGAATAGGAGAACCATTGGGGATTCGAGTACTTAGTGGGCGTTCATTTTCTAAAAAGACTTAACTTATTTGCTTCCGCTGTGCAATGAAGATACCAGTCCAGTCACGCCAGCTCTGATAATTCCGGGGTGTGACAAGAAAGAAGGAGAATTTTGGGGTTTTTCATTAGAGAGTTGTTTGGTAAAGTTTGTCTGCTCCTTTTGTTTTGTATCGCAGAGAGAGACATAAAGTAGGTGAAAGCTGTTTAAGGGGTGGTTGACTTTTGAGGTGTGTATCACAAAGAAAAGAAGAGGATGACAGAGATTTGTTGGATGTTTGGTGGGTATCGACAGATCTAGAAAACACTAAGTGAACCTTCAAGTGAATCTAAGTGGGCCAAAGAAGATCACTAATTCGGGCCTTATATGATTTTTTTTTATTGTTTTGGGCCTCATTTGGAAACATTAAATTTAAAAAAAAAAATTGTAAACGACAATCCAATGTCGAATACAAACCAATTCGATCCAAGTGTCTACTTTGGTAAACCACAGGTTGCTACTCCTCCGGTTTTCGATCCAAGTGCTTATCAACCGCCAGCGCATATGATTGCTCAAGCTCACGATTTTTCAAAACCTAAATTCGATTCAAGTGGCTACTTCGGTATGACACCATCGATTACTTACACTCCACTTCAACCTCTATTTGCTACACCTCAAGCTCAACCTCAAAAAGGCAACCAAAACCCTTTCAGAAATCAAACAATTACATCCACGTCCAACTCAAATCAAACTGATGGAAGGTATAATTGGTCTGTACAATGTGGAGGTGGAGATCAAGGAGGAACTGCGTTTTATGCTGAAATTGTCAAGAATGTCAATGATGGTGAATCTTCAGGAAATGATGACAGTTCAGGATATAGTGGAAGTACTGATGAAGATGGCTCAGGTGTGAGTGATTACAGTTCAGAATCAGATGTGAAGGAAGGAGTGGATTCTGAAGCTGATAATTTGTCGAATGATGCTAACGAGAAATCTGACTTGATCAAGAAAGCTGCTGCTGCTTCAAAAGAAATGGAGAAGTTCCTATTTGAAGGTGGATCTTTCTATTGCCAGACTGACATTCCGAATAATGTCGCAGCTTCTACAAATCAGGTAAAATCTGAAACTTCTAGCATATGTAGTGATTGTGCTGATATGAAACATGAATGTGCTAATCTTAAACATGAATTTGAAGAGATTAAACATGAATGTGCTAATCTTAAACATGAATTTGAAACGGTTCATGGTCACAATCAGAGTTTGGTTATTGAACTGTCTAAATGCAAAGAAGCAAACATGGCTCTAACTCATCATGAAAAAGAATTTAAATCAGTCATTGAGACACTTAAGAAAAGCGTTTCTGAGTTATCAAAAACTGTTTTTAATAAACAAATTGGTATTAATAACTATATTAATATCATTGAAGAAACAAAGAAAGAGTTGGCCACGGCTAAATGTGAGCATGATGCGATCAAGCTCAAATTGGAGAGTTATTCTAACTCCCGATATGTGCTTGATCACATCATTGACGTTCAACAACTGAAAGGGAACGTAAAAGGCGTTGGGTATAAGTCGTGTCCGCCACCTTTGAGACACAACTATACCAAAATGCCCGATGAGGAAGAAATGCCTCGGTTTGAACCAACTGTACCTCTTGATTATGAGGAAGTTACAACTGGCTTAGGGTTCAAAACGGACAATTCATCAGAGGGCTCATCTGATAGCAAGGAAAAGTCATCATGTGCTTCAAATCAAAGTCCTCCAACCGTTGAGGACTATGATTCTTCGGATGATGAATCAGATGTGAGTGATGAGGATAAATCTCTTGACGATAGAAAAGGAGTAGAAATGCCTTTTGAGAATCACATTCTGTGTGATCCTCCTACTCCTGCTGTGCAATCAACTGGTGCTAAACAAGAGATAGATCCTATCACTGAGACAATGTCTACCATTAAAAATGATAACTTGTTGTATACTTTGGTCGGTGATAGTAAAATTTATTCAGACAAAGATTTTCCAATCAAAAACGTCAATCAATCCTTGATTGATAAAGTGTTTGAAGATAATACAACTAAGTTTTTGGGTAAAGCGATCCCAAGAGTTTCAGTAACTCAGTGTGATCCGATTCCAAAAGCTGAAGTTAGAAGAAAATTTGGAAATCAAACATTACCGACAAAGCAACAATCTGTCGCTTTTAAGGGTAAACAACAACAACAACGAGCTCCAAAGCCCAAGGCTAAGGTTAAATCAAAAGGAGCTCGTTACAAGAAGAAAGCAAAAGACGTTAAGTTTGTGGCCTCCAAAGGTACTGACAAGGTGGAGACTTTTGAAAATAAATCAAACACCGATTTTGTTCAAAAAGTCAGAATTTTAAAGCGTAACGCTCAAAACAATTACACCCAACACACAAACGGGTGTGAAGCTAGTACCTCAGGGTCTACAAATTCAACGTCAGGTCATCGAACAGAATCTCCTAATTTTGTTGAAAGGAGATCATGCTTTAAATGCGGGGAGTTTGGCCACATTATCAGAAATTGCACAAACTCTCCGAAACCAAATTTTGTAGAAAGAGCCCCTTCTGAACAAGGTCACCAACAACGTCGTCCTGTGTCACCAAAAACTGACAAACGCACTGTTAAAGAACAGGAAACAAAACAACGACGTAAAAATGTGAAGGTGATCGAAAAGGCTTTAAAACCAGAAACTGTTAAAAGGAAACCAATTTTGTCACAACCGTTAAAACCGGAGATTTCTAAATCTGTAAATAATACACAATCCGGTAAACGGAAACAAGCTTGGAAACCTAAAACGGATAAAGTTTCAGGGGGAGTCTCACCAGTTCCAGGTCATCGCGAGGTTGAAATAACCTTTGTCGATGAACAAGGACGACCCAAGTCTATGAAGGCTTGGGTCCCCCTCTCCAACTAATCTCTGAGTGAGTGTGCAGGATGTTCCAGGAGGAACTATCGATAGTCATCGGATTGTTGATAGTGGAGTGTCCATGCACACGATCGGCGACAAATGAAATTGTTGCCTTTGATGGAGAGAAAAAGAAAAGAAGACAGAATTGTCTGTCGAAAGAAATTGAAAACCTTCGACAAAATGAAAATCATACCAAAGTTTGATTGTTCAAGGCTTTAATCGGGTCCCCGGGATAGATTCAATCAAAATGTACGCACCTGCAGCACGTCTGAAGTTCAAAATCAACAAAATGAACGTGCAGTGTACATTTCTTCGTGGTGTGATTGAAGAAAATGTGTTTGTTGAACAAACCAACCGGGTGTGCGGATGCCTTGGCGTGGATTGAACAACCGCACACTACTTCTGAAAGAGAAAGACAAAGACCTTCGCTGGTGCAATGTGGAAGACCAGCCGGACCCAGAGGTCTATGATCTTGTTGCTGTGAAGAGATTTCTCAGTAGCTACAAAATCGACTTTGAAATCCACACCGGGTGGATATCCAGTTTAGGAGAGCGCTCAGATTCCTTGCAATGAACGAAGCAGTTGCAGGATACGGTTTTAAATTTCTAATCTCTCCTATACTCGTCGATATTTAAGCTGCTTTATGAATTATTATCATCTCGTACAGCACTCTTTGACCTGACACGTTGAACTCGAATCTCACCTCACACGTGATTGTTTCACTATGAAACTCGTCAATGTTGTCATGGTCCACACCGATTACTAACGTGCCAACTCATTTTCCCAAAATTCGATAAAATCATTTCTGATTAACTTAATTTTGGTAAACGGCATTGAGGTAAAACATGGGTTAACCGACATCGGAAAATCGTTTTTGTAAATACCTTGGTGTTTTTAAAATTTATCATAGTTTGTTGATTTTAGGGGGAGTAAATCCAAATTTGAAAATTCAAAAACAGTGAAAAATTTCAAAACGCAAAAACAATATAAAAACAAAAATGAGTTTCCTTGCGAGAAAAAGAGAATATGATAGTACATCAGTGGTCTGTCTAAACCTCTTTAAACTGAACTGCAAAATGAAAAATGTTAAGCAGCTCTATATAAGATGTATCGGTAGGCTCACAATCATTTTAAAGTGTGCAGGGGATATAAATCTTAAATCGACTGAAGACCAGGTGGGAACCGCACACTGGCATATGGTCTTAGTACCGAAATTTTGTTTGAGAGATTGCCGAGGTTCTGAGATATTCGGTCTTTATGCTGTCTTATCATCTGGGTATCATGGTTGTTTCTTTTACCGAAACAAAACGGAGACGAAGTCTAGATCTTCCATGATACTATACATACGTGTACATATTGCATTCGACCTCAATAAGTGATCAACAATCACATGTCCAAACAAACAAGTGATAATATATCACAGTTTTCTTTCCGGGAGTCAAGTTCGTCTCTTTGCTCTACGTTGTACTGACCTGTTCACGGACTTGCTCCTGTGCCCTCATGCATATGAAAATCAAGTTCATCATCAATAAGTGATTCTATCACATAGGGCTTGTTTTCAAATCAAAATAAGTGAGTTTCTCACATCTTTTATACGGTCAAACGGATGATAAGCGGTATACTCACCGGTAAGATGAACTCCCGTGCATACCTTGATACGGGAATGTGTCGTGAGTGGATGAACACCGGTCGGTAAGTATAAATCATACACTAATCGTATCCCCTCGCCATGATTACATCTGATAAGTTGAGCTTATGTGGAAAACAATACCGATAATTGTTATAGGATGCTTATCTAAATGTTAACTAAATGAACAACAAGAGCGTTTTGGCGTGACCGTACACTGATATGATTCTCTTACCCTCGAAACTCGCAAAAAGAATGTCTGTAAATATTTGTTTACTGCTTTCGGTTTCTGTATCTCTGTATATATTTATTTATTGCTTTCCATCTTTACATATGAAATATGAAAAACTCCAAAAAGATTTTAGGTGTGTTTTAATTTAAACTTTATAAAAGCCAAAAAGATTTTGCTTCTAGTTTATTTTTGATTGACCGATGTTGGAACTCGAGTCTATCCTACCCAAAATCCTGATCGTAAGCCGGAAAACAATTGCACCTTCATAAACTGTCGAAGTTAACAAGTTTTGAAAGTTAAAAGATTAAAATTGATCAATTTTTAAACTTTCAAACTATTGTCAATCGGTGTTTAAATGAGATTTGATCTCATATGTGTCATTTGTTTAATTTGTCTAAATTCCAAGCGGTTGTTCTCATTACGTGTTTAGCTTTCTTGTATGTGCAGATGCGACATCAGAATCAGCTAAAGGCAAAGAGAACGTGTCAAATGATAAGCCGTAAAGTGAAGACACGACGTTGATGCAATAAGAAGATCAAGATGATCGGGTTGCAGTTGATCACTCATCAACACCACAAGGATCTGAAGTATTGAAGATCAAAAGATTCACGAGTATCATTCAAGGGGGAGTTTGTTGATACACTCCCTGATTGTGTCACGTGAAGACCTTTTAAAGATCCGACAATGTGAAGAACGAACCATCGCGAGTAGCGTCCAAGGGGGAGTTTGTTGGTACACTTTATGTGGACGCGACTCGACTCAGTTCGATTCGGTTCGGTTCGACTCGGTTAGGTTCGACTCGGTTAGGTTCGGTTCAAGTCCGACGTCGCGACATTCCTCCGTCGTGCGCCCCAGAGATCGACACGCGAAGCACGAAGAGCCGCGAACCGTCCCGCAGACACATCATCCATGACATCACCATGATGATGTCATGATGATCATATGAAGACTTCATAAACCATGCTGACGAACTCTTGTTTTCGTCAAAATTGATATGGCGAACACTCCCTGTTTTCGTCATTATGTGTGTGTGGCGAAATCCCTGATTTCGTCACACATGGTTTTTGTCGCATGGCTTTTCGTCGATGGACAGTATAAATAGCTCAGTTGTTTATCAGTTTAGTCATGAGATCATTGTGAGACTCCATGAGATCAGTGTGAGACTCCACGAGAGCTGAGAGACTTGTGAGAGTTTATTGTACAAGCATTGTGTGTATATGTTTGTGAATGTTCTCATCCATTTAATCGAAGTTAATCTTTGGTTACTTGCTGTTGTTATTTATCTACTTTGTTCGGTTTGCACCGTCACGGGGATTCCGCACCCGCGATCGTGTTTGTGATAAACAGGGAATATGTTTTCGTATCGGATCCCCCGAGAAAAACGGACCTACACGTATTTTTAAAGATTGACTTACAGATAAGGAACCTAGATAATAGGCTGGATAAAGTTCGATTTTGATAGCTTTGGAATTTGCGACTCCAATGACAAACACCCATAATGTCTTAAAGTCCAATTTAAACTTTATTTCAATCCACCTTTGGGTTATATTGTATGAAGATATTGATACTCAAAGTTTTGATATACCTTGGGAGTTTTAATACTCGAACCTTATTATTAACTCTCTATTTCCGCTGCGCTGTGAAATTGGTATACAATCATCACATTGATTCCCCCACGTCCGGACCCACCAATGCAGACGAAAATCAGGGATTACAGTTTATATTTAGGAGTCTGTATTTTCTATTCAGCCACGACTCACAATTTTCAACGATTTTCAAAAATACCTCTTTGGATCCCCCTCCATGTCATCACCATCTCACACATGTATGGCCACTAAAATCCACTAAACTTATATCTTAGAAAAAAAAAAAAAAAAACCTTTTTAAGTGTGTAAAAAGTATTTTGACATTCAACTATTCAAGTCCCCCCGTCATCATTATTCGAATATTGATATTCTGGTCCACCATCAACTACAGAATCCCCATTCCCCCTCACTCTTTCTCTCTCTCTCTATCTCTAACATTTTCAGCGAATAAGCTCACTCACAGGCTTTGATTTTCTAGCAACTTAATTAATGGAGATGTTGTGGCTGTGGCGGAGGTCATTGTTTGCCGTAATTATCGTTGCCGTTGGAATCGCCGCCCGTCCTCACCGGATTCTACTCGATACTGATGTCGATTCCGACGATTTCTTCGCTATGTTATACCTCCTGAAGCTTAATACATCTCAATTCGATTTGCAGGTTCCTTTTCTCTTTTTACTTGTTCTCGATTCCAACATGCATAATCTTTTTTTTTTGGTGATTTTGTGCAATTATCTGATTTCAGTTACACTGACGCTACTCCTAAATTACCCAAATTATACTAGGGGTGCAATTATCGGTGATATATTGATGATATCGGTACCTATATTATCAGCGATATTGACCGTTATAGCACCAATATTTGGACTATTTAAATTGAACAGGGTGGCTAAATGCCAGGGGCGGACCCAAGCATAAGCTTAGGTGGGCGGGCGGGCGCCCCCCTTAAAAACAAATTTTTAGTGTATTTTATAGGCAAAAAACCCAATCGCGCCCCTTGAAAGTTTGGTTGAACCCCTTGTTCGCACCCCTAAGAAATAATTTTTAGGTCCACCATTGCTAAACGCAGTACATGTATTTAACGTAACCCTCATGTGTGAGGAACAAAGGCATCCTTCTCTCGTAAACTTGGTGGGCCATCTTCCATCAAACACGAGGTTAAGTTCTCTACATACCTATAGTCAACTCCTACCTTTCTGATGGATGATGGCTCACCAAATATGTTAGGGGTGCTACTATACACACCCCCCTATCTACTTTCTACACCCCCCTCCTCTCACATACTTACAAGTGGGGCTTGCGTGGGACCGACAGTTTTCCTCTCACAAGGGGGGGTATAATCAGGAAAGAGGGGGGTGCGTATAGAATGAGCCATATGGTAAAAGTACATTTAGCAATACTTTATTTTATGCAAAACCAAATTTGATAGCATAATTCGCAGACATCTATATTTTTAAAGTAGAGTTAAATGCTTGGTTGGTCCCTGTGGTTTTTCAAAAATTGTTCGAGTAATCGATCGAATCCGGATTCAATTAACAGCTCCAACTCACCGCCTCTGACCGGTCGTTGCTGCCGAGCATGTACATCGCTGCGGCTGGAAAACGCCAGCGAGTTTCCTGTGACGGCGTCGTGTTGGGTTGAATCAAGGTCCTCCGGTGGGTTGAATCAAGGTTGGCGGTGCGGCAGTGGGTTGCGGAGCAGGAGGATTTGGGGTGGTTAGGGTTAGGGTTGATGCAGGTTTCCGGCGGTGGTTCTAAGAAGAAGACCAGGAATCCAGGATTAATCTGAGTGTGGCGATGGTAATTGAGAGGTAGGAGGGGTGGACCGTTTGTTTTTAGAGAGAGAGAGAGAATAGAAGATGAAGAAGATGAGGGTTGGTCTATTTTTTTTTTTTTTAACTGTTAAGGGGCAATCTTGTAATTTTACACATATTTAACTGAGAATATTAACATGGGTTAGTGACAAGGACCACCCGTGTTCAAAAATTACAACCACTAGGACCAAATGTGTAATTAATGAACCACTAGGACCAAGTCTGCAATTTTCGCAAACCACAGGGACCAACCAAGCATTTAACTCTTTAAAGTAATATATGGCTTTTCATTAGCCGACAAACTTTCCCTCCCCCACTGTATGTGATCCGGTTTTTAATTCCAGTCCGACCAGTGCACTGTTAAGAATACCGATTTAACGTCCGATCAATTTCTGAAAACATTAATTTTTAGTTTGTTTATTTAGTAAACAATTGCAAGTAAACATTAATTTTTAGTTTGTTTATTTAAGTTCAAGTTCGGCTTCTTTCCCATCCTTAACCATCTTTGTCTTTGACTTAAAAAAGATAAATAACTTCTTTAATAATTTGGATACTTTTTTCTTTATTTTTGGACGTTTTCGCTTTTTGATCATGACTCATAAGATTCTAAATGGATTTAGTAATTTACAAAAATGACAATCAAATTTCATGTATACCCCTCTTTTTTTTTTAAAAGTTTCAGTCAAACCCTTAAATGTTTATGGCCATATATTAAAAGACGTGGGAAAATAAAACTAGGTTATATATATAATTGTTCATCTCTTTATCTATATTTAATAAGAATATTATATAAACACAGTCCGTTAAAATTAACTTGTATTGAGAAGCAGAATTAAATAATGTAAATCTTTTATGTTAGATTTCTTTATTTAATATAGTGAAATACACTATTTTATAAAAAAAATATAAAATGATAAATTAGAAAAAAAGATTACAATATAAATAAAGAATTACGTGACTATTCAAAATATAAGGGTAGATTACTATATAATATACCAAATCTTTAAATTAGTGAGCTGGTATCTAATAGTTACGAGTGGCTTGACTCGTTTACACCTCTGCTCTACCCCAAAGACCAAACTAAATGCGGATATGGTGTCTAGGGTTGTTCGGTTTATGAGCATAGAGAGGGACAACTCTAATTTGGCTAGTTTACAAACCGGGTCAATTTCTTGTTTACGTGGAGTTCGGCTTCTTTCACATATTCACATTGAATTCCTTTTCCTTATCCATATAATTCACTGAAACAAATCACTTTTTCTTTCTCCCTTTCAATTAAATAATATTTTTTTATACCTTTATCGTTACATTTTCCTTCTCTCCTCCACTCACAACCACTTTTAAAAATATTAAAACATTTATAAGGGGTGAACAGTGTTCCCGTATATTTACAGATGAACAGTAACATTTTCTCTCTCCTTCACCCATAACCATTCCTTATAATATAACTAACCCACTCACACAAATATAAGAAATTCACTGTGAATGCTTACTTGCTTAGCCACATTTGATTTTGATGAATAACTCCTTTAATAATTTAGATACTTTTTTCTTCATTTTTATAAGTTTTTGCCTTTTTTTATCATAAGATTGCCAAAGGATATAGAGTAGAACCTCTATAATTTAGTACCAAATAAATTAATAACCTCGATAAAATTAATAATTTGTCCGGTCCGAAATTGGGACCAGTACAAAATTGGACCCCAATTGATAAAATAATAAGATAATAGTTTTTTTTATATCCCAATATAAATATATTGGTCCCAGTGAAACTATAAATTAATAATTACTAAAATATTCCAAAAAGATTGTAGTAGAAAATGAATCTATAGTCACTTGTTTTTTTTGTGAACTTCAAAGCTATATTGAGTTCATCTTTAAATCTCCCAATTGAACTTAAAAGTTGAGGCACTGTATTCTCATATTGCAACAAAAAGCTGTGAAGAGTTGTTGTCGCTTGCAATGCTTCTTTCCGAGTGACCGGTTCCAAAGGTACTGAATCATCATCAACCGGATTTTGAACGGTATCCGCCATAATTTTTTCAATACTTTGAACCTCGTAACATTCATTATTTTCACCTGGATAATCCAACAACTCATTCACATCTATTTTGTGCCGATCTCTCGTAATCAAGTTCTCAAGCTCACGAATGTCTTCTCCAGAATATAAGCCAACTCTTTAAATTAATAATTTATTAATTTATCGATATAGTAATATCTCGCTAAATTAATAAAATATCCCGGTACCAACATTATTAATTTATAGAGGTTTTACTGTATTGCTTTACGATCAGTTTTTAATTTTTTATGATATATCCCTCGTTCTTTTAGATATTTCAGTTTAACCCTTCAATATTTATGGCCATCGCTATCCAATTGGATTTTGTTTCTGCTAATCGATCATGTGTAATGATAGCTCTATATTATCCTCTAGAATCACTTTTATATAAATTTATGTTTTTCATACAAATTAACACTGAAATCTTCCAGCACCCCTTGGAAAAAGTTTTTGGGTCCGCCACTGGGGTCGAGATAGTTCAGTTAATACCTCTATATTTCCTCTTGTATCAGTTTGGTCCCAGATCTCGCATCAGCACGACCGCAAGTGACCATTACCCTTATCAAAAACCCCCACCAGCAAGAACTTATCTGTGTCCGTGCGGGCACACGCGAACACAGCGGTTGAAACCAATCTGTCCATTGATGAGAAGACTTACCTTAAGTACGAAAGTACATGTTACGCATAGAGATGCGGTCTGGCACCGCATCATATAAACATTTTCGTCACGAGAAGGGATCTGGACAACAGCAACAGTCACTGAACGGCGATGCGGCACGGCACCGCATTCCACACATATCTTGGCCAAAACGAGAACGTGGGAACAACATCAGTTACCTCAAGCAGCGATGCGGCCTAGCACCGCATCCTGCCTACAAGGCAAGTGGGTCTGACACTCAGTGCAAGTGGCACTGAGAACAGTCGCCTACTAGCCCACGTGTATGCAACAGTCTGACACCACAGCAAAACGTGGCATCACCACTGTAACTGACAGGTCTGACACACCTACAAAAGACTGTGCAATGTCAGACTAGCTACTCAACTACCCTCCTTCACTCCTCGGCTATAAATACCCATCCTAAACCAGGTTTGAGGTATCTCTTCTCAACTCTCTCACTACTACTACTATCACACTTTGCTTCCCAAGCAAACTACTGATTCTCACGCCGGAGAGTGGTAACAAGGAGCACCCCCCACCCCATCCTCCTTGTTACGAGCCACGGCTTGTTTCCTTGTGCAGGAAACCAACCAGCGGACGATCCAGCCAACGATCCTCGGAAAGAAGGGATTAACCCTACTTAACGAGATCAGTGAGTTAACCCCACCCGGTTAACCATTGTTTCATCATTGGCGCCCACCGCTACTCTTAGCACTTTTTCCAATCATCTCTCTCTCCAAAGATTATGTCTGATCGTCTAAACAACACTACCGGGGATAATCTAAACCCCGCAAACACAGGGCCTACGGGGACTGCCCCTCCAGCCCCAAACACCAAACATATTGACACATCAACGCAAGGGGGCGCGTCCCTTACGTTCGGACACGATTTATCACAGTACGCTTCTGTGATACCTCCAGGCATGAACCTTCATACCTGGTACGACCAGCAACAAGCTATGCTGGCCGCAGCATACAACAGAGCTTGTGCAGAAGCGCAAGTATCTGCGGGGCCTACCCCAGCACCGCATACCCCTGCGGGTCGTATTTTACAATACGACGGCAGGGCCCCAACACACCCAGCCTCCAGAAGCAGGCAGGAAGACCGCGGTTCCTCTTACTGCGACGTCCGCACACTGGATGAGGACGATTCCTCATATGGGTCTCGCCGCAGGGGCCCTATACAGAGCCGCCTAGGCCCGCATGGCGAAACTAGGCGACAGTCTACAGCCCACCACGGCCCCGGCATCCATAGCCGGCTGGGACCTCAGTCCCACCATGAATGGCAAGGCCGTACCGATCCGGACGACGGTACATATGGCGGGGAGTCTCATGCTACTAGCAGTAGACCGGGAGGACGCAATTATGTTCCTCCCACTCAAACCCGCACCACATACCTTCGCGCTGCAAAGCGCCCCCAGAGCCAACCCTACAGGCCGAAGTCTGCGGCCGAAAACTCCAAATTTGTCCCACATATTGCCAACGCCGATGTCACCACCACCAAATTCCCATTAAACATTGGGAAATACAACGGTTCGGCCGACCCAGATGACCACATGAACATCTTCACCGGCGCCGGGTGCAACGGCAGGTGGGATGAACCCACTTGGTGTCAATTTTTCCCGCAGACCCTAACAGGTCTGGCCAGGGCTTGGTTCGATTCTTTGGCAGTGGGGTCACTGACCTCATTCGAGGACTTACAAGCAAAGTTCCTCGCGCATTTTTGCCAGCAACGACGTCATGAACGCGATTATATGGACGTCATGAACATCTGGCGCAGAGACAACGAATCAATTGAGGCGTTCGTTGTCCGTTACAATAAAGAATGCCTGGAGATAGGCGACGTGGCAGACCAAATGGCACGCAACCATTTCATTGTTGCCGTAAAGGATGAACAAATAGTTATGACTATCTCCGGCAAGGACGGCTTGCCTAAGAAATGGGAAGATGTCATGGCTGCGGTCAAGACATACGCCCAGACCCGGCGGTCCCTCAAACCGCACGTATCAAAGGCACAACCCCAAACGGAAGGCCAGTCCTCCCACCAAGAACACAAGCGCAACAACAAGCGCAACCGGGACAAATGGAATCGCGGCAGCGATTCCAGACCGTATGTCCCACGAAACAACCAGCCCGACGCAAGGGCTACAATCAACGCCCAGCGTGAAAACCGGGCGTCGAAGAAGGAGTCTCGGGACCGTAGCTGGACCGAGATTAACCAGTCGCCAAGCGACGTCCTCCTAACGGACGCGCAATTCCTGCGACCGGCCCAACCGATGAAGTCCAAGAAAAACCAGGATCCCGCACTCTATTGCGAGAATCACAAGGACTCGGGCCACACAACAAACAGCTGCATCAGTCTCCGACTGGAGATTGAGTGAGCCCTAAAGGAGGGGAAACCGCAACACCTGTTGCCAGGTGCGCAAAAACCTACCAAGCGCATTACCCCCCACAACGAAGGCACCTCCACGGGTAAGAGGACCATGTACGTGGCCTCAACCCACATGATCAATGGAGGGCGAGCAAGGCCGCGCAAGGCGGCAAGAAGACCGGACAATGACTGGAAAGACGAACAAGTTGTCTTTCCAAAAGTCCGAGGCGGACCGCGCGACAGGCGCGTCGTGGTTATCACAGGCCACCTGGCTCACTACTGCACCGAGCGATTATTCATCGACCCGGGCAGTAAATCTGATATTATATACGAGCAGTGCTTCAACCAATTCGTTCAAAAAGACAAAGATCGGTTGCAGCCGGTGGACTACCCGTTGGCCGGGTTTGCAGGGGAAACTGTATTCCCCCTGGGCCAGATTACTTTCCCTGTGCGCCTCACCAGCGGAAGGCACACAAGAACGGAGGAGGTAAACTTCATGGTTTTACCTCACACCTCCAAATACGACGTACTTCTCGGGAGGGAGTCCCAGGGCGACTTCAACATGATAACATCCGTCCCCCACTCTGCCATCGGTTTCCCAACCGAGACGGGGATCACGAACATATATGCCGGGAGAGAAGTTATGTCAACGGACGAGCTGCGTCCGGCCAAGGTAGCAAGGCCTACCCCCAACACTCAACAAGAAAAGTGGGTTCTTAACGCAAGACACCCAGAGCAAACAGTTACGTTGGGCCACGCCTTGTTCCCTACCATCAAAGCGCACCTGAAGCAGCTCCTCTTCAGGAACCAGGATATTTTTGCATGGACACCCGCAGATATGATAGGGGTACCACGGGAAATTGCGCAACACTTCTTGAATACGATGCCAGGTATCAAGCCGGTGATCCAAGGCCAACGCCACCTTGGATCAGCAAAGAACCAGGCGATGCATGAGCAGGTCCAAGAGCTGCTCTCCGCAGGCATCCTGCGGGAAGTCAAATACCAGACTTGGTTATCAAACCCAGTCATGGTAGAAAAACCATCCGGGGGCTGGCGCATGTGCGTCGATTATAAAGATCTCAACAAAGCCTGCCCCAAGGATTGTTACGCACTTCCGGAGATCGACGAAAAGGTCGATAACCTCGCACCATTTCGGTGGAAGTGTTTCCTCGATTGTTACAAAGGCTACCACCAGGTGCAGATGGCAATCGAGGACGAAGATAAAACGACATTCCGCACTCCTACCGGGAACTACTGCTACACAAAAATGCCGTTCGCGTTGCGAAACGCGGGCGCAACCTATCAAAAGCTGATGAACGACACTTTTCGCGGTCAAATCAGCAAAAGTGTCGAAATCTATATGGACGACCTGGTCGTCATGAGCATGGAGGAAGACACCATGCTCAACGATATTGAAAGAACATTCCAAACTCTGCGAAGCGTCAACATGAAGCTCAACCCAGGGAAATGCTCGTTTGGAATGGAAGAAGGAAAGTTCCTTGGATTCATCGTAACCAGAGATGGATTCAAGGTGAACCCGGAAAAAGTACAGGCGATCGAACGCATGCCATCGATTTCTACGATGAAGGAAATGCAACGACTAGCCGACAGGCTAGCCGCACTGAATAGATTCTTAGCCAACCATGCAGCTAAGTCTTATCCTTTCATCAAGACCCTGCGGAGCTGCTTAAAAAAGGAACAATTCCAATGGACCGCAGATGCCGAAAAAGCTTTCCGAGAGATGAAAGAGTGTTTGATTCAACTCCCAACTCTAACCGCACCACGTAAGGATGAGACACTTATCTTGTACTTGTCTGCCGCGGACAACGCGGTAGGCGCGGTACTCATAGTGGAGCGCGAAGGAGTTCAAACACCCATCTACTACATCAGCAAAATGCTTAACGACCCAGAGACAAGGTACCCCATCATGGAGAAGTTGGTATTAGCACTAGTACACGCATCAAGACGGTTGCGACGTTACTTTGCAAACCACGCCATTACAATGTTAACCAACTACAGGATCGGCCCGATCCTATCAAAACCCGACATCTCTGGTCGATTAGCAAAATGGGCAATTGAGCTGGGCGCACTTTCACTGAACTATAAGCCGCGCCCCGCAATCAAAGGCTAGATCTTGGCTGATTTTGTTGCTGAAGTACCAGCAGATCGCATTCAAGAATGCGAAGGAGAGCAAAACCCTGCATCGCCACCATCCTCCGCAGAAACTTGGGCGCACAGATGGTGCATCCAACGAAGATGGTGCAGGTGCAGGCCTGTGACTCGTCAGCCCCGATGGCCAAGAGCTTACCTATGCAATCCGCCTCGATTTCAAAAGCACGAATAACGAGGCAGAGTATGAGGCTCTATTGGCAGGGTTGCGTCTGGCAGTCAAACTCGACGTCCAACATTTGGAGGCACACGTCGACTCACTATTGGTTGCAGGGCAGATACGCGGCGACTATGCCGCAAAAGGGGATATCATGATCCTCTACCTCGAACAAGCCTTGCAACTGAAATCAAAGTTCACTTCCTTCAATATTCGCCATATCAACAGGAGTGATAATAAACCCGCGGATGCACTATCAAAACTTGCATCCACCAGCTTCCAACACTTGGCAAAAGAGGCGCATCGAAATTCTGCAAAATCCCTCAGTACCCCTGCGCCAAGTCAATGTCATCCAGTACGGTACAACATCCTGGATGACACCGATCATTGCATACTTGCAATCAGGTGTTACTCCCGAAAGCAAGGCAGAGGCACGTAAGTTGCAATACAAAGCGTGTCATTACCAAATGGGAGACGGTATCTTATACCGAAAATCATACCTGGGGCCACTACTACGATGCGTCGACCCCCAAGATGCCACATACCTTATCAGAGAAATAAACGAAGGAATATGTGGCATACACGCAGGCCCACGCATGGTGGTGGCCAAAATCATGAATGCCGGGTACTATTGGCCCGGCATGCACCTGGACGCAGTCAAAGTCTTGCGCAAGTGTTTCAATTGTCAGCGGCATGCTCCCAAGACCTTGCGCCCCAAGAACAGCCTGATCCCCGTCACCACCGCATGGCCATTCCAAAAATGGGCAATCGATGTGGTGGGACCATTTCCAGACGCACCAGGTGCAGTGAAGTTTATCATAGTGGCTGTTGATTACTTTACAAAATGGGTAGAGGCAAAACCGCTCGCATCAACCACCGCTATGATAACAAGGAAATTCGTCTGGGAACATATCATCTGCCGTTTCGGTCTACCAATGTGCATCGTTACCCACAACGGTACTAACTTCGCTGCCGATGACTTTCAAAAATGGCTAAAGGAACTAGACATTGAACACATATTCTCCTCAGTGGCGCATCCGCAAGGGAATGGCCAAGTCGAGAGTATCAATAAAAGTTTAGTCGAAGGCATCAAAGCACGGTTGGGAACAGCCAGACGCGGCTGGGTTGATGAACTCCCAAGTATCTTATGGGCCCACAGAACAAGCCCAAAGACAAGTAACGGTGAGACACCCTTCAGCCTGGTCTACGGCACTGAAGCAGTGATCCCCGCAGAAGTAGGCCTCCCTTCACTTAGAATGTTGGCTATCAACAAGATAGACAACAATGAGGAACGCAGGGTTGACTTGGACCTCCTGGAAGAAAGGCGTGAAAACCCTGCTATCAATGAGGCCAAGTATAAAACCAAACTTGAAAAGTACTACAATGCACGCGTCCGCATTTGTACCTTCAACCCGGGAGACTAGTCCTTCGTGACAATAAAGCATCCAACGCGGAACGCCCAGGGAAACTCGCCCCCAAGTGGGAAGGACCCTACCTCATCCAAGAGGTCTTGGGTAAAGGCGCGTATAAACTGCAAACATTAGAGGGCGAAACTATCGCACGCACATGGAATGCACAACAGCTTCGACGCTATTATATGTAAGCCATGTTTTTTACATTTACCATGTAACCTATCGGGCCGCAGGCCATTTGCAAATAAATAAATAAACGATTCAATGCAATATTGTTTATTTACTTCTATTACAAATGCGTGTTCCACTCTGCGGTATCTACAAAAACAGATTGACAAAATCTTCATTCGCAATACCCACACAGAGTGGTAACCACACACAACTATTGTAATAGGCCAACAATGGCAAAACATCAACTGCCTATCCGGCTGGATATGCGAATACGGTTTTCACAAAACCTACACAATTCATACTTGCATATCACCAAGATATGCAAAGGGCAAATATAGACTGTGTTATGTACAATAACATCAATTCATACAAGTTCAAACATGCAAGTAATAAAAACACTTGTACAACTTGAACAGAATGGTTAAAACTTTATATTCAAAAAATTTCTACACCTACGCGGTGCACAAGGGATTTACATAAGGTTCTTAACATTTACATCGCGTAAACAAAAAAGGCACGCAGGCCAGCCTAGTCTTTCTTTGTACCGCTGGAACCCGCACCATCCTTGCCTTCAACAGCAGGTTTTTCCTCATCTTCCTCATCGGCATATAACACCCGTAACCGGTCTACATAGTCTTCCGTATCCACGCATTTCTCAAGTTCCTCAAGAGCGACAATGGACGTGTCGCTATACGCCGCAACAGCAGCAGCAAGAAGCGCTACAGTGTCCACACCATGGAACCCAGACCTTTCATCAGTATATTTGCCCTAGGCCATAACATTCATATGAGAAATGCAACGGTTGTAGCCAGCTTTAAAACCAGCATCCCGGGCGCGCAGCCTAATCTCATTAACACCTGACACATTCTCAGGTGCGTCAAGGATGGACGTAACAATCTGCGAAACAAAAATAGTCCGGTTATCAAAGGCAAACCTAAAAAAGATAACAAAGACAACGGATACTTACATGCCCGATCCCGTGCATACGCATCCATTCATGATCGTCCTTGAGCAGACCGAGTGAAGAAGCAAGGCTATCTCTAGCCTCTGCAACCTCCCTCGCCCGCGCTTCAGCATCGGCAGCACGGGCACTGACCTCCTCAATAGCGGCTACCCGACTCCTCACTTCAGCCTTTTAACAAGGAAAACACAAGTATACAAAAATAATCAACATACTTATGAGATATATATACAAATTGAAGAGAAAAAGAGATTCATACCTGGAGGCCCTGAACAGTTTTATCTAAGTTGCTGCGGTCAGCGTTTGCCCTTTCAAGAGCCTTCGCAGCACGGGCCTCCGCCTCCTTGGCCTCTTCAAGAGCCTTTACAAGGCGAGCTTCTGCCTCCTTGGCCTCTTGGGCAGCCGCATCGGCTGCGGCTTTCTCCTTAACTAAAGCAGCATTCGCTGCCCTCGCGTTGGTCAACTCCTGACGAACACGAAAGAGAGTTTCATTCTGTTTGGCCCAAGAGTCTTTCCAAGCCTTGCGCTCATCAGAAAGTGTCTTGCGCTCATTAGAAAGAGTTTCTTTCCAACTCTTGCGCTCATCAGAAAGCAGTTTTGCAAGGGTACGAACCTGTTTAAGCTCAGCAGTTGCAGCCCACTCCCCAGTCTGCTTACGCTTTTCAAAGGCAGCCTTATCCTTCTCAAGCTGCTCCGCGCCATCACGAGCAGCCTTCACCAACTTTTCGGCCTCAGCCCGCAAGCGCGTATTTTCCTCCTCCTTGCATCCCAGCACCTTGTAATTTTCCAAAATGGCATTGGCCATTATGGAACTCCCCACAAGCATGGAGGAGAGTTGATTAATCTGGACCTCACTTGGCAAAGAACGGGTCCGATTGACTTCAAATGGGGTGCCCAAACCACCCAAAATCTCCTTGCATGCGGAAGGGTCAGCACAAATATCATCCCCTTGCATTACAGTCCATGGGGGGCGGTGATAGGTCATGGCCCGGTCTTCAGTATAGGTGCGATAATAGAACTCCAATTCAGACTCTTCAGGCTGAATAGGAGTCCCGCTAAAACCCGCACCCCCAGAAGCAGAACCTGAAGCTTTCTCAGCAGCGGGAGATTTCTTGCTCCCAGTATAAGCAAACTTCAAGTTCAGATCATCAGTGTCCTGCGGGGAGATCAGATTGTCATGGGAGTCCACCGTGTCATAGATCTGAGCCGCAGGCCCCTTCCCAGTATCCTCCGCCCGCACAGAGGGCTCAGGCACCACTTTAACCCCCGCATCCGCTGCCGTTTCATGCGGGGGAGAGTGAGGAGCATCAAACACAGAGAACCCCTCATCTTGCGGTTCTGTATACAATGCAAAAACACTTTAAATACAAGTACAAAGACAAAATACTTGTAAAAGTTATGAATCACTTACCAGAAGCAACCGCAGGTTTCACAGGCTTCAGAACAGCCGTCCGTCTGGTCTGAATTTTCGGCTTCTTCTTCTCACCAGCATCAACAGCCTTCTCGGCCCTTCTCTTCTTCTTCTCATCAGCAGGCTTGGAACCCGCAGAAGTCCCACCTACAGCCGCACCACCACCTGGAACACCCAAACCCTCAAGGGTGTCAGATACTACCACGTAATCGGTATATCTGCGGAAACAAGAACGAGAGATACCTGCCGCCTGCGGCACCAACGGAGGAACAACGGCAGCCTCATGTTTTTTCTTGCCGCGACCCCGCACAACATTCTCTACATGCTTTTTTTCCGCATGCTTCTTGGGGGCACCCTTCAACTCAAATTTGCCCAGGACCCCAAGAGTACCTGCGTTTAGATCATCAAACAAGAAGATCAGCAAGGTCAAGCTTATAAGGCAAGTAAGAAGGTTGTGGATTATACCTTTGCCTTGCGGAAGGGGTGCGATCAGTGCATCTCGCTTAGGAACGCGGAAGTTGTGGACAATGGACAAGTTAAAACCTTCACCTTCCGCGCACTTAACAATATCAACCTTGCCGGTAAAGGTCGGATCGAAGATCTTCCACAGCTCAGCAACTTCTGATAATACACTTACAAATCAGTAACAAGCAAGGGGGTAAAGACACCGGACAAGAGTAAGAACACTTACCACCACTTTTTTCCCGCACAACGGGCCTTGCATGCCTGTCAGGCCTGCTCAACATCATCCGCAGCACCCACAACTGATTGTTGTCCAGCTGCGTATGCTCAATAGTCCTCAACCGTGGGAACCACTCCATAGTCTCCGCATCAGGAAGAGCAATATCCTCCACCGGGATAGCCTTATTAACATTCCGCAATGTCAGCCCAGCAACAACCGCGGCAGCCTTAACATAAAAGAACTTGTACTTCCACTTTGAAATACCCTTCGGAGGGGTCATCAGCTTGGTGCTTCCGTACCGTTGGCTAAACGAAAAGAACCCGGTATTCACCGTCAACAGGTAGAACCGCCGGTAATTATCAACGGTAACCGGCAAACCAAGAGCATGAAAAGTGTACTCAAAGTTTCTAATACGAATCATCCCAAAAGGACTCATCTGGGAAATATGGAGTTTGTAAAACTCCAAAACCTCAGCGACAAAAACAGTCAATGGTAAACGAAGGTTACCGTCAATAAAAGAATCAGCCCACATGGTGACATAACCAGCCGGAGCATCGGCACCGGTGTCACCCTCCTTGGGATACACAACCCCAAACTCCTGGGGCATTTGTATGCTGGTCATCAGTTGGCTAAACGACGCCTTCGACCACTTCAATACTGGTAGGCCACCACCAGGAGCACTACCACCGTCTTCTTCTTCTTCCCCGGCCACCGGAGAAGAATGTTCAGGGTTTTCACCCTCAGAATGATGTGGATCAGATGGTTCAGCCATCAGTAATAAAGATAGAAGAATGAGTTACGAGAAAACTCAGAAACTTGGCCGGAAGTTCAGACAAATTAATCGGAGAAGATGAAGAAAGGACTCTCTTGTCTAACCGGAGAAATTTTGAAATTTTGAACAAAGTGAGGAGAAACCAAACGGTTTCCCCTTATATACTCATCGCAATTAATGCGATGCAGAAACTGACTTATCACGTTCAAAATAGGCCAATTACGGGACGCCACGTGTCCAGCGACGTTTCTGCTGACGGTTATCACGCGCGCGTGGCCGTCGACGCGCCTGACAGAAAAGACTTTTACACTACTTGCTACAGTGCATTTATGACCTCGGGCAGTGCAAACGTCCTTTCGGATCAGCACATAACAGAAATCCTACCAACCTTCACCAACCCACACGTGCGTTTAGCCACGTATGCAGCGCAAAAGCGACAACAACATCAGCGGCATGCGGTTTCTCTGGTTTACCGCACCATAACCCATACCGCATGTCGTTTTTTACATACCCCTCAAAAAAGGCAAAAATATATATCTCATTATGTAAAGGGGTATAAACAATAAACCGCACATACCCACGAGCACACGTGGAATATGCGGGGATGACACACACTAACCCGCACAGGGGTGTCAGATACTCAGAACCAGCATGGGTCTTTGGACTGCGAAAACCGCTCCTCAGGATGCGGCCAACCGCGTTCCATCCAAGCTTCTTCAAGTTTCAAATCCCTCGTGCCCGGTTCACAACCACGGAGGGAACGCAAAAAACTTCACCTTAGGATAAAGGACAAGTATGTTGAGCAACCGCACATCAGCAACCCTGACCCCTGATCCTTCAAGAGCCATATCCAAGCGTCAAACTCTCTAGAAGCGAGTTCTTTGATGCAAACCGCAGACACTCACGAGTAGCTGCGGCGGAATATAATTACCCTAACGGTAGCTACGGAAGAGCCACGACTAAACCGCCACCCGGTTTATCAAAGCTACTTCTAGGAAAACTGCTTTCCAAATAAACGTGAAGGAAAGTGGTTACAGAATGAATGCGGAAGAGTTTCAACCAATTTCCCAAATATCTAAGGTGATCTCCCCCGGCGACACTACTTAAAGGAAAACTACTTTCCACCAAAGCGTGAAGGAAAGTAGCTCCAGAACAGCGGTAACAAGTCTGCTTATGACTGGTTACCCACCTATGGACCACATAGAATAAACAATGGTGGGCACAACCATGCCTATGACCATGTTTATCTGCCCATAGTCCAGATTCACATTGTTCGACCAAACACGGCCAACAATGACGCAACTACCCCACGTGGCTCAAACACGCATGACCAACATGGTGCAGCAACGAGGTAACCGCAAAGGACGTGCGGTTACTTGAGAGCTAAGCCACAGAGGACGTGCGGTTACTAGAGAGCTAAACCGCAACAGACGTGCAGTTACTTGAGAGCTAAACTGGAGAACACGAACACCCGACAAAGCAGGGATCATCGTTGAATGTCCAGTTGAACATAGAGCTTGAGCAAAGTACTTACAAACATTGCATCAGCTGACGCAGAGGTTACAACTAGAGTTGCGGTAACGGACACCTTCCATCACCATCTCAAAGGTTGGTTCGAACCCTGCGGAACACCTTTCGTCACCATCTCAAAGGTTGGTTCGAACTCTGCTAACATCTTCAGCCATCGTTTCAAAGGTTGGTTCGAAACACCAACAGGTGGCTGATGACATCAGAAAACAGTAGCCCATATTACCGCATCAAATCCTTGGCTGAGAATTCCGCATCAGACGGAACTTGCTCACCGGTGCGGAGTTCAATGTTTTCCAATGCTACAACGAAAACTTCAAAAGTCAAACCATCATACACAAACACATCCTTCTCAAAGGAAGAAATAATCCACTCGAACGACCTACCGACCGAACAACGGTCCGAACGAACAGGTCAGCAACTTGATTTACTGAAAGTAGGAGCCATCTGCATGGCCCATATTCTACCTTCTAGACACCATAGTCCAGTATCCCTCCCACATGCAACTTGCATAAGGAAGGAACACTAGACTGGGGGGACTTGAAGGGGTATGGTCCCAGATCTCGCATCAGCACGACCGCGAGTGACCATTACCCTTATCAAAAGCCCCCACCAGCAAGAACTTATCTGTGTCCGTGCGGGCACGCGCGAACACAGCGGTTGAAACCAATCTGTCCATTGATGAGAAGACTTACCTTAAGTACGAAAGTACATGTTACGCATAGAGATGCGGCCTGGCACCGCATCATATAAACATTTTCGTCACGACAAGGGATCTGGACAACAGCAACAGTCACTGAACGGCGATGCGGCACGACACCGCATTCCGCACACATCTTGGCCAGAACGAGAACGCGGGAACAACATCAGTTACCGCAAGCAGCGATGCGGCCTAGCACCGCATCCTGCCTACAAGGCAAGTGGGTCTGACACTCAGTGCAAGTGGCACTGAGAACAGTCGCCTACTAGCCCACGTGTATGCAACAGTCTGACACCACAGCAAAACGTGGCATCACCACTGTAACTGACAGGTCTGACACACCTACAAAAGACTGTGCAATGTCAGACTAGCTACTCAACTACCCTCCTTCACTCCTCGGCTATAAATACCCATCCCAAACCAGGTTTGAGGTATCTCTTCTCAACTCTCTCACTACTACTACTATCACACTTTGCTTCCCAAGCAAACTACTGATTCTCACGCCGGAGAGTGGTAACAAGGAGCACCCCCCACCCCATCCTCCTTGTTACGAGTCACGGCTTGTTTCCTTGTGCAGGAAACCAACCAGCCAACGATCCTCGGAAAGAAGGGATTAACCCTACTTGACGAGATCAGTGAGTTAACCCCACCCGGTTAACCATTGTTTCATCAGTAAACTTGCCAGCTTAAAAAGATTATAAATGAGGTCAAAATTTGATTTTTGAATGTCACAATTGTTAGAAAAGAATTTTCATTAGCAGATTGAATCAAACCAAGATTTTAATTAACTGAGGACACTTATGTGTTGGTATAGGCAGTAACCATCAACACAAACGAGTGGTCAGACGGTGGGCATTCGGTAAATCACATATACGATATCCTTTACATGATGGGTCGGGATGACGTAGCAGTTGGCGTGGGAGGCGAGGGTGGTATACTTGAAGATGGTACGATACAACCGAATGTTGGTGGATATATTCCTATAATTGACCAGGTATTCAACTAATCATGTCCACTGATCAATCTGCACTTTAATCACAAACAGTTATTTAACTAACGAACTAACTAACTAACGAGTTATATATGGTTTTGGTTAATTCATACATTCAGGGAAGTGGTACAGCTGGACCTTGTAGATATAGACAGACTATTCCTGTGGGAGCTGGAGGAAGATTGTATAAAGATACAAACTTTGGCTATAGGAAAAGCTTTCTTCCTCAGGTATTTATTTTTTTGAATCTCCAACTTAAAAGTCCTTTCAAAAAAAAAAGTTGCATAAAACGCTGGCCTTAATGGGCCCGGGCTTGGGCTAGGGCTAGGTCATTCTATAAAAATACAGGCCTGAACAGTCCTAACCAGTCCCGTTCCTTTTCAGGCCTTTTCTTATTATATATTTAGCAAGATTTATGTAAAAGTTTTTTTATATAAATTATAACAAAAAAACTTATACGCGATTTTAACTAATGAAAAAATGGAAAATATATTTTTCTTAAATTTAATAAGTAATATAAAGCATTAACAAAACATTAAAGATTTTTAAAATAATATACCAAAAAAAGTTATATAAATAAATATCCTAGAATTTATAAAATAAAATACAAAGAGTTGCCATTTGGGCTACTGACTGGGCTTTCGGGCTTAATCAGGCCTAGGGCCAGGCTTGGACTGGACTCGGTTTTGGAAAATATATTTCAGCCCAAATTGGCTTTCAAGCTTAAGCTGGCTTTGAGGGTCCCGGGCCAACCGGTCCTTTTCTCGATGGGCTAGACAGGTCCAAGCCCAGGCCCATTTGTGATTTGTGAACCTCTACTTGTAGTCTAGACTATAAAAAACCATTACAAAACAGCTAATGTTGTCATATTTCCCTGTTCTTATGACAGTTAATGCATCTGTTAACCTTTGATTATGAACTAGGGAAGCAGGAGATACTCACCTCTTAAACAACCTACCGCTCAGCAAGTACTAATCGAGAAGATATCGAATGGACCCATTAGTCTATTAGTAATAGGAGCACACACAAACATCGCTATTTTTCTTATGACATATCCACATTTAAAGAAAAATATTGAGCACATTTATATCATGGGTGGTGGTGTGAGGTCAAAGAACCCAACTGGTGGTAATCATGGTAATTTATATACATGCTTCAAAAGCAATCCTTATGCTGAGTTCAACTTTTTTGGTGACCCTTTTGCTGCATACCAGGTAACTAACTATAGACCCTCTTTAAGATTAGTACTTATTGTTGTGTTTTATCGTTCATAACTAACTTTTACAGGTTATTCATTCTGGGATTCCGGTTACACTTGTTCCACTAGATGCAACAAACACAATTCCCATAACTCAAAACTTCTTTGAGGAATTTGAGCGGAATCAACATACGTATGAGGCACAATATGTTTTTAAGACGTTAAAGATGGTGCGAGATACTTGGTTTGACGATAAATTCTATGAGGTAAGAAATTACGCATATTGTTCGTAAAACTGAAACTTGTAACGCTCATGGCCCCTGAGCATGGAAGTCCCATTTGATAATATTTTGGTCCCTATACGAAAAATAATAAAATTTTGAACTTTTTCATTTTTTTATTATTTTATGTATACATTTGGTAACTTATATATAGTGACAAATAACCTTTTTATGCTTGGTTTCATTTTTGCAGAACTGTTTTATGTGGGACTCATTTATGTCAGGTGTTTCCACTTCAATTATGCGTAACTTGCACAAACGAAATGGAGAAAACGAATTCGCTGAAATGGAGTATATGAATATAACTGTGATTACTTCCAATAAACCTTATGGGATATCTGATGATGGCTCAAATAATTTATTCGATGGCCGCAGTGTTCCAAAGTTCAACTTAACGAAAAATGGAGTTCATAGTGGTCATGTTCAAACAGGCATTCGAGATCCATTTTGCCTCCAAAATAACGGGATAGGGAGATGTAAGGTAACTTCTTGCTAAATCAATGTATCGTAAAATACTACTATCTTTTAGTGTGGTGGTTATCTACTATGCCTATTGCATTACACAAAACTAATAAATAAAAATACAATTATGCCTGTTTTTGTAACATTTTCGTCAACTATTTCGATACTGAAACTATAAAATCAGGATGGTTACACAGAGAAAGTCAGTGGGCCGGATTCAGTGCGTGTACTGCTTGCAACAAGGGCAAAGCAAAACCGTGACAAGAATAGCTCGCTGGACCGAGAATTTTTTGTCAGTTTTCTCAACGTAAGTTTATTCGAACTATACTTCCTAGAGGTTGAAAAGTGGACAGTCCAGGTGGGCGGGTAACAGCTCTAAACATGTTCTTCTTGTATTCCTAGAGGTTAAAACATTGACCATGTGGGGTATACATTGTTACACTATATAGAAACATATGTGATTAATTTATTCGATTTTATAAACGTATACCAGGTACTAAACCTACCACAAAATAAAGGCAGATTCAACTTTTCATCTCAGTTTCCTTATTACAAGGAAGTTTTATACAAACCAGATTTTGAAGGGAAAAAACTAGGGAAAACGGTTGTGTTTGACATGGATATGAGTGCAGGAGATTTTCTTGCTCTCTTTTATCTTCTAAAAGTACCCGTGGATACGATAAATCTTAAGGTACTATAATGTTCAATTTTTAATGTCCTAAACATATATTTCATGCGATTATCTTTATATTTTACTGCATACTTATAGATGAACATGTTTTTCAGTTTTTGTTTGATTTTATCCCAGGCAATACTAGTAACTCCAACAGGATGGGCAAATGCAGCAACAATAGATGTAATATATGATTTGTTACATATGATGGGTCGTGATGATATTATTGTTGGTTTAGGGGATTCATTTAGTTTAAACCAGTCTGACCTGAATAACCCAAGTGTTGGAGGCTGCAAATACTTGAAGGCTATCCCCCATGGGAGTGGCGGCCTATTAGATTCGGATACTCTTTTTGGACTTGCACGTGATCTACCGAGAAGTCCAAGAAGGTACTCTTACTATTATTTACATGTTTGCCATCTTAAATAGATTAAAAGGTTAAAGAGGTGGCAAATTGGGTGGGTCGGACACTTGAGTAACACCTATATTTATTGGTGTGTCCCCAACGGGCATTGTTTCTCTTTTAAATCGTGTTATAAGTAAAAACAAACAAACAAAAAGGAATATTGGATTTTAATAACCCCAACTTTAATATATTGGCCGACAACAGTCCCAACTAAGTAATGTTTTTTGACAGTCCCAAGTCCCAACTTTTAACCTATTTTCCCTTAGCGATGCCACACTAACTAAAAGTTAACCCAGTTAGTTTTTGCTGACGTAGACTACCACATAAGTAGTCCACATCATCAAAGCGTTGCCACATAAGCAGCCCACGTCAGCAAAACTTTGACTTTTTGCCACAAAAGCAGTTCACGTCAGCAAAAACTCTGCGTTAACTTTTAGTTAGTATGGGATCGCTAAGGGAAATAGGTTAAAAGTTGGTACAGTCACAAAACATTTCTTTAGTTGGGATTGTTGCCGGCCAATATGTCAAAGTTGGGATTATTAAAATCCAATTTTCCAAACATAGAATGTACCTAGTAAATCCCACTCAAAATCATTTTATAAATAAGTTGTTGAATACTACAAAGAATATATTGGTTTTAGACTTTTTTTGGCAGGTATACAGCCGAAAATTCTGTAAAATTTGGAGCTCCTAGGAATACTGATCATCCTCAACTTAGACAACCACTAGCACTAGAAGTTTGGAAATCAATAGTGAAATCAACTGATGTTGGATCTAAAATTACGATTTTAACTAACGGACCGTTGACAATGTTAGCAAAAATAATACTTGCAGATGCAAATGCTAGTTCCATCATTCAGGTTAGCGAGTTTAGTAAAGTACGTAACCACACTATCCTTAAAGAATCCCGAATACCTATAGATCATAAATTTAACTGCAGGATGTATTTATAGTAGGCGGACATATCGGTTACCATAGACATGACAAAGGAAATGTCATCAATGTTCCTTTAAACATATATGCTGAAATGAACATGTTTCTAGACCCTTTAGCTGCAAAAGTGGTGTTTGATTCAATGCTTGATGTCACACTCATCCCTCTTAGCACGCAACGAAAGGTTTGTTTATTTCCGCATTTTATAAAAAAACTGGACTTCGAGAACAAGACACCCGAAGCTCGTTTCAGCCAACGATTGCTGAAAAGGATGTATCAGTTGCAACAAAGGAACCATAGATATCAACACATGGTATTTCTCCCAAAGAACTCTAATTTTGTTCTTATTAATTGTACCTTTTCTTTTAGACTTGTCAATTTCAACCACGTATTTATGATTGGCTCGATACGCGTTATATTTTATCTTGGGGTGTAAATGAGTTGAGCCACTCATGAGCTACTTTAGATCAGCTCGCTAAGTACTCGAATCGAGCCAAGCTTGAGTACAAGCCCAAGCTTCACATTGCGAACTTGACTAAACTCGTGAGCCAAAACGAGCCTTTATTTATATATTTTTTATTTAATATTAAATGAGCCCCGCTTGCGGTCTGCTCGTATAATGTAATATATGTGTGGGCGCTCGGGGGGGGCAAAAGCAAAAGTGCACTAATTTTTAACGTTATTTTACTAATTTCGTGAAAATAACGTTAAAAAGAGGGGATCGTTAATCAGGCATCATGTGGTGGCGTTGATAGCCGAAAGACAAGGGGGTACATGCACCAATTGGCGTTTGTCTCAATTGCTGAGTGTTATGTGCCTTATGTCCAAGGCTTGATGCAAAACCACAATCGAGCCGGGGGTCTCATTGGAAGCAGCCTCTCTATTCCTACGGGGTAGAGGTAAGGCTGTCTACATCCCACCCTCCTCAGACCCTACCTTAGCTTTGCTATAGGTGGGATATACTGAGTACGATGATGATGATGATTTAATATATTAAATATGTATTTACATAATAATTCTAGTTATATATGAAGTAATAGCTAAATAATATATATTATGTTATATTTAAAAATTTGAATTATATATATATAATTAATAAATAATAAGCGGCTCACCTCAGCTCGTTCACACCCTTAATTTTCTCTAGTTGGTGAAATTAGAAGGGGGAAAAGGACTCAAGTATGTTTTGAATGGGTCAAACACGTTGAAAGCCGCAAATTTTTTTTTATTTTTTTTGGTAACGGTACAAAAAGCATCCTACATCATTTTGTGTTGTTTTTGTAATCATATTTCACACTCCACTTATTTATAAAAATAATCAAGATTTTATGGACAAAGTGTTTCAGGTCGATCCAACCCGCTTTTACCCAAACCCATGGTGTCCTGTTAGCCACTCGTCCATGTTAGCATCCACCTGATCTTTTTATGCATGTCTTGAGCATTCATTTAAACATATTGTAGGATACATTCTTGGGGGAGATACTTGGTGCAGTTATCTTCACAAATCAACAAACTTTAAATCCAACCTTTCAAGCGAAACCACTCAAGGTCGACGCAACAGGAGACACATCTAAAGATGGACAAATTACCGTTGATCCAGAACAAAGGAAATCAATCAAAATATTGCATAAATTCGATCATGTATCGTATTATGATGTTTTTGCAGACAGGCTTGCTGATGACAAACAATCTGCTGTCATTGGAAGCTTCAATGAGCAAAAAAGAATTTGGAGCACACCACAAAGTAGAACTTGAAATAAAATTTCGAGGGACTGGTAAACTTATTGCACATAGTTGTTCAGAAATGAAGAGACCAAAGGTCTTCTCTTCTAACATAATATTTTTATATCATAACTGTAGCTGTCAAGAGGATCATTGAGATTAACCGAATTAACACGAGCCCGTGTTATCTGTAGAAACAAGTAACTTATGCTTACACATTATCAAATCAAATGTTAACTCCTTCAAAGTTGTACATCAATAGCTGTAAACAAATACCTCAACATGAAAATGATGAAGGTTTGTAGTCAAAATAATGAAAACCCATCTAAGGTTTTAGTATTGGGTATTAACAAAACCACACTCTAAAATCTTAACTTCACACCCCATATACGGGTCGTATAACGTTATACGGCCCGTATAGAATCATCTGACACGACAAAGCCTACAGGTGTTCATATATGTTGTTTACGACCTCCGGCCCACAGCCCGTATGATGTTATACGGGTCGTACACAGTGGCTTGAAATTTTATTTATTTGTTGATTCGACGTAATATTCCTCGATACGTGTGCGACTTGATGTAAGATTCCTTGATTTGCGTGCGAGTTATTTGATTCGACATAAGATTGCTCGATTTGCGTGCTAATTATTTGACTAGACGTAATGTTCCTCGATTCGCGCGCTAATTATTTGATAAGACTTAATATTCCGTCAAAACTTACTATATAAACGACTATAATATTCTTCATTTTGCATTTAGCTTCTATCCGTTTCTTCTATATTCTCTCAGTATTTAAGTTATATTACATTATTTGAAGAACAGGAATTATTTGGTTGAGGTTTTTCTTTTCCGAGTTCGAATCCTGGGCGGAGAAATCACATGCGTCTCTGTTTTTTATAAGAAAGGGGTTGCAGGTGTGGGGTTTTACAAAGTTGCACATATGATCCCTGCTGTTAAGGAGTTTTACAAAGTTACACGTGAGGGGTTTTAAGATAAAAAAGTTAACTGGGTTCAGCTGAAAGGACACCGCCCGTTAATGATTGCAAACATAAAGGACATACAGCGTAATTTTTAAAGTTAAAGGATAGCGTCTGTGGAAACATTGAAAGATAAAGGACGAAAAGTGCAATTTAGCCATGATATCGAGACCGTCAAGTTTTGGTGTTTTCTTTACGCTTCTTATTTCTTTTTAAAGTTTATTGAGATTATTCTTTTAGTTGTATATAACACAAGTTGATTAGAAATAGAAAATAATAATAATAATAATAATAAAAAAAATAAAAATAATAACAACAGTAGTAGCAGTAATAATAATAATAATAATAATAATAATAATAACAATAATAATAATAATAAGGGAAATTGGCCTGTAATAATCCCACCTAGACCTTATTGGCCATTAATAATCCCACCTCAGAATATTCCCTCCACCAGTCTCACATTTCACCTATTTTTCCTACAATGGTCCCCCGTTAAAAAAACTTAACGGAGTTAAGTTTTTTTCCAAATTACAAACATATTTTTAGGGCTTTTGATTAGAATGACGATACGAGTCCATTGATGTAAAACTTGCCTCGAAACGGTGCTCCAAACGACGAAAACGACGCTTCAATTCGGGTGTTTAAATTTCCAATTAACCAAAATCAAGTCACTTGGAGTACCATTTTGAAGTAAGTTTTACATCAATGGACTCGTATCATCGTTCTAATCAAAAAGCCCTAAAAAATATGTTTGTAATTTGGAAAAAAGCTTAACTCCGTTAAGTTTTTTTAACAGGGGGCCATTGTAGGAAAAATAGGTGAAAGGTGGGACTGGTGGGGGGAATATTCTGAGGTGGGATTATTAATTGCCAATAAGGTCTAGGTTGGATTATTACAGGCCAATTCCCCTAATAATAATAATAACTAGTTAAAAAGCTCTAAGAAAACTAAACTGATATAGAAGGTTGATCGAGTAAAAAAAACAGAACAAACAGAATTATAATATTAGTTAAAAAAAATAAAGAAACATAAAAAACACCCACTTTGATAAATTGTTTTCAAATGGCCTATTTTAGTAAATATTTTCAAAAGGCCGTTTGAAAAAGGAAAAAAAAACTGATAATTTACGTGAAATAATTTTTAGTGTAAAATGCTAAAATAGTTTATGAGTTTAGGTCATTTTTGTCACTTTTTCACTTTTGTATCTAGATGCCTTAGGTTTCATTTTTGTTGTCATTTTCATCCAATTTGAAAACTGGGTTAGAAATTTCTATCTTTTTTGTCGTTTTCCTCGTTTAAATGGAGGTTATAATTGTCATTTTATGCCTGAACTCCATTAGGAACTCTATCATTTAAATGAGGAAAACGACAAAAGGGCAGAAATTTCTAACCCAATTTGTCAATTGGATGGAAATGACAACAAAAATAAAACTTTAGGGACCTAGATAAAAAAAAAAAAAAAAAAAAAAAAAAAAAAAAAAAAAAAAACCGAACTAGCAAAAGTGGTAAACTCAGGATCATTTTGGCATTTTACTCTGATTTCTAAAAATTTTATTAGCGACAACACCAAAATATTTTCTAATTTTTAAATTTTTATTTTTATTTTCCCTGTTGACTATTTGACCAAAATCTGAAAATTGACTCGGTGTTTGTCAAACACGGAGCCACTTTTTGTGCCAAACAAAAACCATAGTTTCGTTTAGCATCAACGTTTTGTAAACTATTAATCATACAACAATAACGACGCATGATTCGATGTGCAGGTAAAAGTGTACTACACAAAACTTCGAAAAACATTCTCAAAATCATTCCATCTTCAATACCCAAAGCCTGTAACAATCACATCATCAATTCCCATGTTTCACAAAGATTTTACAACAGGACCCGCCACCTGTTCGACGAAATGCCTCAGAGAACACAACGTTTATACACCAACTTTTTTGATGTTCTTTATCTTGTTGAGTGTTGTAAAATGAGACCCGATCTTCAAAGTGTAGTAAATGTTCATGCTTTAGCATTAAAAGCCGGTGTTCTTGCCCATTTACCTGTGTCCACTTCACTCGTTATAGCGTACTCTCGAGGGGGAGATTATGCTTCTTCGGTTGCGGTTTTTGGTGAGATTTGTTGTAAAGATGTGGTTGTGTGGAATGCGATGATAACGAGTGCGGTTAACAACGGGTTGGTTAGAGATGCAGTTTGTGTGTTTGTTCAAATGTTGCAGGATGGAATCAAGTTTGATTCTTTAACTCTTGTGATTGTCGTTTCAGCGGTTTCAAGAACTACGATCAGATTAGCATGTTTAGAACTTGTTCATAGTTTAGGTGTAAAGAACAGTTTGCTTTCGGATTGTGATCTGCGTAACGCTCTGATTAATTCATACGCTAAACGCGGTGACCTGGGCTCGTCGGAAAGAATGTTTCGTGAAACAGAAATGAAAAATAAGATCTCATGGAACTCTATGATAAGTGGTTGTTTAAGCAATGATCGACCCGATAAATCTTTATGGTATTTCAAGAAAATGGTTTCTTGTGGAACCGGGGTTGATAATGTCAGCTTATCGTGTGCTATTTCAGCGTCAACTTCTTTGCTAGATTTGAGTAATGGAAAAGTTGTTCATGGGTTCGCGATAAAACTCGGATATAACGAGACCGCTCATGTTTCTGTACTAAACTCTCTCGTTTCGTTATACTCTAAATGCGGAGATGTTGATGCCGCCGAAACTGTTTTTAAACGGATTTATGTCCAAGATTTGGTTTCTTGGAATACAATGATCAACGGGTTTTCTTCAAACAGAATGATTCTTGAAGCCTTTGATCTTTTAAGACAGATGCAGTTAACGGGATCAATCCAACCGGATGCGGTAACAATACTTTCTTTGCTTTCATTATGTGCAGATTCGATGCTTTTAATCGAGGGAAAACCCCTTCATGGATTCGTGATTAGAAGTTTTAGTCGTTTTAATCGATCGTGTGTTTTAGTGATGAACAGTCTTATGAACATGTACTCAAAATGCAACCAGATGGAAAAAGCCGAGACTTTGTTCACGTCTACACAAGATATCGACTTGATTTCGTGGAATACGATGATATCCGGTTATGCGCAAAATGGGAATTCTCGGTTTGCGCAACTTCTATTCAAGAAACTGATGCATTGCTGTTTGAAATGCACGCTATCAACGGTTTTAGCGGTTCTTTCTTCTTGCAATTCACCTGAATTTCTTCGATTTGGCGAATCGGTGCATAGCTGGAAACTGAAACTAGGGTTTTCAAACAATATTCTTTCGATTAACTCCTTAATCTGCATGTACACGAGCTGTGGAGATTTGAAAGCTTCTTACGCATTGTTACAATGCGTTTCAACGGTTGCTGACACCGCTTGCTGGAATGCGATGATCACAGGCTGCACGCAAAACGGATATTATGCCGAATCTTTAGAAACGTTCAAGTTAATGAGACGAGAATCGGACGCAAAACATGATTTCGTTACACTCGTAAACGTCATATCCGCCTGTGGGAACCTTGATTTGGTGTTTCATGGGCGACTCGTTCACGGGTTTGCGCATAAAACTTTAGTTGATAAAGACGTTCGTGTAATGAACGCGTTAATTACAATGTATGGCAGATTCGGGGATGTTGACTCTGCAATGTTGGTGTTTGACTTGTGTTCGAACCCCAATCTTTGTTCATGGAATTGCATCATTTCCGCTCTTTCTCAAAACAAGAAAGCTAAAACCGCGTTACGGTTGTTCCAAAATCTTGATTTCAAACCTGACGAAATCACTAATTCGACAATTTTGTCAGCGTGTACGCAACTTGGATCGATCAGGCACGGAAAACAGATCCATGGACATGTTTTAAGATCGAACTTTCACGAAAATTGTTTCATAGTCGCGGCTCTTATCGACATGTACAGCAACTGCGGAAGATTAGACATATCGATCCATTTATTCAACTCTTCGTCGGAAAAGAATATCGCAAGCTGGAATTCGATGATTTCCGCATACGGGTTTCACAGTAAAGGTCAAAAGGCGATAACTTTATTTGACGAAATGATAAAATCCGGTGAAAAACCGACGAAAACCACTTTTATCAACTTATTATCAGCTTGTGCTCATTCAGGTTTCGTCAATGAAGGTTTAAGATATTACAACCGTATGTCTGCCGTATATGGCGTTGAGCCCGTTACGGAGCACCACGTTTGCGTGGTAGATATGTTGGGTCGATCAGGGCGGTTAAACGAGGCTTACGAGTTCATAGAGAAAACGGTGGTGAAACCAGATCATGGTGTTTGGGGGGCGATGTTGAGTTCGTGTAATTATCATGGAGATGTCGAAATGGGGAAGAAAGTGGGAGAGATTCTTTTCGGTTTGGAACCTAAAAATGTCGGGTACTATGTTTCCTTAGCGAATACATATGTTGCTGCTGGAAGCTGGAGTGATGCAGTTAAGTTAAGAAACTTTGTGCAAGATGTGCGGTTAAAGAAGCCGGTGGGTTACAGTCTTGTTGATGTTGGTTAGCATTGACTAAAAAACAAATTGCAACTTAAAAGTTTATTGGTCATAAATAGATAAAATATCTTGTGCCAAATTTGTACACACATCTTTAATCTAACAAGCCTATTTAGCTTAAAAATGTGAAATATAACAACCAAATAGCGAATAAAGCCATTGGCGAATCCAAAATGAAGAAAGACTACTAAAGGTTGTTAATTTTTGCGCAGTAAGTTGGTAACGATTGGAAAATCCGGTGTTATATCAACCGGAACCTGCAAATAATCAAGAAAATGTCCATCAAATGAAAATATAGAAATATAAACTGGTAGTATTGATTTGGATTTTTGGTACGGGTCAAAACATGTCAACTTAGATGTGACCAGAAACAAAGTTTTTTTCCAAATTTATATTTTTAAATATAATTAAGAGAGTAAAGTACATAGATGGTCCTGTGGTTTACCAAAATTTTGGATGTGGTCCGTAACTTTCCAAAAGTACAAGGGTGGTCCCACTGGTTTGCACTTTGTAACGCATTTAGTCCCCGGCCAACAATCTAAAGGTTTTAGCATGTCCAAGTTAGGGACTAAATGCGTTACAAAGTGCAAACCACAAGGACCATCCATGTACTTCTAGAAAAAGTTGAGGACTAAATGTGTTACAAAGTGCAAACCACAGAGACCATCCGTGTATTTTTGGAAAGCTAGGGACCTAATCCAAAATTTTGGTAAACCACAGGGACCATCCGTATACTTTACTCTATTTAAGAAGTCAAATATGATTATAAAAACTATAATATCTCAGTCATCATCTATTCTTTTAAAAAAATGATGTGTGATGCTATGCATTAAAAACACTTTCGAGTTTTGACCCGTTTGAAGCTTTTAAGCAATATTTTTATTCTAACCGGTTATGAGTAACAGGTCAAAATTGCCACCTCTTACCGATGATTTGTATACAAGTAACATAAGTTCAATATCATAAAACTAGAACTATGAGAACCGATAACATTGAAATTTACCTGAACGTTTGCCAATTTTTCCAAAGCAATATTCAAAGGCTGTGTCATTGCACCATATGATTCAAGAAGCTTTTGTGCTGCGCCTTTGTCACCTTTGGCCTGTATTGTAAGTATTTCCCTACTTAAGCTCTCGACTGCGCCTTCAATCTATCAAAACATATGAAAAAAATCCAAATAAATATGTAAAACTTTTATAAAAAAAAAAAAAAAAAGACTTGGAGAATCATGCCTTATCAAAGTCAACGGAAAACGTTTGGTCGGGATGCAAAACAAAGCCCCCTTTCTCAAATAACCAGTTAAACTGTAACGCTTGTCCCTTGCTGATTAACATGAACAAAAACCAATTACCATAAATATTAAAACAGCACACAATGTAATAATAATAAACATAATAACATAAAGTTAAAGAATGGTGATTAGCTGAGTTACCCATGAGCTTCCTCTAGCCCGAAACGTACTGAGCGAAAGCAGCCAGCAAGGAAAGAAACATAAATGGACTTAACAAGGCTCTTTGGAAGCAAATCCTGGTCAACCAACGAAAAGTCAAACAATCTTGTTGATATATATTACTCTTGACAATCAACCAAATGTTAAAGCCAAAATTTTGTTGGCCGAAGCATATACTTCCATATACACACAGAACATTTATATTGATCACATAATTTTTACAAACATTATACAGTATACACAATACATGTAAATATACTTATTGTAGGCAGTGTTGTAAGAATCGTTAGGCGCTAGTCGGCCGATGGGGTACCGAGTACCGACTAGCGATTAATCTGGATTAATAGGGATTATTCAGTTTGGGATTTTACATGTATATACACACATTTTTTATACGTAATTTTTTTAAGTAGACATGTTTTAACTTTTAACACCTTCTTCGACCAATATTATGACGGATATAGGATTAATTGCCAGAATTTACAGTTTTGGCCGGAACCTGGTCGGAATTTACAGGTTTTGGCCGAAACGCTAGACTGCCACCAATTTTTGGCCGATTAGGACCGGATTTGACTACTGCTGACCACCTAGAGATTAATTGGCCGATTAGATGAAAATTACTCGGTGAACCTCCGACTAGCGATTAATCGACGACTAATCAGAGGCTAGGCGCGATTTTTACAACCACGATTGTAGGTAAAGTGATATAGCGAAGAGTTACTATTTAATATATATATTAATATTTTGAGATATGGACCTCATGTTACAAACAAATAACTTTACTTTTTTTAGCACAAAAACTTAAATTTAAAGTGAATGCGTATACGGTATTATGCCCTTACTACTAACTAACCTTAGCAATAAGGAAATTTAGGGCCCAAAGGCCAACAATGTCGGCTTTAGCTTCTTCAAGGGCCGAGTGAAGTTCTTGTAGCTCCTGTTTCATAATGAGGAAACAAATCAATTACGCCATCCAAAATGATATCCAAAAACCTATAGAGAATCTGTAAAAACGATCGAGAAACCGACCAATCTCACAGTAGACGTTTGACCACTTGGAAGTGTTATCGTATGCGGTCCAATCCCGTGACAGCACTCGTGGCATATTGTGTGAGTGAAAAAAGAGTCAAAGTCAACAAGTCCCCGCTGCTCTTTTACAATACACAGGTCAGCTATAGGCTGAAGAATTAGCTTGAACCTGCTTAAGCATTAGGAATTAAGAAAAGTGGTTATCAAATCATTTTTGCAACTTAATTTAAACGGTTTTAAGAATATAATCATGGAGTGTTAACTTTACTTTGCCTCAGAAACATTCTTCAACATGACCATTGATGAACCACGATCTTTTATGATACGCTCATCGTTCGGAAGATTGAAAGCGACAGTTTGAGGTCCCTTCACATCCTTCATTTACATTACAAAAAACAAATCTTATTTAAATGGTATTCTGTATAATTTTGTTAAACTAGAGATTTTAAACGCCGCACGTTGCGGTGGCATCAAAACGTAAAGTAACTCGAATTTAACCCGACTCGTTTCCGAACAAAAATTTACGTCAAAACGTAGACCAACTGAAAACGTGCATAAAAATAAGAATGAAAACTTATTATACATTTATACCAGACCCAATTCGTTTCCGGAAAAAATTTACCTCAAATCGTAGACCAATTTAAATCTATACCAGCATGTACATAAAAATAAGCACTTAATTTAGTGTTTTTTAAGTTAAAATAATGGTCCCGCGCATTGCGGCGATGTCGAAACGTAAAGTAAGTCAAGTTTATATAATCTAATAAGAACCAAAGAACGTATTATATTTGACCTGACTCGTGTCCGATAAAATATACGTCGGAAGTCGGAACATAAACCAACTTGAATTTATGCCGACACGTACATAAAAATAAGAACATAAAACTCGAGTGGGCCATAAAATGATTTGGTTCAAAGTTTTTAGAAAGTTAAGGGGGGTGTAATCGTCAATTCTGAAAGTTGAGGGGTGATGTATACAGTATACAAAAAGACAAAAAAGGGCATGGGTACTGTAGCTAACCCCATGCCCTTTTATATATATAATAATTATCTGTCGAGTAAAACAAAACTGAAAACTTTATGGACTCACCCCTGAATTATAAACAAGCTGGATGACTCGAATAGGTGCAGCTATCACATCTGGTGATTTGTACATGTCGTCCATTGGAAGATTTTGTTCCAAAACCTATGTACTCTAATGGGTTAGATAAACTAAACATGAGCATAAATAAATAATATTGAAATTAAGTAAACTTGATCATGAATACATTAAACGTTATACCTGCAATTGATCCCCAAAGAGTTTAACTTGAGCGGTTGCTTTATCATCCCGAATCCCAATAAATGCCTCAAATGTCGCCTAAGGAAAAACCATGGTCATTACCCATGAAGTACATAACAAGAAGAAATTAAAAAAATATATATATAAATAAAAATAAGCAAAGTTGCAAGACAAGATTACCTTGTACCCAAATAGAACATCTTCATAAGTCTCGTATGGGCCGATAGTAACATCCAACTTAGAGTCCTTAGGAAGATAAAGGAGGAAAACAATGAGAGCCATATTTAACAAAAAGAAAGAAAGATTTTCTTTTTTTGTATTTATGCTATCTTCATAATGTACACCTAGGGCTGCAAACGAATAGAACGTTCAGTGAACAGTTCGTGAACCGTTCGGCAGGAAGTTCGTTTGTGTTTGTTCGTTTAACAAATGAACGAACAAAAACAAGAAATTTCATTCGTTTAGTTAAACGAACGAACATGAACAGAGGCCGTGTTCGTCCGTTTATGTTCGTGAACATTCGGTAACCTATTCGTTTATGTTCGTTTGTGTTCGATACTTCATTAGGGTTTTTAAATTTTACATACCTTTTGATATGTGTTTGTTTGGGTTCGTTTTTTGTTTATGAACATTTGTCTGTATTCGTGAACACCAGTTTGTGTTCGTTACCTAAAATCAATAAACGAACACGTCCGTTTCTTTAATGAACGAACACGAACAGAAAATCTCGTTAGGTAAGTGTTCATGAACACATTTATTTCCTTAACGCGTTTGCAGCCCCATGGACACCAATATCTTTTATACAGAATGTTAGTTGTAAATAGTTAAAGGGCCTAGTTGTTAACTAGAGGTCCCTACATGCAATTCTAGGTGTCCTTGCATGCAATTATAGGTATACCCTTATGTAAATAGTTATTTACTTGTTGGTCCCTCCTTCCCCTATAAATAGAGGGATCCTCTTCATTTGTAACTACAATTCAATCAATACAATTCAGATTTCCTTTCTTTCCATACCAGTCTCATTTACATGGTATCAGAGCTAAAGGTAGTTTAGCTCAAGAATATCCTCATTCGGGTGACCATTTCCGTCTCTCAGTTTAGAAAATTCGTAGTATGCTCTGTGGTTGCAGCTCAGTCTGACCTTCCACATCAGAAACGGATTCTCTTTCATACCATTTCCGGTCACCACCAGTTCCGTCCTAAAAACCCGTTCCAGATCTGTTCAAACACCCAAAACCACCACAACCCGTCACCTACTTTTTCAGATCCGTTCCTTTTTCCGGCGAGTTAACATACACCACCACCACCATCGTGTTCGCAATTGCCCGATCTACAAAACCCCTCAAAAAGCGCCGTCGTCCGACCTGTCACTCGCCCCCACGCGCCACCCAGACTTCCGCCACCATACGTCACGCGCCGCGCGTGACGGCGCGTCAGCCACCCTCCGGCCACCGTTTTTTTTTTTTCAGTTCGGTCGGAATTACCTCCCCGTCCATCCTGTCAGGTTAATTTTTCGATCCGAGAACTTTTTTGTTTCTGCCTCGTTTAGCGTGTTCGTATTCCAGTTTAGATTTTTTCGAGGTTACTGTTCACCAGTCCCAAACCTGTTCCAGATCTAATCTGCCAAGTTTCAGATCTCACCTCCTCAAAACCACCAGTCCCAAACCTGTCCCGGGTTACTGTTCATCGCAGTACGGTTCATCCGTTGTTACTGTTCATCCGGTACTGTATTTTTCAGCTTCGTCGGAATATATTTCCGATCATTTCCGTGAAATCGGTTTTCCGATCTGAGCAACTTTCGTTTTCTGCCTCGGTTCGCGTGTTCGGATTTCATCTCAGTTTTCCGCTTTTCTGCTTGAACATCTTTTCAAATGGGTGACGAACGAAATCACACCATTTCATGCACCAAGGAGGAGTATGATTTGCTTCAACGGTTCCTTGCTTTTTGGTCATCGAGTCCTCAAACCAACTCAGTACAATCGGGTACGTTTTCTGGCTTTGACTTATCCTGGATTATTGATTCTGGAGCTACTCATCACATGACTGCGAATCAAGAAATTCTCACTAGCCTTCATAATACCTTTTGCTCACCAGTTCAACTTGCAGATGGTTCCTCGTGCCCCGTACGCGGCATTGGATCCATTCAGAACCCAGATAGCCTAAACCTGTCTTTTGTTCTTCTTGTTCCTAACTTCCCGGCCAGTCTTTTATCTGTCAGTCAGATTACTAAACGAAATAATTGTTCTGTTACCTTTTATCCTACTCATTGTACCTTTAATGAACTAGGTACTAACCGAGTAATTGGTACCGGCCTCGAATCAGAAGGTCTCTATCGAATGTCCTCATTGTCGCATCCCAAAGCGAACATCTGTGAGTCTAGTATCTTTGAAACTCACTGTCGGTTAGGCCATCCCTCAACAGCCGTCCTACGGCAAATGAGACCTGACATCTCTATTCCCGATAACTTCCATTGTGAGTCATGCCAGCTCGGTAAACATACTCGACGTCCTTATCCTCCAAAAGCGTCAAGCCGAACCGTCTCCATATTTGAACTTGTCCACTCAGATGTATGGGGTCCATGTCCAGTTAAAACTACATTGGGTTTTCAATATTTTGTTACCTTCATTGATGATTACTCTCGTGCTACATGGGTTTACCTATTGAAATCCCGTAGTGAAATCAACTCGATCTTTCGTGAATTCCATGCATATGTCAAGACCCAGTTCAAAACATCCATTCAAACCTTACGCACCGATAATGCTAAAGAATATTTGTCCACCGATTTCTCTACATATCTCAAATCACAAGGTATTATTCACGAGACTTCTTGCGCATATACATCCCAACAGAATGGTGTTGCTGAACGCAAGAACCGCCATCTGTTGGATGTTACTCGCACACTCATGATTCATTCTCATGTTCCTCGTCACTTTTGGGGTGATGCCGTTCTTACTGCGGCTTATCTGATTAATCGTATGCCATCATCCGTTCTTCATGGTCAAACCCCGTTCTCGGTTCTATTTCCTAGAGGAACTCCGTTTCCTCTTGAGCCACAAATTTTTGGATGTGTAGCTTATGTCCATGATCATCGTCCCGGAGTCCCTAAAATCGACCCTCGAGCCATTCGTTGTGTCTTTGTTGGTTACTCGCGTGTCCAGAAAGGTTATCGATGTTATAGTCCTTCCCTTCGCCGATACTTTACCAGTGCTGACGTCACTTTTGATCCGTTGCGTCCTTTCTTTCTAGAATCTTCCATTCCAGTTTCTGATCTGTTTCCCGATCCTGATATACCTGAGTCTCACATCATCCCCACCTTTCCTGTAACTCCTGTTCCATCTGTCCCTCAGGTCTCAGACACCACAACCCATTCTAGTTGTTTATGTGGACGATATCATAATTATGGGAGAGTTTGGGATGGTTCGTAGTGCATATGATCACTCTGTATTCTTTAGACATCATCAGGGCCAAAGGATCATTCTAGTTGTTTATGTGGACGATATCATAATTACAGGGGATGATGAAGATGGGATTACCAAGCTCAAACAGTTCCTTCAGTCTCAGTTTCAGATTAGCGACTTAGGTCGACTTCGGTACTTCCTTGGCATAGAAGTATCTCGTTCCCCACAAGGAATACTCCTTTCTCAGCGGAAGTATGTCCTTGATATGTTAACTGAGTGTGGCTTATTGGGTTGCAAACCGGTTGATAGTCCTATGCTTCCTAAGAGGAAGCTCATTCCAGAGGACGGAAGTCCAATGAAAGATCCTGAGCGATACAGACGATTGGTCGGAAAACTTAACTACTTAACTGTCACCCGACCAGATATCTCCTTTGTCGTTAGTGTCCTAAGTCAATTCATGGCCACTCCATACACAGGACACTGGGATGCTGCTCTCCGTGTCTTAAGATATCTCAAGAGCACACCAGGCCTAGGGATCTTATATTCCGATCAGGGTCATTGTCGTGTAGGTGCTTTCACAGAAGATGGAGATGGACGTATATCTGGATTCTCAGACGCAGATTGGGCAGGCTGTCCTATTTCCCGTCGATCCACCACTGGGTACTGTGTTTTCGTTGGAGGAAATCTTGTTTCCTGGAAGAGTAAGAAACAACACACCGTATCTAGATCAAGTGCCGAATCAGAGTACAGAGCTATGGCAGATGTTACATCAGAGATGATATGGGTTCGTCGTCTTCTCAGAGAACTTGGGGTTATCTCTGAAGACTTGATGCGATTATACTGTGATAATCAATCAGCTATACATATAGCCAAAAATCAAGTATTCCATGAGAGAACTAAACACATTGAGGTTGATTGTCACCTAATCAGAGATCGGATAGTCGGAACTCAAAAGGATCCTCCATCAATTCAGCCAATCCATGTTAAGACGGAATTCCAACTAGCAGATATCTTCACAAAACCACTCCGAAAGGCACAAATAGATTTCATATGTAACAAGTTGGGCATGATTAACATCTATGCTCCAACTTGAGGAGGAGTGTTAGTTGTAAATAGTTAAAGGGCCTAGTTGTTAACTAGAGGTCCCTACATGCAATTCTAGGTGTCCTTGCATGCAATTATAGGTATACCCTTATGTAAATAGTTATTTACTTGTTGGTCCCTCCTTCCCCTATAAATAGAGGGATCCTCTTCATTTGTAACTACAATTCAATCAATACAATTCAAATTTCCTTTCTTTCCATACCAGTCTCATTTACACAGAAAAACAATACTTTTATACTTTGTGTAATATAAAACTTCATTTAGAACATACAACATCGGAAAAATGGTGATCTATAATAGAGTGAAGTGTATACTTACCAATTCCATCCAGGCTATATCAGAGTCGTAATAATCATTTGAGAGGAAAGCATCAGCCTTGCTATGTAATAGTCTCTTCAAACTAAAAAATCATTAAAACGAGTTTAATAAAGCATGTACCATAAAATACGTATAAATAGGAAGTTATCTAGATGATTTTATAAACTCTATACCTAGGTGAGCTGGTCAAATCCCCTGCTTTATGCAATAACTCAGCAGCTTTTGCAAGAAACAATGAATATTCTTTAGAGTACGGGATGATATAGAGATCACTAGAATTATTAGAGTGAGAGTCGTTATGTCTTCTTATAACGTTAAAAAAGCCTGTTGCTTCTTGCTTTTCGTTCTCTGGAAGCGATTCTATCCATGATTCAAATTCCTGACACAACAAAGGTTATATGATTAGTCTTAAGTAGAAATGGGAAGATGATAGGTTGGGCAACGGGCCAAAATGGGTTCGAGTCGAAACGGGTCACTTTTAGTCCGGTTCGGGTTGGGTTGACCCGCAAAGCTTTTAACTTTCTAATAAATAAGTTAAATTAATTGTTGCTATTACTGATAAAATTTATGAAAGTATACCGCTACTAGATTGGTAAACAAAGATTACTGTCATTACTGAAACTGAAGGGGTATGGTCCCAAATCCTGTGCAAGGGCTTACAAACCATGCGCGCAGCGGCGCAGAGGACCATACCCAAACTTAATCAGCAAAACACTTAGCTATTTGCAAAGCTCTTGTGCGGACCCCATCCGCGCACACACAGCAATGACAGCTACGGCAGGTACAACTAGTACAAGTGGCAGGAGTCTGCAGCCAATCAGCGTGCGCCAAACTCTGCCCATACAATTCCCACGATGATCAATCATGCAGGAGACAAGAAGTATAAAAGGACAGTGACGTGTAGCCAATCAGCGTGAGCATTCACTGTTGCACGATCTCCACTAGCAGCCGATGACAGACTCAACAAGTACACTCGGCAAGCCACATGGCACCAACCACCATGCGCCAACACCTGTCTACCTCTGCAAACATTATTTGTCATGTCAGAGAGGACAAACCGGATATTCCTTGTTGGCGACGTCCGACCCAAGGCCCATCAGCCCATCTCCTTCTCCACACTCGTCGGCTATAAATACCAACCTTCAACCACAAGTTTAAGGATTTGTTCTCTCACACTAAACATACACTCGTTTTATCCCTTAAAGCGATTACTTATTCTCACGTCGCAGGGCAGTTACGAGGAGAACCCCTATCTGTCATTGTTGTGTGTGCACGAATGGGGTCCGCGCAGGAGCTCTGGACATGGTTTGTAAGCCCTTGCCCGGGACCATACTCCTTCAGAAACCCAACTGGCCGTTTGACATTTAGAATTAACCAAAATTGACCCATTCATAAGTTAATGAATCGAAATTAACACCTATAACCTCAAAAACAAAATTTGCCATGAACAGAATTTAAGTATATGAGTGAATTTAGATTGTAAACATGATTGCAAGAATAATAAAGAGGTGACAAATAGAGTAAAGTACACAGATGGTCCCTGTGGTTTACCAAGATTTTGGATTTGGTCCCTAGCTTTTCGAAAGTACACGGATGGTCCCCATGGTTTGCACTTTGCAACACATTTAGTCCCCAACTAACTAATCTTAAGGTTTCAAGAGGTCCGAGTTAGAGACTAAATACATTACAAACTACAAAGTGACTGGGACCATCCGTGTACTTTTGGAAAGCTAGGGACCAAATCCAAAATTTTGGTAAACCATGGGGACCATCTATGTACTTTACTCCTGACAAAATATATGAACATAAAAATCATATACCATTTTATCCATATCTGGAGGGTAGAAATTAGCACCAGGCGGTTTCAAAATGGGAAACGCAGCTCTATATTCAAGACCTTTCCAATTAGCAACCGGTTTTGTGGCTTCCGGAAGCAATTTCACAGCAGAGTCTGCGGTTGTCAAAAACGCTTCATTTTCATCTAGACATGACCTGTGAAAAATCTGTTAATTCTAACATCTGACAAAATAGTAGATTTATAATATGAAAAATATCCTACACAAGAGAAGCTATAGTGCTTTTAAAGGCGGGGTCTTACCATGGACTCTTATTTATCGAATAATACTTCCATTTTAACATGTCTAGTTCAGATAATTGATCGCGCCCCTGTAACCATTCTCTTAAAGATGGATTGCTGTACCAAACCTGATTTTTTTTTTTAAAGTAAAGATGAGAACCAAATTAAGAAAATATTTCATGAATTTAGAAAAATATGTTGAAATAAATTTAATAAACCTGTTGGTAAAAGATATCATCCATTATTCTTGCAGCTTGTATTAGTAAAACCAGAGCTTCTTTGTCCTCGTCGGTGACACCTGTCAACTGTTATAACTAAATTTTATTAAATTCCTAATTATATTAAAACCTACACGATTACATAAAATTTATAAAATATGAAATAATATTTTATTACAAAAAAATGTGATCAAAAAATTATATAGAGGTAAAGGATAGAAAACAACGTCAGCAGTGAGTGAGATAGGAGAATAACGGTTAAGCTTCTTTTGCAGAAGTTGACTTCGTGCTTGCGCGTTGTCTTGATATCTATCAAAAGTTCCAAGTAAACAATAAGCTGCATATGGAGACGTAAAATGTAGTTTGTTAACTTAAACAGGATTATGATGGTAAAAGATGTACCTTTTGGTTATTATGTCAAATAGTTGACCGTATGGTCCATCCACATCGTAGGGTACATGATGAGGATCTCCTTTAGCAAGTAACTGCTTGTAATCCTCGATCGAGATATACTTAACAGCTGAAACTTCAGATTCCTACGAGAAAAAAATAGTCAAATTGGTCAACCCTTGTATTTTCCCGAAAATAAAAAATGATTAGATAAACCATTACCTGAAGAGTAAAAGCTTCCAAAGGAATCGGGTCAAGTGTTGTCACGAGATAAACATCATCTAATTCATTATCGATGAACTTTCCGTTATTTGTAACACTACAACAGACCAAATGCAAAATATTCACAATAATAATATTAGCACGCTGCACGTCTTTACCGAAGGGGCTAGGCACTAAACATGGAAAGTGAAAATTCTTTAATGTAATAAAGTAACATTTCAAAACATCTAACGATCTTAAAAAACTTAATGACCACAAATGTAAATTTGTTAATATCTAAGTTTAAAACATAGAATGACGCGTGAATCGGATAGAAGGTCTACCTTTCTTGCAGGAAAACAAATAACAATTCAAAGGCGTCATTCGGGAGGGTTACACCAAGCTCTTCTTGAAGCTCTCTCCTACAAACATAACATTTATAAACTAATTTATTATCATGGAAACCACATAACCATTTAAAGGGATATATAACGATAATTATTTAACGAAGAATATATTAAACAAGTGTTTCGATAGGGTGTGATGATCTACCTGGCGGTGATAAGGGATGTATCTCCGGCAGATACATGACCTGCACTGGATATGTCCCATAATCCCGGCCATGAATCCTTCCAATCGGTACGTTTTTGGAGAAGAAGTTGCTGTGTACTTTCGGCAAATATCCAAATGTGAACAGCTCGATGATAATCGCCGTCTCTATGAACAGCACTTCTGTATAAAATAAATACTGATATGCAACCTTAAGACATTATGTACAGTTGTAAATTAACAAGAACTACTTAAAGTACAAAAAACTGAAATTCATAAATTTGACTTATATGTTTGATGATCAACACAAAGACACTCAAAGCTTTTCTGTTCCTCTTACTCAATTTTCGTAAGGTGTTCCAATCTTGTTAACTTATATCATAAATGTTAAGAATTTTAAAATTAAGTGAGGCAAATGAAACATACATGAATCTTGGTTAGTATTTTGTGTTTTTTTTTTCTTTTTCTCAGTTTGACTTTAAGTTGAACAATTATGAAGCTTTATTATTATTTATAAGATTTTTTTTTCTTCAATATTACTTGATATTTCAAGTTAACTGGAAAAAATATCACTAGATAGTAACCAAGATCCATACAATTTCATTTGCCTCACTTAATTTTAAAAATTTTAAAACATTTATAAAAAATAAAAACATAAGATTGTAATAGCTAATGAAAGTTGAGTTTCAAAAAAATAAAAAAAAAACTAGGTTATCATGATTCATGGGGAGCTTTTATAACATTTTTGATAGTGGTGTTTTTCGGAATTTTTTTTTCGGGGTTCCATTTTTTAGGGTCGGGTTGTTTGGGTTTTCAGTTGGGAAAAATTAACCCAATAACAGGCCCATTTAAAGTTCGGGTTATTATGGTTCAGTTTTCAGGTTTAGATGTAAAATGAAAAAAAAAGTATTTTTTATACAAAATATCATCAAAATTCATATCGCTACTAAAAAAATATCATCAAAATTCAAACATCTTGACAATAAGATATGATAATGTTCAAAAATCCCAAAATTAATGTTCCAATACAAGAGACTCCAAACCAAAACACTTAAAAAAAGACAATAAACATGTAAGGTTTGGATTGGTCATGTTTAGATGTAAAATGAAAAAAAAAGTATTTTCCGGGTTTTGTGTTTTTCAGGTCGGTTTGTTTGGGTTTTTTGCTAGGAGAAAGTGACCCGATAACCGATCCATGTAAGGTTTGGATTGGTCAGGTTTCGGTTTTTCGGTATTCTCTAATTCGGATTCGGGTTGGGTTTCGTGTAAAAATGGGCAGCCCTAATTATAGATATAGGTGGTGTTTGGGATTCCTTCTCAAAATGACTTATTGTGTTATATGGAGCTAAAAGTCCTTTTTGAGAAGGAGAAGCTTAGCCAAACATTGTTGAGAAGTTAGGAAGATGAGAAAGCTTAGCCAAACACAAGCATAAAAAAGACTTTTCAAGGTGGTTTTTTGTCTTGAGAAGGAGAAAAGGAGAAGTCACAAATTGTGACTTCTTGAGAAGGAGAAGTCCTTATGAGAAGGAGAAGTGAAAAAGCTTAGCCAAACACCCCCATAATCTATAACCAAAACCCTAGAAATGTATATAAACATCAAACTTGAAGAATAATCACATGTTTAATTTACTAATAAAAGCTATAATCAACATGGGTTTACTTTCAAAATCAAGAAATCATAAAATAAACAAAAAAAAAGATGAATTTTGACAAGAAATCTGACCTGGGTTTAGAGATACCAGTTTTCAAACCAATTTTAGTGAGGACATCGAAGTGTTCTTCAAGTGCCTGGTCACCGTCGCCCATTTGTGTTTGTTAAATTCAACAAGTGAAATTGAAAAGGGTGTGTGATTATTATTGAGAAATAAGAATGGTGTGAGTTGAAATACGCATCAGTTTTAAAGATCTTTAACAAGAAGATGCTTTATCGCCTTGGAATATCACTCAAAAGATCAAAAGAGAGAAACAGGGTAATTTGAAATTTTAGTTTTCTTTCTATAACTAGGATTACGACCCGCCGCAATGCGGCGGGGATTCTTTATTTATAACTAAGTCGATCTACGACCCACACGTTATGTTAAACCTGTCAAACGGGGTAAAAATAGACGATGTAAAAACGTTCACCCACACACGCACGTTGCGTCGTGTTAATTCGCAAAATTTAGAACGAAACGTAAAAACGTTAAGCCAAAGACACAGCTGTGATGTGTTAAGTCACAAAATTTAGAACCAAGCATAGAGCGAAAAATTTGCGAAAAATATAAACTATAAATGACCAAAGTTGAAAGTAAAAAAAGTTATGAGGATAGATTGCAAAAGATAAAAAGTTTTGGGTTAAAAGTAAAAAAACAAATAGTTTTGGGTTAAAGGTAATTTATGAAATACTTTTGGGTGAAAAGTAAATAAAAAACATTTTTTTTGAAACCCCACAAAGCCAACGTTACGACAACAATATGCATAACAATTTTTTCTTTGAAAACCCCCAAAGCACACCCCGCGTTGCGGCGGGGCGTAAAACGGTGTCAAATAGTACTAATGTCACACAACCGTCATCGACAACCAACACTGACTTGACCTATAATATGCGTATTGCGACGAACCTCTCAAACATGGAAAAATAGAGGTAAAAACGTTGAACTACACATGCACGTTGTGTCGTATTAACTCGAAAAATTTAGAACTATACGTAAAACGAAAATTTGCGAAAGATGAAAAGTATAAGTGACAAAAGTTGTGAAGTTAAATTGTAAATAATGAAAAGTTTTGGGTTAAAGTTAAAAAAACAAATTATGTAAGGTTAAAATTGAAAAAGGTACAAACCTTTGGGTTAAAACTAAAAAATCAAGTTTTTTTTTTTTGAAAAACTCATAAAACACAACTTACAACTAATAATGCACAAAAAGTTTGCAAACTTATATAGGTTTTAATATTTGTGTATTAGTCTTTTTAAAGATTAAAGAAAAGCATTTGTTTTTGTAGGTTTTTTAAAGATTATAAAAAGAAAAGCATTTATTGAATAAGCCTTATTGAATTTCTTAGAAGAAAAAAATTTAATGAATTTTTGTAGTTTTTTTAATTATAAAAGAAAAGCATTTATTAAATAAGCCTTTATTGAATTTCTTTGAAGAAAAAAATTTAATGTATGTTGGTAGTTTTTTTTTTTAATTATAAAAGAAAAGCATTTATTCAATTTAGAAGAAGAAAATTTAATGTATGTTGGTAGCTTTTTTTAATTATAAAAGAAAAGCATTTATTGAATTTGTTATAAGAAAAAAATATTTAACGTATAGCCACCGGGGTGCGAATGATCCAAGCTGAGCGTGACCAGGCTTTTTCTTAATCTCGATTAACTTATGAGAGCTCGAGCTCAGCTTGTTGGTAGTTTCTTGAGCTCAAGCTCGGCTCTTTTATAATTTATTAATTGATATATTAAATAAAAAAATAAATTTGTTTAAGCTGATGAGCTCAATAAGTGAAACTTGGGCTCGACCTCGTTTACTAAACAAGCTTATTTTAGGTTCGAGCTCAACTCGTTTTTTAAATAAGCTCGGATCGGCTCGGTTACTAGACAACTTTAAATAAAAGGTAAATGTTATTAAACATTAATAAAAACTAATATTACACTAAGACTCGATAAGAGTTGACGAGCCTGACAAGCTCCACATACTATGCTCGGGCTCGATAAATAAACGAGTTTTATTTTAGGCCCAAGCTTAGCTCAGGCTCGATAAGGCTCGGCTCGTTTCAAGCTTATTGTTGTTGTTGTTGTTGTTGTTGTTGTTGTTTGTTGTTGTTGTTGTTTGAGCTAAGGTTTTTGTAGTTTTTTTTTTATTTTTTCATTGCACGTGGTTTTTTATCGTTTCGACCTGTTTGTTCTTTTTTTCCAAGAATGTTTTACGTTTTAGTATAAATTAAATGGTTCAATCTTTTCACGTCTACTTTTTGTTCGGTTTTAATACTCTCGGCACAACGCGCGAGTCCTAAATTCTAGTGAGAAAACAATAACCAAAAAAATCCAAATTTTGATTTCTAGTGAAACACGAAAAACTGAGCCAAAATTTTGATTTCGGATCGGCTCGGTTATCGAATTATTGTTTAGTGATAAAAAAATCCAAATCCAAATCCAAATAAATCGATATCTGACCTGTAAAGCTTCGCATTTTTGATATTTTCCTTATTTAGAAAGTGTACTCGTATTTATATTTTGGAAACTTGTAATCGTATCGTATTCGCTTTTATTCACAATCTTGTAATCTGGGGCTTTGATCGTAATAAAATTATATTTTTATAACATATTACATACTTGTGTTACACGATACAAACTGGCATACGAACTTATACACTCAACCGATACTCGAATACTTGTGTTTATATTTTGGGACGTGCTCGATACTTGTTAAATACGTCGTTACATTTTAGTTACATTTTTTAAACGGGTTAAAGATACGTGAAATTATTACAACATAACCCAACCCATAATCTTCGGGCCGAAGACACACGAAAGCAGCCCAAAAGGCCACCTTCGTGGCCTTCGTACCACATAATGATGATGATGATGATGATGATGATGAAAATAGAAAAGTGGCTTCAAAGTCACTTTGCCTTCGTGGTCTCTTCCTCCCACACGAACCCTTAGTGGGCTTTGACCCATCACACACGAAACCACACACCCACACACGAAGGTGTGGGCCTTCGTGATCCTCCTTCACCTCTCCTTTTTGTTTCGCGTCCCATACCCACGAACCACTCAACTTTTTCACATGAAGTGTGGATCCCATTGCCTTCACGTGGAACGGACCAGTTATGCGCACAACTTACAGAAACTTTTAAAACCTTCTGTTTCGTCTTTAATCCAACTACCAACTGCGCCCCACTTCATTAAATGCTAAACCCTAATTTTTAACTTATAAATACTAGCCTCCTAACATTCCTAAATCTTTTCCCCACACTCTCAATCCTCACTCTCTCTCAAGTGTTCAAGCTACAAACAGTGAACTCTAGATTGTTTACAGTGAGTTTCTACTCACAATTTCCCTCTTTTTCTTTCTATTTTCTTCTCTAACATTCTTGAATAACCTATAGGAAGAATTCCACAAGTTTGCCTTGGCAAACTAAAGTGGAACCTCACCGCATTGAGGTCCAAGAAAGTTATATACTTTCTGTTGAGAATTTATATTTCTATATCTTAGTTATTTCACTAGAACTTGGTGTAAACTTGTACCCACCAAGCTCTCACCTTAGTTCATAGTTGTGGGCTTGTGTTGTGGTTGATTTCCACCAAAAACACAAACTTAAATCTTATTTAAATTCTCTCCAAATGCTCTAAGTGATGGAAAACCATCCAAGCTTCAACCCCTTATGGTGAAAGTCTTGTGCATGAGTTGTGTGTGAACCATGGAAGCTTTGGCTATACGAATTAGTTCCACAAAACCTCACTTGTTCACACTTTTCATACACCAAGTAGCTTCCAAGATTCAAAGTAACACAACTCCGTCGCACCTCCAACATTTGCCATGATGGGTATGGAACACCCGGGTTGATCTTACTTGGCTACTTGACGAACTAGTTAGTTGTATTTTATTTTATTTCATGACCAACCAGGTCATCAACTAAGTTGATGACTTTGTGCTTTGGTGAATCATAGAATGAGGTTTAATGGGTCAAAATTATCATACCTCCATGCTTGACTTACATGATAATACATGATGGACTATATATATATATAGAGAGAGAGAGGAAGGTTAACGTACATTACGACTTAACGTACATCACGTACGACAAGTAATTACGCACGTTCATTTTAAAATCACACACGTTATAACTCAAAAATCCAAAATCACGCATGTTGAAACACAATAATCATGCATATTGAAAACATTAATCACGCATGTTATATAAAAAATCACGCACGTTGTTGTACGTGAAGTACGTTAAGCCGTAATGTACGATATAGAACTCTTTATGCTAACCGGATTATGATTAAGTGTCATGAACATAGTTTATATTATCTTTGTTCTTTACTCCTCGCTGGTGATTCTAATGGGCAAGTTATGGACCCATGAAAACACCTAAAAAACTTAGTGTCCAAACGAGTATTTAGACAAGATATATTTTCATTACTTATATACTTTTTTCATATCAATTCCGAATCCAACCTTCCTATGAATTACATATACTCACATACCTTCGTTTCCCCAATGTAGGGTAACTTCGGTGTTCTCAACTCTCTTACGCTTCAACTCACGTACGCGAGATTTCTACGCAAAATCGTGAGTATACTCAATCCCATTTTCCGTTTTATACACTTTGGGTGCAACATGTACACTTATACAAATCATGAATCATGATTAAACTTATTTACGCACATACTCTATCTGTTAATAACATGGTACTTGCATTATTCTTGTTATCGCATGCTATGTTAAACTTGTGTTCTATATGCCCATTAACTTTGCAAGCCTGCCTTAACAATTATAGCACTATAGGATTAACGCACTGCCCATATTCTTGTGGTATTGTTAAGTAAACTATTTTACAACCTTGTCGTTTCGGCGACAATAATATGCACGATTACGGTACAATTTGGTTTGCATTACAGTTAACACATGCTAGTATGATAACGAGCAATATATGCAATTTACCATGTTAAATATGAGACAACTTCTATTCACAATTATGCTATGTAATTAAACTTGTATACTCGCCAACTTTTGTTGATCTTTATTTTAATACATGTTGCAGGAAACTAGTTGATGACGATGAAGAATATTACTTAGGTGAATTAGAAACACGCCTAGACTTTAAATTTCGTACTTTGCTTCATGATGTTACGTTATTTGCCAAACTTGTTGTACTTCCTGTTTCAAACAATGTATTTCCATTTTGGTATTAATGAAATTTGAATTATCTAAATATTGTCACAATTAGTCATTATGAAGTATCTTGCAATCTCGTTTTTGTCTCACTCCGATGTTTTCGCCATCGGTTGGGGTGTGACAGATAGGTATCAGATCCATAACTATAGGGAATTAGAAAAAATTGTCATGTTTTTTACCTAGTCTATAGTTTAGGAACTATACTTGACCATTCTTGTTCATGCTTAAAACTACTTGAATTATCCCTAATTGTTTCTTATCTACTTTCTTTTGGTCTTAAATATACATGTCTTTCCTAAGGTAACCACAATACACTTATGAAGACGCGAAGACACTCTTATTTCACAAACGAGACGATCTCACCAAAAATAGGCGTGAAAACCCACAATTTTTGGTGAAGTCCCTCAATCCGCGTAATCCATTTTTCACGAAATTATAGCATCAAGTTAGGAGTGATTTTCATACCTTGATGGGAATTTCCCATTCTTATTCTAGTGGACTCTTACCGATGATTCAGAATTTATTTCCTTACCTCATTCGGTAAGTACTAACCACACTAAGGGTGCGATGCTATCAAGTTAGAGGTGAAACCCGCATCTTGATAACTAGTCCCACTTGTAAGACCCGACTTAAATAACAAGATTTAAGACACAAGATAAGCATATAATGCCAAAATATAGAGTTTACAAAAACTTTCATAATTTAAAGAACCATATTTGATCCTAATATTCCAGTTAACAACAAACTATCCATTAAAAACTTACAAAACATAACTTCATGTGTCTACTAGATAACGTATTAAAACATGGTTCAAGTATCTACATATTGCTAAGACAAAATAGATTAAGGGCGGAAGCTTCGTTTAGTGCGTTTGATTCTTTATAATAGCTTGATCACCATCCGGATTAAGTTCCAACTTCACCTACGGTCAAAACCAATTAAAATCATTAGTTTGACACTTTAAACATCAAGTATAACATGTTCCATGATCAAAACATAACAAAACCAAACAAAATTCGAGCTGGGACTTGGTCGTGCTACGTGAGGGGGAGAAGGGGGGTTTGTCGCGTGGCGCTAGCACCGTCGCGTCGCGCGACGGTAAGTTTGTTCAGCCGTGGCGCGGCTCCAGGGGGCTTTTTCGATAGAATGTTTATTGTTTGATGCTGAAACTCAGCCCAGCTCTCTTATTCTAAATTCCGAACTTTAAATCATCATAACTTTTGACTCGGGCGTCCGTTTTAGGCGATTCTTTTTCCTACGCGACCGTAATTTAATTACGGACGCGTTTATCAACACCATTCCTGAAAATTTTCAGTTTACGAACAATCGGCTTATAATCCGATTCCTTGCTTATTCGGATTATTATATTGTTTTAGCCGTTTTAGCCGATTCAATTTTATTACAAACGCGTTTATCAACACCGTTTTAGCCGATTCTTTTTCCTAAGTGGTTTTGACATGTGTTTGGAACATTATATTGTTTAAAGAAAAGTTAATTTTAATTTTTAAAAATAATTAAAAAGTATATTACAAAACTAAATAAAAGTTCACTCATCCTAATGTAAAAATTGGAGTGTTTCGGAACGAAACTAAGACTATTCAAAGTGGTCGAAAATTCTTTTGAGTTAGGGAAACATGCTTTGGCCTAATAGGTAGTATACTCTCACCGAGGAGCGGTCAACGGTAATCACCCTTCTGGTTACTACATGTCCCTAGTCAATTGAAAATTCGAGACTTTGGCGGGATTGAAAATCGAGGAGTGGTGTAACAACCCGGAATTTATTAAAAACATTAATCAGAATTTTAAAGCGCTAATTAAACAGGAACCAGCTAACTAGGAAATTATAACCCAGTCAGCTACGAGCCTTGTAGTGGCATTTAATAAAGTTAAAACACTTAGATTATAAATTAAACTAGGCTAAGGGACCAAACTTGCAAAGATTGAAAGTGTAATGTTGAAATAAGAAATTAACATACCAAACACCCACATACGTGAGTGTCTGGTCGAACAGAACAAGAGGGGGGCGACCAGGGTTTTCTTTTCAAACCTAAATCCTCACAAAAGCTCAAAATTAGAAGCCTAAATCAAGTCTAAATCAAATTTCGAGCACAAATTCATGATCACCTAGTTGAAAGGATCACAAGGTATGTAAAATTGTGATGTTTTGATTCACCATAAATTCTAGGTTAATTGTGAGAAACTGAAATTTAGCTTTAATATGTCATGCATGGACGAATCTTGAAGTAATATGATGTCTAGAGTTAAACCCTAGATGATTCTTGTGAAAACCTTGCATGATACTTGTAGGGTTTCATAATCACCATTGTAGGTGATTGATGAGCTTGAAGAAACTTGATAAATGCTAAAATTATAACTCTTGTTCTAGCACAATCTGAACTTAAGAAGTAATTTCACACATATTGATGTTAAGATATGTGTAAAGTTGACTAATTGAAGTGAAATTAGATGATAATTACAAGTCATGAACTTGGTAATGATTATGTGAAAATCTGACCCACTAGGTGTTTGTTGAAATGCCTAAGTGGGGATTTAAATGTTAAAAACAGGGTGAAAATGCAGATTTGATTATTGTTTATAATGATGCATTAATTATCATGTAAAGAGTTCTAAACCAATTGTAAATTGAACTCTCTAGGCAAGGAATCCGGACCGTCAAGCAGACAAGCCGGAGGGAATACGCGTGGGAAAGGTGTGCCCTAAAGGTACGAAATTTACCGTTTCGCTACATTATGTTAATTTTTAGTCTTATGTTGTTATATTTAAATTTGGTAAACAAGATAAACCTATATGTCACGGAAGTGACAAAGTGCCCTAAACAAGTAAAATGGGTCAAAACATGAGTTAGAAATAGAGTTTGGAATGTTTGAAATGGTGGTCTCCATTTGGCATCCAAACGAGTCAAAGAAAATCGAATGTATGCTTGTCAAATAGTGTTAAAAGCATGCTTAAATCCTTGAAACAAGCATGACGAATTTTGCGTAAGCAACCCTTGGGAGGGAAGCGAAACGTCATAATCGGAGAATCCGGGAATCGGGTAAATTGATTCTAGACATTAGATGACAAATAAACAAGTTGTTGAACTTGTAGACAAACGGGTCGAATAAGCAAGGAATCGGATTATAAGCCGATTGTTTGTAAACTGAAAATTTTCAGGAATGGTGTTGATAAACGCGTCCGTAATTAAATTACGGCCGCGTAGGAAAAAGAATCAGCTAAAACGGACGCCCGAGTCAAAAGTTATGATGATTTAAAGTTCGGAATTTAGAATAAGAGAGCTGGGCTGAGTTTCAGCATCAAACAATAAACATTCTGTCGAAAAAGCCCCCTGGCGCCGCGCCACGGCTGAACAAACTTACCGTCGCGCAACGCGACGGTGCTAGCGCCACGCGACGGACCCCCTTCTCCCCCTCGCGTAGCGCGACCAAGTCCCAGCTCGAATTTTGTTTGTTTTTGTTATGTTTTGATCATGGAACATGTTATACTTGATGTTTAAAGTGTCAAACTAATGATTTTAATTGGTTTTGACCATAGGTGAAGTTGGAACTTAATCTGGATGGTGATCAAGCTATTATAAAGAACCGAACGCACTAAACGAAGCTTCCGCACTTAATCTATTTTGTCTTAGCAATATGTAGATACTTGAACCATGTTTTAATACGTTATCTAGTAGACACATGAAGTTATGTTTTGTAAGTTTTTAATGGATAGTTTGTTGTTAACTGGAATATTAGGATCAAATATGGTTCTTTAAATTATGAAAGTTTTTGTAAACTCTATATTTTGGCATTATATGCTTATCTTGTGTCTTAAATCTTGTTATTTAAGCCGGGTCTTACACAGATATTCGGATATTCCGGATTCAGTTTCTCATCCGGATTTTTTTGAACACCCCTAATTAGTAACATGTACGAACAGTCTTACAAATCACACACCATCATAATGCTACCCATAGCAACAATAATAACCTAATTCCGTAACCGAACAATCCTCAAAGCGTTTGAAAACACATCAAATCACAAGAACAAAATCCACAACATCGAGTTATGGAACCGATCGAGCACTGTAAAATCATCTATAAGCACATATAATAGAGATTTACCACTTATTATAAACGATGAAAACAATATAATAGCAGAAATCCATAAATAAATCCCAATATTAGCATAAAATTTGGAGTATAAAAATCAAGAATGTATAAAAGAAAGAATAGAGATCGAAGAAACAACAACAAAACCAAACAAATGCAATACAAAATCAAATTGAACCTTGGGATCAGTTTGGATGAAGTAGGTAGATAAGGTTTGAAGGAGATATGCGGAGCAAGCGCGGAGATGAGTTGCAGTTCAGATTGAAGTAGGGTAAAAAGGACGATTACCCATCCTAACCCGTTTTTTTTAGTGCTATCATCACCCGCTCTTTCATTTTTGTATTTTTCATTTTACTTATTCAGATCCCTTTAAAAATATTACTTAACTCACAATGACCCAGAAGCAGAAACTAAAGATCATTTCGATGAAGTAGGCAGATAGAGATGGAAGGATATGCGGAGCAAGAGCGGGGATGAGTTGCAGTTCGGATTGAAGTAGGGTTAAAAGTAATAGATAATAGGATATATGTAATATGGAATGTATATCTCTCCCCTAAAATAGGAGATCTCAATTGTAATTATATATATATTGAATGATGCTAATGAAAAGAGGGCAACGATTATCATTCTTTCATGGTATCAAGCCAAAATTCTTCCCTACAAACTTATGACTTCCTAAACGCCCACATTCATCTTTCCCTATGGAACCAACCCACTTCACCATTTTCTACACCATCATCCACTCCGCCCACAACAACGACCAGCAACATCACAGGCCAAAACGTTGTTGTTGTTGGGCCACCCCCTACACCAGGCCCTACATCCCAATTTCCCCAACCTGATAAGCCCACAACACCAGTTATCCAACCCGAACCGTTACATCAGCCTCCCCAGCCCGCTCTGTCACACCCCCAAAATCCACACGCGGAGTATCACCGTTTGGAGGCGTGACTGACCAGGATCAAACCACTAATCATATTGAACAAGTAAATAATTAAATGTAAAAGTCCAACCAGCACGTTTAGTGTCCAAAACAAACATAGTTAAGTTATGAGCGGAAGCATAATGTTCAAAACCAAATCAAAAGTTTAATTATCCAAATGTTTAACATGGCACACAGCTGTCCATGTCCCACAACGACTCTTCCTTGTGCAAGCTCCAGCTAAGTACCTATAGACCTGTAAAGCATGTAGTAACGAGTCAACAACAAGTTGAGTGAGTTCACGTTTGGTTGTCCAGTTTATAGTTGTTCCAAAAACACAGTTTGCTCTTTACCAGCTATCCAGCCGTGGGGGTTACCCCATAGTTCGAAAAACGTTTATTAGTTACCCGTTCTTACGTTGGCTATTCCAGCCCGACTCTATGGCCGTGGGAGCTACCCCATGTTTAATTCACCAGACTCGTTACCATATCGACTACTAATGTTCGTCATGTTTAAGTGCCCTAACGTCTGTGTCTATCATCACTGACGTGCCATAGTCCATTAGTCCACGCCCGTCCTCTGCGGCACGGTGTGAGGTTTGTTAAACCTAATAGCGCTATTTAACTAATGACCCGTTCGCCATTGGCCTCGGCGATTAAGTCGATATAAAATGAGGGACTTCGTTGATAGAGTTCTAGTCTAGTATAGTTAAATATGTCTCATACTGGACGAGGAATCTATGTTCCTGATTACGTCTCAACAGGACGAGGAATCTATGTTCCTGATTACGTCTCAACAGGACGAGGAATCCCTATTCCTTAACCCATTCCCAACCCCTGGGAATCCCATGCTTTGTAAGGAAGTGTGAACTCACCTTGGTTTGCTCGGCAGATTACACAGAAAGGTCAAGTCTAGCAGCTAGTGGTCAACCACGTCCTAACATGGTTACCAATACAAGTCAGGTTTTGGTTTCAAGTAGTGCATACAAGCATCACATAGATAGCACGTAAGAAACACATATGGATCATGGCAACATGCAACATCACGTTTAACAGTTATAGCATATTCACGATTGGACTCGCACAAGTTAAATGGCCTTGTGCGAGTCATCTGTTGGAGCCCAATACTACCCGGCCCAAAGTCAAGAACCCAAACAATACTATAAGCATAACCACGGCCCAACAATATAACCTTAGGCCTTGTGCGATCCTATTGGGTTGTGCGGTCGTACCTGGCCCAACCCACATATAAGAAATTAATTCATCTTGTGTGATCCAGTACCTTGTGTGACCAGTATTGTTACCCAGCCCAACATATGATCATACGGCCCAAATAACAACAACAAGCATCCTTGTGCGACTGGAGACCCCTTGTGCGATCAGGGCCTCTTGTGCGAGTGGGCATCTTGTGCTACCAAGATGCCTTGTGCGATTAGTTTTAAATTCCGGATTTCATGCAATCAGTTAACACTTCCGAATATCATGCATATTAGTTACATTGTTTCCAAATATTCGATTCAGTTATAATCATTCAATGGTTTCCAAATATTGAATTTTATCCATAATAAATAACTTTAACCGAAATAAAGTATGAATGTGATAATTACTCGGTCCACTAGAATTCAACCACAATCGACATAATAATCAGATTTGTTCACAAGATTCTCCATCCATACAAGTCAACAACAATGTCATTCAATCACAGGAATAATATGGTTATCCTATATTAAATTTAATATGCACTAAGATCCAAGCAATTTAGAAAGAATACATAAATCAAACACATGACATGCTGACCATTACATGTGGGTAATAACCTAGTAGCCAATCATCAGATTCTTATTTATTTGTTGCACATGCATAACATCAAATAGTCAAAAAGGGGTTAGATAAAGTGGACGACAACCCTACTCCTATTTCTAATACCATTGGACCTCCACCTTGAATCACATGAATTGTGTATTACAAATCACATGACTTCTGATGCTGAAGTTTAATTAACGCAGTCTACACTTAATTCGAATAACAACAATCATTCCAATCAGTCGCATCAACACCCATTCACATGTCATCATGCCATAACTTAAGTCAATTATAAACAACTCTAAAACAAATCGGATCATGCAACCTAATCCGAAACATGACATGATGGTTGATTATCATCATCACATACCACCGATTACTACCACACATCTCGATCTAATCATACTCATGTGAGCCGACTTTCAAGACACTAATATTAACAGTTTACATCATCAACAATCATGTATTATTTACAAAACAAATCATATAACAACATCAACCAATCCGAAATCAAACAATAGCATAACACTAACCGGTTGACAAATGGAAGGAGAGTTAATCCGAGAGATGAAGCTTCGATAGGGGTGGAAGGTTGTTGCCGTCGAGTTTGAGAAGAGAAGAAGGAAACTAGGGTTTGTGTGTGATAAGGGATTTGCAACAAATGGGAATTGTTGACCTCTTCATGAGGTTATACGTGTGAGAGGTGGGCCGAACCCACCACCATGGCAGCTCATTCGGTTCAAGTGAGGAGTGGGCCAAGAGTTGTAAAAGACCAAAGCCCAAAGGCTTGTGTGATTCGAATAGCGTTGTGCGATCGGTTTAATAACATACAATACACATCATCACATAATCATAACATTCAATAAGTCACTCAAGTTCATATAGTCACGTTACGTTCAAATACGTTACATCAAAGTACAAAGATAAGCTCAGAAATACGAGTTGTCACACGCTCCCCCACCATTACGCACCTATTCCCAAAGACCCAAACTGAACCCGCCACCCGAACCACCTTCAAACCCAAACCCAACTCTCATTCCATCTCCTCTACCACCCCGCCCGCACGAACCATTCGTACACGTGCTATGGATGGTATCTCCAAACCTAAGCGCATCCTTAATCTCTTCTCCTCTTTTGTTGTCCCCATCCCTAAAAGTCCTAAGGAAGCCTTGTCCAATGCAGAATGGCATAACGCTATTGACGTGTGTTGGAGTGTACGGATTTTTAATGTATTTTTAGTACCTTTTTTACCCTTGAATCAAGCTTTAAATTTATAAAACACGATATAAAACTACCACTCTCTACAACATGTTAGGGCAAGTGCACCCATCGTTGGCGTAGTATAGTGATGGTTAGAGACCGAGGTCGTCCAAGGACACAAGAGCTTTTAATACCGGAATATTGTCGACATCTAATCTGACCAAATATAGAGAAAATTTTTATTTTTGTTTTTAAATAAACAAAAATAAAGAAATAAAATAAATAAAAACGGATAGACAAGATAGAATCACTTGGATCCGACTTGTCATTTATGTATCCTTTGATGATTTCCTCGCTTTGGGTTTTGTAAGAGATTATCTTAATTATTGTGGAATGTACCTCTTTTGGAGGCAACGCTACCCTCAGCCATATTGGTTCAGTCAGCAGGGATACAGTCCCGTAAGGCCAGATTATTGAAAGATAATTAAGTAAGTTATTAATGCAAAAGGTGGCATGTTCCTCTTTTGGAGGCAATGCTACCCTCGGCCATATTGGCCTGAGTCAGCAGGGATACAGTCCCACAAGGCAGGTTTAAAGTTTTAATAGTAGTTAATTTATAAGGGATTACAAACCGTTCTTACTTCTCCCGATTTGATGCTATCTAGCTCAAGGGAAGTCCTACTAAGCTTGAATCAGGACCTCACAGGATTTATACACTGAATGAGGCAAGAACTTTACCCAACCACCCTTCTAACCCCCTTATTGGCACGAATGAGTGAATCAACAAAACATGAAGAAATGATTAAATAAAGTTCACCTTCAATATAAAAAAACTAGTTGTTAAAGTCATTAATACAAACCCAAATAAAAAATTACCAAAGCTAGGAAATCAAAAGTAATACATAAATGATTTTGTCTTCACCAAGTGAAGTAAGAGATTAGCCAAACATGGCCTTTGTTTGACAAAAACTCTTACTATCGATCTTGGATCCCGAGACTACACACACACACTCTAAGGATGGATGATGGATGAAAGTGGTGGATGATGGTGGTGGAGTGGTGGCAAGTGTGAGAGAAGTGGTTTGCCAAGGGATGATTTGCAAATTAGCCAAGCACCTCCTTTTTATAGCTGAAAACAGTAGCTTCACACGGCCCCGTGCCCTCCAGGCATAACCCTGTGTCCTTCTTTTTCTCTGTCTTCATTTAATGCCGTGTTAGCTCTTTTGCACACACGGCCCCGTGTGTCAACGACATGGCCCCGTGTCTTCTGTACTTGTTGTACGAACCCAGATTTGCGAATCTAAGAGTTGACCATGACCCATGCTTAGGTGACACGGCCCCGTGTCCCTTGTCTTTTTCTGTTTATCTTTATTCTCTAAGGAATTTTGACTGGGGCACGACCCATGCCCGGCAGGCACGGCCCCGTGCTTGGCTTCTGGTCTTGTTATTTTGTCTTTGGGGTGAAGCTTGGAGGGTCGGTATAGTGTGCCAACTTCTTTTCTTCGTATTTATGTTGGTTTTCGCCGTTAATTTGTTCCTTTTGTCTATTTAAGCTCTTTTAATCCTGAAAATCAAAAGTAAACAAAGAAACACACTTTTTCAAACATCAGTACTAAAAAAGGGTTGTTTTTATACCTCATTTGATATGATTAATATGTTGTATTTTGTGCATATCAGCTATGACCACCGAATCATTGCCCTTTTAAAAATAAGACCTGGGTGCTAGTTCCTCGGCAGCCTCATATGAATGTTATTCGAAGCATGTGGTTATTTCGTCATAAATTTAAATCAGATGGCATATTGGAACGTTATAAGGCCCAGTTAGTGTGTGATGGGAGTAATCAACAGACTGAGGTTGATTGTGGTGAAATGTTTAGTCTAGTTGTTAAACCAAACACTATACAGACAGTCTTGTTGCTTGCACTGTCTAAGTCCTGGCCTATTCACCAACTGGATGTTACTAACGCTTTTCTACACGGCAATCTCAACGAGACAGTTTATATGTATCAACCCATGGGTTTTAGACATCGGAATTTTTTGGATCATGTGTGCCTATTAAAGAACCCCTGTATGGTTTGAAACAGGCACCGCGGGAGTGGTATCAAAGGCTCAGCGATTTTGTGCTCACATTGGGGTTTCAACTGAGTAAGTGTGATAACTCTGTTTTTATTTATCATCACAGACAGTTGACTGCCTACTTACTCATCTATGTTGATGATATCATTCTCACCACATCTACTGATCAGTTACGGGTACAACCTATGTCTAAACTTGCAAATGAATTTGCGATGAAGGATCTTGGGCCACTTAGTCAATTTTTGGGGGTCAATGTTAGTCGACAGGGTGGTCAGTTATTTCTGTCTCAACAAGTTTATACGAAGGACATTATTGCTAGGGCTGGTATGTCTTCCTGTAAACCAGGGGCCACACCTATGGATTCGAAACCAAAACTAAGTGCTATTTCAACCGCTAAATTTGATGATTCAACTCTTTATCGAAGCCTAGTGGGGCCTTGTAGTATCTGACATTCACAAGACCTGACATTAGCTATGATGTTCAACAGATTTGTATGCATATGCACTCCCCTTGCATTGATCATTGGAATGCATTAAAACGCATTATTTGATATGTGCAGGGCACCTCTTCATATGGTTTAACACTTGGCTCCTCTGATTTCTCCTTATGCGCCTACACTGATGCTGACTGGGCGGGTTGTCCAGATACACGCCAATCAATGTCTAGCTATTGTGTGTATCTTGGCCCCAATCTTCTCTCCTGATCCTCTAAACACCAATGTTATACTAATAAATTGGCATGTATATGGGCGACCTTTCTATTAAACTAAAAGTATATAAAAACTTATATAATTAGACAGGTAGATTACGAGTAAGTTGACTGTTAGAAATATGAAGTACCTAGACGGGCCTAGAGACCGTTTAATAATTAAATTATAAAAATACATTATATTTGAACCTACTCCGTTTTTAATAAAACTTGGTTCAAAATGTAGATACCAATATTCTCGTTCTAATGACATATTCATTATTTTCTAGAACGTCATATTTTAGAAGTTATAAACGCCAAATAAGTGAAGCAGTTGAATTAATTATAATATATAAATAATAAAATAATAATAAAATTAAAATATTTGAAAAACATTGAAAGTGGACGTTTGTCCTACAAAAGAAAAAAAATAGAATTTTGAAATTTAAAAGTTGTGTACGTGTGTGGGTAGGTGTAAGAAAATGCATGTTGTACGTATCCTTTGAGAAGAAGGAATCAAACTATAACTGCCAAACTCCACTATATATATATATATGCTAAGGGGGTGAACTTTTCTTTTGTTCATTCCCCTCTTTTTCGCCATTTATCTTTCTCACATGTATTCAAATTTTTATTTAGTATTTCACACTATAATACTTTAAAAGCCCTGCCCCGTTTTAAGTGTTTTAACCCCTGATCACTGATACCCTTTCCGATTGATCTGGAACCCCATAACGCATGTCAAGGCTCTGCCCGACTAAGTTCGTTGGGGTTTTGTCTCGTGATGTAGGGATAAAGTTGAACTGGGTTACTATATTTAACGCGAGTGCGTTATATATTTTATTAAATAGCTCAGGAGTTATACCCAAGATTCTACCAGGAGGCTTTTAGTTGAACCCTAAAGTTACAAAGTGAGTCCATTCTCTTTTCTCTCAGTTTTATCACCTTTTTGTGATACAATTATATTTAAAAATGCGTTCCAAAATCCTAAATGTTTACCAGTTATACTTACAGTGATTAAAATTTTATATTCTGTAATAACTGCCGGTATGGAAGGTTTTATACATTACTTGACCCTCGTTACTATTGGCCAAAAAGTTAGCCAATAGTAACATGACCACAATTACAGGGAGAATTGTGCCCCAGTAGCCATAGCCTATAATTAATATTATTTTAATAATAAATCATTAATAAATTTAATGTATGATTGAGATAAATCTAAATGGTGTGTATATAAAATAGAGCTTTATTAATCATTATTACAATATGTATTAAAGAAAATATATTTAATAAACCTAAATTACTATTTACATTATAAAATAATGTTTAGTCCATAAATGTATACCATAATAAAATAGTCAAAAGTAATATATTCCACTATACTAAGATTATATTTTTAGTCTTAGTCACGTTAATATATTAAATAATAATATTACAATTATTTAATTAATATATTATATTTGATAAGTTATAGCTATTGGTTTGACAGAAAATGATATATTTCATTTTCTAGGCTAAGTGGTTTTGTGTCATAGAAAATATAATTGACAAAGTAATGTCACGAGACACTACGAAGTCCAGAGTCACTAGTTGAGAGAATGATCAACAGTGATATGACCAGAAATATGACCAGAGTTACTAGTTGAGAGAATGATAAACAGTGACATGACCAAAGGTACTAGTTGAGAGAATGATCAACAGTGTTATGACCAGAGTCACTAGTTGAAAGAATGATCAACAGTGATATGACCAGAGTCACTAGTTGGAAGAATGATCAACAATTATTTGACCATCGTCACAAGAATCGCCTGTGACAGATACTTTGAATAATAGTAAAATATGATTACTTGATAAATTCACTATTGGACGAAAGTGAGCCAATGAGTGATATGGCCACTGTTACATCGGAACTGCCACCATGTGACAAATACTGATTGAGTTTTGGGTAAATATAAACAAATATAAAAACCCTTAATGTTGTAAAGTATAACAATATATTTTTATAAAAATGGAATGAACTCGCCAGTATTTATTACTGATAAAATGTTTTCAAAACGTGTTTCAGGTAATTTGTTGTAAAGATAATAGAAGCCAGCTATGGAGCACTGAAGGCTTAAATAAAGTGGCTATAAATACCTGAATAAAAGAAGAAGTTTATGTTTTATTTATTTGGGTTTATCCCTATAAAAACAATTGAATTATTAAATATGGTTTTAAACCCATTTATTTAATATTAAAAGTTGGTGTTTTACAAACTCTGAAATCATTTCCTAACTACGATCCTGATGAAAATTTTTCCGCTGCGTAATTAATAAACACCGGTACCACTTGATTGGCTCGCGGCTCTCGCTCCCGGGGTAGGGTCGGGGACTGTGACAGAAGGTGGTATCAGAGCCACTTGTTTAAGCTATTTATGTGTTCTTTTAATACCTAATCTGAAACAATAAAGTTAGGAAATTAATACAAAGTAACATATGTGTTATTTTTGTAGATTTAAATATTTGAATATATATATGTAGATATGCACATATGATTCCTGGAAGTATTGTTTTGTTTTAATTATTCTGTGATATTAATAATTGAAAATGTTTGCCATTCAGATGTCGAATAAAGTGTCACATAATCCAGAAGTTCATGCTAATAATGAAAATCCTTTGGATAAAAATGCTATAGAAAATCTAATAGCCCAAGGAATAGCTAATGATTTACCTTTAATAATTAAAGCTGTTAAAACCCCCGTAGAACCCACCAAAGTTGTGAGTAGCAAGCATACTCGCGACGACAGTTTTAGCCATAGTGTCAATGGAGACAATGATGATATTATCAAAACACCATTTCCCAAGAAAATGAAGGCGATGACTCTCGGATGTACCTACAAAGAATTTCTAGCTTGTAAGCCAACTGAGTTCGCCGGTAGTGAAGGAGCCACGGCTGCTCTACGATGGTTGGAAAAGACGGAAGCTGTTCTTAAAATCAACAAATGTGCCGAAGAAGATAAGGTGATGTGATGTGTGCAAAATGCAACATATAAATTACATCAATTGTGGCATAAAACTAACCCTTTTTTAGTACTAATGTTGGAAAAAGTGTGCTTTTGTCTTCCTTTTGTATTTTCAGGATTAAATGAGCTCAAATTAACAAAAGAAGCAAAAAGACAGCAAAATCAAACATAAATACAAGAAAAGGAACAAACGTGACATGCCCGACCCCACGACAACATCTTCCCAAGCAAAACAAGAAGACAGAAGACTGAACACGCCCCATGCTCAGCCAGCACGGGGGCGTGCCCAAGTGTCTGCAGAAAAGACAAAGTGGTAGAAGCTTCTATTGCCCACCACGGGGCCGTGCTCAGCGGGCACGGGGCCGTGGTCAACTATAAGATTCGCAGAATCCAGGCAAATCTTCATAGTACAGATATGCTTCTGCACACGGGGTCGTGCTCAGCGGACACGGGGGCGTGGTCAACTAATACAGACAAGCTGCAATAAATGAAGAAAGAGAAGGATGTGGACACGGGGCCGTGCCCGAGCTTCTATTCAGCCTATAAATAGGAGTGCTTGGCTCAAGCTCAAACCATCCCTTGGCACACCACCTCTCTCACACTTCACCCACCACCACCATAACACCATCATCCACCACCATCATCCATTGTCCATCATAGAGTTTGTGAGTCATCTCGGGATCCAAGATTGATCGTAAGAGTTCTTGACAATCAAGGCCATGTTTGCCTAAGTCTCTTACATCACTTGGTGAAGACAAAGTGTCTAGTGTAATACTTTTTATTTTTAATCTTTTCGAGCTTTTTAATTGGTTATGTATTAATGACTTTAATAACTAGTTTCTTATGTTGAAGGTGATTCTTCCTTATCGTTTGTCCGTGGTGTCTTGGCATTATTTTACTGTCTATATAAAATAAAAGATTTTCACCATTCATATCTCCACGGTCTATATGGAGGTATGTTGGCTACCTGGTCGGGGGTTAAGGGAACGGTTTGGTAAGAGTCTTGCCGTTGTTCAGCGTTTAGAGATCCTGCAAGGGACCTGGGTCAAATTTAGTAGGACCTCCTTCAATACTTAACGGTATTGGATGGAGGGGGTCCAAACTCTTTGATCCCCTCATAAGTTAAACTACTATTAATACTATAACCCGGTTACTTAGGACTGTATCCTTGCTGACTCAGACTACTTAGCCGAGGGTAACGTCACCTTCAAAAGAGGGGCCTACCATAATTTGCATTAATAACTTAATTAATTATCTTTTAATAATCCGACCCTTTAGGATTGTATCCTTGCTGACTCAAACTACTGGGTTGAGGGTAACGTCACTATACACGAGTCGGAGCCAAGTGATTCATCTTGTCTATCTGTTTTTCTTTTATTTTTATTTTTCAGCATTTTAGTTAATTTTTATTTTCTTAGTTTAAAACATTTTTTCTAAACTTTTGATTTGATTAGATTAGACGTTGAGGATAAACCGGTACTAAAAGCTCTTGTGTCCTTAGACGACCTCGGTATCTTGCCAACACTATACTACGCTCACGATGGGTGCACTTGCCCATATGTGTGTTTAGTGTTAGTAAATATCGTGTTTTATAAATTTAAAACTTGGCTAAAAAAAGTGTAAAGGGGCTTAAAATATACTTAAACTTATATATACACTTCACACGCATCAAGTTTTTGGCGCCGCTGCCGGGGACACAAGGATTTTAAGAAAGTTAGGAATCAGCGGCCTAATCGTTTTTCTTATTTTTCTATTTTTTTAGGATTTTTCTTAGTTTTTCAGCTTCTGCAGAACTCAGCACGGGCCGTGCCCGCTGAACACGCTTCGGCCCAATCATTGGAACTGGCAATCCTGTTTTAAGTCAGATAGTAAGCTGAACACGGGGCCGTGCCCACTCAACACGCCCCGTGCCCAAGATTCAGTTACTGAAAACAGAACCGTAAGATCCCGGCGGTTGTTAATTTCTGACACAAATATGAGTGATACTGATACTTTTTACTTTCGGCACTCTTATGGTACGTGGTGTCAATTATGTGGTGGTAACCATAAGGAATTAGAATGTTATTTTCTAAATTATAAGCCCCACTATATAGACCCATCGTTTCCTTGTATCCTTAAGAGTGGCGAAAGTAAAAATAATCCCTATCTCTCCCTCGAATGCTCCCAACCAGATTTTCTAGGAGAAATGCTTCTTGATGAATTATTTCAATTAAAAGATCTAATTCTTAATTGGTTAAAAGAACTTAGGATAGATTTCAATAATTTATCTCAAGATGATAACCAAGAAGAAGTGTTGGAATCGCATTCAAACAACTTCGTTGTCCCCAAGGATACTTCTAACTCTAGTGAGGACTTGAGCGATAGTCGTCCATGTGCCGATTGTGCCGTGAAGGACTCCCCATCGACTTCGTTCGATGCATATATAGACCTGAGCGATTCGGCATACACCTTCTTTAACGAGAGCCCGGGAAAGGGTTGGACTTGTCCACCTACATATAGCATAGGAATCACCCTCACCGACAACCTCTTGCGTTCTCGTCTCAATCTAGAACAATTAAGGTATCTTAGGCACTTTGGGGTTGTTCCATCCAGTAAGGAACCACCCAATCCGGAAAAGTTCCTTAAAAAATAGACAAACTTCATAATCAGCCCTTCGACACGGGGCGTGAATTTCATCAGGTCACAGGCTTTGAAGTGTTTGTAAAGAAAAGCAGATTACGACGCTTCCGTCTTGGAGTCTTCCGAAGCTTGAGAGTTGTTGAGAGAGTGCACTCGAGCGGCAATTTGAGGAATGAGCTTGACCACTTCCTTAGTCACAAGTGATGCAATCCTCTTATCGGCGCTTCGTTTGGCTTTTCTCCTAGCTGTTCGTCTCGAGGTTGAGTCGTTGGAAGGCATCTAGACAGGAAGAGACTCGGAATGAGATTCGTTCATAATGATTTTTGAGTTTTGCGATGCGATCGAGCGCGTTTAAAACTTGATGCGATAGTATAATAGTAATGCGAATCACATAGGAGCCATATAGGAGACACGAAATTCCTAAGTTCTCACACAATGACTCGTTGTTTAAGTGTATATATATACTTATATAAATGTAGTTTGTAATCATACACATACAGGTCAGTTTAGAATAAGCGAGGATGCGTCGAGGTGAGAAAGCGAGAACGAAGGCGATAGATTATGCACTAGTTTTGTTGCGAACATTCGGGTTTTGTTTTAGATTGCGATGGCTGTGCGATTTGTGCGTTTATAAAGCAGGGAGTGGAAATCGTTAAATCGAGAAATCGATAAAGCGTAAAGTTTCAAAATGTAAATAAGTTCCAACCACTTGTAAAATCGGCGGTTCGTATGATAGAGTGCCTTGGGTGTTTAGGCGTCGACTATCCAAGGTAACCCAACTATAATTAACAAGTTCGTGCATGCGCGTTGGCCTAGAAGACTCCATGCTTCCACTGGGATGCAGCTCATGACATTCGTCTTCCTAGTCATCGCGTGGCTCGAGTTACTGTGATAGTCGAGCCCTTGGTGAGAGCTTTTTTTTTTTTTTTGAAAACCAGTTTATAGAGAGTGGAACGGCTTATTAAGGCACGAGTGTCACCCCTGACTTAACAGCTTCGTTCCTAATTGTGGTTATGCTCTTCGAATAAATTCGTGAGTTCCACTGGATTTCGAAATGGAGACCTTCGTCGAGATGTGGATGTCACTCCTAACTCGATGAAAGGTTCTCGTGCTAGAAAAATGCGCCGAGTGAGCGATCTCGTCGAGAGTTCTTGGTTTCCACACCTGATCTTGACTGGATTACTCGGTTTCGTTATGCGAGTATTTTCGAAACATGTGTATTGTGTCAGCCTTAGGAAAGGCTAAGTAGCATTCCGGCCTTAGGAAAGGCTCCTTCGTGTGAAGCTGTAGTGCGCGGTGTTCACACAAAGTTGTAGCTTTTAGCAATTTCGATCGAGAGTATCAAGTAGGCCTGATACAAACCCTACTGGTTCGTACGAGTCGGCCTGTTGGTACTTAGACTATAGACTAGGTCAATTTCTAAGACGTCGACCCGGACTAGGTCTAGTCTGGCCTAATTCCCTATAGTTATGGCTCTGATACCAATCTGTCACACCCCAACCGATGACGGAATCATCGGGGCGCGGCACTAGGCGAATCAGATTGCTCAGGAGAATCCATAACAACTATTAGCGACAATATTTAATGTGTTCATTATCCCATACTAATAAACAAATACAATCACATAAGTTATCACAGACGTTGTGTTCTCTCGAACAATACAAATCCGACAACCTAGATTTTAGTTGAGTTTCTAGACTTCCTAGCTTGATTTGATGTAGACTGCGTCTAAACCTGCAACATACGTTAAAATAAAGTCAATAAAGAATGTATTGGCGAGTATACAGGTTTGATATGTAGTAGCATAATAGATTAAAAGTGCTGCGAATTTCCACATGCATAAACGTAATACACGACATATATACTCACAAAACTGATACTACCAACTAAGTCCTCGATGCTCGAATGTACGATGGCATAACTAGACCCCGTCGGGCGCAATAGTACTATACTAGTCATGGTGGGACGTCGCGAGTATAAGTCCTAGCACATATGTAACTAGCATCACGTATAAATATACACGTAAGTCATTTGCAAGTGGTAAATAGTTTAAGCATTTGTCGTGATTTGATTTGATAGCAACGTATGTTACACCCAAAACTGCAAAAGCAAAAAGGGTTCAAGTATACTCACAGTGCTTGTTCAGAAATTAAACACCACTTGATTGGTTGATTGAGAGCGCGTCTGAGTTAGCCTGATCGATGAACGGTGCGTTAAACGGTGACGAGCGAAACAGGTGACTAGTGGCCATCCGGTCGGATGGCAATCCGGTCGGATGGTCACTTGTTCGAAAAAGTCATTGGCTAGTGGCTATCCAGTCGGATGGCCACTCGTTTGAAGGAATAAATGGTTGGTGGCTATCCGGTCGGATGGCAATCCGCCGGTTGGCCACTCGTTTGAAATGATAAGGGCTAGTGACTATCTGTTCGGATGGCAATCCGGCCGGATGGCCACTCGTTTGAGTTGATGAGTTGACTAGTGACTATCCGGTCGGATGGCAATCAGGTCGGATGGTCACTCGGTTGAGTTGAAAGTTCCAAATGCAATTCGGTCGAACGGCAATCCATTCCAACGCCCTGATCGCCTTGAACGTGATGGTTTTGGAAAGTTTGGTAGCTTGACTGAGACGGTATGACGACGTTTTGAACAACTGAAACCCCATCAAGACTCAGGTGACCTGATCGGACGGGAATCACCCCAACCGTTCAGCTAACTGTTCGAGACGGATGCTTATGTTCAACCCGAAATCCAATATCCCTTTTGAGAGAATTGAGATCTCTGAACCGACACTTCGCTAAGAATGTGCAGAAGGTCAGAACGAGTTCCGTTTCCACTGGTTTTTGAGTGCATTGAGTGTAAAAGAATTGGAAGAAAGTTAGAAATCCTTCCTTCAGTCTCTTTTACCTCGAAAATGTTTAGATCTAAGTGAAAAACTTGTTTAACCTTGTGGAAATCCTTCAGATATGTGTTGTTCATGGTGGAATGATGCCAAAACTTGAAGTTCATAGAACTCCATGATGACATCACCTTAGAACACCTCAAACCTTGGTGATTTCAAGTTTAAAAGTTAAGATTTAAAAGATAGAAAGGTGTAGAATCGAGAGTTGGTCTTAGAAGTATAAGAATTAGGTTGAAAACTTACCGGAATCGCGAGAAATCGAGAGAAATAAGGCCTAGAGCATTCTGGTCGGTTGAGAGCTGTCACTTCACTATTCAAGTGGAGTGGCAAGCTATTTATAGGCAAGAGAGGAGGAGAAGAAAGGGTACTGAAGTGATCCGGGTCGGATGGCTGTTCGGCCGAAGGGTCATCCGGTCGGATGGTCAATCGATCCGATGGCTCGAGTGCGTTGATTTCCGAATTTTCGTTTCGTGCGTTGAGCATTGCGATAGTTTGGTAATACATTTTCATATATTTATATATATCTATATATTTATTATGATTAATCACAAAGGTCGTATATACGTAGTCACATACCCAAGTGTTCGTTTCGAGTGTGCATTGCGTTATGACGCATCACGGCCATCTCAGAGGGTAGAATAGGTCCTCTCTCAATGTCATCGTGAGTGTTGTATGCACGATGCGATGTATTATAGCCATATAGTATGCGAATATACTGTGAAGTATCGATATATGCGATATAGGTACATTATGATCTGAATCTCTGGTGCTAGGCGTAACGAGTGTAGAGTTTGGTAACAACGCACGATCGTGCGGGTTGTTACAGTCTCCCCTACTTTAGGAAATTTCGTCCCGAAATTAATCCATCAGGTAGACTCTTGAGAGTTGTTATCGTGTAAGTAGCAATACAACGAGTTGTTCGACTGAGAGTTGACAAACAAGAGCGATTCAAGTAAGAGAGATCGATCACGATAGCGAGAAGACGACATAATGACAAAAGTAGCATCCCACGAGTTGGCGTTTCAAAAGTAACTCGAGTCTCGAAGAATTTGTAAGTTCGACGCGATTGAAATCTTGAAAGAAAATCTTGAAAGAAAATCTTGAAAGGTTTCTCATTACGTAGAATTAACTGAGTCGAGGCTAACCAACATTGCAAGAAACGTTCGTTTTTAGATAAGTAGCCGTAATTTGGAAGGAAAACTTGGAAAATTTTCTTATAACGCAGGGTCAACTGAGTCGATGTTAACCATCGTTGCAAGAAAGTTTAGGTTTTAAACATTTTAAAGAATTCGAAAATGAAAACTGAAGTTAAGAAAACTCTCCTATGACATGGGTTCAGGCTGAACTCGATGCTGAACCAGCGTCTTAAGAAATATTTCGTTTTCGATGTTGCAAAAGTTTTAAGGAAAACTGAACTTATGAAACTTCCCTTAGGCACGGAGTTAAGCTGATTCGATGCTATCTCCACGTTGTGAGGAAATTTCACTTGTCCAACGGTTTTAATTTTAGTGAAACTTTAAAAGTTGTAATAGTACAAAAGGTAATTACAATCGAGCCCCACATGGCACTTTTCCCACGAAAGTTTGTTAATATAGTTAAAACACTTATATATAGGAAGTACCAGCGGCGTATCCACCATGTTTTACCCATATCACTTTCGTTCTGTGAGGCGGTGTCATGTGTGTCGATATGACACAGATAGAATTTCGTCTCCTCAGTCCAACCGATAGAAGGTTAGACCGAGTCGAGGGTAGAATCGAAGAGGTTAAGCGACGAGATTGATTGCAAAACCTAGCGATGACAGCGCGTGCGAGTAGCTTGATGACACATAATGTCAATAGCGTGTCTTGGTAGGCTACGACTGCCAAGCGATAAGCGAATGATTTGATTAGATTCCACATTAAATTCCACATGGCATGTTTCCACGAGAGTTTGCTAACCTGGCAAAACACCATGTTTGACCAGGTTAGTTTTGTCCCGTGAAGCGATGTCATGCATATTGATACAACACAAATTGCGATGAGTACTTGGCGATGAGCGATAAGCAGTACACGATACGCGAATGAGCAAGTACGCGAATAAGCGAATAAGCGATTAAACGATGCGCGATTACGCGTATAAACGATTAAACGATACGCGAATACACGTATAAGCGATTAAACGATACGCGAATTCACGTATAAGCGATTTATTTCGATTCGATTAGACTCCATAGTTCACGAATTACCAACATGAAGCCCCACCTGGCATCTCTCCACGAAAGTTTGCTAGTATGGCTAAAGCACTTATATACCATGTTTCGACCATACTAGACCCATTTCGTGAATCGATGTCAAGTGTGCCACATAATCCAGATAGCGATAAGCGTTGAAAGCGATGAGCGATGATCGAATAGTGATAAGCGACGATTTTCACGTTGCAAACGATGGAGATATGCGTGATTAGTGCGATTCGATTGGATTGATCAACACCACAAAATTTAACTAACGTTACTCCCCACATGGCCCTTTTCCACGAAAGTCGGCTGATATGGCTAAAACACTTATCTACCATGCTTTAACCATGTAAGTTTTGTTTCGTGAAGCGAGGTCATGCGTGCTAACTTAACACAGGTAACACAGGTAACGGTAAGTGATAGCGATAGCAATAGCGATTTCACAACAAGCGATGCGATGATGATACACACAATAAGCGATATCGATCCACATGATAAGCGATAGAGTTTGCGCGATACTCATTATAACGATAGCGATTGCGAGGTAGATGTAGCGACAATGCGATATATTCTAGCAAAACTGCGTTTGAATTGCGATGTGGACTTACGAATAGTCCTGCGTCGCTGCAATTGTCCTGCGGTGTAGACTCACCAGAGTCCATCGATGAGGCGATTGCATTGTGCTTGCAGACTTACGAAAAGTCTCGCAGTGATGCGGTTTGATTGTTACGCCCTTCGAATTAGATTAGTGTGTTGAAAATATCCATAATAGTATAATAGGTCTAATAACATTCAACTCCACGTGGCACTTTCTTCACGAACTTCGGTAGTATGATAAAGCACACCTTGCTTGACCCCTACTACTTACATCCCGTGATTTGGTGTCACACTTTGTCGAGACGCTTATGGCACCTTAGAATTCACTACGATCTCCGTGCACTAACCAAAATAATCCCGTGTGCACCCGTGATTAGTCGTTCCTTGCACGTTTATCGTACCTTACTGTAGGATCGAATTCGGACCTAAACGAGTCGATTAGAAGAGCTATTACTGATTTGAACGGCGGAAACAGACAAATCAGATTCAATTCAGCGAGAATTCACTTTAATATGTTGATTCTATTGATTTGAATGACGTTTACAATCGAGTCAACACTTCGGCAGCACTTCGTGGCTCACCGGAAGACAACACCTAGAACTATGTCAATGATTTCGCTTATGTGACTATATATAGGGCATGAGGTTTCGCTCCAAGAGACATTGACAAATGAGCGAAACCTCCATTTGACATATAAGCGAAACCACTATGGTACAAATAAGCGGAACCATCATGATGACATATGAGCGAAATCTCAATCTAAAGAAACACAAATCCTTTTGTCTTCTTGTGAGGTGATGCAATGATGACATCACTATTATGATGTCATCATCCAAGATGTTGACATCATCCTCTTTCAGATCCGCAACAAGACTGAGACACGACATAAGACGAAGACGACAGATGTGTGCACCAACAGACTCCCCCTCAGATGTTGGCGAGTCTTAAGTGTCGAGTCTTCGCATCTTCAGTCTTTATCAGTCCTCTTGAACTCTTTGAAGTGTCTGACGCTGTAAGAATCCTCAAATCTTCTCCCTTTCTCTTTTCATCACCAACAGACTCTCCACGAACAATCTCTACTCGGATGTCTTCAGACTCCCCCTTTCGATATGCTGGGATCGCAGTCTGGCATGTTGAAATCACAAAGTCTTCAGGTATCGGAACCTGACTCTCTATCATTCAAATATCCTGCACATTCTCTACCCAAAAATAAATTTTCTGATGACCATTTGTAGAGCAAATTTTAAAATGATTCAACATTTATAGTCTCTGATGAACCACTTGCAGGAGTATCATTTTCATTTTCAAAACAACACACTCACCCAAACCATCTGTTCATCATGTCTAGCACTCGGAATTTTGAAAATTAGCTCTCCAACACCAGTTGTCGAAAATCTTTTTGTATTTTCAAAAATTTTATGCTAAAACACACTAAAAATCTTTTTGGGATTTTTGAATGAAATGAAATGCAGTAAAGAAATATTTACACACAATATTTTTGTGAGTTTGTGTAAGAGGATCATATCAGTTGTTGAGACAAATCACCAACACCATTAAGCTTTAAACATTTTAAGTTCTAAACGATTCACTTAGATTGTCAGTATACTGGTCCACTTAAATTCTCACATAAATTTCAACTGCTTCGAGATACGATATTAATGTTTTAAGCACTTAAACTCAATCGCGTGTCCCACCTCAGAATATACTCCCGTATCCAGATCCCAATATTCAGTCTTACAGGTAATTATGACACAAATGATATCTGTAGGGGTTAATAAATTATGAAGAATCATGAGAGCTCAGGTCAGAACTACCATTCAACAGAGAGATCATGACTCAACTTGTGGGTGTGTCCCCTTTAGAGGATCTTTTTTACAACAACATTGCTAAGCAATTTTATTGTCTTATCATATATGCTGAGGGTGATGCTATGTTTCAAGCATTGTGGAAAGTATTATTAGAGGACTAGGTCAGAACTTCCATTCAGTAGAAGTCCAAGAGTAATACCCCAGACATCACTGAGTATAAAAACCTAGTATATCAGAAAAAGGAATCTTTCAAAAAAGAGTTCGGGGGTTACCCATATATCCGAGAGATGTTTCCCCACGATATAAGCAAGTTTGAAATTTTAGGTTTATATCTCGTCACAATCTACTAAATGTGTAAAAACCTACTGGCACATCATCAGTGAGACCGTTTATCACTTTTTAACTTTCCATTTCTTTAGTATGTTGTGATCGTCCACTGATGTACTATCATTTCCTCTTCTTTGACACAAAAACTCATTTTTGATTTTATCATGTTTTTGGATTTTTCAAATTTTCAAATGTTTTTGGATTTTCTAAAATTTCTTACTCCCCCTAAAATGCAAACACATTTTAGGAAATTTGAAAACAAACTATACAGAAATATGACAACCGATATCAAATCACATAAAATCGCCATCCACTTGGCATAAACAATCAGAACTCCCCCTTTCAACAAACTATTTTCTCATTTAGATTTCAAAACACTTAAGTTTGTTTTAATCAAAATGATTTTTCCGGAAAATAAGTTTGTTTTATTTTACCACTTGTAGGTATATTAGTAACAGATTCGGGGATGTGGTTCATCATCTTGTCTCTCAATCACTTGTAGGAAAATACAAGTACAAATTAATGTCCTTGATTTACCATATGCAAGTATGCTCAACCAAAACTTCTAACCACTTGTACAACAAACACAAACAAACCTTTTACCGTTTGTATGATGACATTACCGAATAAATCTTCAAGAAAGATGCCGATTCATGCTCCACGCTTACCAACCTGGGAGCTCCGGCAAGTCACACTTAACCTGTAAAAATTTAAACTTTATAAGATTCATTCACAAACATCAATTTTCAAGAAAGATGCCGATTCCTGATCCACGATTACAAACTTGGGATCTCCGGCAAGTCAGGTTTTTCATTTAAACAGATTCACCCAAGCCTGACGATCCTTGGGTGATTTTGAATTCTTGTTCAACAATGGTGGAAAATTTGCATCATCCATTGTTAGACCAGAATTCTCATTTTTTACCTCAACAACTGGCTCTTCTGGTTTTACCATACCAGAATCATTGCCTGAATGTGGCTTGTCTGACTTTGATGAGCCAGATTGTTCGCCTACATGTGGCTCCTTTGTTTCCACAGAAACAGATTCATCGCCACCAACTTTCTTCTTCTTCTTTCCCTCTTTCGTCCTCATATTTGTATCTGATGAATCCGTTTTGCTAGATTTGTCATTCTTTGGCGAGCAAAACGATTTATCAGAACTTTTATCTGTTTTACCAGTTGTATCCGAGGACAAAATCTTCTCCAGATATTCTCTGGCCTTCTTCCTCTTCTTCCTCAGTCTGTCTTTTTATCCCTGAGAAAGTTTCACTTTCTTTTCTTGAACTTTAGGTTCTTGAACCTTCTGTTCTTTGGGCTTGACATTGACTGGTTTCTTCACCTGCTTTTGAGATTCAGCTCTCAATCTTCTCATTGATCTCATTGAGCAATCTCTAGCAATATGGCCAATGATGTTGCAGTTAAAGCATCTCCTTAACTCAAACTTCCAACTCTGGCTGTTAACAGCAATGTGTCCTTGATAGCCGCATCTGTAACACACTCTGTTATCGTACCAATCACCATTTTTAGTCCAGACATTTAGATCAAAGAACTGTTTGGCTTGGTGATAATCTTTCCTCCTCTTGTTTACTGAATTTGACCTTTGAGCTCTGTGGTCCGACCTGCACCACTCATTACCAACAATTTTTGAATTTTCATTTTTTACTTTTTGTAATTTTTGATTGCGATTGGATGATTGATCTGATGAACTTTTATTTTCTTTTTGAACATTTTTCAAAATTTTCTCTTTTTGTTTTTGTTCCACTTTCTTCTTCAAAGGTTTTTGCTTAGAGCATTCTCCATTTTCTGTTGATTGTGGAACAGTTTCTTGAAACTTTTCTTTTAACTTCAAAAATAAATTCTTTTTCTTCATTTTTTCATTTTCATCATCAGATTTCTCATCACAATCTTCAACTTTGACTTTGTCAAAGTTTGTGACATCGTCACTTATTGGAACTGAATTAACTGGTTTTGGGCAGGGAATAGCTGAAGTATTCACAAAAACCTTCAACTTTTCTTCCTATTCCTTGATTTTCTTTTGAGCACACTCTGCTTCCTTTTCAAGTCCTATTCCTTGATTAATTGCAATTTGTTTTTCAAGATTGTTTTTACCAAACAAATCTCTCTCATCTTCTAAAATTTTTATTTGACTTTGAAAATCTTTCTCAATTTTTACTTTTTCATTTTCCAAATTTTGTATTTGATTTTTCAAAACATTTTCTGATTTTTTAAGATTTTTGTTTTCTAATGACAAACTCTCAACCTCCTTCAAGAGTTTGTCATTTTCAGATGTCAACTTCTCACAATTTTTCAACAAAACAAGAATCTGTTTATCATCAGCTTTTGTCTCAACCTTTAAAGCTGAAATATTTTCAACCTGTTTCTTTTTCTCATGAACACTTTCATCCTTACTCTCTTCTTCTGATGAATGATCAAAGATAGGTGCGTCTCCTGCAACCTCTTTCTTTAACTCTGGTTCAGGATTCACAGATACAGGTTTTTCAGATTCTACTTTCTCAACCTTGACCGATGGAACTTGTTCAATCTGCTCAGCTCTGATCTCTTCTTTAACAATAACTGCTTTTTGATTCTTTCTTTTTGCATCTTGTTTTCCTTTCAATTTTTCAATTTTATCGGCATAAAATAACTTTCCACTACGTTGATCAGATGGAAGTTGTTGTTTAAGATATTCAAGTTCCCGGATTTCCTCTTCATAATTGTCACTCTCTTCATCAGACGAGTGATCAAAAACCGGAACTTTTTCCAAAAATTCTTTTGCTGAGATTGTTTCTTCTTCTTTCTTTATTGGAATATACTGATGAGATTCATAATTCATATACGCCAATAATTCGTCAAAATCCATATTTCGATGTCAAATGTTCACAAAATAGACTTTTCAAATGAACTGGGCTATCTTTCAAATGAATTGAACTTTTTCACGCGAACTGACCACACTGTTTGGACCTTCAAAACTTGGGCTACTCAAAATCAAACTACACTATACTTGGGCCGTTCGAAACAGTAAACAATTGATTGGGCCGGAAGAAATATGGGCTGACAATTTGATTAAAGTGTGTACATAATGAATTAATCAATTTCAATATAATCAGCTGATAACTTTGAGTTCACAAGTGCTGACAACAATTCTTGCAACAATTATCTCATTGGGCCGATCAATATATGCTTCTTGACAATTCCTTTAGTCAAAGCACATGAGCCGGTGATGTTCAAACTATTTGATCCTAATCTCAATTCACATGCACATAAATGGCCGACAACTCTATTGAATTCACATGCAATTCTTGAACCAAGCAATTTCGTGACACTAACACACTTGAAAACTTTCACATGCAAATCTGACAACAACTACAACCTCGTGCAAACTGACACAAGACACGAGATACTTTTCCCAACGTACTGACACCACGTTAGATGAACTTTCCACGATAGATGTCCTCGTTTTTTTTATAATTCTCGAGCCGATAAAAGAATCACATGCAACTTTGACTAACAAGTCCTGGCAAATCACATGAATCTTTTCAAACGGTTCACACAACTCAATGTACAATCAAACGGTTCACACTTTTCACAATGTGCCTCAGGAGTGAAACCTAATGTCACTAGAGCAAAACCTAAGTTGTTCACAAAAGCGAAACCATTAGTTGTCACAAGAGCGAAACCTAAGTGTCCGTATAAGCGAAACCAACTCGGAAGCTGATTTGGTCCATTTTTACTCCGAATTTCAGTCTCAAACGTTCAAGGGTTTGTCTATAGCCAATAACACACAATCTGTGAAATTTTGAACTGATTCTGACCGTAAAAAGTTTTAATTTTCGGAAAAGAATAGTGTAGAAACAGAATTATCGGCAGAATTATCGGCTGAATTGTGTAGAACTCTTCTTAACCTGCTCTGATACCAATTGTAGGATCGAATTCGGACCTAAACGAGTCGATTAGAAGAGCTATTACTGATTTGAACGGTGGAAACAGACAAATCAGGTTCAATTCAGCGAGAATTCACTTTAATATGTTGATTCTATTGATTTGAATGACGTTTACAATCGAGTCAACACTTCGGCAGCACTTCGTGGCTCACCGGAAGACAACACCTAGAACTATGTCAATGATTTCGCTTATGTGACTATATATAGGGCATGAGGTTTCGCTCCAAGAGACATTGACAAATGAGCGAAACCTCCATTTGACATATAAGCGAAACCACCATGGTACAAATAAGCGGAACCATCATGATGACATATGAGCGAAATCTCAATCTAAAGAAACACAAATCCTTTTGTCTTCTTGTGAGGTGATGCAATGATGACATCACTATTATGATGTCATCATCCAAGATGTTGACATCATCCTCTTTCAGATCCGCAACAAGACTGAGACACGACATAAGACGAAGACGACAGATGTGTGCACCAACACTTACTCTAAGAGTGTAGAGAGGGTAAAATACATTATATCGTGATATAGTATATAGCTCGTGTGTGAATCTAGTCTAAGTGCGAAATACGAGAGAGAATGCGAATCAAGGTTGCGCATAGCGACAACACCAAGTAGTAGGGACAGTTTCACACATGAAATTACGTCGAAAATTTGTTTCATTACAACATTATCCTACGCCTGTCTGATGTCGAAAACTTTTGCTGGGGCTGCAGTTGTTGTACTCAAGTTCGTGGTTTAGCGCGACAGTTGTGGGTGAAGTGACCGTAACAGTTGCAATTGTTGCAATAGTGACAGTTAGCTCCAACCTGGTGGTGAAAGGTACACGTGTAACACTGAGGGTGAATTCAAGTGTAGGCACGTTTTGGAAGTAGTGGAACTGATTGAAGAGGCTCTGGTTGAGGCAGTTCAGTGGTTGATGAGTCCGGGCTTGAAATCTTTCGTTTGCGGCTGGGTTTGTCGGTGTCTTGCGAAGAGGTATCGTCGTTGGAGGATTCGTCTGAGGACTCACTTGCAGAATCTTTGGCCGATTTGTCAGAAGATCCGTCGGCAGATTTGTTAGAAGAATCGTCAGCAGATTCGTCAGAAAAACTGTCAGCAGATTCGTCAGAAGAATCATCAGCAGATTCGGCAGGAGAATCGTTGACAGGATCGCCTGAAGAATTAATGGCGATTGCTTGATAAGCTTGCTTGACAGGATTCTTTGAGAAAAACCCTTCCATGAGTCGTTTGTTGTTGATTTCTGCGGCTAAGCGGTAGGTTTCTTCGATGGTAGCTGGTCTTGCAGCTTCGACAAAATCACCCACACACTCAGGCAAGCCACGAATGTACTTCGCGATGGCCTTTTCTGAAGTGTTGACTTGACCTGGGCAGATTATGCTAAGCTGTTTGAACCTTGCAGTGTAGCCAGCGTTGTCACTTTCGACTTGCTTGATTTTCCAGAATTCGTCTCCCAGCTTTTGAATTTCGTGAGGAGGACATTATTCCGTCTTCATGAGCTCTTTCAGCTCTTCCCAAGAGAGAGCGTAGGCTGCGGAGATGCCACGTTTGTTACGTTCGGCGGTCCACCAGTCGAGTGCTCGTGATTGAAACACTCCGATAGCGCAAGTAGTACGGAAACTATCGGGACACCCACTTTGACGAAGGGTAACTTCTATAGAATCGAACCACTGGAGTAGTTGAGTCACACCTCCTTCACCCGTGAATTCCATCGGGTCACAGGCTTTGAAGTGTTTGTAAAGAAAAGCAGATTGCGACGCTTCCGTCTTGGAGTCTTCCGAAGCTCGAGAGTTGCTGAGAGAGTGCACTCGAGCGGAAATTTGAGGAATGAGCTTGACCACTTCCTTAGTCACAAGTGATGCAATCCTCTTATCGGCGCTTCGTTTGGCTCTTCTCCTAGCTGTTCGTCTCGAGGTAGAGTCGTTGGAAGGCATCTAGACAGGAAGAGACTCGGAATGAGATCCGTTCATAATGATTTTTGAGTTTTGCGATGCTATCGAGCGCGTTTAAAACTTGATGCGATAGTATAATAGTAATGCGAATCACATAGGAGCCATATAGGAGACACGAAATTCCTAAGTTCTCACACAATGACTCGTTGTTTAAGCGTATATATATACTTATATAAATGTAGTTTGTAATCATACACATACAGGTCAGTTTAGAATAAGCGAGGACGCGTCGAGGTGAGAAAGCGAGAACGAAGGCGATAGATTATGCACTAGTTTTGTTGCGAACATTCGGGTTTCGTTTTAGATTGCGATGGCTGTGCGATTTGTGCATTTATAAAGCAGGGAGTGGAAATCGTTAAATCGAGAAATCGATAAAGCGTAAAGTTTCAAAATGTAAATAAGTTCCAACCACTTGTAAAATCGGCGGTTCGTATGATAGAGTGCCTTGGGTGTTTAGGCGTCGACTATCCAAGGTAACCCAACTATAATTAACAAGTTCGTGCATGCGCGTTGGCCTAGAAGACTCCATGCTTCCACTAGGATGCAGCTCATGGCATTCGTCTTCCTAGTCATCGCGTGGCTCGAGTTATTGTGATAGTCGAGCCCTTGGTGAGAGTTTTTTTTTTTTTTTTTGAAAACCAGTTTATAGAGAGTGGAACGGCTTATTAAGGTACGGGTTTCACCCCTGACTTAACAGCTTCATTCCTAATTGTAGTTATGCTCTTCGAATAAATTCGTGAGTTCCACTGGATTTCGAAATGGAGACCTTCGTCGAGATGTGGATGTCACTCCTAACTCGATGAAAGGTTCTCGTGCTAGAAAAATGCGCTGAGTGAGCGATCTCGTCGAGAGTTCTTGGTTTCCACACCTAATCTCGACTGGATTACTCGGTTTCGTTATGCGAGTATTTTCGAAACATGTGTATTGTGTCAGCCTTAGGAAAGGCTAAGTAGCATTCCGGCTTTAGGAAAGGCTCCTTCGTGTGAAGCTGTAGTGCGCGGTGTTTACACAAAGTTGTAGCTTTTAGCAATTTCGATCGAGAGTATCAAGTAGGCCCGATACAAACCCTACTGGTTCGTATGAGTCGGCCTGTTGGTACTTAGACTATAGACTAGGTCAATTTCTAAGACGTTGACCCGGACTAGGTCGAGTCTGGCCTAATTTCCTATAGTTATGGCTCTGATACCAATCTGTCACACCCCAACCGATGGCGGAATCATCGGGACGCGGCACTAGGCGAATCAGATTGCTCAGGAGAGTCCATAACAACTATTAACGACAATATTTAATGCGTTCATTATCCCATACTAATAAACAAATACAATCACATAAGTTATCACAGACGTTGTGTTCTCTCGAACAATACAAATCCGACAACCTAGATTTTAGTTGAGTTTCTAGACTTCCTAGCTTGATTTGATGTAGACTGCGTCTAAACCTGCAACATACGTTAAAATAAAGTCAATACAGAATGTATTGGCGAGTATACAGGTTTGATATGTAGTAGCATAATAGATTAAAAGTGCTGCGAATTTCCACATGCATAAACGTAATACACGACATATATACTCACAAAACTGATACTACCAACTAAGTCCTCGATGCTCGAATGTACGATGGCATAACTAGACCCCGCCGGGCGCAATAGTACTATACTAGTCATGGTGGGACGTCGCGAGTATAAGTCCTAGCACATATGTAACTAGCATCACGTATAAATATGCACGTAAGTCATTCGCAAGTGGTAAATAGTTTAAGCATTTGTCGTGATTCGATTTGATAGCAACGTATGTTACACCCAAAACTGCAAAAGCAAAAAGGGTTCAAGTATACTCACAATGCTTGTTCAGAAATTAAACACCACTTGATTGGTTGATTGAGAGCGCGTCTGAGTTAGCCTGATCGATGAACGGTGCGTTAAACGGTGACGAGCGAAACAGGTGACTAGTGGCCATCCGGTCGGATGGTCACTTGTTCGAAAAAGTCATTTGCTAGTGGCTATTCGGTCGGATGGCAATCCGGCCGGATGGCCACTCGTTTGAAGGAATCAATGGTTGGTGGCTATCCGGTCGGATGGCAATCCGGCCGGTTGGCCACTCGTTTGAAATGATAAGGGCTAGTGACTATCCGGTCGGATGGCAATCCGGCCGGATGGCCACTCGTTTGAGTTGATGAGTTGACTAGTGACTATCCGGTCGGATGGCAATCCGGTCGGATGGTCACTCGGTTGAGTTGAAAGTTCCAAATGCAATTCGGTCTAATGACAATCCGTTCCAACACCCTGATCGCCTTGAACTTGATGGTTTTGGAAAGTTTGGTAGCTTGACTGAGACGGTATGACGACGTTTTGAACAACAGAAACCCCATTAAGACTCAGGTGACCTGATCGGACGGGAATCACCCCAACCGTTCAGCTAACTGTTCGAGACGGATGCTTATGTTCAACCCGAAATCCAATGTCCCTTTTGAGAGAATTGAGATCTCTGAACCGACACTTCGCTAAGAATGTGCAGAAGGTCAAAACGAGTTCCGTTTCCACTAGTTTTTTAGTGCATTGAGTGTAAAAGAATTGGAAGAAAGTTAGAAATCCTTCCTTCAGTCTCTTTTACCTCGAAAATGTTTAGATCTGAGTGAAAAATTTGTTTAACCTTGTGGAAATCCTTAAGATATGTGTTGTTCATGGTGGAATGATGCCAAAACTTGAAGTTCATAGAACTCCATGATGACATCACCTTAGAACACCTCAAACCTTGGTGATTTCAAGTTTAAAAGTTAAGATTTAAAAGATAGAAAGGTGTAGAATCGAGAGTTGGTCATAGAAGTACAAGAATTAGGTTGAAAACTTACCGGAATCGCGAGAAATCGAGAGAAATAAGGCCTAGAGCATTCTGGTCGGTTGAGAACTGTCACTTCACTGTTCAAGTGGAGTGGCAAGCTATTTATAGGCAAAAGAGGAGGAGAAGAAAGGGTACTAAAGTGATCCGGGTCGGATGGCTGTTCGACCGAATGGTCATCCGGTCGGATGGTCATCCGGTCGGATGGTCAATCGATCCGATGGCTCGAGTGCGTTGATTTCCGACTTTTCGTTTCGTGCGTTGAGCGTTGCGATAGTTTGGTAATACATTTTCATATATTTATATATATCTATATATTTATTATGATTAATCACAAAGGTCGTATATACGTAGTCACATACCCAAGTGTTCGTTTCGAGTGTGCATTGCGTTATGACGCATCACGGCCATCTCAGAGGGTAGAATAGGTCCTCTCTCAATGTCATCGTGAGTGTTGTATGCGCGATGCGATGTATTATAGCCATATAGTATGCGAAATATGCGAATATACTGTGAAGTAGCGATATATGCGATATAGGTTCATTATGATCTGAATCTCTGGTGCTAGGCGTAACGAGTGTAGCGAGTGGTAACAACGCACGATCGTGCGGGTTTTTACATTTTAGTTAATTTTATTTTCTTAGTTTAAAACATTTTTTCTAAACTTTTGATTTGATTAGACGTTGAGGATAAACCGGTACTAAAAGCTCTTGTGTCCTTGGACGACCTCGGTATCTTGCCAACACTATACTACGCTCACGATGGGTGCACTTGCCCATATGTGTGTTTAGTGTTAGTAAATATCGTGTTTTATAAATTTAAAACTTGGCTAAAAAAAGTGTAAAAAGGCTTAAAATATACTTAAACTTATATATACACTTCACACGCATCATGATGTATGCCTCCAACCTCTTCAAGGAAGAAGCCTTAGAATGGTGGACTACAATTCTTCAGGCAAAAGGATGTGACATGGCTTATGCCATAAAGTGGGAAAAATTCAAGGAAATGGTAGAAAGGAAATTTTGTCCCCCTTATGAAAAGGAACGAATGGCTAACAAGTTCCTAAATCATAAAATGATAGATGTGAATTGTCGTGAGTATACGACGACGTTCTTCGAATATGCAAGAATGGTACCAACTCTGGCTTCGCCAGAACCCGTACTAATTTCTCGTTATATTTGGGGATTAGTTAGCGAAATCCGAGACATGGTCAAGGCCGCTAGACCACAGACTATTGAAGAAACAGTTGAACTAGCTACCATCCTGACAGGCGGACTAATCCGCACAAGAGAATAAAACAAGAAGAAAGAGTTAGCCCAGAAAATTTCCCAAAAATTCAAGAAGAAAGGAATTGAACCGTCACTGGAACAACCTACCTGCAGAAGCTGTAACAAAAAGCATTCAGGAAAATGTCGTTTTAGGAAAACACCCTATTGTAACTTCTGCAAGATGACCGGGCGTATAGAGGAAGAATGTAGAAGGAAAACTAATATCTGTTACAACTGCGGAGAAACATGACACATCAAAGCATATTGCCCGAAACTGACTAAAGCACCCGACAACCAGGCAAAAACAACAGACGGAGCTAAGAAGAACGCGCGAGCATTTGTACTTACTACGCAAGAAGCAGAAATGATTCCAGACGTAATCACTGATATGTAACATCTAACTTAAGTTATTATTTAACCCTAGCATAAATAAAAGTTTTTAAATAAATGCATCCTGTCAAGTACTTCATCTATTCAGAACCATAATACACTTGTCTGGTCTTCATCTTCATTGAATCCTGTTTTTGGTTACGACACCTTGTGGTGGCGTTTTCTTAAATTTGAAACTTGAGCTAATCTCATTTTGACACCTGATGTACGAATTTATTTATTTAATTTCTGTTGATTTATTATCTTAAAACAGTCTTAATACAATTATGTGTTAAGATAAGAGTACACAACTTCGTATTATATTCCGGTGTACCTCTAAAGTTTATTTCATCATTGATCGAAAATTCTATGATATTCATTTGGTCTTTCATTATCAATTGGAAATCCTATAATATTTATTTTAAATGAATATCCTACGAACACGGTGAAATTGTTCGGTCACCGTAATTATTGAGCTATTTCTATCATTTCGACACCTTGCGGCGTCGATATAAACTTGTAACTTGAGCAAATCATAATCATACGAATCATTCAAAACCACGTATGTCTTTCTTTTGATTCATTATTCAAAAGTAGTCTTGATACAATTATGTATTAAGACAATGATACACTAAACTCTATTGTATTTCGGTGTATCCTTGCAATTTAATAAATGTCAACACATTGATTTTTCTCATGTCATGGTTCGATAGTTGACAAATCATTTCCATGCTTCTATTTCATTTGAGCTTGTTGATTCTGAGTCTTCCTCAGTTAACAATCAAAGTAGGTTTTCTTTTGACAGTGAATTCTATTGTTTCTAAAAGTCATTCACAACTTGTAAACAGTCAATTTAGACATCTATTGATCATATATCTGTTTTGGCTTGAACCTAGTCACCTTGGAAATTATATCATTTCATCTCGTTCATTTGTCATTGATTTTTTTCAAATAATTCAGTTGAACCATTGAGTCCTATTTATTGTACAAATCATATCCACAAAATTTGATGTTTTGATTCTGTGTCATTTACCTTAATATTGTTTTTTTTATTGACTAAGACGTGACATAACTCTAAAAGAGATATCGTAGCCCAAATCTCGAGGACGAGATTTAAAACAAGGTGGGGAGGATGTAACATTCCCATTTTTATCATATAAGAATTATAGGTTTGTTTAAATTTATTAACCATTAGTAACTGGTTTTATTTTTAATATAATTATTCGACCCAAATAGTTTTAAAAACTATTTTATATATAGTTGGTTGGAATGTTATACTAATTAATTGGCCTGTATATGGGCGACCTTTCTATTAAACTAAAAGTATATAAAAACTTATATAATTAGACAGGTAGATTACGGGTAAGTTGACTGTTAGAAATATGAAGTACCTAGACGGGCCTAGAGACCGTTTAATAATTAAATTATAAAAATACATTATATTTGAACCTACTCCGTTTTTAATAAAACTTGGTTCAAAATGTAGATATCAATATTCTCGTTCTAATGACATATTCATTATTTTCTAGAACGTCATATTTTAGAAGTTATAAACGCCAAATAAGTGAAGCAGTTGAATTAATTATAATATATAAATAATAAAATAATAATAAAAATTAAAATATTTGAAAAACATTGAAAGTGGACGTTTGTCCTACAAAAGAAAAAAAATAGAATTTTGAAATTTAAAAGTTGTGTACGTGTGTGGGCAGGTGTAAGAAAATGCATGTTGTACTTATCCTTTGAGAAGAAGGAATCAAACTATAACTGCCAAACTCCACTATATATATATGCTAAGGGGGTGAACTTTTCTTTTGTTCGTTCCCCTCTTTTTCGCCATTTATCTTTCTCACATGTATTCAAATTTTTATTTAGTATTTCACACTATAATACTTTAAAAGCCCTGCCCCGTTTTAAGTGTTTTAACCCCTGATCACTGATACCCTTTCCGATTGATCTGGAACCCCATAACGCATGTCAAGGCTCTGCCCGACTAAGTTCGTTGGGGTTTTGTCTCGTGATGTAGGGATAAAGTTGAACTGGGTTACTATATTTAACGCGAGTGCATTATATATTTTATTAAATAGCTCAGGAGTTATACCCAAGATTCTACCAGGAGGCTTTTAGTTGAACCCTAAAGTTACAAAGTGAGTCCATTCTCTTTTCTCACAGTTTTATCACCTTTTTGTGATACAATTATATTTAAAAATGCTTTCCAAAATCCTAAATGTTTACCAGTTATACTTACAATGATTAAATTTTTATATTCTGTAATAACTGCCGGTATGGAAGGTTTTATACATTACTTGACCCTCGTTACTATTGGCCAAAAAGTTAGCCAATAGTAACATGACCACAATTACAGGGAGAATTGTGCCCCAGTAGCCATAACCTATAATTAATATTATTTTTACAATAAATCATTAATAAATTTAATGTATGATTGAGATAAATCTAAATGGTGTGTATATAAAATAGAGCTTTATTAATCATTATTACAATATATATTAAAGAAAATATATTTAATAAACCTAAATTACTATTTACATTATAAAATAATGTTTAGTCCATAAATGTATACCATAATAAAATAGTCAAAAATAATATATTCCACTATACTAAGATTATATTTTTAGTCTTAGTCACGTTAATATATTAAATAATAATATTACAATTATTTAAATAATATATTATATTTGATAAGTTATAGCTATTGGTTTGACAGAAAATGATATATTTCATTTTCTGGGCTAAGTGGTTTTGTGTCATAGAAAATATAATTGACAAAGTAATGTCACGAGACACTACTAAGTCCAGAGTCACTAGTTGAGAGAATGATCAACAGTGATATGACCAGAAATATGACCAGAGTCACTAGTTGAGAGAATGATCAACAATGACATGACCAAAGGCACTAGTTGAGAGAATGATCAACAGTGTTATGACCAGAGTCACTAGTTGAAAAAATGATCAACAGTGATATGACCAGAGTCACTAGTTGAAAGAATGATCAACAATGATTTGACCATCGTCACAGGAATCGCCTGTGACAGATACTTTGAATAATAGTAAAATATGATTACTTGATAAATTCACTATTGGACGAAAGTGAGCCAATGAGTGATATGACCACTGTTACATCGGAACTGTCACCATGTGACAAATACTGATTGAGTTTTGGCTAAATATAAACAAATATAAAAACCCTTAATGTTGTAAAGTATAACAATATATTTTTATAAAAATGGAATGAACTCGCCAGTATTTATTACTGATAAAATGTTTTCAAAACGTGTTTCAGGTAATTTGTTGTAAAGATAATAGAAGCCAGCTATGGAGCACTGAAGGCTTAAATAAAGTGGCTATAAATACCTGAATAAAAGAAGAAATTTATGTTTTATTTATTTGGGTTTATCCCTATAAAAACAATTGAATTAAATATGGTTTTAAACCCATTTATTTAATATTAAAAGTTGGTGTTTTACAAACTCTGAAATCATTTCCTAACTACGATCCTGATGAAAATTTTTCCGATGCGTAATTAATAAACACCGGTACCACTTGATTGGCTCGCGGCTCTCGCTCCCTGGGTGGGGTCGGGGGCTGTGACAACCAAGCTGTTATTTCTCGCTCTAGTTCCTAAGCCGAATATCGCGGGGCGGCTAATGTGGTAGCCGAGATTTATTGGATTCGCAATCTGCTACTGGAACTTCATAAACCCTTGACCACTGCTAGTCTAGTCTACTGTGACAACATCCGTGTCGTCAACTTGTCAGGAAATCCAGTTCAGCATCAGCGCACGAAGCAGATTGAGTTGAACATTCACTTTGTTCATGATCTTGTGCACCGAGGGGCGATACGAGTTCTCCATATTCCAGCTTGTTTTCAAGTGGTCGACATCTTCACTAAAGGTTTACCGAAGGTTCTGTGATGTGTACCACACACCCACATCCTAAACCCACGTCCGAGAAGACCCACGTACAAGACTCATGTGCATGCATAGTTCTATTTTATTTATTTCCCTTTTTGAAAGTGTTGGTTTAGTGGGTTAATCCCATTAGGTCCATGTTCTCTTTTAATTCAGTTTGTATTTTGTAAGCCTATAAAAAGGCATGTGTGTTTTACGTTTTGGTATGAATGAAAAATATTGATCTAAGTTTCTCTATAATTTCTATCTGGTTTCCGTCTTGTTTCTTTGGCCAATCGATTATCGGTTGGAACCACATCAGTGGTATCAGAGCCGTCGTGATCTCCCCCCGACCATGGTTGCTCACACTCTATCCGAAACCGAGTTCTACCAATGGATGAACGAATCCCTTGCGAAGCTCGAGTCTCAGTTGCAAACCCTTCTCAACGAGTTCCGATCGATTCGAACCGCATGGGAAGCCCCCCTAACCCATATTCCATCACCGCCCGCCTCCACTCCCGAACCTCCTGTTCCGTCTCCCGTCACCCGCATCTGCACCAAACCACTGAATCTGTCACCCTCACCACCACCAACCGTTGTCATCAAATATCCTCCATCAACCGTTGTGACACCGCCGGCGCCACCACAATCTGCCACACGACCACCACGTCCCTCTTTTGGTGCAACACCATTACCTGCCAAAATGGTCACCTTACTAACCGACCCATACCCTAAACTGTCAACCCCGATCAATACCAAATCATCTACACACAACACCGACTCCTTAACCCATGTTGCACCACCGCTAACACGGACGCCATCACTCGACCCACCACCATCCCCAGTGCCTCCACGAAGAGCCACAATCAAGGCCACTACTCCGGTCACATTGGCAACCATGTTCAAGAAGGCTATGACAAAAAAGAAAATGACACCGTCCGTAGGTGCAACCGGGATGCGCGAGTGGCGGCCACCATGGCACTCCGTTCCGACATCTCTGAATGTCGTTGGACGCATCGAATGGCGACCACCGTGGGGAAACCATCCCGTCCTTGAGGACAAGGATTGTTCGAGTGGCGTGGAATGATGTGTACCACACACCCACATCCTAAACCCACGTCCGAGAAGACCCACGTACAAGACTCCTGTGCATGCATAGTTCTATTTTATTTATTTCCCTTTTTGAAAGTGTTGGTTTAGTGGGTTAATCCCATTAGGTCCATGTTCTCTTTTTATTCGGTTTGTATTTTGTAAGCCTATAAAAAGGCATGTGTGTTTTGTGTTTTGGTATGAATGAAAAATATTGATCTAAGTTTCTCTATAATTTCTATCTGGTTTCCGTCTTGTTTCTTTGGCCAATCGATTATCGGTTGGAACCACATCATTCTGTTGGACGACTTCAGATCCAGTCTAAGCATTCGGCATCCTCTCGCTTCGACTGCGGGGGTATAATAGATAATAGTAATAGATAATAGGATATATGTAATATGAAATGTATCTCTCCCCTAAAATAATTGTAATTATATATATTGAATGATGCTACTGAAAAGGGGGCAACGATTATCATTCTTTCAAAAAGGACAATGACCCATTCTAACCTGTTCTCTTTCTTTTTAATGCCCCAACTTGGTGAAAAACTCATTTTTTCACTCTTTTTCCAACAATATATATACATATATGTATTGTAAGGGTAATGTTCACAAGCATATATAAATATATTGAATGTTCAGTAACCTTTGATCTACAATCTGCAAAACAACAAATTCACCAACATCCAATTCTAGTTCTGTTACAGAGAACTGAACATTGATTGTGTCGAGGTTCGCTATGAGTGAGTCTTATCCCATATACATGGGTATAATCTAAAAAAAAATATATCAGTCTTATGAAAACAAGTAAAAAAAATGCAGCAAACAACACTAATTAGAGTGCAATACTCATTACTATTATAACTACTGATTCTTGAAAATCAGATGATCCAACATTCATGGCTGAAGCCAGCTACAAGATCACCTAGCTAATGTCAACTGCTAAAAACTTGAATGGAACAATACGACATGTGTTTTTAAGGAACCGTTAGTCGGCCTTTGTGTCCCAATGACTTCCAAGACGATTCAAGCCTCAACAAATGCAACTTCTCCACAAAAGGTTCCAAGATTTCCGCCTCTTCTTCAGGTGCAAAAGCCATGCAAATGCTTAGTTCTTGAACGGCCTCTCCATATTCCCTGCGATGAACAAAAAGACGATAAAAACCACGTGTGTTTGGGGGGGGGGGGGGGGGGGGGGTAATAAAGAACACGATGTGAAACCGTCATACCTCATGAAATATAACATCATGCCATGATCTCTCCTTAACGCCCAGTTATGAGGCTGCAATATCAGAAGTTTCTCGGACGCCATGATAGCCAGCCTAGTGCATAACAACAGATGCAACATGCCAAACACAAGAAACCAACTGACTTAGCGTTCAAGTTAAGTTTTTATCATGTACGATAAGAGACTAATATACATGACCATATAAAGATTCCAAATATGACTAGTGAGTTGTAAATATTATATCAGTAAAATATGGTAGTTTTCGAAACATGACAATATATGTCCATTCATGGACTGATTCCGCACATTTAAAATGAGTTCAAGAATGGACACTTTGCAAGTTTTCAGCGGATCGTGTATTAAAAATTTTATCTTTTTTTTTTCTTTTTAAATATTAGAAAGTGGGGATTATTGGGCATTGGTCACAGTTTAACAAAAATCTCCTGTCAATTCTCATGTCAATCTTGAAACCTGTAGGAAAAAGAAAGAGGCGTCTAAATAATTAGTAAAGCGGTAGCGCGATACCTAGGGATATTGTTAATTTCATATGTTTTATGTTTACCTTAGATCTTGAGGCCGCAACAACCGTACGCTTGAACCATCAGTCTTATCGTCATGAACAGGCCTAAGTGGAGACGTCAACATTAACCCACGATTCATTCTTGAAGCACGTTTCCAGTGAAGCCTCTGATCAAAAAAAGTATCAAGAAAGTCAAAAGTCAAAAAGTCAAAGCTTTTTTATGCTGATTAAGGGTAATTATGCTGAATTTCTTACAATCAAATTAGCAAGATAAATCCCAATAATATCCCGGTTTGAAGCAATGTCGAGTCCCAGAAGTGAACTGCTGTTTAAATCCGATGCTTTTGACTTTGGGTCCTCGACACACCGCCCGTTGACTATCCCGAATAAGCTGTGCCCTGAATTTACCTTAAAAAGCTCCTGTTATAGAAAATAATCATCTTTAAACCGATCATTTGAGCCTCAAATATATGATAATCTAAGCAAAATCTATTTATCCATTCATTCTAAAAATTTGTAAAACCATCTTACCTCAGGATTTCCTGTTTCGGGCCAGATCAAAAAGTCTTCCCCGACACAGGATCCAACAATAGTCAAACTAAGTCTTCGACAAACCTCAATGTAAATAATGCTAAGCAAAATTGCTGTCAAAAACATAACTGTCAGGTAAACGTCTTGAATACTTTACGAAAGTACAAAACTTGCCGAAAAAGGAAAAGACGATTTACCACTGCCACATTTGGAAGTTAAAACAGAATGCAAATAGGAACATTTGGAATCCACAATGTTTGACCTTTTGAAACCCATTGAGTCAAACAGAACTTTGTTGACTGCCTCTAAAACTTCAGTCAAATGGCAACCGATGTCTCTTGACATCAGTTCAACCTCAACTTCTTTTGCAATGGCATCGAGTTCCGACAACCAATCTTCAATTTTCTTTCCCGCCAAAAGCGTAGACTCTCTTTCATTTAAATCTTGGTTGTCGGATGACGACTTGCTACCCTCGCGCTCGTTTTGGAATGAATACGCATCCATCTCACGGTTATAAGCAATAAACGCTTCATCTTCAGCAGAAATATACAAAAGAGTCTGCAGAAAACATTCCAATTTTGACAAAACGAAATAAATTAGAGATGGGAAATGGGCGTTGAGTAACGGGTCAAAACGGGTGACTGATGGTTTTTGTGTCTAAATTGTATTCAAGAAGCTAAAACAACTTGTGTTGAAGATGATGATAAGAAATATATAATAATACATGTAATCTGATTTATTGGATAAAACAAGTTAGAAATTGAATGCATTAAAAATACACTTCGGGCCACTTTTGACCCGTTTGACATGCTTCGTTTATTAATTGATAATTTTCATTTAAACAAAATAATGAAATATAACCCAATTTGATCCAGGATATGCAGTGGGCAACAAGTAGAAAATACTTTCATAATCAAACATTGAATTTCATCTTATAAAATGAACAGTTGACTTTTTAAACCATTATACTTCACTAACACTAAGTATGAAACTTGGAAAGTCAACTTGACTCCAAAAAGGGCATGAAAGGTTAGATTACAGATCATTCTTATGTCTAATAAAGAAGATAACAAATGGCTTTAATTTCTATACAAGATGATAAGTTATAAAAATACAAAAATGGTACCTTTAGTTAGGCAAAGATACCATAACAATAGAAACCCTGAAAGGAACTACAAACATTTAACATAGGACAAATAGAAAACTACTATTCATCGACAACAATTACGTCACTAATCACTAAAAAGTTCGGCACTTTAGGTAATAATTAGTTAGAGGCAGTGTTCATGTACCAGAAAAGATAGTAAATTTTAAATGATTGAGCTAATTTAACATACTAATTATCAAAAGTTGAATAATTTAACATACAAATTCAAAATTAACATTAACCTCATCATAATCGAGCCGAAAAGACGCAGATGTATCGACACAATTGTGCAAATGGTCAAGAATTTTTATCCTAATTGAATGATGGTGTCTTCAACTACTTACAATATAGGAACAAAATCATGGGACCACTAAAAGATAATATTATTCATGGTAATATGCCTTTTCTTCTAGCCAATTATTTGAGATAAAGTAAAGTTCTTTACGGAAAGTTACCTTAGCAAGGGATATATCTTTGTCTTTAGACTGGAAAGATATTTCTTGTGTAAAATTTGCTCTGGCTGCAGTTAAAGCCTACATTTTTCAAATGTCAGATTCCAATGATAAAATCACGTATTTATTTAATGAATTCACAGAAAAAAACAAGAACATTAAAGATTGGTTGAATCCAATTGCAGAAATTCATAAAAGGGTATACAAATGAGACAAAAAAAAGACATGAATTCAGGTTTCAGACCTCCTGGTAGAATTTGGGAGATGAAAAACCGCCGGTTTTGACCGGAGCAGCTGCTGCCATGGGTGATAAGCTTAACCTGCTCCTCTTCTTGTGCTTGATCATGGCGGTAGAAGTGGTGAAATCTGTCAAGTTCTTGAACTTTTCATCGACATTCCGGTTAACTCGAGACCTGATAATGACAATTTATCCCAATATTAACTAATAAGTACCAAAACCCTCATCTGAATTTGCAAGATTAACCAAAAAGATTGATACCCATTTGCTAAAATCTTGAAATAATAACCACTCAATGAAAAGATATATTCAATATAAGTACCAAAAGTCCAAAACCTCATCTGAATTTGCATAATTAACCAAAAAGAATGATACCCATTTGCTAAAATCTTGAAATAATAACATAACACCTAAATGATAAAGAAATTCAGCATAAGTACCAAAACACTCATCTGAATATTTATAACTTTAACCAAAAGATTGACACCCATTTGCTAAAATCTTGAAATAATAACACCCAATTAAAGGACATTTAATACAAGTACCAAAACCCTCATCATAATTTTCATAATTAACCATAAAAAATGACACCCATTTGCCAAAATCTTGAAATAACAACACCCAACGAAAATAAATTCAACATAAATACCAAAACCCTCATCATAATTTTCATAATTAACAAAAAGAAAGATACCCATTTGCTAAAATCTTGAAATAATAACACCCAATGTAAAAAACTACAAAAAAACATACCTTAAAACAGGCCAATGAAACTTAGTACATGCCATCTGTTGGTGACAAAAACCCCCAGAAAATGATGCAAGCATCATAATTTCTTCAACAAGTATTAAAAAGTTTAAAACTTGACAACAAAAAGATGATAAAGATGATCACTTTCAATTGTAATTTTCACCAGCAAAATGGGTCTTGATGGGGTTAGAAGAAGGGTTAGATGAAGAAGATGATGATGCAGACATCAAATCAGAAAAAGCAACAAAAGACATCAAAGAAGTATGATTGTAAAAATTGTAGTGAGAAATGAGAGTGTTTCTTTCAAGATCCATGGATGGTGTTGAGTTGTTCACAGTTTCTTTATCTTTCTCACTCTATATAGATATACATATAGAGAGAGAAAGGATCAAAACGGTGTGGTTTTGAGTTTTCAGAGCGGTAGGATGATGAAAAGATGGTTTCTTTCTTTCTTTGGGTTTCATGGTGATAAGTTCATAGCAATTTATAGGGTGGTGGTTGAGTGGATAGCAGAAATTAGTCCAAAAAGAAAAGATAAAAATAGTAAAGAAAGATTGGAAAGGGGGGAATGGGTATGGGAATCATTAATCATTATCATCTACTTTTTTTTTCTATAAACATGGTATAGCCCAATTGGTCAAGTGAGTTTTCCGTAAGGTTTCTTCTTTGAGAAAGTTTCAGGTTCGACGTTACATATTGGGATTTCAATATGGAGTTGGGCTTGAGCAGAGTTTAAGAGCTTGTCTCGCCCTGTAGGGTGGTGGATCTTTTGGCCCCCTACAATTTCGTTCGAAAAAAAATCTACTTTTTTTTCTATCAAAATAAATATTGTTATAAATATATTATAATATTATGGTTATCAACTCTTAAAATAGACTGGCTTCTTCTCCAAGTTTTCTTCTTCTATATACTACATTGTATCTCTTGTATTATACACACCTATCAATGAAATATCAATCTCCTTTCTTTCTACATCTCTTCTATATTATTTTGCTTTTAGGCTAGTTTCACAACACGTTATCAGCACGAGTTGCTTTTGATTTTAAAGTGGAATAGGATTGATGGGAATTATCAACTTTAATTCTCTAAACATGCAATCAACGTCAACGGCAGTAAAGGTACAATTTTATTATTTATAATTAAAAATTAATGTTTCATTTTTTTACCATATATGTGTGTTTGGTGGAAACATGGGATGATATCAATGAAGATGAAAATTAAGTGATCAGTCAATAATTAACTATAGTTTTCACAACTATTTTTTTTTTTTGAGCGGCTAAAACTTTCACAATTTTTTTTTTTTACATTTTTTTTTTTCACCATGTTTTGAACATGCTTCTTTCCCCAAACACCTTTGGTGTTATCACTGGGCTATAGCTCAAGTGTCATAAAGTTTTATTTACATCATGATTTTGAGTGGAAAAATATTTTGTACTTTTATAGTTATTTTTAAGTTAATCATATACTCTAATAATTCCAATTACAAAATCTAGCGTATTTTTAGTTATTTCATATAAACTTCGTAATATATTATATGTTAAAATATTATCAACGGTGCTGGGCCATCTTGTGTTTGGTCCAGTTTGCTTATATTAGAGCCTTATGGTATATTTCTAAATCTAAAAGTTTTTTTAGTTTAAATATTATATATAAGCAATTTTTTAAAGTATTTATGCCTTAGTCGGCTATGATTTAACAAGTCGAATGTCGTAAAAAAAATCTGTCATTGATGTGAAACGATTTTACAAAAATAATGGAAAAATTGAATTGTTCAATGAAAAACTTTGATTTGGGTCTTTAGGATTCCAATGTTTATACTGTAATTGAGAAACTAGAAACAAATGGGCAAAAGAGTTTTGGAATCCATATGGATTAGACTCAGTCAGGTCATATTATCATATATAACATGCACTTGTTGCATATATGCATTTAGCTTTACATAGATTTGTTAACAGAATGATGTTAGGTATACGTTAAGAATAACGTTTTCTTAAAATTTTTAATATTTAATATTTCTTTCAAAATATTACTAAATTGGTATAACGTTAATTCTTTGTGATCTTAGTAGCATATTTTCTTTGGAAATTATAACTTTTATAAATCTAGATACGACGATTCAAAAGTTAAGAAAATAATACCTACCAAAATATATCAACGATTCATGGCTTCTTTTGTTTTTATTGTTTTTGGTAACAAAATCTCAAAATCAATTTAAATTTGAATTAGAGAAAAGGTAGGCTACGATTTCCTTTATAAAAGTATATTGTGGTTTATTGTTGGTGGGCTGATGGCTTTATTTATTTGGATCTCGTCCAGTTATAAGGGTTCAGTTATCATACACTTGTTAATATTTTAATTTCATTGAAAAATAATATGAGAACGTATACGTGATATATTTGTATGTCAAAATATATGGGCGAATTAACATAACAGTGAGATATACTTGTAAATGGTTATATATTTTAAAAGTCAGCTACTTGTTGTTGATAAAAAAAATGTTGTCTAAGCTTTTTAGCAAGATTATCAATATTGCAATTTTATTAATGCCATTAAAATAATGAATATAACTTGTAAAATGATAGAAATTTTAATGTTATTCTGTAAATATTTGTATCGACAAGTGGAGATGCATTTGTATAGATATGATATATATGTGCATGTATGTATGTGTATTTGTTTATAATTAATGAAAGAAAAGCATTTTATATCATAATGTTTTTAGCATAATTTGTTTTATATGATGACATGCTATAACGTTATGTACTTCATAGTTAAACTTTGTGTACATTATTAGTATTTCATTTATATATGTCTTTTATATGCAATCATTTGTTTATATAAATGATTTAGAATAACTAAAGCCAAGTTGTGGTTTATTATCACTATCATGATAAAGTATAATATGCTTAGATATGATATCTAAAGTATTACTCTGTAAATCTCATTATCAGTTTGAAAAAAGGATAAATCTTATACGACTCGATCATATAGTTATTTATCATTTTATATGATGTGAAGCGAAAGATTTTTCTAAGGAAAAACTAGATAAAAATTTTCCGTTTGTGAGATATGCTCCTAAAGTAACAATATGTCAAAAAAAAAAAAAAAAAGAGTATGAAAGGTTTGAAGTAATTTCATACCCGTGTGACTGAGTAAATAATGAAAATCAATGAAAGTTTCAGATTCTATCTCATTCCCTGAAGTGAATGTGACTTTATATTGAATGATATGAAGGTAACGATCATAGAGAGAATATTATGATGATGAGATCAACCATGAGAATTGTAATGATGTGAATAATGAGATTGACCATTAGAAATGGCAAATTCAGGGAGTGGTTATATGAGAACCAAATATGAAAAGGATAAAACTTATAAAAGATGATAGTTTGCAATGATAATACGTTATTCTCTAGCATAATGCAACTAATACACATACGATTATAAACCAGAAGTTTATGTATGATGATTTTTTAATGAATTGGCATGACCGGTTAGACCACACCGTGTCAATGATGATGTGAAACGTATTGAAGAACTAGAAGATTCTTCAAGTTGGTAATTAGCATGCAATATTTGCTCTCAAGGGAAATTCATTATTTTCCAACCAAATTAGGGTGAGAATCCCTATATATTCTGGAAGTGATTAAAGGATATGCATATCCCAACGTGATACCATTTAGTGTTATAAATCGATGCATCGTCTAAATGGTTATGAAATCCACAACCTGAAGTTTGTGTGATTGTGGCTTAGCTAATGTGCTAGCAAGCATATTAATCCAGATTGGTATATTTATTTTGGTAATAACGATGAATTCAATTCCCAAGTTATTAATGATCATTGGAAGAAAATATTGAACTACATATAGCTTATGTTTATACAAGAATTACTATTGATTACAAAGCCAATGATCATGAGAGGAGCAAAAGTTCAGTTAGGTACATGTAATTTTATATATAGTACCATTAATTCACATCAAGCCGATAAGTTATAGTTCTCCTCATATATTTGGTTTTTGGTCAGTAACCAAATATGTCTCATCAAAGATTTTGGTTGTGCGACATATATTGAAACTCATCCACCACACCGAACAAAGATGGGACTTCTAAAAAAGTTTGAGAATATGTTGGGTATAAATAATCGTCTATGATTGAATACTTAAAGCCATTAGTGAGAAATTTGTTTATGGCTCATTGGTTTTTCCCTTTAGTGAATGAATATTCCCAACATTAGGGGGAGATAACAAGCAAGTTGGAAAGTGAAAAGTGAAATGAATTATCATGTCATGTTGATCCTCAGACTATAAACTATGAACTAGAAGTTTAAAGTATAATTCATTTACCAATATTAAAGAATAAATTACCAGATGAGTTCACTGACCTAAATAGAGTGACTAAGTAAGTCACATAATCAACTGCTTATGCTCCATTTATGTTTGTGTCCCAGGAGGACAACCACATATTTTCTAATGAGTCTATTGCATGCCTGAAGCGTGGTAGACTAGTCGATTCCAGTAATACAATTCCTCGAAAGTTGGAGCAACTAATTAAGATGGTCAAGTCGAGGTGATATTAAAAAGGTATCCTGAAGAGACAGTAGACGTGATGGTTCAAGAAGAACCTCAGGTACCTGGAAATAAAGAGATCTCGATAAGTTGTATCATGTCTAAGATATGTACGGAATCGAAATAAAAATCGACGTCGTTATACTTTTGTATATAATGTAGCGCTTAAAATGATTAAACAATGAGGATCAAGATTGAGATCTGCCTATGAACGTAAACATATAAATGATTGGCCAAAATGAAAAGATGCAAATAAGGCAGAGTTGAATTCTTTGTTGAAATGGAAAGTTTTTGGATCACTAGTCCATACAACTGAAGTTGTAAGGTGCGTTGGATACAAATGGGTCTTTTATGCAAGTTATGAATTGAAAATAACATGAAGTTATTTTAAGAAAAAAATGGTGGCACAAGATTTTTGCAAATAATTGATTAATGAGGAGACTCATTCTCTAGTGGTGGATACAATGACTTTCCAATATCTTATTAGTCTGGTAAAATAAAGAGAGAATTGATATGCGTCTTATGAATGTTATGTATCACTTGATACTAAAAGTTTACATAAAAGTCCTGAAGGATTAAATTATTTAAGTCATGTAAAGTAAGTTTTCGAGAACAATGTGATCATTGTATACATATTCGGATTTTAATAGGTTATGATTTTTTACATGTTGGATATAATTGGAACTCCTGATGAGTTTCTAAAGCAATTGAGTGTCTTAAAAAGCTAATTGAAACATCTTAACGATGTAATACTTGTGCACCAAGAAACATACATAGAAAATGTGTACCCGATGATTGTGATATCTCAATAAATAGTGTACACGCATGGTACAATATGGATTTTGGAGATAAAAGCAAGTGTTTATGACATTTGTGCATATGATACAAATCTATATGTGTTATATGGGTAAGTTTATGTAACACAACTCATGAAGAGTGAATGTACATGCATATTTGGATAAGATGGAAAGAATTCCCTCATGGATTGATAATGCTAGAAGCATTGATATAAAAACCTTAAGGACATACTATATGAAGTTGACAAAATATATATGGACTAAAATAGTCGGGTCGAGTTTTGTATAACTCGAGATATTCACATAAAGAGGGATTAAGTTTGATTAAATTAGCCATGTTTTATCAATATTCTGCTTTTAAAAGCTCACTATAATCGCAGTTTACAGTGATGATATGTAGGCATCATCGAGAGAAACTGTCGAGCTTTTAGATGGAGAATTTTTGAATGACCTTTGCATAGTCTAATTATTACTCGAACTGCAGTTCGAGTATATATGTAATTATATTTTATCAATCCCTCAAGTACATCTAGAAGATGATGTTGAGATTTTTAATATGGGCATAGTTGAACCTTAAAGGATGTTAAAGGTTTTTAAGTCACTTGTTATAAGAAATGCTTATTATCATCTCCTACCAAAGTAGAGATTCTCATTCTAGAAGTACCATCATGAAATGCATATGTGCATTAATATGTTTTGCTAGCTATGTATGGTTATAATATCTTTCACTTGAGCTAATTGTCATGATATAGCCTTTGTCAAACGAAGAGATATTGAAATGAGTTCAAAGAAATATTTCAGGTATAAACGATATTTGATTATATTTTACTAACCCATCAAAACAAGTTTGGTTAGTCTTATAGATGCAGGAATGTAACAAAACACAGTCATGGACATATGATATTTTTGGAGACAACTAAAGTCGTTAGAAGATTGTACAACATTGCTCAACATAATGATTGCACATTAAAGGATGGAGCGACAAATAATTGGCTAAAAAAGCTTTGATCAACTTTCAAGGAGGATGGACATACGTCACTTAAAGGATACATGTTAAAATGAGGGGGAGACTTATTCAAGTTGCACTCTTTTTCCCTCACTAAGTTTTGTCCCATTTGGGTTTTCTTAGTAAGGTTTTTAATGAGGCAACATACATGATCCAGAAGTATCATGAGAAGAAAATACGCGCTGCACTCTTTTTCCCTTAGCTGAGGTTTTGTCCCACTGGGTTTTCCTAGCAAGGTTTTTAACGAGGCAGCATCTCAAAGCGTATTAAGTTGATAACCAAGGGGGAGTGTTATAAATATATTATAATATTATGGTTATCAACTCTTAAAATAGACTGGCTTCTTCTCCAAGTTTTCTTCTTCTATATACTACATTGTATCTCTTGTATTATACACACCTATCAATGAAATATCAATCTCCTTTCTTTCTACATCTCTTCTATATTATTTTGCTTTTAGGCTAGTTTCACAACAAATATATATTTTTATGTTAAAAAGAATTAGGTTTCCCTCCTTAAATTTACTTTGTAATTTTTTACTATTTATTGTTAGAAATTGTGGTGAAGTTAAGTTAATTTACTAGATTTCTTGTGTACCTTAAGAATATTTTAACATGACTAGTTACCAAACCTGTTTTTTTTATATATGCGTAGCTTAGTGGCATATTTGGCGACTTATTTTGTAAGTAATTTTTCTAGTGAATTTAAAATTTCATTCAAATCATCAGGGCAAATTACATAACTAAGTAATTGGAATTTATGTTTCTATATGGGTTAATAGCCAAGGCAGATCGAAAAAACAGAAAATGAACGAAGACCAGGTTGTGACGTGATCACAAGGTTCTGGTTTGAGTCGCATTTAATATCAAAAGTATAAACATGCGGCCCGAATCATTTAAACATGTTTGGTTCATTAGATGGTGATACCATTTTGATCGATACAAATATTGCATGGAGCAATTTCTTACTAAATTCGTTTTTATTTTTTAATATTTGATAAAAAATCATTATATTTGTATTTCATAAAAATGGGCATTTTTTTAATGACAAAGGTTACATTATTCATACTCCTAAATTACACCAAATGTCAGGATTTGAACTCTAGTCTTTTCTTCAAAAGGCAAAAACCTCTATCACAACCTCTATCACCTGACCAAATGGGTAGTTAAATGTATCCCAATTAAAGAGTGTATATGCGTTTCCGTGTAAGCCTTAATCTTAAACATCAAATTAATTCAATCATAAAATATATATACTTTTCTGTGTAGCTATTTAATGGCAAACTAAACTACTATTAAATACTACTATACATGCACTTTTAATGATTTAAACTTTTAAAGCAGAGCATTCACATTCTAACCATCAAATTATGTGAGGAGGAGTTTTTATATTATAAAGGGTATAAAAAGTGGTTGTGAGTAGAGGAGAGAGAAAATGTTACTGTTCATCTGTATATTTGGGGGGACACTGTTCACCCGTTATAATTTTTTAATATATTTTGAAAGTGGTTGTGAGTGGAAGTGAGAGAAAAATGTAATGATAATATTATTTAATTGAAAGGAGAGAGAAAAAGTATTTGTTTTTAGTGAAAATATATTTAGGGTAAATTACTTTTTGAGTCCTTGTGTTTTAGTGGTTTTAACCAGTTGAGTCCAAAATCAAAATGTTTAACGCCCTGAGTCCCTATAACCACTTTTCTTAACCACTTGAGTCCAAATTTCTAACTCCATCCACCAAGTTTGTTAACTATGAGGGTAATTTGGTCATTTACATACAAAGTACAAGTTTTATATGAACAAAGTACAAGGAACAAGTCTTTAATGCATAAACTTTTATATAATATATATAAAAAAATAATTACATATCTTTAATACATATCTGTACCTTCAGATCATCAACTCTCTCTAATCTAACTCACTCCACTCAATTCTTCTCTCCCATAAAAGCTTCAACGACTGCAACTTTTTCAAGATCAAAGCTTTTCAAGAACCCCAAAACAAGATCAAAGCTTCTCTCCCATAAAGATGAAGAAAAGATAAAGAGTTGAAGGGGTTTTTGAAACAGCCTGATGGGCTTGAGTTTAGGCCTTGTTTGGATTTTAGTAGTGAGTACAAGAAACAGAGTGTTGAGATTTTGAAAGATAGAACAAAGTATTTGGTGGTGATTGTTTCTGTTGTTGGTATGAATCAACAAAGAAACCAGATAGCACAAAGTTGTTCCGTTTTCTAAGAGAATTAAATCACCACTACCGCCTCCGCCCATGTTTACCGCCGCTAACAACCATCACGTCAGTGGTGATGGTGGTGACGGTACGATCACTGTTACTCTTCAAAATGGTAAATTAACCTCTCTAGGTTGTTTAATTTCATATTTGTAAACCTTTATGTTATTATTACCAGCTTCATGAAAGGTTTCCCAAGTTTAAATCGAGTTCAAGTTGGACTCCTATTTTGGAGCACAGGAAACAAATTCTCAAGTTCCTTATTTTGGCACTTGTATGCATTTAATGGATTATATCATTTCTGGTAGCCCTCGATGAAGTTTAATTATATAGGAAACACAAGGGAAAAGACTTTAGTGGTTTTTTCTTATCTAATTGATTAATGCTTTATTTCAGGATGAAAGGGAGCTAAAACGGCAGAGAAGATGAGAGATCTGTGGTGGTGGTGCGACGGTGGTGGTGTGGTGGTGAATGATGTAGGTGATCTAGAGAGAGGGAAAGAAAGATGAGAGAGATGAAGGGTGTAGACCTTAAAAAGAGAGAAAGAGATGGGTGTGCCTGATGAAGAAGAACATGTGGTTTTTTTATTTTTATTTTTTAATTATAGGGGTAATTTGGTCATTTAACAAAACTTAACAACAAAATTCTAACTGGGTTAAAAATTTGGACTCAAATGGTTAAAGAAAATGCTTATGGGGACTCAGGTCGTTAAACTTTTTGCTTTTGGACTCAACTAGTTAAAACCCATAAAACACATGGACTCAAAAAGTAATTTACCCATATATTTATATAGGAGTTGTTTTTTAGTGGAATGTGTGTATAATTTGATGGTTTGGATGTGAATGCTCTAAAGCATTCACAATCTCAAATTCTGTAAAAAGACTTTTTATATTATAAAAAGTGATTTTAGATGGTTAGAAGTGGTTTTGAGTAAAGGAGAGAGAAAATATTACTCTTCATCTATAAATTAGAAAAGATATTGTTCACTCTCTATAATTTTTTAATATATTTTAAAAATGGTTGTTAGTAGAGGAGAGAGAAAAGATAATGATAAAAGTATAAAAAAATATTATTTAATTAAAATAGGAGAGTAAATGTAGTTATTTTTAATGAAATTATAAGATAAAAAAGATGAAAAGGATGTAGTGGAAGGTTCAAATGAGAAGAAATTTTGGTAAGAAGAAAAAAGAAGAAGTTTCAACCAATAAGAATGCTTCATTTTACTTATTTAATATTTGCATTTAATTATAGTGTAAGGATATATTTGTAAACTTACATAGATCATTAATTTCTAGTTTTCCTATTTAATAGCTAACTACATTAAATTTGTAACTTATTTTCAATATATATATATATATATATTTTTTTAAAAATAAAAAAAATTAATTTAGAGTGTATGACAAATTACTAGGTGTGTAGGATAAATATCGAGTTGTGTAGGATAAATTTAAATATGTGTAGGATAATTTTCGAAATGTGTAGGATAACTTTTTATGTGTGTAGTAAAAAAAATAGTGTAAAGAATAATAGTCTTTATGAATAATTAATTACTTAAAGATAGTAATAAATGAGATAAAAAATATTACTTAATATTTTACAATTGTACCTTTTATTCTTTTTGTTCTTAATTAAATTTTCTTCTCAAATGAACCTCCCCAAAAGATGTAAATGTTCTTAATATTTAGAATAGAAGAGAAATATCTTACCGTAACGCCAAGCAATTAATATCGTTCTAGAAATATTAAATTTAAGTAAGATATATACATATTTTCTTTCATTGTTATTAGCGGTAAGTATCCTTAGTTTAACTAAAATAATTAAAATAATTGCAAGCTAAATACAAGTTTTTTCCTAAACTAGTGTTGGTGGAAAAAGTATTTACCATTTTGGTGTTTCTAGAAAACTATTTACTAAAATGATGCTTTCCTTGTATTTTGTATTTACTTTTTTTATTTTCTAACCAAGATACTTTTTGATTGTTTTTTTCTTGTTCAAACAATCCGTTATTGTTTTTTATTTTTTATATTTTTATAATACTATTTTTTAGGCTGATTCTAAACACACCCCCTCCTGATTATACCCCCTTTGTGAGATGAAAACTACCGATCCCACGCGAGCCCCACCTGTAAGTATGTGAGAGGGGGGGGGGGGGGGGTGTAAAAAGTAATTAGGGCGGGTGTAGAAAGTAGCACCCTTTTTTAACCAATCTAATACTTTTTTTCAATCTAACTCTTTATAGGCTCTCTATAGGTTTTCTTTTCCAAATAAGATTAGTTTATTTTTTATTTTGTCTTTTTTAATTTAAAAAGATTAAAAAAAAAAAAGATTTGGTAAACCTCCCTTGCCGTTTTCAGAACTTGCCTTCCTCATTTTTTCATTAATAATTTTGAGGATTTCATGATTTTCAAAATGAGAGTCATAATCGATTCACGTTTTATATGGAATTGAGATTTGTTTTTTAGGAGTTCCACATATATAAATTAAAACAACAAGTACTTATAACAGAGAGAATAAAGTATGTTAAAGATTTTGAACATCAAAGTTTTATAGTTATATACTTATATATGGATTTTGATTTCATATATTTCATAACAAAAATAATACAAGTTAACGCGATATAACATATAATTCAAAACATGAAAAAAATGACCGTTCTTGCTCAATAAAACTACGAAATGGAATGAACATGATTTTCATTTGTATTTGATATTAAGACCACTAGCTGGTCAATTTTAATGTTTGATCAAAAAATTTATGCTTCTAATTTGATTGTACAAATTTATATAACATGATTCTTATAGTTTTATTTGAAAAACAAAAAAAAAAAAACCATTAGAAAGCCTGTACGTATAAAGAGTTGATTGCTAAATATTATTAAACTGGTTAAATAAAAAAAGAGTATTATAAAAAATTAAAAAGGATAACCTGTACGTATAAAGAGTTGATTGCTAAATATTATTAAACTGGTTAAATAAAAAAAGAGTATTATAAAAAAAATAAAAAGTATAACGAAGCGTTGAAAGAAAAAACAATAAAAAGGTATAATATCTAGGTTAGAAAATAAAAAGTAAACACAAATTATAAGGAAAACACTATTTTAGTAAATAGTTTTCAAAGAACACTAAAATAGTAAATATTTTTTCCACCAACACTATTTTAGGAAAAAAAACACAAGCTAAATACATCTCAATTTGGGGTGTTTTTTTTTCCCCATAATGATGTTGGTAGAAAAACTATTTACCAAAATAGTGTTATTGGAAAAATATTTACCAAAATGGTGTTTTTAAGGATTTTTATTTGTTTCTCACTTTTGATAAATCCAATTTATTATATAATTATTCATCTAATCATGTTTTTAAGAATTAAAAAAACTATTTTTTAAATAAGACATACTTTAAACTAAAAAAAAACTATTTTAAAAATCCAGAAATCAGTATTTGATAAAAAATACCTAGGTGTGATTCTAATAACTTAGTTATCCACACATATTTATGTTTATGTTATTCAGTAATAAAACTGAAAATATACTCAAATCGATAATTGTATATTTTATTTAAAAATATCATTGTATACTTCCATTGACATTTATTTTCCTAAATAACACAGTATAGTATATTATCTATCTAATACTAACTATGTTAGTTAAAGATAATAGTGTTGAGAATAGACCTTATAATTATTTGATATGGTTATATTGATTTAAAACACAATATATGTGGGTTATTCTTACAAAATATTCTATTCAAAACGCGATTTAGACTTTTAAGTTTTATCCATTGTAATTAACACTAGAAAATATGTTTTTGTAAAAGTAAATAAATGAAGCCTTTTTATCTACCTGTTAAACTATAAATTTTATTTTTCCTGTTTTACTAATGGAAGAAATAAAAATCGCCTAACTGAGACCTTAGAAACATGATTTAAAAAAAAGTAATCAACGGAATGGGTGACTAAAAAATTCTGAACCATCGGTATTTTTATATGCTTCTTTAATATATTAAGTTAATATAATAAGACATCGCATATTTATAAGGTCTGTTTTTGAAGTGTTAAAAATATCTTAAACTAATAAGTTATTTTCAAGAAAAAAAACATCACATATTTATAAGGTCTATTTTTGAAGTGTTAAAAATATCTTAAATTAGTAAGTTATTTTCAAGAAAAAAAAAGTATACAATATTGTGTGATTTATATTAAAAAAACAATTAAAAAAATTATAACAGTGATCGTATAAAATTCTGAATGAACTGTTCAGTTTTTTTATATAGTATTTTAAGGGTTTAAATTAAAACACAGGTAGGTTTTTTTTTCTCAAAGTAGGTTTTACAAAAAATAGGTTATTTAAGATTCTTAAATAAAATAGAGTTAAATGTCATTTTATTTCATGTGGTTTGGTTCATTTTGCCAGTTTAGTCTAAATGTTTCATTTTTCTTCTGTGGGTCCAAAAAGGTTTCACTGTTGCCATTTTAATCAACTGGGTTAATTTCATCCATTATTTCTGATAACGAGAATGGCGATTTGGTCATTTTATACGGTCGAATTGCCTTTCTAGTTAACAGAATTACATATAAAATGACCGAATTGCCCTTCTAGTTAACAGAAAAAATGGATGAAGTTAACCTAATGGACTAAAATGGTAACGGTGAAACATTTTTGGACCCACGGGAGAAAAATAAAAACTTTGGACTAAACTAATAAAATGACCCAAACCACAGGGCCTAAAATGGCATTTCACTTAATAAAAAAGTTAGGTGAGAGATACAATACCATGATTAAATTATTAGTTATTTAATAAATAGTTTGTCCAATGAGATTTGGAATGAGAAAAAAAATCTTTAAAAACACCATTCTGGTAAATACTTCTCTAACAACACTATTCTAATAAATAGTTTTCCCAATTTGAGTGTACTCTGGAATTTAAAGCCTTGCACCCCGCTTCAAGCTAGTTTTTTTTTTGCAGATGTAAACCTTCTAGCCATGAAACCACTCACGTTGTAACTACTTTTTCAAGGGTGTAAGCTGTCATGGGCCAAATAATGTTTGAATATCGCAATGCTATGGGCTGTGCTAGAACGCTTGGGTTACTGGCTAGTCCTGGACTTTATCGGGGGACGGAGTCAGTGTCAATGAAGAGGTGTACGTGCCTAGTCGTGAAAACGAAGATCGCACCACTGGTCGAGAGCTGGTGTGACAACTGTCAAAAATCCAGGTATCCGTACAATTAACTAATCATGATTAGTGCCTAATGACTGTGCTGAATTTCAATTAATTGCTTTCTGATTTCTGCTTTATACATGCATGTGCATCATACGTTGTTTAATGTCATACCAATATTGCATGAAAGCTATATTGCCTTGAATGATGCATTAAGTATAGTTAGCACAGTTATTTGATAGATCAGGAAAGTGCTGACAGAACTCAGCACATAGATAGACAGTGCATTGAGATACAGAATGAGCCAGAAACTAAGTATTACACTAGTGTAGTGTATAGGAAAGTAAGGATCACAAAACTGCCCTTTTTAGTGATAGTTTAAGTGCCGGAAAGTGCCTAAAACTCACCCAAAGTGCTGAATTCAGCAAAATTCAGCATTTTAACATACTAATATAATGCAGAAAAATGATTAAATGGTCCTGAATGCTTTCCTAAGTGTCGGGGGATCAGTAGTGTCACAAAAAGATACATAAAGCACCCTAAACTGCGTAGTTTAGCACTTTAACCAACCAGTAACCAGCCGAACAACCGGACACTACCCGAAACACCAAATTTACACTAGAAGCACTGTTTTAATATTACCAAGCTAGTTATGGTCCTCGAACATCATAACACCCCATACAAAATATCTACTAACTAAAGCATGTAACTAACACTTGATTTTTAACCTTAAACTAACTAATCAAGTTAGAACCTATGCTAGACCCCCCTATTTACGGCCAACACATGGCCCCACCAAATGGATTTTATTTTATTTTTAAATTGGATCTTGTTCCCTAAATAATGACATATTATACAAAGGTTAGTATGAGAACTTGGTTTATAAAAGAGCATGAAAGATCAAGACCTTCATTACTTCACACACTTCACACTCAAACTCTCATCTCTTATCCTCCCTTACTCTCGGCCGAACCTCATCCCCCACACAACCATCTTCAATCATTCATCTTCATACAATCTACATATATAGAAGGGTGTTAGAGATCATACAAGGAAGCTTGGTGGCCTTGAAGCTTGAAGGACCTCTCTTGTTTGCTTTTATCCTCTTGATTTCTACTCTTGAATCATCCCTAGCCTTGTGCTAGTGGTAAGAGCCTTGATCTATCTATTTTACTTTCATTTTTAGTGGTTAAAGAAGAATCATAATAAAAAACATGAAGAACACTAAAGAACACAAGAAGTAAACATGAACATAAGCTTGTTTAATGAAGTAATCTTGATGAAAATGAGTTGTTATGCTTGTTGATCATTGATTGTTTGTAGAAATGATGTTGATCATCATAAGATCTTGCTAGATCATGATTAAAAACATAATCTAGCAAGATGTGAAAGTAGAAATATGGTATGATGATAGATCATCCACATATGAATCATGAACTTGAATGACTAAGTGATTTTCTTGAAAAATACTGATCAAAGTAAGTTATTAATCATGTAGATCTAAAGATTTATGAATGGTTCTTCAAAGAAACCAAGTTAAAAATATGAGTTTTATTAAATTTTGTTTCTTACATAAACAAATCTTATTTTTAATGGTTAAACACATGTAGAAACACTTGTGTAACAAGAAGATTTCATAAAGAAACATTTTTAGAAAATATGACAAGAAGTTATAAACATCTAACTTCTTTAAAAATGAAGTCTTTAAAGAACTAATCATATTTTAAAGGGTAACATGACTTACTAAGAACCCTAGTAAGTTACTACAAATTTTTACCAATATTCAAGTTCATGAAGTAGTAGAAAATGCATGATTTTTGGCAAATTGGTAAGTTAAGGTTGTTTATTGTTGATTGTGAATTGATTGTGTTGATTTTTGCAAAAGAAAATGATATGCTTAAAAGCATGGAAACCTCCATTTTTAGGGGAAACTATGACAAAATTTTCTAAAAATATAAACACTTAGAAAAATATTTTTAAACAAATATTTACAAGTGTATTTTAAACCATAAGTTTGCTACAAAAGATTTGCCATAATTTTTGATACAAAAATATAATTATTGGAGGTTGGTTTTCATAAATAAAAGTGACTAAATATGTATTAGGAAAATATATATTTAGCAGTCACAAGTGTGTGATTATTTGTATACTTTGTGTATTAGTTATATTATTTTAGGACTTGAAATAATATAACACACAAAAATACCAAGAATTTTCATCCAAAATATTACCAAAATTCCAACAAATGAATATACACATTTACACAAAATATTGATGAAACCGAACTATGGAATAAGACTTACAAAATATTTCAGAAATTATTCACAAAGTATATTTTGGTAAATAATATTTTGGACACCAAGGAAGTAAAAATATGATTTTTACAATACTACAAAAATATATCATATTTTGACAAGGAAAAATATATTATTTTTGGTAAATATGAAATATATATTTTTCTTGAAGTTTTTAGAAGATACATTATTTTTAAGAAATATATATTTTCTTGCACAAACATGAAATACAATATTTATGGATGAAAGATACATTTTCTCAAATAAATATGAAGTATGTCATTTTTGGGAAAAATGAGTTTAAATATATTTTCTAAATTGGACTTGAAAATATATTAATTTTTGAAACTTATGAGAAATTACAAATATTTTTGCCCAAAGAAAAATTATAAATAAATTTTCTAAGTAATATCCCTTAAATATATATTTTGAACATATATATTTAATTCCTATTAAAGAAAATATTCCGGAATAATCAATATGAAGTTAAGTATAAAGAATACTTAATGAATACCATAAAAATACGTATTCTCGTACGTATAAATACACACCGGAATACGACCCCGATATAAGACAAAAATATACAAGTGAAAGATACTCCCATCCTTGGGAAGGATATGCATGTGTAAATACCCGAAGTGTATCAAGCCAAAAATATAATATTATTCCAAAAATTTAATAAAAATAACTTAAGTTAAAATATTAATTATTTTAACAAATAATTATAAAATTTGGAATAATATCGAAGACACTAGAAGAATCGTAACTCAAAGACGTTAATACTAAGTCAAGGCACAACCCGTTCGTCTAATAGACATTAGTACGTTGTAGGTAGTCGTGTTTATTCGAAGAACTTGAGTTACGGTGATTGAAGACGCAAATCTGTGAGTTCATTTCTTTAACTGTTTTTGGTTTTATAACTTCGGGGGTGAAGTACATGTTGCAACTGTTTTCAAACGTTATTATTTGGGATGGTTAGCTAAGGAATGGTACTTTTAGATCATGTGAGTGGGGGGTACTGTAGGATCGTTTGTAAGACCCAAACGAGTCGTTCAGAAGAGATCTCGTCCAATACGAAAGGCGGAAACAGACGTATCGGAGTTATTTCAGCTGATTTTCACTTAGATTCACTTAAACTGTCTCTTGTATTGATATCAGATCGTTTTACAATGCTGGAGACACTTCGGCAGAGTTTCGCTACCGGAATCCAAACGTTACAAATGAAATGATCAAGTCAGCTATATATAGGGAACCCATTTCGCATGGAATGGACATGCCCATTTCGTGCGAAATGGCTTTACCTTACATGATTCTCGTTTTTCTTGATCTACGTGACTTGATCTATCATTCTAGTTACAAGACTCGATACAAGACGAAGTCGACATACATATGCACCAACAGACTCCCCCTTGGATGTTGACGAAGTCTTCAGTGTCGAGTTTTCAGTATGTCACATCTTCAGTCTTGATCAGTCTTCGTGCTCTTTCCAAAATGTCTGACAGTGTAAGCATCCTCAATCTCTTTCTTCTTCTCTCCCTCTTTTCAGCATCAGCAACTCAATTCCCCTTGGATGTTGATTTCATAAATTCTTTATCTGGCTCTTACATCCTCAGGCTCCCTCTTGATGTCTTCAGACTCCCCCTTTCGATAAGCTGGGATCGCAGTCTGAAATAGCTCTTGTTCCAAGATCGTGACCTGGCTCACGCTCTGCTCAGGCTTAGGCACGGGGATCTGCACAAATCTCTACCTCAAAATAAATTTCACAAATTTAAAAATCTGACAAATTTATCAAACATTTGAAGATATCAATCAATTATCAACAATTTATATCAAAATCAAATTTACTGTTGGGTAGATTTATTTATAACAATTTTCATTTCAAAAACCAACTTTTCCAACCCACTGATGTCCATCATGTTTAGCACTCGGAATTTTGAAAATCGGCTTTTCAAACATCAGTTGTCGAAAATCTTTTTGTATTTTCAAATATTTATGCTAAAAACACAATATTTTTGGATTTTGTTTTAATGAAATGCAGTAAAGAAATATTTACAGACAATATTTTTTGTGAGTTTGTGTAAGAGGATCATATCAGTTTATAACAAATCACTAACACCGTTAAGCTTTAAACATTTTAAGTTCTAAACGATTCACGTAGATTGTCAGTATACTGATCCACTTAAATTTTCACACAAAGTTCAACTATTTCGAGATATGAGATTAGTGTTTTAAGAACTTAGCTTAATCGTGTGTCCCACCTCAAAATATACTCCCGTATCCAGACTCCTATATTCAGTCTTACAGGTGAATGTACACTAATGATATCTGTAAGGGTGAATGCGAGACCATGAGAGCTCAGGCTATTGCTTCCGCAAAATCAGAGAGATGATGGTTCGACTTTAGGTGAGTTCCCTTTAGAGAATCTTTTCTTCAACAGCACATGATTAGCATTTTTCAATGTTTCATCATTTTTTATGCTGAGGGTGGGCTTTAAGATTAAAGCAGTGTAAAGTATTATACGAGGACTAGGCTATTGCTCATTTGCTCCCGCAAAATCAGAAGTCCAGGTATAATACCCCAGATATCACCACGCACAAAGTCCTAGTATGTCAGAAATAGAAAGCCCTTCAAACAAGATTTCAGGGGTTACCTATATATCCGAGAGATGTTCCCCACGAAATAAGCAAGTATGATATTTAGGTTTATATCTCGAAAACAATCTACTAAGCGTGCAAAAACCTACTGGCATATCATCAGTGAGACCGTTTATCACATTTGACTTTCCAATTCTTTAGCGCGTTGTGATAGTCCACTGATGTACTATCATTTCCTCTTTTTCACAACAAAACTCATTTTTAAATTTTTATCATGTTTTTGGCTTTTTCAAATTTTCTAATGTTTTTGGATTTTCTGAAATTTCTTACTCCCCTAAAATTCAAAACCATTTAAAGAAAATTTGACAAACCGATTTGAATTGCTTCAATTCTCCATCCACTTGGAATAAACAATCAGAACTCCCCCTGACAACAAACTATTTTCCCATTATGATTTCAAAACACTTAAGTTTGTTTTAATCAAAATAGTTTTTCCGGAAAATTAGTTTTGTTGATTCCACTTGTAAAATCGGGGATTTATTCATCACTTTGTTTTCTCAACCATTTGTATGAAAGTTAAATCAAGTTCAACTTAATGATCTTGATTAACCACTTGTAGGTTCACATATCAACCATAGCATTTGTAAATCGAAATATGACAATTTTCAATTTTGAGAAAGATGTCGATTCATGCTCCACGATTACCAACTTGGAAGCTCCGGCAAGTCAGGATTTTTACATATGGAATACAGACACCCAAGCTTGACCAGCTTTGGGTGTGACTTTTTCAGTTTCACTTGGGGTTTGAACATTCCTCTTTGCTTCATAAAATTCTTTTACCCCTTTGGTCCTTCCATCAACCATTTTCCTAAAAATATTTTTCACTTTTCCATTAAATGCTTTTTCGACATCAAATTCTTTCTTTTCAGAATAGAATTGATTCGAGATTTCCACTTTACCAACTTTTGATTTTAAATTTTCAGCCCGCAATGGTGGAAAATCGACATCATCCATCGGCGGAACTGAATTATCACATTTAGCCTCAACTTGTGGCTCCTCTAACTTTGACGAGTCAGATTCATCACCAGATTTCTCATCTGATTTCTTAACAACCCATGTTTGGTTGTTAAGATTCACTCTTCTTTTGTAAAACCTTCTTGAACACTCACCAAATTCATCAGTTGAATTTTTAAATACTTTGAATTTTTCAGTTGGTGGTTCAGTTTTATCAACAATCTTTTCTTTGAGTTTAGAAACAACTTCCTGTTTTATGTTGGTTGCTTTTGGACAGTTCCAGGCGATGTGACCAACTTCTTGACATCGGTAACAGGTTCTTGTCTCCTTTCTCTGATGAACTCCATTCTTTTCAAACTTTTGCTTTTCTGCAAGAAATGTTTTGTTTGACTGCTTCCAGAATGAGCTTTTCTTCTCTTCTTCAGAACTGGACCCTGAAACAAATATTGTTTTTGTTTTAGAAATTTTCTCATTTTTATGATTTTCGGGTGAAGTAAAACCTAAACCTTTCTTTTTGAAATTACTGTTATGGTTTGGTTTCTTTTGAAAACCAGAACCAGAACTGTAACCTGTTTTCTTGTTCAATCTCTGTTGAACTCTTGAAGTATACTTTTTAGGTTTTTCATTAAGATTTACATCTTTTATTTCAGAAATATTAATTTCTGTTAATTTGAAAACCTTTTTAATCTTTTCAATTTGAACACTTCTTATTGGAAATTCCTCATCAGAATATAATTTGTCTGAATCATTCAAAGTATATGCCACTTTGAGTTCTTCATTCAAATTAGATTTTGATAACATAAATTCTTTATTATAAACCCTTTTGACCGATGATTTTGGACTGTCAACTGATGATGAACTCGAACTCTCGGATTTGGATTTTGACTCTGACTCCTCATCTTTATCCAACACCTGATCGACCACTTTCTTTATTAACTCAGACTCATGATCAGTGTCAGACGATGTGAATGTGACGTCAATATTTTCTGGTAACTCATTAGTTGTTTCAGACTTCAATTTTATATTGACTGCCTTTTTGACTTGCTCCTCATTTGGTTTTCTGGGAGAATAACCTTCCCAAATCGGAGGCGGACACTTGTTATAATTTGCACTTTGTTTCTTACCAGTATCCATATCTTCAGTCTTCTTTTCTTGAAATGCTTCAAAACCTGTAACAGTTGGATAAATTCTATCAATCAAATAATCAGAACTAGAATAACTTTGCAGCACTCGTCTGATTTTTTCATTCTCAATCTTTTCAGTCTCCAACTCCTGCTTCAACTTTGCACATTCTTCAATATAGTGGTTGATAGCCTTCTGCGTAGACATCATCACTGCATTCATCATGGTTAAAGCATCTTCTCTTTCTGAGTTTGTCTTTTGCAGACTATTCACCGTTCTGTTCAACACATCATACGATTCTTTCACATACTTAACATCGAACAATAACTTTTCTTTCATTTTGTCAAGCTCACTATACTTCTCATTTTTTTCTTCACAATGTTTGCATGGTTCCAAACATTTTAGACAAGGTTTTGTGACTTCAACAATCTTTTCAATTTCAACCACCTTCTCAGCAACTTTAACTTCTTCATTCTGTTCATGCTTCTCTTCCTGAGCAACATTCTCATATTTTACCTTTTTCTGTTCTTTTGCTGCTCGCTTCTCCTTTAGTTTCTCCAATCTATCTGCAAAATAAAATTTAAAACTTTCAGGAGATAATTGAGTTTTTCCAATGTTTATTTGTATTTCTTCTTCATCATCACTGCTATTTGTTGATGATTGATCAAAGACTGGTATCTTTTCTGAGGTTTCTTCTGAAGAGACAGATTCTCCATCTTGACTTTTCTCATTATTGGAAAACACATCCATCCATTCCTTCCTTCATCAAATATGGCTCTTGAATGATCTGTGCAATAAATGCTCTAAACTTGGAATCAATCGGAATGTATTTGTCCCAGCTAAAACCTTCTGCCACTCTTTCATCATCTTGATTTACGAGATAAGCTTTCTTCTTTCCACCTTCAATAGCATGGGATGATGACGGTTGTTGAGCAACTTGTTGATATATAGCTTTCCGATAATAATCATTATTCCCGAACGGAATCTGAGCTCCTCATGCTTATCGATTGGTACATTCCCTCTTGAAATGTCCTTTTTCCTGCATCGAAAACAAGTAACTTTAGATTTATCAAAACCTAAAGTAGAAACATTAGCATCACGGAAGTCATCTCTTCCTGTAATCAGCTTAAATTTCTCTGCTCTCCTCAACACACTAGCTAAACACCACTTAATATCCATAAGCTCCATTTCTTCAGCATCGATCTGATCGTAATCCTCTTTTGTCAACATAGGATTTCCGATCCTTCCTGCAACCAAACCCTCATATGATTCTAACACTGTAGCTAGTAATGCCATATGACCTTTAGCGAGTTCTTCAGAGAAATTTTGACCGTTCTGAAGATGCAACGCAATGTTGCAGTGTAACACATGACCATTACTGTTGTTTGAGCTTTGAGACTGATAACTTGAGGTTGAAACATTTGGATTAACACTCGAGTATGAAGAAAATCCACTGTTGCTGATTGGACTTTGATTGAATGATCCAGATGAGTTTTCTGCACTGAAAGCGGTTTGGACCTTCGGACTTGCTTCAACATTCAGAACATTCCCTTTGTAATACATCTTGATGTCTTGTTGACCACTTGGATTGTTCATTCTAGCAATCTTTTGTTGTTCAAGATCTTGTCCTTCAAGTTTTTCAATGAACTGAGAAATTGTCAATTTATCATATTCTCCAGTGTTCTTTAAGATCATCATATATGTACCCTATTCTTTCTGAGGTAAAGCATGAGCTAATTTGTCAACCCATTCTTCTCGATCTTTGTTTATATCTAACAGTGACATTGAACGCACTAAATGACAATATCTCTCAATTAGTTCTTTGTAGTTTCACCCTGCAAGCTAGTAAACAAATCAAATTCTTTCTTTAACAATGATTTCTTACCCCTGATCATCTCCGTAGTTCCCTCAAACTTAATTCGAAGAGCTTCCCAAATCGAACGTGAAGTACCATCGTTTTGAAGTAATATGAAGATGTCTTCTTTCACAGCTTGCTGAACTAGACTGATCATCATTTTTTCTGCTTTGTACATGTCTCTCTCTTTATCCGACAATTCAGAAATAGTTTTGATAACTCCCATATCTGTACGAGGTTTAACATACTTTTTTTCAATACACTCCCAAGACCTTAAATGATTTGCTTGAACCCAATTTTTGAACCGGTCTTTCCAACAATAGTATATAGTATTCTTCAATGCCCATCAACTTTGGAGGTTTCTGTAACGTTCCTGTTTCATTTTCCATGTTCACACTCTGAGCAATGGTAACAGGAGTACCCGGGGCAGTAGCAAACGCGTTGTAAAACTCTTCTTCCATGTTTCGGTAAAATGTTTCACAAAATCACAAGATTCAAACGAACTGGAGAAGTTCAATACGTGCGAACTGGTTTAAGCGAAATGGTTTGATGCTAAATGGATGATTTGGTGCGAAATGGACGAATTCGTATGAAATGGTACAACTTTCAAACGAATTGGACCTTGTTACTCAATTCGTGCGGATTGGAACTACTTTCAAGCGATCTGGCCACACTAAATAACCATTTCGTGCGAATTGGAAAATGTTTCAAACGAAATGACACTTTGATGCGAAATGGAAAGAAAACTTAACAAACCGTGCGAATTGGATTTTACTATATCCAATTCGTGCGAATTGGATCTCAAATTCAAACGAAATGATGCTGATGTCACCCAATCGGCCCGATTTTTGTCAAATTGATCAACTTTTAGGTCGATTTTAGTTCTGATTCTTTCAAGGGTTTGTTAAAACAGTATTTCGCGTGTTATATGTGAAAATCAATCCATTTTAACCGTGAAATCTTGTTTAATTTTGAAAAAAACTTTTAAAAGAAGGTGTAGAAATCAGAATTTTCGGTAAAATCGAGTTGAATTGGTAAGAACTCTTCCTCCTGAGCTCTGATACCACATGTAGGATCGTTTGTAAGACCCAAACGAGTCGTTCAGAAGAGATCTCGTCCAATACGAAAGGCGGAAACAGACGTATCGGAGTTATTTCAGCTGATTTGCACTTAGATTCACTTAAACTGTCTCTTGTATTGATATCAGATCATTTTACAATGCTGGAGACACTTCGGCAGAGCTTCGCTACCGGAATCCAAACGTTACAAATGAAATGATCAAGTCAGCTATATATAGGGAACCCATTTCGCATGGAATGGACATGCCCATTTCGTGCGAAATGGCCATTATCATTTCATGCGAAATGGAAACTCCATTTCATGCGAAATGGCTTTACCTTACATGATTCTCGTTTTTCTTGATCCACGTGACTTGATCTATCATTCTAGTTACAAGACTCGATACAAGACGAAGTCGACAGACATACGCATCAACAGGTACGATGCTTAAGGCCATCAATCCTTGTTGTAGGACCAAGGGACATGAGTGATAGATCTATTTGGGTGTAGCGAGCCCCGCCCATGTTGGACCAGGGTGGCCCATGGGTTGACTAAGTCTTACAGCCAGAGGCCCGGTGCAAAGTCTGCTAAGTTTGAGCTTTCATGCGTCACAAATATTCATGTATTAGCTACACATTAATTGATCTGTTTTCCTTGTTGCTTTCATACCAGGAGTTTTCAAACTTATATACATACTTTTAATGATTTTAAAGGTTTATTCATAAACACACACATGAACTCGCTCAACTTTTGTTGATGTTTTCAAAATACATGTATTTCAGGGAATTAGTAGTGGATCTGGCGGGCGTTGGATGTTTCAAGCTGCGTTAAGAATAAAAGATGTCACCCATGGTCTTAGGGTTTGGTCAGTGTGTCTTATTCCTGGATGAGACTGTAACACCCCGAAAATTTACGTCCTATAAGGTGTTGACACGTGTCATAGGTTTGAACGTGTGAAGGAATGTTCTTGAAGGACTAAAGTTGACAAACAGTGAAACTGTGTAATTATAAGGGTTCAAAGTGTCAACAATGAATAAATAGACTTTGCAATAACTCTATACGATGTTTATAACCTTAAATGAATAGATCATGGATCATACGAAGCGAATTGTGAAAGAAAGTGAGAGATTACAAACTACAGGGGTTAAATGTGCCAACATGTTTAAGTTATACCTCTGAGTGACCTTTTGACAAACCCGAAGCTTTGTAACGATTAATTATGCTCACTAGAATGTACCACAAAAATTTCATGAAGTTTCGATATCGTATGAGCAAGTTGTGATAAAATTCGTGTACGAGGGTTATAAGTGTCAACGTTGAAATTTAGGGCTTTTCGGGTGATCACAAAGTTACCCGAGGACTTAACAAAGTGGGTATAAGTCTTAAAGCCCCATATGTTAAAAATAACAAAGCTTCATATGCAAGTTGGGTAGTGAAAGCGATGTTTCGGAGGACCAGGGACCAAAACTGAAATAAGAATTGGCCTGATGATGGGCTAGCGCACCGCTACAAGTATAGTGTAACGGTGCGCTAGGACTGCACAGCGACCAGATACATGACAGTTGGCTGTTTCAGCCAATTAACCGACTTACTTGGATCTTATCTGCATGTGTGAGCACCCCTACATGATTTATAGCTTGTAGGACACCTGTGGATGATAATGTAACATCCCTAGACTTAGTTGTTGATCATCCATGAGGTTTGAAGTTGTTATAAGAAGTCACATTTTTCCACATACATGCACATATCATCTTCTGGACATTTGCAAGAGCTCAAGACCTGATCCAAGCTTTCCAAAACATCCATAAGACTTGTGTAAGTACCTTTGATCTTCTCTAGTTCATTCATACTTAGTTTATGGCCTAGAAATCAAACCGTCGTAACTACGGTTTGACTTTTCGATAATAAATAATCGGTCCAGAGTTTAGTCGAATCAAAGGTTGTTATAAGTTGGTATTTATATGGTTGATAAACCCCTAAAAGGGCACTCACTAATTCGGATCCTAACTAGGTCGTTTATCGAGTCAAACCTATCCCGAAAAAGTCAACAGAATTGTTATGTTTGGTTTAATGCATGATTTGCGATGTAAATGGCGTATAGCCTATTTTATCATTCTTACCAACTGAAAATAAGTATAAAAACTTGTATACTCTTGTTTGATTCGACAACTTTCTATTTAGAACCGATTCGGAGCCGAGAGACGCAAAAGTTTGACTTTTGCGTTGACCTCAGTTCTGACCCGATTTATATAGGTTTAGACATGCCTTAAGGTTCCAATAGGACCTAGTTACTTGTGTGTATAAGCCTCTGCGTTTATACCACTCGAATCCCTAATCGTCCGATGTTTCCGTTAATCGCCTAAATATTGACCGTAATGCCCTTATGACCATCAAACGAGATTTTAGAAAATGTAAAAGTGCAAAAGTCTTTAATACTGATTATTGAACAAGTCTGCAAAATTTCACGTCAATCGGAAGTCTAGATTAGGAGTTATGCTTAATGGCGTATTTATAAACATGTTTATTAATTAAACGACGCCATTAGCGTAAAGCCTATCTAAACTCAGTTTTGACACCAAATCTTTTACCCACTGATGTTAAATAATATTTTAGGATTTTTAAAGATTTTTAATTATTTTTAGATTGATCATAAGCTTGGATTAGCGCCTTAATTCGGTTAATACCGAATTTACCCTTTTAGGCCATAAAACGAGTTTTACAAATCCAAATGGCGCCAATCCAATTGCTACTGATTTTAAATAATAATTATAGTATTTTGAGCCTATTAAACTGACCTGGAAACTCAGAATTCTATTTTAAACCGTACGTCGCTTAAAACGGCGCTATACGCGTATTATACGCGTAGTTTATGTTTAAAAACGTTTTGACACATAAGACTTAACATCAAATGTTATAACCTGTTTAAATAAACCATTTTACTGATGTAACCAGACCCGGTTCACAGAAACCTAATTAAATCCTTTTATAATCTTTAAAATGACCAAAATACCCCTACGGGGCTTATTAAGAGATTAAACTCGTTTGGGGTGTCAAGGGTGATATCCTACTGATATCACGACTTATTTAAGGCATGTTAACTTAGGAAACCTGTTTAGGACTCTTACGGATACCCGTTACGCTTCATGCGCGTTCGGTTCGGTTTATGTAACTAGTTTACATAAATTAGCCGAAACGGGTCAAACCTTATCGGTTTTGTCTCAAAATCCAGAATGTGTATCATATACCCATATTAAGCAAGTCTTCAAACTTGTCGGGTCTAAATCACATTCTATCCGGTCTTCGCTTAATCGTGCGTACGAACCGTATCTTTAAAACTAATCGGTCTAAGCGTAAGCTTAACTAAAGACCCGTTAGGATTCTAATAGGTTATTATAAACCTTCGTTCCAGATTAGGAGACCCAGTAAAAGATACTTGCACTTGCTGATTTTGAACTATACTTGCTCAGGTAAATACTTTTAACTTATTTTCCCTATACGGGCTTGGGGTACGGTATATAAAATACCGCTTGGTCCAGCATTGAATCTTTAATCGAATAGAGGTTAAATCATTGATATGCTCTATTTTGAAATGTTTTGTTGCTTAAAGCCTTTGGGGGGTTAATGACCATGTCCCGGATATCCCTGGCATCATCTTACGAGATGGCCACGACCTTAGCACTCAGGTGTAGGCGTACACCTGTCAGTGTCTCATTATATAAAGTGGTGTGTCTATTGATCTTTAATCCAGTTTAAGGACCGGACTACTAAACGCATAAGAAACATGTAATTCGTTTACAAGTTTATATATTTACATAATTATCCCAAGTTATAAAATATTATTTGTGCCTTGTGCCTTAAATGCATTTTCTTAAACTCTTTTCAAAATGAGTCGGTTGATTGTATTTACCAGTGTAAACTGACGTATTTTCTTAAAAGGTTAAGTGCAGGTACTACGCGAAATAGGCTGGCCTGTCTCCTAGCATCCACATTAAGTCTCGCCAGCTTGGATGTTATAAACTGTTGAACATTTGTTTTCCTTTTATTGGATCTACTTGTGGATTTATATTCGACTATTTGTGATACTTAATATTACAATAGCGTTTGGTTGAATTAAATCTATACTTTGCTTCCGCTGTGCATTTAAATATTGTGTTGTTTGACTATTATGTTGCCAACCACGTCACGATACTCCCCTACCGGGCCCACCGGTGACACGTGGAAATTCGGGGTGTGACAGGTTGGTATCAGAGCCAACTCTGAGTGAATTAAACACTAACCTTTTGTGTTTAATCTCAGTTACACAATTGCACATTCCTAAATCTTCGAGTCTAGACAAAGAACTTAGGAATAATCCAAATTGTAAAATTTTTATTAAATTTTGTCCTTTATTTTTCCTTGTTATTACCTTGTGTATTTTAACAGGTACAAAAATGCCGCCAAGATTTAGACGAGGTGGTCGAGGAAAGGAGCCAGCTAGCGCCCCTAACGACCATGAGGCAGGGCCTTCATTTCGACGAACTTCTTCTACAAGGAATGACGAAACGAGAGAGCTATGGAGGACCTATGAAGACGATGCCAGACGATCTTTTTCGCACGCCTCAACACCTCCATCTCATGAATCGTATGGGCCTCAGTCAGAGAACGAACCCCACAACCCGCAACGTTTCTTTGGCGACCCTACTCCAGTTTTTCAGGGTCAGTTTAACCCAGCAGAGTACCTACCAGAGCAAGTGGGCTTTAACCCACTAGGACCAGAGGATCACTTTTCGGGTGATCAAGATATGGACGAGGACACAGATCCCGTCGAGGCTTCAACCGGATCATTTAACCATCCTTTCGTGATTTCAGACGGTTCGTCTTTCCACGGAACACCATACCAGGGTCCGGATAGTCACATGGCACGGTTCGAAAGGTGTGAATGGTACTATACACCGTCTGAACACTCATCACCTCACCAGCAGCCGCCACTGCAGCAGCAAAATCCTTCTGGGGATCCACATTATGAGGTAGTCACGCCACCGCCTCCACCGCCACCAGTGCATCTAGAGCCTCCAGAGCCACCTAGACGTAGGAGGACTGGTGCACGGATCTCAGCACGAGAAGTTGACTTTCGTCTCAACACCCCTCAACACTCTAGCGGTAGCCATTACCCGCCTACTCATGGAGTCCCACAGATGGAAGGACCTTCTGTCCCAGTTTCGGAGGTGAATTCCGCACCTATTGTACCGCCATCACCGGGTTTTGGCCACCCAATACCTGCTTATACTGCTCCAGCAGCTTACAACCCATATGGACCACCAGCATACCATGGCTATAACTATGCTGATGACCCTTACAACGTAGCAGCAAGCTACCAAGCCCATAATAATCCTGAAGGACCATACGGACCCCCTTGGGGAATGGGATACCCAACTCAGGGGTATCAAGCACCTGTTCAGCCGCCACCACATTACCAGCCACCACGGGCTCCTCCACCTGAGCAGGAGGAACTCCGCCGAAGACTGGCCAAAGTGGAGCGAGACTTCCAGAAGGAACGTAGGAAGAATGAAGGATTTATGAGTGGGTTGGCAAACTTGCTTAAGGGGAAGAAGAAACGGGATCGTTAAATCCCCATATATATATTGTTGTATTTCCTTGTTTAAATCAAGTCCCTACGTGGACATTTATTTATGTGTGTATGTAGTCCCTGCGTGGACATTTACCTTGTACTTAGTCCCTACGAGGACTTGTCTTTGTTAGTCCCTGCGTGGACACTTAGGTTTGTAAACAGTCCCTGCGAGGACATGTATTTATGTATAGCTCCTGCGTGGGCAAATATTTGTAAAAGACCCGTTTAGGGCAAAAATGTAAAATTTGTAAATTATAATGGAATGTTAAGTTGAAAATTTTATTTTTGTCATTTATGCATTTATATATAATACATGAAATAAACAAAAATAACATTTTCCTTTTTGTAAATGATCTGCCTATTAAATATCAATTAAGGATCTTAAAGGTAAAACCTAGCCTACATGTCATTATAAGACTTGGCCAAAATGGTAAGGCCTGTATAAAAGATTCCAATCCCAGTTAACGTCTGAAAACATGTTAACACTCCTGGCAGATGTGATTCGTTAAAATCACACACGTCATTCTATATATGGATCTTTTCAAAGATTCTAAACCCAAATAAATGATCTCTGAATCATGGGTTAAATCATTAATAAATATGATCAATTCTATTTACCATCCATTAGTAATGGGATGCCTACGGGCCCTTCTCATTTTCATATGAGACAAAAGACAGTATTAGTCTATGACCCTGTCTGAAAAAGGTAATGAACTTTGTTCAAACCTTTATGCTTTGATTCTCTGAAATCATAGCTTATAATCTAAATTGTCCCAGTGACTAGGCCTTATGTGCTAATAAAACTATTATTGTTTTATAATTAGGATAAATTATATTAGAAATCCTAAATTTATGTGAGTAATAAATTAACCATATTTGGTCTAAGTTTACCACGGTTAACAAATTGCCATAAAAGACAATTTTATAATAAACTCACCAATAAATTGTTGTCGATATGTGACAGTTCTAGATACATGGCAGACTCAAACGAGGTCAACAGTCACCCAGGGATAGTGAATGAAAATGCCCAAGTTAACGTAGCAGGTCCAGAGTTGCAAGCTATGATAAATAATGTGGTTAATATAGCTATGGGTAGACAGCACCATGGATCAAGTGGTACCCATACGAGGACCCATTCTGCATCACACACTAGAACACCTTCCAGGACCCACACTGCCCACAACAGTAATTCTCACCACTCCTCGAATCAAAGGAGTAATCCATCCCAAAGAGCCCTACAGAACCAAGAACCTCGTAATAGGGGTTGCACCTATAAATACTTCGTGTTGTGCAAACCCAGAGACTTCAATGGGGAAAAAGGAGCTGTTGATTGCATGACGTGGATGGATGAAATGGATACTGTGGTGGATATTAGTGGTTGTCATAATAGGGACATAGTGAAGTTTGTCTCGCAGTCTTTCAAAGGAGAAGCCTTAGCCTGGTGGAGATCTTTGATCCAAGCCACAGGGAAAGTCCCGTTATACAACATGACATGGGAAGAGTTCATGGCACTAATCAAGGAAAATTTCTGCCCTCAACACGAGGTTGAGAGAATTGAATCTGATTTCCTGGCACTGGTCATGAAAAACTTGGACTGTCAGGCCTACCTTACTACTTTCAATACTTTGTCAAGGTTGGTACCTTATTTGGTGACTCCGGAGCCTAAACGTATAGCTCGTTTTATCGGGGGTTTGGAACCGGAGATCAAAGCAAGTGTAAAAGCTTCCAGACCAACCACTTTTCGGTCAGTAACGGACATATCGTTATCTCTGACCTCAGATGCTGTCAGACTGAGGTCACTGAGGAAAACTGATACGGAGAAAAGAAAGCGTGAGGATGACAACTCACGACGATCAGATAAGAAGCAGAAGGGAAACAATGACTCTAAGAAGGGGTCAGGATTCAAGAAAGATGGTCAGCAGTCGGGTGAAAAACCCAGATGTAAAATTTGCAGAAAGTACCATTTTGGAAAGTGCAGACTTGACTCAAAATCCCAATACCAGCCAAGGCCATGTGGGATTTGCAAGTCTACGGAACATAAGACCCTGGAGTGCAAGAAAATAAAGGATGCAACGTGTTATAGTTGCAATGAAAAGGGGCATATCAAATCCAACTGCCCAAAATTTACAAGGAAGAATGAAGAGGGGAAGAAGACCAATGCGAGGGTCTTCAGAATGGATGCTAAGGAAGCCATTAAGGACGATAACGTGATAACAGGTACCTTTCTCGTAAATGATGTTTATGCGAGAGTGTTATTTGATTCAGGCGCTGATAAGTCGTTTGTAGATAATAAGTTTTGTGAATTGTTGAAACTACCTGTTAGAACTTTAAGTGTGAAGTATGAGGTGGAACTAGCAGATGGCACTTTAGAAACCGCTTCAACTTTATTAGATGGATGTTTTATATCCATTAGGAATCACTCTTTTCCTTTGTCCTTACTTCCCTTTAAGTTAGCCGGCTTTGACATAGTATTGGGTATGGACTGGTTATCGCATAACCAGGCCCAGATTGTATGCAATAAGAAGCAAGTGATGATCAAGACTCCGTCTGGTGAATCACTTACTATCCAGGGAGATACCCAGTATGGGCTACCCGAGAAAATGTCTATACTCAAGGATTCTAAGTGTTTAAAGAAAGGTTGTGTCATCTACATGGCGCAAGTGATTATAGATGAGCCGAAGCCCAAGATTGGGGATATACCTGTCGTTTCTGAATACCCTGATGTTTTTCCTGAAGAACTTCCTGGTTTGCCACCAGAGAGACAAGTGGAATTCAGAATTGACATTATTCCTGGATCAGCACCGGTTGCAAGGGCGCCTTATAGGTTGGCACCAACAGAGATGAAGGAATTGAGAACGCAGCTAGATGATTTGCTAGACAAAGGTTTCATCAAACCTAGTTCATCTCCTTGGGGAGCACCGGTTTTATTTGTTAAGAAGAAGGATGGGTCGATGCGTCTGTGCATCGACTACCGCGAGCTTAATAAGGTTACTATCAAGAATAGGTATCCTTTGCCCAGAATCGACGATCTGTTCGATCAACTTCAAGGGGCGAGTTTCTTCTCAAAGATTGACTTAAGGTCAGGCTACCATCAATTGAAGGTTAGAGATGAAGACGTGCACAAAACAGCATTTAGAACTCGTTATGGTCATTACGAGTTCCTAGTGATGCCTTTCGGGCTCACTAATGCACCGGCCGCATTCATGGATCTCATGAATCGCGTTTGCAAGCCGCACCTAGATAAATTCGTCATCGTCTTCATCGACGACATTCTCATCTACTCAAAGAACCAAGCTGACCACGAGAAGCATCTTCACTGCATTTTGGAACTACTTCATAAAGAAAAACTCTATGCCAAGTTCTCGAAGTGTGAATTCTGGCTTCGAGCAGTCCAATTTCTTGGGCATGTTGTTAGTGAGCATGGTATCCAAGTAGATCCTGCTAAAGTTGAAGCTGTCATGAATTGGCATGAGCCAAAGACGCCTACAGAAATTCGTAGCTTCCTAGGTTTGGCAGGATACTATAGGCGATTCATAGAAAACTTCTCAAGGATTGCTGCACCCCTGACTTCGCTGACACGTAAGAAGATTAAGTTTGACTGGGGTCCTAAGCAGCAGGAATCCTTCGATATTCTGAAACAAAAGTTGAGCAATGCTCCGGTACTAACATTGCCTGATGGAATAGAGGAGTTTGTAGTTTATTGTGATGCATCACACACTGGGATGGGATGTGTGCTTATGCAGAAAGGCAAAGTCATTGCCTATGCTTCACGTCAGTTAAAGGTGCACGAAAAGAATTACACCACCCACGACTTGGAGTTGGGTGCAGTTGTATTTGCACTAAAACTGTGGAGGCACTACTTGTATGGAATCAAATGTGTGATCTATTCTGATCACAAAAGCCTTCAACATCTGTTCAACCAGAAGGACTTGAACATGAGGCAACGTCGTTGGATGGAAACTCTGAATGATTACGATTGTGAAATAAGATACCATCCCGGCAAGGCGAATGTAGTCGCCGATGCCTTGAGTCGGAAAGAAAGAGTGAAACCCATCCGAATCAATGCCAAGAGCATGGAATTAAAGAATAGCTTGATAGAAAGGTTGTTAGCTGCACAGAAGGAAGCTGTGTTGGAAGCTAACTATCCTAACGAAAAGCTAGGAGTAACTGAGGAGCAGTTATCTCTTAGTAAGGATGGAATTCTTAGATTGAATGGACGGATATGGGTTCCAATTTATGGAGGACTCCGAGATGTTATCCTCCAGGAAGCCCACAGCTCTAAATATTCTGTTCATCCTGGAGCTGATAAAATGTACCATGATCTTAGGGCAAATTATTGGTGGATAGGCTTGAAGAAGTCTGTAGCTACCTATGTAGCTAAATGCTTGACGTGTGCGCAAGTCAAGGCAGAACATCAAAAACCGTCAGGTTTGCTACAACAACCTGAACTTCCTACTTGGAAGCGGGAAATGGTAACTATGGATTTTATCACCAAGTTACCCAAGACAAGGAAATGAAATGACACCATTTGGGTGATAGTTGACCGACTGACTAAGTCAGCACATTTCCTACCCATTAAGGAGACCTACAGCTCCGATATGTTAGCCCAACTGTACGTTGATAAGATTGTGGCCCTACATGGCATACCTGTAGCTATTATCTCTGACCGGGATACTAGATACACATCACATTTTTGGAAAAGTTTCCAACAATCTTTGGGCACACGTTTGAACTTTAGTACGGCTTACCATCCACAGACAGACGGTCAGAGTGAGCGTACTATTCAAACGTTGGAAGACATGCTTCGTGCATGTGCGATCGATTTGGGAGGTAGCTGGGATAAGAACCTGCCATTAATCGAATTCTCCTACAACAATAGCTACCATACCAGCATAAAGGCTGCGCCTTTTGAGGCATTATACGGTAGAAAGTGTAGATCGCCTGTTTGTTGGGCGGAAGTTGGAGAAGTCCAGTTATCAGGACCAGAGATCGTGTTCGAAACGACTGACAAGATTGTCCAGATTCGTAACAATCTTCAAGCTGCCCGGAATAGGCAGAAGATTTACGCCGATCCAAATCGTAAGGATTTCCACTTCGAAGTAGGAGACAAAGTCCTACTTAAAGTGTCACCCTGGAAAGGAGTGATGCGATTTGGTAAGAAAGGTAAACTAAGCCCGAGATACATAGGACCTTTCGAGGTCATCGAACGTGTCGGGTCAGTTGCCTACAAGTTAAACTTACCTGAAGAGCTCAGTAGTATACACAATGTGTTCCACATCTGCAATCTGAAGAAGTGTTTCGCTGACTCCGCTGACGAATCAGTGGTTATACCCTATACAGATGTGCAGATCGATGAGAGCTTGAAATTTGTGGAAAAACCTTTGTCGATCGAAGATCGACAGGTGAGGAAGCTTCGAAGGAAGCATATACCTTTTGTAAAAGTCAAATGGGATGCCCGAAGGGGTCCCGAATTCACGTGGGAGGTTGAATCCACGATGAAAGAAAAGTACCCTTACTTGTTTCAGTAAATCTCGGGTCGAGATTTCTTTTAAGGGGGTGAGGATGTAACACCCCGAAAATTTACGTCCTATAAGGTGTTGACACGTGTCATAGGTTTGAACGTGTGAAGGAATGTTCTTGAAGGACTAAAGTTGACAAACAGTGAAACTGTGTAATTATAAGGGTTCAAAGTGTCAACAATGAATAAATAGACTTTGCAATAACTCTATACGATGTTTATAACCTTAAATGAATAGATCATGGATCATACGAAGCGAATTGTGAAAGAAAGTGAGAGATTACAAACTACAGGGGTTAAATGTGCCAACATGTTTAAGTTATACCTCTGAGTGACCTTTTGACAAACCCGAAGCTTTGTAACGATTAATTATGCTCACTAGAATGTACCACAAAAATTTCATGAAGTTTCGATATCGTATGAGCAAGTTGTGATAAAATTCGTGTACGAGGGTTATAAGTGTCAACGTTGAAATTTAGGGCTTTTCGGGTGATCACAAAGTTACCCGAGGACTTAACAAAGTGGGTATAAGTCTTAAAGCCCCATATGTTAAAAATAACAAAGCTTCATATGCAAGTTGGGTAGTGAAAGCGATGTTTCGGAGGACCAGGGACCAAAACTGAAATAAGAATTGGCCTGATGATGGGCTAGCGCACCGCTACAAGTATAGTGTAACGGTGCGCTAGGACTGCACAGCGACCAGATACATGACAGTTGGCTGTTTCAGCCAATTAACCGACTTACTTGGATCTTATCTGCATGTGTGAGCACCCCTACATGATTTATAGCTTGTAGGACACCTGTGGATGATAATGTAACATCCCTAGACTTAGTTGTTAATCATCCATGAGGTTTGAAGTTGTTATAAGAAGTCACATTTTTCCACATACATGCACATATCATCTTCTGGACATTTGCAAGAGCTCAAGACCTGATCCAAGCTTTCCAAAACATCCATAAGACTTGTGTAAGTACCTTTGATCTTCTCTAGTTCATTCATACTTAGTTTATGGCCTAGAAATCAAACCGTCGTAACTACGGTTTGACTTTTCGATAATAAATAATCGGTCCAGAGTTTAGTCGAATCAAAGGTTGTTATAAGTTGGTATTTATATGGTTGATAAACCCCTAAAAGGGCACTCACTAATTCGGATCCTAACTAGGTCGTTTATCGAGTCAAACCTATCCCGAAAAAGTCAACAGAATTGTTATGTTTGGTTTAATGCATGATTTGCGATGTAAATGGCGTATAGCCTATTTTATCATTCTTACCAACTGAAAATAAGTATAAAAACTTGTATACGCTTGTTTGATTCGACAACTTTCTATTTAGAACCGATTCGGAGCCGAGAGACGCAAAAGTTTGACTTTTGCGTTGACCTCAGTTCTGACCCGATTTATATAGGTTTAGACATGCCTTAAGGTTCCAATAGGACCTAGTTACTTGTGTGTATAAGCCTCTGCGTTTATACCACTCGAATCCCTAATCGTCCGATGTTTCCGTTAATCGCCTAAATATTGACCGTAATGCCCTTATGACCATCAAACGAGATTTTAGAAAATGTAAAAGTGCAAAAGTCTTTAATACTGATTATTGAACAAGTCTGCAAAATTTCACGTCAATCGGAAGTCTAGATTAGGAGTTATGCTTAATGGCGTATTTATAAACATGTTTATTAATTAAACGACGCCATTAGCGTAAAGCCTATCTAAACTCAGTTTTGACACCAAATCTTTTACCCACTGATGTTAAATAATATTTTAGGATTTTTAAAGATTTTTAATTATTTTTAGATTGATCATAAGCTTGGATTAGCGCCTTAATTCGGTTAATACCGAATTTACCCTTTTAGGCCATAAAACGAGTTTTACAAATCCAAATGGCGCCAATCCAATTGCTACTGATTTTAAATAATAATTATAGTATTTTGAGCCTATTAAACTGACCTGGAAACTCAGAATTCTATTTTAAACCGTACGTCGCTTAAAACGGCGCTATACGCGTATTATACGCGTAGTTTATGTTTAAAAACGTTTTGACACATAAGACTTAACATCAAATGTTATAACCTGTTTAAATAAACCATTTTACTGATGTAACCAGACCCGGTTCACAGAAACCTAATTAAATCCTTTTATAATCTTTAAAATGACCAAAATACCCCTACGGGGCTTATTAAGAGATTAAACTCGTTTGGGGCGTCAAGGGTGATATCCTACTGATATCACGACTTATTTAAGGCATGTTAACTTAGGAAACCTGTTTAGGACTCTTACGGATACCCGTTACGCTTCATGCGCGTTCGGTTCGGTTTATGTAACTAGTTTACATAAATTAGCCGAAACGGGTCAAACCTTATCGGTTTTGTCTCAAAATCCAGAATGTGTATCATATACCCATATTAAGAAAGTCTTCAAACTTGTCGGGTCTAAATCACATTCTATCCGGTCTTCGCTTAATCGTGCGTACGAACCGTATCTTTAAAACTAATCGGTCTAAGCGTAAGCTTAACTAAAGACCCGTTAGGATTCTAATAGGTTATTATAAACCTTCGTTCCAGATTAGGAGACCCAGTAAAAGATACTTGCACTTGCTGATTTTGAACTATACTTGCTCAGGTAAATACTTTTAACTTATTTTCCCTATACGGGCTTGGGGTACGGTATATAAAATACCGCTTGGTCCAGCATTGAATCTTTAATCGAATAGAGGTTAAATCATTGATATGCTCTGTTTTGAAATGTTTTGTTGCTTAAAGCCTTTGGGGGGGTTAATGACCATGTCCCGGATATCCCTGGCATCATCTTACGAGATGGCCACGACCTTAGCACTCAGGTGTAGGCGTACACCTGTCAGTGTCTCATTATATAAAGTGGTGTGTCTATTGATCTTTAATCCAGTTTAAGGACCGGACTACTGAACGCATAAGAAACATGTAATTCGTTTACAAGTTTATATATTTACATAATTATCCCAAGTTATAAAATATTATTTGTGCCTTGTGCCTTAAATGCATTTTCTTAAACTCTTTTCAAAATGAGTCGGTTGATTGTATTTACCAGTGTAAACTGACGTATTTTCTTAAAAGGTTAAGTGCAGGTACTACGCGAAATAGGCTGGCCTGTCTCCTAGCATCCACATTAAGTCTCGCCAGCTTGGATGTTATAAACTGTTGAACATTTGTTTTCCTTTTATTGGATCTACTTGTGGATTTATATTCGACTATTTGTGATACTTAATATTACAATAGCGTTTGGTTGAATTAAATCTATACTTTGCTTCCGCTGTGCATTTAAATATTGTGTTGTTTGACTATTATGTTGCCAACCACGTCACGATACTCCCCTACCGGGCCCACCGGTGACACGTGGAAATTCGGGGTGTGACAGAGACACGTCTTCCAAGTCCTTATTTTACTTAATGTCATTGGTCGAGTCTTTGTGAACTTTTAAACAAGTTGCATGGGTTGTACTCGTATTTGAATTTCTACACTTTAAGACAATGTTGTCATGTTTTTAAACTTAATTAATGGATGAACATCTATGGTTTTTATCATTTAGTTGTTGTTATGATTGAATGCAATGGTATTAAGAAAGTCACACCATAATCACGCTTCCGTAAAAGTCAGGGTGTGACAGCTTGGTATCAGAGCTTCGATTGTAGCGAACTAGGATTCATTCTCGAGTCTAGACTACAATCATTAGGGCTCTCACGAAAATACTTTTACAACATGTTTTCATTGCATACACAAAACGCCCAGATCCAGGAAAATAAATATTTTTACAGACAAAAGGCACGAAACACATTTTCAAAAGATTATGGTTTTGGTTCAGTCTGGGAGACTGGGTGGTTCAGTCTGGGAGGCTGGGTGGTTCAGTCTGGGAGACTGGGTGGTTCAGTCTGGGAGACTGGGTGGTTCAGTCTGGGAGACTGGGAGGTGTAGTCTGGGAGGCTAGGTAGTTCAGTCTGAGAGACTGGGAGGTCTAGTCTGGGAGGCTAGGTGGTTCAGTCTGGTAGACTGTGTGGATTAGTCTGGGAGACTAGGTAGTTTAGTCTGAGAGACTAAGTGGCTTAGTCTGGGAGACTAAGAAAGATACGTGATTACATTGTTATTGATTGCATGTTTAATGTTAGATTCTTGATATATGTGCATATGTTGTAATTGTTTTGTTACAGACACTATGTCATCATCCGAGAGTGGTTTGTCTGATACCGATGACCCCATGGCTGTAGTCTCAGATGATAAGATTGCATCGGAGCCAGAGATCTTTACTTCTGACACCGAGAGTGACCCAGAGATGATGTCCGACGATGACGACGACTTTCAGCCCTTTGCGTTGCCCGATTTCGGAGTTGATTTACCGATTGCTGATGGTATCCTAGACGAGGATCCTTTCATTATTCCTATTCCAGTTCACGATCATCTTATCATCGGTCACCCCGATGGTGAGCATGTCGTGGCACCAATCCTCGCTCCCGTTCCCCTCATGGTCATTCCCCCTGAGGATTGGCCTTTTGACAATCTTTTTGACAATGATGTTGACCTGTTTGTCGATGGTCCTCCCGATGATGCTCAGGGTGATGGAGAGCTCGATGAGGACGTTGTTGCTGTTCCACTTTTGGGGATTCCTGTTATCGAGATTTCTTCCGATTCTAGTTTACATTCTGTCCCCGATTCCTTTGAGTCTATGTCTTCATCCGCCTTACAGGCAGTTGGTTTGCGTCGATACGCCACTGATTCTGATGACGATACAACTATGTCAGCTGCACCGTTACCTCCACATGATGCTAAGCCTGATTTTGTTCCCGATGACCAGCCTGTTGATGCACCCGCTGATCCTGTGCAGGTACCAGCTCCTGAGCCGATGCCAGCACCTGAGCCTTTGCCTGATCTTGATTCTATCCCCTTTGGCATACCTGACATTGCACCACTTATACCAGATCCAGTTCCTGCACCCGCTGACCCTCCTGTCATTGAGTCAGTCACTCCCCCACTTGCACCTTCACCTGTTGATGTTACCCCTTTTCACCCGATTGAGTCCGATGATCACCGCACTGACTTACCTACCACTTTCTTGCAGGACATCCCTCCACCCCGTCCAGGGGAGGGCACTTCTAGCTAGCGGCCTAGCCATGACCCACATGTGTCAACAGCTTTCCCTCGCATGCCTCAGTATACACGTTCTGCCCATTTTACTTCTTCACCACTTGATGAGCCATTTCGATGGTTCCCACCTTACACCATGCCGATATCTGATCCCTACCATCCCTCGCCCTTTACTGGTTATACACTGGATGAGTTACTTCTTTCATTGCAGCTTCAGTTTGAGATCATGAGTCGCAGGATCCTAGATCTTGAGATGACACCGCGACCTTTGCCATGTCCGTGTTAGCCATCTTTTGTTCCCCCTCATTCATCACCGTCCCCATTTTCGCATCCTCCAGCACCACTTACTCCCTTTCCCGAGTTTGACACTCATTTTCTTACCGTTGAGCAGCAGATCAGCTATCTGTTGCGTCATGTATATCAGCTTGAGGAGGAGCTTGCGCATGTGCGCAGCTTGCTTTTTGTTCCTCCACCACCATCAGCATAGATGGTTTTTGGTTTTATGTAGGTAGCTTGCTTTTGGTGAGAGCATCGCTATTGAGCCTAGCTAGTGAAGCCTTTTGGAGACCACCTTTTGACTGTATGACTTATGGTAGATTGATAGACATTGTGGACAAGAGTAGTGTGACCCTGTGCTCCTTTTTGATACTATACATTTGTAAAACATGTAACTGTATTTGTGGTCGATGATTAATGAAAGCTCAATCATAATGTTCTCATTAAATACATTGTTAACTTACTTGTTTATACTAGGATTTCCATGAGTGCCTGCTTACTTGTTATAATATACGCTATTATATACGTAATACTTACTATATACTTAAGACCAAACCTATACAATCTTCCCTTAGAAGATGCCTCCTCGAAGGAACAATCAGTTGCCCACAACAGAGGCTGAACTGCAAGAACAAATTTCACAAGCAATCGCACAACATGAGGCCTTGCGCTCTGAACACAGCGGAGGTACCTCAGGAAATAACCCACCTCACGGTAATGTTTAAGTCATTTAAGACACATTATGATACGTTTGGACATACCATGTGCGTTTGCTAATGCTTTCTGTGAATGACGTTGCTTGTACATGTTGTACTTACAAGCAGTTCCTTGACTGTAAACCTCTGAATTTTAACGGCACTGGAGGTGCTGTAGCTTTCGTTAGATGGGCTGAGAAGACCGATTCTGTGCTGCGGATGAGCAAGTGTGCGCTAGAGCACAAAGTCACCTACATTTCTGGACTTTTCCTAGACGGAGCTCTATCCTGGTGGAGCCTACAGGTCCAGACTCTGGGAGATGAAGCATCATATGCTATGACTTGGGATGAGATGAAAGAACTGATGCGCAAGAAGTACAGCTCGAGAGCTGAGATTCAGAAGCTGGAAATCGAGTTCTGGAATCTAAAGATGGATGGCCCGAAGATTGCTGAGTATGTGTAGAGATTCCATGACCTGTCTCGCGTGGTCCCCTACATGGTAGAACCAGAGTTCAAGTGAATTGAGCGTTTCATTTGGGGATTGGCACCCCAAATCATGAGCATGGTGACTACATCCAAGCCCCCAACGATCACTGAAGCCATTGATCTGAGTGTGGCGTTGACTGAATAAGCGATTAGGCTGAACAAGTTTTCGGTCTCTGATGGAAAGAAGAAGGAGACTCATGTCGAGTCGTCAGGAGAGAACAACAGGAAGTTCTTGAACTTCAAGAAAGGTACCCAAGGAAGCAGCAGTGGTACTAACAAGAAGAGAGATGCGAACCCACCAGCCGAGGTCAGGACTGGTGCTGCGAGTTCGGAGAATTAGGGAAAAAGGTTATATGGGCACTTTGCCTAAGTGTGATGTGTGCCAGTGCCATCATGCCGGCCAGTGTAGGTTGAGGAACTGTGAAAACTGTGAAAAGAATGGTCATTCGAAGGAGACATGCTGGGCTGGTACCGGTCGTGGAAATGGTGGTCAAAGAGGTAGTGGTAATGGCAGTGGAAACCGTGGTGGAAACAGTTATGGAAACCGCAATCAAGGAGGAAATGGCGGTAATGGTAATCGTGGTGGTTCTGGAAACCAAGCCGGTAATGGGAACCGCAGCCAAAACAACAATGAGGGTGGTACTGGAAACAAGCAAGGATGCTTTAGCTGTGGTGATATTGGGCATTTCAAGCGTGATTGCCCGAAGAACAATCAAGCCCAAGGAAGAGTTTTCAACATAGGAGCTAGGGAAGCTCGCTAGGATCCGAACGTAGTTACGGGTACGTTCCCTATCAACCAACACTTTGCATCTGTACTGTTTGATACTGGTGCCGATTATAGCTTTGTATCCTTAGAATTTAAGAATATACTTGGGTTAGTAGCCAGTAAGCTAGATATCCCATACTCGATAGAACTAGCTAATGGAAAGTTAGTAGAGGCAAATGAAATGATTAGAGGTTGTGTAATAGAGCTTGGAGAGCATGAGTTTACGCTCGATCTCCTACCAGTTGAGTTGGGAAGCTTTGACGTGGTTGTTGGAATGGATTGGTTGTCGAGCAACCGAGCTGAGATCGTATGTCACGAGAAGATCATTCGCATCCCGATGGCGAATGGAGAGACGATTGTAGTGCACGGAGAGAAGCATGATACTCCTCTAAGGATTATCAGCTGCTTGAAGGCCCGAAAGTCCATGCAGAAGCGATGTGTTGCCTTTTTGGCTCACATTGTTGATAAGGAAGCTGAAGAGCCGAAGCTGGAAGATATCCCTGTGGTAAGAGAATACCCTGAAGTCTTCCCAGAAGACTTGCCGGGATTGCCGCCGCAATAACAAGTAGAGTTCCATATTGACTTGGTTCCAGGCGCCGCGCCTGTAGCCAAGGCACCTTATCGACTTGCACCTTCCGAGATGCAAGAATTGTCAACGCAACTTCAGGAACTTTTGGACATGGGATTTATTAGACCAAGCTTCTCGCCTTGGGGAGATCCAGTTTTATTCATCAAGAAGAAGGACGGTAGTTTTCGCATGTGCATTGACTACCGAGAACTGAACAAGCTGACTATCAAGAATCGGTACCCCTTGCCGAGGATTGATGATCTCTTTGATCAACTTCAAGGTTCAAGTTATTACTCCAAGATTGATATTCGATCAGGTTATCACCAGCTGAGGATTCAAGAAGAGAGTATACTGAAAACTGCTTTTAGGACTCGTTATGGACATTATGAGTTCCTAGTAATGCCGTTTGGTCTGACAAACGCGCCAGCAGTGTTTATGGATTTGATCAACCGAGTCTACAAGCCATATCTCGATAAATTCATGATTGTATTTATCGATGATATTTTGATCTATTCGCGAACGAAGGAAGAGCATGAGCAACACCTTAGAGCCATTTTAGAGCTGCTCAAGAAGGATAAATTGTACGCTAAGTTCTCGAAGTGTGAGTTCTGGTTGCGTGAGGTACAATTCCTCGGTCATGTAGTGAATGAAGATGGAATTCACATGGACCCCACCAAGATCGAGGCGATCAAGAATTGGGAAACTCCGAAGGCGCCACCCGAGCTCCATCAGTTTCTAGGTTTAGCTGGGTATTATCGCCGATTCATTGAGGATTTTTCAAAAATCGCTCAACCGCTGACCTCCCTTACTCAAAAGGATAAGAAGTATGAATGGGGATATAAGCAAGAAGAAGCCTTTCAGTTGCTAAAGAGTAAGCTTTGCGATGCACCTATTCTATCCCTACCCGAAGGCACCGATGACTTCGTGGTTTACTGTGACGCCTCGCGTCAAGGATTGGGCTGCGCGCTGATGCAGCGACAGAAAGTTATCGCTTATGCTTCGCGATAGTTGAAAGTTCATGAGAAGAACTACACCACACATGATTTGGAATTAGGCGCAGTGGTGTTTGCATTGAATATTTGGTGACATTATCTGTATGGTACGCGCTGTATGATCTTTACAGATCACAAGAGCTTACAGCACATGTTCGACCAGAAGGAGCTTAATATGAGACAACGATGATGGGTTGAGCAGTTAAACGATTATGATTGCGAAATCAAATATCACCTAGGTAAGGCGAATGTGGTGGCAGACGCCTTAAGTCGGAAAGAGAGGATTAAGCCCATAAGGGTTAGGGCTTTGGAGATGATTATACAAACGGACCTCTAGTTGCGCATTCGTACTGCACAGAGAGAAGCCCTCATGGAAGAAAACCTTAAGGATAAGTATCTCTGTGGGATGGAGAGGAAGTTGATACCCAATGAGGAAGGAACCTTGTGTTTCATGGGACGAATTTGGGTTCCCCTCTTTGGTGATTTTAGAGATGTTATTTTCAACGAAGCTCATAAATCGAGGTACTCGATCCACCCAGGATCGGATAAGATGTACCAAGATTTGAAAGATTTCTACTGGTGGCCAAGATTGAAAGGTGATGTTGCAACTTATGTTGGAAAATGTTTGACTTGTGCCAAAGTGAAGGCCGAGTCAGAAGCCTTCAGGTCTCCTACAGCAACCAGAGATACCCATGTGGAAGTGGGAGCAGATCTCGATGGACTTCATAACCAAGTTGCCAAAGACACCCAGAGGTCATGATACGATTTGGGTAATCGTAGACCGTCTGACAAAGTCTGCGCACTTTTTGCCAATCAGAGAGAAGGATAACACAGGTAAGCTAGCTGAGTTGTACCTAAGGGAGATAGTGGCACGGCATGGAGTGCCCATCTCGATCATATCTGACAGAGATGGAAGATTTTTATCAAGGATTTGGCAATCATTCCAAGAAGCGTTTGGTTCACAATTGAACTTAAGCACCGCATTTCACCAACAGACGGACGGCCAAAGTGAGAGGACAATTCAGACATTAGAAGATATGTCACGAGCTTGCGTAATGGACTTGGGTGGCAGTTGGGACACTCACCTGCCTTTGGTTGAGTTCTCCTATAACAACAGCTACCATACAAGCATTCAAGCTGTACCGTTTGAAGCTCTCTACAGACGGAAGTGTCGATCGCCGTTATGCTGGGCAGATGCAGGCGTAGACAACTAGTTGGTACCGAATTGGTTCAAGAGATGACATATAAGATCATGCAGATCCGAGAGCGCATCAAGGCGGCTCGCGATCGACAAAAGAGCTATGCGGACCAACGAAGGAAACCTTTGGAGTTTGAAGTGGGAGATATGGTTTTGTTAAAAGTCTCACCTTGGAAAGGTGTGGCACGCTTTGGGAAGCATGGAAAACTAAACCCACGATTCATTGGACCGTTCAAAATCCTGGAAAGGATTGGTCTTGTAGCTTACAAGTTGGAACTACCTGCATAACTTAATGGTGTTCATGATACATTCCATGTATCTAACCTGAAGAAGAGTCCAACATAGGAAACGGTGGTTAATCCTGCTGACGAAGTTCACATCGACGACACCCTCCACTTCACCGAAGAACCTGTCGAGGTTACTGACTGGAAGGTTAACAAAACTTGGAGGAGTAGTGTTAAGCTTGTTAAGGTTAGATGGAATGCGCGTCACGGCCCAGAGTTTACTTGGGAGCGTGAGGACCGCATGAGAGCTAAGTATCCGCATTTGTTCCCTAACTCCCCTGCAGCTAGTAGTTCAGCTTAAAATTTCGGGACGAAATTTTCTTAACAGGGGGAGAATGTGACAACTGTCAAAAATCCAGGTATCCGTACAATTAACTAATCATGATTAGTGCCTAATGACTGTGCTGAATTTCAATTAATTGCTTTCTGATTTCTGCTTTATACATGCATGTGCATCATACGTTGTTTAATGTCATACCAATATTGCATGAAAGCTATATTGCCTTGAATGATGCATTAAGTATAGTTAGCACAGTTATTTGATAGATCAGGAAAGTGCCGATAGAACTCAGCACATAGATAGACAGTGCATTGAGATACAGAATGAGCCAGAAACTAAGTATTACACTAGTGTAGTGTATAGGAAAGTAAGGATCACAAAACTGCCCTTTTTAGTGATAGTTTAAGTGCCGGAAAGTGCCTAAAACTCACCCAAAGTGCTGAATTCAGCAAAATTCAGCATTTTAACATACTAATATAATGCAGAAAAATGATTAAATGGTCCTGAATGCTTTCCTAAGTGTCGGGAATCAGTAGTGTCACAAAAAGATACATAAAGAACCCTAAACTACGTAGTTTAGCACTTTAACCAACCAGTAACCAACCGAACAACCGGACATTACCCGGAACACCAAATTTACACTAGAAGCACTATTTTAACATTACCAAGCTAGTTATGGTCCCCGAACATCATAACACCCAATACAAAATATCTACTAACTAAAGCATGTAACTAACACTTGGTTTTTAACCTTAAACTAACTAATCAAGTTAGAACCTATGCTAGACCCCCCCCCCCACCTATTTACGGCCAACACATGGCCCCACCAAATGGATTTTATTTCATTTTTAAATTGGATCTTGTTCCCTAAATAATGACATATTATACAAAGGTTAGTATGAGAACTTGGTTTATAAAAGAGCATGAAAGATCAAGACCATCATTACTTCACACACTTCACACTCAAACTCTCCTCTCTTCTCCTCCCTTACTCTCGGCCGAACCTCATCCCCCACACAACCATCTTCAATCATTCATCTTCATACAATCTACATATATAGAAGTGTGTTAGAGATCATACAAGGAAGCTTGGTGGCCTTGAAGCTTGAAGGACCTCTCTTGTTTGCTTTTATCCTCTTGATTTCTACTCCTGAATCATCCCTAGCCTTGTGCTAGTGGTAAGAGCCTTGATCTATCTATTTTACTTTCATTTTTAGTGGTTAAAGAAGAATCATAATAAAAGACATGAAGGACACTAAAGAACACAAGAAGTAAACATGAACATAAGCTTGTTTAATGAAGTAATCTTGAAGAAAATGAGTTGTTATGCTTGTTGATCATTGATTGTTTGTAGAAATGATGTTGATCATCATAAGATCTTGCTAGATCATGATTAAAAACATAATCTAGCAAGATGTGAAAGTAGAAATATGGTAGGATGATAGATCATCCACATATGAATCATGAACTTGAATGACTAAGTGATTTTCTTGAAAAATAATGAACATAGTAAGTTATTAATCATGTAGATCTAAAGATATATGAATGGTTCTTCAAAGAAACCAAGTTAAAAATATGAGTTTATTAAATCTTGGTTCTTACATAAACAAATCTTATTTTTAATGGTTAAACAAGTGTAGAAACACTTGTGTAACAAGAAGATTTCATAAAGAAACATTTTTAGAAAATGTGACAAGAAGTTGTAAACATCTAACTTCTTTAAAAATGAAGTCTTTAAAGAACTAATCACATTTTAAAGGGTAACAAGACTTACTAAGAACCCTAGTAAGTCACTACAATTTTTTACAAATATTCAAGTTCATGAAGTAGTAGAAAATGCATGATTTTTGGCAAATTGGTAAGTTAAGGTTGTTTATTGTTGATTGTGAATTGATTGTGTTGATTTTTGCAAAAGAAAATGATATGCTTGAAAGCATGGAAACCTCCATTTTTAGGGGAAACTATGGCAAAATTTTCTAAAAATATAAACACTTAGAAAAATATTTTTAAACAAATATTTACAAGTGTATTTTAAACCATAAGTTTGCTACAAAAGCTTTGCCATAGTTTTTGATACAAAAATATAATTATTGGAGGTTGGTTTTCATAAATAAAAGTGACTAAATATGTATTAGGATAATATATATTTAGAAGTCACATGTGTGTGATTATTTGTATACTTTGTGTATTAGTTATATTATTTTAGGACTTGAAATAATATAACACACAAAAATACCAAGAATTTCCATCCATAATATTACCAAAATTCCAACAAATGAATATACACATTTACACAAAATATTGATGAAACCGAACTATGGAATAAGAGTTACAAAATATTCCGGAAATTATTCACAAAGTATATTTTGGTAAATAATATTTTGGACACCAAGGAAGTAAAAATATGATTTTTACAATACTACAAAAATATATCATATTTTGACATGGAAAAATATATTATTTTTGGCAAATATGAAATATATATTTTTCTTGAAGTTTTTAGAAGATACATTATTTTTAAGAAATATATATTTTCTTGCACAAACATGAAATACAATATTTATGGATGAAAGATACATTTTCTCAAATAAATATGAAGTATGTCATTTTTGGGAAAAATGAGTTTAAATATATTTTCTAAATTGGACTTGAAAATATATTAATTTTTGAAACTTATAAGAAATTACAAATATTTTTGCCCAAAGAAAAATTATAAATAAATTTTCTAAGTAATATCCCTTAAATATATATTTTGAACATATATATTTAATTCCTATTAAAGATAATATTTCGGAATAATCAATATGAAGTTAAGTATAAAGAATACTTAATGAATACCATAAAAATACGTATTCTCGTACGTATAAATACACACTGGAATACGACCCCGATATAAGACAAAAATATACAAGTGAAAGATACTCCCATCCTTGGAAAGGATATGCATGTGTAAATACCCGAAGTGTATCAAGCCAAAAATTTAATATTAGTCCAAAAATTTAATAAAAATAATTTAAGTTAAAATATTAATTGTTTTAACAAATGATTATAAAATTTGGAATAATATCGAAGACACTAGAAGAATCGTAACTCAAAGACGTTAATACTAAGTCAAGGCACGACCCGTTCGTCTAATAGATATTAGTACGTTGTTGGTAGTCGTGTTTATTCGAAGAACTTGAGTTACGGTGATTGAAGATGCAAATCTGTGAGTTCATGACCCCCTTTTTCTTTAACTGTTTTTGGTTTTATAACTTCGGGGGTGAAGTATATATTACAACCGTTTTCAAACGTTATTATTTGGTATGGTTAGCTAAGGAAGGGTACTTTTTGATCATGTGAGTGGTGGGTACGACGCCTAAGGCCATCAATCCTCGTTGTAGGACCGAGGGACATGAGTGATAGATCAATTTGGGTGTAGCGAGCCCCGCCCATGTTGGACCAGGGTGGCCCCTGGGTTGACTATGTCTTACAGCCGGAGGCCCGGTGCAAAGTCTGCTAGGTTTGAGCTTTCCTGCATCACGTCACAAATATTAATGTATTAGCTACACATTAATTGATCTGTTTTCCTTGTTGCTTTCATACCAGGAGTTTTCAAACTTATATACATACTTTCAATGATTTTAAAGGTTTATTCACAAACACACACATGAACTCGCTCAACTTTTGTTGATGTTTTCAAAATACATGTATTTCAAGGAATTAGTAGTGGATCTGGCGGGCGTTGGATGTTTCAAGCTGCGTTAAGAATAAAAGATGTCATCCATGGTCTTAGGGTTTGGTCAGTGTGTCTTATTCCTGGACGAGACACGTCTTCCAAGTCCTGGTTTTACTTAATGTCATTAGTCGAGTCTTTGTGAACTTTTAAACAAGTTGAATGGGTTGTACTCGTATTTGAATTTCTACGCTTTAAGACAATGTTGTCATGTTTTTAAACTTAATTAATGGTTGAACATCTATGGTTTTTATCATTTAGTTGTTGTTATGATTGAATGCAATGGTATTAAGAAAGTCACACCATAATCACGCTTCCGCAAAATTCAGGGTGTGACAGCTGGCGCCGCTTTCCTGATGAGTCCAAGGCAGGACGAAACTAGTGACCCACACAAAGAAGCGGGATGGATTGGCTTATCCATGGGGACTTGGGGACGCCATACGGGTGTCGAAAAGTAACCCCATGACAACTTGGTATCAAAGCAGAATGATTCTCGGATACGTTGGAACATGACTCTTAATCAAACGAGCTTAACATTTAGAGTATGGTTGCGCAATGGTGGTGGGAGAAGACCAAATATGGGTTTGCTTCGGCAAAGGTCTTTGTACTCCGCAAGTATGGGATCGTGAGAGCCGCTCAAGTATAGTTGCAGTGAAGCCCTCCGTGTTATGTTCAAAATTCTACGGTTCAAGCAGCGCCATAAAAAAGGAAGTTTTGTGAAAGCTGCTACAACTATTCAGGTCCCCGTATTCCTAAAACAAGGTGAATCATCAGCACCAAATCCGATGCGGCGGACATCAGCGCCACTTATAACCAGAACTGACATACTATATTGAACATGCACGACAGAAGATCATTGTTGCTGTGCTTTCGGGTGTCCAACCCTCCCAAAGTAAATCATGCTCAACATAAGGGGATCATGCATTGTCAAGTATGCGAGCTGTTATGGGACAGCGAGCATGCACGAGGACGTGCATGAAATGGTGGTGGGAGAGTGTCACGGGCCAAATGTTTGAAGATTGCAATGCTATAGGTTGTGCTTGAACGCTTGGGTTACTGGCTAGTCCTGGACTTTATCGGGGGACAGAGTCAGTGTCAATGAAGAGGTGTACGTGCCTAGTCGTGCAAACGACGAACGTACCACTGGTCGAGAGCTGACGCCACTCTCCTGATGAGTCTAAGGCAGGGCGAAACCAGTGACCCACACAAAGAAACGAGATGGATTGGCTTGTCCCAGAGACTTGGGGACGTCACACGGGGGTCGAAAAGTAACCCCGTGACAAAGCTCTCCGTTTTACATTTGAATTTAATTTGGGTGGCAAATGAGAAAATCCACTTCACTCGCTACTTCCTGTTTTAACCAATGAAAAAAAAAATCCACGATGCAACCTTCTTTTTTAAGTTTTTAGTTTATATAATTTAAATATTTTTAATGGAATAACAGAAATTTAAAATTTGTGAAATTGCTACATACGAAAGGTGAAAAAATGTGAGTGATAGCTCATGCCTACGTGGCAGAATTGTGACACTAACTTTTTGATGTGACGGTAAAAATAGATTAAACCATTGCACATTTCCTTAAATGAACCAAGTTAAAGTATACATGATTTTTTATGTAATTAATAATTAAATTTTGTCTGTTACTATATATGGAAAGGGTAAAACGAAAACAAAATTAAGTTGTGAAAACCATAAGAATTAGGCATTCCAAAATGTTTTTTCAAATTTTTTTTTCTCAAAAATCTTAAAAAAAATTCACTTGTTTCAGAAAAAAAAATTAAAAAAAATGTTGCATGCAAAAATTCACATCGGGTGTAAAAAAAATTCATCGCCGTAACAAAATTTACATTATGCGTAAACAAAACTTACATCAGGCGTAACAACCGACTCGACAAATTTTTTTGTTTTTTTACAGATGTGTTTATAATATTTTCATTTATGTTTGTGCAAAAAAATTAGCCCAACTCACGCAGGAAATAGGACTTCTCATGGTTCTCACAACTCGTGGCGGTTATTAATTGAACCGAAGCCTATATATATATAGGAAGGTTCATTGGGGAACACTAAAAAAGTGGAGAACAGCGGGGAACCGACTCAAACGAACTCTGATTGGACTTACTCCAGCGGCGTTGGAACCGGCTTGTCGAACCCTAACTAGGATGTTTTAACCCAAAACCCTAAATCCTAACTCCTAAACTGTAAACCCTAAAGCTAAAAAATAAGACTAAAACCTAAGCTAAACCGTAAAATTTAAACTATAAACCCTAAAAGCTAAACCCTAAAGGCTAAACCTAAAGCTAACCCCTAAACCCTAAAGCTAAACTCTAAAGTTAAACCCTAAAACTAAACCTTAAAGCTAAACCCTAAAAGCCAAACCCTAATATATTTAGATTTTAGGGGTTATGATTTAGGGTTGGATTAAGAGATCCTAGTTAGGGTTCGACGAGCCGGTTCCAACGCCGCTGGAATGAGTCAAATCGGAGTTCGTTTGAGTCGGTTCCACACTGTTCCCCACTTTTTTAGTGTTCCCCAATGAACCTCACACTATATATATATATATATATATATATATATATATATATATATATATATATATATATATATTCTCTCTTTTTCAGTTAAATAATAATTTTTATAGTTTTATCATTAATTTTCTCTCTCATCCACTCACAACAATTTTAAAAAATTATTAAAAAAATTATTAGGGGTGAATAATGTCTATCAAATATACAAATAAATAGTAACATTTTCTCAGCTCTACTCACAACCACTTTTTAAAATAGACAAAATTACATAAACAACCTTTATGTTATACATAAACTGTACTTCATACCTTTCACTATGAATCGTCAAAACTCAACATTTATGTTCATGTTTTGCTACATAGTATAACCTTTTACACAAACAATGTTAGTTTACTTGGTTAACTGCCCTCACATGCATTGCATGTGAGGGTATTATTGTCATTTCCCATTTGTTTTTAATGAGTTTTTATTACATAAACCTTAAATCCAAAATGCAGGCTGTCTTCCCCAATTTTCTTCCCTTTTACACAAATGATGTTGTTATCTTCCAAAATCAAACATCATTAATTCCAAACTAACCTCCATCATTATACACCTATTAAGATCCTAAATTATCATACTTTAAATGCTTGAAAATATTTGTTTTCTTTGTTTAATAATCCTGTTCAATGTTATCTTTGATGCAACATGAAGATAATTTCCATATGAATTTGTATCTTTGGTTGTTCTTGCTTACCGACACAAGTAAATCGATTGTTCTTACTGACCGTTCAATCTCCGTAACTCTGACGAACAACAGTTCGCGGCGAAGAAGCAGTTACAGGTTCCGCAAAGAGAGCTTCATCGGTAGAGTTGAAGCCGGTGAGTTACAGGCTCCGGTTTATGAGATCTGGTTTATGAGATCGTACTAAACGGTTATTAGGATTCCAGTGGCTGAATGAAGACATGATCCGATGAATTCGATGACGTAATCTAATCGGTTTGAAGAAGCGATTTAGCGGTGGTTGAACTGTGCATTGAATGAGACGACAACACAATACTATCTGAGAATTTTAAAACCAAATCACGATGTAGATCACAAGAGAGATTCGTATTGTTTTACAGTCGTGTTACTGAGACGGTCGTGTGGTTTCGGAGCAGAGACCGGTCTTCGGAGGCAGTTATAGTGGGGGATTCGGTTGTGTTTGAAGTTATGTAGATTGATGGAGGATTTGAATTGTTGATTTGTGTGGATGAAAGGTAGATATGTTCATGAGTGATGTTGGGAAAATTGGTGAATGGATATTTAGTTAACTTATAATTGAGTGAAATTATAATTAATAATTAAACTCCTTCATATGGTGAAAGTCTTGAGTAGAGTTTTATGTCACTTGATTAGCTTTTATTAGAGTTTTTATGTTTCTAATTAAATCACTAATTAAGTGAAACTTTTATTAGAGTTTTATGTCTCTAATAAAATCACCAATTAAGAGAAACTCTTCACTACCCACAACTCTTGTAAAAACTGGTAGGCTATGTGACTCATTGGAATTATGAGAAAACTACAAGAGAAAAATAATATTTATGAAGAATTCTTGGAGAAGTGGTGAAGACTTGAATATCCATATGTTGGGAATTATTGAGAGATAACTTTTCTCTACTCGATTCCATCACCTTCGTATCATTTTTTGTCCATAAGTTCAAACACTATAATTCTATTCGGTGTAACCTTGGGCGCGTGGCCATTTCCGGCAGTACAGACTGCTTTGGCTATTGTACCCTGGGAGACTGATGCGTCGTCTTTAGTAAAGCCGCGAAATCTGTTTTAAGTGAAGCGTGTTGAACACGTGCCTCAACCAAAATCATCAACGTTTTAGTGTGCTATTTGTTGTAGTCAAGGAGTATTTTTCAAGACTCAAGATGATGAATCCTCGGGTCTAGGATGCTATCAAGTGCGCGTGAAGGACCCACCAGAGATGCGGCTTGAATCAAGATTGGTATATATAATTATATTTTATATTCTTTTTATTTAGTTATTGCAACCGGTATTGTACTATGATATTTCCTACGAATAACGAGAGTCTCGTTATTATATATTTTGTAATTATATTTTATAAAAAAGTGAACCTGGTTCCTACAAACTTAAAACAGATTTAGTGAGATTGTTGCTACAATCTTAAAAACCTTATTTATAAGGATTTTAGGTTTACGAAAGGATTTAACAGAATAAAAAAAATATTTTTAGAGGTTATGATCTTATAAATATTTTTTTGGGAAATTTGTATGTAGTACAACTTGTTGTGTTTGGGTTTATTGAGATTGTGGTACAATCTTAAATCTTACACCGTGATACAAAAATGAATGACTTATGGTTCAAACGTTTAGTGTTGAAACGATTTTGGAATCGTTAATTTTTCTAACCTTTGTGTTAGATCAGGTTTATTAGTGTAAACCATACGTTTTTGGTAAACGTTAAATTCTCTAACTTGTGCGTTAGACCGACCTTATTTTATAAACAATACGTTTTTGTAAACGTTTCATGTTCTAACATGCTTGTTAGAAATGATCATATTATTTATATAATATGATTTAAAGAATGAGTGTTAAATATAAGTTTATTTTATATAAACTAATAAGACATATAATGATTTTTGTAGTTATTTGTCTTCTAACATGTGTGTTAGAGACGTTCATGGAAAGCGTTAGTTTGGAATCAATTTTTAATTGTCTATTTTCTAACGTGTGTATTGGAAATGACATATTTATTTGAACCATATATGTGTTTATAGCAAGTCGAATTAACATTTTATAGAAATGTTAATATTTCTAACGTGCGCGTTAGAATTTCTTTCATTTTAACATGATTGTTAGAAATGGTTAAAATACAAATGCTTTGAAATGTTTTATGTAAACGTTTTATATAAGTAATTTGTTGTAGCATTGATTTTAATGAATATAAACACTTATATTATGCTCTGTATGGTTTAGAAATAAAAGGTCATACATTGAAGTTGATGTTTGATTGGCTTCAAGGAATTAAATCACCATAAAGTGATGGTGTGGTATTTATGTGAATTTAATGAAATTAAAATCATTTACTAGACTCTTCATATGGAAGATAAACTCTTAAGTAGAGTTTTATGTCAATTTATTTGTTTTTATTAGAGTTTATGTCTCTAATAAATTCTCTAATTAAGTGAGACTTTTCTCTACCCCATGTCTCTTGTATTAAAAGTAGGCTATGTGCCTAACTTGAAGAGATTGAAAAACTACAAGAGTAAGAATACAAGAATTAAATCATCATAAAGTGATGGTGTAGTTGTGTGGGATTTATCACTAATTTTAATTTGTGATTTCTAAATATAAATGGTTATGTTTTATATAAAATGACTTAAATTTTCTAACACGTGTGTTAGAAAATGTGTATCACGAATACAAGGTTAGAGATTGTACATTGTATAAGCCATAAGGAATAGAAATGTTTTTTGTAAACATTTAATTGCCTATTTTTCATAGTTTTTAGAATTCAAATGGTTTGCTACTCTTGCTAGAAGTAGCATTTGTTGAACAAAGTAACAATCTCGTGAATATGATTTGGTGGAAAACAACTTGGTGTTGCTGTGAACAAATTTAATTGTTCAAGTTTGCTACTTAAATGTAGCCTTTGTAACAACTTGGTGTTGTTTTGAGCAAACTTGTCCAAGGTCAAAGTTTCAAGATGAAATGGGAAACTTGTACTTACAAGTGCATGGAGTCTTATTGAAGGAGTACCTCAAGACATGCCATGGGACGATATCATTGAGAAGATTTCGCTGAGATTATAAAGTGTTGAAGATATAAGCACTTTGATATTTAATGTCTACATATCGCCTATGCTTCCATTTAAATTTCAAAAGTGTTTGACACTTATGATTTAGTTTCTAATGTATTTTATTGTTTTGTGTTCAATATCTTCGGATAACACATGCAATTTTTTACAAGTTTGTGACGCATACATTATTTTTGAGGTAGATAATTATATCGTCAACTATACATTGTTTAAAAGAATATGGTTTTAAAAGGATAGTACATGAAAATATTTGGACATAAACAACTTGAGAGTTGTTGCATTGACTAAAAGTCAAAGACGAAACATAAAATGTATAACCAAATCTTGAGAGAATAATGAAAGAAGGTACTGAGTGTATTGAGATGAAATACACAAACGAGATTTATGTCAAAATACTTCGTTAAAAGTCACTGGAAAATTCACAAGTGTGAATTCTAACGTACTAATAGTAAAAGTACTATATGTTATTGTATACCTTTAATAAATCTTACGAGATTTGTTCCAAGTGATCTATACGTAGATGCGCCTACCACTTGATTATTGTTAGAACTATATGGAGATTTTACCTTCGTTTGGGAGAGCATCCTAAATATACATATCTCCTAATGAATAACAATAGATGTGTGCAAATCACTTATGGCAAAATTATGAATGCCATGTTGTTGAGTGTCGATCTAGTTGACTCTATCTCACAGATAATAGTGATCGTAGACGAGGAACATTCGTCTTGTTGGTGATGAATGTGTTCACCAAGTGACTTGGATTATGACTTATGTTTAAGTCCTTCTGATTCAATGGTAAATCGTTGGAGATCAATGGTAAACAAGTTATGTTCCTTAATTGAATGATAAAAATTAGCTACATGCTATATACAATAATTTGTGAGATCTTCCTAAATATTGATGTTTTAGGATTATGAATAAGTCTCATTATTTTGTCTTAACAATGGATGAATGTTGCAAAGTGATATTATGAAATCCTTAGGGCTGTGAAGAATAAGAATGATGCATCTTCTGTTCACATGCTAAAGTATTGTAGTCTAAAGCATGCTAGACTAGTACTTGGTTAATTATGGGTCTTGACGGAGACTAATTAACTCCAAACATTCAAAAATGTATGAACACAAAAAGAATTTGTGTTCGGACAAAGTTAAGGGAGAATTTCCATTCATTATAAGGAAAAGACATGTAACTTTTGAAGAGTTGTTCAAAAAGCTAATGAGGAGAACTCATTGTCTAGGCTTATTCTAGGTGTTAAATTAGAATTATTCTAACTTGGTGACAAACTTATGACAATGGCATGTGTTGCTTTGGTTAGCTCGGAAGCTTATGTAAGCTAATGCAATATGAAAAGAATTCACTGATACAATGAGGTTGATCTTGTTCAATCATATGTGTATAAATGTCGTCATAAGTGAAGTTATGGAAATGTTGATCAAATGGTAAGAAATGTAGGGGATGATCCATTTAGAAACAACCCTATAAGGGTATGTAGAAATGGTTTTCATTACCCCATCTGGATGATATCCTATAACACTTAAATGTGGGGGTGTCTTGCATTTGTATCATAAAAGTTTAGCAATAAGGATTTTGTAATCCAATCTAACATTGCAAATAGACGACTATGTGGAGGACATAAAGGTCGTAGTGCATAATGGAGATGTGTTTGCCTTAAATGATAAGCATATCTTACAAAGACATATATTATAACCAGATTCAGATGGCCACTGAGGTTATAGTCTTAGAAGTTGAAAATAGGCAAAATTAACTTACGAGCTAAGAACACATCATGACAACTGATCTCAAATACGCAAACTTATTTGTTAATGTTATGGATCCAACAACCTGAGGGTTTATTAGAGATCAAGTTGTGGAATGAGACTGAAGCCCATGGAAAAATGGTATGTGAAGGATACCTAACTTAATTGACTGGAGATCCCAAGATCTAAGTTCAATAGGACAACTAACTCATATGCCTAAAGGTGGTCACTGTGGGGGCATAAATGATATGCATAAGCTAGTATATATGGTTATACATACCCCCAAAGTATAAAAGGGTGTTTAAATACGTCCTAGTCTATTCCTATGATATTCAGTGACAAAGAGTGAGGCTAAGCATAATATGTGGTAAATGATTTGGATAAATCACGATAACCACAATGCTTTTAATGATCTAAGGAGAATCACCTATGTTAGAGAGAAGTGGGGTCGCTTCGAATGGAATTGAGGGCACAATTCCTAGAGCTCTCGCAGAACCAGGAAAGTGTTCCACGACCAGTATTGGACACGACTATGAGGAGATGACCCGACTAAGGAGAGTCTTGTGTGAAGTGTGTTGTCGTCTACACAAATGGCAGACGAGTTTAAAGATATCGAGATCTACTCAGAGCTAGTGGGCTAAGAGCGAAGGTTCAAAGGGTAACACCTACCTATCGTATGCAAAACTCAACCGTCGAGGTTCCATTGGAAATTTTATGTGTTTTGAACAATCTCCATTCATGTGGGGGATTGTTGGGAAAATTAGTGAATGGATATTTAGTTAATTTATAATTAATGGGAATTATAATTATTAATTAAACTCCTTCATATGGTGAAACTCTTGAGTAGAGTTTTATGTTACTTGATTAGCTTTTATTAGAGTTTTTATGTTTCTAATTAAATCACTAATTAAGTGAAACTTTTATTAGAGTTTTATGTCTCTAATAAAATCAACAATTAAGAGAAACTCTTCACTACCCACAACTCTTGTAAAAAAATGGTAGGATATGTGACTCATTGGAATTATGAGAAAACTACAAGAGAAAAATAATATTTATGAAGAATTCTTGGAGAAGTGGTGAAGACTTGACATCCATATGTTGGGAATTATAGAGAGATAAGTTTTCTCTACTTGAAGGGGTATGGTCCCAAAAATGCCGCGCAGACCATTCCGGTCGCGCTTTGGACCATACTCCTTTATCACTTCAGTGATTAATCTTTAGACCCCGCGTGGGATGATCAGGCAGAGCATGGTCTCGCGCGAGGTCCAACCAAGAGATAACGACTGTTTCTATACTTGGCATTCTGGATAAGGACTTTCACCTGCTGCAACCCCGCGCGGGCTACTAACATGCTCAGCAAGGGTCGCGCAGGAGTCAAAGAGCAAGGCCACTTCAGAAGGTACTAAAGGTACAAGTGGCAGAAGGGCAAGCCAATCAGAGTCCTCCAGGCTGTACTCTATCGTGCTCCATGATCGTCTGACGTGCAGGAGACAGAATGTACACAAGGACGCCCATGTGGCACCAATCACGGGGCGGCGACACCTGCCCCATGATCTCCACTTACCTGCTGATGGCAGAGGGACAACAAGGCCGACAACTAAGACATGTGGCTCCAATCAAGGTGCGCCAGCACCGAAGATCTTCTAGAAGACACTAACGGTCGACACCAGTGAGACAAAGAGCATATCCTCTATGTTGTCGCCTTCCGGCCCAAGGCCCATCAGCCCATCTCCTTTTACACCTCTCCGGCTATAAATAGAGACCTCAGTGCACAGGTTAAACATTCTATCCCCTCTACTCCCACTCTTAACACACAATTATCTCCTCGAAGCAGATACTTATTCTCACGCCGGAGCCTGGTTAAGAGGGAAACCCCCATATTCCCCTCTTAACGAGTTAACGGTGTTCTGTTTTGCAGGATTATCTAGCCAAATTGGAGCTCAGAAAGTTTAGAGAAGATTAACCACTATGAAAGGAACATAAACCAAACTAATTAATCCTGAAATTAGTTCAGTGTTTCTTCATTGGCGCCCACCGATTTCTTTTGCAATCATTTTCATCTTCTTTTTCTGAGTTTTTCCTAAGTTATTGTTCCTTCGATCATGGCTGGTCAAGGAATCATTCCTGATTTTGGTTTTGGAACGAGCTCTAATACAGCGTTGGGGGAGGACAACCAAAATGTCCAAGTCCAACCTGCCGAGGTGATAGGTGAAATCGAGATAACCAACACTGGGGGACCCCGCGCGAGCTTCACTCGCATCACCCAGACGGGAACCCCGGCAAGTCATGTTGCTGGTCTTTCAAAGCCAGCCCCAAATCTAAACATCTCGGCGCTATTAGGGCTACCAGAAGGTGAAACCTTAGCTTCCTGGTACGCCAAACAAATTACTACCATCAATACTGCGTACCAGTCATTGAGCGCACAACAGGCGATTCTACAAGCAGAACCCTCATTGGTCACTCCTCCAGGTCCAACTCAGGGGCGCGCCAGACCCCCCCACAACAGAACTTTCAAGGCAGAATCAATAGGCCTCCTCCTATGAGAAGGCCAAGCGTACATGATACGCGTGACACATACGGAGAAACAGATGCGTACAGTAATCATCCATCATATGTGTAGCACAAACGACCAGTTCATAGCCGGCTTGGGCAGCGCAACATGAACAACGAATGGGATGATACTGATCCGAATGATCCCACCTGGCAAGATGACGAAGGTTCATCAGTTTTCAATAGGTTGCCTAAGAACCACGAGTCTTACAGGCAGAGGCAGTGCATCGCGTACAGCGAGGAAGCAGAGAGAGACTTCAGCCTAGCCTATAGGCCAGCAGAAGCTGCAGAACAATCAAAGTTCATCCCGAAGATTGCTCTGGCACCACTCTCAAGAGAAAAGCTACCCCCAACAGTGGGAAAGTTCAACGGTCTCACAGACCCTGACGATCATGTTAGAGTATTTACTAGCGTTGGCGTTGTGGGAGGATGGAAAATGCCGATGTGGTGTCATTTATTTATTCAGACGTTTATTGGGGCTGCTCGCGCCTGGTTCGACAGCCTTCCGCCTGGAAAAATCAGTTCATGGGTTGATTTCAGAACACAGTTTGTAAACCACTTCAGCCAGCAAAGACGCTATCAATGAGATACGTCTGAAGTAACAGATATCTGGCGCAGAGAAAATGAAGGTTTGGAAGACTTCATCACTCGCTTTAACAAGGAGTGTCTGGAAATCGGCGGTGTAAGCGAACAACTCATGCGCGCTCACTTCAAGAAAGCTATTCAATGTGATAGTCTCATCAGAACTATCACCGGAAAAGACGGTATACCCAAGGAATGGGATAAGCTGATGGAAGCCACAAAAATAGTAGCGCAAACTGAAGAGTCGCTAGCTGGAACCAAGAGCTCATACACCGAATATCACTTTTCCAAGAGAAGCTCGCACGACTACGGAAAGCGCAACAGGAGCAAAAATCATGATTGGAAAGCTGGAAAATCCAGTGGTTATGAAGAAAGATCGCGCTACAAAGAGGACGCGTGAGAAACAATCGACAGAATTGGGTTTCAAAAGGCAGTCAGGGACGATAATCGAGAAAACCACTGGACTCCGCTCACAAAGTCACCAAAAGAGGTGCTCATGACAGAGAACCACGATTTTAAGGCTCCAAGGCCTATGACAAACAAGAAGGGCAAGACCCGAACCTGTACTGCGATTTTCACAAGGATACAAGTCATCTGACAGATGATTGTATCAGTTTACGACAAGAGATCGAGAAAGCGCTGAAAAGCGGAAAGTTAAGCGACCTGGTGAAAAATGTGCGCAAGGAGACATGGCAGATCCAGCGCCATGACGATGGAAACCAGAAGAAGGTCAGGCGCCTGGAAACTCACATGGTCAACGGACCAAGATACAGCGCAAGAGATAAAGCCAAGCGCCCATTCGAACCTGCATGGCAAGAGCAACAGGTCATATTTCCGGTAGTACGCGGGGGTCCACGCGCCATGCGCCGCGTCGTCATTACCGGTATTATCGGTCATTATGAAACAGAATACATATTCATTGATCTGGGAAGTACAGCTGACATCATCTACGAATAATGCTTCAATCAGTTTGATGATGAAGATAAAGCGAGACTCGAGCCGGTTGATTATCCTCTATCAGGATTCTGCAATGAAATGGTCTTCCCACTAGGCCAAATCAGCTTCCCCATCAAGCTGTCTGACGGGAAGCATTCAAGAACCACAAATGTCAATTTCATGGTGATGCCCGTCAAATCAAGGCATGATGTTTTGATTGGGAGAGAAACCCAAGGGGAGCTAAACATGGTAACCTCCACACCCCACTCAGCCATCGGGTTCCCAACCGAGACGGGGGTGGCGATTATCTATGCAAAGAAAGAAGTGATGTCAGCAGAGGATGTGCGCCCTGCCAAAGTGGTGAAAATTTCAATGACTGAGCCAGAGAAGTGGGTTTTAAACCACAAATACCCACAGCAAACGGTGACGATAGGTCATGCAATCTCCCCAAACATCAGAACGTACCTCAAGCAACTTTTTTTTTTCAGAAACATGGACATTTTCTCCTGGACTCCGGCAGACATGACCGGTGTCCCGCTCGACGTCACTGAACACTGTCTGAACACTTATCCCTCCGTCGAGCCAAAAGTCAAAAGAAGGCGCAACCTAGGGGCGGATAAAACCAAAGCCATGAATGAGCAAGTCTGTGAATTGCTAAAAGCAGGTATACTGAGAGAGGTGCGGTACCAAAGTTGGGTTGCAAACCCTGTGATGGTGGAGAAGTCTAATGGAGGATGGAGAATGTGTGTCGATTATACCGATCTCAGGCATGCCCCAAAGATTGCTATTCTTTGCCTGAGATCGACAAAAAGATAGACTCTCTCGCGCCATACAGGTGGAAATGTTTTCTGGACTGTTACAAGGGTTATCACCAAGTTCAGATGAAGCTCGAAGATGAAGACAAGACAGCTTTTCGGACCGACATCGGCATCTTCTGTTACACAAAGATGCCATTCGGCCTCAAAAACGCTGGCGCAACCTACTAGCGCCTGATGGATACGATATTTGCTGATGACATCGGAAAGCATATCGAAGTCTACATCGATGATCTTGTGATTAAAAGTTATAAGGAGGACTAGATGTTAAAGGACATTGAGAAGACATTTAACTCTTTGAGAAGGGTGAACATGAAGCTGAATCTAGCAAAGTGTTCTTTTGGCATGGAAGAAGGCAAGTTTTTAGGCTTCGTGGTTACAAACGGTGGTTTCAAGGTTAACCCCAAAAAAGTTCAAGCCATAGAGCGGATGCCGTCACCACGAACAATCAAATAGATACAGAGATTAGCCGGCCGCCTAGCCGCGCTCAATCGCTTTCTGTCAAACCACGCTGCAAAGTCGTACCCTTTCATAAGCACTTTGCGCAACTGCGTGAAAAAAACAAGAATTTAAATGGACGCCAGAAGCAGAAGCTGCCTTCCAGCAAATGAAACAGTGTTTGATCAAGCTCCCTACACTAACCACGCCATTTGAGAAAGAACCACTCATTCTGTACCTATCTTCTTCAGATAAAGCAGTTGGGTCGGTATTGTTAGTAGAAAGAGATGGAGTTCAGACTCCAATCTACTACGTTAGTAGGGTGTTTACAGATCCAGAAACTCGATATTCAACAATGGAAATGTTAGTGCTAGCGCTGCTACACGCCTCCAGGAGGCTGCGCAGATACTTCACAGGGCACGTAATCATCGTACTCACTAATTTCCATATCGGCACAATATTGCAAAAACCGGAGACATCAGGTCGGTTATCAAAATGGGCGATCGAGCTGGGGGGCACAACGTTCTGTACAGGCCACGCCCAGCAATTAAGGGTCAAGTGCTAGCGGACTTCATCATCGAAGCCCCAGAAGATAAGATCAAAGATTGCGAAGTTGTTAATACCCCCATCAAAGATACATCAGATGGGTTATGGTTGTTATACACTGACGAGGCCATAAATGAAGATGGCGCAGGAGCTGGATTGCGCCTTGTTAGCCCGGAGAAACATGAGTTCACCTATTCCATCAAGTTGGATTTCAAAAATACCAACAACGAGGCAGAATATGAAGCTTTTTTGGCAGGCTTGCGCCTAGCCATAAAATGGGAGCTCAAAATCTACAAGCGCATGTTGACTCACTCCTAATCGCCAGTCAAATTAACGGATTATGTGATGCAAAAGGTGAAGTTATGGCTTTGTATTTAGACCAAGCGAAAGAGTTGCTTCAACAATTCAAGTCATACAAGGTAGTTCACATCAATCGCTCAGAGAACAAACCAGCAGACGCCTTGAGCAAGCTCGCTTCAACATCTTTTCAACATCTCGCCAAAGATGTAAGAATTGAAGTACTAAAAAACCCGTCGGTTCTGCTGCGTCAAGTGAATGTGATCGAGATAGGGCAACCATCTTGGATGACCCCTATCATCCAGTATTTTCAAGAAGGAATACTCCCTGAAAACAAAGCAGAGGCAAGGAAGATACAGAACAAAGCCTTATGCTATGAGATGAATGGTGGTATCTTGTATCGAAGATCCTTCTTGGGGCCACTTCTGCGCTGTGTGGACCCCCAAGATGCAAATTACTTGATTAGGGAGATCCATGAAGGCATCTGTGGCATCCATGCGGGCCCGCGCATGGTCGTCGCGAAGATAATAAACGCTGGATACTATTGGCCAGGGATGCACGTCGACGCTCTAAAGGAATTGCGCAAATGCGACTCCTGTCAAAGGCACTCCCCGAAAACCCTACGCCCGAAGAACGATCTTATCCCTGTATCCACTGCTTGTGCTTTCCAACAGTGGGGGATCGATATGGTGGGACCTTTCCCTGAAGCTCCTGGTGCTGTGAAGTTTATAATCGTTGCCGTCGATTATTTCACCAAGTGGGTGGAGGCCAAAGCTCTCGCCTCAACTACTGCAATGATGGTGCGCAAGTTTATATGGGAACACATCATCTGCAGGTTCGGCCTCCCGCTCAAAATTGTAACCGACAATGGCACCAATTTCGCTTCTGAAGACCTTCAAAAGTGGATGAAAGAAATGAAGATTGAACACACTTTCTCTTCCGTTGCGCACCCTCAGGGCAACGGCCAAGTAGAAAGTGCCAACAAAAGTATTGTCAAAGGGATAAAGGCCCGACTGGGCACCAAGAGAAGAGGTTGGGTAGATGAGCTCCCGAGCATCCTATGGGCTCATCGAACCATGCCGAAAACGAGCACTGGCGAAACCCCCTTTAGCCTAGTTTACGGCTCAGAGGCGGTTATCCCAGCTAAATTTGGCCTCCCCTCGCCGCGCTTGACAGCGGTCAACAAAATCGATAATGAAGCAGAGCGCCGTCTAGACTTGGACCTGCTGGAAGAGAGACGCAAAATAGCGCGAATCAAAGAAGCGAAGTACAAGACGCAATTGGAGAGGTACTACAATGCAAGAGTACGCATTTGTACCTTCACTCCAGGAGAATATGTCTTCAGAGACAATGAAGCTTCAAACGCTGAACGCCCTGGAAAGCTAGCACCCAAATGGGAAGGCCCATACTTAATACATGAGGTGCTAGGGAAAGGGGCATACAAGTTGCGCACTCTGGATGGATACATCATCCCGCACACCTTGAACGCGCAACAATTGCGCAAATGTTACATGTGACTATTCTCGGCCTTGCGCCTTTTTTAGCTTATGTTGGCCACGCACCTTTATTACTGCTTATGTTGGCTATACGCCCATTGGCCTAGCGCCTGTTTGAAAGCTACTTAATGAAAGCATTGACTTATGCCTTTTGTTTTTAGCATCATGAAATTTTCGTTACAAATGCGTGTTAAACTTTTGATTAGCACGAAAACACTCCAGTAAATTACGAGCTCTCGAGTTAGGCCTCCAAGGTACTCCGCGAACATAGCGCGAGACCAGGCGATTACTCATACACGAGCCACACTTACATTTATTCGCGCTAACTTAACCAAAGTTTCTGTTAGTGCATACGTCTGTCGACTTCGTCTTATATCGAGTCTAGTACTAGATTTGTTAGATCAGGGCACGTTGTTCGAGAAAATATGAGATTTAGGTATCTAATTGTTCTGATTTCGCTCGAAGAGGTGATTCCGCTTGAAACTGTCATGAGACACTTTCAAGCGAAATCAGATTGTTGTGATTCCGCTTGAACTGTCTCATGACACTTTCAAGCGGAACCCCCACTCCTATATATAGCCTTTTGAGCGTAATCATTTGTAACTGTTCATTCTTCCGGTACCGAATTGCTGCCGAAGTGCTGTTTGACTGTAATCAGTGTGAAATCAATATACAAGGCAAATTTAAGTGAAACCAGCTGTTTTCCAAGTCCATTTCTTAGTTTCCGCCTCTGAAACGGATAAGAGCTATTCTGAACGACTCGTTTGGGTCACGAATCCGATCCTACAAGTGGTATCAGAGCTCAGGAGGAGGAGTTCTGCATATATCAGCCTGTTTTCATTGTGTTTTCTCACTTCTACACCTTCTTTCTTCATTTGAACAAGTTTTCACGGTTAAAATTGACTCAAATTCTCACAAACTGTGTAAAATTACATATTAACCAAGCCTTGAAAGAACCAGAACAAAATTCAACTTAAAAATGGCAGAAATGGACTCGAGAAGTAATTCCGCTCGAAAATACACATTCTGATTCCGCTCGAGGGTGTCTTATTCTGTTTGAGATTGACATTATCTGGCCGATTCCGCTTGAAAAGATACCATTGATTCCGCTTCAAACTGTTAGTTGAGATTCCGCTTCAAACTATCAGTTGGGATTCCACTTGAAAAGGTTGTTTGGGTTATTCCGCTTGAAACAGAAAACTGTGATTCCGCTCCAAGTTACTTGTGATTCCGCTCAAATTGTTATTCCGCTCGAAATAGATTGTTTTTGAAAAACGTGTTACCTAACCATGGCTGACGAGTTTTACAATGCATTCGCGACACCGGTTGCTCCTGTGACTGCTGCTGAAACATTGTACAGTGAAAATGAGACAGGAACTCATCAGAAACCACCGAAGCTGATGTACATTGAGGATTTTCAGGGATGGAAAAGTCGATTTGAGAACTGGGTTCAGGCATACAAATTTGATGCATGGTGTTCATTGCTGAAAGATTACGAGAGACCAAAGAATGAACGTGGGCTTGAAAAGGGTTTTAATGACTTTTCAGAAGCTGACAAGTTGAAATATACTAGTGAAAAGATGATGATCAGCATTCTTCAGCAAGCAGTTAAAGAAGATATTTTTGTTTTGCTTCAACATAATGGTACAGCTAGATCAATTTGGGAAGCTTTGATTCAGAAATTCAGAGGGAGTGCAGATATGATCAAAAACAAAAAGGCTTTATTGAAGAAATCGTTTGATATGTTTACAGCATTTGATCATGAAACAACAAAGCAGACAATTGATAGATATTGTCATCTGGTATTGGAAATGGGAAGATTGGATATTAAGAAAGAGGATGATGAGTGGGTTGATAAACTAGCTGAAGCTTTACCACAGCATAAGTGGGGAACATATTTGATGATTGTGAAACTCATGAGGAAATCCGAGAGTATGAATTTGGCACAGTTCATTCAGAAAATTGAAGAGCAGGAATTGGATATTCAAAAAACTGCTATCATGACAAATCCAAATGCCAAACAAGATGTTAGTTTGTATTACCGAGGGAACAAGTTGAGGCTACCCCCAGCCAAAGTCCAAAGACTAGTACTGCGTTTAGTGCTGATGGTTCTTCAAGTCCAAATGCTAGCACTACAACTCAAAGTGGTGGATATACTTCATCATTTTCAAGCTTTGATCCAAATAGCACCACACCAAGTCCTCAAAAGAAAAATTCAACAAATCTGCAGTGCAATGTTACTTTAAACATCCAAAATGGTCACAACTTGTCTCCAGAAATTGCTAAGCAACACATGGCATCACTTGTTTCTATGTTGGAATCTTATGAAAGTCTGATCGCTGGCAAGATTGGAAATCCGATGCTTACCAAAAAAGATTATGATCAAATTGATGCTGAGGAGCTTGACTTGATGGATGTGAAGTGGTGTTTGGCCAGTGCCTGTAGGAGAGCAGAAGAGTTTCAACAAATTACTGGTAGAGATGAATTTCGGGGATTGGCTACTTCTCTGTTAGGTTTTGACAAGTCTAAAGTTACATGTTTTCACTGTAAAGGAAAGGGTCATTTTAAACGGGAGTGTAAAAACCAAGAAGCAACCGGGAATCAAGAAAAGAACAATTATTATCAGAAATCAATCTTTCATCAGATTGATCAACAACCTCAACAAAAGGATCAGAAAACTGCTCATGAAAAAATGATCGAAGATGCAAATAAGAAAGCTTATTTTGGGATAATAGATCAAGATGATGAGTTTGTTGCAGAAGGTTTTAGTTGGGATAATTATATACCTGGAACAACTCTTGTTGCTAGAATTTTGGGTGACAATGAGGCTAGTCAGAAAAGAATCCCAATTTTTCCAGATCTAGGAAGTGATGTTGATACTGATGATGAGGAAGAATATCTTAACAAATGTAGAAAAAGCATTGATCCTGATAGTTTTATTTTTTTCTATGCAGATAAAGTTGAGATGCTGAATCAAAAGAAGATTGACAGGTTGAAGAGAGAGCTGGAAGCAGCAAAGTTACTCGCTGATGAAAAAGCAAAGACAGAAGCTGGTAAAACAAAAGTTGAAGCAGTAACTGAGAATGCAATAGAAAGGATTGTTGAAGTTGAAAAAGTGGTGGAGAAAATCGTCGAAGTTGAGAAACTTGTCGAAGTAGAGAAACTTGTCGAAGTTGAAAAAGTTGTCGAAGTAGAGAAGATTGTAGAGATAGAAAAAATTGCTGAAGTTGAAAAGACTGTCGAAGTTGAGAAGATAGTTGAAAAAGTGGTTGAGATCACTAAGCCTTGTGAGAAATGTTCAGAATCTTGCAAAGTTTGTGAAGAAAAAGATAAAAAGATTGCTGAGTTAGAGAAAATGAAGGAAGATTTACTGTCTGATGTGAAGTATGTAAAGGAGTCGTACGATGTGCTGAACAGGACAGTTGATAGTCTGAAAAGGACGAATACAGAGATTGAAAAAACAATGGAAAAGATGAGCGCAACATTAATGACAAAGCAGAGCGTCATAAATGAGTACATCGAAGATTGTGCGAAGCTGAAGCAGGAGTTGGAACTTGAGAAGATTGAGAGTGAAAGGATTAAACGATTACTGTTGAGTTATACTACTTGTGATTATCTGATTGATCGTGTTTATCCCACTGTTGCAGGTCTTGAGGCTTTCACGAAGAAAAAGACTGAAGATACTGATACTGGTAAGAAACCAAGTGTCAAGTATAACAGATGTCCACCTCCTATTTTTGAAAGTTATTCGCCTAGAAATCCAAACGAGGAACGTGTCAATAAGGCTCTCAACATCAAGTTAAAGTCTGAAATCATTGATGAATTACCAGACAATATTGATGCCACATTCACAGCGTCTGACACTGATCATGAGTCTGAGTTAGTAAAGAAAGTTGTTGATCAGGTGTTGGATATGGATGAAGAGTCAAAGTCGGAGTCTAAGTCAGATAGTTCGAGTTCGTCTGAGAAGAGTCCGAGTTTGCCGGTCAAAAGGGTTTACAATATGGAATTTTTGTTATCAAAATCTAATTTGAGTGATGATTCAATCAAAGTAGCTTATACTTTGAATGATTCAGACAAATTATATTCTGATAATGAATTTCCAATAAGAAGTGTAAAAACTGAAATGATCAAACAGGTTTTCAAACTGACAGAAATTAATATTTCTGAAATAAAAGATTTAAATTTTAATGGAAAACCTAACAAGTACACTTCTTCAAGAATTCAACAAAGAGTAAACAAGAAAATGAGTTACGGTTGTGGTTATGGTTTTCAAAAGAAACCAAATCATAATGGTAATCTCGAAAAGAAAGGTCTTGGTTTCAATTCATCAGAAAATTATAAAAATCAGAAAACTTATAAACCATATACAAAATTTGTTGCAAGTGGAAGTTCAGAGGATGAACAGAAGAAACCTTTCTGGAAACAGTCAAACCAGGAGTTTCTTGCTGAAGTGAAGAAGAATGTGAGAAAGTTTACTCAAAGAGTTGATAGAAGAACCTGTTTCAAATGCCAAGAAGTTGGACACATAGCTTGGAATTGTTCCAAGTCCAACTACAAAGAACAGGGAGTTTCTTCTAACTTTGATTCGAGGAGAAAATTTGTTGATAAGAAAGAAAAACCTGTGAAAAATGTTAAAAAGTTTGAAAATTCTACTTCTGAGGAAGGTGAAAGTTCAAAACGGTTTTACAAAAGAAGAGGTGATTTAAGTAAACAAAAAATGGGTTGTTAAAAGTTCAGAAAGTAGTTCTGACAATGAATCTGATTCCATAAAATCAGAGGAGTCACGTGTTGAGAAAAAGGTTGATATTTCCGTTCCTGAGTTGAACGAGGAAAACTTTCCTGTATTGACAAAAGATAATTTGAAATCAAAAGGTAGAGTTGAGATTTCAGGTCAATTCTTCACTGGTAAAGGAGAATTTGATGCTGAAAAAGCTTTCAATGGAAAATTCAAACATATTTTCGGGAAGATGGTTGATGGGAAGGTTAAAAGTGTAAAAGATTTTTATAAATCAAAATGTTGGTGGGACAGGTGTGTTCCAGAATCTCCCAAGGCTGGTCAAGCTTGGGGGAAAGTTTTTCCAAACTGAAAACCTGACTTGCCGGAGCTCCCAGGTTGGTAAGAGTGGAGCAGGAATATGCATCATTCTTGAAATGTTTGTTTGGTAAATCTACAGGTGATATCTTTATATTGTTATATTTTGATTTACAAATGGGATGGTTGGTGAGTGAACCTGTAAGTGGTTGAAAGAGGTTTTCATTGACAAATGGTTAATCAAGGTCATTAAGTTGAACTTGATTGGACCATACTTACAAGTGGTATTTTGGAGAACAATGTGATGAACCCCTAACTTACAAATGGTTTCTTAAAATCAACAAAACTTATTTTCCGGAAAAACCATTTGATTAAAACAAACTTAAGTGTTTTGAAATCACAATGGGAAAATAGTTTGTTGTAAGGGGGAGTTCTGATTGTTTATGCCAAGTGGATGGCGAATTGAAGCGATTTGATATCGGTTGTCAAATTTCTTGTACAATTTGTTTTCAAATTTCCTAAAATGTGTTTGCATTTTAGGGGGAGTAAAAATTTTCAGAAAATCCAAAAACATTAGAAAATTTGAAAAAGACAAAAACATGATAAAATTAAAAATTGAGTTTTGCTGTATAAAAGAGGAAATGATAGTACATCAGTGGACGATCACGGCATGCTAAAGAAATGGAAAGTTAAATAGTGATAAACGGTCTCACTGATGATATGCTAGTAGGTTTTTGCACATTTAGTAGATTGTGACGAGATATAAACCTAAATTCAAACTTGCTTATATCGTGGGTAACATCTCTCGGATATATGGGTAACCCCCGAAATCTTGTTTGAAGGACCCCTCTTTCTGAGATACTAGGTCTTTATGCTTAGTGATATCTGGGGTATTATCCCGGGACTTCTGATTTTGCGGAAGCAATGGCCTAGTCCCCGGAGAATACTTTACGCTTGCTTGAAAAATAGCGCCGCCCTCAGCATAAATGATGAGACAATAAAATTGCTAATCAATGCTGTTGTAAAAAAGATCCTCTAAAGGAGACCCACCAAAAGTCGAGCCCTCATCTCTCTGCTGAACGGAAGTTCTGACCTGAGCTCTCACGGTCTTCGCAATTTAACCCCTTACAGATATCATCTAGGTATACTCACCTGTAAGACTGAATATTGGGATCTGGATACGGGAGTATATTCTGAGGTGAAACACGCGAATAAGTTTAAGTGCTTAAGACATTAATCTCGTATCTCGAAACAGTTGAACTTTGTGTGAGAATTTAAGTGGATCAGTATACTGACAATCTAAGTGAATCGTTTAGAACTTAAAATGTTTAAAGCTTAACGGTGTTGGTGATTTGTCTCAAAAACTGATATGATCCTCTTACACAAACTCACAAAAATAGTGTCTGTAAATATTTTTTTTCTGCATTTCATTTCATTACAAAATTTCAAAAAGATTTTTGGAGTGTTTTAGCATAATTTTTGAAAAATCCAAAAAGATTTTAGACAACTGATGTTGAAAAGCTGATTTTCAAAATTCCGAGTGCTAAACATGACGAACAGGTTTGGGAAAGTTTGTTTGAAAAGAAAAATGATATTTCTTCAAGTGGTTTATCAAAGATTAACATTGTAAAAATCATTTATTGATTGTTTAATACCTGCAAGTGAGATTAAATTCGTTAAATTTTAAATTTGTGAAATTTACTTTGAGGTAGAGAATGTGCAGGTTAGCCAGACTACGATCCCGGCACAAGTTGAGGGGGAGTCTGTTAGAAAGAGAAAGTCTGAAGATGCAAGAGCCAGATCTGGATTCTGGAAGAAAGAGCCCAAAGACTGATAAAGACTGAAGACGTTGAAGACTCGACACTTAAGACTCGTCAACATCCGAGGGGGAGTTTGTTGGTGCATACGTCTGTCGACTTCATCTTATATCGAGTCTAGTACTAGATTTGTTAGATCAGGGCATGTTGTTCGAGAAAATATGAGATTTAGGTGTCTAATTGTTCTGATTTCGCTCGAAGAGGTGATTCCGCTTGAAACTGTCATGAGACACTTTCAACCGAAATCAGATTGTTGTGATTCCGCTTGAACTGTCTCATGACACTTTCAAGCGGAACCCCCACTCCTATATATAGCCTTTCGAGCGTAATCATTTGTAACTGTTCATTCTTCCGGTACCGAATTGCTGCCGAAGTGCTGTTTGACTGTAATCAGTGTGAAATCAATACACAAGGCAAATTTAAGTGAAACCGGCTGTTTTCCAAGTCCGTTTCTTAGTTTTCGCCTCTGAAACGGATAAGAGCTCTTCTGAACGACTCGTTTGGGTCACGAATCCGATCCTACAGTTTCTAACAACAATGCAATAATTGTAAATAAACAAAATAATGGCAAACATAATGCTATATTCTAACACGCGCACCGCGCAATGAGCACATAAGAAATAACAAAACATCATTGTTTCATTTCAAGAAGCGTGACTGTGCATCAAGTTACATTCAGCATCTAAAAAGAAAATTACAAGGAACGAAGCCTATCAACACTAACTATTCATAACCATCACTACCATCATCGTCATCATTTTCATCGCCATCACCATCACCTCCAGCTGGTTCTTCTTCATCAGATAACTCCACAGTTTCTGGAGGGTCTAGAATAGCCTTTAGCCGCTGGCACCAGTCATCATGCTTCAGCGCCTCTGCGACCAAATCCATCATAGGCAGTGATAAATGGTCATAGACCTTTTCAGCGCGGGCCAATGCAGCATCAGCTTGATCGGTCACTGAGCAATGACTAACGTCAAACTCCTGTCCTAACGCCTCTTCAACATGCTGCGCACACTCTAGATAACCTCCACGATGACCAACCGCACGTGAGGCATCTATTAGAGCAGCAACAGCTCCATCCAGCTCGGAAGCATTCATGATAGAGTTGGCCATCTACAACAAAGGCAATGGATAAGAAATGAGTTTTAAATAATAAAGCTTAAGTTAAAAAGAGGAGAATCGTACCAGGACTACTCCTCTACCGCGCATCCATTCAGCCTTAGAGACCAGCGTGTCAATGATGCCTTGGGCCTCGGAGTAATTGTTTTGCGCTACGTTGAGGGCAGATGTACTCATGTCTTGTGTCTCTTCAGCCTTCTGTTTGGCCTCTTCAGCAGTAGCAGCTTTCACTCGCTCGGCCTCAAGGTCAATTTCTAAGGACTCTGTTGGGATTGAACCCTACCAAAGGAACAGATAATTAAAGCCAAAACTGGATCAGGGTAGTGGATCCATAATAAGCAAATGTTATGTTTACATGTCTCTCCCCTTGAAAGTGGTTTCAACATCTGCTGATCTCCTATCTACTGATCATACAAACCGCTGACCTACAAACTGCTGATCTAGTAAAAGCCTGATGAAAGACTAAAGCTCTGCTGTTCAATCTACTGCTTTGAGTCAAAGTTATTGAAATAAATTCAAACTTTCGAAAATGTTTGATTAAAGCAATTCTCTCGTTTGATTGTGTGCAAAGTTTGTTTCCATCTTAATTCCACTGCACAACTCATCCATCTTCATCTTAATTCAAACGTAAAAACACAATCAAAACCAAACTCAGATCCTAACAATTGGTATCAGAGCTTGGATAGTAAAATTTGATTTAACAATCATTTTGACGTAAATAGTTCAGCTCATAAAAGTTGATACTGATAGTTTGTTCGTTTGTGTTGAAAAACAGTGCAAGGTTTAATCACCATCAAAGTTGATTAATCAGTGCCTGCAAAACAACCAGGATGACGTCACAATCACAAGATGATAAGAATAACATTGGCTCGCTTTTTAAACCACCCATGCTTAAACGTAATGAGTACAACATCTGGGAGAGGAGGATGGGTCACATCCTTGCTCAACAGAACACTGGATGTTGGAGGTCTGTTGTTTTTGGTCCCCATGTTCCTATGGTGCCAAGTGCTGAGGATGCAAAGAAGTTCGTTCCTAAACCATCTGAAAACTATACTGAAACTGATTTTCAAAAGTTCGAACTCGATGCCAAAGCATTTAGCATCATAGCATCTGCATTACCTAATGAGATCTATGCTGGACTGTTACATTGTAACAGTGACAAAGAGCTATGGGATGCACTGAAGGAACAGTTTGGGGGGGACAGAAGAAGTCATTGAAAACAATAGGGAAATTCTGAATCAGCAGTATGAAACATTTTGTCACATCAAGGGTGAATCATTGACTTAGCAGTTTGAGCGATTCAGTTGTCTCATTAGTGAACTAAGGCTTGTTAAAGTAACTTTTCCAAATACAACTCAAAATAGCAGGTTCCTTAGATCACTACCAGAAAAATGGGACACCATAGCTTTTGTTACTAGAAACTCTGCTGAGTTCAAAGATCTGACCCTGACCCAACTTCATGGTAGACTCCTGACCTATGAAAGGGAGTTGAACCAGAAAAAGAAGTTGCAAGAGTCTGGCAAAGTTACTGATGATTATTCATTCGGTAGCACAGCTCTTTTTGGTCAGGAAGAATCTGGTAGCAGTGGTAAGGATCAGGGTTATGATCACTTTATTGATATAACTGCTGGTGGAAATTTTAACAACCCTGATCCTCACTCTGCAAATTATGCTTTTACTGCAAATTGTGAGAACCAGATGTCAGATAATTTGTGCTTTAAACTCAATGATTTGCAACATTTTGATCCCACTGACTTAGAAGAGATGGACATCTTGCATCAATTGGCTTTGCTTAGTGTAAGAACAAGCAAATTCTACAAAAGAACAGGGAGAAAATTCCCAGGGTTACATGGGAATTTAAGGGTTGGGTTAGATAAATCAAAAATCAAGTGTTACAAGTGCAATAGGCTAGGTCATTTTGCTAGGGAATGCAGGAGTCAAACTACTGGTCCTATAATCACTCATCCCGGCTCAAACCCTAGACCACAAAATCAAAGCACTATTCACTATACCCAATATACCCCTGCAGCCCATGTTAACACTGCTCACTATGCTGCAACCCCTGTGCCTGTGCATTATGTCCAAACCACTGTTTCAGAAATTCAGTATGTTCAAACCCCTGTCCCTCAGGCACAAGTGCAACCTGTTGCACCTCAAACAGCTGCTCCAGTAGTGGTACAACCGGACCAGCAAAGCTTCGTTACTCAAGGCTTTGTTGACTGGAGCAGCATGCCTGATGAGCTTGGTGATGAAAATTTTGCACTCTATGCTTTTAATGAACCTTCTAATGATAAATTTTGTTTGATGGCATTAGAGTCAATACCAGAAGGGGTAGAAACTGAAGGTGAACAGCTAAGTGCTGAAACAGTGGATGAGGTGACTGAAGCAGTGGTTACTGCAGTTGCTAGTGAACTGCTGCTGGGAGAAAATTTAGAAACCCTGATTGAACCACTGATAGATCCTTGGTCCAAAGAAGACAAGGAAGAAGAGGAAGAAAAGAAAGCAGGTGAGAAAGAAGTAAGAGCTGATGATGAAGAAAATCATCAATGTGATTGTGCCATGATGGCTGCTGCCAAGGTATCACCTCAAGTTCTTGAAAAACTGTGTTCAGACAAGTGCATTATTGCATTTGCTAACATCAAAGAGGTAAATTAAAACCTTAGGGACAAAATCTTAACTGATGAAGTCAAATTTGAAAAGTCATTAAAAGAACTTAGAAACAAATTGGCTGAAAAGGATAAAGAGATCAGCAGTCTCAAAGAAGCGCAAAGCATAACCAAAACTCAACTCTAAACTATGGTAGAAAAATACCAAGTTTGCAAAAAGGAGTTAGAGTCCACCCAAATCACATGTGAGAAATGGGTGGAATCCTGCAAAGGATATGAGGTAATGCTTGAAAAACAGATTAAAAGCAATGTGAAATTTGGTGTTGGTTATAGAAAACATGATGATGAAAACACTGCTGTTGAAAAATCTGTTCAAACCACTGATGTAACCACTGAATTCATCCCCACAAACAAGAATGGCCAAGAAGTGAAAATCACTGATAAACTTGGGAATAAAATCACACTTGACAGACCAATGGGATCCTCCACTTTTGAGGAGATTGAGAAATACCAGTTTAAACCCACTTGGTCTGATGAGTGTGACATTCTTGAAAATTTTAAACCCATGGATTTCACAACCATTGATGGTGTCAAAGCTCCAAAAGCAAAAGTCATTCCTCTCAAGGACATCCCAGCAGAGGTTAAAAACTCTGCTGCAAAGGAGTCTGAAAAGAGAAAGAAGAGAGAAAAGATCAAAAACCTGTTTTGTGAATTTTGTGAAAAAAGGAATCATCTAACAAAAGACTGTTTCCATTTAAAAGCATATGATTTAAACAAAACAAGTATCATTGTACCTGCTGAAAGCTGCACCATCTGTGGTAAACCAAACCACAAAACTCAAGAATGTGTGTATCTCAAGAAATATGATGTGAAAAAGAATGAGTACACTACAAAAACATCCTTGAGTTCATCAACATCATCTGTCAAATTCACCAAGAACCAACCACTGTTTGTGCCAGTTCAAACAGCTGTCACAAAACAGCTGAACCAAACATTTGTCAAAAGAGATGTTCAGGTTACTGATGCACCCCCTGCCAATCAATACAGAAGAGGTAAGGAAAAACAGTCTTACTAAAGGATTCCACACGTTTATGAGACCTACAAAAGGCCCTCTAAACCTAAAGTGAATAGGCATCCTTTTGGGTACCAACAGGTGATTGGGCAAAACCCACAATAGTGGTTAGAAAGAAATAGTCCTAAAACTATCCAAACCCCTGACCTAACCATTGTCCATCAATCTGCATCCATCCCAGACACTGTTGAGACCCCATCCAAAGCCTTATTGGCTTTGGAAACCCTAATGAACTAATCCTTTTACTTCATGTGCAGGGAGCTTCTGCATGCTTAGATAGCCTTTGGTATGTAGATAGTGGAGGCTCCAGGCACATGACAGGATGTAAAGCCCTACTCAAAGATTTCAAAATTCATGGAGGGGTGATATATCCTTTGGGAATAACAGTAAATGGAAAGTTCTGGGGTCTGGTACAGTGCAGTCTGGAAATGTAAAATTTGAAAATGTCAATCTGATAGACAATCTGAAATTCAACCTCCTAAGTGTTTCACAAATGAGTGATAAGGGGTATGGGTCATTCTTCACAAAGGAATGTTGTAGGATTGTTGGACCAGAAATGGTTGAAAAGATTGAAGCAATAATAAAAAATGGAAAAACAAAACTTGTTGCTCAAAGAAGTGGCAATGTTTATGTTGTTGATATGTCAAAAGAGTGTCCCAGAGCTGATGCCTGTCTGTTCTCAGCTGCCTCTAACAAAGAGACAGAACTTTGGCACAGGAGACTGGGGCACACAAATCTCAAGACAATCACAGAAATTTCAAAAAATGGCCTTGTAAGAGGCTTGCCACAAAAATTGTTTTCATGTCCTGAGCACTGTGTTTCCTGTTTAAAAGGAAAACATCATAAAAGCTCTTTTAAGTCCATTGAAGAGTCCAAAACAACCCAGTGTTTGCAAATGCTACACATGGATTTGTTTGGCCCAGTTCAAGTCATAAGTCTCAAGAAAAAGAGATATTGTTTGGTTATTATTGATGACTTCTCTAGGTTTACATGGACTTTCTTTTTACACTCAAAAGATGAGACTGCAGGCATCTTGCAAGACTTTGTGACACAGGTTGAAAAACAATTTGACCTTCCAGTAAAAGTCTTCAGGAGTGACAATGGCACAGAAGTCAAAAATAAGGAGTTGGATGCCTTCTGTGTGAAGAAAGGGATTGTAAGGCAGTACGACATACCTAGAACACCAGAGCAAAATGGGGTAGTTGAAAGAAAGAACAGAACTTTGATTGAGGCTGCCAGAACCATGCTTGCTGATTCAGGTTTGCCATTAACTTTTTGGGCAGAGGTAGTAAACACTGCTTGCTATGTCCAAAACAGAGTTTTAATAAACCCCAGGCATAAAAAGTCTGCTTATGAAATTCTGTATAAAATCAAACGAATGATCTCATACTTCAAGGTATTTGGCTGCTCATGCTTTATTTTGAACTTAAAAGATTCCATCTCAAAATTTGTAGCCAAAGTTGATTGTGGTTATCATCTGGGATACTCAACCACTGCCAAGGCCTACAAAGTGTTTAATACACGGACCAAAGCAGTGGAGGAGACCTTAAATGTAAAGTTCAATGAACTTTCATCAATGAAAATCCCAGCAAATCCTGCAGATTTGTTTGATCTTGATAAATTCACTTTTGAAAATACTGCTGTCAAGACTAACAGTGCAGGTCCATCAGAGGATTCATCCCCAGACTATGGGTATGAGATCATCATTCTTCAACAAAAGTCTGCCACAACGGGAAAAGCATCAGTTGTATAAAACAGCTGTCAAAGCTCAACCACTACTACCTCAACAGTTGTTGACCAAAGTAGCCCATCAACCACTGTTTCCATATCATCAAACACTGCTGACAAAAGTCCCCAAACAGTGGATAAAAGTCAGCATGTGTCCACACCATTACCTCCTATTCCACCACCTTTTGAAGCCACTGCTGGATCATCAAAGTCACCAGCAGTGGTTAGCTCAGATGATACACATTTGCAGCCTTCACCAACAAATGCCATCATACCATACCAAGGAGATTTAATCTTCTTGAGATCTCATCCACCTGATTAAATCATTGGCAACATTAATGAAGGGGTGCTCACAAGAAGCCAAACCCAAAACATTTGTCTTTTTGCTGGTTTTCTATCACTCCATCAGCCAGTCAAGTACCAAGAGGCACTAAAAGATAACAGCTGGGTAGAAGCCATGCAAGAGGAGCTCCAACAGTTCAAAAGACAACAAGTATGGGAGCTTGTACCACTGCCAAAAGATGTGAGTCCCATCGGCACAAAGTGGGTCTTCAAAAACAAAACTGATGAAAGGGGCATTGTTGTCAAGAATTAAGCCAGGCTTGTGGTTCAAGGTTACAGACAGGAAGAGGGGATTGATTATGATGAAACATTTGCTCCTGTAGCAAGATTGGAAGCTATAAGACTGTTCCTGGCCTTTGCTGTCAACCACAACATGAAGGTGTTCCAAATGGATATCAAAAGTGCTTTCCTCTATGGTACAATTCAAGAAGAGGTGTATGTCTGTCAACCTCCAGGTTTTGAGGATCCATTTTATCCAGATCATGTCTACAGGCTAAACAAAGCCTTGTATGGCCTGAAACAAGCACCTAGGGCCTGGTATGAAACTCTTTCCACCTTTCTACTCTCAAATGGTTTCAAAAGAGGTACCATTGATAAAACACTGTTTCTAAAATGGAGAGGAAAGGATTTAATGATTGTCCAAATTTATGTGGATGACATTATTTTTGGAAGCACATGCAATAAAATGTGTGAAGAGTTTAGGGAACTCATGACAGCTGAGTTTGAAATGAGTGCAATGGGTGAGCTGCAATGCTTTCTTGGTCTCCAAGTTCAGCAAATGCAAAATGGAACTTTCATTCATCAAAGCAAATATGCTAAGGAACTTTTAAACAAATTTGATATGAATGATTGTAAACCATGTAGCACACCCATGGCAACAAATAAGCTTGTCATGTCTGATGAAAAGGATGAGCTGATTGACCAAACACTTTATAGAAGCATGATTGGGTCTTTATTGTACTTAACTGCATCTAGACCAGACATCATGTTTGCAACATGTGTCTGTGCAAGAAGTCAATCAGCTCCCAGAAAATCAAACTTCATTGCTGTAAAAAGGATCTTCAGATACATAAAAGGTGCTCCCACACTTGGTATCTGGTATCCAGCTAAAATCTGATCCGAAGGTTGTTGTCTCGAACCCGTTTGATGTTTTACAAGATATGGATGTGGAAAACCTGAATAAGCCTACGTTAAAATCTGATCCGAAGGTTGTTGTCTCGAACCCGTTTGATGTTTTACAAGATATGGATGTGGAAAACCTGAATAAGCCGCCTATGCATAGTGGGGAGGATCCGCAGTTGGTGAAAACCAAAGGTAATAAAAAGGGTAGGGATGATATTTTGGTGGATGGAGTGGAGGTTGATGACCTCCTAGCTGAAATACCTAAATTCATGGATGCAAAGTTGGATAAAAGTAAACCTGAGGGTGCAAGCACACCCGGTCAAGAAGGTTTAAATGGGTAGTGTTGCTGCATGGAACATAAGGGGGTTGAACCGCTCCCTGAAACAGAAGGAGGTTCGCCAGATGTTGCAGGATAATCACGTTCAGGTTTGTGCAATTATGGAAACTCATGTTGATTCGTCTAATGTGGCTACTGTTTGCAAGAAAGTTTGTGGGTTCTGGGATTGGGTTACGAATGATGATTGTTGTGATAAGGGAACCCGAATAATGGTGGGTTGGGATCCTAATATGGTGGATGTTATGATTTTGTCACACTCGGATCAAGTCATTCACACCCAGATTGTGTTTAAGATGGACCGAAAGTCTCTGTTTTGTTCCTTTGTGTATGCGCATAATCAGTATAAAAGGAGGAGAGAGTTATGGAGTAATCTTCGTAGGCATGGTACGGTCATGCATGATAAGCCGTGGTCCGTGCTGGGAGATTTCAACGAGGCATTGTTTCATGATGATGTTTTGGCTGGCTCTTCGAATTTAAGTATAGGGAGCAGGGAGTTTAAGGAGTGTGTTCTTGATATTGAAGTGTTTGATCTTAATCGGTCGGGCCTTTAGTTTACGTGGACTAACAATCAGAAAAACCGTGCTACTATTTTAAAGAAACTTGATAGGGTTATGGGGAATGTGTGCTTGATTGATGCCTTTCCAGCTACTTCTGCTTATTTCTTGCCGTATCGAATTTCTGATCATAGCCCGTCTATTCTGAAGCTACCTAATGTGACTAGAGACAAGCGAAAACCTTTCAAGTTTGTTAATTTGATCGCTGATAAAAACGGGTTCCTAGACGAAGTTAGTTCGATTTGGAGTAGGGATATTCAGGGTTATCGTATGTTCCAAGTGGTGAATAAGCTCAAGTTGCTCAAGACTCCGTTAAGGAAGTTGTTCTTTAAACACGGGAACTTACACGAGAAGGTTAAAGTGACTAGGAAAGCTTTAAAGGATTGTTAAAAGGCCATTGATAATGATCCTCTAAATGACGTCTTGAAAGACCAGCTTGATCAGTTGGTGCATGATTACAAGGAGGCGGTTAAAGATGAAGGGTTATTTTTGAAACAAAAGTCTAAAGTTGAGTGGCTCGCGGTAGGGGATTCCAACTCTAAGTTTTTTCATAACACTATTAAAGTGAAGAATCATCGGAGTTGAATTTTTACCATTAGAGATGGTGGTGGCAATCTTCATGAAGGTGGTATGGTCCCGAAAGTTCTGGTTGATCATTACACGGATTTTTTCGGGAGTGTGGGGAACATTACTATGCAGCCATCGCCTGATTTGTTTCGAAATGTGCTATCGACAGATAAAGCTGCTAATATGATCAGGCAAATTAATGACGATGAAATTAAACTGGCTATGTTTTCTATAGCCGGTAACAAATCCCCGGGACCATATGGATACACCTCGGTGTTTTTCAAGAAGGCTTGGGATATTGTGGGCCACGATGTGTGTCATGCTGTGAAGGATTTCTTTGATAATGGCCAGCTTTTGCAACAATTAAACCATACGGTAATTACTTTAATTCCGAAAGTTTATACTCCTTCGTTGATCACGGACTATAGACCCATCTCATGTTGCAATACTCTTTACAAGTGCATTAGTAAAATTATTACGAATCGTATTAAAGAGGGCTTGTGTGACATTGTGAATATAAATCAGTCAGCGTTTGTTCCTGGTAGAAGAATTACAGATAACATTCTGTTAACTCAGGAGATTATGCATAACTATCATCGTAATCAGGGGCCTCCAAAATGTGCTTTTAAGGTTGATATTGAAAAGGCGTATGATACAGTTGATTGGAAATTTCTTGAACGGACTCTAATGGGGTTTGGATTCCATTGGAAGATGGTTAAATGGATTATGGCATGTGTTACCTCTACATCATTTTCTATTGCAATTAATGGGAATCTGTATGGGTACTTTAGAGGGAAACGTGGGTTAGGACAAGGTGATCCAATGTCTCCGTACTTGTTCACGTTAGTTATGGAAGTGTTAACTCTGATTTTGCAAAAGCAGGTTTCGTTGTCAAATGATTTCAGATTTCATCATAAGTGTGATAAACAAAGAATTATAAATCTATGCTTTGCAGATGACTTGTTTCTGTTTTCTCATGGGGATCACAAATCAGCTAGAGTCATCATTGATGCTATTAATGATTTCAAGAATATGTCCGGTTTGGTCCCGAGTATTAATAAGAGTACAGTGTTCTTTGGTAATGTGGCCAATGCAGTTAAGGTCCGTATTAGAGATATTATTTCATTTGATGAAGGGGTGTTGCCTGTTCGTTATTTGGGTGTGCCTCTAATAACGTCGCGGTTGAGAAGTAATGACTTTAAAAAGTTGGTGGATAGTTTGGAATCTAAGATCACGAATTGGAAGACGAAATTGTTATCTTTTGCGGGAAGGCTCCAACTTATTCAATCTGTTCTATCTTCTATGCATATTTACTGGGCTTCGATTTTCATCTTACCTAAATAGGTTATTTATGATCTTGAAGGAAAGATGAGAAGGTTTCTTTGGGCCCAAGGAAACAATATTCAGGGGAAGGCTAAGGTTAAATGGAGTCATATATGTCTGCCGAAACATGAGGGAGGTTTGGGTGTTCGTAGGGTGCAGGATATGAATAATTCGCTGATGATAGCGCACGTTTGGAGTCTCTTAACATTGAGGGAGTCTTTGTGGGTAAAATGGATGCACTCGTATCGTTTGCGGCATAGGAGTTTTTGGGATGTCCCTGTTCGTAATAATACAACATGGAGCTGGAGGAAATTGTTAGGTTTGCGGCCCCTTATACAACAACATATATGGACCAAGATCGGTGATGGGACTAGAACTTCAGCTTGGTTCGATAGATGGGATGATGTATGCCCGCTAAACTCGTTTATTACTCCGCGGTTAATTGCTAATGCTGGGTTTTCTCTAACTTCAACAGTCGCGGAGGTTTGGGATCAAGGGGTGTGGAGGTGGCCAACTAATTGGCTCCAGCGATTCCCGGTTCTCCAAAACATGCAAAACATTGTGTTAAATTGGTCTGCCCAGGATCGTGTGTTTTGGAAAACTCGGTCCGGTCAAGCGGTTGATTATTGTGCTTCAATGGTGTGGGATGATATTCGTATTCATCAAAACGAGGTGCCTTGGGTTAACATGGTGTGGTTCAAGCAGTCGATTCCTCGGCACTCGTTCTTCATGTGGCTTCTTGTTAATAAGAAACTTAAAACGCAGGATGTCATGAGTAAATGGTGCTCCACGGGTAACGCTAACTTTAATCTATTGTGTTGCTCGCTTTGTGTTTTAGGTCCGGACTCTCATGAGCACTTGTTCTTTGAGTGCGGATATGCTTCTCAAGTCTGGAATGATGTTAATGGTAAAGCGGGTATGGGTCATATTCAAGCTACTTGGGAGGCAATTTTTGGCTATTTGGGTCAGGTTGCGACATCTACGAAGGCGCAACATATCATTGCAAAACTTATTGTTAGGGTTTCAGCTTATTTTGTGTGGCAGGAACGAAATCTAAGACTCTTTTCTAATAAAAAGAGAATCCCGGATCAGCTTATAGAGGTGGTCTTGTCTACTGTTCGGTTAAAACTTCATACCATGCGTTTTAAAAGGACGAGTCAGATTGAAGGGATTTTGCTGGATTGGAACTTGCCGCGTGGGCTATTGGTAGCGGATGATGATTGGGGTTAATTTTATTTAGTTTTCTGGCTATAGTCCATGTTTATTGACATTGGTTTTTCTTGTTTGCTTGGATTTCCTTGCTTGTAAACTCCCGTATGGCATGTCATACGTGAGAACTGTGGGTCATCCTGGCCCACACTTGGTTTTATTGGTTGTTTGAAATAAATTTACCGGGGTAACCCTTTACCCAAAAAAAAAAAAAAATCTGGTATCCAGCTAATGGGAATATCAAGCTTTCAGGCTTTTCAGACAGTGACTTTGCTGGATGTAACACCACAAGGAAGTCCACATCAGGAGGGTGCCAGTTTCTAGGTGATTGCTTAGTTTCATGGCAAAGCAAAAAGCAAGCAGCTGTTTCAACATCCACTGCTGAAGCTGAATACATTGTTGCTGCAAGCTGTACAGCCCAACTCCTGTGGCTTCAAAATCAGTTACTGGATTTTGGTATCACTGCCTTAAAGACACCACTCATGTTGGATAGCCAGGCAGTAGAAAATATCATCAAAAATCCAGTTTCCCATTCAACCACCAAGCACATCGACATCAGACATCACTTTGTGAGGGATTGCTATGAAAAAGGTTTGATTTCTCTGCATCATGTTCCAACTAAAGACCAGCTGGCAGATGTGCTCACAAAAGCATTAGATACAGCCACCTTTGAAAGTTTGGTCTCTAGGATTGGCATGCTAAACATGGAATAACAAGCACCATCTTGTTTTTCTATGAATAAAAGCATTAAAATGTTTTCAGAAAATCAAAAATCCATTCTTAAAATAGTTAAAAATGAAGTTTTCATTAAAATCCTTAAAAGTCTGCCATAACCACTGCTTGTTCAAAAGTCTGCTCTACTTCAAAGTCTGTCCACTACTGAAAGTCAACCCCTGTTCTCTCATTTCCTTGATAAACACTGTTGTTCAAAAGCAGTGTCTTATCCACTGATATGCTATCCACTGATAGTGAAAATCTTCCACTGATAGTGAAAATCTTCCACTGTTTCCATTTGTTACCGTTGTAACCACTGCCTTCATCAGTAACTTTCATAAAAGTACTGTTCTTCATTTCCTCAGGGGTTGGGATGTGGGCCGTACATAGTGGTCAGTACTTTTGTAACCGCTGCCACGTCAGCTTTCACTTTGTTCTCTATAAAACCCCCATTCACAACCCAAAACAGGGGTTTACTGTCGAATTGAATTCTTAAAAATTCTCTTCTCAAAGCAGTTTCTTCCTCTCATTTCATCAAATTTCTTCGCCATCTTTTTCGATCATCATCTTCAAAATGACAAAATCGAAATCATCTGCACAACCCACTTCCAAATCATCTTCAAAAGAAGCCTCTCAAAAGGCTAAACCCACTGAAATTCCACACAAACCATCTCACAATCTTCTGGGCCTCCTCACAAAACCCGGCACTACAGATGCTTTCGATTCCATCCTTGCCACCATATCTGCATCAAAGTACAAAACTCTGTAAACAGCAGATGCACCAATTTACTTGACAACCCAAAGAGAGTTTTGGAAGAATGCAACCCTTGAAAAACAAGGAGACGCTGTAATAGCCATTAACTCTTCTCTAAAGGGTAAAGTCGTCAAGATTACATCACAATCCATCGCAGAGGTCTTTCAACTCGGCGATCAGGAAGGTAAAACTACTTTTCCCAAAAACGAGTTAAAAAATGATTTTCTAGAAAGAGGGTATAATGTAGAAGTAAAAAAGGACACCTTACAAAAAGGTTTCTTCCCTTCTGCACCAAGATTTCTATTTCATACCCTCCTAATGTGTGTTTCAAACAAAACAACTGTTTTCAATGAAATACCATTAAAAATTCAAAACCTGGGATTTGCTATTCTTCAAGGAGAAAATTTTAATTATTCTCAGGAAATTTTTAATGATCTTGTTAAAAATGTTGAAACAAAGGCATTCTTACTATTTCCGAGATTTCTAAGTTATTATTTTGAAAAGAAACTTGGTAGGAATGATCCTTCTGCAATAAAACAAGGTGAATCTCTTCAAATGCACAGCTTAACTGCTGAAACTTTTACTAGAATGTCAACACCTTGCAAAACACAAGCAGAGGTGCCTGAGCAGAATTTAGCAGCTACCACTGCTCCTCAGGTATCTGCTGCTGAGCCCACTGCTCAAGGTGATCAAAGTAGCAAAACAACTGCTTTGAAACCCACACCTACAATCACCAAAAAGCCAACAAAAAGAAAAACTCAAAAACCCCCCCAAACCCATCAAAAAGGCAACTCTGGAGGATGAGATACCAGAGCAACTGCCAGTGACAACACAAAACTCACAAGAAACCACTGCTGTTACTTCCTCACAGCAGTTGGTACAAATATCTCAACCCATAACCGAAACTCCTCCTGTTTCTTCTAAAAAAGAACAGGTTGTACACATAGGGACTCACAATATGATGCTCTGGAATCACTCGCTTCCATCATCCACAGCCCAATGCCCGGGGAAAATTCTCTTCTCACACCAAACCTCACATCCACAATTCCTCCACCAACTAGACTTTTGTTGGAAGCAATTGATTTGAACCAGGCACAAACCAGTCCTTCTCAATCACCTATCAATGAGAACATGCCACAACAAATGACTGGGCCTGATGTATCAATCTTTGCTAACCCACCAACACAACCTGAGGAGGTTACACCCCTTGAGTTACAAGTAACTCCTGGTGGTAATCCAAGTTAAGCAGCCACTATAAATGTTGAACCCACTGGTTTACATTTGGACAGTGGTTACATCAATAAGACTCCCTTGGAGGCAATTCCTTCCATAGCACCTCTGACATCCGCCAGTGGATTTGTTTTAACCACTGGCAACATCAAAAGGCTGTCAAGTGTTGAAGGAAGAAGACCCCAGTACCAAGAAAAAGGGGCATCAGTGGTTAATGTTTGGAGTACACTCCCTACCTCAACCACTGATAAAACCACTGCTAGTGGGAAATCAGATGATCCCATTAAATTGGGTGATGGTTTAAAATATCTGGATTTGACGGAACGAGTTGACAAACTGGATACAGCTGTCGCAGATATCAAAGCCATGCTACAACAGTTGTTGAAAGTACAAAAGCTGCAATCCACTGTTGTTCCACCTCAAGCACCTGCTCCACCACAAGCATCTGCTGTAAATGAGATCTGGAACCTTTTCCAACCTTTTCTCCAACAACAAAAAGAAATGGCTGATCAGCAACATGAACTACATGTACAAGAGCTGAGAAACATCATGGAGTCTAGGTTCAAGAACACACAAGCAGACATCAAGGCTCTCAAGGCCCATTTATTGAAAACCACTGGCACTGCTCCTCCAACTGTTCTCTTCATTGATCAACTACCCCTAGATAATGCTAAAAAGGGGGAGAAAATTAAGGAATGGAATAAAAAAGGAGTAGATGATGGTCTCTACATAGAACCAGAATGGAGAATATGACTAAACAGATACCTTTTCCAGATGGTAGCAAAACGGTTGATGTTACCCAAAATGCACTTGATGAAGCAATAGCGAGTGTAAAAAGGGACAGAGCGGCAAAGGATATGTCAAGGTGGAATAAGGAGAAAAGAGCTTACATGGAGCTGAATGCGCAGGGTTGTTCTGGGCTAAAGGATGTTCAAAATCCTGAGCTAAAAAGAAATCTCACAAAAGCCTCCAACATCAAACCTCCATCCAAACAGCTGTTGTAACTCCTGCTGTATCAACTACTGCTGGTACTTCAGAGGTTTCAACATATGTTATCACTTCAACACACACCACAATCACTGTCTTACCACCACCATCATCACCAAAAACAACATCACCACCATCACCTCCTGCCAAAAAGCAGAAGACAACAGATGTTACAACATCTGTTGTAATGACAACAGTGGTTGAAACACCAGTTGTTTCAACAGCTGTTAGTCAATCACAAACCACTGCCACTCAAATCACCACCACTGATCCACCCAAAACATCATCTGCCTCTCCTAAAATAAAAAAGGAGAAGGTTTTCATACCAGATGATGATTCACCATCACCACCACCAACATCTTTAAAATCTCTATCACTTGTTACAATACCCAAACCTGTTCCTCTCTCATCAGCTCAAATTCAAAAGCCCTTAGCTCCTGCAGGTGTCCAATTCCCTCTTGAACTTATAGCTGTCAGAGAAGAAATCAAATCTTTCTACTATGAGGATGACCCTGCTAAAAGGAAATTGCCATCTGTTGAAGGATATCCCAGGCCTAACAATATTGAAGAATATTTAAAAATCAAGGCTAAGCAAGCAGAGGATATCTCAAAAGGAAATACACATGGGAAATCTGATAGAGAAATTCAGCAGAATTATCAATACTTGCTCACACAAGTCAGATCTTTGGAGCAGTTTGCAAAAAATGTCTGTCAGCAAATCTCAGAGAGAGCAGATGAAACTCTGAGAAAAGACTACATTGAAAGCATCATGGTAACCAAGAAGTACAAAAGAGAAAAACACATGTACAAAGAGTGGACCATTCCTGAGCTTGAACAAGAAGCAGCCAGGATTCAAGAAATGATAAAGAATAAGGTCAAACCTACTCCTCCAGAATGGGCAAAATTCAAAAAGAATGTACCTGATAAAAAGGTAGAGCTGAGGAGAATGAAAGAGGAATTAGCTGCTGCTGATTATGGGTCTTTGAATCAAGTGATGAGATGGAAAGAAGATAAAGTCAGGGCTACTTACAAAAGCTTGGAGAAATTAAGAAAGACAGATCCTACTGCTCCACAAAAGCCTGACTATCCTGAAGTAGAGGTTTCAAAAAGACCATCAAAGCTGCAAATCAGGAGAGCTACTGCTCCAACTGGTGCAGCCATCTTTAAAAGAAGGCCACAAAACGGTTGGATACTGAAACAGTGGCAGAGCTAATGGCAGGAGATGAGCTTGTAAAGGAAGGTATTAAAGAAACGATAGCTGATACTCTTGGCCTAAATCAACCTGCAAGTACTGCTCAGACAGTCATGAATAGGCCTGCATCTCCTAACACCTCTTCAAATAAAAATCTCCCAAGAAACCCACCAGGCTCAAAAGTACTAAAGTGGGAAACTGACAAACAGACCCATGTATTGACTATGTTCAGGTCTGGTGGAGAAGTGAAGAAAATATCAAGGGAACAAGCACTTGGACTAAGTCTTGAAGATATGCAGGATCTCCTTGATCTTCCACTTGGTAGGGATGAAGATGACACAGATGCCCTAGACTTTGAGTTACAACTTAAAGGTCAGATAAGGGAGCTGTTGATGAGGCAATAAAGTTCCACAATAATGAAGGGTTTTGGCATTATCTGTTCCAGGGGGAGATTGTTGGGATTGAACCCTACCAAAGGAACAGATAATTAAAGCCAAAACTGGATCAGAGCAGTGGATCCAGAATAAGCAGATGTTATGTTTACATGTCTCTCCCCTTGAAAGTGGTTTCAACATCTGCTGACCTCCTATCTACTGATCATACAAACCGCTGACCTATAAACTGCTGATCTAGTAAAAGCCTGATGAAAGACTAAAGCTCTGCTGTTCAATCTACGGCTTTGAGTCAAAGCTCTGCTGATCCGGACAAGTACTGCTGGGTTCACATAAGTGGAAGGATGCAGCAGTAGTTTAGATATCTTAATGTAATGAAATGTAATAACAGTAGTTAGCATAGCAGAGTTTGTATAGATCAGAGGTTAGAGTTTTTTAGGAGGTTAGATGTGACTTTCATGGTGACGTCAGCTTAGATGCTTCAGTGGTTTGCTCGTGCCTATAAATAGAACAGTGCTCTGTACTGTTCTATTAGCTCTTTGCAACACCTTCTTCCTGGACGAACAAACATTGTGAGCTCAGGCTGAGGGGGAGTTTATATTCAGACATTGCAATTGTAATTGTTATTGAAATAAATTCAATCTTTCGGTTCTTTGTGGAAAATGTTTGATTAAAGCAATTCTCTCGTTTGGTTGTGTGCAAAGTTTGTTTCCATCTTAATTCCGCTGCACAACTCATCCATCTTCATCTTAATTCAAACGTAAAAACACAATCAAAACCAAACTCAGATCCTAACAGACTCACTTTTATCGGTTTGCTCTTGCAAACAACGTTTCAACTCTGCAATCTCAACATCCTTAGCTACCTGGTCCTTATCTCTACCGGATACCTGCACTTTCAACTCAGCCTACAGAGGAAAAAACAGACTTAGATGATTTCACAAGCAAAAAGCATAAATGGAATAAGGGTTAACTCTGATCAAACCTCAACACGTTCTCTATCGGCTTGCCCATCCTCAATCTTCTCTTTCAGTTCAGCAACTTGAGCCTCAAGGTCCGTGATTTTAGAACGCGCAGCATACATACGTTGATTATCTTTTTCACATATCTTCTTCCACTCCGCACGCTCCTTCGCCAAGAGATCTTCAGCGGCACGAAGCTTGCCCCTAAGACCTTCACGGCCCCACTCCTCCAATTTCCTATCGGACTCGAACTTAGCTTTTTCTTCAGCAAACGAAACCTTAGCTTTCTCAAACTCCTTAACCTGCCTCACAAAGCGCTCACGGTTTGGTGGTTAGCGGCGCGGGTATTGGCCTCCCCAACGACATAAGCTTGATATAGCCCATCGTGAGTTCGCGCCATTTGGCGGTTAACCTCACCGGGAGGGAACGAGTTCAGGAACCAGTCGCGACACGCACCAAACTCCAAGAAGGTGTCCTTCTGTTTTAAACCCCATGGAGCTTGGTGGGGAGCATTACCGCGCGCCTCCTCGGTATAGGTCTTGTAGTAAATATCGCCTACGGTATCCTTCGGACCGATAGTCTGTGGCATCGACCCTCCTGAACCACCAGCCGCACTCGCGTCACCTGCAGCGGTCGTAGCCTCCTTATGCGCAGTAGCAGCCGACCCTCCCATAGCAAAAGTAACTTGAGCAGTTTGGGTGGGGCCATCAACCTGCGCCGGCTCGGTGGGTTTAACAACCTCGGGTCCCTTGCCTTGAACGGTTTCTTTCCTTTTCTCATGAAGGGGCTGGTCAAGCCCCGTGATATGGACGACCTCCGGACCCTGCGTTTTTTCATGAGCAGTAGTAGTAGCGGCCCTGGTATCCTTAGGGTCCTCACCAACAGGCTTTTCAGAAGCCTTCTTTTTCTCTCTCTCCTTCTCTTTCTCAACTTCCTTGTTAACAGGCTTCTCAGCAGCCTTCTTTTTCTCCTTCTCAGCCTTTAACCCAGCACTCTTGAAAGGCTTGATTGTAACCCTGGTTCTTTTCTGCGCCGACTCTTGGGGATCCTTAAACACAACACCTTTCTTTTCAGGGGTCTTCTTCTTGGCCTCTGTAGAAACCGAGTGTTAAAAAAAGGTGGCAACAAAGAAAACAAGAAGGTAGTCAAGAAACTAACCCGGAGAGAATTTATAAAGAGAGCGCAGAGTGCTCTGTTTTCCGATTACTGGGGCTTCCCCAGTCTTCTGCGCCACAGAAGCACCAGCTGTAGTCTCCTCTCTACTTCTCTTCCTGCTTATTAGCTTCTCAGCAGGCTCTTGTTCTTCCTCTTCTTCTTCCTCTTCGTCATCAACCGCGATGGTAGAGGGAGTAGCACCAGCATCTGGGTTCCGGGAACCCGCGCTACCTGAACTCTTCGAACCAGCGGCACCAGTCTTCTTTTCGCCTATACGCGACAAACCTTCAAGTGAGTCACTGAGGATAACATAATCCTCTAAGTTACTCTGACATAATCGTAGAGTACCTTTATCAGAAGCACCGGCAGCCGCACGGCTACTCCTGCCTTTCTTGCTGGTCACTTCAGCGTCGAGGGTAATCACCTTTTTCCTCTTGTTTGGTTTTTTCTTTTTCTTCTTCTTCTCTTCTGGGTTAATCCCTAGGTCGCGCAACACACCTGCAAAGATGTTAGACCACGAACTTAGCTCCCCATTTGAAGACCCTACAGACTCCTCGCTGGAAAGATAAATAATCTCTTTCCCAGCGGAAGTCATAGCTCGCAAGTGCCTGGGGTTAGGTATATGCGCACCTTCAGTTGCGGCAGGCGGATGGGCGAAAGCTCCATTAACGGGGTATAGAAAACGTGCCTTGATCTTCTCATACAGGTACTGCTCCCGTGACCTCAGCGGGCGCACACCCATAGATCCACCAAAGGTGGGGAAAACAGGTTGATAAAGACGCGATTCTGCATTCAAAATCCACAATTAAGCGCGTCCAGACCATAAAAGCAGGAAATAATCAAAGAAATAACTAATCTTTATCTTGAAACTTCAAAATTGGCACCTCCTCGTTATCTTGCGGCCATTGGTCACTCATCTGCGCCGCGACCAGAACATTTTCACCAAATACCCAATTCGGGGTGGCAGTAAGCTTCACGTTTCAATCTTCCTTCTTAGGAATCGCCAGCTCCTCCTTCTCAATCACATTCGGTGCACGGAAGATCATAGCAATTGGGATAACCTCCTCCCGAATGAAGAAAAATTTGTGTTTCCAGTCATGGAAACTCTTTGGTGGGTTCAGAAGGATATTCTTGGCAGACCCCCGATTACCAAAGGAGTAGAATCCCATGTTCCGGATCAACTGATAAAATACACTGAATCTCTCAACTGTGGGCTCTATGTCATGGGCTCGGCATAAAAACTCAAAATGTCGCACCTTACCATACCGGGTGGACTCATCTGAGAAACATGAAACCCATAATAATGAAGGATATGGGCCAAGAACTCCGTCGCCGGCAACCGGAAGTTGCCTTGCAAAAAGAAATCTTCATATAGTGTGATATACCCCGGCGGTGCATCGGCGACCATTTGATTTTGACCAGGGTATCGTGCATCCCACTCCGGTGGAAACCGGAACCCTCTCGTAATCTGTTCAAATAAACCCAGGTCCCATTTGAGGACGGGGAGGGGACCTTCTTCATGATGAGGTTATTCTTCAGCCATGGAGATTCAAGAGGAACTTCGATAAATCTTCTGGAAAAACTTGAATGTTTGAAGATTTGAAGATTTGAAGATCTGCACTTGAAGATCTGCTACTACTCCGTTGAAGATTTGAAGATTCAAAGAAATAGAGAGAAAAGATAGCAACAGAGGAAGAAATGGTGATCTTCTCTCCCATCTCATCGACTATATATACTCATCACATTTAATGCGATGAGTAGACGCGCGTATCCAACCAGCAACTGCCACGTATGTCACAATTCCAGGAGTGACAGTTGCCACGCGCGCGTGGCCCTCACTCAACTGACGGAAAGCCGAAACGTCAGGGACAACTTGATGACAACCGTGTTAGTAGTCAACTCAAACGTTGCCATCAACGACGTTTCTCACCAACCTGTCAGAGTTTAAAAACCGAGAGTTTTCCCGCTCAAATCTACTACAAACTTCATCCAGGTGTTACCCAAGCTGCGCAACACTCACATGCTTCCAATGTACCTGTGCGCTTACATTCAAAAGCAGAGAATTCCAAACAGACTAATCTGGTAGTCGTGCCGTAATGACTGACAAACATTCACACACGCGCGACTCACCAAGATCTAGCAGGCATTTTTCTAGCCCAACACTTCCTTTTTTCTAAGTCCAGAGCTCCAACCACTCACTTCGCGTGTGATGCAGAACTGGACTGGGGGGACTTGAAGGGGTATGGTCCCAAAAATGCCGCGCAGGCCATTCCGGTCGCGCTTTGGACCATACTCCTTAATCACTTCAGTGATCAATCTTTAGACCCCGCACGGGATGATCAGGCAGAGCATGGTCTCGCGCGAGGTTTAACCAAGAGATAACGGCTGTTTCTATACTTGGCATTCTGGATAAGGACTTTCACCTCCTGCAACCCCGCGCGGGCTACTAACGTGCTCAGCAAGGGTCGCGCAGGAGTTAAAGAACAAGGCCACTTCAGAAGGTACTAAAGGTACAAGTGGCAGAAGGGCAAGCCAATCAGCATCCTCCAGGCTGTACTCTATCGTGCTCCATGATCGTCTGACGTGCAGGAGACAGAAAGTACACAAGGACGCCTATGTGGCACCAATCAGGGGGCGGTGACACCTGCCCCATGATCTCCACTTACCTGCTGATAGCAGAGGAACAACAAGGCCGACAACTAAGACATGTGGCTCCAATCAAGGTGCGCCAGCACCGAAGATCTTCTAGAAGACACTAACGGTCGACACCAGTGAGACAAAGAGCATATCCTCTATGTTGTCGCCTTCCGGCCCAAGGCCCATCAGCCCATCTCCTCTTACACCTCTCCGGCTATAAATAGAGACCTCAGTGCACAGGTTAAACATTCTATCCCCTCTACTCCCACTCTTAACACATAATTATCTCCTCGAAGCAGATACTTATTCTCAAGCCGGAGTCTGGTTAAGAGGGAAACCCCCATATTCCCCTCTTAACGAGTTAACGGTGTTCTGTTTTGCAGGATTATCTAGCCAAATTGGAGCTCAGAAAGTTTAGAGAAGATTAACCACTATGAAAGGAACATAAGCCAAACTAATTAATCCTGAAATTAGTTCAGTGTTTCTTCACTACTCGATTTCATCACCTTCGTATCATTATTTTTCCACAAGTTCAAACACTATAATTCTATTCGGTGTAACCTTGGGCGCGTGTCCATTTCCGTCAGTACAGACTGCTTTGGCTATTGTACCCTGGGAGACTGAGGCGTCGTCTTTAGTAGAGCCGCGAAATCTGTTTTATGGGAAGCGTGTTGAACACGTGCCTCAACCAAAATCATCAACGTTTTAGTGTGCTCTTTGTTGTAGTCAAGGAGTATTTTTCAAGACTCAAAATGATGAATCCTCGAGTCTAGGATACTCTCAAGTGCGCGTGAAGGACCCACCAGAGATGCGACTTGAATCAAGATTGGTATATATAATTATATTTTATATTCTTTTTATTTAGTTATTGCAACGGGTATTGTACTATGATATTTCCTACGAATAACGAGAGTCTCGTTATTATATATTTTGTAATTATATTTTATAAAAAGTAAACCTAGTTCCTACAAGTGAGTTGTTGATTTGTGTAGATGAAAGGTGTTTGGTGAAAATATGGATACTGATGATGGAGTATCTAAACGAATGGGATAATTTGGGGGTTACAGTTAATGAACAAGATGAACTTAATATAGAGAGTGTTAGATATAAACCTGGCTTCAAATTTGTAAGTATTTGATGTATAATTTGAAAGGAACCTATATCAAGCCTGTAATTAGGTTTTTGTTTGAACGAAGGGCTGAAGATAATATCCATAATTATTTGTTGTTTATTATAAGGAAAAGTAATATTAAAAGGGATGTAAAATGACCATAACTAGTAGTAAACCCGTGTAAAACTGTATCAAATAGTATCAATGTAACATCGCCGCCAACAACCAGCACGTATTAATGTGAAAAAATTAGATTGTAACGTAAAACATAAAATATAATAACTAAGTCGACTTAGTACCCGCTCGTTGCGGCGAACCTGTTATGTTAAACAGGGAAAAACGACGTAAAAATGTTGATCATACACGTACGTTTCGTCGTGTTAACTCGCAAATTTAGAACGAAGTGTTAAATGAAACATAATAACGTTGAGCCACACATGCACGTTACACCGTATTAACTCGCAAAATAGAACTAAACATAAAACAAAAAAAAATTGCGAAATATGATAAGTGTAGGGGACCAAAGTTAAAAAAAAAAAAATTGTGAGATTAAATTGCAAACGATGAAATTTTTAGGTTAAAAGTGAAAATTTAAATAGTTTTGGATTAAAGTGTAAAATCAATATTTTTTTTTGAAAACACCCCTAAGCATGATGTACAACATTCAATACATATATATATATATATGATTGTATACATATATTAACTAGCAATAAGATCCACGAGCGTTGCGGCGCGAGTGCATCTCAAACATCAAATGAATTAGTCCAAACGTTTTGTGATGCAATAAACATATAAAAACACGCGTTTAGAAGTGATCGATTGAACTCAATGTAACCTATATAAATAATGTGATTGTATCAAAACATAAAGTAAATCAAATTTATACTGTACAATCATAACGTATTACATGTGACCCTAGTCATACATATAATGTAACATGTATAACGGAAAAGTTGACACGTATACTCAAAAGAGATTAATTAGAGCTTTAAAAAAAAGGGAAAAAAGAAACCACAATTTGACTCCACTCCGATCGAAACAAAATTTACATAACATTCATAAAATAATCACGAAAACATATTAAATTTGACCTGACTCGTTCCCCAAAAAAGTTTATGTCGAAACATACACCAACTCGAATTCATACCGAAACGTACATAAAAATGTGCACAAAAAATGGTTTTTTTTTGTTAAATGAAAACGTATTATTTAACCTGAATCGTTTCCAGGAAAATTTTATGTGGAAATGTAAAGCAAATCGAATTTATACTGACACGTACACAAAAATATGCACGTAAAAAAATTAGTTTTCTTAAGTAAAGGGGCATAGTGGTAAACTCGAAACAAATTATTAGTAAGAGTAAACTGCAATTTTACACCCTGAGGTTAGGGGTCATTGGCACTCCTACCCCCCTAAGGAAATAATTGCAAAATTACACCCCACTGTTAACCCTTATGTCGCATAGTCGCACTTTTACCCCCCGCCGTTAAAGTGGGTTAACAGTCAACTGTATAACATGAAGGTCAAAGGGTAAAATTGTCATTTCGCTCTTATCTAAAGCTTCTTTGATAAACTAAACCCTATAAGTAACATACCCAAGCATAATTACCCCCCCACCTTCCCACCATCGATCTCTTACCCTTCTTCTCCGGCGACTGAACACACCGACGACTTCAAGCTTCAACCTTCTTCTCCGGCGACTTCAACCTTCAACCTTCTTCTCCACCATCGTCCGATCACAACCACAGCCGCTTCAACCTTCTTCTCCACCATCGTTCGATCACAACCACAGCCGCTATCAGTCGAAATGCCGGTCTTCTTTTGGCTACTCCGCTATATCATCCGCCACACCAAAGGTATAATCTGCCAATGTTAGTTAATCAGGGTCAGATTTAGTCATTATCATGTTATACACAGGGGTTAGGGTCTGATTTGGTTCATGTGGGTTTTTTACAGTTGACCTGACGATGAGCTTATCAAGCTCATCTTTGGTGGTCCACCTGGTGGTCTCTGTGTTTGGGAGGCCTGTCCTCAACTTCCATCTACCACCGGAGAGTTGAGCGGATGTTTAGTCTAGTAGTTATTAGGCTTTTGTGTAATATGTAGGTTAACTTAACTTAATCGAAGCTTTTGTGTAATATGTAGGTTAACCTAAGGTAACTTATTTAGCTTTTTTCTAAAAGCTTTTGGGTATTTTTTTTTTATCAAAATTAGGTTGTTGACATTATGTTTGATCAAAAAAGCTTTTGGGTAATGCATACAATCTCCTATATCCTCTGTGTTAAAATATTTAGAATTGAGCTGTATGTTTGATTGTATGCATTTGCAGCTTGTTTACTAACCTGAATGTTCTAAAATGACAGTTTCCTTGGTTGATCACACTGAATGTTCTGAAAGTTGGGCATGAAATCTGAACCTTATGTTTGATTGTATGCATTTGCAGCTTGTTTACTAAGCCGAATGTTCTAAAATGACAGTTTACTTGGTTGATCACACTGAATGTGCTGACAGTTTGGGCATTTTCAGGTTGTAAATAACACACAGTTTGGGCATAAGTTGCTTAAGTGCATATGTTCATATGTTCACAATTGCTGTATGTTCATATGTTCACAGTTACTGAATATGTTCATATGTTCACAGTTGCTTAAGTGCATATGTTCACAGTTACTGAATGTGCTGACAGTTTGGGCATTTGCTGACAACCCCCTTCACAAAACCACCACCCTGGTTGCTGTATGTGCATATGTTCACATTTGATCAAAAAAGCTTTTGGGTAAGCTTTTGAACATGTATGATTGTTATTACTAGAAAGAAGCAAAACAGCCAAACATTTCCTTCAAATCATCCATCACCATGTCTGTCACACAGTAATGAGGCCTGCAATGAGGCCTTTGCACTGCAATGAGTCCTTCAGCAACATCAGCCCCTACAAACATCAGACCACCAAATCATCCATCACCATGTCTGTCACAACCCCCTTCACAAAACCACCACCCTCTCCCGCCACTTTAGCCGCACCATTACCAGCCACAAAGGTCATCACAGTGTTCATGTGTTGGCGGCAATGAGGACACAATGCACTAGGATTAACAATCTGATGATCTCCATCTTGATCAAAAAAGCTTTTGGTGTTTTGTTTCAGATTACGTGTTCAAAATGAAACTATTAGGTTTTAGATCAAAAAACAGGTTCAGATTTTTTATTTAGAATCATAGAACATGTATTTGATTTTGGCGGGAAGGGTTTTGTAAATCTCAGGGGGTAATTGTGCGACTTAACAGGAATGTTGGGGGGTAAAATGTAAGGGTAGTATAGTAATTTCAACTTAGAGTTAACAGACTGTTAACCCACTTTAACGGCGGGGGGTAAAAGTGCGACATAAGGGTTAACAGTGGGGTGTAATTTTGCAATTATTTCCTTAGGGGGGGTAGGAGTGCCAATGACCCCTAACCTCAGGGTGTAAAATTGCAGTTTACTCTATTAGTAATAACTTAATAGGCTAAATACGTTCAAAAAACCGTGACAAGTAACACTAATGCCACACCACTAACAATGACCACCAACATTAGAAGACCTCGTAAAAATAAAATAAAATTAGTAAAAAAATAACACCGAACGAGAAACATACGTAAAATCGTTAAAGCACACACGCCCGTTGTGACGTGTTAATGCGAAGAAATTAGCCATATAGTCGATCTTGAACCCGAGCGTTGCAACGAACTTGTTAAACGAAGAAAAATAGAAGCGTCGTGACTGGTCTGTCAAACGGGAAAAAACAGATGAAAAAACGGTTATATCTCATACGCACGTTGCGGCGTGTTAACTCGCAAAATTTATAACGAAACGTAAAACGAAAAACTTGCAAAACATGAAAAGTGTTGGAGTTAAATTGTAAAAGATGAAAAGCTTTGGGTTAAAAATAAAAAAAAGTCAAATGGGTTAAATGCAAAAGATAAAAACCTTTGGGTAAAAAATGGAAAGAGTAATTGCTATTTTAGTCCATGAGTTTTTGTCCAAATTGCCATTTTAGTCCAAATAGTTTTTTTCTCCTCTGGGTCCCTGACTTTTCCTTTTTTTTTGCCATTTTGATCACATTGCCTAACTCAGTCTAAAAACCAGGTTATAATCAGGGTTATTTTTGGCATTAAATTATTATGAGGTTTATAAATTATGTTGTAAACTACCCCTGGTTATCACTACACAACAGTTATGCCAAAATTACCCCTGGTTATAACCAGATTTTTAGACTGAGTTAGGCAATGTGATCAAAATGACAAGAAAATGGAAAAGTCAGGGACCCAGAGGAAAAAAAAAACTATTTGGACTAAAATGACAATTTGGACCAAACCCCAGGGAATAAAATGGCAATTTACTTAAATGAAAAATACAAAAACTCTTTTGAAAAACACCCATTACATAAATTACAACAATGTGAGGGAACTTAACCAAGAAAACAAACAGGGTTAGTCATAAATGTTGACCCAGTAGTAAAACATGAACATAAAGGTTGAGTTTCGCCTATTTCATAGTGAAATGTATAAAGAGCAGTTTGGGTATAACATAAATGTTGCTTTGTCCATTCACACTCCTCGTCTTATGACATGTGACGCCTCCTAATTATTTCTCATATCTCTTTCTTATGATATCTGTCGCCTCCTAGTTATTTCTAAGGCTAAAGGGTGTGAGGGTAATGGTTGGAACATGATTCACTACGTAAGAACATGAATGGAAGCAGGGGCGGACCCACATTGGTGCCACCGGGGTTCCCAGACCCCAATCTTTTTAAAAAAAATAGTAGATTCGGTATATTAAATTGTATATGGACCCCATAAATACAATTAGGTGGACACCATAGAAATAAAAAGAAAGTTGGTGTAGTGGTAAATCTCCCTCTTTTCCACCAAGAGGTCATGGGTTCAATCCTTGATAAGCCCATTTTTCTTATTTTTTTTTTTTAAATCTAGTTCAAACCTCACTTTAACTCGACCCGAACGAGGACCGACCCGAAAATGGACCCCATTGAAATAAAATCCTGGGTCCGCCACTGAATGGAAGACTATACCACCCCTTCCCCAATCTACCATGGTTTGCATAGATTAAACAATGGCAACCGTGGTCCTCCTTTCCATTTTTCAAGTAATCATTTCCTTTTGATTTAGAAAAAAAAGATAAATTAAAATAAATAAAGGAATAGTGGTTTGGGTCATGACCACACCCTTAGGGTAGTGGTTTTGGATTATGGATTAGAGGTTGGTGGCATGGTACTGATGTGGAGGATCATGAGGGTCATGACCACACCCTATAGCCTAATATCTCTATTATTATTATTATTATTATTATTATTATTTTTGATTTTGACATAATTGACCCCTAATCCTATATGTTTTTTATAATGGTAAAACTGAGTTATTATTCAAACCAAAGTAAACCCCTATCAGCAAGGAACTAAGAGGGGCTACAGCCAACAAAGAAAACAAACATCAGCCCTATTCAAAACTAATACCATCAAAGCCTCTGCTTCATTTTCCTAAAGAATATTCTTACATTTAGTTCTGTTTTGAAGCCAGGGCCGGCCCTGTAGGTGGGCGGAGAGGACCACCGGCCAGGGCCCGTGATTTTATAGGGCACGCAATTTAAAAAAAATCCGATATTATATATATAAAAAAAATTAGTAGGGTATAGCGAAACAATCCTACAACCTTAAAGTATATTCGATCCAAAAAGGTAAGAAAAAAAAAATGATCCAACCCAAATATCAAAATATATACAGAAGACTTTTTATTAAGCCGGGGCCTACCCAAAAGTATTCTATAACAAATCCACCATAAAAGAATTTAAAATTTGAACTTATGAAGTGGGCACTCTAATGCAATTTTAAAAGTTGAAAATAATGATAGTTAGGATAATGTAATTTTGAGCTAAGGTGAATAGGTGATGCCATGTTAGAAATATCGAACTATTGGGGACAAGTGGGAGGGGGGGGGGGGGGGGGGGGGTTGAGGGGCTCTTATAAGGATATGGTATGTTTGGCAAAAATAGCTGGTGGCTGGAAGCTGTTGTGTCACACCCCTTTCATTGCATACGACAAGTGAACATTGCTACATGATATAAAACATACTCCATATTACAATTCAAGTTTGATTATCGAAAACACAGAAAATTGTTTAAAGTTTACATCATAACTAAAAGATAATTGTTTTAAAGTTCACATCACGATTTCAAAAACAAACATCAAGGTTTTGATTCCTATATCACCACAGAAGGTGGGATATAGTAAACAAATCCACAAAAGATGGTAACAAAGACTAGACACTAAACATCTTGAAAAGGAGCCCGCGAACATCATTCACTAATTTCCTGAAATACCTGTAAGTTTAAAAATCGTCAATAAAAGTTGGTGTGAATTCATACAGATTGTGTAAAATGTAACATTTATAGTTGTATAAAACATGGTATGTAATTTGTAAAATGTAAGTTCGTAAATTGTAATGAAATGGAATCGAGATCGCTAATGTTTAGCTAGGACTTTAACATATGTGACGGCATAGAAAGCATCCAAACCTAGGAGATTTTTGACATCGTGAAGAAACATTGATCTAATTTAACCAGAATCAATTAGATCAGGGGTTTTGTCTTTGCATAGAAGGGTTATTTTCCTCGTTGATTCAGTGGTTAGCTAGCTTCCTTCTCCGGTGATCACTGCAAAATAGAACGCCATTAGACTCGCCACGGGGAGAATGGGGGTTCTCTCAGTGACCACCCTCCGGCGTGAGAATAAGTACAGTGATCTCAAAGGAGAAAGATGAAGTAGTAAGTGTAAGAGTAAGTGAAAGTAACTTGTGAGATCATACCTGAAGCATTGATGCGTTGTCGAGTGTTATATATATTAGGTGTATATTTTAAGCCCCTTTAACACTTTTTAGTCAAGTTTTAAATTTATAAAACACGATATTTACTAACACTAGACACACATATGGGCAAGTGCACCCATCGTGAGCGTAGTATAGTGTTGGTAAGATACCGAGGTCGTCCAAGGACACAAGAGCTTTTAGTACCGGTTTATCCTCAACGTCTAATCAAATCAAAAAGTTTAGAAAAATGTTTTAACTAAGAAAAATAAAAACTAACTAAAATGCTGAAAATAAAAATAAAAAATAAAAACAGATAGACAAGATGAATCACTTGGTTCCGACTCGTATCTATTGTAACCTTTGATTATTTCCGCACTTTTGCACTTATTAAGAGATTATCTTAGTTATTGTAGTAGGCCCCTCTTTTGAAGGTGACGTTACCCTCACCCTAGTAGTTTGAGTCAGCAAGGATACAATCCTAAAAGGGTGGATTATTGGAAGATAATTAATTAAGTTATTAATGCAAATTATGGTAGGCCCCTCTTTTGGAGGTGACGTTACCCTCGACTAAGTAGTCTGAGTCAGCAGGGATACAGTCCTAAATAGCCGGGGTATAGTATTAATAGTAGTTAACTTATGAGGGGATCAAAGAGTTTGGATCCCCGCCATCCAATACCGTTAAGTATCGAAGGAGGTCCTACTAAATTTGACCCAGGTCCATTGCAGGACCTCTAAACGCTGAACAATGGCAAGACCTTTACCAAACCGTTCCCTTAACCCCCGACCAGGTAGCCAACATACCTCCATATAGACCGTGGAGATATGAATGGTGAAATTTTTTTATTTTATATAGACAGTAAAATAATGCCAAGACACCACGGACAAACGATAAGGAAAGATCACCTTCAACATAAGAAACTAGTTATTAAAGTCATTAATACAAAACCAAGTAAAAAGTGCGAAAAGATTAAAAATAAAAAGTATTACACTAGACACTTTGTCTTCACCAAGTGATGTAAGAGACTTAGGCAAACATGGCCTTGATTGTCAAGAACTCTTACGATCAATCTTGGATCCCGAGACGACTCACACTCTCTATGATGGACAATGGATGATGGTGGTGGATGATGGTGTTATGGTGGTGGTGGGCGGTGGATGAAGTGTAAGAGAGGTGGTGTGCCAAGGGATAGTTTGAGCTTGAGCCAAGCACTCCTATTTATAGGCTGAACAGAAGCTCGGGCACGGCCCCGTGTCCAGTGGGCACGGCCCCGTGTCCACATCCTTCTCTTTCTTCATTTAATGCAGCTTTGTCTTATTAGTTGACCACGCCCCTGTGTCCGCTGAGCACGACCCCGTGTGCAGAAGAATCTTTGTACTATGAAGATTTGCTAGATTGTGCGAATCTTATAGTTGACCACGGCCCCGTGTCCGCTGAGCACGGCCCTGTGGTGGGCAATAGAAGCTTCTACCACTTTGTCTTTTCTGCTGACACTTGGGCACGCCCCCGTGCTGGCTGAGCACGGGGCGTGTTCAGTCTTCTGTTATCTTGTTTTGCTTGGGAAGATGCTGTCGTGGGGTCGGGCATGTCACGTCTTGTTCCTTTTCTTGTATTTATGTTAGATTTTGATGTCTTTTTGCTTCTTTTGTTAATTTGAGCTCATTTAATCCTGAAAATACAAAAGGAAGACAAAAGCACACTTTTTCCAACATTAGTACTAAAAAGGGTTGGTTTTATGCCACAATTGATGAAATTTATATGTTGCATTTTGCACGCATCAAGCATCTTATTTATAACCGGATTTTGGCGGGAAAATTGTGTAACGGAGAGAGTAATGGAAATCACTTTTCCGTTGGCGGTTATCTTTTCTTTTCGTCAATAGTTAATTTCACATCCATGCACACGGATCGTGGGTCTGATCAACGGTTAGGGAGTTGCCACGTGGAAAGTGGTTTTGTGTAGATCTTCCTTCAAGTTAGTGTCATCATCATGATTTAGATGAAAGCTCAGGATCATGCCACGTCACATTCAGTTGCAACCGACTGAAGCCATGCACGATGAGCATTTAAGTCCTTCAGGAAGATCTACAGCTGTAAACCGTTATGCCTTTGCCACGTGTCCATTCTGTTGTAACAGAAAAGATTCCTTTGTTCAAGTCTTGATTTCAGGCGTGCGGAGATGTTTAGGATTTTCTCTTCAAGCCTAACTGTGCCCTTGCGCGAGCCCGCGCAAGGGTGTTAGTTGAATGTTTGTCTCTCTTTTTATCCGGCGCATGGTTATCGAAGACTGTTCTTTCGCAACTCTTATTAAGAACCACTGCGTTGCTGCGCAGGGCCTTGTTCGAGATGCTCTTGGCCAAAGTTTATGGTATGGTCCAATGGGCCTGCGAACGGTTTTTGGGACCATACCCCTTCACATCGTTTACCCTACGACTGTGACCCAAGACACTCCATGACTATGTGTTGTCAAGAGAGTGAGGCTGCCCGGACCTGTTAGATCTAACCCTTGTTCTTTCGGTCTAAACTTGATTGATAGTGCTTACGTATCCCCTATTCGTGACATGATCTATGTATGATTCCTTCGTTTGAACATACCAATTTGTACATGTATTTTCCCCAAGTTTAGAAAACAGTAAAAACGTTTAAAAGTTAGGACATGAACTCACGGCTTTGCGTCTTGAGCCTCTAGCTGCACCGGCTTCTGCTACTCGAATGTCGTGACCTATATGTGACAACCGTCACTTTTCCGTACATTCCGTACACTAAATAAACAGTAATCTGTGCTTTAATGACTGTGCACGATCTAGTTTACCAGACAAATAAATTTCTGAATTCCATGCAAGTGAATTCATGCACGTTTTATACTACAAGAATCACTTTACGATAGCGTTGCGTCAGAAATACTAGTAAACTCACCGGTAAGACATAATATGTCAACATAACTACAGAAAGCAGTCAGACAAAAGAATTAGGGCCTAGGTCTAGGTCCAATGACAAGAATACATTTAAAACCCAAGAGTACACACAAGGGTTAACCTATAGACACTCCGGAAGCTAAAATAAGCACTAGAATGCACCCGAAACGCACTTTAAGTGCAAAATTTTAGTAAATTCAGCTCAAATCAGCTTTTAAACATATAAATATCATGCAGAATTTACGTTTCATTATCCAGAATACTTCCCCAAGTGTTGGGAATTGAAAGGATTACAAAAAGATACTTGAAGGACACTAAACGGTGTAATTTAGCACTTTAACGAACCGGTACTTAGCCGAACAACCGGACATTACCCGAAACACAAAAAAATATTGTTAAACACATTGTTTCCATTTTTCTAAGCTAGTTAGGGTCCCCGAACACCCTAACACACTTTATAAATAGCAACACACCTTAACATACTAACTTAACATTTAAAATCTAACTAGATTGTAACTATACCATTGAAACCCAACCCCATTACCCCCCCTTCGAACCGGTTGTGGGAAGTGGGGACACCCCCATGATCTTTTCATTATTTTATTGGTTGATGTTGGTGGATAAAGAACATGTTACATAGTGGTTAAAGATGAAGGTTGGTTTATAAATAAGCACAAGGGTTATCACACTTCACAAACTCAAACATCAAACAAGCTCTCTTCTTCTTCTCCTCTTCCTTGTGTTCGGCCGACCCCAACCACACCCACCATCGTCTTCATTCAATCTTTTCCAAGCAATCTAAAGGCATCCAAAGGTGTAAGGGATCATACAAGTGAGCTCGGTGTATTCGGAAGCTCAAGGACCTCTCTCGTTTTCTTTTATCCATCACTTTTCTTCACTAGAACTCCCCTAGCCTTGTGCTAGTAGTAAGTATCTTAGATCTTCATCTTCTTCATATTTTTGATGGTTAATAGTTAAAAGGATGGTGAAATCTCAAGAACTCTAAAGAACATAAACAAAGTCTTGAAACATAAACTAACCAATGATGAAGTAGTGTTACAATGATGAAGAAATCATGTTATTCTTGTGTTGTTATGCTTGTGAATGTTGTTTGTTAGTAAAAATGGTATGGTTCATCACATGGACTTGCTAGGTCATGTTTAAAGACATGAACTAGCAAGATATGAAGGTTAAAGATGTGTAGGATGATGAAATCATCCACATATAACTATGAACTTGAATAAATACATGTTTTCTTGAAAAATAAAGATCAAAGTAGGTTGTAACCTTGTGGATCTAAAGATCTATGAGTGGTTTTTCGAAAGAACCAAGTGAAAGGTATAAGTTTTGATAAACCTTGGATTATACATAAACTAATCACACTTTTAGTGGGTAAACAAGTGTAGGAACACTTGTGTAAGAAGAAATTTCACAAAGAAATATTTTTAGAAAATATGACTAGAAGTTGTGAATATTCAAACTCGTTAAAAATGAAGTCTTTAAGGAACTATTCATATTTTTTTTAAGGTAACAAGACTTACAAAGTAGGCTAGTAAGTTACTACATACTTTTATAAACTTTCAAGTTCATAAGTTTATAGTTTATGCTTGTTTTTGACTAGTTTGGTAAATAAAGGTGGTATGTTGTTGATTGTTGATGATGTTTTAAAAGAAAACAAACACATGTTTTGAAAATATGGGAAATCTCCATTTTTAGGGGAAACTCGGCCAAAATTTTTATAAATTTCGACACTTAGAAAAATATAAGTTTTGAGAAACTTATTCCCTAAAAATGTGACTAAAAACATTTACCAAGGTTTCCCTAATTTTTGTATTAAGAAATGATGATTTCTTCAAGAATAAAATAAGTATGTATATTTTTGAGAAAACTATATATATTTATTGACCACCGAATTTTGTGCTAAGTGTATGTAGTATGTAGTATACTTGATAGCGTATTAGGACTTGAAAATACACTAAATACTCCTAAGGAGTGAAGATACAAAAAATACACATACAACGTACTTAGACAAATACAAGATACTTATATTATTTTTGAGAAATAATATAAGTAAGACACATAGTTAAAAATATAAATTATTTTTAACACAAGAACACATATACAAAAGATAGTGACTTGTACTTGTGCGATACAAGTCTAGTGACTAACGTTAATAAAACACGTTTAGGTCACGACGCTAGATAAGCAAACCCGGTGAAGTTTACGACGCAGGAACGCAAAGTTGTGAGTTCATGCTTCCCCTTTTCTTTAACTGTTTTTGTTTTTATAACTCTCGGGGGTGAAATACATGTTACAAATAATGCAATGTTTATAAATGGTATGATAACAAGAAGCACTCTTGGTGAGAACGAGTACCAAGTATGATGCGTTTTAAGAGATGCCTAGGAAATACTAGATCATGTGAGCACAGACATAATACTAAAAATGCCATAGAGTCTTGGTGAAAACTAGTACCAACCCATTAAAAGGAGGAAATATCCCTAAAACGACCTTTAGGACCTCGCTTCGAACATTACGAGTTCCTTGTCGTACCATTTGGCTTAACACATGCATCAACAATATTCATGGACCTTATGAATCAAACGTGTAAGCCATACCTGGATAAATCATGATTATACTTATTGACTACATTCTTATATGGCCAACGACCAAGGAAGGTCGTGGGCAACATCTGCAAATTACCTTACAACTTTTAGAGAAAGAACAATTATGTGCTATGATGAAGAAAAGCGGATTTCGAATTCGCAAAGCGAGAACTTTAAGATATATGGTGGATAAAAACGAGATTCATGCCAACCCTGCAACCAAGATCTAAGGAGCTAGAGTGGCAATTATATGACGCTTCTCGACAAAGTCTCGATTGTACGTCGATGCAACGAGACCACAACATTGCATACGCGGCACATTGATTAAGGAATTATAAGAAGAAACCTTGAGCTAGATACAGTATTGTGCGCCGCAAATTTGACGTCATTACCTGAAAGAAAACGCTGCATGATCTCTACTGATCACAAAGATTGCAGCACACCGTTGATCGCAAGAACTTAAATATTAACATAGATGGACTAAGCTACTGAACGATGCAAACTGTATCGACATGATACGTGCTTATATGATAAACTTTGATGAAAAATTTGGAACACTCACTTGCCCTTAGTAGAGTTTTCCTACAGCAGTATTTATCACACCGCTGTTTAAACCGCTACGTGTGAAGCATTAGATGGAACGTAATAAGTCAATCCCCGTCGTGTTGAACGGAGACCAAAGATAAACAATCTACTGGTCCGAGATGGTCCAGGAAAAACTAGAAGCAAGATCGTTTAGATACGTGATCATATCGAGACAGCCGCGGAATACAGAAAGATTGCGCCGATGAGCGGCGGAAATCGTAAGAATTTAAGATAGGAAGTATGACTTAGTGTGATTTGGAAAACTAAAAGGGTCGAATCCCCGATGTAGGGATCGGAACCATTGTTCACAGGATGAAATTTCCAGAAAAAGATCAGTAGTGATCGCGACACATTCCATGTGTCTAGAGGAGTCTGACTCAAGGAACAGTCACTGTTCCCACAAATAAGATTCACGTCAATGACAAACGACAAGAATTACTATAAAAACCTGTTAAGGTTTCGGACCAAGAGTCCACAATACTATAGGAACCTGTTAAGGTTACGAACCAAGAGCCCACAAAATACAGAAAAGACATGATTGATTTACTTGAGCACGATATAATTCATAACATGACACAGAGATTACATGGGAACATGAAGACAAATCACGAATCTAAGTGACCATATTTGATTCACAACTCCCCTGTGACCAATGGCATCGCTTGAATTTCGGGACGAAATTCTTTTAACGGGGGGAGACTGTGACAACCGTCACTTTTCCGTACATTCCGTACACTAAATAAACAGTAATATGTGCTTTAATGACTGTGCACGATCTAGTTTACCAGACAAATAAATTTCTGAATTCCATGCAAGTGAATTCATGCACGTTTTATACTACAAGAATCACTTTACGATAGCGTTGCGTCAGAAATACTAGTAAACTCACCGGTAAGACACAGTATGTCAACAGAACTGCAGAAAGCAGTCAGACAAAAGAATTAGGGCCTAGGTGTAGGTCCAACGACAAGAATACATTTAAAACCCAAGAGTACACACAAGGGTTAACCTATAGACACTCCGGAAGCTAAAATAAGCACTAGAAAGCACCCGAAACGCACTTTAAGTGCAGAATTTCAGTAAATTCAGCTCAAATCAGCTTTTAAACATATAAATATCATGCAGAATTTACGTTTCATTATCCAGAATACTTCCCAAGTGTTGGGAATTGAAAGGATTACAAAAAGATACTTGAAGGACACTAAACGGTGCAATTTAGCACTTTAACGAACCGGTACTTAACCGAACAACCGGACATTACCCGGAACACAAAAAAATATTGTTAAACACATTGTTTCTATTTTTCTAAGCTAGTTAGGGTCCCCGAACACCCTAACACACTTTATAAATAGCAACACACCTTAACATACTAACTTAACATTTAAAATCTAACTAGATTGTAACTATATCATTGAAACCCAACCCCATACCCCCCCCCCCTCGAACCGGTTGTGGGAAGTGGGGACACCCCCATGATCTTTTCATTATTTTATTGGTTGATGTTGGTGGATAAAGAACATGTTACATAGTGGTTAAAGATGAAGGTTGGTTTATAAATAAGCACAAGGGTTATCACACTTCACAAACTCAAACATCAAACAAGCTCTCTTCTTCTTCTCCTCTTCCTTGTGTTCGGCCGACCCCAACCACACCCACCATCGTCTTCATTCAAGTTTTTCCAAGCAATCTAAAGGCATCCAAAGGTGTAAGGGATCATACAAGTGAGCTCGGTGTATTCGGAAGCTCAAGGACCTCTCTCGTTTTCTTTTATCCATCACTTTTCTTCACTAGAACTCCCCTAGCCTTGTGCTAGTAGTAAGTATCTTAGATCTTCATCTTCTTCATATTTTTGATGGTTAATAGTTAAAAGGATGGTGAAATCTCAAGAACTCTAAAGAACATAAACAAAGTCTTGAAACATAAACTAACCAATGATGAAGTAGTGTTATAATGATGAAGAAATCATGTTATTCTTGTGTTGTTATGCTTGTGAATGTTGTTTGTTAGTAAAAATGGTATGGTTCATCACATGGACTTGCTAGGTCATGTTTAAAGACATGAACTAGCAAGATATGAAGGTTAAAGATGTGTAGGATGATGAAATCATCAACACATAACTATGAACTTGAATAAATACATGTTTTCTTGAAAAATAAAGATCAAAGTAGGTTGTAACCTTGTGGATCTAAAGATCTATGAGTGGTTTTTCGAAAGAACCAAGTGAAAGGTGTAAATTTTGATAAACCTTGGATTATACATAAACTAATCACACTTTTAGTGGGTAAACAAGTGTAGAAACACTTGTGCAAGAAGAAATTTCACAAAGAAATATTTTTAGAAAATATGACTAGAAGTTGTGAATATTCAAACTCGTTAAAAGTGAAGTCTTTAAGGAACTATTCATATTTTTTTAAGGTAACAAGACTTACAAAGTATGCTAGTAAGTTACTACATACTTTTATAAACTTTCAAGTTCATAAGTTTTGAGAAATAATATAAGTAAGACACATAGTTAAAAATATAAATTATTTTTAACACAAGAACACATATACAAAAGATAGTGACTTGTACTTGTGCGATACAAGTCTAGTGACTAACGTTAATAAAACACGTTTAGGTCACGACGCTAGATAAGCAAACCCGGTGAAGTTTACGACGCAGGAACGCAAAGTTGTGAGTTCATGCTCCCCCTTTTCTATAACTGTTTTTGTTTTTATAACTCTCGGGGGGTGAAATACATGTTACAAATAATGCAATGTTTATAAATGGTATGATAACAAGAAGCACACTTGGTGAGAATGAGTACCAAGTATGATGCGATTTAAGAATACAAAATACAAGAAGCACTTTTGGTGAGAACGAGTACCAAGTATGATGCGTTTTAAGAGATGCCTAGGAAATACTAGATCATGTGAGCACAGACATAATACTAAAAATGCCATAGAGTCTTGGTGAAAACTAGTACCAAGCCATTAAAAACATTCATTAATTAGGGACGAGGGTTAGATCTAACGGGTACGGCCGAGCCCCACTCATGGTCACAACTAGTACCTAGTAGTGCTTCGGTGTCCCAGTCGAGGTTAATTGACACAGTCGAGGTTAATCGACACAGTCAAGGGAAATTGACACAGTCAAGGTTAATCGACACAGTCGAGGAGAATCGACAAGGATATGAGCCATGACGAATGCTCCCTAGGAGTTATAATAAGTACTCCCCATGTCCTCAAGGAGTCATAACAAGTACTCCCCATGTCCTCACATGCCTTAAAGTCTTTCAAAGATTTACAAGAATACTTTATTGGTACAAGATTTGTACCACAAGAATACATTATTGGTACAAGATTTGTAGCACAAGAATACTTTATTTTACAAGAATACGTTATTTCACAAGAATACTTTATTTATACAAGATACATACCATGTTCATACAAGGTATGCAAAACGCATGAACTCGCACAACTTTTTGTTGATGTTTTCCAAAATTACATGTATTTTAGGTGACAGGATGGATCTTGGGCGTGGGTGTCGTAACTAGAAGTAGACTTCAAGTTTAGATGTCATCCACTTTTGTTGAATTGTAACCTAGACGAAGGTTGTGTTTTTTTTTTAAACTTAAATAACAAGTATTTGTAATACTCAAATTTTCATGAATGGATGAACATCGTTTTGATCATGTAGTTGTTTATTACGATTGAATGCAATGATATTAAACCAGTCACACATCATACGTGATGTGTGTAAAATGCAACATATAAATTACATCAAATGAGGCATAAAACTAACCCTTTTTAAGTACTAATATTGGAAAAAGATTGTTTTTGTCTTCCTTTTGTATTTTCAGGATTAAATGAGCTCAAAAACACAAAAGAAGCAAAAAGACAACTAAATCCAACATAAATACAAGAAAAGGAATATTAGTGGACTGCCCGACCCCTCAACGGCACCTTCCAAAGCAAAATAGAGAAGTCAGAAGACTGAACACGCCCCGTGCTCAGCCAGCACGGGGCCGTGCCCAAGAAGCAGCAGAAAAGACAAACCTATAGAAGCTTCTATTGCCCACCACGGGCCGTGCTCAGCGGACACGGGGGCGTGTCGAAAGTACAGCAGGCGCATTTATTGTAATTGCGAATTACAATTAATGAGGAGAGAGAGTGTCAGACAGGCACGGGGCCGTGCCCAGCGGACACGGGGCCGTGCCCAGCTCTCTGTTCAGCCTATAAATAGGAGTGCTTGGATTCATTTCATCTCATCCCTTGGCACACCACCTCTCTCACACTTCATCCACCACCCACCACCATCACAACACCATCATCCACCACCATCATCCATTGTCCATCGTAGAGTGTGTGAGTCGTCTCGGGATCCAAGATTGATCGTAAGAGTTCTTGACAATCAAGGCCACGTTTGCCTAAGTCTCTTACATCACTTGGTGAAGACAAAGTGTCTAGTATAATACTTTTTATTTCTAATCCTTTGCACTTTTTATTTGGTTTTGTATTAATGACTTTAATAACTAGTTACTTATGTCGAAGGTGATCTTTCCTTATCGTTTGTCCGTGGTGTCTTGGCATTATTTTACTGTCTATATAAAATAAAGGATTTTCACCATTCATATCTCCACGGTCTATATGGAGGTATGTTGGCTACCTGGTCGGGGGTTAAGGGAACGCTTTGGTAAAGGTCTTGCCATTGTTCAGCGTTTAGAGGTCCTGCAATGGACCTGGGTCAAATTTAGTAGGACCTCCTTCAATACTTCACGGTATTGGATGGCGGGGGTCCAAACTCTTTGATCCCCTCATAAGTTAACTACTATTAATACTATAACCCGGCTATTTAGGACTGTATCCCTGTTGACTCAGACTACTTAGCCGAGGGTAACGTCACCGCCAAAAGCGGGGCCTACCACAATACTGCATTAATAACTTAATTCATTATCTTCCAATAATCCACCCTTTTAGGATTGTATCCTTGCTGACTCAAACTACTGGGGTGAGGGTAACGTCACCTTCAAAAGAGGGGCCTACTACAATAACTAAGATAATCTCTTAATTATGTGCAAAAGTGCAGAAATAATCAAAGGTTGTACTAGATACGAGTCGGAACCAAGTGATTCATCTTGTCTATCTGTTTTTATTTTTATTTTTATTTTCAGCATTTTAGTTAGTTTTTATTTTTCTTAGTTTAAAAACATTTTTTAAACTTTTATTTTGGTTAGACGTTGAGGATAAACCGGTACTAAAAGCTCTTGTGTCCTTGGACGACCTCGGTATCTTACCAACGCTATACTACGCTCAACGATGGGTGCACTTGCCCATATGTGTGTTTAGTGTTAGTAAAATATCGTGTTTTATAAATTTAAAACTTGGCTAAAATAAGTGTTAAAAGGGCTTAAAATATACACCTAAAATATACGACACTTTCACGCACATCAAGTTTTTGGCGCCGTTGCCGGGGACACAAAGATTTTAAGAAAGTTAGGAATCAACGGCCTAATCATCTTTTATTTTTCTTTTTAATTTTTTAGGATTTTTTCTTAGTTTTTCAGCTTCTGCAGAGCTCAGCACGGGCCGTGCCCGCTGAACACACCCCCGTGCTCAATCATTGGAACTGGCAATCCTGTTTTACGTCAGACAGTAAGCTGAACACGGGGCCGTGCCCACTCAACACGCCCCCGTGCTCAAGTTTCAGTTACTGAAAACAGAACCGTTAGATCCCGACGGTTGGTAATTTCTGACATAAACATGAGTGATAGTAATTGTTTTTACTTTTGGCACTCTTATGGTACGTGGTGTCAATTATGTGGTGGCAAACATGAAGAAGTAGAATGCTACTTTCTAAATTATAGGCCCCACTACATGGACCCACCGACTTCTTACAACCTTAAGAGGGGCGAAAGTAAAAATAAGCACTATTTCTCCCTCGAATGCGCCCAGCCAGATATTCTAGGAGAAATGCTCCTTGATGAGTTATTTCAACTAGAAAAGCTAATTCAGAATTGGTTAGAAGGGCTTAGGAAGGATTTTATCAATCCACCCCAAGACGATGACCATGGCGAATTGCTGGAACCGCATTCCAACAACCTCGTTGCTCCCGAAAATGCCTTAATACCTAGCAAAGACTTGGACGATAGTCGTCCCTGTGTCGATTGTGCCGTGAAGGACTCTCCATCGACTTCGTTCGGTGCATACATAGACCTGAGCGATTCGGCATACACCTTCTTTAACGAGAGCCCGGGAAAGGGTTGGACTTCCACCTAGAATGAAAATAGGAATTACCCTCACCGACAACCTCTTGCGTTCTCGCCTTAGTCTAGGAAAATTAAGGTATCTTAGGCACTTTGGGGTTGTTCCAACCAGTCAGGAGCCACCCGACACTAACAAGTTCCTTAAAAACTAGACAACTTCATAAAACAGTCCCTCGACACGGGGCCGTGTCCATCCAACACGCCCCCGTGTCCATCAAAAGATTCTATTCTGATCAGTACGTCAGAATACGGACAAACTGTGTCAGAATTCCACCTGCACACGGGACCGTGTCCACTGGGCACGGGGCCGTGTCCAGTCTGCTGTCGTTTTCTATAAATGCAGCCAAGAATTCTGCACAGTTGGACCAACTTGGGGCAGAGATTTGCAGGAATCTTCTCTCAAACTATCCTAGGTAAGTCTAAAAGAAGGTTCCAACAACCCATCTTGTCCTTTATTCTTTTAGCCATTTCCTTCTTCTCCATCTTTCTTCAAGAACTACCATTGAAAGTTTGGAATTCTTCCAACTTTGTGGTAGGAATTAATGAGTTTTGTTCAAGGAATCTTGGTAAAAACATGTTATGTAACATTGTTTTAAGTTATTAGTAGCTAAAAATGCCCCACAAGTTCAGAAGATAACTTAAAAATCCAAGTTTCCTTGCTTCAAAATTCTGCAGAAAGATGAACACGGGGCCGTGCTCATTGAGCACGAGGCCGTGTCCGGTAACTGTTTCATTTAAATAAACTTTTTCAGTTTATTTTTAGAATGACAAGTGAAAACAGCGATACATCCTCTGTGCATTCGTCAAACAGCCGAAGAGGAAGAAGACCCTCCATTGAAGCTACACTTGTGCATTATGTGGTAGCATTAAGGGAGGCTCTCGACGAAATGACTTCAGTAGAGGAGGTCCTAATCGACCGTATTAACGATCTTACGATGGGACTTGAAAGCAGCTTCCAAGAAATTAACCTCTTGCACCAGAGGTTAAATATTCTTGTAGCACCCCCTATGGAACCAGTCCTTCCTCAGCAGGATTGGAACCTGGCACTCGGAATCAACAACCCTACCGGGTGGGAAGACTTTCCAGCGGAACCTCCCGTGGAACACCAACAAGAGATCCCGGTGGAAGTTGAAACTCCTCAAACTAATGCCAATGAGCCTTCTTTTCTCCTTCCATGGGAGGTGGAAGAATGGCTCGCCGAGATTTGAGGAGAACCGCACGCGGAAGATGGAGTTCAAAAAGGCCCTGTTTAACCAAGATTAATTACTTCTTGGAAATTTTGCTAAGTAAAATAAAGGCTAGGACTCCATGGTTTATTATTTCCTTGTTTTATCTAGTTTAATTTAGGATTATGTAAGTTCTCTCTATGATGAAATGAAATGATGGTTTTAAGGTTTGGATGGTTTGTAATGAATAAAACACACTCATGGTGGTAAAGGATGAAAAGGGGAACGAGAAAAATGAACCCATGCACAAGAACAAGGCAGCCCGACAATTCTCTCCATTTCAGAAGGTTCAACACGGGCCGTGTCCAACAAACACGGCCCCGTGCTGAACCACCTGCAGAAAAACGCCCAGTTCAGGTACCTGGACACGGGCCGTGTTCACCCAACACGCCCCCGTGTCCAGACTTCTGTTTCTCTCATTTTAATTTTGTTACTGGCACTTGAACACGGGGCCGTGCCCGGATAACACGGGGCCGTGTTCAGTGCCCAGTAACACAAATTTTTGCTTTTTAAACACTATTTTACACATCTAACCAACCTAAAAATTTATTTTTGGGACACATTGAGGACAATGTGTAATTTAAGTGTGGGGGGGATGCTAAAGCCTTGAATTTTGCAGGTCCTAAATACAAGCCTTACACAAAACTCTATTGGAACCGCTAATCACCCCAAAAAATTTTTCAAAATTTTTTTTTTTTTACTTGTCTAGGTTTAATTCGGGAAATTCAAGTTCTCAAAAAGGTTATATTTTTACAAATTTACAACCAATAGCGTAGTGATAAAAAGAACCAACATAAGAAAATTATGAAAAAGCATGGCAAACTTAGTTAAAATTTGATTATATATACTTGATCACATAAAAACCCATTCCCACAAAAGTGAGTTTTGAGCCTTTATTGAGCATACAAATTTACATCTTTAGACTAAATGCTCATCTTTCGTTTCTTGTGTGAATAGCCGCTTGGTTCTTACGACTCTAGAACTTGCCATGACGATACATTCCCGGTCCTTATCAACTTAAACCCGAGTAAGTAAATGATGGAGGCATTAGGACTAACCCTTTTTATTTCTACACCATTATTTTTCTTTTTCTTTTACCACCTACCCAAAAATCCCCCTAGTTAGCCCATTTGAGCCTAAACATTTTCATTTCATCACACAAACCAAAAAACCCTTTTACCCACCAAAACCTTTTTCATTTTTAACCCTTTGTTTTAGTAACAAGTTCGGTTTTTCGTAAAAAAAAAAAAAAAAAGTGTTGATGATGAAGCAAAAAAAAAAAAAAAAAAAAAATAAACAAACAAGTTCATCAAAAATAACTTTGTTTGAATAAAAGCTTCGTCAAAATAAAAAGAAAATAGAAAATCTTACGAAAACCGACACTTGTTACGCTTTTTCGCCATTTTTCTACTAACCACTAACCACTATCCCAACAACCTACCTTTAACCCAAGCCTAACCCTTAACCCACAAAGTCCTCTTGATATTTACAAAGGTATAAAAGTTAAATAGGAGAGGATTGATTGCTTGGCAAACCTATGGTAGGAATAAGTTCCATGCCGCTCTCGAGTGATTCACTAAAAATACACCTTCGGCCGAGTGTGAGTGACTTCTCCCGTGAGGTATGTGAACTTGTATATAAATGGAATTTTAAAAAGGCATGTTATGCCCAAATAAATAATTTCGCCTATGAAAAGTTCTAAATAAATCATTACGAATAGGAGTGTAAATAAATAAAAATAAAACCCAAAAAGATCTTGGATATCCCGACACTCTACGACAAGCCCAAAACCTTCTCTTCTACCTATTCCATTTGGGAGTGTAAGCCACATATTAAAGAGTTTTGCTTGAGGACAAGCAAAAGTTCAAGTGTGGGGGTATTTGATGTGTGTAAAATGCAACATATAAATTACATCAAATGAGGCATAAAACTAACCCTTTTTAAGTACTAATATTGGAAAAAGAGTGTTTTTGTCTTCCTTTTGTATTTTCAGGATTAAATGAGCTCAAAAACACAAAAGAAGCAAAAAGACAGCTAAATCCAACATAAATACAAGAAAAGGAATATTAGTGGACTGCCCGACCCCTCAACGGCACCTTCCAAAGCAAAATAGAGAAGTCAGAAGACTGAACACGCCCCGTGCTCAGCCAGCATGGGGCCGTGCCCAAGAAGCAGCAGAAAAGACAAACCTATAGAAGCTTCTATTGCCCACCACGGGCCGTGCTCAGCGGACACGGGGGCGTGTCGAAAGTACAGCAGGCGCATTTATTGTAATTGCGAATTACAATTAATGAGGAGAGAGAGTGTCAGACAGGCACGGAGCCGTGCCCAGCGGACACGGGGCCGTGCCCAGCTCTCTGTTCAGCCTATAAATAGGAGTGCTTGGATTCATTTCATCTCATCCCTTGGCACACCACCTCTCTCACACTTCATCCACCACCCACCACCATCACAACACCATCATCCACCACCATCATCCATTGTCCATCGTAGAGTGTGTGAGTCGTCTCGGGATCCAAGATTGATCGTAAGAGTTCTTGACAATCAAGGCCATGTTTGCCTAAGTCTCTTACATCACTTGGTGAAGACAAAGTGTCTAGTATAATACTTTTTATTTCTAATCTTTTGCACTTTTTATTTGGTTTTGTATTAATGACTTTAATAACTAGTTACTTATGTTGAAGGTGATCTTTCCTTATCGTTTGTCCGTGGTGTCTTGGCATTATTTTACTGTCTATATAAAATAAAGGATTTTCACCATTCATATCTCCACGGTCTATATGGAGGTATGTTGGCTACCTGGTCGGGGGTTAAGGGAACGGTTTGGTAAAGGTCTTGCCATTGTTCAGCGTTTAGAGGTCCTGCAATGGACCTGGGTCAAATTTAGTAGGACCTCCTTCAATACTTCACGGTATTGGATGGCGGGGGTCCAAACTCTTTGATCCCCTCATAAGTTAACTACTATTAATACTATAACCCGGCTATTTAGGACTGTATCCCTGCTGACTCAGACTACTTAGCCGAGGGTAACGTCACCGCCAAAAGCGGGGCCTACCACAATACTGCATTAATAACTTAATTCATTATCTTCCAATAATCCACCCTTTTAGGATTGTATCCTTGCTGACTCAAACTACTGGGGTGAGGGTAACGTCACCTTCAAAAGAGGGGCCTACTACAATAACTAAGATAATCTCTTAATTATGTGCAAAAGTGCGGAAATAATCAAAGGTTGTACTAGATACGAGTCGGAACCAAGTGATTCATCTTGTCTATCTGTTTTTATTTTTATTTTTATTTTCAACATTTTAGTTAGTTTTTATTTTTCTTAGTTTAAAAACATTTTTTCTAAACTTTTATTTTGGTTAGACGTTGAGGATAAACCGGTACTAAAAGCTCTTGTGTCCTTGGACGACCTCGGTATCTTACCAACGCTATACTATGCTCAACGATGGGTGCACTTGCCCATATGTGTGTTTAGTGTTAGTAAAATATCGTGTTTTATAAATTTAAAACTTCGCTAAAATAAGTGTTAAAAGGGCTTAAAATATACACCTAAAATATACGACACTTTCACGCACATCAAGTTTTTGGCGCCGTTGCCGGGGACACAAGGATTTTAAGAAAGTTAGGAATCAACGGCCTAATCATCTTTTATTTTTCTTTTTAATTTTTTAGGATTTTTTCTTAGTTTTTCAGCTTCTGCAGAGCTCAGCACGGGCCGTGCCCGCTGAACACACCCCCGTGCTCAATCATTGGAACTGGCAATCCTGTTTTACGTCAGACAGTAAGCTGAACACGGGGCCGTGCCAACTCAACACGCCCCCGTGCCCAAGTTTCAGTTACTGAAAACAGAACCGTTAGATCCCGGCGGTTGGTAATTTCTGACATAAACATGAGTGATAGTAATTGTTTTTACTTTCGGCACTCTTATGGTACGTGGTGTCAATTATGTGGTGGCAAACATGAAGAAGTAGAATGCTACTTTCTAAATTATAGGCCCCACTACATGGACCCACCGACTTCTTACAACCTTAAGAGGGGCGAAAGTAAAAATAAGCACTATTTCTCCCTCGAATGCGCCCAGCCAGATATTCTAGGAGAAATGCTCCTTGATGAGTTATTTCAACTAGAAAAGCTAATTCAGAATTGGTTAGAAGAGCTTAGGAAGGATTTTATCAATCCACCCCAAGACGATGACCATGACGAATTGCTGGAACCGCATTCCAACAACCTCGTTGCTCCCGAAAATGCCTTAATACCTAGCAAAGACTTGGACGATAGTCGTCCCTGTGTCGATTGTGCCGTGAAGGACTCTCCATCGACTTCGTTCGGTGCATACATAGACCTGAGCGATTCGGCATACACCTTCTTTAACGAGAGCCCGGGAAAGGGTTGGACTTGTCCACCTAGAATGAAAATAGGAATTACCCTCACCGACAACCTCTTTCGTTCTCGCCTTAGTCTAGGACAATTAAGGTATCTTAGGCACTTTGGGGTTGTTCCAACCAGTCAGGAGCCACCCGACACTAACAAGTTCCTTAAAAACTAGACAACTTCATAAAACAGTCCCTCAACACGGGGCCGTGTCCATCCAACACGCCCCTGTGTCCATCAAAAGATTCTATTCTGATCAGTACGTCAGAATAGGGACAAATTGTGTCAGAATTCCACCTGCACACGGGGCCGTGTCCACTGGGCACGGGGCCGTGTCCAGTCTGCTGTCGTTTTCTATAAATGCAGCCAAGAATTCTGCACAGTTGGACCAACTTGGGGCAGAGATTTGCAGGAATCTTCTCTCAAACTATCCTAGGTAAGTCTAAAAGAAGGTTCCAACAACCCATCTTGTCCTTTCTTCTTTTAGCCATTTCCTTCTTCTCCATCTTTCTTCAAGAACTACCATTGAAAGTTTGGAATTCTTCCAACTTTTTGGTAGGAATTAATGAGTTTTGTTCAAGGAATCTTGGTAAAAACATGTTATGTAACATTGTTTTAAGTTATTAGTAGCTAAAAATGCCCCACAAGTTCAGAAGATAACTTAAAAATCCAAGTTTCCTTGCTTCAAAATTCTGCAGAAAGATGAACACGGGGCCGTGCTCATTGAGCACGGGGCCGTGTCTGGTAACTGTTTCATTTAAATAAACTTTTTCAGTTTATTTTTAGAATGATAAGTGAAAACAGCGATACATCCTCTGTGCATTCGTCAAACAGCCGAAGAGGAAGAAGACCCTCCATTGAAGCTACACTTGTGCATTATGTGGTAGCATTAAGGGAGGCTCTCGACGAAATGACTTCAGTAGAGGAGGTCCTAATCGACCGTATTAACGATCTTACGATGGGACTTGAAAGCAGCTTCCAAGAAATTAACCTCTTGCACCAGAGGTTAAATATTCTTGTAGCACCCCCTATGGAACCAGTCCTTCCTCAGCAGGATTGGAACCTGGCACTCGGAATCAACAACCCTACCGGGTGGGAAGACTTTCCAGCGGAACCTCCCGTGGAACACCAACAAGAGATCCCGGTGGAAGTTGAAACTCCTCAAACTAATGCCAATGAGCCTTCTTTTCTCCTTCCATGGGAGGTGGAAGAATGGCTCGCCGACATTTGAGGAGAACCGCACGCGGAAGATGGAGTTCAAAAAGGCCCTGTTTAACCAAGATTAATTACTTCTTGGAAATTTTGCTAAGTAAAATAAAGGCTAGGACTCCATGGTTTATTATTTCCTTGTTTTATCTAGTTTAATTTAGGATTATGTAAGTTCTCTCTATGATGAAATGAAATGATGGTTTTAAGGTTTGGATGGTTTGTAATGAATAAAACACACTCATGGTGGTAAAGGATGAAAAGGGGAACGAGAAAAATGAACCCATGCACAAGAACAAGGCAGCCCGACAATTCTCTCCATTCACGTAAGCGCCAAGATCCACGAGTCAAAGACTTTTCAAAAAGAGACAAGGAAAGGACATTAGTAGGGAATACCCTCAAGATAAGGTGCCAATTAAGGCATAGTCTACACAAGTTAGACTTGCCAAAGATAAAATACACTCTTGGTGATCACTTGTACCAAGTAGTGTTTTTGTCGTAAATCGACAACTAGAAAAATGACCCCCCCCCAAAAAAAAGAGAGTTATACGTGATATAATGCATCAAATTGCTTGTTTATGCTAAGTAGCATATTTGTTATTGATATACATATATACGAATAAGTGTATGTAATAAATATTGACGTGAATACATACAAATAAGTGTACGGAATGATTATTGACGTGAACAAGATACATTCGACTCCGACTCCTATTACTGTACGTAACTCGCACGATGAAGCTGTCGACCTCGCGTTCATTGTAAAGCTCATAGCTAGAGTGATTACCAAACAAGATTCTGAGCTTGCTTCCGTAGGAGATGGCTGCTCTTCCCTCTCGATCGTGAAGGTGCCTGACTACGGTGATGATGACGAGGCAGAGGCGGCAACCTTGAACGAATTCTTAATCAACGGGACGAGATCCCTGCGGCTTATATGAAGCAAGATTGACGACATACTTGACCAGAAAAGGGAGATGAAGTATTCATCTTGAAGGTGCCCCTCCAACTGCTAGAAATTCTCTTTATTCTTATTTCATTTAATCATCGTGCCTGATCGCGCATAACGATAACGAGTGTTAGCGCATGGACCATCGCAAAGGTCCTTTCCATGACCGAGGTATAAGGACGGTAGTGTCCCCTCCTTGATTGATCATCTGCTTGGACGAGAGAAAATTGGGGTAACTGTGCAAGACAATTTATTATTACGGGGGCCCACGTAATAACGACTTGTAGTGCACATAAATCCTGGTGGACTCTGCGGGTCAAGTTAAAGATCACCATCCCTCCAAAAATAAACTCTAGGTGATTCACACCTTCATATGGTGGAACAATACCTAGATCAGTGCTTTAGCGCATCATAAAGTAGGAAGCCTGTCTTAGCCTACTTCGTGACTGACACTTCTACCTGTATACGAGACGTTTGAGAAAATGACATTTAAGCAAGTGAAGATGGGTAACATTCAAAAAGATTCAGCGACGTTACACTCTCTATCACCTCTACACGAACAACCCCATCTCTGGGAAAATATACACATCAATAAAGCTAATATAGCAGGAAATAACTGAAACCTAAATGACCGAGGTGATGTAACCTCGAGTTCATTTTATTACAAACAATAAGCCAAGTTGGCAAGCCTATGTGAAGGCTCAGTAATTGTTTCCTCGCTCATACATTGATACATATGAAATTGGGTGATTACATGATGGCTTATGGTGCTATGTACCTCATAGACAATTGGGGAACATTGTCTAACCTACTTCGTACCATTTTGACAGAAGAGAATGCCGCCCAGACGAGACACAAACACCAGTACGTTACCAAGAATAGAAGCTGAGCTTCAAGAACGAATCTCACAGGCAATTGCACGACATGAAGCCCTCCGCTCCGAACATAGCGGTGGCGCTACCGGAAATAACCCTCCAACTGGCTGCACCTATAAACAATTCCTGGACTGCAAGCCATTGAATTTTGATGGCACAGGAGGTGCTGTTGCGTTTGTTCGTTGGACAGAAAAGACTGACTCCGTTCTAAGAATGAGTAACTGTTCACCTCAACAGAGTGTTACCTATATCTCAGGGTTGTTCTTGGATGGCGCACTCTCCTGGTGGAACCTTCAGGTTTAGACCCTTGGTGCAGATGCTGCATAAGCTTATGCACTGAGCTGGGACGAGCTCAAAGAAATGATGGAAAAGAAATACTGTTCTAGGGCTGAAATCCAGAAGCTCGAGGTGGAGTTCTGGAACTTGAAAATGGACGGACCAAAGATTCTTGAATACGTCCAGCGATTTCACGACTTGTCTAGGGTCGTCCCCTACTTAGTCAAACCGGAATTCAAAAGGATCGAACGATTCATTTGGGGACTTGCACCTCAAATTAGGAGCTTGGTTACTACCTCAAGGCCTCCAACCATCGCAGAGGCTATCGATTTAAGCGTTACGCTTACTGAAGAAGCTCTACGTGCGGGAAAATTTTCGGAATCTGAGGATAACAAGAAAGAGACTCATGTGGAGTCATCAGGCAATAAGAAAAGGAAGTCTTCGAACCTAAAGATAAGCACCCAAGCCAGCTATGGAAGCTCTAAAGCAAACAAAAGGAAGAAAGTGAACCCGCCGCATGGCAGGAAAGCTGATGGAGCCACTAATAAGGCCGGTGGTAAAATTTACTCGGGGACTAAGCCGAGGTGCGGGGAATGCAATTTTCACCATGAAGGTCGATGTCTGAGGCCTAAGTGCGGAAAGTGTGGAAAAGAAGGGCACAGCAAGGACGCCTGTTGGGCGAAGGACCCAGATGGAAGAAATAAGAGAATACCAGGTTGCTACAGATGTGGTGAAGCAGGGCACTTTAGGAAAGATTGCCCTAGGAAGAAACATGCAAGGAAGGGTTTTCACAATCGAAACTCGTAAAGCATGCCAGGATCCAGATGAGGTTACGGGTACGTTCCCTATTAACCAACCTTATGCATCTATTTTTGATTAATACTAGCATCAACTTTAACCTTGCATGCTTATAACTTAAGAAACTGCTTGGCCTAGTTTCAAGTAAAATAGATGTCCCGTATTCTTTAGAAATGGGCATATAGAAGGCTAGTTTAAAACAGACGAAGCAATTAAGGATTGTGTTAGGGACACGGAAGGTTGGAACCTTCTGTTACCATTGACCTGAGAAGTCATGATATGATAGCCAACATGGATTGGATATCCAAGTATAGAGCCTGAGAACATCCCTGTTATGGAAGAAGCTCCAGTAGCCTTTTCTGAAGACTTACCAGGATTACCTCCAAGCGACAAGAGGAACCTCGTGCCAGGAGCGGCACCAGTACCGAATGACACCATACCAACTAGCCTTGTCCGCGAAGCGTGAGCTTCCGGTATAACTACAAGAGCTACTAGATAGAAGGAATTAAAGACGTGACATCCTTAGTTAAGGACATGAGAAGGAAATTGACAGTTTCCATTTTGCATAAATTCCAGAGAATTGAGAATCAGAATCCTTTGCCAAGGACTGATAACATGAACAGACAAATCGTCAAGTTATAGTTGCCACTCAAAGACCAACTTGAGGGCAAGATGTCCTCCACTGTGAATACAAGGAGGAAATATCCCTAAAACGACCTTTAGGACCTCACTTCGAACATTACGAGTTCCTTGTCGTACCATTTGGCTTAACACATGCATCGACAATATTCATGGACCTTATGAATCGAACGTGTAAGCCATACCTGGATAAATCATGATTATACTTATTGACTACATTCTTATATGGCCAACGACCAAGGAAGGTCGTGGGCAACAGCTGCAAATTACCTTACAACTTTTAGAGAAAGAACAATTATGTGCTATGATGAAGAAAAGCGGATTTCGAATTCGCAAAGCCAGAACTTTAAGATATATGGTGGATAAAAACGAGATTCATGCCAACCCTGCAACCAAGATCTAAGGAGCTAGAGTGGAAATTATATGACGCTTCTCGACAAAGTCTCGATTGTACGTCGATGCAACGAGACCACAACATTGCATACGCGGCACATTGATTAAGGAATTATAAGAAGAAACCTTGAGCTAGATACAGTATTGTGCGCCGCAAATTTGACGTCATTACCTGAAAGAAAACGCTGCACGATCTCTACTGATCACAAAGATTGCAGCACACCGTTGATCGCAAGAACTTAAATATGAACATAGATGGACTAAGCTACTGAACGATGCAAACTGTATCGACATGATACGTGCTTATATGATAAACTTTGATGAAAAATTTGGAACACTCACTTGCCCTTAGTAGAGTTTTCCTACAGCAGTATTTATCACACCGCTGTTTAAACCGCTACGTGTGAAGCATTAGATGGAACGTAATAAGTGAATCCCCGTCGTGTTGAACGGAGACCAAAGATAAACAATCTACTGGTCCGAGATGGTCCAGGAAAAACTAGAAGCAAGATCGTTCAGATACGTGATCATATCGAGACAGCCGCGGAATACAGAAAGATTGCGCCGATGAGCGGCGGAAATCGTAAGAATTTAAGATAGGAAGTATGACTTAGTGTGATTTGGAAAACTAAAAGGGTCGAATCCCCGATGTAGGGATCGGAACCATTGTTCACAGGATGAAATTTCCAGAAAAAGATCAGTAGTGATCGCGACACATTCCATGTGTCTAGAGGAGTCTGACTCAAGGAACAGTCACTGTTCCCACAAATAAGATTCACGTCAATGACAAACGACAAGAATTACTATAAAAACCTGTTAAGGTTTCGGACCAAGAGTCCACAATACTATAGGAACCTGTTAAGGTTACGAACCAAGAGCCCACAAAATACAGAAAAGACATGATTGATTTACTTGAGCACGATAGAATTCATAACATGACCCAGAGATTACATGGGAACATGAAGACAAATCACGAATCTAAGTGACCATATTTGATTCACAACTGCCCCGTGACCAATGGCATCGCTTGAATTTCGGGACGAAATTCTTTTAACAGGGGGGGGGGAGACTGTGACAACCGTCACTTTTCCGTACATTCCGTACACTAAATAAACAGTAATATGTGCTTTAATGACTGTGCACGATCTAGTTTACCAGACAAATAAATTTCTAAATTCCATGCAAGTGAATTCATGCACGTTTTATACTACAAGAATCACTTTACGATAGCGTTGCGTCAGAAATACTAGTAAACTCACTGGTAAGACACAGTATGTCAACAGAACTGCAGAAAGCAGTCAGACAAAAGAATTAGGGCCTAGGTGTAGGTCCAATGACAAGAATACATTTAATACCCAAGAGTACACACAAGGGTTAACCTATAGACACTCCGGAAGCTAAAATAAGCACTAGAAAGCCCCCGAAACGCAATTTAAGTGCAGAATTTCAGTAAATTCAGCTCAAATCAGCTTTTAAACATATAAATATCATGCAAAATTTACATTTCATTATCCAGAATACTTCCCCAAGTGTTGGGAATTGAAAGGATTACAAAAAGATACTTGAATGACACTAAACGGTGCAATTTAGCACTTTAACGAACCGGTACTTAACCGAACAACCGGACATTACCCGGAACACAAAAAAATATTGTTAAACACATTGTTTCTATTTTTCTAAGCTAGTTAAGGTCCCCAAACACCCTAACACACTTTATAAATAGCAACACACCTTAACATACTAACTTAACATTTAAAATCTAACTAGATTGTAACTATATCATTGAAACCCAACCCCATACCCCCCCTTCGAACCGGTTGTGGGAAGTGGGGACACCCCCATGATCTTTTCATTATTTTATTGGTTGATGTTGGTGGATAAAGAACATGTTACATAGTGGTTAAAGATGAAGGTTGGTTTATAAATAAGCACAAGGGTTATCACACTTCACAAACTCAAACATCAAACAAGCTCTCTTCTTCTTCTCCTCTTCCTTGTGTTCGGCCGACCCCAACCACACCCACCATCGTCTTCATTCAAGTTTTTCCAAGCAATATAAAGGCATCCAAAGGTGTAAGGGATCATACAAGTGAGCTCGGTGTATTCGGAAGCTCAAGGACCTCTCTCGTTTTCTTTTATCCATCACTTTTCTTCACTAGAACTCCCCTAGCCTTGTGCTAGTAGTAAGTATCTTAGATCTTCATCTTCTTCATATTTTTGATGGTTAATAGTTAAAAGGATGGTGAAATCTCAAGAACTCTAAAGAACATAAACAAAGTCTTGAAACATAAACTAACCAATGATGAAGTAGTGTTATAATGATGAAGAAATCATGTTATTCTTGTGTTGTTATGCTTGTGAATGTTGTTTGTTAGTAAAAATGGTATGGTTCATCACATGGACTTGCTAGGTCATGTTTAAAGACATGAACTAGCAAGATATGAAGGTTAAAGATGTGTAGGATGATGAAATCATCCACATATAACTATGAACTTGAATAAATACATGTTTTCTTGAAAAATAAAGATCAAAGTAGGTTGTAACCTTGTGGATCTAAAGATCTATGAGTGGTTTTTCGAAAGAACCAAGTGAAAGGTGTAAGTTTTGATAAACCTTGGATTATACATAAACTAATCACACTTTTAGTGGGTAAACAAGTGTAGAAACACTTGTGTAAGAAGAAATTTGACAAAGAAATATTTTTAGAAAATATGACTAGAAGTTATGAATATTCAAACTCGTTAAAAGTGAAGTCTTTAAGGAACTATTCATATTTTTTTTAAGGTAAGAAGACTTACAAAGTATGCTAGTAAGTTACTACATACTTTTATAAACTTTCAAGTTCATAAGTTTATAGTTTATGCTTGTTTTTTACTAGTTTGGTAAATAAAGGTGGTATGTTGTTGATTGTTGATGATGTTTTAAAAGAAAACAAACACATGTTTTGAAAACATGGGAAACCTCCATTTTTAGGGGAAACTCTGCCAAAATTTTTATAAATTTCGACACTTAGAAAAATATAAGTTTTGAGAAACTTATTCCCTAAAAATGTGACTAAAAACATTTACCAAGGTTTCCCTATTTTTGTATTAAGAAATGATGATTTCTTCAAGAATAAAATTGACACTAAGTATGTATATTTTTGAGAAAAATATATATATTTATTGACCACCGAATTTTGTGCTAAGTGTATGTAGTATGTATTATACTTGATAGTGTATTAGGACTTGAAAATACACTAAATACTCCTAAAGAGTGAAGATACAAAAAATACACATACAACGTACTTAGATAAATACAAGATACTTATATTATTTTTGAGAAATAATATAAGTAAGACACATAGTTAAAAATATAAATTATTTTTAACACAAGAACACATATACAAAAGATAGTGACTTGTACTTGTGCGATACAAGTCTAGTGACTAACGTTAATAAAACACGTTTAGGTCACGACGCTAGATAAGCAAACCCGGTGAAGTTTACGACGCAGGAACGCAAAGTTGTGAGTTCATGCTCCCCCTTTTCTATAACTGTTTTTGTTTTTATAACTCTCGGGGGTGAAATACATGTTACAAATAATGCAATGTTTATAAATGGTATGATAACAAGAAGCACTCTTGGTGAGAACGAGTACCAAGTATGATGCGATTTAAGAATACAAAATACAAGAAGCACTTTTGGTGAGAACGAGTACCAAGTATGATGCGTTTTAAGAGATGCCTAGGAAATACTAGATCATGTGAGCACAGACATAATACTAAAAATGCCATAGAGTCTTGGTGAAAACTAGTACCAAGCCATTAAAAACATTCATTAATTAGGGACGAGGGTTAGATCTAACGGGTACGGCCGAGCCCCACTCATAGTAGTGCTTCGGAGTCCCAGTCGAGGTTAATTGACACAGTAGAGGTTAATCGACACAGTCGAGGGTAATCGACACAGTCAAGGGAAATTGACACAGTCAAGGTTAATCGACACAGTCGAGGAGAATCGACAAGGATATGAGCCATGACGAATGCTCCCTAGGAGTCATAACAAGTACTCCCCATGTCCTCACATGCCTTAAAGTCTCTCAAAGATTTACAAGAATACTTTATTGGTACAAGATTTGTACCACAAGAATACATTATTGGTACAAGATTTGTATCACAAGAATACTTTATTTTACAAGAATACGTTATTTCACAAGAATACTTTATTTATACAAGATACATACCATGTTCATACAAGGTATGCAAAACGCATGAACTCGCTCAACTTTTTGTTGATGTTTTCCAAAATTACATGTATTTCAGGTGACAGGATGGATCTTGGGCGCGGGTGTCGTAACTAGAAGTAGACTTCAAGTTTAGATGTCATCCACTTTTGTTGAATTGTAACCTAGACGAAGGTTGTGTTTTTTTTTTAAAACTTAAATAACAAGTATTTGTAATACTCAAATTTTCATGAATGGATGAACATCGTTTTGATCATGTAGTTGTTTATTACGATTGAATGCAATGATATTAAACCAGTCACACATCATACGCTTCCGCAAAAGACATGGTGTGACACTATAGACGCTCTAAGTATGTTAATCACCTAACTTGTAAACTTCTAAGTACATGTTACTATTTGGATTTAATGTGTCTTACATGTATATGTCTTGTTTTATTAGTGTATATATTTTACTATATATTTAGTGTTGTATTTATTATATATATTTTTATCCCAAAAATATATATTTGTGTAAGTAGGATTTGAAATTGTTATATGTTAAAAATAATATATCTTTAACTTCTACAAAATATACGTCACTTATATTATTTGTCAAAATAAATATAAGTAATTTGTTAAATAATATTTCCAATATTATTTTTGGTATAAGTATACTTAGGAAAGTATAGTTGTATTTTAAGTTTAAATACTTGTATATTTGTATTAATTAACCAAAAATCAATTCTTTGATTTTTATTACTTTCCTGATTTTTATTTCTTAAAAATAATAATATTTTCAAGGTTTATTGGTTATATATATTTTGTCACATTTTTGTAATTCTTCAATTACTTGTAGTAACCTTTGTATACATCCAAATATATATAAAAATGTCCAATAAAGTCTAATACTTGTCCAAGTCCTTAATTTTCTAGGAAATATATGTATATTGATATATATTTATGTATTTGTCCACGTATCTTTTTATGTGTAATTTTTGTATACTTGTATTATGGTATATTTCTTAAGTATTTGTGTGTGTATTTTTGGTAGTATACTCCTTGGGAGTATTTAATATATTTTTCAAGTCCCTAACATCGCTAACACATATAATACACATAAAATACACTTAGCACATAATCTTGTGACTACTAAATATATATATTTTTTCCTAAAAATGTACATACTTAATATTGTTTTTATACTTGAAGAAATCCTTATTTGTTACTTGTAATTTTTGTATAAAAATTAGGAAACCTTTATAAATATTTTTAGGTGAATTTGTGGGGAATAAGCTTCACCAAAACTTATATTTTTCTAAGTGTCAAAATTTTATAAAAATTTTGACATAGTTTCCCCTAAAAATGAAGGTTTCCCATGTTTTTAAAACACGTGTTTATTTTCTTTTCATCATCAAAATCAATTTCCAACAAATTTCACAAACCACATACACTAAAATCACCATGAAAAACCTTATGATGAACTTGATTTTTGTTAAAAATGTGCAGTCTTTTAGATCTACACTCTACATACAAGGATCTTTCGAAAACAAGTGTTCTTGTAAATTTTAAACAAAATTTTTATGAAACCTTTACTTACTAACTAAACCATCCTTGAGTTTTAGGGCTTCAAAACTATGAATAACATATTCTAAAACCATTTTTATGTTCATTTAAAAGATCTTTATGTTCATCATCAAGTTTCATCATGGATCTTTCAAGATCCATGCTTAACATACTTGAATCTTTTAAAAGTAAGCTTCTTGATGAACTTTCTACAAACTTTTTATGATGTTTAGTCTCATAAGTTAGTCTTACATAGACTTAGTTTCTTCAAGAACACATGAACATACTTAAAAATCATTTTTCAAGTTTACATAAAGTTTTTTCAAGTTTAACCATGGATCTTTCAAGATCCATGCTTAAACTTGTTAGATCTAAGCTTCTAACAAGCTTTAACATGATAGATCTACACATGCACACAAGATTCAACAACAACAATTTCATCACATACATCAAATATCACTAAAATCACTTGTTTTTCTTTAGATTATTTTAGATCTTCATGTCTTCATACTTTAAAGTTTAGTTTCTTTGAAAGTGTAACTTGTACATGATGTACAGCAAAGTACGTATGTTTATAGTGTATCTTTTGGTCAGTTTAGGGTTATTTTGAGTCTAGTTTAGGTTAGAATGTTGATACTGCTGACGTTAAGTTATGGTTTCAGGTTCCGTTGCTTAAAGTGATGAAAAACGAGTCAAAACGAGCAGTTTGGAGGAGAAACGGGTTTCGAATGCGAGTCGGAAAGCTGGAAAAACAAGAAAATAATAAAATTTCATTAGGGTGGGGGGGGGGGGGGCACCGCCGTACGTCTAGGGCCTAGGTGGTACACCTAGCCCCCTGATTCGCTGAAAAAGTGATTAGCAGCTAGGGTTTTGAATAAAATGTCCAAGAAAATCATAACACACCACCAATTTACGAATTGAGAAACCCTAGGCGACTTTTGGGAGCAGATTTTGAGGTTTTTGGAGTGCTTTAGCTTGCGGGAATCATTCGGTTGAAGCTTGGAGCGTGGAAGTGAAGATTGTTCGGGTTTTATCTCCCAGTTTTTTTTAAAATCGTGTTTCAATACTTTTCCAATGAATTCTTGTTTTGAACTTGATTTGTTTATGTTAGACAACATGTCTCTTGGCTAAAACCCTTGTAACTACCTAGGCAAGATGATAGTTTGATCGAAGTTTGGATCTTTTAACGGTTTTTATTGCTTGTTTATGGATTGATCTTTAAAAGTAAAGTGTTCTAGAATTTCTGATTTGGTGCGTATGCGTATTTACTTTTGATTGTTGATTATTTAATGTTTCACATAGATTTTGGTGAATGTCTTTCACATAATAAATTTGTGTTGATTGTTCGATTCTTTGCGGGTTCGGGTGATCTTTGGGTAAATTGGCCAATAGCCTTAGAAACAGTAATTAAAATACAATTAGAATTAGGTATTCTGCTTAACTTGTCACTGAGAGGCTCGAGTTAGTTATTAGGTCGCGGTGCAGTATATATCTAAGATAGGTTTTGAGAGAAGTCAATCTTAGTTCCCTAATTGCATTGGTGTCTAGTAAACCAAATTAGAACCTAGAATTGCCTTAGATTGTCACACTGAGAGGTAGATAGTCGTATTAGGGCACTTTTAGAGTCGTTAGAGGACTGAGAGGAAGTCTAACAGTCGGTGTTCATAACATCCTTGTAGGGTTTCCTAGGTTTCTTCCTGAGAAGGGTCGGGAAGTATTAGCGTTGAAATACCTTAGGGTTTAGTATCTTACGATCCCGACTCCATACAACAATACCGACTCCATACAACAATAATACTGTTAGAAGTCCATTCATAGTTAAACTGGATTCGAGCCTAGGTAGTCGTTAATCTCATCTGAATCAAACCCTAGTTTTCGTTCGTGTCTTAGTCTAATTTTTATTTTTATTTCAATTTTAGGATTTTAGTAAACCCCCCCCCCCTAAAACACAACAATTGTTAAGTCGTGTCAGTGTCTAGTCTAAATAAAGTCGTTAACGTGATTAATTAGAGTCCTTGTGGGTTCGACATCCGGACTTACTTTTCTTTGCTAGAGTCGACCGGTTCACTTACCGGGGAGTAGTTTAGTCAAGTTCGAGAGTCTATATTTTTATTACTTTAGTCTTAATTTAGGATTATTTTAGTTTATTTAGTTGAACTACTTTTTCCACTTCAAGTTTTTGGCGCCGTTGTCGGGGACTCTTGGCAATTGCGTTAACTACTTTGTTTGGATTTCAACTGATATCGTTACGTGCTTTCTGTGTGTTTGTGAGTCGTAGGAGTCCAACTAATTTTAGTGTCTTTTTCTTGTTTTTAGAGTCTTTTGTTGGAGTTGTCTTACTTGTTTGTCTTCGGTTTTGCAGTTCATGCCCCACACGCGTTCGCAGGGACCAGTGAAACCACCGATTGACAAGTCTTCCTTCTCCACACCCAGTATTCAGGTAAAAAAATCCTCAACTTCATCTACAACCCCTTTTGACTCTACACTTTAATCTAAACCACCGAACTATGACTTCACCCCGAAGTCGTCACCCCACAATTCCCCACCACCCTCCCGTCACCCTAGTCCACCACCAGTTTACCAAATGGCCGATAACCAAACTGTCCACCAGCGTTCCACCTCAGGTTTTACTGCCAATTCACCCATCACCATCCCTGAAATCACCAATGACAAGTCCTGGCAAATTCCCTCATACATCATGACCGCCATTAACAGCTCTTGTCAGTTCCACGGTCGTGATGATGAGGATGCGCCTGCACATATCAACCGTCTCACCTGTCTGTGTAGCACCTTCGGCATCGAAGGTGTTAATCTTGATGCCCGCTTTCTCCAAGTCTTCCCCTTTTCGCTTGCTGGTCGCGCAGCCACATGGCTCGATTCGCAGCCAGCAGGTACTTACACTACTTGGGCTGGACTTAGGGATGCCTTCCTTGCTAAGTATTTCCCACCTGCGAAGGCTTCTCGCCTTCGAGATCAGATCCATTCCTTCAGAATGGAGCCTGACGAACCATATCACTTAGCTTGGGAGAGGTTTCAAACTTTTCTCTCACGTTGTTCCCAACATGTCTGTCGGATTGGGCTTTAGTAGAAAAATTTTATAATGGTCTTACCCCTGAGTGCAAGGCCCGATTCGACACATCTGCAGGAGGCCACCTAATGGGAAAGAAAATTGTGGCTGACTGCAATGATCTCGTTGAGAGCTTCGCTCATGCTGATATAGATCATAGTGCTACCAGCAGGAATTCCAATCCTGTGATTATTTCCTCATATTCTCGAGGAGTGAACCAAGTTATTTCAGACTCAAAGGTTGTATTTCAACTAGACTATATCACCAAAGAGTTGCTAGAAATTAAGAAGAAGGTCGATAGGTGCGAAGTTTGTAGAGGTGGACATGACACCATAGATTGCCCAACACTTACCCTAGAACAGGTCGAGTATATAGCAGGTCAAAATAGGGGTCCAACGAACCCGTTCAATAATAGTAACTCCAGTTGGCGTGCTAATAGTTATCGTTCTTCAGGTAACCCCCTGGTTTTCCATCAGGTCAATATCAAAGCAGGGGGCCAGGTTTCTATTCTAGTGGGGGGTCGGGTTAAACATGTCAATTTGCTAGTTCTGGTTCAGGTGCACAGTTCAGAGGTGAGGGGTCACACCAAGAGGTTCAACCTAAGAATGAGGGGTCAAACAGTAGTCTGTCTAGGATAGAGGACCTTCTTACCCAGCTAGTGGTTAAGGATCAGGCTACCCAACGTACTTTAGAAGAACACGCTACATTCTTAAAGAATAACCACTCGAATTTCTTAGATCTTCAAAGCCAAGTTGGGGATATTGCACGCTAGTTGCAAGAACGACCTCCCGGTCAAATTTCGGGCAACACAAAGCCCAACCCATCTGGCTCTTTGAAGGCAATTTTGACCCGTAGTGGTAGGACCCTAGGAGAGGTAGTGAGACCCGAGAGTGTCGAGGTAGAAGATGAGGACCCCGTAGATGAGGAGATTTAAATGGAGGCGCCCGGTAAAGTGCAACCTAGGTTAAGCCCAGCAAGTACCGCACACAACGGGGGTCTTTCAAGTGAGAAGAGTGTAGGAAAAAGGCCCATTCAAGTTGTTCCATCACCTAATGTTGATATTTCCCGTGTTCCATTCCCGTCCCGTCTTAAAAATCAAACTTATTCCAAAGAGTACGGGAAATTTTTAGAAATCTTTAAGCAGCTTAGAATCAACCTTCATTTCATAGAAGCCCTTCAATCAATGCCGAAATATGCAAAAATTTTAAAAGATCTTCTAAAACATAAGGATAGGTTAGGAGAGGTTTCTAACATCCCCCTTAGTGGAGGATGTTCCGCCGTAGTCTTGAACAAGGTCCTGGAAAAGTTGACAGATCCGGGCCTTTTCACCATCCTGTGCTTGTTTGGGAGTGATACTGAGTGTAGGGCCCTAGCCGATCTAGGAGCGAGTATAAACCTGATGCCATATTCCATGTATGAGAGGTTAGGTATAGGAGAGTTGTCCCCTACACGCATGTCTTTGTCTCTAGCCGATAGGTCGGTGAAGTATCCACGTGGCATAATTGAAAATCTTCTAGTCAAAGTGGATAAGTTCGTCTTTCCTGTAGACTTTGTCGTTCTTGATATAGAAGCCGGCGAAAAGGTTCCTATCATTCTAGGACGCCCGTTCTTGTGTACCGCCAAGGCTATCATTGATGTCTTTGACGGGAAAATCACACTTCAAGTCGGTGAGGAGAGAGTTACTTTCGAGATAGCACGCTCCATGGAACACCCTAGTGGTTCCGATGACATTAGTAATCCTTGTCATTCGGTCTATTTCATAGAGTCTTTCTTATCTTGTGTCGACCATTGCTTTGACTATATTAGTGGAGCCGATCTAGTTGAGAGTAAGATAGATGAGGTAGTTGAGAAGGTAGAGGAGGTTGTGCATGAGAGTGAGGAAGTAGAAGAGAACGAGTGGGTCCCTGAAGTGCTAGAATTGAGTGAGGTCAAAAGTGAGAGTGAGAGTACACCTTTAGAGAAACCCGCCCCATTAGAACTCAAAGTTCTCCCATCCCACTTAGAGTACGCTTTCTTAGGTGAGGGGTCCGAGTTTCCCGTCATTATTTCGTCTAAGTTAGAAGAGGGAGAGAAGGGTAGGTTGTTAGAGGTGTTGAGAGTGAATAGGGAAGCCATTGCATGGCGTCTTTCGGATATCAAGGGCATAAGCCCCGCCTATTGTGCCCACCGGATACTCATGGAAGATGACTATAAGCCGGTGGTGCAACCTCAACGGCGCCTAAATCCGAACATGCAAGTGGTCGTTAAGAAAGAAGTGCTTAAATTGTTAGATGCCGGGGTGATATACCCTATTTCCGATTCACCATGGGTTAGCCCGACCCAAGTCGTCCCAAAGAAGGGTGGGATGACGGTGATCATGAACGAAAAGAACGAATTGATCCCTTCCCGTACCGTTACCGGTTGGCGTGTGTGCATAGACTACCGAAAGTTAAACGACGCCACCCGGAAAGACCATTTCCCATTTCCATTCATTGACCAAATTTTGGAGCGTCTAGCGGGTCAACAATTCTATTGTTTTCTCGATGGATTTTCGGGTTATTTTCAGATCCCCATCGCCCCGGAGGATTAAGATAAAACGACGATCACATGCCCTTACGGCACTTATGCGTATCGCCGCATTCCTTTCGGGTTATGCGACGCTCCGACTACTTTCCAAAGATGCATGGTTGCTATATTCCAAGACATGCTTGAGACTAACATGGAGGTTTTCATGGATGACTTCTCGGTTTATGGCACCACTTTCGACCAATGTCTTCTTAATCTTGATAGGATGCTTAAGAGGTGCATAGAGACAAATCTTATGTTGAATTGGGAGAAGTGTCACTTTATGGTGACGGAGGGGATAGTGTTAGGACACAAGGTGTCTAGAGAGGGAATAGAGGTGGATAGGGCCAAGATAGATACCATAAGTAGATTGCCTCCACCTACTAGTGTCAAGTCCGTTAGAAGCTTCTTAGGTCATGCTGGCTTTTATAGGCGTTTCATCAAGGATTTTTCCAAGATTACTCGCCCCATGACCCGACTTTTAGAGAAGGATGTACCTTTCATCTTCGACGAGGAGTGCATTAAGGCGTTTGACTTCTTGAAAGAAAAACTCGTTAGTGCCCCTATACTTGTTTCGCCTGATTGGAGCTTGCCTTTTGAGCTCATATGTGATGCAAGCGATTATGCCGTAGGTGCGGTCTTAGGTCAAAAAGTCGATAATCAGTTTCATCCAATCTACTACGCGATCAAAACTTTAAATGATGCTCAAGAGAACTATACCACCACGGAAAAAAGAGCTCTTAGCCGTAGTGTTTGCGTTTGATAAGTTTCGCTCATATCTCGTGCTTTCCAAAACCACCGTGTTCACCGACCACGCCGCTTTGCGATTTCTATTCCAAAAGAAAGATGCTAAGCCGCGTCTCATTAGATGGATTCTTTTGCTCTCCGAGTTCGATATAGAAATTAAGGATAAAAAGGGAGCGAAAAACGTGGCCGCCGATCATTTGTCACGTTTAGAGGATCCAAAGAGAGAGGAGGTTCGTGAGGATTCCATAGGAGACACTTTTCCTCACGAAACCATAGATTTTGTTAGTGCCGAGGTAGAGGGTTTGCCATGGTTCTCGGATTTGGCAAATTATTTAGCAACCAGTGACCTTGTGAGGGGTATGTCCTATCAATAAAAGAAAAAGCTTCTTAGGGATGCTAGGAAGTACATTTGGGATGACCCGTACCTATTTAGGATAGGTGGAGATACAGTGCTTAGGAGATGTGTTTCAAAGGAGGATGGGTTAGACATCCTTAGACATGTGCACTAGGGCTTAACGGGAGGCCATCACGGGGCAAATATGACGGCACAAAAGGTTTTTTATAGTGGCTTCTATTGGCCAACAGTAGTGAAAGATGCAATAGAGTTTGTTAGAACATGTGACCGTTGCCAACGTACTGGCAACATCTCATCCAAGGATGAAATGCCCCAAAATCCCATCCAAGTTCTTGAAATCTTTGACGTTTGGGGTATTGACTTCATGGGACCTTTCCCATCTTCGAGTGGGAATAGGTACATCCTCGTGGCCATTGACTATGTCTCAAAGTGGGTGGAAGCTCAAGCTTTGCCTACTAATGATGCCCGAGTGGTGGTGAGGTTCCTTAAAAAGTTGTTCACACGTTTTGGAGTTCCTAAAGCTATAATAAGTGACCGTGGTACGCATTTTTGCAATTCCGCCATGGAAAAGGCACTTGCACGCTACGGTGTCACTCATCATCTTTCCACCGCATACCACCCGCAAACTAGTGGTCAAGTAGAGAATGCTAACCGAGGGGTGAAGAGAATCTTAGAGAAAACGGTAGGCAAAAGTAGAAAGGATTGGTCGGAAAAGCTCGACGACGCCTTGTGGGCATTCCGCACCGCCTACAAAACACCGTTAGGAACGACACCCTTCATGATTGTGTATGGCAAAGCGTGCCATCTTCCGGTAGAGTTAGAGCATAGAGCTTTGTGGGCTTTGAAAACCGTTAACCTTGACCTTACCGAAGCCACAAGAAGGAGGTTCTTCCAAATTCATGAGTTGGAAGCTTTGAGGGATGCCGCCTTTGAACGATCTTGGAGTATCAAGGAAAAAACTAAGGCGTTGCATGATAGGAGGTTGCGAGGATTGAAGGAGTTTAAGGTAGGTGATAAAGTGCTCTTATTCAATTCAAGGTTGAAATTGATAGCAGGGAAGTTAAAATCGAGATGGAGTGGACCGTATGTGGTAAAGGAGGTGTTTCCATACGGTACCGTTGAGTTATATGATGAAGTCGACAAAGGTGTGTGGAAGGTAAACGGTCATCGCTTGAAACATTACTTGGGAGGTCCCATTGATACTACCGAAGAGGAAGAAATTCCTCTAGAGGACCCACCCACCTTCGCCGAGCAGTGAATTGCAAAAGCTTCGTTTGTAGAGTATGTACCGTTTGTAAATTTCGTTATTTTTCGGTTTTTTTTTCGTAGTCTTTCGTGTTTCTGTTTTGCGTGTTTGAGAAAATTTGCAGGAAACGTACCTTTGAAGAGCTGAGAATGCGAAGAAAAAGTCACCCCAGGAACATGTCAGGTGAGGGCTCATCCTTTAACCCAAGGAAAAGGAAGATTCAATATCGAGGAAACGATAGGAGAGTTTATTCTCGAGTTGAAAGGCTAGTTGATCACCCAGTCTTGGATTTCGAAGAAGACAGTGAAGAAAGGGAAAAACTAGTGAAATTTGTGACAACTAATATCTTGGAACATTGCACAATTGATTGGGAATGGTTGCAAGGAATGGGAGCTAGTGACCGTGTAGCGGACTTGCTTGGGCCGAGACTGAGAGCGGCGATGGATTGCCATTGGCCACAGTATACGGAGCTGACACTTGAGTTTCATTGTACTTTTCATCATAAAGAGGGTACTTTTGCTGAGAAAAATGCGGTCTCGTTTTCGTTGGGTAGGAATTTGTATGAGATGAGCATTGCTGAGTTTGGAGTAGCTTTGGGTTTCTACACTGAGCAGGAGGTGCGAACGGATGAGTTTGTTAATGGGTTAAGGGGTGTATACAATCATCCTCGGAAAAATTGTTTGGGTCCGGAGGAGTTGGCTAGATTCTGGGAGACGATTGCGACAACACCGTTCTCGGGCACGAACCTTATCTCAGCGGTTCGTGACCCGATCCATTGGTATATTTTGAAGATGTTGGCAACTACGGTTGTAGCAAGAAGGTCGGGCGAGAACAAGGCTAATTGGTTGGATCTTTTTGCTTTGATGTGTATGGTTGAGAAAAGGAATTGGAATTTGGCGAGTTTCTTCGCATGGTCTTGTAACCAGCCGTGTAGATGAGGGAAACGGGCGGCAATGGATCTTGGGCCATACATTTCTAGGTTGGCAACGAATTTGGGTGCTCTCAAGAAATATAAGTTGGAACAGATGAGAGAGAGTCTTCCAACGACTTACTGGAGTATTGGGGATCTACAGTCAGCAGGTATTTTGTCATCTTCGGACCCACTGGAATGGAATTTCAGACAGGGTGAACAGGTTCAGCCGCCAGCAGGTATCGAGGCGGCTAATGTCTTACAGGGTGCTGTTCCGCCACGTCAGCAGAGACCTCGGCAGAGGAGTGAGATCCCAGCTCCGCAGCACCCACTTCGCCACCTTCGACCCAACCCATTCACTCATGAAGCTGCTTATGACCTGACCCAGCAGCGTTTCGATCAGCTAGAGGACAGAATGAGAATTGATCATCAGTGGACGATGCAGAGCCACCACCGTCAGGATGACATGCTTAGGTATATGATGTCAGGTATGCGTCTAGATGTTCCTCCACCTTTTTCTGGATTACTTCCACCACCAGTTTATGGAGGTGAGCAGCAGGCTCCGTACGTCTATGGACAGTATCCAGGGTATGATCAGTGGGGTGGACAGAGTGGTTATGGTTATGGTGGACAGTATGGATGGCAGCAGGCAGGAGGTTCAGGTGCGCAGCAGATGGATGAGGCGGAAGAAGAGGAGTGATGGAGATAGACTGAAGCAGCATATATCCTTTTATGATTATTTTACTTTATGCTGTTTTAGTAGTTCGATTGGGTTGTATTAGTAAGACATTATGTTTTTATTTTTCGTTTGAACTTCGGATGTTGGTACGTTGGACGTGTGGTAGTAGTTTGCTTGGTATGGTATGTTTGTTTTAGTTTGATGATGGGAGCCGCTTTCCGTTCGTGTGAGAGAGAGTTTTGGTATTGTTTGCTGAGCACGTTCGGTATTGGAGGGCTTATGTGGAAATGACTGGCACTTTGACAGTCTCACATATCAGCTAAGTAGTTTCCCTTTTTGTTGTTGTATTTTTTTATTTATTTCGTCGTTAGTTCGTTATTTATTTAGTTAGTTCGTTAGTAGTCTAGTAGTTGTGTTTAGATTGTTGAGTCGTATTTCCATTCTTGCATTAGGGACAATGCAATCTTTAAGTGTGGGGATGGGATACATGTAAATAATCGAGTCATAAATTTTAAAAGTAAAAAAAAAAATTAAAAAATTTTGAAAAATCCAAAACAATCGAAAAATCAGAAAATGTCCTTCGATATGAGAAGTTTGCATATTTAAAACGGAAAATGATAGAAAAGGTGAATGTTTGCTTGGGTTCGAATAATAATAATATGAGATTATAATAAATCGAGCTTGCGTCTAGTTAGGGATATGTGGATAGGCCTGGGATATGTGGATAGGCCTGGGTTTGGTTTTAAGTCCCTTTGAGCTAATATACCTTAATTGTCGGTCTGCTAGTGGGTTTTCGCCTGGGAGATCCGGGAAATTAAAATTACCGATAATAGTATAAGGGGCACCGTTATAAGTTAAAACTGTTAGAGTTTGTGATCATGCGAAAAAAAATAGAATAAAAAGTGAGCTAGAAACTAAATGAAAGTAATGCATTCCTATGTAGTTTGGGTTGGGGATAGTGACTTTACAACCGAATTACCGCTAGGGTGTGTGAAATCGACCGTGCAAAGAAAAAGAAAAAAAGCACCGAAGCTTAAGTAATCCGAGTTGGGGATAGCGACTCTACAGCCGGATTGCCTCTTGGTCAGGGAAAGCATCGTCTAAGCTCATAAAGAAAAAAAAAGAGAAAAGCGAAAAAAATGGAAAAAGAAAAAAAATTGATTGTTAACTCTCTTGGTTTTGATATAAGACGGTTGGGAATTGGTCCAGTGATCGTTCCTTTAGTCCTATAAGCTTGAGGTGGGAGTAGGTGGACCGTAGATTCTAGTGTGAGGCCCTAGGTGGATTGACCGCACTTAAACTAAATTCACATGATAAGGGTTTAGGATTGGATTCGGGTTTAAAGTGGACAAGTATATTCGCAATCGCGGCTAACGCAGGCCTTGGTTTTAATAAGATAAAAATAATTTTCGACCCAAGTGATTATTCGTCTCTGATTCCGTTGTATAATTCTTTTTCGAGGACGAAAAAAGAGTAAGTGTGGGGATGTTTGATGTACTGCAAAGTACATATGTTTATAGTGTATCTTTTGGTCAGTTTAGGGTTATTTTGAGTCTAGTTTAGGTTAGAATGTTGATACTGCTGACGTTAAGTTATGGTTTCAGGTTCCGTTGCTTAAAGTGATGAAAAACGAGTCAAAACGAGCAGTTTGGAGGAGAAACGGGTTTCGAATGCGAGTCGGAAAGCTGGAAAAACAAGAAAATAATAAAATTTTATTGGGGGGGGGGGGGGCGCCGCCGTACGTCTAGGGCCTAGGTGGTACACCTAGCCCCCTGATTCGCTGAAAAGGTGATTAGCAGCTAGGGTTTTGAATAAAATGTCCAAGAAAATCATAACACACGACCACTTTACGAACTGAGAAACCCTAGGCGACTTTTGGGAGCAGATTTTGAGGTTTTTGGAGTGCTTTAGCTTGCGGGAATCATTCGGTTGAAGCTTGGAGCGTGGAAGTGAAGATTGTTCAGGTTTTATCTCCCGGTTTTCTTTAAATTCGTGTTTCAATACTTTTCCAATGAATTCTTGTTTTGAACTTGATTTGTTTATGTTAGACAACATGTCTCTTGGCTAAAACCCTTGTAACTACCTAGACAAGATGATAGTTTGATCGAAGTTTGGATCTTTTAATGGTTTTTATTGCTTGTTTATGGATTGATCTTTAAAAGTAAAGTGTTCTAGAATTTCTGATTTGGTGCGTATGCGTATTTACTTTTGATTGTTGATTATTTACTGTTTCACATAGATTTTGGTGAATGTCTTTCACATAATAAATTTGTGTTGATTGTTCGATTCTTTGCGAGTTCGGGTGATCTTTGGGTAAATTGGCCAATAGCCTTAGAAACAGTAATTAAAATACAATTAGAATTAGGTATTCTGCTTAACTTGTTACTGAGAGGCTCGAGTTAGTTATTAGGTTGCGGTGCAGTATATATCTAAGATAGGTTTTGAGAGAAGTCAATCTTAGTTCCCTAATTGCATTGGTGTCTAGTAAACCAAGTTAGAACCTAGAATTGCCTTAGATTGTCGCGCTGAGAGGTAGATAGTCGTATTAGGGCACTTTTAGAGTCGTTAGAGGACTGAGAGGAAGTCTAACAGTCGGTGTTCATAACAGCCTTGTAGGGTTTCCTAGGTTTCTTCCTGAGAAGGGTCGGGAAGTCTTAGCGTTGAAATACCTTAGGGTTTAGTATCTTACGATCCCGACACCATACAACAATAATACCGTTAGAAGTCCATTCATAGTTAAACTGGATTCGAGCCTAGGTAGTCGTTAATCTCATCTGAATCAAACCCTAGTTTTCGTTCGTGTCTTAGTCTAATTTTTATTTTAATTTCAATTTTTGGATTTTAGTAAACCCCCCCCCCCCCCCCAAAAAAAAAAAAACACAACAATTGTTAAGTCATGTCAGTGTCTAGTCTAAATAAAGTCGTTAACGTGATTAATTAGAGTCCTTGTGGGTTCGACATCCGGACTTACTTTTCTTTGCTAGAGTCGACCGGTTCACTTGCCGGTGAGTAGTTTAGTCAAGTTATAGAGTCTAGATTTTTATTACTTGAGTCTTAATTTAGGATTATTTTAGTTTATTTAGTTGAACTACTTTTTCCACTTCAGTACATAACACTAACATGATGTAAAATAGAGTTTAGCATGCTTACTACTAGCTCTAGTGGCTAGGGATGTCTCAAGAACAAGATGAAGATGAAGAATGAAGAAAATGGGTGGTTAAAAGCTCCTTAGCAAGGTCCTTCAACTTCTACCACTTCAAGCCTCCTTAGATCATCTTCCTTCACCTTTGTATAACCTTAGATTGCTTGTAAGATGGTTGAAAATGGAGGTGGTAATGTGGGTGTGTGTGGCCGGGAGTACAGAGAAGAAGAGAGGGAAAGATGGGTGAAAGTTTGAAAGTGAAAATGACGATAATGAAGTCTTGTAGGTTAAGCTTTTTAATCATCCACATTTACATGTCCATTGGTTAAGATGTCCCATATCAAGCTAACATTTGAAAATATTTTATTGGAAAGGTTGTGGGGTCCTTATGGGGCCGGTCAAGGTTAAGGGGGGGGGGGGGGGGGTTAAGTGTAAAAGTTTGGAAGTTGTGGGTTATATATGTAAGTTTAGGTATTAAATGGAAAGTTAAGTGTGTTTATGTGTTTTTATGATTTTTAAGGTGTTTTAGCATTATAACTAGCTTTATATCACTAAAACAACGCTTTTAGTCTATTTTTGGTGTTTTGGGTAGTGTCCGATTATTCGTTCGGTTATTGGTTCCTTAAAGTGCTAAATTGCGCAGTTTTGTAAGATATGAGGTACCTTTATGACAGTTTTTATTTCTGGCACTTTACGAGTTATTCTGGACATTTAAACCTTATTTCTGCATAGTATTTTGATGTTTATTTGCTGATTTTTGCTGTATTCTGCAGAAATCTGCATTTAAAGTGCGTTTCGGGGGCTTTTTAGTGTCTGTTTTAGCTTCCGGAAAGTGTTTACATTAACCTTTCTTCACCTACTTAGTTTCCAATGTATTTTTGGATGTTAGACCTACTTCTAAGCCCTAAATCTATTGTCTGATTGTTTTCTGCCGACATGCTGACGCAGCTTGTCTAACCGGTGAGCTTACTAATCAATTAGACGCAACGCGTAAAGTATTGTATGATGTGACAGTTAATATATGAAACATGCATGAATTCAATTGCATATCAAATAAGCACATATGTTGACGTGTAAACACATAAATGCAAGTAATAATTATTAATTAAAATAGTACGGAAATTACCGGTTTAGGGCTAGTTGTCACAGTCTCCCCCCGTTAAAGAATTTCGTCCTGAAATTCAGGCTGAGTTATCTCTCGCAGGAGCTTCCTCGAACAAGTGGGGGTTTTGGCCTTGAACTGGTCCTCGCGTTCCCAAGTTACCTGAGATAAAGGAGAAAACTCGAGAAGAAATTTTGAATGAAAAGACTGAAAGAGAAAGATTCTTTGCAGGTTGTCGAATTGAGAAAATACATGAAGAGTATGAGGAAGCAAAGTACTACGGGAGATACGACAAGAAAAGAGATTGCTATATCAACAAAAATGGTGATCCTGTCGTTCATCGAAAAGAAGTGGTTTTTGATGATGTTCTTGCAGTAATCCCTTTGTCTGGCGAATACTACTCAAACGTAGCAAAAGATAAAACTTACCAAAAAAGGCTGGACAAGATTATTCGTGATGTGATGACTGCGAGTTTGAAAAAGAGGGATGAAGAGAGGATGAAAAAGAATGTTGAAGATTTGGTTGATGATCTGAAGAAGGTTGCTGAGATAGTCAAAGTTGAAGCTGTGAAAGAGGAAGATGTGAAGATTAAGAGAAAGAGAAAAGAAAAGAAATAGTTGATGAAAAGATAGTTGTTAGTGAAGAACAGCAGACTGAAGAAGAAGAAGAAGTGAAGATAGAAAGATTGGATGCTGATGTTGGTGGTGATGCTAGTACTGGTGAAGAAGAACAGAAGAACGATGCTGATCAGATAGAGACAGCAGAAAAAGTCAAAGTATCAATCACTGAGGTAAAATTTGATTATGAAGTCTTAAACAAAAATGTTGAACAGTGCAAGAAATGCATGGAAACGTGCAGTGCTTGTACAGAAAAAGATGAGAAATTTAGAACAAGAGACACTGAATTCACTAAAATCGAAGATGTTTTCAAAAATAAATGCAAAGAAATGTTAGAAAAAAAAAAGTTTTGAAAGATAATGATGAAAAGATAACACAAAAATGCAAAAGTTTAGAAAAAGAAAATGAAATTTTGAAAGAAAAGGTTTCAAAAATGACTGAAGAGTGTTTACAAAAGGAAAATGCTTTCCAAGAAATGAAAAAGGAATACGATTCAATAGAATTGGCATATCACATTACAAAAGAGTCAAATGAAGATGTGAAAAGTCAAATGAAACTTGTTCAATCTAGATTGAGATACTGTTCTGAAACAACTGATTCGCTTAAGCGATAATATTTAATAAAGCAACAAGTTGTCAATTCTTACATTGAGGATGTTGCTAAGCTAAAGCATCAAATAGCTGATTTAGAACAGGATAACAACAAGTTACATAGTTATCATGCATCATCTTATGTGCTTGAAAGAATTTTCAACATAAAACCGGGTGATGATGATTCTGAGAAAAACAAAAAAGGCATTGGCTCAGAGTATCATCAAATCCCTCCACTGGAAAAGTTTGCATTTTATGATGATGAGAAAGTCGAAAAAGCTTTCAACATGGTCGATCAGTTGCCAGAAAACATTGACATAACTTATTCCAAATCTGATGATTCTAGTGATTCAGAGGTGGTAGGTAAGGTCGTTGAAAGTGTTTTGAAAGAAGAGTCAGTTGAAACAGGTAAATCTGAATCACAAGATGAAAATGAAGGTAGTCTTCATGAAGGATATCTGAAAACTCAAAATCTGAGAAAAATACGAATGATGATTCAAAAGGATTGGTGTACTCCATGATTGGATCGGACAAATTATTCTCAGATCTTGAAGTCCCGATTCAGAATGTGATTTCAGAAAAGATTGACAAAGTTTTCAAAATGATTGAAATTGAAAAATCTGAGATTCCAAAGTTTGCTAGAAAGAGTTACAAAACTTTTTATAACAAACCCCGTTACAAAAAGAAAAACATGAAGGCTGGGTTGGGTTATAAAAGGAAACAAAATTGGAAAAGAAATGAAACTCCAAATTACCAGACAAAGATGAATTTTGTTCACAGAACAAGTTCAGAAGAAGAGAAAGAACTCCAATTTAGACGACAGTCTAATGAAGAGTTCTATGCTCAAAAGAAAAAGCAACAACAACAGGTGAAAGATGTTTCAAAGTGAACATGTTTCAAATGTGATCAAACAGGACATCTTGCTCGCAAGAGTCCAAATCTAAAACCTGTTGATGTTGAAACGAAAAAGAAGTCTGATGTTGTGAATCAGAAGTCAACCAAGTTTGATTCAAAGCAAACTTGGAAGCCAAAAATGTCAAAGACTGACTCACAACAATCATGGAAACCAGTGACACCCAGACTTAGAACAACACAAAGTTGGAAAACAACTGTTGATGCAACTAAACCAAATCAGTTTTGGAAACCAAAAGTTGTTGTTCAAAATCAAAATGTTCAAAATGAATCACATTTCTACAAAAGAAGTGCATCTAAAGGACAAAGTTGGGTGGAAAAGAAACAAAAGGTTTCTGTTAGTGATGATCGGAATGAAAATAAATTTGTGAAAAATGATAAAGATTTTCCGAAGTTGAATGAAGCATGTTGTGTTGAAATGCCTAAGGTCAAACAGAACTGGGCTAACTTGTTCAGGTGATTGAATTAAGTTGAATGTGCAGGTGCTCAAGAAAACTGAATGTTATCAAGAGGAATGTCGGAGCAGCCTGGCACGAGAAGAGAAGGCTGCTGAACCCTGCAACTGAAAAAGAGAGTTTGTTTGATTTCTGTACATAAATAAACCATATTTCAAAACCCTAAAAATAGAAAAATTTAAAATCCAAAAATATGTTTTTATTTTGTCAAAAACTTGAAAAATCAAAAATATGTTTTGTTTTTAAATTTGTCAAAAATCAAAATTTTTAAAAAATATGTTGAGTGAATACACCGAAACCCTCACGGCTGAACAAACATGATTAATTTCACAAGATTGAAAAACGGTTTTCAAACTGTAAAATATCAATGTGTTGTAAATCATGGGGGTAATTTCTGCTTCACATGTTATATTTTCTACAATTTAGTGAACGAAAAGCAGAAAATGGATGGTGAGACAAAGCTATCAGTATCGGTTTGTCAAATTTTCTTTAAATGTTTTGAATTTTAGGGGGAGTAAGAAAATGTCAGAAAATCCAAACACATTAGAAAATTTGAAAAAGCCAAAAACATGATAAAATTCGAAAATGAGTTGTGTGTAAAAAGAGGAAATGATAGTAGATCCGTAGACAATCACAGTACGCTAAAGAAATGGAAAGTTAAATGTGATAAACGGTCTCACTGATGATATGCCAGTAGGTTTTTACACGCTTAGTAGATTGATTTCGAGATATAAACCTAAATATCAAATATTTGCTTATCACGTGGGGAACATCTCTCGGATATATGGGTAACCCCTGAAATCTTGTTTGAGAGATTGCCTGATTCTGAGATACTAGGTCTTTATACTGTTTGATATCTGGGGTATTATACCTGGTCTTCTGATATTGCGGAAGCAATGGCCTAGACCTCGTATAATACTTTACACACTTTAAAAAGCTTACCCTCTGCATAAAAATTGAAAAATACCGAAAGATATGAATCAATTGCAGTTGAAGAAAAGATTCCCTAAAGGGAACACACATAAAGTCGAGCCTTCATCTCTTTGACTGAACGGAAGTTCATACATGAGATTTCAAGGTCTCGCACTAACCCAGAGAACAAATATCAAATTGGTATACTCACCTGTAAGACTGAATCTAGGGAATTTTGATACGGGAGTATATTCTGAGGTGGGACACGCGAATAAGTTAAGTCCTTAAAACACTAAATCCGTATCTCGAATCAGTTGAACTTTGTGTGAAAATTTAAGAGGATCAGTATACTGACAATCTAAGTGAATCGTTTAGTACTTAAAGTGTTTAAAAGCTCAACGATACTAGTGATTTGTCATAAACTGATATGATCCTCTGACGCGAACTCAAACAAAAATATTGTTTGTAAATATTTCTTTACTGCATTATGTTTCAGAAAAATACAAATATTTTTTTTTGTTTTCTGCTTTAGTTTCGACAACCGATGTCTGAGAGCTAAGTTTCAAAATCTACGTACGCTGATCGTGTTTCTGAAAATAAAACAAGTTCATTAATTTGCAACTTGTAGTTTAAAAAAAATAAAAATTAAAAACAGTTTGTGAAGTCTCTAAGGTCATTAATTTGGACTTGGATGATTAAGTGTGAGGGATTTGGATGCTTATATTGTTAAAATCTGTTGTAAAGAGCAAGTTTTCGATTTTGGATATTTAATACTGCCAAATCTATGAAGATTGTTGATAGGGGGAGAAAATCAAGTAATCCTGGATACATTCATATTATTATATTTTTGAGCCAGGATCTTGATTAAAAGTTTTTAAGAGCCAGGTCACGATACCTGGATAATCGAAAAGGCTTTCACTGTTGTATATTTGAAATGTTTTAGCTTAAGCTGAGAGAACCAGGATTTAAAATCCTGAATGTTCAAAATGTTTTTACTTATAAATGTCTGAGAATTGTAGATTCCAGACTACGGTCCCGATAGCCGAGTCTAAGGGGGAGTCTGAAGACGAGCTCAACGCAAGGGGGAGCGTGCATTCAAGGAGCCAGGTAACTATCCTGGAGGAGCTTGTATTCGGAAAGCCAGGTGTCAATCCCAAAAGCTCGGAAGCTTGACGAAAGGGGGAGCCTGAAGAATAGAGTTTATTGAAAGAGGGAGCTTAAGCTGAAGACAGATCCACAGGGATTCTGTTCAAGAAAGAGGGAGTATGTGTTTGCTGAAGTCGTCAAACTTTCAAAAAGACTCAGAGGGAGAGAGAATGACTAGACGCTACGAGATTGACTGCGACAATATCCAAGGGGGAGTCTGTTAGTGCATTTATGTCTATCGCCTTCGTCAATACAGATCGTAGCAGAAACTGAAGAAATCTAGAGCTAATATTGTAATATTAGATAGGAAAAGGCAAGGTGACATTTATGTAATTAATGAGAAATCTCATTAAGCCCCTTGGCCTATACATAGAGGACTTAGGGTTCTCATTTTGGACTTTTGAACTTTTGACTTTTGCCATTTTTGCACTTTGGAGAGATATAGTGTTAAAGAGAGAAGCTAGAGAGAGAAAGTTCTGTGTACGTGATTTAGGTGTTGTACATTTTCAGATCATTCAATAGAATCTCAGTTATAATTACGTTATGTGTGTTCGGTCACGTTTGTGTATGGATTCCGCACGTTACACGAGTCGGTTCGCAATCGTTTCGGAGTCGAAAACCGGTCCTACAATATATATGTTCTTAAGTTTTAGAATTGTCAACTATGACTTACGAACTATAATAATTCTTGTTCATTATTTGTATAAATCAAATTAAGAATTTTGTTTTATAAAACTCTTTTAACATAGCTTTATTCAAGAGGCAATTATTTTATTTTTCCAAAATATTATTATTATTATTAGTTTAAATTTAAAGCAGAATTTTAATAATATTTAATTTAGCGTATTAATATTAATAAAAGTAATGATAAATAGTAACACTATATATATTAAAGACTTTTCTTATAGAGCGTTTGCGTATTAAAAATTTCTCTAGCATGTTAATTATCATTAATACTGACTATACACATAGTTTCGTAATTTATCAAATTCTGATGAATAATCTACATATCTAATATTTAATAATACGATAAAGAATTATAAAGTGATTTACAAAGTATTTTAATTATTGTATCTAAACAATACTGAAATATTATATTTTAACAAAATTAGTATAATTATATGTGTTATCAAAACTTTGATAAATACATATCTTTAAATTGAGTAAAACTTTTGGGATTATATCATAAATCATAAAATATCTTGCTTTCATTGAATAATATTTTATATTATGATATTCCAGTGACACCGTACCTAAGGGTATTATTTTACATCTTTGGTTAAGATATTAATATTAAGGGTGGGAGTTGGCTACAAAGTCTATTTTTCCTACAAAGTGTACAAAGTCATAAAACACCACAATTTCAGCCATAAAACACATTCAAAACACACAAATAACATAGTGAAGATCACTAAAACATCATATTTGTGGGTTTTGTTCTGTGTTTTGGATTATGGCTTTGATTATCGAATGACTAACATTAGTGTGTTTTATGTTGATTATCATGTTGTGTTTTATATTCATAGTTCTACAATGATGTGTTTGAAGTTTTTATGGATTGTTGGGGTTTGGATATTGTGTTTTATTTATCTTTACTATGTTATTTGTGGGTTTTGAGTGTGTTTTATGGTTGAAATTGTGGTGTTTTATGACTTTGTACACTTTGTAGGAAAAATGGACTTTGTAGCCGAACCCCACCCTTAATATTAATATCATAATATTACTATAATTTAATTGAAATTGTATTTACAGAAATACGAGGATACAGATTTGAATATTATATTATGAATATATCCCCTTTTTATAGCCTATCATATTTATATACCCTGAGAATTTAAATGATAGGAAATCATCTAGGTATAATACATATTATTTATATCATGATGTTTACAAAGTATCATATCTGAGTTGCAAATGATAGAATATTAATATTGACATCCTATGATTTCTATAAAATTTATATTGCATTATGTTCCCACATATACATATGGATATGATAGATATATAAGATATGAAATTTACTAAGACATGATATTATTAATATATATCATTTATATATATTATAGCATAAGTGTAAGATACAGATATGGGTAACACATATTGGGAATTTAAGATTCGTGAAATAACACAAAAATCATAATAAGCATATTAAGATTTTATGTTCACAGGATAACACATAAGATATTAATTTTCTAACACAAATGGTTAAGGGTTTAGGTATTTGGAAGAACACCTAAAGGGCTTAAACCAGTGGCATAGCTCTGATACCACCTTCTGTCACAACCCCCGTCCCCTAACAACCCAGGAACGGGCGGCCGCGGCCAGTTTCAGTGGTATCGGTGTTTATCAATTTGGCAGCGAAAAGTTCCATCAGGACCGTAGTTAGGAAATATTTTTATCAGAGTTTAAACACCATAATCTTTAAAATAGAATACTGGGATAAAACCCAAATTTTCATTTTTGTACATTTATAGGGAATAACCCTAATTATTAAAAATAATTCTTCTTTTTAATTAGGTAACTTTTATGGCCACTTTTCTAAGCCTTCAGTGTTCTCTAGCTGGCTTTTATTGGCTTCACACTAAGTTACCTGAAACACGTGTTTAAAATATTTTATCAACAAGAAATACTGGTGAGCGAATCCCAGTTTAACCAAAACAAGTTTTATCAGTCTACAGCATTGAGGACGATCGCGTAATTACATTTGTTTCCATCAACCTTAATTACCACCCACGGTACTGTCAACCCGACTTGTGGTCATGTTACTACTCACAGGGTAGTAACAAATTTTGTATACAAAACCCAACATACCGACGATAATTGTAGAATACAAATACTCAATCACTGTTTAATATAATGTAAATCATTTGAGGTTTTGTAAAAACAGTTTGCAAAAAGGAGGATTACTCACATTGATATCTTAGGGTTTTCCTTTGTGGTTTCCTGGTGATTATCTATTAATTACACAGTGCACACGCGTTAGTATGATAACCCAATATTTACATTAGTAATACCCTCCTCGAGACAGAATTCCAACGAATACGTCGGGCAGAACCTCGACAGCCGTTAAGGAACCGTAGATCAATCGGGCAGCGTATCTAATACGTAACCGGGGGTTAAAATACTTACAACGAGGCAGAGCTTCGCTATTTAGGGGGTATAATCCCGAGTATTACTTCTAATATTATAGAATTCGAGAGAGAGATTGATATTCTGAACGATTTGCAACTAAAGGCCGATCCATCTATTTATAGGGTCTGATCGACCCTTTGTCGCGCCCCGCGAAAGAGAACAAAGGGGCTTTCGCGCCCCGGGAGGGCCCCTAAGGCGGCAAACGTGTTGCTGAGTCATGGCAGGTTTCGACGCGTGTTATGCCACGTGGCGGCCTGAGAAGTTGCCGTCTGTTGCTCGGTCACGGCCCGCGAAGACTCAAGAGTTGTCTGTCGTGCCCCGCGACAGACTTGAATTATTGTTTTTATTTGATTTTTAATTATATAGAGGTATTTCGGGTCCGATTTTCATATACGGGGTGTATTTGGGAGTGTCTAGGGTCACGTTAAAGGTTACATATAGAGGTGTCTTAAGAATTAGGAGAGTTGTTATATTTAGGGTTTCAAAACTATGAATAACATATTCTAAAACCATTTTTATGTTCATTTAAAAGATCTTTATGTTCATCATCAAGTTTCATCATGGATCTTTCAAGATCCATGCTTAACATACTTGAATCTTTCAAAAGTAAGCTTCTTGATGAACTTTCTACAAACTTTTTATGATGTTTAGTCTCATAAGTTAGTCCAGGGCCGTTCCTACGTTTTTGGAGACCCTAAGCGAACTATAAAGTGGGGGCCCTAATTTTGCCGAAAAACTCTCCTCCAATTCCGACGCCGTGGGTGATTACCCTTACTTTTTTCGGCTAGTGATAGCGGCTAGCCTAGAAATTGAAAGCAGCTTGCTATGGGAAATGAGAACGATGTTGCGGCTGTATTTTGGGGATTTAGGCCGCTAAATAATGATGATTAGGTTGATGGTGGTTGTGTTGTAATAGCTGGAAATCAAGGTGAAATGGACTTTGAAACTTGGCCTTTTTTTGCCAAACAATATTTATTTTGAACTCCTTCAATGAAAAACATGTTTAGTTTTGAAATAAACGTATTTATTTGAGCCTAATACATATAACTATATATAAAAACTTTCTAAAAATTCGGAGGCCCTAATTTTTTGGTGGCCCTAGGCCCGTGCCTAAGTTACCAAGCCTATGGAGCCGGCCCTGAGTTAGTCTTACATAGACTTAGTTTCTTCAAGAACACATGAACATACTTAAAAATCATTTTTCAAGTTTACATAAAGGCTTTTCAAGTTCATCTTCAAGTTTAACCATGGATCTTTCAAGATCCATGCTTAAACTTGTTAGATCTAAGCTTCTAACAAGCTTTAACATGATAGATCTACACATGCACACAAGATTCAACAACAACAACTTCATCACATACATCAAATATCACTAAAATAACTTGTTTTTCTTTAGATTATGTTAGATCTTCATGTCTTCATACTTTAAAGTTTAGTTTCTTTGAAAGTGTAACTTGTATATAACACTAACATGAAGTAAAATAGAGTTTAGCATGCTTACTCCTTCTAGTGGCTAGGGATGTGGCAAGAACAAGGTGAAGAATGAAGAAAATGGGTGGTTAAAAGCTCCTTAGCAAGGTCCTTCAACTTCTACCACTTCAAGCCTCCTTAGATCATCTTCCTTCACTTTTGTATCACCTTAGATTGCTTATAAGATGGTTGAAAATGGAGGTGGTAATGTGAGTGTGTGTGGCCGAGAGTAGAGAGAAGAAGAGAGGGAAAGATGGGTGAAAGTTTGAAAGTGAAAATGATGATAATGAAGTCTTGTCGGTTAAGCTTTTTAATCATCCACATTTACATGCCCATTGGTTAATATATCCCATATCAAGCTAGCATTTTCAAATATTTTAATGGAAAGGTTGTGGGGTCCTTATGGGGCCGGTCAAGGTTGGGGGGGGGGGGTAAAGTGTAAAAGTTTGGAAGTTGTGGGTTATATATGTAAGTTTAGGTGTTAAATAGAAAGTTAAGTGTGTTTATGTGTTTTTATGATTTTAAGGTGTTTTAGCATTATAACTAGCTTTATATCACTGAAACAATGCTTCTAGTTTATTTTTGGTGTTTTGGGTAGTGTTCGGTTATTCGTTCGGTTATTGGTTCGTTAAAGTGCTAAATTGCGCAGTTTTGTAAGATATGAGGTACCTTTTATGACAGTTTTCATTCCCGACAATTTACAAGTTATTCTAGACATTTAAACCTTATTTTTGCATAGTATTTTGATGTTTATTTGCTGATTTTTGCTGAATTATGCAGAAATCTGCATTTAAAGTGCGTTTCGGGGGATTTTTAGTGTCTATTTTAGCTTCTGGAAAGTGTTTACATTAACCTTTCTTCACCTACTTAGTTTCCAATGTATTTTTTGGATGTTGGACCTACTTCTAAGCCCTAAATCTATTGTCTGATTTTTTTCTGCAGACATGCTGACGCAGCTTGTCTAACCGGTGAGCTTACTAATCAATTAGATGCAACGCGTAAAGTATTGGATGATGTGACAATTAATATATGAAACATGCATGAATTCAATTGAATATCAAATAAGCACATAATGTTGACGTGTAAACACATAAATGCAGGTAATAATTATTAATTAAAATAGTACAGAAATTACCGATTTAGGGCCAGTTGTCACAGTCTCCCCCCGTTAAAAGAATTTCTTCCCGAAATTCAGGCTGAGTTATCTCTCGCAAAAGCTTCCTCGAACAAGTGGGGGTACTTGGCCTTGAACTGGTCTTCACCTTCCCAAGTATACTCGGACCCGTGTTTAGAGTTCCAACGTACTTTAACAAGCTTAATGCGACTTCTCTTCGTCTTCTGGACCTTCCAGTCCATAACCTTAACAGGTTCTTCTGTGAATTGGAGCTTGTCGTCAATATGAACTTCATCAACAGGGATGACAACGGTTTCTTGAGTTGGACTCTTTTTGAGGTTTGATACGTGGAACGTATCCTGTACACCATTTAATTCCTCCGGTAATTCCAATTTGTACGCCACGGTACCAATTTTCTCCAGAATCTTGAATGGACCAATATATCGTGGATTCAACTTTCCACGTTTTCCGAACCTTGCTACACCCTTCCAAGGCGAGACTTTCAACAGAACCATATCTCCTAGCGCAAAAGCTAACGGTATCCGTCTTCAGTCGGCGTAGCTTTTCTGTCGATCACGGGCCTCTTTAATCCGGTCTTTGATCTGAAAGATCTTGTCAGTCGTTTCTTGGACTAGTTCAGGACCAATTAGCTGTCTGTCACCAGCTTCGGGCCAACACGAAGGTGGGCGACATTTGCGACCATATAGGGCTTCAAACGGAGCAACTTTAATGCTTGTGTGATAGTTGTTATTATAGGAAAACTCCACCAAGGGTAGGTGAGTATCCCAGCTACCGCTAAATCCATAACACACGCACGGAGCATGTCTTCCAGGGTTTGAATAGTCTGTTCACTCTGACCATCGGTTTGTGGACGGAAGGCCGTGCTTAGATCCAGTTGAGATCCAAAGGCCTCCTGAAAAGATTGCCAGATCCTCGATACGAAACGTCCATCTCTGTCAGAAATAATCGAAGTAGGCACTCCATGACGTGCCACAATTTCCTTCAGATACAATTCGACAAGCTTTCCAGTGCTATCCTTTTCCTTTATTAGCAGGAAGTGTGCAGACTTGGTCAATCGGTCAACTATTACCCATATCATATCATGGCCACTAGGGGTCTTGGGTAATTTGGTTATAAGATCCATCGATATATGTTCCCATTTCCATACGGGAATCTTTGGTTGTGGCAACAGGCCTGACGGTTTCTGATACTCCGCCTTGACCTTAGCACAGGTCAAGAATTTTCCAATGTACGTAGCAACATCGTTCTTGAGATTCGACCCTCAATAGTATTCTCTCAAGTCTTGATACATTTAGTCCGATCCTGGGTGGATCGAGTATCATAAAGATAATGCCGCTAAATCTTCAAAGGAAATACCACCGCACCCAATTCCAGGTCATGGGTGGTATAATTCTTTTCATGAACCTTCAGCTGTCGCGATGCATATGCAATGACCTTCTGTCGTTGCATAAGCACACAACCCAAACCTTGATGCGAAGCGTCACAGTATACTACAAAATCTTATGTACCTTCGGGCAGCGACAAGATGGGCGCATCACATAGCTTTATCTTTAAGAATCTGAAAGGCTTATTCTTGTTTGTCTCCCCAGTTAAACTTCTTGTCCTTCTGCATAAGGGATGTGAGCGGTTGAGAAATTTTAGAAAAATTCTCAATAAACCTTCGGTAATAGCCCGCTAATCCTAGAAACTGCCATACTTCGATCAGAGTTTTGGGCGCTTCCCAATTCTTGATTGCTTCGATCTTTGACGGGTCTACGTGAATACCTTTCTCGTTCACAACATGAACAAGGAACTGTACCTCGCGAATCCAAATTTCGCACTTTGAAAACTTTGCGTAGAGCATTCTCCTTCTTCAATAGTTCCAGAATGGTTCTTAGATGTTGCTCATGCTCCTCCTTTGTCCGTGAGTATATCAAGATATCGTCGATAAATACAATCACGAATTTATCAAGATATGGCTTGCATACGTGATTCATCAGATCCATAAAAACTGCTGGTGCGTTCGTCAATCCAAATGGCAACACAAGAAACTCATAGTGCCCATAACGAGTCCTGAACGTTGTCTTCGGTATGCTTTCTTCCTGAATCCTCAACTGATGATATCCAGATCGAAGGTCGATCTTGGAGTAATAGCTTGATCCTTGCAACTGGTCGAATAGGTCGTCAATCCTCGGTAATGGATACCGATTCTTAATAGTAAGCTTATTCAACTCTCTATAATCAATGCACATCCGCAGGGTTCCATCCTTCTTCTTTACGAACCACACTGGAGCTCCCCAAGGCGAGAAACTCGGCCTTATGAATCCTTTATCCAACAACTCCTGGAGTTGTGTAGATAATTCTTGCATCTCGGATGGCACAAGTCGATATGGTGCCTTGGCTATAGAAGCGGCGCCTGGAACCAATTCAATATGGAATTCGACTTGTCTATGCGGAGGTAATCCTGGTAAGTCTTCAGGGAAGACTTCCGGGAAATCCTTTACCACAGGAATGTCTTAAAGCTACAGCTCCTCAACCTTCTTATCTACTACGTGTGCTAGGAAGGCAACGCATCCTTTGCATAAGAATTTATGCGCTTTCATACAGTTGATGATTCGCATGGGCGTGTCTCGTTTCTCTCCATGCACTATGAGAGTTTCATCATTCGCAAGGGGGATGCGAATGATCTTCTCATGATAAACAACTTCGGCTCTATGATCGGAGTGTCGCGCTCCGGTCAAAGATAATATTTATAGTCCCAAATTACCCTTAACAATGCGTTAGTGGTAGTAAGTAGGGCTGCAAACGAACCGAACGAACACGAACAAGACCTTGTTCATGTTCGTTTGTTAAGAAATATATTGATGTGCACAAAATGCAACATATAAATTACATCAATTGTGGCATAAAACTAACCCTTTTTTAGTACTAATGTTGGAAAAAAGTATGTTTTTGTCTTCCTTTTGTATTTTCAGGATTAATTGAGCTCAAATGAACAAAAGAAGCAAAAAGGCAACTAAATCTAACATAAATACAAGAAAAGGAACAAACATGGCATGCCCAGCCTCCCCGACAGCATCTTCCCAAGCAAAATAAGAGAACAGAAGGCTGAACACGCCCCGTGCTCAATGAGCATGGAGGCGTGCCCAAGTGTCAGCAGAAAAGACAAAGCTGTAGAAGCTTCTATCAACCACCACGGGGTCGTGCTCAGCGGACACGGGGCCGTGGTCAACTCTAAGATTCGCAGAATCTGGGGAAATCTTGATAGTACAGATACGCTTCTGCACACGGGGCCGTGCCCAGCGGACACGGGGGCGTGGTCAACTAATGCAGACAAACTGCAATTAATGAAGACTGAGAAGAAGGTGGACACGGGGCCATGCCCAATGGAAACGGGGCCGTGCCCAATGGAAACAGGGCCATGCCCGAGCTGCTGTTCAGGCTATAAATAGGGGTGCTTGGCTCATTTGCAAACCATCCCTTAGCACACCACCTCTCTCACACTTCACCCACCACCCACCACCATCACAACACCATCATCCACCACCATTATCCATTGTCTATCATAGAGTGTGTGAGTCGTCTCGGGATCCAAGATTGATCATAAGAGTTCTTGACAATCAAAGGCCATGTTTGCCTAAGTCTCTTACATCACTTGGTGAAGACAAGTGTCTAGTGTAATACTTTTTATTTTTAATCTTTTCGCACTTTTTACTTGGTTATGTATTAATGACTTTAATAACTAGTTTCTTATGTTGAAGGTGATTCTTCCTTATCGTTTGTCCGTGGTGTCTTGGCATTATTTTACTGTCTATATAAAATAAAAGATTTTCACCATTCATATCTCCACGGTCTATATGGAGATATGTTGGCTACCTGGTCGGGGGTTAAGGGAACGGTTTGGTAAGAGTCTTGCCTTGTTCAGTGTATAGATCTTGCAAGGACCTGGGTCAAATTTAGTAGGACCTCCTTCAATACCCACCGGTATTGGATGGCGGGGGTCCAAACTCTTTGATCCCCTCATATGTAAGCTACTATTAATACTTTAAGCCGGCTACTTAGGACTGTATCCCTGCTGACTCAGACTACTTAGCCGAGGGTAACGTCACCTCCAAAAGAGGGGCCTACCATAATATGCATTAATAACTTAATTAATTATCTTTCAATAATCCAACCCTTTAGGATTGTGTCCTTGCTGACTCAAACTACTGGGTGGAGGGTAACGTCACCTTCAAAAGAGAGGCTTACTACAATAACTAAGGTAATCTCTTAAAAAGTGCAAAAGTGCGGAAATAATCAAAGGTTACACTAAACACGAGTCGGAGCCAAGTGATTCATCTTGTCTATCTGTTTTTATTTTTATTTTTCAGCATTTTAGTTAGTTTTATTTTTCTTATTTAAAAACTTTTTTCTAACTTTTGATTTGATTAGACGTTGAGGATAAACCGGTACTAAAAGCTCTTGTGTCCTTGGACAACCTCAGTATCTTGCCAACACTATACTACGCTCACGATGGGTGCACTTGCCCATATGTGTGTTTAGTGTTAGTAAAATATCGTGTTTTATAAATTTAAAACTTGACTTACGTGTAAAAAGGGGTTAAAATATACTTAAACTTATATACACACTCGCACACATCAAGTTTTTGGCGCCGTTGCCGGGGACACAAGGATTTTAAGAAAGTTAGGAATCAACGGCCTAATCGTTTTTTCTAATTTTTCTGGTTTTTTAGGATTTTCTTAGTTTTTCAGTTTCTGCAGAGCTCAGCACTGGCCGTGCCTGGTCGGACACGGGTCGTGCCCAGCATTGTTACTAGCAGTTTTTATTTTCCGAGTTACAGAGAGTTGAGCATGGGGCCGTGTCGGTGCAACACGGGATCATTGTCGAACTCCCCAGTAACAGGGATCCGGAAAACAATCACTGTATCTCCGACCATGGGTCGTGTTCATCTGAGCACGGGGCCGTGGTGAAGCTTCTGACCAACGTTCTTTTCTGTTTTTATTGCAGGACTTGGAACCCAGGCGCCACATCTGAATTTTCTACGTAGTGTATGAGCTCCAGTTCTAGTAGAGACATAAAAGAACCTCTTGAAGAACCCGAACGCTTTCTCAGAAAAAAACTTAAAGCCAAAAACCAAGAGAAAGTTTCGGGGGACCCACTTCCAATGGCGGACCAACGTACCCTCATGGATTACCTACGACCCACCATAGGTAATCTCGGCGCCACTATCAATGCACCGAATGTCGAAGCCAACAACTTCAAACTATGACCACATTTGATACAAATGCTTCAAAACTCCGCAACCTTTCATGGGCTTGCGGACGAGGATCCCCATCTACATATTACTATTTTTTTAGAAATATGTGATACCTTTCGGATCAATGGAGCATCAAACGACGCCATCCGCCTTCGAATGTTTCCATTCTCACTAAAAGACCGAGCTATGGCTTGGCTTAACACCCTCCTAGTTGGCTCGGTAAACACCTGGGATGAACTAGCCCAAAAGTTTCTATATAAGTATTTCCCTCCTGCTAAAACGGCTAAACTAATGACTGAAATTAATACATATTCACAAGAGGATGGGGAATCCCTATATGAAACTTGGGAAAGGTTCAAGGAGCTACTAAGAAGTGTCCTCATCACGGTCTTGCGGTATGGCAACAAGTATCCACTTTCTACAATGGGTTGTTGCCACACACAAGACAAACACTTGATTCTAGCTCCGGGAGACTTTTAGGTAATCGTCGCCCAAATGAAATATATAATCAAATTGAGGAAATTGCTCAAACCAATTTTCAGTGGCACACTCCCCGAGGCAATAAATCTATTGCCCCGGGCGCCCATAAGGTTGATGAAAGCACTTCTTTACAAGCTCAAATCGAGGCCCTTTCTTCAAAAATCAAAAAGTTAGAAATGGAAAAAACGGTCTCGGTTATGGCTTGTGAGGGGTGTGGTGGGCCACATGAAAATTGGAGTTGTATGAAAGAATTAGATGATCAAACGGAAACGGTTAACTACATTGATAATAGGCCTAGGCCGTCAGGTCCTCTAACGGGTACCTACAACCAAGGATGGCATAACCACCCCAACCTTGGTTGGAGAGAACCCGACAATAGTAGTAACCAATAAAATCTAAACCAACGAACAAACTTTCAACAACCACAAAATTTCTCTCAACAACAGGGTGGACGAGAAAGGCTTGAAGATACTGTATCTCGCCTCATCTCCGACACCGAAAAGAAAAACTCGGATCGATTTCAAAAATTGGAATCGAATTTTAGAAATCAACAAGCTAGCATTCAAAACATTGAAAAACAATTAAATCAAATAGCTCAAAATTTCCCCGAGAGACCACAAGGCGCGTTACCAAGTAATACCGAAACCAACCCAAAGGCGCAAGTACATCTCATAACATTGAGAAACCGTACCGTGGGTCCCGAGGAGGCTCCACTCCCATCAACTGAAAGAAGCCAATCTAGCCAAACCACAACTCCACCCACGCCCCAACAAGAGAAGGCTTCTCCACCAGTTCAAGAGCCTACTAAGACTCCTCCGGTTCCATACCCCGGTTGGTTAATTCGTTAAAAGACCGATGAGCAATTCGCAAAGTTCAAAAATTTACAAAAACAATTGCATGTTAATATTCCATTTATCGAAGTCCTAACTCAAATGCCTAAATATTCAAAACTTATGAGGGACTTCCTCACTCATAAAAGGAAATTGAATCATTGCAATTAGTTAACTTAGGCGAAGAATGCTCCGCCTTACTACTCAACAAACTCCCGCAAAAGAAGCTTGACCCCGGAAGCTTCACAATTCCTTGCTCGATTGGGGAATCCCCCATTCGTAATGCACTAGCCGATCTCGGGGCAAGCATCAACCTCATGCCCTCGTCAATGTTCAACAGACTCGGCTTAGGGAAAACAAGCCCTACAAAATTAAGCATACAACTCGCCGATAGATCTGTAAAAATATCCACAAGGTGTCGCTGAAAATCTATTGGTCAAAGTTGGCGAATTTGTCTTTCCGGCCGACTTTGTCATACTAGATATGGAGGAAGATACCGAAGTACCACTCATCCTAGGGAGGCCATTCCTAGCTACGGCCCAAGCAGTGGTAGATATGAATGACGGAACACTAACATTGAGGGTTGGGGACGAGGAAGTGAAGTTTGGAGTTGGAAAAAGAGTAGAAGACGAAGACCCGGTCAACTACATGAAGGTCATTGACTCGAGTTTGGATGATGCTCTCCGACGGTGTAGCATGGGATGCAAAACATCCCACTTGGGTAACATATGACCAGGCTTTGGGTCTAGCCAAGGACCCTTATAAACGTGGCGCACCACGGAGGCATTCCGCGGAACTATCCTTAGTTTAGTTTAGATTAATTTTTATGTTTTCTAGCTTAGTTTTAATTTTCAGGAATAAAACACACTCGGGATGATGAAGGATAACAAGGGAAACGTGAACCAGCACCCCATGCATGAAAACAGGGCCACCCGACAAATTTTTCTTCATTACAACAAGTTTAGCACGGGCCGTGCCCACCCAACACGGCCCCGTGCTGCACAATCTGCAGGAAATGCCCAGTTCAGGTAACTGGACACGGGGCGTGCCCATTGAACATGCCCCCGTGCCCAGGCTTCTGTTTCTCTTTGATAGTTTCTGTTACTGGCGATCTGAACACGGGGCCATGCCCGGACACCACGGGGCCGTGTCCAGACGTCCAGTAACATAAAATTTTGCTTTTTCACACCTTTTTACACATTCAATCAACCTAAAAACTTATTTTGGGGACACATTGAGGACAATGTGTAATTTAAGTGGGGGGGGGGGGGGATGCTAAAACCTTGAATCTTGCAAGTCCTAAATACAAGCCTTACACAAAACTCTATTGGAACCGCTTATCACCCCAATTTTTTTCATTTTTTTACTTGTCTAGGTTTATTTTGGGAATTTTAGGTTCTAAAAAAGGTTATATTTTTACAAATTTACAACCGATAGTGTCGTGATAAAAAGAACCAACATAAGAAAATTATGAAACGGCATGACAAGCTTAATTAAAATTTGATTATATATACTTGATCACATAAAAAACCATTCCCACAAAAAGTGAGTTTTGAGCCTTTATTGAGCATACAAATATATATCTTTAAACTAAATACTCATTTTTCGTTTCTTGTGTGAATAGCCGCTTGGTTCTTATGACTCTAGAACTTGCCACGACGATACATTCCCGGTCCTTACCAACTTAAACCCGAGTAAGTAAATGATGGAGGCATTAGGACTAACCCTTTTATTTCTACACCATTATTTTTTTCTTTTTTACCACCTACCCAAAATCCCCCTAGTTAACCTCTTTGAGCCTAAACCTTTTCATTTCTTAACCCAAAACAAAAACCCTTTTTGTTGGATCGATGTGTGACCCTAACGAGTCAATATGAAGAGTTCAACATCAAAATTAAAGGCGGAATCAATGAAATTGACGTAACACAGCTTGATACTTTCTAATTATCTTCTCTTATTGATTTCCTGAGCTTTTACAATTCAAATAACAATCCGACAGCACCTCGGCTCTGAAAACACTGTTCTAATTCCGTTTCAAATGACACACCAAGATCAGGTATTTATAGACAAGTAATTCCGCTTGAAACCAACCCAAACGAAATTACTTTTCAAACGGAATTACCTAATTCCGTGCGGAATTAGTAATCTCGCTTGAAACATCTAATTTTGTTTGAAATGACATCAAGTGCATTTCAAGCGAAATTACCCTTTAATCCTGTTTTCTCAATTTTTGTGCCCTGATCTATCTAATACAATACAAGACTCGATAAAGACGAAGTTAACAGACATCAGTGCACCAACAGACTCCCCCTTGGATGTTGACGAAGTCTTTAGCATCCAGTCTTCAGTCTTTAGTCTTGATCTATCGTTCTCTGCCTTAAATTGTCTTGACATTGTAAAGCATCCTTCAATTCTTTTATCTTCCAACTCCCATTTGAATGTTGATCCAGAATTTTGACTCCCCTTTCGAAGACTCCCCCTCACGATAAGCTGGGACTTAAATTCTGGTTCAAACTTTGACATTTTTCTTTGCCATGGGGATCTTGACTCCTGTTTCCTGCACAATTTCTATATAAATATAAGATTTATGATTATAACAATTTCATTCCAAACTTACCATTTGACTTCATTTGTTGGTCTTGTCAGAATTTAGAAATCCACTTAAGTATCCAGGTCCAAATTAATGACCCTGTGCACTTAATTTGTCTACCAAGTCCAACTTAATGACCTTGGTTGACCTGAGACAAATCACACTGACATTTTGTACAAACTAGTTCAAACAATTTTCTGAAATTTACAAGTTTCAAATCAATGAACTTGTTTTGACTTTTCAATTTCCAGGTTTAACAAGATTAGCTCACAACTCATCTTCCAGCTCAGAAACTTCCTGCATCTGCTTCAAATTTTCGAATCTGAAGATCAGCTTTCCACTTTGGTTTGTCGGAAAATAAAGTAGAAATGTAAAATCTTTTTGGATTTTGAATAAAATTTCTAAACTAGAAATGAAATACAGAACTAAAATGCAGTAAATTTAAACTATTTACAAACATATTTTTGGTGAGCGTGTTAGGGAATCATATCAGCTATTCGACAAGTCACAAGTACCGTTAAGCTTTAATTTCATACTCAGAATTAAACAATTCACTTAGATTGTCGATATACTGATCCACTTAAATTCTCACACAAATTTCAATATGTCCAGGATACGAATTAGGTGAATTAAGAACTTAAACTCATTCATGTGTCCCACCTCTTGAATATACTCCCGTATCCAAATCTCAATATTCAGTCTTACAGGTGAGTATACCACAGATGATATCTATAAAGGGGTTAAATTGCAAGGGCCGTGAGAGCTCAGGTCAGAATGTAACACCCCGAAAACGGGTTTGGTAATCAAACCACGTTAATACTACAGGACGGGTAAAATACAGTTAGTGGTAAAATTTACCCGGTAAATTTTAAGATTTAAATAAATAAATCTAATATTTAATAAAAGGATGAGAAATACTTTGAGAAAGCAAAGTATATAAAAGGCCCGAGATTTAATGGGACTTAAAATAAAACGGGTTGTGAACAAGATAAAGTAACTAGGAAATAAATAACCTAGTACAAGTCTTGTAATTAAATGAAAGAACAAAATATCAAGTTATAAACCAAACTAAAGTTGAGGGGCTTATGTTGTTAAATTTGAAACTTAATAACATGAAACAAAATTAAAACACACCAAACACCCATTTTGGGGTGTCTGGTCGATCAAGAAGCAGGGGGCGACAAGGGGATTCTTCTCCCAACCCTAATTCTCATAAAAACCACAAATTGAGGGTTTAAATCAAGTCCAAATCAATTTTCAAGCACAATTTAATGATCACCTAGTTGAAAGGATCACAAGGTATGTAAAATTGTGATGTTTTGATTCATCTTGAATTCTAGGTTAATTGTGAGAAACTGAAATTGAGCTTAAATATGTCATGCATGGATGAATCTTGAAGTAATATGATGTCTAGGAGTAAACCCTAGTCAATAACATGTTGGATTAGTGGATAATCTATGAAATTCATGATAATCCATTGACAAGTTAAATGGGTTTTGTAAAATTAAGATGAACACAAGAATCATGACTACCAAAAATGGTGTTACTTGATTTCTATGAAATGATTCTGAGATTTGTATGCATGCTTGACATAATGGAATCAATACGTATGTTTATATTGGGCAAAAATATCAAGTTATGAACTTGGTTTTAAATATGTAAAATTATACCCGTTAGGTGTTCGTTAAAATGCCTAAATGAAAGATAAATGTTGAAAATCGGATAAAAAACGCATATTTGATGATATGGCAAATTGTGCGTTAAGACTTATAAAAAGGGTTCTAAACGGATTGTGAATTGAACTCTTTAGGCGAGGAATCCGGATCGTCAAGTGGACAAGCCGGTGGAAATACGCGTTTGAAAAGGATGCTTAAAAGGTACGTAACCACGATTCCGTTACGTTATGCTTAATTTTGTATTCTCGCTAGTAGACTTTAAATTAGCATAATACATGATATTTGCATTTAGTTGAAGTGACGAAGATCACTAGGTAAATAAACGGGTCAAAGGTGAAATTATCACCCTTTGACAATATCGACTAATGGTTTGTCGAGTTACATGTTTATAGGAATAAATATCAAATGGATACGCACATCGCTATTGTTTAGCTGCTACTAAGGCAAGGTATTGAAACGGGTCAATATATTGATCCGAGCCAAGTGTGTATAATGATTCAACTCATCATGTAGAACTTGAGATTTTATAAGAGTTAGACAAGGTTAAAATATAGTTATTCGGTTATCTTTTAGGTAAACTGAATAAATTGAGTTATGATTATGGTGTTTTAGAAGCACATGGGTTTATAAACAAGATTATAGTTAAAAGGTCGGATTTTGGGTCAAACAAGTATTTAAAAGTTCCTTTGTAGTAAAAGAAGGATGAAAATTGACCAAATTGCCCTTATAAGCTAATTCGAACGAACGACCCTTGCAAGAGGTTCGAAAACGAGTTTTATGATTAAATAAATGCTTAGAATAAGAAAAGATAGTGAAAGATGTAAATTCTTGGGTCGAATGACTTATTATGAGTCTTTGCCGTAAAAAGATAATCCGAGGGGTAAAATTTGGAACATATAGATATCCACATTAAATCTAACACACATATAGTTATGGTGGAAGATTACTTGATAAGAAATGTAGGAATAAGATGCTAGAAATGTATGAAAGCGAGTTTAAGTGCTAAAGTGCTTAAATACCCCTAACGGGTCAAAATAAGCATACGAGCAAAAACGTATTTAAATTGTGCGAGAAACCTGTGAGTAGAACCTAACATGGTAGATAACATTAATTTGAAGAGGTGCATGTGAAATAAGGATTAAACAAATATGTTTGTTTGATAAAATACATAAACGGGTTAAAATTCGGTAAAACGGCAAGGAGTCGAAGGCTTAGAAGTCTCAAAATTTATTATGTAGGATGTTGGATTTTAACTCCATTTGATGGAGGATCAAATTGCAATCATGTAGGAAGAAACGGTAGGTCAAACGGACAAGCGGATTGAAAGATACGAAAGTTTTCGTGTCAAAAACGGCAAAATGGGAGGGTCTAATACAGGGGCCGCCGTAACTTAAGGTGGGCACCGTAAGTTACGGTGGGGGCTGAAAGCATTACGGCAGTTACCTCCTGCCTTACGGTGAGGCTATTTTATACCAGGGGCCACCGTAACTTACGGTGCCCACCGTAAGTTACGGTGGAGGCCAGTTTCAAGTCTTTGTTTCTGGGATCAAGATATAAATGTTGGAATTTCCTGATTTCCTTGTTTAATTCGATTATTCGACCCAATCTTCCTTGTTGTACTAGTTATTTAATTATCAAAACTGACTTTTAAGTTGGTTTTGATCTCAGGTGAATGTCGAGAGTCCCGGATGAAGATCAAGCATCGAGCAAGAACCGAACACACGTTAAACGAAGCTTCCGCAATGTTGTTTCGTCGTTATTCTAAAATGGCGAATTAAATCACATTATGTTGTATCACTTTAAATTGTAAAAGTTTTTTTTATAAACCAGTATTTTAGCTTGAATGTATAAATATAAATACTCAGTAATTGTGGTTCTTTATGGAAATCGCATAAATAAAATTATGGTTGTTACACAGAACTTCCGTTCAGCAGAGAGATGACGGCTTCGACTTTTAGTAGGTCCCCTTTAGATGATCTTTTTTACAACAACAATGATTAGCATTTTTCATGTTTCATCATTTTTGTGCTGAGGGCAGTGCTATATTTCAAGCAAGCAGTAAAGTATTATACGGGGACTAGGCCATTGCTTCCGCAAAATCAGAAGTCCCGGGATAATACCCCAGATATCACTGAGTATCTCAGAAAGAGGGATCTTTCAAACAAGATTTCAGGGGTTACCTATATATCCAAGTAGTGTTCCCCACGAAATAAGTAAGTAAAGATTTAGGTTTATATCCCGAACAAACCTACTAAATGTGCAAAAACCTATCGGCATATCATCAGCGAGACTGTTTAATACTTTTAAACATTACAATTCTTTAGCATACCGTAACTGTCAAGCCAATGTACTATCATTTTCCCTTTTTACACAAGCTTTTTTCGGTTTTCTATTGTTTTTGCATTTTGAAAATATCTCATGTTTTTGGATTTTTGAATTTTTTACTGTTTTTGTATTTTTCTAAAAATATTACCCTATACTCCCCCTAAATACCAAAACAAGTAAAAAATCGACAAACCATTGCAGATTGCTTCTCAACATCATCTACAATGTCTCCTTCATCAACGCCAAGAATCTCCTCCAACACCGATAAAAGCTTCATACCGTTTAATTTTAGAAAATACTGAAAACGAGTTTTATCAAACGCTTTGGTATGTAAATCAGCTTTTTGTTCGTCAGTGTGGATTTTCTCAATTCGAATCAACTTCTTCTCGAAACAATCTCGAATAAAGTGATGACGAATTTCAATGTGTTTTGTTTTAGCGTGATGTACTGGATTTTTAGTAATGTTTATCGCTGCCTCATTATCAACAAAGATAGGGGTGTTAAGAAATTGCTGGATCCACAAGATCTGAGAACAGCAACTGCTAGCAGATACATATTCAGCTTCACATGTGGATAAAGCTACAGAGGTCTGCTTCTTGCATTGCCAGGTAACCAATCGTGATCCAAAAAACTGGCACCCCGCTGTTGTTGATTTAGCGTTAACTTTGCAGCATCCGAAATCGGAATCGGAATACCACAACCCCAGTGATGGAGTTCCTTTCAGGTAGCGTAATATCCTTTTCATAATTACCATATGCGAAGCTCTCGGGTTAGACTGAAATCTTGCTGCGAGGCAGGTTGGATACATAATATCGGGTCTAGAAGCTGTCAAGTACATCAGCGATCCGATCATGGAACGATATAACGTTTCATCTACCTTCTCTCCAGTGAGATCAGGGTTTATCCCATGGTTCGTCGCTAATGGGGTGGAAGCTGGAGTAGATCCTGACATCCCAAATTTCTCTAAGATATCATGAACATACTTCGTTTGATGTATGAAAATTCCCTTAGGCAGTTGATCAACCTGAAGTCCCAAGAAGAATTTCATCTCACCCATCGATGACATTTCAAATTTCTGCTTCATAACTCGTTCAAAATCTTTGCACAGATTTTCATTTGTTGACCCAAATATGATGTCGTCCACGTATATCTGAACTATCAGAAGATGTCCGTCGACCTCTTTGGTGAAGAGAGTGGCATCCATTTTTCCACGAATGAAGCTGTTGGCTAGTAGGTGTTGAGACAAAGTCTCGTACCAAGCTCTCGGGGCCTGGTGTAAACCATACATCGCTTTATCCAGTAAGTACACCTTGTCTTTGTAGATCGGATCGGTGAAGCCCGGTGGCTGTCCGACATATACCTCCTCTTTTACCTTCCCATAGAGAAACGCCGATTTAACATCTAGCTGATAAACTTTAAAATTTTTCCAAGATGCAAATGCTAGGAAGATTCTGATCGCTTCAAGTCTAGCAATTGGAGCATATACTTCAGTGAAATCTATACCCTCCTGCTGACTGAAACCCTGAACTACGAGTCGAGCTTTGTTACGAATAATAACCCCTCTATCATCTCGCTTGCACTTGAACACCCACTTGGTGTTTATCTTCCTTTGACCATCAGGCAAGTCTACCAATTTCCACACACCTAACTTCTCAAACTCACTCAGCTCCTCTTACATAGCATTGACCCAAGAATCTTCAGTTAGAGCTTCCTTATATGTTCGCGGTTCAATCTGTGAAATAAAACAACTCAGTGAAAACTCAGTTTGTAAAGGAGCAACTGTAGAATAAAAACAAGTAAGGCCTTGGTCAATTTGACGTCTAGTGCGAACACCTGATTGTAATTCTCCAATGATCAACTCTTCTGGATGGTACGAAAGAGTTCTCGGCATCACCTCGCCTGGAACATCTACCTCGCCTTCCAAATTTGTGACATTCTGATTTGCACCTTGTTCACTGACTGGAATTGTTTGACTTGAAATCTGGATCTACTCCCCCTCAGAATCTGAATCACCATGATCAAATACAGGCATATTATCAGATTCTTGATTATCATTGACTGCCGTCTGATTATCATGAGCAACTTCATCTTGTTGAATATCATCATGTTCTCCAGCATTGCTTGGACCTGCTTCATCGTCATTTGAAGTATGCCTTGGACGCATTGAAGACTCAGCTGGAAACCTTTCCTGCGATGACTCATACTCTCTCAAAATATCCAACTCATCAAAGAAATCTTCTTCTTCTTCCTCTTCATGTCAAACGAATTCCACAAAGTATCATAGTGAAAACGCCATGAATCGCCTGGATTCTGCGGTGGCATAGTGTAGCCTTGACATTCAAAATTATGTGCCTCAATAATCCGCTTTAAGCTCGGAACAAAGACTTGCTTTAATGGACTTGAATAACCTACAAATATTCCTTCAATGCTCTTTGCACCAAATTTACCAAAAGGCTCTAGAACAGTGCAGGGAGACCCAAACGGTTCTAAATACTTCAGGTTCGGTTTGCGGTTATTGATTAGCTCGAAACATGTCTTGTTGAATTTCTTTACTGAAAGAACCCGGTTGAGTGTATAGCATGCGGCTGACACTGCTTCTGCCCAAAAGTTGACAGGTAATTTAGAATCAGCAAGCATCGTCCTGGCTGTTTCAATTAGTGTCCTGTTCTTTCTTTCAGCTACTCCATTCTGCTGCGGAATGTAAGGCGCGCTAAATTCATGCAATATACCTCTTTCATCACAATATTCTTCCATTTTGAAATTCTTGAATTCAGTACCATTGTCACTACGTAATCTTCTGATGCGAGTTTGGTACAAGTTTTCTATCTTCTTGAAAAGCGTCATCAAACGATCAAACGTCTCATCTTTTGACTTCAAGAATAATACCCATGAAAATCTTGAGTAATCGTCTGTAACTACTAGACAATAGAGATCCCCAGTTATGCTTTTGACGTTCACTGGACCAAACAGATCCATATGGAGTCTCTCTAAAGGTTTCAAAATTGAGTTTTCTTTCTTCCCAGGGTGAGATTTCTTCTTTTGCTTGCCTTTGACACAGCTAATGCACTCCCCCTCAAGATGAAAACCTTTCACATGAACACCAATTACTAAGTCATTATGCACCGGGTGATTCATTTTTCGCAAGTGAATATGACCCGTCTTTCGATGTCATAACTGTGATTCTTTTTCCGTTTCTCTTGACATAAAACAATGAGCCTGACCCGTGGTATTGTTGCTATACTCATTTCCAACACGTACAGATCATTGACTCTGGGTGCTCTCATGATAACCCACTCTTCGAGAACAACAAATCCTGGTTTCAAGATCAAACATTCTTTGTCTGTAAAGTGCGTTGTATACATACGATCACAAATCTGAGATATGCTTAGAAGATTTTTTTCAAGCTTGGCGATGTAGTTTACTCTTTCAAACGTGACAATCCCATTTGATAAAGTTCCTTCACCAACTATTCGACCACCTTGATTCCCTGCAAATCCCACATATCCTCCATTAAACCCTCTAACATCATACAGTAGTGTTTTCTTCCCCGTCATGCGCCGAGAAGCTACACTATCCATAATCCAACGTGAAACGGATCTTGGAAGCTCCTGCACATTTCAAAAACGCTTAGTTAGAAGTTGATGCCACCCAAGCCTCTTTAGACTCAGGTAACTTGACATTAAGGTGAGTTTTTGCAATGTAAAGTGGCGGAAAATTCTTGTCATTAATCTTTAAGCTCTCATCAGACCCAATCTCAACCTTTTTGTATAAAAAGAAATCATTTTGAGAAGGTTGATCAGATGATTGGTCTTTCTTTGATACATTCTTCTTTTCAGAAGTAGTAGCCTCTTGTGGTTCAAGTTTCTCATAGTAATCCAAAGGTACATGCATCTTCTTAGTTGAAGATGATGATTTTGCAGTCTCAAGAACCTTTGGTTTTGAAGAACTTGACTTCTTGTCAACTGATTTTGGCTTCCATGCTTGTTGAGGTGAAGCAACCCGTTTGTAAATGTTGTCATTTTTAGTTACCACATTCTTTATAGGTTCAGTTTTGAGTTTGGTGTTTTCATTTTTCAAAACTTTCTTCTCAACAACCATTGGAGCTTTGCCTTTTGCATCAGCTTTCTTTTTCTGACTCTCAACAACTTCAGACTTAGGCTTTAAGTTGGTGCACTTTCGTGCAATGTGTCCAACTTTTTTGCATTTGAAGCATGTTTGGGTGTCAACTACCCGACTTGTGCCTTCGGTCTGAGGCTATGAGGCCTTTTCCTCAAAAAATTCTTCATTGGTTTTTGAAAATATTTCAGATTCCTGCTCGGAATGAGAACTCGAGCTTTTTACAAACAGCTTTTTCTCAACAAACTTCTTGTTTTGAAAATTCCTTCTTTGATAATTCTTACCACCCTTATAACCACCCGACCATCTGTTTTGATAGTTGTTAGAAAAACGTGGCGGTATAACAGGTTTTTTATAGTAAGATTTATCTATCTCAAAATTCAATTGTCTTTCAACACGTTTCAAACCTTCGATTTCAGACACATCAATCTCAATCAACTTGAACACATTTCCCAATTTAGCAACATTAACATTCTCTAGTGGAAACTCAGAATCCGAATACAACTTATCCGATCCCGACATCTTGTACATGACAAGAGTAGGTTCTTCATTTAAGTTGTTTTTAGATTTTGGTTTCAGAATGTATTTATCAAAAAAACATTCATCATCCTCAGTAGTGTCACTTTCAGTTTTTAAAACATTTTCAGCCATGCTTTTAACAATTTCAGATTGGACACTATCTTCATCGGATGATGTATTGAATGTAACATCAATTGACTCTGGAAGTTTAACCTCATCAATTTCTTTATCATCATTAACCAAAACGGACTTTTTCTTTGAAAAATTGTTTAACACTGGCGGTGGAACCTGATGATACCCAACCCCAGTTCCATCCGAATAAACATCTTCGCCTGCTTTGTTTTTCCCGATGGGTTTGGGAGCAATGTGTTGTAAAACAAAGCTTGCGGAGTTGTAACTGGTTAATTTCAGATTGATGCGCTCATTTTCAATTTTAGCTTCTTGAACTTGAAGCTTCAAATTAGCAATCTCATCCAACTGTTTGTTGATTTGCTCTTCTTTAACTCTAAGAACACCAGTCAGCTGATGATTTTGTTTGTCTGTTTTACCATTTCTTTCATCAGAATCTTTTACCGTTCGTTTTAATTTTTCAAAATTTTCTGAAATTTGACGATTTTCAAGAATCAATTTTTCATTTTCTTTCCTAATTCTTTCTACGTCATTTTTATCGTTTTCGATTTTCTCAGTTAATTCTTTTAATTTGTCATTCGAAGCTTTTAACAATTTATCACGGTTTAAGATCTGATCTTCAACACTTCTGACTCTACCAGTCAGTTCTTCAACCTTCTTACCGCTGAGGTAAGCAATTGTACTACAAACTTTGCACTCTTTCATGCAATTTTTGCAGTCGTTCTCAGATTTAACTTTCTTACCTGACTCATGTGTATCGTTTGAACTGACCTTGTTTTTGGACTCAGTTCCAGAACCAGAAACTACCTCTAGTTCTTTTGCAGCAAGAACTTTGTCAGCCATCTTCTTCAAATTTTCAGCAGTAAACTCTTGTGACGTATCAATAATCCCGTCATCAACTTTCTTTGGCTGCGGCTCTTTTTCTGTCTCTTTCACTTTCTCATCGGCTTCTCCTCCTCCCCACCACATTCTTTGCCTGGCTTCTTCTTCATCAGCAATTTGTTTGGTAAGAGTTTCAACATCTACAGTATCTGGATCAACAGCTATGTTTCCATTAGGATCGAGATAACATTCTCTATCAGGATCCCATCGATTTGCTTTCTTTGCTTCCATCCATGTACGATAGATTTTGCTTTTCATGAATTGAGCTGATACCTTCCTGTTGACGTACTTCACTTCTTCAGATCTGGTATCTTTAAAAGGAACAATCTTTGCTGCTGTAAAGGCATATCCAACTGCATCTTCCTCTGGCAAAATATCACTCCAATCATAACCTTCATCATCATGAAAAACAGCAAGTGCCTTGGATTTTTCTTTGGATTCCTCCTCTATCTGCTTCATCCTTGGAGGTTCTGCTCTATTTTGATGATAAATTGCTCTTTTGTAATAATCCTCTCGAAAAGGATTTGCAGTATCATCAGTGTAAGCATTTCGGCACTCACGCTTAAAATGACCTTTTTGTTTACATTTAAAACACGTGACTTTTGACTTGTCAAAACCTAACTTGGTAGAAGGTCCACCAATAGACTGTCTTCCAGTAATCTCCATGAATCGATGCGCTCTTCTCACTGCACTCGCCATACACCACCTTATATCGATCAACTCTATCTCCTCAGGGTCAATCTGATCGTAGTCTTCCTTTGTTAGGTTGGTGTTACCTATCTTTCCTGCAACGAGACTTTCGTACGATTCTAAAACAGACGCTAAAAACACCATCTGTTGTTTGGCAGATTCTTCACTAAAATTCTGACCATTCTTTAAATCCACAGCAATGTTGCATTGAAATAGATTTTTCGGAACAGATTGACTTTGAGCAGTCGATGAGGATCCACTATGATAGCCACTGCTAGGAATTTCTTGATTCACTGTATTTGAACTTTCTGCAGAAAATGTTGTTTTTGGTGATGCAGATTTCGGGATCATACTTCCTCTGTAATACAGCTCCACGTTCTGCTGGTATGATGTGTTGTTGACTTTATTGGATTTTCTGATCTCCAATTCATGGCTTTCCAGTCTTTCTATAAGCAGATCCGCTGTCAAATCAGTCGGCTTCACCGTATTCTTCAGCATCAATTCAAAATACTGCCAGTCTTGCTCATTTGGTAGTGAATCAAATAATTTGTCAACCAACTCCTCTCGAGTGTATATGATTCCGTGTCTTGCAAGCTCCATCTTCAAATGCCCAAATCTTTCAATCATCTTGGAAACAGACTCATTCTTTAAACAACCAAACAATTCAAACTCTTTTCTTAACAATTTCTTTTTGTTTTTAACTATCTCAGCACTACCCACACATTTCACTCTCAGTTTCTCCCAAAGGTCTCTCGAATCTTTGTACTCGATCAGTGAAATAATGTCATCTCTGACAGATTGGTGTAGCAGAGCAATGCACTTTTGTTCAGCAACATATCTTTCTATTTGATTGTCTTCCAAATTTTCATAATCTGTTCTCCCCATATCAAAACCATTTTTCAAACTTTTCCAACTGGGATATGCAAACGCTTGAAGCCATTCTTCAAATCTTGTAGCCCACCTGTTGTAATCTTCAATCGCCATCAGTTTGGGAGGTTTGTTGTACGTGCCGTATGCACTCTCCACACTTAAAGCATTAGACAGGGTTTTCTTTGCACTCAGATTAGGAACATTTTCATTGGTGTTGTTTGATGTATCATCTCCGGTGTTTCCCGTAAAAGCAAACATGTCACTGAAAGGATTCATGAACTCATCCATCTTCACGTACCTGAAACAATCAACAAACACTTAGAAAAATTTTTGAAATTTTGAAAAGCAGTTTCAAACGGAATCAGTTCAAGCGAAATAGCTCAAACGAAATAAGCCTTTTCAAGCGAAATTAGCTTTTCACACGGAATACCTATTTCAAACGAAATCACCAAACGGAATTAGCTTAATTCAAACGGAATTAAGTCACTTTGAAGCGAAATAGCTAATTTCGTTTGAAACTCAAAGACACTTTCAAACGGAATTAGTGATTCCATGTGAAACAACAATATTTTCAAACGGAATTAGTTATTTCAAGCGAAATAACCTCAATTTTTCAAACGGAATTAGTTGGCTCGTTCAAACGAAATCAGGTTTTTGGTCCATTTTTGTCACTTTTAGCTTGAATTAAGGTCTGATTTTTTCAAGGGTTTGTTAAAACTGTATTTTACTTATAATATGTGAAAATCAAGCCATTTTGTCTGTTAAATTCTGTTCAAATCAGAAAAGAAGGAGTAGAAGTGATAGAATCCGATGAAATCAAGCTGAAATGGTATGAACTCCTCGTCCTGAGCTCTGATACCACTTGTTGGATCGACGTGTGACCCTAACGAGTCAATATGAAGAGTTCAACATCAAAATCAAAGGCGGAATCAATGAAATTGACGTAACACAGCTTGATACTTTCTAATTATCTTCTCTTATTGATTTCCTGAGCTTTTACAATTCAAATAACAATCCGGCAGCACCTCGGCTCTGAAAACACTATTCTAATTCCGTTTCAAATGACACACCAAGATCAGGTATTTATAGACAAGTAATTCCGCTTGAAACCCACCAAAACCTTTTTTATTTTTAACCCTTTGTTTTAGTAACAAGCTCGGTTTTTCTTATGACTTTCAAAAAACAAAAAAAAAATTTGATGATGATGAAGCAAAAGAGAAATAAACAAACAAGTTTATCAAAAATAACTTTGTTTGAATAATGGCTTCATCAAAATAAAAATTTCAAAAATAAAAAGTCTTACAAAAACCGACGCTTTTTACGCCTTTCGCCCTTTTTACTAACCACTAACCCAACCACCTACCTTTAACCCAAGCCTAACCCTTCACCCCAAAAGTCCTCTTGATATTTACAAAGGTGTATAGTTAAAAAGGAGGAAGATTGATTGCTTGGCAAGCTTATGGTAGGAGTAAGTTCCATGCTGCTCTCGAGTGATCCACTAAAATACATCTTCGGCCGAGTGTTGAGTGATCCCCCGTGAGGTATGTGAACTTGTATATAAGTGAAATTTTAAAAAGGCATGTTATGCCCTAATAAGTAATTTATCTTATGAAATGTATTAAATAAATCATGACGAATAGGATTGTAAATAAATAAAAATAAAACTTAATAAAGAATCTTGGAAATCCCGACACTCTACGACAAGCCCAAAAACCTTCTCTTCTACCCATTCCATTTGGGAGTGTAAAGCCACATTATAAAGAGTTTTGCTTGAGGACAAGCAAAGATTCAACTATGGGGGTATTTGATGTGCATAAAATGCAACATATAAATTACATCAATTGTGGCATAAAACTAACCCTTTTTTAGTACTAATGTTGGAAAAAGTATGTTTTTGTCTTCCTTTTGTATTTTTAGGATTAATTGAGCTCAAATGAACAAAAAAAGCAAAAAGGCAACTAAATCTAACATAAATACAAGAAAAGGAACAAACGTGGCATGCCCAGCCTCCCCGACAGCATCTTCCCAAGCAAAACAAGAGAACAGAAGGCTGAACACGCCCCGTGCTCAATGAGCACGGGGGCGGGCCCAAGTGTCAGCAGAAAAGACAAAGCTGTAGAAGCTTCTATCAACCACCACGGGGTCGTGCTCAGCGGACACGGGGCCGTGGTCAACTCTAAGATTCGCAGAATCTGGGGAAATCTTGATAGTACAGATACGCTTCTGCACACGGGGCCATGCCCAGTGGACACGGGGGCGTGGTCAACTAATGCAGACAAACTGCAATTAATGAAGACACAGAAGAAAGTGGACACGGGGTCGTGCCCAATGGACATGGGGCCATGCCCGAGCTGCTGTTCAGGCTATAAATAGGGGTGCTTGGCTCATTTGCAAACCATCCCTTGGCACACCACCTCTCTCACACTTCACCCACCACCCACCACCATCACAACACCATCTTCCACCACCATCATCCATTGTCCATCATAGAGTGTGTGAGTCGTCTCGGGATCCAAGATTGATCGTAAGAGTTCTTGACAATCAAAGGCCATGTTTGCCTAAGTCTCTTACATCACTTGGTGAAGACAAGTGTCTAGTGTAATACTTTTTATTTTTAATCTTTTCGCACTTTTTACTTGGTTATGTATTAATGACTTTAATAACTAGTTTCTTATGTTGAAGGTGATTCTTCCTTATCGTTTGTCCGTGGTGTCTTGGCATTATTTTACTGTCTACATAAAATAAAAAATTTTCACCATTCATATCTCCACGGTCTATATGGAGATATGTTGGCTACCTGGTCGGGGGTTAAGGGAACGGTTTGGTAAGAGTCTTGCCTTATTCAGTGTATAGATCCTGCAATGACCTGGGTCAAATTTAGTAGGACCTCCTTCAATACCCACCGGTATTGGATGGCGGGGGTCCAAACTCTTTGATCCCCTCATATGTAAGCTACTATTAATACTTTAACCCGGCTACTTAGGACTGTATCCCTGCTGACTCAGACTACTTAGCCAAGGGTAACGTCACCTCCAAAAGAGGGGCCTACCATAATATGCATTAATAACTTAATTAATTATCTTTCAATAATCCAACCCCTTAGGATTGTATCCTTGCTGACTCAAACTACTGGGTTGAGGGTAACGTCACCTTCAAAAGAGGGGCCTACTACAATAACTAAGATAATCTCTTAAAAAGTGCAAAAGTACAGAAATAATCAAAGGTTACACTAAACACGAGTCGGAGCCAAGTGATTCATCTTGTCTATCTGTTTTTATTTTTATTTTTCAGCATTTTAGTTAGTTTTAATTTTCTTATTTAAAAACTTTTTCTAACTTTTGATTTGATTAGACGTTGAGGATAAACCGGTACTAAAAGCTCTTGTGTCCTTGGACGACCTCGGTATCTTGCCAACACTATACTACGCTCACGATGGGTGCACTTGCCCATATGTGTGTTTAGTGTTAGTAAAATATCATGTTTTATAAATTTAAAACTTGACTAACGTGTAAAAATGGGTTAAAATATACGTAAACTTATATACACACTCGCACATATCAATATGTGTTTGCGAACTGTTCACGAACACTTATCAAACGAGACTTTATGTTCATGTTCGTTTGTTAAGGAAATGAACTTGTTCGTGTTCGTTTATGTTTGTTTATTAATATTAGACAACGGACAAAAACGAACATTGACGAACACAAATGAGCACAAACTAATGTTCATGAAGACAAATGGAAACAAACGAACACAAACAATCGTTAATTTGTTGGAATTTTGAAGTATTTAAATAAATACAAAAACTAAAAACATTAATGAACTATCGAACACAAACGAACACGTTCACGAACATAATCGAACGAATACGACCTCGGTTCATGTTTGTTCATTTAACTAAACGACCGAAATTTCTTGTTCGTGCTCGTTTGTTTAATAAACGAACGAACAGAACCCGCCGAACGGTTCACGAACTGTTCGCCGAATGTTTGGTTCATTTACAGCCCTAGTAGTAAGGGGTCGAACCACGAAGAGTTTGTGGTTTGTGTGTGGATTTGATTGATTTTTAGAGTTTTGTCACAATTATGAAGCTTGCTACGAAAGTTATTGATTGATTTGTTTGAAAGTGTGTCTGAATGTACTAATAATTTGGTTTTGGTTATTTAACTAATGGAACTTTGAACAATTGCACAAAAATGTAATTAACGGTTAAAAACAATATATGTAAACAAGGTTCACACCCGGTTCGGTAATTGAAGTCCTAGGGTTTTTACATGTTTTAGATTCAATTCAATTGCAAAAGTGATTAACGAATTTAGTGTCGCATGGCTTAGGTGCCAAGAGCTATCAACGTCATAGACGACGGACCGCAATGCACTTCGTTACCAAGAACATGTAAACTTTAACCTAGACAAGGCATAATTGCACATAAACATTTCGCAAAGTCAAATTTAATCTTCATTCGACAATTCACGAATACAATACAAATGCAAGACAATTATCATAAGTTTCAAAATCAAATCACAACTTGTCACAAATTGAATCTCAAACACAATGTTTAAACCCTAAGAACTTACAAAAACCTACACCGGGGTGAAACCTTCGGGAATTAGCCACTCATGATGAACGGGACACGATCAACAATGGATGAGAGGTTGAATTCTTGCATCTTAAAGCTTTCAATCGGATGAATGTAATGATTAGGGTTTGGGATGGAGGAAATTGATGGATGATGTGGTGGAATGATTCAATGGATAATGATCAAGATGGTGGTGGACTAGGGTTAGGATTAATGGGATGATTCGGATGATTGGTGATGATTGTGGATGAAGGTGAATGAGTTCTTGGCTCCAAGATGGCGTTTTAAACTCACAAAATGCGTAACCCCCCAAGAAAGAGTCAAAACAAGAGATATAACCCGTCCCCTAACTCAAAAATCAAGTTTTTCGCGAAGTGAGAATGCAGGTGGCGTCGCCGACGGCCATTTAGGGCGTCCCCGACAGCCTCTGGTTGTTCTCAATTCGTCCGACGGCTTAACCCACTGCCTACGAAGGTTTTTCAGCGACGGAAGGTTCTGGATGGCGTTGCCGACGGCCTATTGGGGCGTCCCCGACGCTGCCTGGTTTTGTCGGTTTCGTCCAAAACTGTTTTCTTCATAACTTCTTCGTTATAGATCCGTTTTACTCACCGTTTTCGCCCACGTACTCGTAATTCAGCCCTCTATAATGCTATCTTCCAATATATTCATTTTAAATCCATTAACATTCCCCAAAACACATCCAATCTTAGTGATTAACCCGATTTTATTCATTTCACATCCCCGGTTGATCCCGTTCGCTCCCGGTTCGCCGTAAAGCTCCCAAATAGCTCCTTAAAATCCGTAAGACCTGCAAAACACAAATCCCATTAAAAGTAGGCTATTCGAGATTAAAAACCACATAAAAACATTTACTTAAACATTTACGAACACCGGTTTTCGACCACGTATCACATCCCCACACTTGTCGTTTGCTTGCCCTCAAGCAAATCTGTTTTCACTTTCACGTGGGTCGAACGAGAAACACACATCCCATTACTAAGACTAAGGTTAAGGTCTAATGTCATACTCTATTCAACTTTTTACAATTTTCAACATATCTAACGGTAAAGTGACTAATCACGTATAAAATGGTTATCCAAGATTAACCCGCCCTTGAAACTCACAAATCATGCATATCCCTCACAATGTTCACTCCCCTCGGTTTATAAATTGGCTAATTTTCATGATGTATTAGCACTTTCAAAACGTAATCACTCAAAACCGATTAGAACACGTACCCGCATAGGCTTGCAACTCAATCATTCTCCGCCACCGAACACGAATACTAAGCACAAGTCAAAAGATCTTTGTAAGGGTTGTAACGGGGCTAGGCTAAGGGTAGGGAATAGGATATTTAAAGTGGCTAAGGTGATGAAAATTCAATTTTTATTGCAAAACAACTTTTTCAAACACGACTAACTACCAACATCAAACTAGAAGGCAACAATTTTCGCCATTTATTCCACAAACTAGAAACACATATCTTTGTTCTTTTCTGAATGATTTTCTATTCTTTTTCGCAACATTTTCTGTTTTTTTTGCATATATATATATATATCACAAGAATGGCTCAAAACCTCACATATAAAGGGTATGGTGTGTGTGTATATATATATATATATATATAACAACTCACAACTATACAACTAAACTACTATAATCGAATTTTCATCACACGGGTTTAAAAAGAAAAGGCTTAAGGTTATATATATATATATATATATATATATATATATATATATAGGGTTGAGTTCATTTCAGAACTCTAAATAACTACAGAACTTTCAGAACTCCTAATAAACAATCATTTTATATATAAGTTTTTGTATTTAGGATCTTTTTATCATCTATTATATGTATTTCTTTGATTACATACATGTTAAAAGTAGTTTACATATGTTTAATTGCCAAAATTATATATATGTGTCATAACTAATTACATATATGTAAAAAAACTAGTTTACATATATGTAATTATAAAATTACATATAAAAAAATAATAAAATTACTCTTAACATGTATGTAATCGTAAAAATACACATAATAAATGATAAAACTATCCTAAACATAAAAATATATAAATAAAAAGATTGTTTATTAGGAGTTCTGTAAATATTTATGGTTCTGAAATGATCCTGGCCCTATATATATATATATATATATATATATATATATATATACTAGTCACTTACCCGCGCGATGCGGCGGGAGTGGCGATTTACAATAGGATACTCGTTTACCGTTAGTTTATCCGTCGTCTCGTGATATATCGTATAGTACTTAAGTTAGTTTTCTTATTCGTGATCTTCTACAAGAATAGTACAAAACAAGGAAGTAGATGTAATTAAAAACAAGAAGAGTTCAAAACAGTCAAGTAGCTAGACAAAACAATAAAAACAAAATGCGGGGAGTCTCTTGTATCTCTTCCTGTTTTACCAATACATCCGTTCGCTTATGACTTTCTTGTATCTTCTCCTCTCCTGTACCAGATTTCGACACATAACAAAATGTTACACGCTTACAGGTGCTTTAAAATAGTAATTAAAAAGTAATTTCAGGAAGCAAATAAGGCACATAATCTACTAACTTACCTTCGTTTTGATACGGATGCGATTAATTAATCACGCAACACTTCCTGGTAGACAACATTTGATGTGTAAATCCGCGTTGTTTGAATTCTTTGGCGAGATGTACCAACACCTTCGTACTTTGTCTTGAAATCCCTCTTGATAACGCGACATAAAGTTGTCCATGTGAAAATACAGAATCCGGTAGATAAATACCAACGTTCGGAATTGTTTGACCTTGAGCTTTATTAATCGTCATGGAAAAGCTAAGTCGAATTGGAAATTGTTTTCTTTTCAGCTTAAATGGGAACATGTCATCTTCAGAAAGGGTTAGAGGGATTCTTGGCAAAAAAACTCTTTTTCCGGCATGTTGACCGACTGCAATTTCCGCATCAATAACATTTCGCATGAAACCCTTACATATCAACCGCGTGCCATTACACAGGCCATGTGATGGATCGATATTACGTAACAATATTATTGGGCATCCAATTTTTAAATGAAGCTTATGAGGCGGCAAACCACTAACATTTAGCGAATTTAAGAACTCGACCGGATAGAAGTTGCGCTGATCGTCTTCAGCTTCATCAAAACTGTAATAAACTTTTTCCTCCCCTTGAAAAATTTCAATCATTTGATTATTAATCTCGTCAACACTATCATTTTTAGTGGACAATATTGCTCTAGAGATTATATAATCTGAAGAATATACATTATCTTCAATTGATGGAAAGATGGCATGGATCAATTCTTTTATAGCGTTTTCTCTGTTGTTGCACTGAATTGTCATGTCATCGGGTATGCGGATATAGTTTCCTTCGATTGGTTCTTCAGTTCCATCGCCGACTCTTAAAAGAAATTTAGAAAACCATGGATCTTTCAGCGCTCTCATATTTATGGTCAACCGCATCTTCTTAGTCAAAGACCAAAGAGGTGACATTCGTACGCTGGAGTCTACAATCTGTGCTCGAGTGCCACGTTTGATAACCGGCAACACCTGTCTGAAGTCACCTCCCATAACCATTATCTTTCCACCAAATGGGAGACTAACACCTATAATGTCTTGGAATGTACGATCGACTGCCTCTATCGCTTGTCGTTTAGCCATCGACGCTTCATCCCATATGATTATTTTGGCAGAGCGAATCAGTTTAGCGGCCCCACTCTGTTTTTTAATATTGCACATTGAATTATTTTCAAGATTAAGAGGAATCTTGAATCTCGAGTGAGCCGTTCTACCTCCTGGCATATTATTAGCCGCTGCACCTGATGAAGCTGTTGCGAGAGCAATAAGACCACGTGACCGAATTTCAGCAAGCAAGGCAATGTACAAAAATGTTTTTCCAGTTCCACCTGGACCATCAATAAAGAACACGCCTGGAAGATCATTATCAACATGCATCATGATCTCATCAAACACGATTTTTTGGTCCGGATTAAGTGAATGTTTGGCACTCAAGTGTTCAGGTTCCAAAACAATCCCATACTCTTCTTGTAACTCACGATAACCTGCATCTTGTAAGTTAACATCGTCAGTTATCTTAGGAAGGTCGAATTCATTGAAATTTTTACCCATGGATTGTACCAAGACACTTATTTCGGTAAGAACCATATTTTGAACTCGTTCTATACTTTGACAGTGTAACCGATGATCTTCAGATAGTGAATCAAAGTGGTCATTCCATAACTTTCGAATATCTCCAGGTTGGCAAAAAATCATTATGGTCGCAAATAACCTTCTAAGAGCATTGGGAAACTGAAACGTAGAGGCTTCTTCGAGACATTGTGATAGATATTCATCGTCTTCTATTAAGCCTAACTCAAGAGCTGCTTTCCGAAATGTCGCACACCGTTGACCATTAACTGTGCAAAGATGTTCGAAAGAAGTAGGCCCTCTGACATTTGACAAAAGTAGGCGTAAGTAGTACCTTTCTCCTTCGGCTGGATTAGCGGAAACGATACTACCTCTTTGTTTTTTACCGAAACGAAGACTCCAACGGCGTGTGCTTCCATTCCAAGTAAAGTGTTTTGGAAAATCTTTATACAAATGTACCCTTGCTGTTTCATCGTTTCTATTCTGATCAAAAAATGCTGTTAGCATGGTTCTCTTATCCCTTTCCCTATCAACAATATTAGGCATCAAGTCATCATCTCTAAATCTAACCATCTGATTATTTGGGAGATGAAGTTGTAAGGCTAGAACAGCAGGAAAGATTTGAGAAAGAGAGAAGGAAAAAATGCGCCACATAGCCTCTGGGGGCGATATGTAGCGTGCATCTTGAAATCTTTTTATCTCATTAATAACAACCCCTGGCTCACTTTGATCGACTTGAATAACCTGTTTGTCATGTCCTTTATAAACATATTTGAAAAGATATTTCACAGATTTTATACTTGAGCAAACTTCAACATTCATGTGGCAGTTAAACATCATCAAAAGCCTTGGGTTATATGGGACCACCCATCTATTATCAAGTGTTTGTCCTCGTAGGTCCACTTCTATCCCGGTGTCTCTCCTTCGATACAACGGATACGAATCTTCTCCTTGTGTCGTCTGTTCGTTAAATTGTCTAGGATAGTGAAAACGACAAATTTTAGGATCACCCTGCATACAAGGACTGCTTGATCGTAAATTGCCGCAAGGACCGTGAATCATGTGCTTGACAACCATCTCATGCAATCTGGGATGTGTTAGTTTGTTAGGAATTTCAGCACACACAACCTTATCATAATGGTCCGCGTTATTGATCTTGTGTTGCGGGTACATGATTAGGAGAAAATGTGCGTGCGGCAAACCCCGCTTTTGAAATTCAATGACATAGACGTATGCCTTAACTTCCCCGAGGACATGTTTCTTGAAGAGTTGATCCTTAAGATCTTCTAATTTAGCCCGGAACACTCTTGAAACAAGGTCTGGACGATCTGTAGCAGTTTGACCAACATGTAAGTTATCACATATCTCAGGCCACTTAGGATTACATGTCATTGTAAGGAATACATCGGGCTTGCCGTCGTCTTGAACTAACGTCATCGCATCTAGAAACCGACGTCGCATGTCGCGAGGCCCCCCGATGAAAGATGCAGGCAACACAATTCTTTTCCCGACTCTGTTTGCATGAACCTCGCCAGTATTGACGCAATCCACAATACCTTGGTACAATTCGGCCCGAATCTTATCCTGGTTTCTCTCACAAAATTCTAAGCGTGACGTCTCAATTTTGATGTAAACATCAACCACAAACTGCTGTAGCAGCCTACCACCGAACAAAAGCACATTATCGGTAGATCGAATCTGGAACTTGTAACAGTAGTACTCTCGCATAGCCACGGTTGTTCTACCACTTCGTGTGTTAGCCTCTGAACGATGAAGATGTATTAAAAACAAACAGTTAATAAAAATAAAACGCATTACGCTATTTTTATGATCTTCACTTAAAAAGGATAACAAATTGTTGGTACCTTCCATTTCTCCTTCGATGTTGTCATTGTTGCGAACCTCATTGATTGATACTCCTTGACGTGGTATGTTAGCATGCCAACCCGAAGTATTCAAAGTGACTCTATAGTTCCGCAAGTTCAACCGAAGTATTCAAAGTGACTCTATAGTTGTCCAGAGGTCCTAGTTCCGCAAGTCTTCTAAATGTATCGACATATGGGTTTGTAGAAAGAACGCGTGTTAAAATCTGAGTAATACGCCGATCAAGATTTGGCCATCGGAGTCTGTGATCTAACTCAGTATCAGGATCGTAAAAATACAACTGCAAGTACCTAGGAGTCCCATCCCTCGGAACTAATTGGTCGATTCTGTGATATATTCCTTTATGTGCACGAAAAGTATATACGCCGTCTCTCATATTGTTCAATGTATCATCCAATGTCACACCCATTGAGGCAAAAGAAAAATTGGTGTTATAAGCACGGATGTTTTGCCTAAACAAATCTCCAATTTCATCTTAAGACGTGAAAAGTCGGTACAATTCCTCTGGAATTTCTAAGTTTGCTAACACGGTTTTCCCACTCATACAACAAAAGGTATCAAATTCAAATTGAAATCGTTTTGCTCCACAATTAGGACATGCGCCTCGTTCCTTTAAAACACGATGCTCTCCAGGTACACCATTGTAAACAAAATTATAAGGATCATCTTCTACGCTCCCATGTTGGAGGGAAGGTTGATCAACTACTTCAGCAAATTGGGGTAATAAAGTACGCGGATGAATTTGAATACCTAAAAAAATTGGTGTATTAAGTAATGAAGGTTGTAAAAGATGTCAAGTTCGAAAAAGAAATCTTTGTTAAATAAATAGAAACCTCGTGATGTTCTATGCCTGACTACGTCAATTACATCATCTATCGGGGTTTGGTTGACTTGACTGCCATTTGAAATATGCATTCCATTATCGTTTGGTGTATTAGAACATCCTTCATTGTACTCCTTGCATTTTGTAGTAGAAACACTTGAGGCGTTCTCATTTGTTGTTTGTGGAAATTGAGTAATATTAGTTTGTAAACTTCTTAACGGTGTCCTTTCTGTTGACCTATTATTCATTAAAGATATTGATGAAGCACTTTGGGGGGCATCACCACTCCCAAATTTAGATACTTTGTTATTTTCTTTGCGTGCAGCATAGTATCTTTTTTGATACTCTTTTCGTTTTTCAGCTTTAGTAGATGCACTCGAGCTAGAAGCATGATTTCGAGGGTTTGAGAGTCCATTAGTCATTGTAAATTGATAAAATGACAAATACCTTGCAAATTAAATAAAAGAGAGTTATCATAGATGATGAAATTCTCAAATCATAACAACATTCCAACACATAACTTAGAGAAAAACAAACCGAAGGATAACATTGAAATACATAATGATAACATTAAAATACATGACTTAAACGGAATATCATGACTTAGAGAAAAAAAACACAAATCCTTAAAACATTGACATACATAATGATAACATTAAGTGAAAGCCAATCTAAATACTTGGTGAAACAATGGTCTGCACAAACACCGCACCCTTAAAACCTCGAAACCAAGAAACGGGATAAAAACATTCGAAGGGCTTCATATCCATTTCAATTGTAAACAACTTCCCTAATTTAGTCATCACAAACCAATTACCATTTGTCACATAATGTGTAATATCGCACCACAATGACAATGATATCGGGGGGATCGGAGGACATGATAAGACCTTAATCCAGTAATCCCCTTGTAGTGTCCATAGGTCAATTGTCATCTCAAACATGCCAGTGCTAGCAAACATGTGAAGCACATTTTTTACATTAACTAAAACACCTTGAACCATTCCATTAGAAGGAACGGGTGGAAAGCTTATCTCCTTGAACTGCTCCGAATTAACATCAAAACAAATCACCACATTCGTACCTCCAATCCAACATTCGCAAACAGTGAAATATAGAGTACCACCACAAAATGTGCCAGCTGACCAATTGAAATGAGGGCTTAGGTACTCTTGTCTTGTTATGAAAGGAATATTTCTCCAAGAGTCTACTTCCCTAGAATAAACATAGACACCAAGTACACCACTCCTACGCTTTATATGCAAGACCTTGTAATCATCGTCAGCGTCAACGTACAAACCAATGGCATCAAGGTTATTTATATAGAATCCATGAGAATCAGGGGTTGACAAACGCTTGAAAGCAGTAGTTGTTGGATTCCAAAGAAGCAGCTCGTATGTATGATTCAAGCAAACACACAACAATCCGTTCAAATGTGAAAGTATTGAGACATCATTATTTTGGTGATGGAATGGAAATGTAACTATTGAGCTTGGACCATAGTCATTGTTATTAGAGATGATCGGACGAACAGAGCACGTTAGGTCGTCAATTAGTAGAACTCTCTGGTTAGATGAAACTACTGAGAGAGAACAATGTATCCTTACGAAATCTTGTGTTGACAATAACGCATACCATTGCTTACATACACTCTTAGAACGACCTACATCCTTTGCTGGCAGCCTCGTTAATATCTCAAACACGATTGTATGAGTAGGAAGGTCAGCCATGGTTATACCTTCGTTTAATACAGATAATGATTATTTAGTTGTCCAATCTAAGAAGATTATACCTTGGTGAAACAAAAAGCATACTTCTACAATTACATCAATATGAGGGAAACAAAAAGCAAAACACGAAACACCAAGAGAGACTTTAATATTCAACAACTAAACAAATAACAACACCAAATGTTTCTAACTTAAACACAAATTGGATAACGATCCATAATTTACATATCCCGTGCCTCGACCATATCCGGTTCGTACGTAATCGTACTCAACTCCGTAGACTTCAAAATATTAACTGAAATAACAAATAAAATATAACTTTTATTAAACTACATGAGCCATTAGATCTAACTAATTATTAGAATGTTCATGTGTAAAGCATAACATACTATCTGGTAGATGAACCAACTTGAGACGTGATACATATATGATAGACCTTTGTTGCACGGCTCGAATGGAACGTATAACATCGGAAGGCTTCAGGGCAGACAAAAACAATTGTATTGTGTGACCACTGTATATTACGATTTTGAGTTAAAGTTCTTCTAATAATAATATTTTCTTACATATAACGTAAATATTATGTTTGTAATATGTTAATAATAAATAATAACGTACGTCTTATCTTGAAGAGAAAGTTCAAAACAACATCGATCACGTTTGCCTTCTATTATTCTCCCAACCACATCTAAAACCAAATCAGTCAAATCGTATAGACCATATATAAAGTTTTATATATTTAATAAAAATTATAGATAGAGAATTAATATGTACCAACAATATCCATTTGAGGTCTCCTGTCATGCTTCAATTCTATAATGGAAGGGACCAATGGATATAAAGAAGCACCCCTTGGAATCGTAAGCATAAGTGAAGAAAGCTTTGTATATTCGTTGATGACAATTTTCTTCTCGGACCAAACTAACACGTAATTCTGGTACTTTGGGCACTCAAGATAGTTGAGATTCTCAATTTGGAAATGATTCAACGAAAAAAAACCACCCATCAATGACGCGTCATTATATTTGTGTATCAAATTTTGTGGGACGAACGCAACAATCGTTTGTCTCTAAAATGAAAAGAAATTTAGTGGTGGAAAAACGCTTACTCGTATAACACAAAGTAAATTAAAATAATGTTCTTACGTGTTGATCAAGAAATATAACCACTAATCTCTTTCCATCGACGTCATGCCAAATAAACTCCACCTTAACAAAGATTATATTATACCATGCTCTATCATTTGTCAATGATGAAAATTCTTCAACGGAAAAATGATCAGACATATCCTATTAAGTGTTCAATATTAGTTAACTAAAAAAATAAAAACTCCAGAAATAAAATTTAAACTAAAACATGATTAAAATTAAACAGCAACAAATTTAAATTTAAACTAATACATAATTAAAAGTTACATAATTAAGATTCAAACTAATTCGAGAAAAAAAAACTACAGTCATCATAAAAGTTGTTCTAAGGTTCCCAAACCATTTTTTCATCCAATGGTGGTTCGTAAACCGCCCCAGGGTCAGTTTCGTACCCTTCAGCCCAGGTCGGTAGTTCTTGTGTTTGACTGTAGTTTTCCACATAAGGGGGGTTTGAAGGTGGAGGATGCATAGGAAGTATAGGAGTGTTTGGCACCGGACGATGGCACCCCTCAATTTGTAGTCCACCAAATTGTAGTTGAGCGAAGGTATAGTCATACGCCCAATTCAACTCTTCATCCGTCCAACCAAATGGATCATCATATTCAGGGTTTGCCAATGGAGGTGGGGTTGAAACCGAAGGTGGGGTTAAAACCGGAGGTGGGGTTGACACCGGAGGTGGGTTTGAAGTTAGAGGGTTTGAATCAGGAAGGTTTAAATGGCGATCGTATGATCGTCCATGGTTTGTTGATCCTAGTGATTCAACGGGAATTGGATAACCACCGCCCATACCTCTCAATTGATATGTGTTTGGAGTGATTTGTAAACTGAAAAATACAAAAAGACAAATAGATAATACTTGAATTTAGAGTATCCAATTTATTTGACTACTTACTTTTTAGACTTATATGGTTAGAAACTAATGTTGTTAACGGAAGATTATGTTGTACCACTAAGTATTCTATCGCTTTGTACTATAAGAAAAAACCCCTATAGGGACGACACCTATAGGGATAATACAACTTGTCCAAAACCATTTTCTGAAATTTCTAGGCATGTAGAGTGCAGAAAGCTTTAAAAAAATAAACCATATCTTGTAATAGTAATATAACTTTAAAAAAAATAAACCATATCTTGCGTGTTATTAATCCTTAATTAACTTTAAAAAAACTCATGTAACATTAATATAATATATTAATTTTAGTAAATGTTTTCTCTTTATTTGATGTGATGTTTTTTCCTTTATAAATTATGAGGTGTAAAGTTGTTATCCGATCATAAAAAATTGTAATCTTTGAAAATTGTGAAGATGACATATGATCATATCTCATGCGAAAACGTGTGACTGAAAATGTAGATTTTCAATAGGAGATATAATCATGGGATAATATCAATAGGAGATATAATCATGGGATAATATCAATTACAAAAGGTTAAACAAATACGAATTCAGTTTGTATAGAATTTTCGATAAACACACATTCAGTTTGTATCAAATCTGGTCATGGTTAATTTGTATTACGAAATATCCCTATTTTTTTCTCTTTATTGAAATATTCTATGCAAGTTTCATCTCATGTATATAATCAAAACGGCGTTTTATTTTTACCACGTGTTTTAAACGTTAAAAGAAAACATATAAAATAAGAAATCCACATCATCATCAGCAAACATTAAAGGGTTAAACCAATATTTTTTCAATAACCTAGAGGTTGTTTGGTGAAATTAGATAATAAAAACCTCCCATCAGTTTGGTCATTGGTGAATGGTTTTGTAATATTAGATAGTAAGAAAAAACTCGAGTAACAGTGGTCACAAATTTCTTCAGTTGTTTTAATAAAGTCATTTAAAATCTTTTTGTTCTTTTAAATTTACTCAACTATTTTTAGGTGTTCCAATCTTATATTTTCTATTTTTGAATATTAAGGAATAATAGGGATATTAGTCGGAAAACTTGAACGGAAAAGTTTGAATATTAGTCGGAGTTTTGGGAGTAGCAATTCCTTTGAATAATAATAAGTTGGAGTTTTGTTTGATCTTATTTTCAAAAAACAGAAAATACAAGGGTGGAATTTAAAAAAAATATAAAAATAATATTTTTAGAAAGGGAGGTATAAACAGTAAAAATGAAGGTGCATTTAGCCACACCCTAAATATTATTGCAACTGTGTAACGGTTTTTATTTTTTTAAATGCAAATCTGGATCTAAAAACCCAGTATAGTTTGCAATACCTAATAATATTTTGTTTTGAATACAGTATTGTTTTAAAAAAAATTCCTGTAATACATGAACACATACACAATTACTATAACAATCAGCTTTGTGAGTGTTTAATTAAGGTCAAATGTTACACCTCACATAAATATAATCTATCATACAAAAGTAATTATCATAATTATCATATAACCATGACACTGACCAGTAAGAACATCTTATCTTCTCACTATTACATATCCAAAACTAACCTAAATATCATAATTATCATATAACCATGACACTTATGAGTCCCAATAATGATGAAATATCCAAAATATCACAAAACAAACTAAAATCAAAACTGCAAAATCAATTTATCCTTTTCACTATTCCATGTCTAAAATTGACCTACCTATCATAACTATCATATAACCACAACACTTATCATCCCGAAAAATGAAAAAATATATCAAAACATCCCACAGAACAAACTAAAATAAAAAGTACATAACAATCTATCTTTTCACTATTCCATATCTAAAATTGACCTAACTATCATAATTTTCATTGAACTACAACACTTATCATCCCCAAAAATGACCTAAATATCATAATTATCACAAAACCATGACACTTATCAGTCCCAAAAATGAAGGAAAAGATCAAAATATAACAGAACAAAGTAAAATCAAAACTACAAAAACAATTTATCCTTTCACTATGTCATATTTGAAAGAACTTACAACAATGCAAGAGGGAGATGTGAAAAGCCGAAAAAAATTTTAAAACCTTGATGTGAGAGCCGAGAAACAACGCAAGATCCAGATGCAAAGAGTTGATATATTCTGAAATCGAAGTAAATAGAAGTTGTTAAGTTGATGTTTTGAAAGTAGGATTATTCAACTGAGATAAACTTACAATTTCAGTTGAGTGTAGTTGAGAGTTTGTAAAGTGTGAGTAGAGTGTTGATATCTCTGAATTATTTATAGAGACTGAAGCAAGCATGCTGTCTTTCAAGCATGCTGTCTTTCAAACAGTGCTGTCTTTCAAACAGTGTATGGAAGAGTGTTGATATATTATAGAGACTGCAGCAAGCAAGCTGTCTTTCACACAAAAGTAAAGTGTTGCTTTTTCCTGTAGATTGTACTTCCCTGCTTTTGGCATCCATTTTTGTCTGTAGCATATGTCAAATGGGTTAACATCAGTTAAAAAACAAAAAGCATAAAAAAAACAAAACACATCATAAAACAAAAACAAAAAACATAAAAAAAACAAAAGCATAAAAAAAACAAAAGAAATGACAAAACTTATATCCCAACCAATATGAGCATGATGTTTAACATCAGTTAGGTACCCAATCTCGATCAAAGCATCAAGTTTTAGATCATATCAAAGCACAAAATATAGTCAAGTTTATATTCTCTCAGTAGCATAGCATGTTAAAAATTAATATTCAAGGCTTAGAAATTACCAAAAAAGAGCGAAAAACCGACTGAATTCGAATCTCAGCCCATTCTTGACACTAATGCTCCGTTAGTTCTCGCAAAGTCAACCATCATTAAAAGAAATCAAGTATTAGTAAAGATTTGATATTAGTTATAACCAGTACACTATTAACTTAAAATAAATTTAATATAAATCACATTTTGTCAAGTTGCAAATATAAAAACCTTTATTCTAAAAAAAAAAAGAAAAGAAAATTGATGAATGATGATGAACTTTACTTTACCTCTGCTTGAGTGAGCATGAGACCACTAAGTGAGGGAACATTCTGCATATGAAGCCCCCATCGATTCGAATGAAGCAGCGTTCAGCGTCACCAAAGCCGATTCCGAGACTCTCCAAGCAGATACACTTTCTCCGGCAGCCAGAAGATCGGAGTGAGCTTGTTCTGTAATAATAGTGATCGTGACAGTCGTTAACCAAAGGTATAACTAATTAAATTCAGATCCTAAAAAAAGGTTTCCTTGCGAGTTGCGAGTGACATACCTGAACTGTTCTTGAATCTGACATGGGATGGTGAGACCGCATCTATGGTCAAGCCTGAACTGTTCTTCGACCTTTTAAAAGGAAGACCTTTAACACTGGGTTGCTAAGATAGCTCGTTGGAATGATGACCTGTCATAGCTTGGGTGTTACATAAACTGCCAGGTCCCTTTTAAGGATATCATTTGGCAAATCAGGCTTTAACTCTTTTTATAAGTGAGCCGTTTGCCTCGAATCGGCCTATTAGACCACGACGACTAATAATAATCAGTCCCTACATGTCGAACTACCTGTCAAAAAAAAGAACAAATAAATAACTAAAGAAACCAATATGACAAAGTCATTAAAAACAAATAAACAACTAAATAAAGAAGGTAAAACATTAGATCGCTAAAAGGGTATGGTCTGAAACAAACACCACTTAATTAGCATTACAAGGTACTTTCTAAGATTACCTATATATTATAACAAACAACGCTTTGTACTCAGAAAGGGCGATTCAACATTAGATCGCAAAACGGCTTGCCCAAATCCAGGAACAACCTGCATATCAAAATCAATGAAAATTTACATATGCTTGTCAATAAAAAAGATAAAAATAAAACTGAAAACCCTTCTAATTACATTCTTTGCCACTGTTTAAGGTTTTCCAGATACTCATGCATTTAGTTAGAATGAAACCCACAGACCACAGTGCCTCCCCATATATTTGAATTTGACGTTTTGGTTAAAACTTACATAAAAATCAATGTTGACCCATTCACCCGATAAACACACCGAGCTTGTCAACCCGTTTTGTACCCATGGTCAGCTTTAGAACATTAGGAATGTCGACAAAGCCCTGTACATGACACACCTGTACAAAAACATCAAAGATTTTGTTCAGAATATAACTTTCAACACAAGAAAGTAGTTTGTATAAGTGAGCCGTTTGCCTCGAATCGGCCTATTAGACCACGATGACTAATAATAATCAGTCCCTACATGTCGAACTACCTGTCAAAAAAAAGAACAAATAAATAACTAAAGAAACCAATATGACAAAGTCATTAAAAACAAATAAACAACTAAATAAAGAAGGTAAAACATTAGATCGCTAAAAGGGTATGGTCTGAAACAAACACCACTTAATTAGCATTACAAGGTACTTTCTAAGATTACCTATATATTATAACAAACAACGCTTTGTACTCAGAAAGGGCGATTCAACATTAGATCGCAAAACGGCTTGCCCAAATCCAGGAACAACCTGCATATCAAAATCAATGAAAATTTACATATGCTTGTCAATAAAAAAGATAAAAATAAAACTGAAAACCCTTCTAATTACATTCTTTGCCACTGTTTAAGGTTTTCCAGATACTCATGCATTTAGTTAGAATGAAACCCACAGACCACAGTGCCTCCCCATATATTTGAATTTGACGTTTTGGTTAAAACTTACATAAAAATCAATGTTGACCCATTCACCCGATAAACACACCGAGCTTGTCAACCCGTTTTGTACCCATGGTCAGCTTTCGAACATTAGGAATGTCGACAAAGCCCTGTACATGACACACCTGTACAAAAACATCAAAGATTTTGTTCAGAATATAACTTTCAACACAAGAAAGTAGTTTGTTTGACTTTAATAAAAAGAACCTCAAATTTGCTTGAGTTTTTGCTTCTCCATCAGCCTCAATCCTAGCCACTTTGAGCAGTTGCTTTATGATTAGCTCAAACAAAACCTCAACTTCCTTTTCCACAATCTTAATCCCAATTTTAGTGTATGTCGTCAATAGACGTGTCCTCCATCACCAATTGATATGTACTTGCTGCATCATACAAGAAAAAGACATAAGAGCATCCCACAGAACAAACTAAAATCAAAAATACATAACAATCTATCTTTTCACTATTCCATATCTAAATGACCTAAATATCATAATTATCACAAAACCATGACACTTATCAGTCCCAAAAATGAAGGAAAAGATCAAAATATAACAGAACAAAGTAAAATCAAAACTACAAAAACAATTTATCCTTTCACTATGTCATATCTGAAATTAACCTAACTATCATCACCAAAAATACAAATTCAAATATCACAAAACTTTCAACCTAATTTGAAATAACCGCATCTACTAACAAATCTACATCAAGATTAAAGATAAATCAACATTTAGAACCTAACCTGAGTCAATTCATCACAAAACACATGCGAAAATCCTTCGTAAACCTCAGATTTCGTCCTTCGAACATCCGTCAAGCTCTTCCTATCACCTCAATGGTTGTAGCTTTCTCTTAGATATCAACAATTTTAGCTCTAAATATGTCCACTAACCGCTTCACCTGAAAAGTAAGAATCACAAAAGAACATGGTAAGATATATAACACTCATTGCAACTTATCAGAACATCAAACGGATCCCTTGTTCAAATCTGTGGATCCCTTGCCAGATAAAGCTTGTGATACATCTCATGAAACCCTAGATCTGCTCATCAAACGGATCTGGTGATAGATTCAAACGGATCTGGTGATAGATCTCATGAAACCCTAGATCGCCGAGAAGAGAGAGAGAAGAGAGAGAGAAGATCTGATGTTGTTTTGTGAGATGTGTGAGCATTGAGAGAGAAAGCAATTGGTGATCCGTGTGAAGTCAAATGGACGGTCCAGATCTTGATCCGTGTGAGAAAGTTAAAAAATTGGACGGCAGATGTAGAACCTTGTAAAGGGTAAATGGTTTTGTGTTTTCTTGTGCCTTAACAGTTGTACATTGTGCAACAAGTGTTTTTTCAACACCTTGTTCAATTACCATCTTGTCCTTCACATATGTTTATTAAAGTAGTATAGATATAGGGGAAGGTTCAAATGAAAACCACTAGTTATTGTGAAAACTCGAAAACTAATTAAAAAAGCCAAAAAAACATACCAATTTTTTTTTTTGCATAATAATTTTCGCAGGTTTTTTTATATAAAAAAATTTTTGTGTAGTGCACATGTGTACATGTGTATGTGTACTACACATGTGTACTAAATTTTTTTTTAATATATTAAAACCAGCGATTTTTATAAAAAAATTGAAAAAAAAATTTGTGTGTTTTTTAGGCTTTTTTTAGTTAGTTTTCGAGTTTTCATAATAAAAGTGGTTTTCATTTGAACCATCCCCTATATATATATATATATATATATATATATATAACAACTCACAACTATACAACTAAACTACTATAATCGAATTTTCATCACACGGGTTTAAAAAGAAAAGGCTTAAGGTTATGGGCTAAATGGGTTGTCAAACGAAAGGATTAGGCTCAAAGTTGGCTACTAAGGGATAACTTTTTGGTAAGGATGGATAAATGGTGTAAAAGAAAAAGGTTTACCTAGTGCCTTAATCATTCTCGTGCTTGTATTCGGTCTATGGTCTCAAACGTATCAAAAGTCGCAAGTTCTACAATACGTGACTAATGGTCCACTCAAACAAAGAAACATAAATATGTAACTCTATGATGTAAGAATGGCTCAAAACCTCACATATAAAGGGTATGGTATTTGACATGCATGATATGTTAGTTTCTTAGGCGAATTATTCCCAAATAACCACCCGTTAAATACACGCCATGTAGCAACTCTCACTAAAAAGTCCTATTTAGTATTATAATTAGTCTAATAAGAAACCCTAATTGAGAAACCCAAGTGATTCTGCAGAAACCCTAAGATTTCCAGAACAATCAGAATCAGGATTAGCGCCCCTAAAACTCAGGGGGGGTATTTTCTATTGATGATTATCCACTTATTTCGTTGTCGAAACAGAATTTTAAGAATTTGTTGACTCAGCAGGCCTAGTCTCACACGTAGCTACCCTATAAGAAGGAGGTGTCCCTTACGGACCGTAAGGGAGAATTGTTACGGTCCGTAAGCTGTTCGAAATTGGTGTATAAATAGCAGACATTGGCACTTAGTTTCTGGAGTTTGAGCGACGAGAAAATTCGTTATATTCTCTGAGTTTTGGTCCGATTACTACAATTAACACACACGATCACTAATTGATGCTACGATACAGGGTATTAATTCAATCGCTGCTACGATTCAATGTCCGATCGATTGAAACTATCCGATAGATGTTTAAGTGCCGCTCAAATTGAGTTTATACTTTGTTATTCATCGTGATTTCGACTTGAATGTTTGAGTGATGTTCGAAATCGGACTATACTCTGTCATTCGTTGTGAATCCGCTGGATGTTTAAGTATCGCACTTTGTCATTTGTTGTGAGGGTTTAATCTCGTGAGTTATCGTAAATGCTGTATTAAATTACTTACCTAGTTTCGTGTGCAAATTAGGTTATTAAGCTTATCAGTAGGCTAAACTCTACCTCATACCAAAGTAGATGCTAATTATCAGAAGAGTTAGAATCAGGAAGCTTGTTAAATCAAGGTGAGTTCACAGACTTTCTACAAGGCACGGCCATCCTCAGTAGGTAGGATGCCACTCCACTAATCTTCGCACACATGTCTGGGAGACCGCGATACATACGAATTCTCCAGAGTGCAGAATAACGTACGTTCGTCCTGGGTAGGACAACAAAACAAAAACTTCGGGATAATCTTAATCCTATGGGCTAGTAAGCCAGAGAACAGAAACCGTGAATTCACTCAACTTTGTTGTTGACTCGTTGTTACATGCCTTGCAGGTCGTTAGATCCCTAGCTTAAGGAGCTTGCACAAGAGGAGGCGTGGTCGTTGTGGGAAAACATTTCAATTAATATTAAACTTATGTTTTGTGCTTCCGCTGTAAACTCAAACTATGTTTTGACACCAATTGTAATGTGTTGGATTTTATAAAAAAATTACTTACATGCTTTGGTTCAATATGATTGGTGGCTATGATCCTGGGCACGTCACGCCTCCAAGGCGGGGTTGGGTTTTTGGAGGGTGTGACAGAGTGGTATCAGAGCCATTGGTTATAGTGAACTTGGTTTTAAAAAGGGAAAAAGTTTTTGATGAAAACCAGACTATAACCGGTAAAGTGTTCAATGATCCACAACGATACTTCATTCTAAGTGCAAGACTCAATACTTTACGGTGTTCTATAATATTTATTTTAAGTGCTATGGGTTAAGGTTAAGTCATCCCTAAGTATTTCATGTATATAACCTTAAGAAATGTCTATTTGACAAATTGCTGATAGTATCTCTTTAAGATGAATGAAAATTTTAAAAGATTAGTACTAGTATCCTTACTTATTTGAGTAAATCTCGAGGACGAGATTTCTATAAAGAGGGGAGAATGTAGCAACTCTCACTAAAAAGTCCTATTTAGTATTATAATTATTCTAATAAGAAACCCTAATTGAGAAACCCAAGTGATTCTGCAGAAACCCTAAGATTTCCAGAACAATCAGAATCAGGATTAGGGCCCCTAAAACTCAGGGGGGGTATTTTCTATTGATGATTATCCACTTATTTCGTTGTCGAAACAGAATTTTAAGAATTTGTTGACTCAGTAGGCCTAGTCTCACACGTAGCTACCCTATAAGAAGGAGGTGTCCCTTACGGACCGTAAGGGAGAATTGTTACGGTCCGTAAGCTGTTCGAAATTGGTGTATAAATAGCAGACATTGGCACTTAGTTTCTGGAGTTTGAGCGACGAGAAAATTCGTTATATTCTCTGAGTTTTGGTCCGATTACTACAATTAACACAGACGATCACTAATTGATGCTACGATACAGGGTATTAATTCAACCGCTGCTACGATTCAATGTCCGATCGATTGAAACTATCCGATAGATGTTTAAGTGCCGCTCAAATTGAGTTTATACTTTGTTATTCATCGTGATTTCGACTTGAATGTTTGAGTGCTGTTCGAAATCGGACTATACTCTGTCATTCGTTGTGAATCCGCTGGATGTTTAAGTATCACACTTTGTCATTTGTTGTGAGGGTTTAATCTCGTGAGTTATCATAAATGCTGTATTAAATTACTTACCTAGTTTCGTGTTCAAATTAGGTTATTAAGCTTATCAGTAGGCTAAACTCTACCTCATACCAAAGTAGATGCTAATTATCAGAAGAGTTAGAATCAGGAAGCTTGTTAAATCAAGGTGAGTTCACAGACTTTCTACAAGGCACGGCCATCCTCAGTAGGTAGGATGCCACTCCACTAATCTTCGCACACATGTCTGGGAGACCGCGATACATACGAATTCTCCAGAGTGCAGAATAGCGTACGTTCGTCCTGGGTAGGACAACAAAACAAAAACTTCGGGATAATCTTAATCCTACGGGCTAGTAAGCCAGAGAACAGAAACCGTGAATTCACTCAACTTTGTTGTTGACTCGTTGTTACATGCCTTGTAGGTCGTTAGATCCCTAGCTTAAGGAGCTTGCACAAGAGGAGGCGTGGTCGTTGTGGGAAAACATTTCAATTAATATTAAACTTATGTTTTGTGCTTCCGCTGTAAACTCAAACTATGTTTTGACACCAATTGTATTGTGTTGGATTTTATAAAAAAAATTACTTACATGCTTTGGTTCAATATGATTGGTGGCTATGATCCTGGGCATGTCACGCCTCCAAGGCGGGGTGGGGTTTTTGGAGGGTGTGACACGTCATGCTATAAATTTGAACTTGACCATGACAAAAGACCAAATGGGTTGTGTCATCCCTCGTTGACTTAGTTACTCGTGCTTTTAAGATCGCTTCAAACAATGACATTTTGAAATGTGTTTTTGAAAATTTTCCCCCATCCCCACACTTGAGGTCAACATTGTCCTCAATGTGTAGTGTTTTAAATGAACGGGTCAAAAATCGAAAAACTTCTACTCCCCCATCCCCGCACTTGAGGTAAACATTGTCCTCAATGTGTAAGAACTAGAGTTTTTAAAACACACAAGGGATGTAACACGACTAATTTCCCAAAAAAATCACCCCGAAAATTAAAATACAATTACAATCCACTTATTACTAACTAAGAATCAAGGTAAAAGGAACGCATGCACCTGATTTTTCTCGCTAGATGCTCATGTCTTCTTCTTCTCTTCACAAAAGCGGTCGCCCCTCGAACACAATGTACGTACAAATCTTTAACCCTTGTGTAGAAGCATGCTTCCCACAACCATTAAAATTTGTTAGCTACTTAGTTCTACCATTTTTATGAAAATATTACCAAGTCATACGTTAATTTATGTGGAAAATAAATATACAACAACAACAATCCTAACTCACTTTCCTAGGAATCACGGTTGCATTTAGCTTATGCAACAAGCCCTTTTAAATCCCCAATAGCTTGGGAGGACGAGTAGGTCTCGTGAGGGTTATATAGGGAACACACCCACTGTCACACCCCCCAAAATACCACATGCGGAAACCCCGCTAGGCGTATGACGTACCAGGATCCAGCCACCAATCATATTGAACAAACACAGGATATATAAAGAAAAACCCATTTATTAAATTAAATCATTCTCGTAATATTATACACTCCTACATATAACACAACCACACATAACACGTAATATTCAACTCATAATCATTCCATTATATCGATTAATCACATAATGTTCAAACATGTTACATCACACACAAAGAAAGGTTCTAAAATACGAGTTGTCACATCATCCCCAACTTAAAGTAAATTTTGTCCCGAAATTTGGTAAGCAAACTCAGAGGAGTGAAGTGATAAATCAAGATGACTATGGATTTTCCCCAGGTGCCACATCATCCCCAACTTGAAAGGGAATTTCGTCCTGAAATTCACCAGTTGCTTCAGGATTAGATTGAGCAAGTTTGAATAGCTGAGGATACTTGAGCTCCATCTGATCCTCGCGTTCCCATGTGAACTCTGGTCCATGCCTTGAGTTCCAACGAACCCTCACGACTGGAATTCGACTGTGTTTACGGACCTTAACTTCCCGGTCCATAATTTCGATGGGTTCTTCGACAAACGACAATTTGTCGTCGATTTTCAGTTCTTGGAATGGTACCACAAATGTTTCATCGGACAAACACTTCTTTAGTTGCGAGACATGGAAGACATCATGAACTTGTAGGCCACTTTACCAATTCGTTCCAGAATTTTGAATGTCCCGACGTAACGCGGATTAAGTTTGCCGCGCTTCCCAAAGCGCACCACTGTCACACCCCCAAAAGTACCACAGGCGGAAACCCCCGTGAGGCGTGTGACGTACCAGGATCAAGCCACTAATCACATTGAACCATAAGTAAAATAAAACTTTCACTAAATGAAATAGTGAAATTCAAACATCAGTTTAGAAAATCAAACATGTTCAGCGGAAGCATAATAGTTTCTTCAATAAGTTAAATGAAAGTGTTCAAAACAATGCAACATCTAGGAACATTCGAAATGCCACGACCCATGACCACTCCAGCTTCCTAGACAGCAAGTTCCATGACAGTGTACCTAAGGACCTGCAAGCATGCAGAAAAGTGTATCAGCGAAAGCTGGCGAGTTCACGTTTTGTTTAACCGTTTGTTACCAAGTATTGACTTATTTTATGTTGATAATAACTCGATACCGCAGACGGCTCCTTTTTGCCCCTCTCCAATGCTCTATCAAACATTGGTCATGATTTTAAAGTTATTAGTTCACGCCCGTCCTATCCAGGTACGTCGTGAGGGTGCCAAACCTAATAGCGCTATCAACTAATAACCCCGTTGCCCTACAAGCAACTATTTCGGTAGTATGATGGGACTTAAATGATAGAAAGTGAGTGTATTATCCAACATCAACATTTACTGAAAACTTCCTCACATCCCCTACGAGGATATGGGTTTGTGAAAACTTCCTCACATCCCCTACGAGGATGTGGGTTTATGAAAACCCGTTTATTGTTTGCAAGTTTGATTGTCCCCACCGGACGCATGCTTGTGTTGAGAGAAGTGAACTCACCTTAGTTTTGCTCGGTATGTTAAGTTACCCATTCCCAGTTAGTCAACCAAGCCCTACCGTGGTTACCAATGAAGTCAGTTTCATAATCAATCAAGTCACATATATTCACAGTTTGCATTCATAGAAAAGATCACCGTATATCACATAGTAGTTATTCAATCTCATACATGTCATAAACTATTTAAGACTCTACTGTTTAAAATGTTCAGTTAGTTTGTTCACTTACAGCATCTCCACGAAGAAGCAGTTCTTCGTGGGATGCCTCCTTGGCAAAAAACCCTATGCCGAAGAACTATCCTTCATCGAGATTGAGCTTGACGAAGAACCCTGGTGGTTCGTCAGGAACCAGTCAACGAAGAACCAGGTTCTTCGCCGAACTATGTCCTTCATGGGGGTAGTCTTTCGTCGCTGTCCTAAACAGACGGTTAAAATTCCTTTATTTCAGCCGTAACATATGCTAACCAGTTTGACAGTTTTCGAATCGGATCAAGCAACACTTTTCAACCATGAACATGTACCCTAATTATGAACAATCATCAACCATACAAAACATAAAAGTTCTCATTCATCATACAAACCATGCTAAACGATCATTGACCCTAATTATCCTATGACCACACACAATCTGATAATTAGTTTATCATGATATAAGTTCATCAATCAGAATCATCAAACCACAACAAGAACATAAACGCATACAATTCATCGAAATCCCTTCATCATGCAAGTCCTAGATTTCTTTGATTCAATATCGAGACATCAAAACCCTAATCAACACAATATGAGAGCATGGTTTCTAGCAAGACCCTATATCCACAGTAGATCTCAAGCATCATATAATAATCATCAAGCAACGGGAAGTGTGGTGAGATACTAACCGAATGATGAGATGATCACGAAAGTGCAAGAGGGCTTCGAGGGAAAAGAAAGGTGCTGCCGGCGTTCACAAATGAGAAGGAGAGTTTAGGGTTTGATAGATTTGTGTTTTTATGATGCGAACAGGGTCGGGTCACAACTGGGTTTCACTTGGGCCGAAAGCCCTTTCGGCGAAGGACCCTCTTGACGAAGAACTATACTTCGTCAAGAGTGATGATGGCGAAGACCCTTCTTCTTCATGAATCGTTTGTGACGAAGGACCTTGTTCGTCAAGAAGTGAAGTTGGCGAAGAACTCTAGCAGTTCGTCAAAGACTAGCCAACTAAGAACTAGGTTCTTCGTCGACTTGAGTGTGGTGTGCAGCCCAAAGTTAAGAAACATGATCATATTATGACTAAGCATTAAACAACTCCTAAGTTTTCATGAAACACCCAAACATAGCAATAGTCATTCAAACATCGTTCACATGATACAATGTAAAACAAATTGTGAAAATAAACAAATGATGCGTAGAGGAAAGACCTTGAATTCTCGGGTTGTCACAACCACACCCTTCCAGGGTGAGACTTTCAACATGACATGATCGCCTACAACGAACTCCAAGGGTTTCCTACACTTATCAGCATAGCTTTTCTGACGGTCACGCGCTGCTGCCATACGATTTCTGATCTGGACAATATTCTCTAAAGTTTCAAGCACAAGCTTTTGACCTGTGATCTGGCTGTCACCCACCTCTGCCCAATAAAGAGGAGAATGACATTTCTGCCCGTACAATGCCTTGAACGGAGCTGCCTGGATGCTGGAATGGTAACTGTTGTTGTAAGAGAATTCTATCAAAGGCAAGTGTTTCACCCAACCTTTACCAAAATCGATCACACATGCTCACATCATGTCTTCAAGCGTCTGGATGGTTTGTTCACTTTGACCATCCGTCTGAGGGTGGTAAGCGGTACTCATATCGAGACGTGAGCCGAATGATTTGCGCATCGACTGCCATAATTTGGATATGAAACGCGGATCACGATAAGAGATGATAGAAGTTGGCACCCCGTGCCTAGAAACCACTTCCTTAAGATAAACAGCAGCAAGTTGTGAGAACTTATCGGTTTACTTGATCGCAAGGAAGTGCGCAGATTTCGTGAGACGATCAACGATCACCCAGATGGTATCATTTCCATTTTGAGTTCTTGGTAAACCAGTGACGAAATCCATGGCGATTTGCTCCCATTTCCACATGGGTATTTCTGGTTGCTGAAGCAAACCAAAGGGTTTCTGGTATTCCACTTTGACTTTCGCGCACGTCAAACATTTACTCACATACGTCGCGATGTGAGCTTTCATCTTTGGCCACCAATACAAGACCTTTAGATCCTGATACATCTTATCAGAACCTGGGTGAACAGAGTAGCGAGACTTGTGTGCTTCGTCCATTACAAGTTCTCTAAGGTTTCCGTATGAAGGGACCCATATTCGCTCCATGAAGTAGCGAATACCGTCAGATCTTTCAACAAGTCTCTTCTCCAAGCCTCGCTTCTCTTCGGCCTTAAGGTTCTCATCTTTCAATGCATCAGCTAGGGCAGAACAAATCTGGTCAGGTAGATTAGAATGGATGGTGAGCTGCAAAGCGTGAACACGTTTGGGTTTCGTTTCCTTGCGACTGAGGGCATCGGCTACAACGTTAGCTTTGCCCGGATGGTACTTGATTGCACAATCATAATCGTTCAAGAGTTCCACCCAGCGATGATGTCGCATGTTCAACTCCTTTTGATCAAAGATGCGCTGAAGGCTCTTGTGGTCGGTATAAATAGTGCATTTAGTACCATACAAGTAATGCCTCCAGATTTTTAATGCGAAAACCACGGCCCCCAACTCTAAGTCATGAGTCGTGTAATTCTTCTTATGAACCTTCAACTATCGTGAAGCATAAGCTATCACCTTCTCGCGTTGTATCAACACACAACCGAGACCCTGAATAGAAGCTCACAGTACACCACGAAATCCTCAGTACTGTAACAACCCTCGGTAAAATCGACACTCTCATAAATATTTCCGACACCCTATTATATCTTAAAATACCCTCATATGTTTTTAAATACACCCCGTATGTGAAAACCGAGCCCGAAATATGTTATAACATATAAAATAAAATATAAAATCTGATTATTAAGTTGAGGCGGGCCGTGTAGACCCACCCCAACCATTTACGCGGGCGGTATTGAGGTGGATACCGGATTCCTTTGAGTTTCTTTATTTCAAACGGGCCGCGTAAGACCCCGTTTAAGTTAACGCCGGCCGCGTGAGATTGAAATGGTGGTGCAGCCCTGAGCTGACACGTGTCAACATCGTGGCGGACCTACATGCTGACCCAGCTAAGCTATACGTTGACCCAATGCTGACGCGGGCCGCGTAAGGCTTTGCCTACTGTCACACCCCCAAAATCCACATGCGGAGTACCACCGCTTGGAGGCGTGACTGACCAGGATCTTAGTCACCAATCACATTGAACTCACGAGTATATTTAAATAAAACCTTCATTTATTAACAATAGTGTTACAACGTTACAATATTTCACAGTTTACAGCAGAAGCATATTTAATTCGTTAAGTGTTTATTAACCACATGTAAAAACTCTGAGTCTTGTGTTTCGTTTCCATGTAACTCGACCCATGACCACTCCAGCTTCCCAGACAGCAAGTTCCAATGTTATACACCTAAAGGCCTGCAAGGCATGTAACAACGAGTCAACAACAAAGTTGAGCGAGTTCACAGTTGGTGTTCATTGTTAAATTGTTTCAAAAACCAGGAATTCATTTGTGAGTTGTAAGTTAATCAGTTTACCCTGTTTCCCAAACATATCCATAGTTGGTGGGGGCTTCCCCATGTTAACCACTAGACCTGTTTACCATATCGACCACTGACTAAAGTAAGTTGGTGCCCTAACGTCAATGTCTATCATCATTGACTAGTGCCCAGATCCATTAGTTCACGCCCGTCCTCTGCGGCACGGTGTGAGGCTTGTCAAACCTAAATAGCGCTATCTAACTAATGACCCGCTCGCCATTGGCCCGGCGATAAAGTCGATATAAAAGTGAGGGACTTCATGATAGAGTTTTTGGTCTAGTATCCGTGTTGTCACCCTTCAATAAAGAGGGTGTGTACGTAATCTCCAAACCAGGAGATTACGCAGGTTCCAATTAAATACTTATCACAGGTTGTCACCCTTCAATAAAGAGGGAGTGTACGTGTCCCAAACCAGGAGATCACGCAGATTCAGTTTCAATCCTTTACCCATTCCCAGCCTTTGGGAATCCCATGCCTTGTGGAAAGTGTGAACTCACCTTGGTTTGCTCGGTATGACAAGTTACTTTGTTTATGTTTACAGTTGGTCAACCAAATCCTAGCATAGTTACCAATGGTAATCAGATTATATGCACATAAGTCATGTATTCCACATTTACATTACACAAATAGCACACACATAACCAGCAGTTAAATCTCATGCACTTTATAATATAGGTTCATGTTCTCAATAATGGTTACCAATATCAGTCAGTTTCATGTGAACATAAAACATGTGTCCTTTGCATTCATTTCACGGATTACAAATAAACAACACGTTTATTATTACGTAGATCATAGCGAGCAGTTGGGTCTAAAAACAACACAAGTTCATATCACACCACATCACCAGTGGTTTGGTTTACATTCAAGTACACACGCTAATTGTAACAAGTAGATATGCATCATAATTTAACCGATTATCTTATGTAATTATCTAAACACACAATAATGGCCGACAACTGTTTAGAGCATTTAAATTATTTATTGGACCGATTGTATTGATTAAATGGACTGACCAATTCATTCACATGGTCTGATGTAGACCAACAACACCAATTTTTAAAATTACACTTCACAATTAAACTTCACATTCTGATAACACCAACATTCACATAATAAATAAACCATTCATCACACAAGCCCCTGATTCGGGTAGCAGTTACCCAACCCAATGGCCCACACAACTAACTGTTAACCATAACAATAATCAATAACCTATTCTTTTATTAATTTAAGCCATAGTGACTACTTATCAAATCATACAATCTACCAGTTTATGAACAATTGACAAAAGCTGAAATCATATATCATATGCAGCTTTATTTTCCACTCCATGTTCCCTTATTAATTAGGTCAGGTGACCTCGAGCCCACCAAAAAGCACACGAGTTCAACTTATTATACATACTATATATACCTAATTGTTAATTCATTGTATCTACTAATGAAGTCGGCCCACTAAGGAATAATCAAAGAAATTTTGGTTCAATCAACACCACCCACAACAGATTTGTTTGTCCTACATATTATCAATTTTAATAACAAATGCATGTCTAATAATCATTGATTTCGATAACAGATGAACATGTCAGAATTGATTCCAATACTAAATGATTACAACCACACCAAGAACCCAATTATTACTTGATCAAGTCATTCATTATGTTTTTCTAACTTATCACACATAATCATACAAGTCACCTATCCTAACCTTGATTAAATACAACAGGCTAATAACACAATTTCAATACCACGCGCATCACATAAACAAGTTAATCAACACGTCTTAAACAAGAGAATTTACTAACCACAATAACAGGTCGATCAGATGAATGATGTTCTTCGAAGGGGGGGAATACTCTACTGTTGCCGTGCGTACAATCAGGGAAGAGTAGGGTTTGTTTATAAGTTTGTTATCATAATCAACCTAATACAATACGTAATATAACATTTGTTTGGGCGGTGGCTTTATAATTTGTTTGGGCGGTTGTAATATAACCAGAATGGGCTTGAGCCCATTTACATGAGGTCACGGTTCAGGGGTGGGCTACAAGCAACCCAAATACCCGCCCCCATTTATAACACATATGGATTTCGGGCCTGTTATACTATGTGGGCCAAACGGGAGAGGCCCAAACGGCCATGAGGTGTATAAGCGGTTTCGTGAATGATTAAGCGCACGCGAGCATTTAATGAATCAAACGTAAGGATACGCGCTGAAGAGTTGTGAAATTTATGTAATACTAACCTGAATATTCGGGTTGTCACATCATCCCCAACTTGAAAGAAATGTCGTCCCGAAATTTAGCACGTAGTTACTAAGAAAGCTAGTTAGGTTGCATGGTTTCCTGGTTTTCCTGGGGTGTCACATCATCCCCCCATTGGTTTGGAATTTCGTCCCGAAATTCCGCAGTAGCTTCAGCCTCAGTAATTGTTTCATTGTTCTCGAACGACTGAGGATATTTGTGTTTCATTTGGTCTTCTTGTTCCTAGGTAAACTCTGGGCCACGACGGGAGTTCCAACGAACTCGAACAAGAGGTATTCTGGTGCGTTGATGATCTTGACCTCCCGGTCAAAGGTTTCCACTGGTTCTTCGACAAATCGCAACTGATCGTCGGTGGTGAGCTCCTTAAAAGGAACTGTGGGGGTTTCATCTGACAGACACTTCTTCAGATTCAACACATGGAATACGTTGTGAACTCTACTGAGTTCTTCGGTAGGTTCAGTTTGTAGGTCACCTTGCTTATTTTCTCGATGATTTCAAACGGTTTAACATATCGCGGTTTGAGTTTCGTCTCGTAGACCAAAACGAAGTACACCTTCCCAAGGTGAGACTTTAGATAGTACTCGATCCCCAACTTGGAACTCGAGTGGTTTCTTGCGCTTAACAGCGTAGCTTTTCTGACGGTCATGAGACGCCGCCATTCGTTGTCCTCTTATCTTAACCACCGCCAATCCGTGATGTGGACACCTTTATTTCCTTACTGAAAGCTAGGGTTACGAGCACCTTGTTGTCGTTGTGTCTGCTGACCCCGATGTCGTTGCTTGAAACATGCCCTACGATTCTTCATCATCATAGTCCATCTTTTTACATCCTGAACCGCGTTCTAAAGCGTTACTCACTGTGCTGGCAGTTACGCATACCACACTAAGGTCAATGATTACCATTTATGCCTCGATTGGTTCGTAGGTGTTGACTCCCATGAGTCGCTGACGGGGGTTAAGGATTCGATTGAAGCCTATTCGCTGTGCTTGTTGCCGGTAATCAGGGTCTTCAAAGTACTGAGGTCGATAATGTGCTACGCTCATCCTCCTGTCCGTCGTCGTTGCAAGTGGTTCGGGTAATTCACGGTCTGTTACGAGAGTGTTGTAGAAGTGATCACACTTCGGGATCGGAGACGTCAATACATGAGTTTCAGCAAATGAGGAGGAGTAAGAAAGGTATCGATCAATCATTCGATGTTGGGACATCCAACTCAGGGACGTTCGTATGAGCAACTAACATTCTACACGGTTTGCTGAGTTCAGATGGGTGTTCAGGCAACACTCGACAGCATCGAGTTTCGAAAGAATCCAACGATAAATGAGAAGTTCACGTTTGAGTTTGAGTAGGGGACAATTACTGCTATGGTCCCTATAGGTTCGTTTGTTTCACATTGATCAAATAGCGAGACGGAACCCCTTTTCCACTTGTTAAGCCTCACTGGGATTCACATGCACCCCACAATATTATTATGTGTGCACCCACAATAATATTGTGACTTGCATGCTCATCTCAGCTCATCCTAACTCATGTCAAATGGTTCCTCAAACTCGGGTAGCAACAAAGAGCATTACGAAGTGTAAGTCATGAAGGTTTAGGGAAATACCACCCTATCAGTCACATAACACGTGCAAGTGTACATGAATTCATATTGTTGTGCTAATCGTGCAATCACATGCAGTATCGTATGTAGGTGTTTACTAGTTATGTAGTATAATGAGTATAAGAGAGACGAACCTTGCAATCTGGAGCTGAGTGTCACGGTCGTATTCCCGTTTTCGGAACTTTCCGGTTAAAATTTGGTTTTACAAAAACGTTTTCCCCTTTTTAAAACCAAGTTCACTATAACCAATGGCTCTGATACCAATCTGTCACACCCCCAAAATCCACATGCGGAGTACCACCGCTTGGAGGCGTGACTGACCAGGATCTTAGTCGCCAATCACATTGAACTCACGAGTATATTTAAATAAAACCTTCATTTATTAACAATAGTGTTACAACGTTACAATATTTCACAGTTTACCGCGGAAGCATATTTAATTCGTTAAGTGTTTATTAACCACATGTAAAAAATCTTAGTCTTGTGTTGCGTTTCCATGTAACTCGACCCATGACCACTCCAGCTTCCCAGACAACAAGTTCCAATGTTATACACCTAAAGGCCTGCAAGGCATGTAACAACGAGTCAACAACAAAGTTGAGCGAGTTCACAGTTAGTGTTCATTGTTAAGTTGTTTCAAAAACCAGGAATTCATTTGTGAGTTGTAAGTTAATCAGTTTACCCTGTTTCCCAAACATATCCATAGTTGGTGGGGGCTTCCCCATGTTAAGCACTAGACCTGTTTACCATATCGACCACTGACTAAAGTAAGTTGGTGCCCTGACGTCAATGTCTATCATCATTGACTAGTGCCCAGATCCATTAGTTCACGCCCGTCCTCTGCGGCACGGTGTGAGGCTTGTCAAACCTAAATAGCGCTATCTAACTAAGCCATTGGCCCGACGATTAAGTCGATGTAAAAGTGAGGGACTTCATGATAGAGTTTTTGGTCTAGTATCCGTGTTGTCACCCTTCAATAAAGAGGGTGTGTACGTAATCTCCAAACCAGGAGATTACGCAGGTTCCAATTAAATACTTATCACAGGTTGTCACCCTTCAATAAAGAGGGTGTGTACGTGTCCCAAACAAGGAGATCACGCAGATTCAGTTTCAATCCTTTACCCATTCCCAGCCCTTGGGAATCCCATGCCTTGTGGAAAGTGTGAACTCACCTTGGTTTGCTCGGTATGACTAGTTACTTTGTTTACATTTACAGTTGGTCAACCAAATCCTAGCATAGTTACCAATGGTAATCAGATTATACGCACATAAATCATGTATTCCACATTTACATTACACAAATAGCAGACACATAACCAGCAGTTAAATCTCATGCACTTTATAATACTGGTTCATGTACTCAATAATGGTTACCAATATCAGTCAGTTTCATGTGAACATAAAACATGTGTCCTTTGCATTTATTTCACGGATTACAAATAAACAACACGTATATTATTACGTAGATCATAGCGAGCAGTTGGGTCTAAAAACAACACAAGTTCATATCACACCACATCACCAGTGGTTTGGTTAACATTCAAGTACACACGCTAATTGTAACAAGTAGATATGCATCATAATTTAACCGATTATCTTATGTAATTATCTAAACACACAATAATGGCCGACAACTGTTTAGAGCATTTAAATTATTTATTGGACCGATTGTATTGATTAAATGGACTGACCAATTCATTCACGTGGTCTGATGTAGACCAACAACACCAATTTTTAAAATTACACTTCACAATTAAACTTCACATTCTGATAACACCAACATTCACATAATAAATAAACCATTCATCACACAAGCCCCTGATTCGGGTAGCAGTTACCCAACCCAACGGCCCACACAACTAACTGTTAACCATAACAATAATCAATAACATATTCTTTTATTAATTTAAGCCATAGTGACTACTTATCAAATCATACAATCTACCAGTTTATGAACAATTGACAAAAGCTGAAGTCATATATCATATGCAGCTTTATTTTCCACTCCATGTTCCCTTATTAATTAGGTCAGGTGACCTCGAGCCCACCAAAAAGCACACGAGTTCAACTTATTACACATACTATATATACCTAATTGTTAATTCATTGTATCTACTAATGAAGTCGGCCCACTAAGGAATAATCAAAGAAATTTTGGTTCAATCAACACCACCCACAACAGATTTGTTTGTCCTACATATTATCATTTTTAATAACAAATGCATGTCTCATAATCATTGATTTCGATAACACATGTACATGTTAGAATTGATTCCAATACTAAATGATTACAACCACACCAAGAACCAAATTATTACTTGATCAAGTCATTCATTATGTTTTTCTAACTTATCACACATAATCATACAAGTCACCTATCCTAACCTTGATTAAATACAACAGGCTAATAACACTATTTCAATACCACGCGCATCACATAAACAAGTTAATCAACACGTCTTAAACAAGAGAATTTACTAACCACAATAACAGGTCGATCAGATGAATGATGTTCTTCGAAGGGGGGAATACTCTACTGTTGCCGTGCGTACAATCAGGGAAGAGTAGGGTTTGTTTATAAGTTTGTTATCATAATCAACCTAATACAATACGTAATATAACATTTGTTTGGGCGGTGGCTTTATAATTTGTTTGGGCGGTTGTATTATAACCAGAATGGGCTTGAGCCCATTTACATGAGGTCACGGTTCAGGGGTGGGCTACAAGCAACCCAAATACCCACCCCCATTTATAACACATATGGATTTCGGGCCTGTTATACTATGTGGGCCAAACGGGAGAGGCCCAAACGGCCATGAGGTGTATAAGCGGTTTCGTGAATGATTAAGCGCACGCGAACATTTAATGAATCAAACGTAAGGATACGCGCTGAAGAGTTGTGAAATTTATGTAATACTAACCTGAATATTCGGATTGTCACACCTACCCTTACGCAGGCCGCCTGAAAGTCAAGTTCTGCAACTATAAATAGATGGCATCAGATCTCAGTCGAACTCGCTCACAATTTCATTCTCAATCTTGAAATTCTGTAGTAGAGTTATAATACGCGGGTATTATACCCCCTAATTAGCGAGGTTCTGCTCCGTTGTAAGTATTATAACCCCGGTTTCATAGTAGATACGCTGCCCGATTGATTTAGGGTTCCGTGATAACTGTCGTGGTTCTGCCCGACGTAGTTGTTGGAATGCCGTCTCGGGGAGGGTATCATTAATATTTTCAAAGGGTTATGATACTAACCAATGTACATTTGTATAAATTATAGATTATATCCAGGAAACCCTTACGCGAAGTCTAAGATAGCAATGTGAGTTTATCCTCTTTTTGTTAACCTTTTTACAAAACCTTAAATGTTTTACAATGTGATTAAGCGGTGATTGAGTCTTTGTAGTTCTTCAATTACTGCCGGTATGTTGGGGTTTTGTATACAAAATTTACTACACTGTGAGTAGTAAGTCGGGGATGACGGTACGTAACCATTGGACGACGAGTTAGCCAATGTGTAATATGACCCACAAGTCAGGATTGACAGTACTGAATGAGTAATTATGTAGAAATAAACAATGTGATCGCTCTCAATACTGTTTTAATTGATAAAATGTTTCTTGATTAAACTGGGATTCACTCACCAGTATTTCCCACTGACAAATGTTTTTAAAACGCGTTTCAGGTAACACAATGTGACAGCCAATTAGTAAAAAGCCAGCTAGAGAGCACTGAAGGCTTGGGAAAAATGTGGCTATAAAAGTTACCTAATAAATGATGTTTTAAATTCAATAATATAGGGTTTATCCCTATAAATGTATTGTAATAAGAAACTTGGGTTTTACCCATGTGATTAGTAATATTAATTATGGTGGTTTTACTCTGATAAACATTTCCTAACTACGGTCCTGATGAAATTTCCGCTGCCAAATTAACAAGCTGATACCACCACTACTGAGTCCGCGTCCGCCCGTTCTCGGGACAGATAAGGGATCGGGGGTTGCAACAGGAGGTGGTATCAGAGCCAAGCCACTGGTCTAAGCCAAAGAAGTGTTCTGCTGACACTTAAAATTCTAAACTTTGTGTTAGGAAATAAATTACAGAAATATGTGCATAACTGTATTTATTTGTTATGTGTTATTTGACTATTTGTTAGTTTACAGTATGAGTGATCAAGGACCCTTAGACATGAGTCGTCAGTTGTCTGATTCACCTAGGAGTGAAGGTACCTCGTCACAGCCTGCCTTTTCTGGGTATTCTACTGATCAGGAAGAAGGAATGTTTGCTTTTAAAGCTCAGTCAGAAGAGCCATTCCCTCATAAGAAACGAGGATGGTTCAGTAAGGAAGCCTTTGCTCGTAGGAAAAGAATGCAAAAGTTGCAACAGCAAAGAGTTTTAGCGGCTGCTAAGCGAAAGACTGATGCCCATCCACAGGATATGCTTAATAGAAGCCTAGCCAATTTCCATATCCTAGCCACAACTGCTGCTGACCCGAGTCTGGAACAACTAGTAGCCCAACAACCACAAATCCCAGAACAACCCATGGAAATAGAAAATCCTGAAAACCAGGTGGAGATGCATGACTTTAACCCAGAAGAAATCCCTAGGGTACCTGCACCAAACCCCCTAGACCCAAATTACGACCCCTGGTGGGACGACAATAGGGACTTTGTGCAACGTTACCCGATACATGAAGACAACCCCATACAGAACATAGGAGCCTACCCAGGTATGGACCCTTTAGATCCCTATTACCACGATGAATATATTAGGGAAATCTTAGAAGATCCTTACCGATTTCAGGCACTTTCACCCCCATATCAGGAACCCGCACCCCAGATTCCAAACCCAGTCCTAGAACCTGCACCCCCAATGAGTGCAGAAAACGTGCAAGAACTTAGGACCTTCGGTGAGGAAGTTTTAGAAAGCAGTGAGAGAATGAGACAGGTGGGAGAGCGTCTCGTATGGAAATACGATGAGCGCAATATGGATTTTTGGAGAAATCCATATCCGTGATATGATAGAAAAGTTGGTAATAGTAATAATAATAATATAATAATAAAATAAAATAAAATATGTGTGTACGGATGCATATTACTATTAGTGTGATTCTATTTCTGTTGGTATTGTAATTTTATTTCAGTACTAGAATGTAATGGATGCATAATAGTGTATGAAAATAGAGTAAAAGTCGCAATGATCGACGTTTTGGCTAGATTACGCGACATATGATTAACTATATTGAATATTATCTTGTGATAATAATATGGGATAAATGTTTAAAATTCAGATGGCCGATGAAGGAAATCAAGGAAATCTGAATAATGATAACCAGAGTAACATTAACGTGGTTAATGAGAATCCAAGCAACAATAACAATGGAAATCAAATGGATATTTGTCACACCCCGACCACGTGAGACAACGAAACGTGGCGGAAACGTCGGGGAGTGTTGTAACAGAATTAATCGTTTCAAATCCATGGCAATTAAAGTTTCGTTTTATTAATCAAACATGAGAGTTTACATTGTTTTAAACAAGAAACAAAGAGTACATAACATAAATTAACTAGTTCTTGTCTCGTTTTAAGTCACTAAGGCACAGGTCTGCCTAAGTATTTCTTGATAAGTCCTATGCATCATCACCTGAAAACACATGTGAAAATAGGTACGTCAGCATAAAAATGCCTGTGAGATACATAGGTTTTGTGAAAATAGGATTCATGACTTGTAAGTTTAGAAAGAGTTGTTTAATAAAGTTTAGTCATGAACCTTGTAAATTGTTTTGTTTTGTAAATCGTTTGAAAAAACAATAAGTTCAGATGATATGTATAAATAAGAGAATAATGTATGGTTAAATGAATAACCATGTAGAATGAGTTTGTATAAGATAAGTTGTTTGTAAAACAATGTCTTGTGAAAAGTATGTTATTTGTATAAAATGTTATATGTCTCAAATTGAAATGATTCAAATAACGCTACGATATGTAATACCATACAAACACTTATATATAGGAAGTACCAGCGGCGTATCCACCATGCTTGTATCATATTACACACGCCTCGTTACTTAAGTCACTTACTCAAACCAAACCATCAAGATGTAATGTTAAACAATGTAAAACAATATACTAAGTATGCACACAATGGACATACATAGCATGAAATGTAATGTAAAACAATGTACTAGGTATGCACACAATGGACATACGTAGCATGAAATGTAATGTAAAATAATGTACTAAATACGCACACAATGGGCATACATAGCATAAAATGTAATGTAAAATAATGTACTAAGTACGCACACAATGGGCATACATAGCATAGAATGTAATGTAAAATAATGTACTAAGTACGCACACAATGGGCATACATAGCATGAAAACAATGAAATCATGTACTATAATGTACTAACGAACCTAGCAGGTATATGATGTGAAAACATGGAAAGCATGAAAGTAACAAGTAGGCACATGTGTTCCACCCCAAAACGTTTGGAAAACAGTAAAAGAGGGGTCTATGTACTCACATAAACACCTTGAAAACATTTAAAAGAGGGGGTTCTATGTACTCACATGAGATTGCTCAGTAGTCCTTGAGTGACAACCAAACAATGCTAGAGATCACGGATATCAAACGGCACCTAATATAGGTAACTATGTTAATAAACCGGACCTAAATCGGATGATCGGATAGAATGAGGGTTCGTAAACCAAACGAGTATGGAGACTCGTGTAACATGGTTTAACAAGCCTACATACTAAAATGAAACCTAACCTAAGTGCTTACGGCCCATCACGACCCGTTTAGGTAGCTTATGCTACTTTAACGCGTCGTTCGCGTAAAACGCGTTCGGACCGCCTAACTAGTCCTATGACAAGTAAAATATGCCTTAACATGTTTAATATTGTTGATAAATCAGTTTAGAGGTCATAGGTTATGTTACATATGTTTAAAATGAATTTTGGCATCAAAGGGGTATTTTGGTAATTTACCTAAGGCATATAAACTACCTATCATACAACTACTTAAACGAAGCGACCATAAGGTATAACCTCGGAAGGTTATTCCCTATACACTATGGTCACCTAATGTGTTTGGTCGGATCCTAATGATCGACCATATGGGTCGGGTTCGAAGGTATAAGCGATTTATTAGATCGCTTACCCTTACGACCCTAGACAACGTGGTAATCAGTAGGCATAGTCACCAGGGACTATAACCATCGTGATTACGCTCACGTTGCGAAGTTCAAACGAACTTCGCATTGACCATAAACTGGTCAATGTAGAAAGTCAAACAAAGTTTGACTTTCGGACTCGAAAAGCAAAAAAAAAAGAACGAAGGAACACTTACCCAGGGTCCCCGAAAGCTAATCTTGATCCGAGTAGCTCAGGTATGAAACAATGGTTTCAACTTAGAGCTTCTAAGATCAGATTTTGGTGGGTTTTGGGGTGAATGGGGGTTGGGTATTTATAGGATTTCCCGAACCGTTAGGATCGTTTCTTGGAAACCGTGCTTCGATCTTGGCCATACACCTCAAGATAGTGGTTTTACAATACCATGTGAGCCCCTAGTATTGAGAAATACCATGTGCAAGGGGATTAGGAGTGGTAAACAGCTGTTAACAGCTGGATTAGAAGGTTCTGATGTTCTGCAGACCTCTTGCGCACCGTAAGGGTGAGGCTTACGGTGCGCAAGCCTTCAAGTTTGGCAGAATGGCAGATTTGGTCCCTGTTATGCAATAAAGCCATTTCTGACATGTTTAAGGCCCGTTAACTCCATTTCAAAGCTCTAAAATGAAGTTAAAGTATAGGGAACTTAGAATGTGCTCAAAAATATCTCGGATGTCGGTTCGTTTGGCCGTACGATCGAGATGTTCGCTTAATTATGACGAAATGCGCATAAGCGCGAAAAACGATCCAAATGACGCGACGAATGGATTTTTCTTATGCCAAACACTAAAATAAAATATTTTAGTGCTTACATAAATTTTTGGAAGTCTGGATGTATTCAGAACGTAAGTTATGCGCGAAAGTGCAAACTTATGCACTTTTTGACGCTTTTAGTCCCTAAATGACCCAAAAGTTTATTTTAGCACACCGAACCCCTCAAAGCCTATTTCTAAGCTATGTAAAGGATATTTAGGGTATGTTTAACTTATGGTCATGTTCCGGAATGTCAGTTACAGTTCAAATTGGCGTACTTTCGCAGTTTGTCAACTTTAGTCCCTGTAAGCGATTTCACTTGATTTCGGCATACCAAACCATCCAAAACTTATTTCTAAGTTATGTAAAGGTTATTTAAGGTATGTTAAGCCTATTTAATTATTATGGAGTGTTCGTTGCATTAAACTGGTTATATCTACGCATCAGAGCGCGTATAACCCTCCAGAAAGCGATTTAAAGCTTGAAATCGAACAAGAGTTGATATGTGCAAACGATACACATATTTTTACAAATCCCAAGCATGAAATACAATATTTCATTGGTTTGGCATTTGTTTGATGGTTGAAGTGACACAGGTGTCACAATAATAGTGTTGTTCAACACATAGTGGCACAAGGAATCATAGATGCAATGCCATTTATTACTCAAACTATTCAAGAAGCGAATAATAAAAGTAAGCATAGCAGTAAGCGACCCATTGAACCAGAACACAGCGTGAACAATGGACCTGTACTTCAAATGCCCATTCCTAAAAGAAGAAGAACCGTGTCTTACGGTTGTTCTTATAAAGAATTCTGGTCTTGTAAACCAATGGAATTCTCGGGCAACGAAGGGGCTATTGCAACCTTACGCTGGATAGAGAAGACTGAGGCAGTTTTAAGAATAAGCAAGTGTGCTGAAGAAGATAAGATATTGTTTGCTTCGAATCTGTTTAAGAATTCAGCGCTAGAATGGTGGAACACTATCCTCCAAGCAAGAGGAAGTGATAGAACCTACAACATGGAATGGGAAGAATTTAAGAACAAGGTAGAAAGGAAAACAGATAGCAAACAAATTCTTAAACCTTAGGATGACTGGTGTAGATAGTAAGGGATACACTAAAATATTCTTCGAATATGCTAGAATAGTGCCAACTCTTGCTTCACCAGAACCAGTGTTAATCTCCCGTTATATTTGGGGATTAATTGGGGAAATAAGACACGTAGTCAAGGCAGCTAGACCTCAAACCATAGAAGAAGCTGTAGAACTAGCCAATACCTTGACCGATGAATTAGTTCGTACCCGAGAAGAGGATCAAAGAAGGAACCTAACACAGAAGCTCACACAAGAATTTCGTTCTGGAAATTCTAATCGTGGGAAAAATATAGGTTCTACTTCTGCACCTTACTGCAAGAATTGCAAAAGAAAGCATTCAGGAAGATGCTCCATATACTGTAACTTTTGCAAAATATCGAGACACAAGGAAGAAAATTGCAGAAAGAAAGCTAATAACAAGATATGTTACAACTGCGGAGAACAAGGTCATATCAAGCTTAATTTCCCAAAATTAGCTCCAGCTACAAACAACAAGAATAATCAAAATGCTAGAGCATTTGTTCTAACTGCAGATGAAGCCAAGATAATTCCAGATGTCATAGCTGGTACGTTTTTAGTTAATGATATTTTTGCTAAAGTATTATTTGACTCTGGTGCAAACCAAAGTTTTATAAATACATCATTTTGCAAATTTCTAAATCAGTCATTAACTAAACTACCACAAGAATGTCTAGTAGAGACAGCTAATGGAGAAACCTTTAGGATTTCTAAAATCTTGCAGGGAGCAAGAATAGAAATCTTAAATCAGAAATTTATTGAAAATCTTTATCCTATGAATCTGGCAGGATTCGATGTTGTTTTAGGAATGGATTGGTTAATAGCCAATAAAGCCAGTATTTTATGTGATCAAAAGTCAATCCAAGTAAATTCACCAAAAGGTAAAACGATCACAATTAAAGGAGATAAACCATCCAGAACTACAAAATTCATCTCTGTGATGAAAACTGCAAGCTATATAAGGAAAGGTTCTATAGTATATATGATTTCCATAATCACTAACACTAAAGGAAAGGATTTAAAAGATATTCCAGTAGTATCTCAGTTTTCAGATGTCTTTCCAGAAGAATTACCAGGACTACCTCCAGACAGAGAAGTTGAATTCAGAATTCACCTGCTACCAGAAACAACACCAATTGCCAAAGCACCATATCGTTTGGCACCCACCGAAATGCAGGAATTGAAGAAACAATTAGACGAATTGTTAGAGAAAGGATTTATACAACCAAGTTCATCGCCATGGGGAGCGCCGATACTGTTTGTTAAAAAGAAGGACGGATCAATGCACATGTGCATTGATTACCGTGAATTAAACAAAGTCACGATTAAGAATCGGTACCCATTACCGACAATCGATGATCTGTTTGATCAACTGCAAGGAGCTCGATTTTTCTCTAAAATCGATTTAAGGTCAGGATATCATCAATTAAAGGTACAGGAAGAGGACATTCCTAAAACCGCTTTCAGAACAAGGTATGGCCATTATGAATTTACTGTCATGCCATTTGGTTTAACCAATGCCCCAGCTGCATTTATGGACATGATGAACCGAATATGTAAGCCATATTTGGATAAATTCATAATTGTCTTTATAGATGATATTCTAATTTACTCTAAGAGTAAAGAGGATCATGCAAAGCATTTGCACGCACTTTTGAGTCTATTAAGAAAAGAAAAACTTTATGCTAAGTTTTCAAAGTGCGAGTTTTGGTTAGAACAGGTACAGTTTCTCAGACACCTAGTCAATCATGAAGGAATTCATGTGGATCCCACAAAGATCGAGGCGATTATTAAATGGAAAACCCCTGAGTCACCAACCGAGGTTAGAAGTTTCTTAGGATTGGCCGGTTATTATAGAAGATTTCTTCAATTTTTTTCTAGAATAGCCATTCCTCTAACTAAGCTGACCTGTAAATCTGTTAATTTTAAATGGGGATCAAAACAGGAAGAAGCATTTTGAATCCTTAAGCATAAATTGACCCATACACCCATACTAGCATTACCAGAAGGAGCTGAAGACTTTGTTGTTTATTGTGATGCTTCTAAAATAGGTTATGGATGTGTATTGATGCAACGACAAAAGGTTATAGCTTACGCATCTAGACAACTTAAGAATCATGAAGAGAATTATTCAACCCATGATTTAGAGTTAGGAGCTATAATTTTTGCTCTTAAAATTTGGAGACATTACCTTTATGGTAATAAGTTTACCATATTCACTGATCATAAGAGTTTAAGGTATATTTTCAAGAAAAAGGATTTGAATATGAGACAAAGACGCTGGATGGAGATGCTTAGTGACTATGATTGTGATATTCAGTATCATGAAGGAAAAGCAAACGTAGTAGCAGATGCTTTAAGCCGAAAATATCATGAAAAGCCAAAAAGAGTACGTTCCCTCAAATTAAATCTACAAGTAGATTTAAATGATCAGATAAGAGAAGCACAAGAATCAGTAATCAAGGATGATACTGAAAAATTAAAAGGTATGCTAAAAGAATTAGAACAAGAAACTGATGGAATTTGGAGATTCCATGAAAAGAGAATGTGGATACCTAAATTAGGAAACCTACGTCATCGTATTTTAGAAGAAGCCCATAAATCTAAGTATACGATGCACCCAGGAAGTGATAAAATGTACCAGGATTTAAGGAAAAATTTCTGGTGGATAGGAATGAAAAAGGACATAGCAGCCTATGTTTCTAAATGTTTAACCTGTTCACAAGTCAAAGCTGAACACCAGAAACCCTCAGGATTTCTACAACAGTTAGAAATGCCGGTGTGGAAATGGGAATTAATAACAATGGATTTTGTTACTAAATTGCCCAAAACAAAGAAAGGAAATGATACAATCTGGGTGATTGTAGATAGACTAACCAAGTCAGCTCATTTCCTACCAATGAAAGAAACTTTCAGTATGGAACAGTTAGCTAAGTTGTATGTAAATGAAATTGTTTCTTTACATGGCATTCCTTTATCAATTGTTTCTGATAGGGATAGTCGATTTACCTCTCATTTTTGGTCAAGTTTCCAAAAGCCAATGGGAACCAAGTTAAAATTAAGCACAACTTATCATCCTCAAACGGATGGACAAAGCGAAAGGACAATTCAGATAATGGAAGACATGCTTAGAGCTTGTGTAATTGATATCGGAGGTAATTGGGACGACCACTTACCTTTAATAGAATTTTCTTATAATAACAGTTAGCACACAAGTATTAATGCTGCACCATTCGAAGCACTTTATGGACGTAAGTGCCGAACCCCAGTCTGTTGGGCAGAAATTGGGGAAAAGAAACTATCTGGACCTGAGATAGTGCAGGAAACAACCGACAAGATTATTCAAGTCAAGGAATGACTGAAAGCAGCACGTGATCGACAAAAGAGCTATGCCGATAATCGACGTAAGCCCTTAGAGTTTCAATTAGGAGATAAAGTATTGTTAAAGGTCTCTCCTTGGAAAGGAGTGGTAAGATTCATAAAAAGGGGAAAGCTAAGTCCCAGGTATATTGGACCTTTTGAGATTATTAAAAGAATAGGACCTGTAGCCTATCAGCTACAACTGCCAAAGGAAATGGCAGGATTACATGACGTATTTCATATATCAAATCTCAAAAAGTGTTTAGCTGATGAATCACTGATAGTACCTCTTAAGGATATAGAGGTAAATGAACAACTCAAGTTTGTAGAAAGGCCTCTACAAATTGAAGACAGGAAAGTCAAAAACCTCAAGCATAAAAGATTAGTTCTAGTCGAAGTGAAATGGGACTCCAAAAGAGGACCTGAGTACACATGTGAACTCGAATTTGAAATGCAAAGGAAATATCCGCATTTATTCCAGTAGATCTCGAGGACGAGCTCTAAAACAAGGTGGGAGAATATAACAACCCTTGGTAAAATCGACACTCTCATAAATATTTCCGACACCCTATTATATCTTAAAATACCCTCATATGTTTTTAAATACACCCCGTATGTGAAAACCGAGCCCGAAATAAGTTATAACATATAAAATAAAATATAAAATCTGATTATTAAGTTGAGGCGGGCCGCGTAGACCCACCCCAACCATTTACGCGGGCGGTATTGAGGTGGATACCGGATTCCTTTGAGTTTCTTTAGTTTAAACGGGCCGCGTAAGACCCCGTTTAAGTTAACGCGGGCCGCATGAGATCGAAATGGTGGCGCAGCCCTGAGCTGACACGTGTCGACATCGTGGCGGACCTACATGCTGACCCAGCTAAGCTATACGTTGACCCAATGTTGACGCGGGCCGCGTAAGGCTTTGCCTACCCTTACGCGGGCCGCCTGAAAGTCAAGTTCTGCAACTATAAATAGATGGCATCAGATCTCAGTCGAACTCGCTCACAATTTCATTCTCAATCTCGAAATTTTGTAGTAGAGTTATAATACGCGGGTATTATACCCCCTAATTAGCGAGGTTCTGCTCCGTTGTAAGTATTATAACCCCGGTTTCATAGTAGATACGCTGCCCGATTGATTTAGGGTTCCGTGATAACTGTCGTGGTTTTGCCCGACGTAGTTGTTGGAATGCCGTCTCGGGGAGGGTATCATTAATATTTTCAAAGGGTTATGATACTAACCAATGTATATTTTTATAAATTATAGATTATATCAAGGAAACCCTTATGCGAAGTCTAAGATAGCAATGTGAGTTTATCCTCTTTTTGTTAACCTTTTTACAAAACCTTAAATGTTTTACAATGTGATTAAGCGGTGATTGAGTCTTTGTAGTTCTTCAATTACTGCCGGTATGTTGGGGTTTTATATACAAAATTTACTACATTGTGAGTAGTAAGTCGGGGATGACAATACGTTACCATTGGACGACGAGTTAGCCAATGTGTAATATGACCCACAAGACAGGATTGACAGTACTGAATGAGTAATTGTGTAGAAATAAACAATGTGATCGCTCTCAATACTGTTTTAATTGATAAAATGTTTCTTGATTAAACTGGGATTCACTCACCAGTATTTCCCACTGACAAATGTTTTTAAAACGCGTTTCAGGTAACACAATGTGACAGCCAATTAGTAAAAAGCCAGCTGGAGAGCACTGAAGGCTTGGGAAAAAAATGTGGCTATAAAAGTTACCTAATAAACGATGTTTTAAATTCAATAATATAGGGTTTATCCCTATAAATGTATTGTAATAAGAAACTTGGGTTTTACCCATGTGATTAGTAATATTAATTATGGTGGTTTTACTCTGATAAACATTTCCTAACTACGGTCCTGATGAAATTTCCGCTGCCAAATTAACAAGCTGATACCACCACTACTGAGTTCGCGTCCGCCCGTTCTCGGGACAGATAAGGGATCGGGGGTTGCGACAGGTACCCTCAGGTAAAGACAAGATTGGTGCACTGCAAAGTTTTTGTTTCAACAACTGAAAAGCGTCTTCCTGCTTTGTTCCCCAGGAGTATATAACCCCTTTCTGTGTCAACGAGGTAAGAGGTTGAGCGATCCTAGAGAAGTCCTTGATAAATCTACGGTAATATCCAGCGAGACCTAGAAATTTCCGCACCTCCGAAGGATTCTTTGGTGCCTCCCAATTTCTGATAGCATCAATCTTGGCGGGGTCCACGTGTATTCCCAATTCGTTAACAATGTGGCCAAGGAAGTGTACTTCTCGAATCCAGAAGTCACACTTAGAAAACTTCGCGTAGAGTTGCTCCTTCCTCAGGAGCTCCAAGATAAGACGCAAGTGTCGCTCGTGGTCCTCCTTGCTCTTAGAGTATATTAGGATGTCGTCAATAAACACAATGATGAAATCGTCGAGATACGGTTTGCACACATGGTTCATGAGGTCCATGAAGACCGCTGGTGCGTTAGTTAACCCGAATGGCATAACCAGAAACTTGTAGTGGCCATACTGCGTTCGAAAATCCGTTTTATGAACATCCTCCTCTCGGACTCTCATCTGATGGTAGCCCGATCTTAGGTCGATTTTCAAATAGAAGCTTGACCCTTGCAACTAGTCAAACAGGTCATCGATACGCGGTAAAGGATAACGATTCTTAACCGTCACCTTATTGAGTTCACGATAATCTACACACATACGAAAGGACCCGTCTTTCTTCTTCACAAACAGAACTGGGGCTCCCCAATGTGAAGAACTAGGTCGGATAAAGCCTCTATCCAATAGTTCTTGGAGTTGATTTGACAGTTCTTGCAACTCTCCTGGTGAAAGACGATAAGGAGCACGAGCAATCGGGGCTGCTCCTGGTGTGAGATCAATCTGGAATTCCACCTGACGGTGAGGAGGTAAACCAGGAAGTTCTTCAGGAAATACATCGGAAAACTCACGAACAACAGGCAGATCTTCGATTCTCCTTTCCTCAGACTGAGTGTCAGTAATGAGTGCCAAAATAGCCGGGTAACCCTTTCGTAGACACTTTTGGGCTTTCATAGCTGAGATAATGCCAACCATTGCACTACTTCAATGACCTTGGACCGACAAGGATTCTCCACTAGGGAGAGGAATACGCACGATTTTCTCTTACAGAGAATTTCAGCTTGATATTTGGACAACCAGTCCATACCAACGACTACGTCAAAATTTCCAAGAGTAACAGAGAGTAGGTCAATGTCAAACACTTGACCCATAAGATCGAGTTTGCACCCAAGATGAACGTGTGAGGCTTCAATTGACTTGCCATCAACCAATTCCACTACGTGTTTACTTACAAGAGGTGTTGGAGTCAACCCTAACTGACGACTGAACCCCAACGACACATAACTCCAATCGGAACCAGAGTCAAATAAGAAAGAAGCAAATAGATTGTTCACAGAAAACGTACCGGTCACAACATTGCCATCGTTCCTATCTTCCCCAACATCAATAGTAAATACTCTTCCACGCGCACCATTCCCACCATTGTTCCCGTTGTTGTTGTTCCCAGTGTTGTTATTATTCCCAGCATTCTGATTCAGTTGAGGGCAATCCCTCCTAAAATAACCCTCGTCCCCACACTAGAAACATCCCTTACGATTACCCTAGTTCTGTTGAGGCTGCTGCCTTTCCTGTTGTTGCGGCTGCTGTTGCTGTGGAGATTGCTGCTGCTGTTTTGGGAGTGAGGCTCTGCAATCCCTTGCCATATACCCCACCTTATTGCACCTGTGACAGATTCAAGTGCACGGTCCTCGATGATGGTAGTTGCGCTTGTTACACTTTGGTTGTTTCCCCGCGTAAGAGCCCTGATTCGAGTTGTTGCTCTGATTCTGATTAACGAAGGACGACTGACTAAAACTGCGATTGATACTGTTGTCTGGCTTCTTCTGTGACTAGTTGGAGTTGGACACTTTGTTCGGATCATTCCATTTGCGTTTGTTATCAGTAGCAGGAGTAGTAGTTGTAGCAGTAGAGGCAGTAGTAGAAACATGTGGTGGTAGTGAGCCACGCTCCACCTCCTGGTTGGTGATTTTGTGGGCTAAGCGGATGATTCGAGGCAAGTTGTCGAGATTTGCTGCAGTGACCAGACCTTTGACTTGTGGTGCTAGACCATTGATGTACAGCTCAATCCTATGATGAGGTGGTCGTGATAAGTTAGGACACATGTCCATGAGTTCATGAGACCGCTTCGTATACGCCTCGATTTCAGAGCCTGCCATCTTCAGGTTGTAGTACTCATTCTCCAACTTTTGGATCTCATCTCGAGGACAGTATTCTTCTCACATCAGTTCCTTGAAATCATCCCAAGTAGTCGCGTTCGCCATTTCAATAACCAACATTTGGACTTGGGAATTCTACCAAGTCAAGGCACCATCTTCAAGTGTGCCTGAGGTAAACTTCACTCTGTCCCCAGCAGGACAGTTACACATAGCAAAGACTGACTCTGCCTTCTCGAACCAACGAAGTAACCCCACTGCTCCTTCAGTCCCACTGAACGTCTGAGGCTTACAATCCATAAAGGTCTTGAATGTGCAAACATGCGGATTGTTCTGATTCTGATTCACAGATTGACCTAAGGACGAAAGGAAATACAGCACACGAGTAAGAGTCGAGTACGCGACACAAGGATAAAGAGTATTTGGCACATATCGTACCAGCCTGCTGAGCCGCTAGGGCTTCAGTCACACGAGTATTGATCAAGTCGGTTAAATCAGCTTGGGACATCACGATGTTGCCATGTCCACCATCGCGGCCTCCACCACGTCCACCATTTCGTCCGCTCATGATTCTATATAAGAAGAGTGGAAAAGGTTAAGGGTCGAGTTTGAGTAGGAGTCAAACATCGCTATGACTTCTACAGAGTACCGAGTTCCATCACTACGTCAAACAACGGAACATAACCTCCTTCACACTCGTTAAGCATCACTGGGACTCACATGCACCCCATATTATCATTATGTGTGCACCCATAATGATAATGCGATTTGCATGTTTATCTCAGCTCCTCTTAACTCGCATTAAAAGGTTCCTCAGTTTCGAGTAACAAGTCAAAAGACATCACAACATATAAATCACGAAAGTCTAGAGAGAACGTCACACTATCAGTCACCTAACATAGGAAAGTAACACGTGATTTCATATTGTGGTGCTAAGTGTGCAGTCACATGCAATGTTGTTAGGATCTGAGTTTCTTATGATTGTGCTCGTTTGATAATAATGAAGGTGAATAAGAATTAAGTACAGCGGAATTAAAATGGAATAAACTTTCAACACACAATCAAATGAGAGAACTGTTTTCAACAAACATGTTTAACATAAAATCGAATGATTATATTTATTACAAACTTCAATTACAATGCACGCATGGATACAATCTCCCCCTCAGCCTGAGCTCAGATTAATTTGTTCGTACAGAATGACTTTGTGATGAAGAGAGCTAATAGAACAATACAGGGTACTGTTCTATTTATAGTACAGAACAAACCACTGAAGCATCTTTGCTGACATCACCATGAAAGTGACATCTAACCTCCTAACAACCTATAACCACTGATCTATACAACTACTGCTATACAAACTACTGATTACAATGAATAAACAAACTACTAAGTAAACTACTGCTTCTCATTCCACTGTTATAGCTCCAGCAGTACTTTGTGTCTTCAGCAGTGCTTGACCAATATCAGTAGATTGAGCCTCAGTGTTTTATCTTCGACAGTCTTTAAGTCTCAGCAGTTGTTGAAGATCAGCAGTTGTTGTAGAAGGGCAGTAGATAGAGGTCATCAGATGTTGGGCCACTAACAAGGGGAGAGAACTGTTGCAAACAACTGCTTATTGTGAATCCACTGATCTGATCCAGTTTTGGCTTTATCAATTGTTCCTTTGGTAGGGTTCAATCCCAACAATCTCCCCCTGGAACAGATGATGCCAAAACTCTTCATTATTCTGGATTTTTATTGCCTCATCAATAATTCCCTGACTTGCCCTTTGAATTGTAATTCAAAGCCCATGGAATATGTATCATCCTCATCCCTGCACAGTGGAAGCTCAAGGAGATCTTGCAGATCTTCAACACCCAGGCCAAGTGCTTCTTCCCTTGATATATGCTCCACCTTCCCATTGGATTTGAGTAAAGTCAATACGTGGGTCTTTTGATCAGACTTCCACTTTAGTATTTTTGAATCCAATGGGTTTCTTGGGAGAGTTTTTATTGCTGATGAGTTTGGAGATTGAGGCATGGTGATGACAACTTTGGCAGGGTCTTGAGATTGTGTTTTGCTTTGTTTCTCTGCCATAAGTGTCTGAAGAACTATCTTCATGATTTATTCTTCTTGTGCCTTGTCTTGTTCTGTTTCAACATCCATCTGATTTGGTTTCCTTCTTTGATAATGGATGGCAACAGTTGGAGCAGTGGATTTCCTGATTGGTAACTTTTGTGGTTTGACTAGAACCACTGCTTCTGGATAATCAGGATTTTGAGGAGCAGTGGGATCTCTTTTCCTCAACTCTTCCAACTTTTTGTATGTGGCTAACACTTTATCCTCTGACCACCTTGTAACCTGGTTCCTTGACCCATAATCAGCAGCTATCAGCTCTTCTTTCATTCTTTTCAGTTTTAAGGTCCTTTCTGGTACATTTTTCTTGTATTTGGCCCAGACTGGAGGAGTTTGTTTTACCTTTTCTTTAAGCATCTTTTAAATTCTGGCTATCTCTTCTTGTAGTTCACTGATAGTCCATTCTTTGTACTAATACTTTTCTGCCCTGTACTTCTTGTAAGCCATGATATATTCAAGGCAGTCTTGCCTCATACTTTCATCATCCTTTTCAGACAATTTTTGGCAAAGATCTTTTGAGAACTATTCTAAAGTTCTGACCTTGGTGAGCAGGTATTGCAGATTTCTCTGAATCTCTTTGTCAGACTTTCCCTTTGTATCTCTTTTAGATATATCTTCTGCTTATTGGGCCTTTATCTTGAGATACTCTTCTATGTTTCTTGGGAACGGATAACCTTGAATGGAAGGAAGATTCCTTTTTGCAGGGTCATCTTCAGAGTAAAAAGATTTGATATCCTCCCTGACTGCTAGAAGATCCAATGGGTATTGTAATCCCACAGGAACAATAGCAGTGTTTGAATTCAGAACTTGAGCTGAAGATAATGGAACAGGGTTTGGAATGGTGACAAGGGACAGTGGTTGTGTAGATGTTTGAGTTGGGTAAGTGTCATCTTCCAGTACAATGTTGGTTACCCTTCTCATTTTGTGCTTAGGAGAGGTTGGTGGTGTTTGAGTGGTGGTAATTGAGGTGGCAGGTGTCTGACTAACAGTTGTTGAAACAACTGGTGTTTCAACCACTGTTGTCACTACAACAGTTGATGTGTCAACTGTTGTCTTCTGCTTTTTGGCAGGCGGTTTTTGTGGTGGTGATATTGATTTTGGTATGGCAGTGGATTGAATGTGAGTTGATGTAGTAGTGATGGCAGTTGTTGGGGTAACATCTGTTGAAACCACTGAAGTACCAGCAACTGTTGATAAAACAAGTGTCTTCACATCTGTTAGTTTGGAGGTTTGATGAGAGGAACTTTTGGGGGGTTGAGGAGTATGTTTGGTGGTTTTGGAAGGTGTGGTTTTGGGTTGGCTTACTTTCCTGGTAGGCTTTCTTCTTTTTGGTTTAGGAATTTCCTTCTCTTCCTTGGGTTCAGAAGTACCCTGCTCTTCATTTTCCATCAAAACTTTCTTCTCCTGCTCAAACCTTTTAGACCCTTTTATTTCCATTGACTCTTTCATGTTTGCTTTTAATGCAGCAAATGCATTTTGAGTCTCATCAACCTTTTTGGAACCATCTGGCCTTGGGATTTCTACAACCAGGTTAGACAATGGATCTGGTTTAATGTATAGAACATCTTTATATCCCTTCTTCTTTTTATTTTTCTCCCCCTTTTTGGCATCATCAGGATTTTCAACAAAGATGATTGAAGGAGGAGCAGTGCTAGTGGTTTGAAGCAAATGGGCCTTAATTGCCTTGATATCTGCTTGTGTATCCCTATACCTAGCTTCCATGACATTTCTGATCATTTGAATCTGAACTTCATGTTGTTGATCAGCATATTGTCTATGTTTGTGAAGCATAGGTTGAAACATTTCCCAAAGCTCAGTGGGAGTAGGAGCAGATGATGGAGCAGATGTTGCAGAGGTTGCAGTGGGTGTAGCCTTTTGAGCTTGTAATGTCACACCCTGGCTTTTGCGGAAGCGTGGATTATTTTGGTGTGACTTCTTAATACCATAGCAACAATCATAACAATGCTATATGATAAAAATACATGACGTTCATCCATTCATTAAGTTTTAAAATACCACAACATCAGTATTTGGAAAAGTCGATACTTAAAATAATCTACAACCATACTTGTCTAAAACGTGTTCATAAGACACAACAAAAGACTTTTAATAAAACGAGATTTAAGACATGCAACCCGTCCAGGTAAGGGTTACACCTCCTAAACCTACTGCCCTGGATGACATCTTATTCAACGCAGCTTGACTTATGCATACTTCGCCAGATCCGCTAATTCCCTGAAATACATGTAGTTTGAAAAATCAACATAAAGTTGAGCGAGTTCATGTGTAAGTGAGAATGTATAAACCTTTGTAATATGTCTGTATGTATGAAAATCCCTGGTATGTAGCAATTAAGGAAAAAGAGATCACCATTGGGTTGCAAAGCCAATGATATGTGTGAAGTGATGCAGGAAGACTCAAACCTAGCAGATTTGTGCGTCGGGCACATAGTCACCTCATGGTCCACTCGGCGGACTCAGGAGTGTGGGGCTCGCTACACCCAAATAGATCTATCACTCATGTCCCTCGGTCCTACAACGAGGATTAATGGCCCCAAGTACCACCTACCCACTCACATGATCTAAGTAGTAAACCTTCCTTAAGCTAATCCATACCATGTATATAAAAGTCTGTAATAATTGTCGCATGTATTTCACCCCCGAAGTATAAAACTGAAAACAGTAAAGAGAAAAGGGGGAACATGAACTCACTATATTGCGTCTTCAGTATGTGTAACCCAATTCTCCTCAGCCAACACGACTACCTACAGTGTACGGACGTCTATTAGACGAACGAGTCGTGCCTTGTCTTAGTATTTGTGTTTTTGGGTTACGTTTCTGGTATTATTCCAAGTTATAATCACTAGTTTTCGTTTGGATTAATTGTTAAACAATATTTCATATTCCTACTTCTCAAGTATTTTAACTTCGTATTTTCCTTCCCAAGGATGGGGGTATCTCATACGTGTATTTTCGTATTTTTGTATTTGTATATCTTGCCACGTAATGGCGCTGTATTTCAGTGTATTGTTCTAAATAAAAATATGTTAATATATTCCCAATATATATTTCCAAAACCATATATTTCAAGTCTCACTTAAATATATATAAATAAACCTTATTTTGTTTAATCATGTATCATTTCAGAAAATATATATTTTTCTCAAAAATTATATATCTTCTAAATATACTAGGAAAATATATTTTTATCTCCCACTTGGAAAAATATATATTCAACTCATTTGTCCAAAAATAACGTATATCCAAAATATATGTATTTTTCACAAAAATAATATATTTTTATTTCTACAGTTTCCAAAATAATATTTTACCAAAATATACGTATAAGACTATTTTCCCGAAATATTACATAAGTCACGTTTTAGCGTTTCGTATTGCTTTATCAAATGCGTAACTTAAATATTTATTTCGTGAGAGTTTTGGGGTATTATTTTGGAGTCGTAATTTTATGGAATACATGAGTTATATTATTTCATCTAAAAATAATATAACTAGTTCACAAAATGACAATCAATCACACAAGCATTTTAGTATTAAATATATATTCTACATATATATTTATCAAACTTTATTTACGAAAATAAACCTCCGGCACTTAGTATTTTGTAATAAAAATCATGGCGAAGTTTTATTTTGAAAATAAAGTTAGAAATACATTTGTAAACACTTACTAGAAAAATATTTTCTAAGTGTTGAGTTCTTAGAAAAATTTCGCCAGAGTTTCCTTTGTAAACAGAGGCGTCCATGCTTTTTAGCATATCATTTTCTTTTCAAAATTTACTCAAACAATCATCAATCAACAATATACAATCTTTAATCATCGAACTTAACCAAAAATAAACATGAACCATAAACTTGTGAACTTGAAAGTTTGTAAAAATATGTAGTAAATTACTAACATATTTAGTAGGTCTTGTTATCTTTAAAAATAAGATTAGTTTCTTAAAAACTTTATTTTTAAAGAATGTGTATTTTCACAACTTCTAGTCATGATTTACAAAAATATTTCTTTGTTAAACTTTCTTGTTACACAAGTGTTCATACACTTGTTTACCTTCTAAAAATGTATTTAGTTCACACAAGATCCGGGTTTTAACAAGACTACTATTTTTTACTTGGTTCTTCCGAAAAACCACTTGTAGATCTTTAGATCTACAAGTTTAGAATCTTATTTTTCAATAAAAATTATATTTATTCAAGTTCAAGGTTCATGTATGGATGGACTCATCATCTTTCATATTTCCAACTTTTACATCTTACTAGTTTATGTTCTTAAACATGAACTAGTATGTCTAGATGATGATCCATCTTGCTTCTACTAATAAACAACATGTAATAATCATAACAACACAAGATCTACATGATTTACCCATATATCTTCTCTTTATCCACCCTTTATCCCTTTATGTTCAAGACTTAGATTATGTTCATTAGTGTTCTCAATATTTAATCATTCTATCATCTATTAACCACTAAATACAAGAACAAGATGATGTTTTAGAGCACTTACTACTAGCACAAGGCTAGGGGAGAAACAAAGCGTAAAAGTGGTGGATAAAAGAAAACAAGAGTGGTCCTTGAGCTTTCGAGTGCACCAAGCTTGTTTGTAGGACTCCTTGCACCTTTGAGTGTATGAAAAATGATTGAACAAGAACTTGATGATGGGTGTATGGTGGTGATGGTGTTCGGCCATGAGGGTGGAAGAAGGAAGGAGAGAAAATTGTTGGTGGTGACTGTTTGATGAAATGAAATGTCTAACTCTTATGTAAATTTATAAACCATGTTTGTTCTTTGTCCAACATATAAAGTGTTCCCTAATGACCAACATTAACAATTAAATAATCAAAAGAAGCAAGGGTGTGTCCCACCCTTGTGACCGTCGAAGTGGGGGGGGGGGGGGGTAGGGGGTTGGGTTGTAATGTGATGGTAACTATCTAGTTAGTTTCAAAGTGTTTAGTTAGGATTTTATTATGTGTTATCTAATATAAGGTGTGTTAGGGTGTTCGGGGACCCTAACTAGCTCAGAAAAATAAAAACAATGTATTTGGCAATATTTTTATGTTCCGGGTAAAGTCCGGTTGTTCGGTTGGATGTTGATCCGTTAAAGTGCTAAATAAAGCTTTAAAGTGTCTTTTATATTGTTTTTAGTGACACATTTAATTCCCAACACTTTGGAAAATATCTAGGACTATTTTATCAAGTTTTTGCACTTTACTAGCATTGTTAAATGCTGAATTTTGGTTAACTAGTGCAGAATTCTGCACTTAAAGTATGTTTTAGGCGTTTCCGGACGCTATAACTATCACCTAGTGACGCAGTTTTATGGTCCTCACCTCCCTACACTCCCTACCAGTGTAGTACTTTATTCCCGGCTCATACTGGGCCTCAATATAGTGTCTGTCTAGGTGCTGGTATTGTCAGCATGTTTACTGGGTTATCCGCTCAGTGTGCTAACTGTGCTTTGTGCATCAAGTTTGTCACTAATGTTTGTATATAATAAATGGAGTGACAGCATAAGATGTGATGCATATGTATGTATGTAACAGAAATCAGTAATCAATTTAATCACAGTTGGAATCAAGCACAGTCATTAAGCACAAATTAAATATTAATTAAACGTACGAATGCTTGCAAATTTGACAGTTGTCACATTCTCCCCCCGTTAAGAAAATTTCGTCCTCGAAATTTGTACTACCTTAACTCCTTATGGTTACGTCACACATGTATATATATGAATAATATTGAGGTAGATAATCACCAACCCGAATAAAACCTTACTCACTTTAGGTGAGTCCCAGAACGTGTAACAACCCGAACCCTATGATTAAAAGGTATGTGCTTTTAGCATTTGTTGTCAAAGGTACAAGACGTACTTGACGTATGGTCTAGTGTAATCCGGCTAGCAGGGGGGTTCCACAAAAGAGAGGTTTTGACTAATAAGATTCTCAAACGATCGATCGCAATATGCAAACGAGTTTTCACGAACCCTAGCATCCGTTATATGAATTCAAAATCAACAACTCAAATGAAATAGTATAATGATCTGTCAACTCCCGAGTAGACGAATGGTAAGATTTAGTGTGTTGAAAACTTTGAATTGCGATAATACGCCGAGTGAATACAAGCGAATCTAGTGTATCCTTGCCTTGATTTGTAGTTGCATCAGAAATGTTTAAATGACAAGTCAACAAAAGTATGTGTAGTTTTGCATGAAACGGTTGACCATGGTTAGCACAAGCTATAAGTTTGTAATGACACCACAGGGTGTCGCAAAGACATAATTCAATAATAGTGGTGACTGGACAAGTTCACCGTGTTTTAAACCAAACGAAAGTGTACCGAAACAAGCCTGAAGATTTGATCTACACAATGTTACAAAGTTTTTAGTTGAATACGGAACATCAAAGAGTCACTGTTTTATCAAAGGATGAAAAAGTATTAAGTACAATAAGGCATTTGGTTAACAACGAAAGAGTCGTTAGTAGGTACATTGTGCTTATGAAATGAATATATGTACCATTGCCTTAACAAACAATTGTGTTGAGACTGCTTTGATTGTGAATATCGAAATGAATTGTTAACAATTAGATAGCCAATAAAATCCGTGTATGAAGTGAGTAACCCAATTAGCACAAGCTTCAATTCTGTGAAAATATCACCGCAAGGTATCGAAACAAATCAAACGATTTAGTGGAGTCGTAGACCAACCGAACCTGCTATGACTTGAAATAAAAGAATCTTTGCAACAATATCTGAATATGATGCTCCCAATACATCATATGACGTCTGAAACTGAATATGCGAAGTGGATAAGTTCAAGGAATCGAACTTAATTTCAGTGTAGCCCGGCAATAAACGTATCTATCAACAAAGGGAATATCGGCATGGTAACAAAATAAACCATGAATGTAATTTGTAATAAAAGAAGTTTCAAGAGAGTGTGTTGACTTGATAGCAAGAGAGCCAACAATTTCAATAATGTAGGTCATTCGAATCACAACCCAGTAATTAGATTTAGCAACGTAATATTTGAACTTTAATGAAGCGTTTTATTCGAAATGAAACCGCATGCGTAGCAAAAGGTGCATGGATTATATATAAGTTTTCAAGTAATGAAGCGGTGTGTAACTGCTAAAATGGAGAAGTGACCAAGCATACGAAGCAAACGTGTGTTCGCTCTTAGCAAAGAGAATCAACGTGATGCAACTACTTTGAGGGGGGTAGAGATGACAACATCTACTTGCTAGAAGCAGAAGTGAAGATTTCAACGAAAGAAAATGACAAGTTTGTCAGGTTAATGATGGTTGATTGAGTTGACAGATATGGTTCCTAAGTAAAAACCCTTACGAGTTTGGACCTGGGTTCCCAAAGGTCCTAAATATATGTTTTCTAAATCCTCCAGATTTCGTATCCTGTGTAGAACTGGTTTGTGCATTGTGTAGGAAGCACTATTTTTGTGTACTTCTAAGAACAAGTCATTGTCCCACAATTTTTCCCCAGTATACTTTCTTCCCGAATTCACTGTTAACGACGCTCGATCGTCGACCAGTCGTGTAATAGTATTTGTGTCCTCACAGTCAGTTATGTAAGAAGTTCATTAATCCTTAGCAAGAGTCAATGACTCTCGTGGGTTAGCTCGTTCGGCTCCTGGTAGTTGATGTTCTTTTGAAAAATCATCGTCCTTCTTCTTGACGAGCAGAATAGGGGTTACCCAAAAGGGAATTTTGGTCTGTTATCTTCCTTCTCTATCTACTTCTGAAGCTTCACTGTCAATCCTTGCATCTCCGAAGGTGTAAGTCGTTAAGGGGTATTGACTACAGGCGCGACGCCTGGAATCAATCTGATGCGAAATTCGACTAGCCGTTGAGAAGATAATTCTGGCAAGTCCTTGGGAAGGACTTCAGGATATTCTCTGATCACGGGGGTATCTTCGAGTTTTAATTCCTCGGCTCCCTTGTCCCTGACATGAGCTAGGAAACAACACATCCTTTCCGCAACCACTTTCGTGCCTTCAAGCAATTCGTGATCTGTAGAGGCGTATCCTGCTTCGTGAGTTACGATCGTTCCTTCATTCGACATCGGGGTGCGGATATCAATCTCCGCTCGATCACTTGGCAACTAATCCACCCCAATTACCTCGTCGAATCTTCCTCACTCAAATGGCAGTAGATCTAGCGTAAACTTACGCTTTCCGGGTTCTATCTGGCCGATTCCAATCACTTCGTTGGCTTCTACTAGCTTCCCGTTAGCTAGTACTATCGTGTGCGGATTATCTAATTTACTTGTTACGAAACCAAGCATACTCTCAAGCTCTAGAGATGCGAAGCTAAAATTTGCAACAGCATCTAGCAGCACAGATGCATAACGTTGAGTAATATGGGACGTACCGATATCCCAACATGGATTCCTGGCGTGCTCCCCTAGCTCTGCTACTGAGCTTTTATCCTTATGCCTGATTCTTCTTAGGACAGTATTTTCTGAAATGCTTCTTGCTCCCACAGTTAAGACAAACTTCAGCACATTTTTGTTTGTCACTCGTCCTGCCTTTGTCGTTGTCGTTGTTTCCTCCGTGATTCTTGCTATCATCTTGACCTTTATTTTCACTTTCAATACCTTGTCTACAAGTCTCCTTGGGATGCCCCCTCTTACCACAGTTATCACATTTTCCATATTTACATCGCCCGACATGATAACGTAGACAATTGTCGCACTTAGGTAGGATACCCATGTAGTCTTCTCCCTTTTTGGCCTTCTTCTCGTTACTCACCCGAGTAACCTTTTTGAAATTTACGAGCTTTCTCTTGTTATCCCCAGATGACTCTACGTGAGTCTCATTTTTCTCTTCCGGGGTGGAAAATTTTCCTTGTCTAATTGCTTCTTTAGTGAGCGCCACGCTCATGTCGATTGCTTCGATGATTGTTGAAGGCTTAGATGTTGTTACCAGGCTTAGAATCTGGGGTGCCAGTCCCCCGATGAAACGTTCGATCTCCCTAGATTCTGGTTCCACCAAACGCGATGCAACCTGTGATAATTCGCCAAATCTCTGCACATATTCAGCTATCTTTGGACCTTCCATTTTCAAGTTCCACAATTCAGCTTCCAACTTCTGGACTTCCGCCCTAGAGCAATATCTTTTACGCATTAGTTCCTTCAGTTCGTCCCACGTCAAAGCATACGCAGTAGTCTCGCCCATTGCCTGAACCTGAAAGTTCCACCATGATAGAGTCCCATCTATTAATAGCCCAGCTACGTACGCGACCTGATGTTCTGGGGCACATTTGCTCAATTGTAAGACATAATCTGTCTTCTCAACCCAGCGCATGAAGGCTAAGGCACCCCCAGTGCCGTCGAATCCTTGAGGTTTGTGTTTCAAGAACTGCTCGTAAGTACAGCCCTTGTTGTGTTCAGAGCGAAGGGCCTCGAGCTGTGCAATGGCTTGCGAGATGCGTTCTTGTAGTCGTGTCGTTGATGTGGGCGGAGGGTTGTTGGCATTGACGTTCCCTTGTGTCGACATCTTCTGAGAAGAAGATTGGTTAAGTCAGGTCTCATTTGCTCAGTGAGTGCCTTTAGTTGTTTAGTGGTCATAAGTACATACACATATTAGGTTATCATACCAACCAATCAAGCAATAGTATAATCGCAGTATAACCAAGTAACTTGGTAATTATGTTTAATGAGAGTATAGCAAGTAAGCACGTAGCATTATAATTTTAGTACGCACATAAAGGTAAATAATTCGTGCTTAACGAAGACATAGCGACTGAGCTTCCGTCGGTTATTGGCCACAAAGTGTTGTCGCATGTTTAATGATAATTGGCTCCCATTGTTTTCCAGCCACAATTGCATTGTCTTACAAAATGTATCACATTAACAGGGACACAGGGTCACCCTACCCTTGCCCAAAATATATTAGTGTATCAAAATTACGTAGTCAGATGTGGTCCTCAAAAGTCTCCACCGTCCCGGCTTATCATTAGTATCCTTACCCAAATGCAATCCGCACAATCCAGAAAACAACTATAATGGTGACTGAGGTGGAGGAGGAAAGAAAGCAGATTGCTAGCATGCGTGAACTCCTCCTCGATTTTGTATATACGTCGAAGTCATTAACTGTTCTGCCGCTCGACAATAAAGAAACGAGCATCAAAACCTAGGAGAGGTGTAATAGCGGCAGGTGAGAGCGTCAAAAGGAATCTTGATGAATGTGGGGGATCAAAGTATACTGTCAATAGACAATGTGGAGAATGTGGTGTCAGCTCAAGCTCCAAAACTCTGCGACTTATATCCTTAAACTGTAGCTGATGTTACAGGATCACTCATCCCGTGTGTAGCCTCCATAATGTGAGGGATAGAGAGCGTCTAAAATTAGTATAGGGTATTATAGGAACCATCGAAATGGCTTATCCAGCGTTGTAGAGGTGAATGTAGCAAATGGTGCGGCCTGTAGAAAATGTTGCTATAGCAAATGAGATCGTTACGCAGGTGCTGACCTGGAGTACCTTCCCGTGGTGCGGGTATGTCTTCAAAGAAAGCGATAGGCATGTTGGCTCAATGGGCGTCGGTCTTTATAGGAGCAACATCAGCGGTTTCAGGTGCAGCAGAAATGTTTCAATGAAAGGAGAATCAATAGGTGCAGGTACTGGGTTTGGTACAAGGAGTGCAATGCATGGTAGACCAAAAAGAAAAAGGCTCATGATCACGTAAAGGTGTGGGTTCAGTAGGTGCAACATCGAGCTGACCCAAAAGGTGCAGAAGCTAGCTCAAGAGCAGGCCCTGGGTTGTGTAACGGTGTGGTGCCTCGAGCAGGTGATAGAGCCGCAGCCATGTCATCGTCATCTGCGTCAGTAGTAGAAAGCTGTAATCCAGCTGTTTGTAAGGTTGCAGATGTCACAGACTCAAAAGAGTCTGAATGCGTGCTAGAATCAGAGGATAGTTGGCTAATAGGGGTCTTAAGAAGTGAAATTAGTAACAGTGTTCTTGTATAATTTTCTATCATCATGGGTGTCAGCAGGAGGACCAGTAATAAACATGTCAACGTCGTCATAAATTGTTTGTCGAGTCGCCAACCTTCAGTAGATATGTCCACAGGAGGCGCATCATCGAGGATCGGAGCCATGGATTGAAACAAGAGTGACAGAAAGATTCTTGTCAGAGAAACCATCAGCGAGGATAAAGTATCACCAAAATCTGGTAGCGCGGATTGTTGGAAGTCGTCCTCGTCCTTAGTCAGCATATCAGGATCACGCTCAGCGTCTGACGTAAATGTCTCTGGCGCAGATGTAGTCTCATTATCTGTGGCGGTGGTCGTAGTGTTATCAATGTCTGATAACTCGTTCTCTAAATAGAGTGACATGTGTGCCGGTGCGTAGCATGTATATCCATAGTAATTACTAACAATTAGTGTATGCAAACAACTACCACATATGCATGTCTATCAATATTTAGCAACTAAGCATGTATATAGTATTAATGGAAGCATGTAGTCATCCTAGTCTTCCCAGACTATCCCACCCAGTCTCTCAGACTGAACTTCCCCTGTCTCTCAGACTAACTCCCTTGTCTCTAAGACTAACTCCCTGTTCTCTAAGACCAACTCCCTAGCCTCTAAGGCTAATTCCCTGGCCTCTAAGACCAATCCTCCTAGTCTCTAAGACTAAATCCTTGGCCTCTAAGACCAACTCCCTGGCCTCTAAGACCAATCCTCCCAGTCTCTAAGACTAAATCCCTGGCCTCTAAGACCAACCTCCCAGTCTCTAAGACTGATCCTCCCTCAGCCTCTAAGACTGATCCTCCCTCAGCCTCTAAGACTGAACCTCCCTCAGTCTCTAAGACTGAAATATAAATATAAATTTGGAAATGTGTATTTGTGCCTTTTGTTTGTAAAAATGTGTGTTTCCCTGGATCTGGACGTTTTGTGTATGCAACGTAAAAATGTTTGAAATCGTTTTCGTGAGAGCCCTGATGATCATAGTCTAGACTCGAGAAAGAATCCTAGTTCGCTATGATCGAGGCTCTGATACCAAGCTGTCACACCCTGGCATTTGCGGAAGCGTGGATTATTTTGGTGTGACTTCTTAATACCATAGCAACAATCATAACAATGCTATATGATAAAAATACATGACGTTCATCCATTCATTAAGTTTTAAAATACCACAACATCAGTATTTGGAAAAGTCGATACTTAAAATAATTTACAACCATACTTGTCTAAAACGTGTTCATAAGACACAACAAAAGACTTTTAATAAAACGAGATTTAAGACATGCAACCCGTCCAGGTAAGGGTTACACCTCCTAAACCTCCTGCCCTGGATGACATCTTATTCAACGCAGCTTGACTTATGCATACTTCGCCAGATCCGCTAATTCCCTGAAATACATGTAGTTTGAAAAATCAACATAAAGTTGAGCGAGTTCATGTGTAAGTGAGTATGTATAAACCTTTGTAATATGTCTGTATGTATGAAAATCCCTGGTATGTAGCAATTAAGGAAAAAGAGATCACCATTGGGTTGCAAAGCCAATGATATGTGTGAAGTGATGCAGGAAGACTCAAACCTAGCAGATTTGTGCGTCGGGCACATAGTCACCTCATGGTCCACTCGGCGGACTCAGGAGTGTGGGGCTCGCTACACCCAAATAGATCTATCACTCATGTCCCTCGGTCCTACAACGAGGATTAATGGCCCCAAGTACCACCTACCCACTCACATGATCTAAGTAGTAAACCCTCCTTAAGCTAATCCATACCATGTATATAAAAGTCTGTAATAATTGTTGCATGTATTTCAACCCCGAAGTATAAAACTGAAAACAGTAAAGAGAAAAGGGGGAACATGAACTCACTATATTGCGTCTTCAGTATGTGTAACCCAAGTCTCCTCAGCCAACACGACTACCTACAGTGTACTAACGTCTATTAGACGAACGGGTCGTGCCTTGTCTTAGTATTTGTGTTTTTGGGTTACGTTTCTGGTATTATTCCAAGTTATAATTACTAGTTTTCGTTTGGATTAATTGTTAAACAATATTTCATATTCCTACTTCTCAAGTATTTTAACTTCGTATTTTCCTTCCCAAGGATAGGGGTATCTCATACGTGTATTTTCGTATTTGTATATCTTGCCATGTAATGGCGCTGTATTTCGGTGTATTGTTCTAAATAAAAATATGTTAATATATTCCCAATATATATTTCCAAAACCATATATTTCAAGTCTCACTTAAATATATATATAAATAAACCTTATTTTGTTTAATCATGTATCTTTCCAGAAAATATATATTTTTCTCAAAAATTATATATCTTCTAAATATACTAGAAAATATATTTTTATCTCCCACTTGGAAAAATATATATTCAAACTCATTTGTCCAAAAATAACGTATATCCAAAATATATATATTTTTTCCAAAAATAATATATTTTTATTTCCACAGTTTCCAATATAATATTTTACCAAAATATACGTATAAGACTATTTTCCCTAAATATTACATAAGTCACGTTTTAGGGTTTCGTATTGCTTTATCAAATGCGTAACTTAAATATTTATTTTGTGAGAGTTTTGGGGTATTATTTTGGAGTCGTAATTTTATGGAATACATGAGTTATATTATTTCATCTAAAAATAATATAACTAGTTCACAAAATGACAATCAATCACACAAGCATTTTAGTATTAAATATATATTCTACATATATATTTATCAAACTTTATTTACGAAAATCAACCTCCGGCACTTAGTATTTTGTAATAAAAATCATGGCGAAGTTTTATTTTGAAAATAAAGTTAGAAATACATTTGTAAACACTTACTAGAAAAATATTTTTTAAGTGTTGAGTTCTTAGAAAAATTTCGCCAGAGTTTCCTTTGTAAACGGAGGCGTCCATGCTTTTTAGCATATCATTTTCTTTTCAAAATTTACTCAAACAATCATCAATCAACAATATACAATCTTTAATCATCGAACTTAACCAAAAATAAACATGAACCATAAACTTGTGAACTTGAAAGTTTGTAAAAATATGTAGTAAATTACTAACATATTTAGTAGGTCTTGTTATCTTTAAAAATAAGATTAGTTTCTTAAAAAATTTATTTTTAAAGAATGTGTATTTTCACAACTTCTAGTCATGATTTACAAAAATATTTATTTGTTAAACTTTCTTGTTACACAAGTGTTCATACACTTGTTTACCTTCTAAAAATGTATTTAGTTCACACAAGATCCGGGTTTTAACAAGACTAGTATTTTTGTACTTGATTCTTCCGAAAAACCACTTGTAGATCTTTAGATCTACAAGTTTAGAATCTTATTTTTCAATAAAAATTATATTTATTCAAGTTCAAGGTTCATGTATGGATGGACTCATCATCTTTCATATTTCCAACTTTTACATCTTACTAGTTTATGTTCTTAAACATGAACTAGTATGTCTAGATGATGATCCATCTTGCTTCTACTAACAAACAACATGTAATAATCATAACAACACAAGATCTACATGATTTACCCATATATCTTCTCTTTATCCACCCTTTATCCCTTTATGTTCATGACTTAGATTATGTTCATTAGTGTTCTCAACATTTAATCATTCTATCATCTATTAACCACTAAATACAAGAACAAGATGATGTTTTAGAGCACTTACTACTAGCACAAGGCTAGTGGAGAAACAAAGCGTAAAAGTGGTGGATAAAAGAAAACAAGAGTGGTCCTTGAGCTTTCGAGTGCACCAAGCTTGTTTGTAGGACTCCTTGCACCTTTGAGTGTATGAAAAATGATTGAACAAGAACTTGATGATGGGTGTATGGTGGTGATGGTGTTCGGCCGTGAGGGTGGAAGAAGGAAGGAGAGAAAGTTGTTGGTGGTGAGTGTTTGATGAAATGAAATGTCTAACTCTTATGTAAATTTATAAACCATGTTTGTTCTTTGTCCAACATATAAAGTGTTCCCTAATGACCAACATTAACAATTAAATAATCAAAAGAAGCAAGGGTGTGTCCCACCCTTGTGACCGTCGAAGTGGGGGGGGGGGGTAGGGGTTGGGTTGTAATGTGATGGTAACTATCTAGTTAGTTTCAAAGTGTTTAGTTTGGATTTTATTATGTGTTATCTAATATAAGGTGTGTTAGGGTGTTCGGGGACCCTAACTAGCTCAGAAAAATAAAGACAATGTATTTGGCAATATTTTTATGTTCCGGGTAAAGTCCGGTTGTTCGGTTGGATGTTGATCCGTTAAAGTGCTAAATAAAGCTTTAAAGTGTCTTTTATATTGTTTTTAGTGACACATTTAATTCCCAACACTTTGGAAAATATCTAGGACTATTTTATCAAGTTTTTGCACTTTACTAGCATTGTTAAATGCTGAATTTTGGTTAACTAGTGCAGAATTCTGCACTTAAAGTATGTTTTAGGCGTTTCCGGGTGCTATAACTATCACCTAGTGACGCAGTTTTATGGTCCTCACCTCCCTACACTCCCTACCAGTGTAGTACTTTATTCCTGGCTCATACTGGGCCTCAATATAGTGTCTGTCTAGGTGCTGGTATTGTCAGCATGTTTACTGGGTTATCCGCTCAGTGTGCTAACTGTGCTTTGTGCATCAAGTTTGTCACTAATGTTTGTATATAATAAATGGAGTGACAGCATAAGATGTGATGCATATGTATGTATGTAACAGAAATCAGTAAGCAGTTTAATCACAGTTGGAATCAAGCACAGTCATTAAGCACAAATTAAATATTAATTAAACTTACGGATGCATGCAAATTTGACAGTTGTCACATGTAACAACTGTTGCAGCATAGATTTGATTTCTGCAACAGATATGTCAAGTTTATCAACCCTCTCCATCAATTCTTTGTATTTTAAACCATCACCCAAGTTAATGGGATCATCTGATTTCCCACCAGTGGTGGTTGTATTAGTGGTTGACTTAGGGAAAGTTTCCCAGAAATCATCTACTGATGCCCCTTTTCTTGGTACTGGGGACTTCTTTCTTCAGCAGAGGTTACCATTTTAAGTGAACCAGTGTATAAAGGATACACACCAGTAGACACTATGGTTCCCAAAGAAGAAATTGCCTTCAAGGGAGTCTGACTTATGAAACTACTGTCCAGGTGTAAACCAGTGGGTTCAACACCTGTAGTAGCTGCTCCACTTGAACTACCGGCAGGAATTACTTGTAATTCCTGCAGTGTAGCCTCCTCAACTATTGGTGGGTTAGCAGAGATAGAGACACCAGACTCAGTCACTTGTTGTGGCATATTCTAATTTACAGGTGATTGAGAAGAACTTATTTGTGTCTGGGCTATATCAAGTGCATCCAATGGAGGTATCATGGATGGTGGAAGTTGTGCAGTGAGGATAGGGGTAGAGAGAGAATTTGCCCTGGGAGCTGGGCTGTTGAACATAGATTCAAGTGAATCAAATGTTTCATATTGTGGTGTCCCAGTTGATACAACCTGATCCTTTTGAGAGGATGCAGGAGGAGTTTGAGGCTCAGGTTGAGATCTTTCTTCCATCTGTTGTGAGGAAGTAGCAGTAGTGGTTATTTGTGACTTTTGTGTTGTCACAGGTATAATCTCTGGGATCTCATCTTCCAGAGTTAACTTTTTAGTGGGTTTGGGGGGGCTTTTGGACATTTTTCTTTTTGGGTCTTTTGGTGATTTTTGGTGTGGGTTTCACAGCAGTGGTTGTGCTGCTGTGATCACCTTGAGCAGTGGGCTCAACAGCAGGAGCCTGAGGTGCAGTGGTTGCTGCTAAATTCTGCTCAGGAGCCTCTGTTTGTGTTTTTGAAGGTTTTGACAGCCTTTAAAATGTCTCAGATGATAGGCTGTTTATCTGAATAGGGTTTTCTTGGATAAGCACATGTGCATTATCCTTTGAAATTTTTTTAGTAAGTAAAAACTTAGAAATCTTGGAAACAACAAAAATGATTTTTTGTTAACATTTTTTACCATATCATTGAAAATCTCCTAGGAGTAGTTAAAATTTTCTTCAGACATGATAGCATAACCCAGGTATTGGATTTTCAATGGTATTTCATTAAAAGATGTGGTTTTATTTGACACACACATGAGGAGGGTATGAAATAAAAACCTCATGGCAGGTGGAAAACTGCCTTTTTGTAAAGTGTCCTTTTTCATTTCTTCTTTATACCCTCTCTCAAAGAAACCAGTTTGATACTCTGACTTTGGGAAAGAGCTTTTACCTTCAAGATCATTGATTTCAAATACCTCTAAAATGGTTTGAGGTGTGATGGTAACTGGAATTCCCTCTATTGAAGAATTAATGGCTAAGGGCTTTTTGTCCTTCGTTTCTAGTTTAGCATTTTTCTAGAATTCTTGTTGGGTATCCAGGAAGATGGCTTCATTGCAAGTCAACAAAGTTTTGTACTTTGAGGACGAAAGTGCATCAATTACGGAGTGAAAATCTGTGTTTTGACTAGTTTTTGCAAGGGTACACAGGTAGTTATGTAGGGTTTTGAATGGGAGAGCCATGGCGATTTGAAAATGGGTAAGAACGAATGAAGATGATGAGTGAGTTGAGAGAATTTGATGATAACTGCTTTAGAAAGGAATTTTGAATTCGATTCGACAGTGAAAACCCTGTTTGGGGTTTTGATCAGGGTTTTATAGGTGGAAAAAGTGAATGCTGATGTGGCAGCGATTACAAAAGATCTGACCGCTAAGTACTGTCCACGTGCCAACCTCTGATGAATAATGGATGACAGTTGTTTAGGAAACCACTGATGGAGCAATATCAGTTGTTTACAACGGTTAAAATGAAACAGTGGCTGATTTTTAACTATCAGTGGAGTAAAACACTGAGGTATAACAACAGTGATTACCAAGGAAATGAGAGAACAGAGGTTGACTTTCAGCAGTGGACAACATTTAGAAGAACAGATGTTTGAACCAAAACAATGGTTATGGCAGACTTTTAAGGATTAATGAAAATTTTCATTTTTAGCTATTTTTAAGGATGGATTTTTGATTTTCTGAAAACATTTTAATGCTTTTATTCATAGAAAAACAAGATTTTGCCTGTTATTCCATGTTCAGCATGCCAATCCTAGAGATCAAGCTTTCAAAGGTGGATGTGTCTAAAGCCTTTGTTAGCACATCTGCCAGCTGATCTTTAGTTGGAATATGGTGCAGAGAAATCAAACCTTTTTCATAGCAATCCCTCACAAAGTGATGTCTGATATCAATGTGCTTGGTGGTTGAATGCGAAACTGGATTTTTGATGATATTTTATGTTGCCTGACTGTCCAACATGAGAGGTTTCTTTAAGGCAGTGATACCAAAATCCAGCAGTTGATTTTGAAGCCATAGCAGTTGGGCTGTATAGCTTGCAGCAACAATATACTCTGCCTCAGCAGTGGATGTTGAAACAGCTGCTTGCTTTTTTCTTTGCCAAGACACTAAGAAATTGCCTAGGAATCGGCACCCTCATGAAGTGGACTTCCTTGTTGTATTACATCCAGCAAAGTCACTATCTGAGAAACCTGAAAGCTTGATATTTCCATCAGCTGGATACCAGATACCAAGTGTGGGAGCACCTTTGAGGTATCTGAATATCCTTTTTACAGCAATAAAGTTTGACTTTTTAAGGGCTGATTAGGATCTTGCACAAACACATGTTGCAAACATGATGTCTAACCTAGATGCAGTTAGGTACAGTAAAGACCCAATCATGCTTCTATAAAGAGTTTGATCAACCAAATCATCCTTTTCATCAGACATGACTAACTTGGTGGTTGCTATGGGTGTACTACATGGTTTGCAGTCATTCATATCAAATTTTGTTAAAAGTTCTTTGGCATATTTGCCTTGATGAATGAAAGTACCATTTTGCAGTTGCTTTACTTGGAGACCAAGAAAGCACTGTAGTTCACCCATTGCACTCATCTCAAACTCAGCTGTCATGAGTTGTCTGAACTCTTCACATATTTTAGAACATGTGCTTCCAAAAATGATATCATCCACATAAATTTGGACAATCATCAAATCTTTCCCTCTTCATTTTAGAAACAATGTTTTATCAATTTTACCTCTTGTGAAACCAATGGAAAGAAGAAAGGTGGAAAGAGTTTCATACCAGGCTCTAGGTGCTTGTTTCATGTAACGCCCCGAAAACGGGTTTGGTAATCAAACCCCGTTAATACTAAAAGACGGGTAAAATACCGTTAGTGGTAAAAAGAAAAATTAGTTAACCCGGTGAATATTAGGATTTGAATAAATAATCTTGTATTAATCAAAAAGAGGAATAAATGCTTTGAGAAAACACGGTTTATTAGGAGCCCGAGTTAACAGGACTTAAAAATAATAAAACGGGTTATGATTCCCCACACCCACCAAGTTAACTAGGAATAGTTAACCTAGTTAGTAATGGGTAATTAAATGAAAAGCTATGAGATATAGCTTCTTTTGTAATAAATGAAACAAGAGGGACTAAAAGAGGCAAAAAGGGAAAATGTTTTAATTAAATAAAATACTAACACCAAAACACACACTCTAAGTGTGTGTTCTGGTCGAGATTTCCAGAAGAGCCAGGGAGCTGTCATCTTCAAACCCTAACATGCTCAAATCCATCAATTGAAAGGCCAAATCTACTCTAAATCGAAATCTAAGATCAGATTAGTGATCACCTCAGCAAAGGGATCACAAGGTATGTCAAATTTCATCTTCTAGTTACATCTTGAGATTTTGATAAACATGTGAGATTCGAAATTTGTGTTGCATGGATGTTGTATTGATGGAATAGGAACAATATTATGTCTAGGAGTAAACCCTAGACAAGTATATATTGAAATCATGCTTAGTTCAAGTAAATTCAGATGTTGTTGATGCTAAATTCATGTATGAGATGTTTTTAGGGTTTTGATTGCAAAGAAAATAGTGTTATGATGTCAAGAACATGCTTTAATTGAAAGCTGAATTCAAATAGCTCCTGATCAGAATTTACAGCCGACTTGTATTGGCTGTAACTTAGACAAAACGTGACATAAACATGTGTTTCTTGAGTCTAAAATGTAATTCCAGGAAATATCTTTAAAACCCCACTAGAATCGCATTTTTTCGACGAAAATTGAGTGTTTTATGAATTTTTCCGTATCAAAGGTTCAAGCTGCGTTTTCTGGCAGAATTTGCAGCCCATTACGAATGTCATAACTCAATTTAGGAATTGAGTTATGATCTCAAAATCTTACTGTAGAAAGTTTTAAGTGATTAAAAGAATCTCCAATTGTAATTTTGTCAATCGGATAAACGAGGAATTTTTAATGAATTTTTCCGTAAGCTGCAGTCAGAAGTGACGAATCTGATTGCATCTTAGTAAATGAATTTTTACGAATTTTTGGTAAAGAGTTAGATCTTGAAATTTTAACACAAGGCCTAACCCTCCGAGAGGTACGCCGCATAAAAAACCATAATTTTTGAAGACTTGTAAACAGGTTAAACAGGTCATCAAAAAACAGCCTATTTTCAGTGATACGAAACTTGATTGTTGATGTTATAAATTATGCCCACAATGTTCATATGTTGAAATTATGAACCAAATGCGTAATTTCCTAGTTCGACCAATTACGTGTGATGTGGAGTAATACAAATTTTAATTATGAAGTCGATTTAGCTTATATGCACATATCATATAATTAAGGGTAGTTAACTTTTGAAAAGTTAAACTAACCATGGACGGAGTTGAATAGTAGTTTTGACATAGAAAATACGTAAGGTGGAATAGTCATAGTTATAATGACTAATCTAACCACCTTGTGAATTATGATGATAGTTTGACTCTTGACAAGCTAGATGGAGGCTTGGGAATGAAGCGGGTCAAACGGAGCAAGTACGAAAAGGAAAGCGTAATTTGGATGCGAGGTAAGTAAAAGCTTACACCCTTTTTAGTATACATCAGTTGTGTGTATTGAAAATGAATAAGGAAAAGTTAGTAATAGAGTTATAATGTTCTGACGCAAATAATATGAGTCGGAACTAGTGCAATGGTGAGAAATCAAAAACAATGGCAAAAAGGGTAAATTGGTAAATTAGTCATGTGACGATGAACTAATAAGAAATTTTGAAACATTACGTTATGGTGTAAACCGGAATGGGTAAAAGGGCGAGATGGTAACTAGATATCATCTCATAATGGAAAATGGTCGTTCGGACTAAACGGGTCAAATGACATTGGCAAGATCATTTGACAATATTAATTGATGACCGCTTGTTGAGTTTTGTGATTACAGGAAATATCATACGGTTCGCGTTGGTATTAATTAGAAGTTAATAGTGAAAGATATTTAAATGGGTCAATCCTATGACTCGATCCAGGTACGCATATTTAGAATTATTGTTAAAAGCGATATTTTTGGTCAAATATTAGCGAAAGTCCTTCGTCGTAAAATGAAGGACTAAAATTAACCAAAAAGCCCTTAATGGGTGAATTGGGAAAATGACCCATATGGGTTGTTTAGGAATTCGCATTAAGATTACGAAGAATAGGTAGATACCTTAATGTAGTAAAATGATGAGTGAAATTTAATGTTAATGGTAAATCCCTCCAACGGGTCAAAATGAAGTTTTGCGCTTAACTCAACCTTTAGTTGCATAATGTATGAAAGTCTTGAACTCACGAGTTGATGGTTTTGAGATAATGAATACCTCAAAAATTTGTAATGATTTTAACAAAAGTGGTTTAATGAATCATGAAACGGGTCAAAAGTGTTAAAAAGGAATTTCAAGCCGAGAGCTTGAAATCTGAATTTTTGAAGTAGTTGAATATCAGGTTTTAACTCCATAAGATGGAGAATTAAATTTCGAACGCGTAGGAAAAAGAATCACGTAAAATAGACTTCTAGATCAAAAGTTATCGCCTTTGAAAGTTTGATTTTTGATAAATAAACATAGTTGGAAGAAATGCAGGTCCTAGATGCGGACCTGCTGGAAAACGATCTCCCCCGCGACACGCAAAGGAGAACCGGGCACCGGGCGCGACACGCGGGTGCTGTCGCGGCACGTGAAGGAAAAGAAGGAGCCTCTCGCGTGGCGCGAGAGGCAAAATTCCGAAATTTTATTTTTATTTTATTTGCTTGTTTATGAAACTTGTTTATACATGTTTATAAGCTATCAAAACTAACTTTTAAGTTGGTTTTGATCATAGGAGATATCAAGTGTACCCGGATGGAGATCAAGCGATGGCAAAGGACCGAACACACGAAAAATGAAGCTTCCGCAAGTTGTTTCGTCGTTATTCTAAAACGATGAATTAAATCACATTATGTTGTATTACTTTAAATTGTAAAAGTTTTAATAAATCCGTATTTCCGATGTATATGTAATCTTAATTACATGATTGTTTTCGTAAAATATACGTTAAACCTTGATTTATAAGAACGGGTGTTACATTTCAAGCCATACAAAGCCTTATTTAGCTTGTAGACATGATTTGGATTAAATGGATCCTCAAAGCCAGGAGGTTGACAAACATATACCTCTTCTTGAATCTTACCATAGAGGAAAGCACATTTGATATCCATTTGAAACACCTTAATGTTGTGGTTGACAGCAAAGGCCAGGAACAGTCTGATAGCTTCTAATCTAGCTACAGGGGCAAAAGTTTCATCATAGTCAATACCCTCTTCCTGTCTGAAACCTTGAACCACTAGCCTTGCTTTATTCTTGACAACAATGCCCCTTTCATCAGTTTTATTTTTGAAGACCCACTTTGTGCCAATAGGACTCACACCCTCTGGTAGTGGTACAAGCTCCCATACTTGTTATCTTTTAAACTGTTGGAGCTCCTCTTGCATAGATTCTATCCAACTGTTGTCTTTCAGTGCCTCTTGGTACTTAACAGGTTGATGGAGTGATAGAAAACCAGCAAAAAGACAGATGTTTTGGGATTGGCTTCTTGTGAGCACCCCTTCACTGATGTTGGCAATGATTTGGTCAGGTGGATGAGACTTCAAGAAGATTAGATCTCCTTTGTATGGAACAATTTTAATGGTGAGGGCCGCAGATGTGAATCATCTGAGCTAATAACTGTTGGTGACTTTGATGATCCAACAGTGTCTTGAAATGGAGGTGGACGAATAGGTGGAATTGGTGTGGAAACATGTTGACTTTTATCCACTGTTTGAGGATTTTTATCAACAGTGTTTGATGATGTGGAGGCAGGGGTTAAAGGGCTACTTTGGTCAACAACTGTTGAGGTAGCAGTGGTTGAGCTTTGACAGTTGTTTTGAACATCTGCTGCTCTGGAAATGGATTTGAAGGTTTGTAGTGGAAGGATCACTTCATACCCATTGTCTGATCGAGAATTTTGAGATGGACCTACACTATTAGTCTTGACAGAAACATTTTCAAAAGTAAATTTATCAAGATCAAACAACTCTGCAGGGTTTGCAGGGATTTACATTGAAGAAAGTTCATTGAACTTTACATTTAAAGTCTCTTCCACTGTTTTAGTCCTTGTGTTAAACACTTTGTAGGCCTTAGCAGTGGTTGAGTATCCCAAATGATATCCACTGTCTACTTTGGCTGCAAATTTTGAAATTAAGTCTTTTAAGTTCAAAATAAAGCTAGGGCAGCCAAATACTTTAAAGTATGAGATCAGTGGTTTGATTTTATACAGAAGTTCATAGGCAGTCTTTTGATGCCTGGGGTTGATTAAAACTCTGTTATGGGCATAGCAAGTAGTGTTTACTGCCTATGCCCAGAAAGTTAATGGCAAACCTACAAGCATGGTTCTGGCAGCCTCAATCAGTGTCCTGTTATTTCTCTCAACAACCCCATTTTGCTCTGGTGTCCTTGGAATGCTGTACTGCCTTACAATTCCTTTTGACACACAAAACTCATCCAACTCCCTATTTCTGAACTCTGTGCCATTGTCACTCCTGAAGACTTTTACTGGCAAGTCAAATTGCTTTTCAACCTGTTTAACAAAGTCTTGCAGAATGCCTGCAGTCTCATCTTTGGAATGTAAGAAATAAGTCCAGGTAAACCTAGAAAAGTCATCTACAATTACCAAACAATATCTTTTCTTTTTAAGACTCGTGACTTTTACTGGGCCAAACAGATCCATGTGCAGCATTTGCAAACACTTGGTTGTTTTGGACTCTTCAATGGACTTAAATGAGCTTTTATGTTGTTTTCCTTTTACGCAAGAAACACAATGCTCAGGACAGGTGAACAGTTTTTGAGGAAGACCTCTTACTAAACCCTGTTTTGACAAAGCAGTGAATGTCTTGAGATTTGTGTGCCCCAATCTCCTGTGCCAAAGTTCTGTCTCTTTGTTAGAGGCAGCTGAGAACAGACAGGCATCATTCCTGGGACTCTCTTTTGACAGATCAACTACATAAACATTGCCACTCCTTTGAGCAACAAGTTGAGTTTATCCATTTTTTATTATTTCATCAATCTTTTTAACCATTTCTGGCCCAACAATCCTTAGTGAAGAATGAGCCATAGCCCTTATCACTCATTTGTGAGACACTAAGGAGGTTGAATTTTAGATTGTCTATCAGATTGACATTTTCAAACTTAACATTTCCAGACTGTACTGTTCCAGAACCCATCACCTTCCCTTTACTATTATTACCAAAAGATATATCACCCCCTCCATGAGTTTTGAATTCTTTGAGTAGGGCTCTACATCCAGTCATGTGCCTGGAGCCTCCACTATCTACATACCATAGACTATCTAAGCATGCAGAAGCTCCCTGCACAACAAGTAAATAATTAATTCAGGAGGGTCTCCAAAGCTAATAAGGCTTTGGATGGGGTCTCAACGTGTCTGTGTTAAGTTCAGGTGGATGGACAGTGGTTAGCTCAGGTGTTTGGACAGTTTTGGAACTATTTTTCTCTAACCACTGTTGGGGGTCCTGTCCTATCAGCTGTTGATACCCAAAGGGATGCATGTTCACTCTTGGTTTAGAAGGCTTTTTGTAAAACTCATAAACATGTGGGACCCTTGGGTATGGTGGTTGACCTTTACCTCTTCGGTATTGGTTTGTAGGGGGTGCATCAGTCGCCTGAACATCTCTTTTAACAGAGGTTTGGTTCAGCTGCTTTGTAACAGCTGTTTGAACTGGCACAAACAGTGGTTGTTTCTTGACTGGTGGTTTTAATGAACTCATGAGTGTTTTTGATGTGCACTCTTCCTTTTTTACCTCAAAGGATTTTAAATACACACACTCCTGAGTGGAATGATTTGATTTTCGACAGAAGGTGCAGCTCTTAGAAGGCACAATGGTACTTGTTTTGTTAAGGTCATAAGCTTTTAGGTGAAAACAATCTTTGGTAAAGTGATTTTTCTTTTCACAAAAGTCACAAAACAGGTTTTTAATCTTTTCTCTTTTCTACTTCTTTTCAGACTCCTTTGCAACAGAGTTTTGAACTACTGTTGGGATGTCCTTAAGAGGAATGACCTTGGCCTTTGGAGCTTTGACACCATCTATAGTGGTGAAATCCATGGGTTTGAAATTTTCAAGGATATCACACTCATCAGACCATGTGGGTTTGAATTGGTATTTCTCAATCTTCTCAAAAGTTGAGGACCCCACAGATCTTTCCAAAGTGATTTTGTTACCAAGTTTATCAGTTATTTTAACCTCTTGGCCATCCTTGTTGGTGGGTATGATTTCAACAGAACCAGTTTGATTTGCAGCAGTGTTTTCAACTTGGTCATTTTTTCTAAACCCTATGCCAAATTTTACATTGCTTTCAAGCTGTTTTTCAAGCATAATTTCATAACCTTTGCAAGATTCCACCCATTTTTCACAAGTGATTTGGGTGGTTTCCAACTCCTTTTTACAGACTTGATATTTTTCTATCATAATCTGAAGTTGGTCCTTGGTTATGGTATGTTCTTGTTTGAGGCTGCAAATCTCTTTTTCTTTTTCTAACAATTTGTTTTTCAATTCTTTTAAAGATTTTTCAAATTGCAATTCATCATTTAACACTCTATCCCTAAGGTTTTCATTTACCTCTTTGATGTTTGCAAATGCTATAATGCATTTGTCTGAACAAAGGTTTTTAAGAACCTGAGGTGATACTTAGCTGCATCCATCATGGCACAATCACGGACGTGTTCTTTTTCATCTGACACTCTCTCTTCTTTTTCACCTTGTTTCTTTTCTTCTTCTTCTTCAGACCAGGGGTCAGACAGTGGTTCCAACAGGGGTTCTGAATATTCTCCCAACAGTATTTCATCAGCAACAACAGTAACCACTGCTTCAGCAATTTCATCCACTGTTTCAGCACTGGATGTTCCTTCTTCAGTTTCCATCCCTTCAGGAATTGACTCTAATGCTACAAAACAGAATTCATTACTAGAAATAGCATCATTAGCATAAAGAGCAAAGTTTTCATCTCCTAATTCCTCAAGCAAGCTATTCCAATCAACAAAGCCTTGTGTGAAAAAGCTTTGTTGATCTGCTTGAACAGCTGTTTGAGGTGCAGCTTGTTGAGGTGTAGCTTGTTGCACCTGAACTTGAAGAATTGGGGCTTGGACATACTGTATCTGAGGAACAGTGCTTTGAACATATTGCACAGGAACAGGGGTTGCAGGGTGTGCATAATGAGCAGTGTTTACATGGGCAGCAGGGGCATATTGGGAATAATGCACAGTGGTTTGGTTATTTTGTGGTCTAGGGTTAGAGATAGGATGTGTGATGATTGGTCCACTGTTTTGACTCCTACACTCTCTAGAAAAGTGACCTAACCTATTACACTTGTAGCATTTTATTTTTGATTTTTCCAACCCCACTTTTAAATTCCCATGTAAACCTGGAAATTTTCTCCCTGTCCTTTTGTAAAACTTGTTGGTTCTAACACTCAGCAGTGCAAGTTGGTGCAAAATATCCATCTCTTCCAGATCAGTTGGATCAAAATGATGGAGATCATTGAGTTCAAAGCACAGATTATCAGAATTCTGGCTTTCTCCATTTGCTGTAAAAGCATAATTGGATGAGTGAGAATCAGAGTTAAAATTTCCACCAGCTGTTATGTCAATAAAGTGATCACAACTCTGATCCTTACTACTGCCAGATTCTTCCTGACCCAAAAGAGCTGTGTTGCCAAATGAATAGTCACCTGCAACTTTCCCAGACTCTCGTAACTTCTTTTTCTGGTTCAACTCCCTTTTATAGGTCAGGAGTCTACCATGAAGCTGGGTTAGGGTCAGATCTTTGAACCCAACTGAATTTCTGGTTACAAAAGCAATTGTGTCCCATTTATCAGGAAGTGACCTAAGAAACCTGCTATTTTGTGTTGCATCAGCAAATTCAACCTTAACAAGTTTTAGTTCACTTATGAGACAGCTAAATCGCTCAAACTGTTGTGTTAATGATTCACCCTTGATGTGATAAAAGGTTTCATACTGTTGGTTCAAAATTTCTCTGTTATTTTCAATTACTTCTTTAGTCCCCCCAAACTGCTCCTTAAGTGCATCCCACAATTCCTTGGCACTGTTACAGTGTAACAGCCCAGCATAGATCTCATTTGGTAGTGCGGATGCAACAATGCTAAATGCCTTGGCATCCAGTTCAATTTTCTGAAAATCCTGGTCAGTATAGTTCTCAATTTTCTTAGGAACCATGGCCTTTAGATCCTCGGCACTTGGCACCATTGGAACATGTGGTCCAAAGATAACCGACCTCCAACATCAGGTATTCTGTTGAGCTAGGATGTGACCCATCCTTCGCTCCCAGATGTTGTATTCAGATCTCTTCAACATAGGTGGTTTGAAGAGTGAACCAATGTTATTATTAACATCCTGTGATTGTGATGTCATTCTGGTTGTTTTCAGGTACTAAATAATCAACTTTGTACGTGATTACACCTTACTCTATTTTTCAACAAAACAAACAATTAAAAGTATCAACAATTTTGAGCTGAACTTTTACGTCAAAATGATTGTTAGATCAAATTTGACTGTCCCAGCTCTGATACCAATTGTTAGGATCTGAGTTTCTTATGATTGTGCTCGTTTGATAATAATGAAGGTGAATAAGAATTAAGTGCAGCGGAATTAAAATGGAATAAACTTTCAACACACAATCAAATGAGAGAATTGTTTTCAACAAACATGTTTAACATGAAACCGAATGATTATATTGATTACAATCTTCAATTACAATGCATGCATGCATACAATCTCCCCCTCAGCCTGAGCTCACAGTAATTTGTTCATACAGAATGACTTTGTGATAAAGAGAGCTAATAGAACAGTACAGGGTACTATTCTATTTATAGTACAGAACAAACCACTAAAGCATCTTTACTGACATCACCATGAAAGTGACATCTAACCTCCTCACAACCTATAACCACTAATCTATACAACTACTGCTATACAAACTACTAATTACAATGAATAAACAAACTACTAAGTAAACTACTGCTTCTCATTCCACTGTCATAGCTCCAGCAGTACTTTGTGTCTTCAGCGGTGCTTGACCAATATTAGTAGATTGAGCATCAGTGTTTTATCTTCAACAGTCTTTAAGTCTTAGTAGTTGTTGAAGATCAGCAGTTGTTGTAGAAGGGCAGTAGATAGAGGTCATCAGATGTTGGGCCACTAACAAGGGGAGAGAACTGTTGCAAACAACTGCTTATTGTGAATCCACTAATCTGATCCAGTTTTGGCTTTATCAACTGTTCCTTTGGTAGGGTTCAATCCCAACAAATGTCATGCATAGATGTACACTAGTTATGCTGTGCAATAAGTAAACGAGTGACGAACCTTGCAATCTGGAGCCGAGTGTCATGGTCGATTTCAGAACTGTTCGGTTATAGTCTGGTTTTATAAAAACGTTTTAAAACCTAGTTCACTATAACCAGTGGCTCTGATACCAAATTGTCACACCCCCCAAAATACCACATGCGGAAACCCCGCTAGGCGTATGACGTACCAGGATCCAGCCACCAACTCATTTATTAAATTAAATCATTCTCAAACATAACTCAAGTTTAATGTGTTCAGCGGAAGCATAATGTAAACCATAGTTTAATGTTGCAAAACCAAATGTACGAAAACTAATAAGATTGTTTCATGATTCCAGATGCTCGACCCATGACTACTCCAGCCATCCCAGACAGCAAGTTCCTTGTCCAAAGAATCTAACGACCTGCGAGCATGCAACAAGTGTATCAGCAAAAAGCTGGCGAGTTCACAGTTTTTACGAAAACGTTTAGTGACCCAGTAATTAGTCCAGTTTATGATAATGTTGATAATAACTCGAGTACCATACAAGATGGTGACAGATTGTTTTGCCCGTCCCAATGCCCCCTATCTAAGCATTGGTCGTGATTAAGGTCATTAGTTCACGCCCTTCCTCTCAGGTACGGTGTGAGGTTGCCAAGTCTAATAGCGCTATCAACTAATACCCTGTTACCTCTCAGGTAACTATTCGGTAGAAGATGGGACTTAAGGTGATAGGAAATGAGTGTATTATCTAACATCCTAGTTTTACCCAAAAGACTTATTCCTCTCAGGAATACCCATTTGATTGTCCCACCCACCGGGACGCATGCTCAAGAGAAGTGAACTCACCTTGGGTTGCTCGGTAATTTAATTTACTTGTTCATGGTTGATCAACCACGTCCTAACATGGTTATCAATATCAATTAGTTTTGTTTACTATTGAGCCACGTATTTAACAAGTAACATTACTTAACACGTAACAACAACACATATCATCACGGAATCATTTTATAACATACAGACTAACATGCAGGTTCATAAACACTTATTACTTAGCAGTCCAAACATCAAGTACCCAAATGTGAGGCCTAGACACTCAGGCGCACATGTGTTGTGCGACCCGAATTGCCTTGTGCGATCCACGCCACCTTTGGCCCATACGTCTTATGCGATTGGGCCAAGATGTGCGATCCAAGTTCTTGTGCGATTGGATTTTGGCCCAATGACATGTACGGCCCAAACGGTTGTGCGATTGGAGCCATGTTGTGCGACTAGAACTTGTGCGACCCAAGCATAGGTAGTTACATTTTTCCTTGATTCATGTTAAATCAATTTCATTCCAAAATTTCAATCATTCTTTATTGGTAGTTACCATGTTCATCAACATTCCATTTAATTCGGTTAACATAATCATTCTACTACTCGAGTTCAGCAAACCCTAGTATCATAATCATGCTAATACATTGCTAACAAGATCACTACACCGAATCCAATTTCAATCATTCATCGATTCATCAAGCAACATTAACCATCTAATCATTACCCTAAAATACCAATTATCATCATGTTAGATTCTTCGGTTTCTAGTACACATGAGCCCTAACCCATCGATCATCATCATATATCTAGATCAGATCCAGTAGCTAATTATCATAACATGTTCAATCAACTTCTACCATCATACAAATCTTGTTTAACAAACAGTAAGCAATGATACATCACACAACTCACAATAGCATCATATTACCAAATAAAAGAAGGAGTTAAATCAAACAAGGGTATTCATGTACTAACCGAACACAAGATGGGATTGAGGAGAAGCTCAAATTCATGTACTAACCGAACACAAGATGGGATTGAGGAGAAGCTCGAGAGGAAAGGGTTGCCGCCTAGATCGAGGAGGGAGGAGAAAGAGAGAGCTAGGGTTTGCACTTATGTTTTTGTGTGATGATAATGATTGGGGTTTACACACAAATCATGTGTGTGTTTCCATCATGTGGGCCGAACCCAGCTTTCGGGTTTCATTGGGCCATGGGCCAGTCCGCCACAACAAAAGGATGTGCGGCCCAAAAGGGCTTGTGCGATTGGACTCCTATTGTGCGACCAAAATTTATTATACACTCCTACATATAACATAACCACACATAACATGTAATATTCAACTCATAATCATTTCATTATATCGATTAATCACATAATGTTCAAACATATTACATCACAAACAAAGAAAAGTTCTAAAATACGAGTTGTCACACCCACAATGTTCATTTAACTAAGAAAATAAAATAAAACGAAAAATAGTACAAACTCTACAACAATCATACCTGATTTGCCTCTCATGGTGGTCAAAGTGCACATTTGCCAACCGAGTTTCCAACATACGCTCGGTAATTGGCATGCCGAATCCATTCTCTTTTTCTTTTGCTCGGCATGCATATTGTACAACTTTGGGGTCGCTTCTTACTAAACTGGCCAATGTCTTGCAACGTCACCCTTCGAATCCTTATACTCAAACCCTCATCCCCAACTTTATTGGTTGGAGTGATAAGTATGGGAGAAGGATAAATATGAATTTGAGCTTCTTTTGGCTCTGGCCCATCTCGTGGCGTTATGTCTTCCGCTCGGTTCAAACATTTAGGTTCTTGCTCCAGAAGATCTATAACCTCTTCCACCACATCACCATCCACCATTGTACCATTAGCCAAAACCTCCCGCTCGCGTTTAATTTGGGCTATTTCCTCGGTTAGTTGACCAACCTGAATAACCAAAGCCTCAAATGATTTGTCCCTCATCTCGTCTTTCTTTTTCATTTCTATCATCATGTCCATGATTGCATCGAGCTTAGAGTGTAATGAATCTTGAGGCTTCTCGTATGTCGGCTGAGGGGAGTCATGATAATATTCATCATACTCCTCCTGGTACCTTGGGAAATGTGGCAAGTCAGGTTCATAGTTGTTGTAACCCCAATCTTGCTCATAATGGTAATCAATCTCCGAATACTAGTAGTCTTGATAAGTTGGTGGTGGCGGTGGTCTAGGGTATGGATAATGTCAGGATGGACCATAGAAATCTTCATAATCCGCCCTCTTATATTCATACAATTCGATGAGGTAGTCTTCCCGATCCTTGTAGGCTTGAACTTTTTCGTAGAAAACAGAGCAATCCTCTAAATAATGCTCTCCGCTTCCGCAACACTCACACGGATCATCATCTACCCAGTTCATATTGAAAGATGGTACCTGCAAAACATGTACCTGCACAAACAAGCTCGACCACCCAAAGTAAAATCACAAAAATACAAGAAAGAAAAACTAAACTAAAATCGAACAAGCAATGAAATACTAAGCGCGCTAGCTCCCCGACAACGGCGCCATTTTGACGTGACCGTGTCGTCCCGATCAGTCAAAAACCCAATTAAACCTAGGTAGCTAGGGTAAGTCAGGTATCATATCCACGAAGAGTATGTGGTCAGTATCGCACGACCTGTTCGATTAGTTAGACTATTTACAAAAAAAGTACAATGTAATTATAAAGTTTGCTAATTTTATCCGTTTGTTTGGTTTTGAAAATAAATCGGAGTGAACTGACAAATCCATTTATTTCTTAAAGCAACGTGTGATTAACTAAGATTTTAAACTAAACTAAATGGTTGAAACAAGAAATTAGAAGACGGATCACACCCGGTTCGATTATTGCAAGACCTAGGGTTCCTACATGTTTTAACTTGATTCAATTGCATATAGTGATTAACGGATTTCTATCACGAAGCTTAGGTGCCAATTGCTATCAACGTCATAGACAATAGACCGTAATGCACTTCGTTACCTCGGACATGTAAATCCTAACCTAAGATAAGGCATAAGTGCACAAATTCATTTCACAAAGTCAAATTTTATAATCATTCGACAATTCACAAATTCAATTCAAATGCACGAAAATTATCAAAGGGTTCAAATACTAAACAACTTGTCACGAAATCAAAGCAAAATACAAATGCATAAACCCTAGAAAATCTTACAACAATCTACACCGGGGTGAAACCGAGGAGACTAGCCGCTCATGGTTGAATGGCCGGGATCACCAGATTCTTGTTTTCAGTTAAATAATTTATTTTGTAATCTTAGTTAGTAAGTAGTTGTTTTAAATAATATCAATTTGTCGGTTCACTCCGAGTTCTTTTAAAAAATCAAACAAACTTATAAAAATTAGCAAACTTCATAATCACATTGTACATTTTTGTAAACAGACTAAATAATCGAACAGGTCGTGTGATACTGACCACATGCTCTTCGTGGATACGATACCCGACTTACCCTAGCTACCTAGGTTTAATTGGGTTTTTTACTGATCGGGACGACATGGTCACGTCAAAATGGCGCCGTTGATGGGGAGCTAGTGCGCTTAGTATTTCATTGCTTATTCGATGGGCCGTCGGCGACGGCCTGTGCAATGTTGGTTTTCTCCCGACGCCTTGTTTAGCTGTTTACGCGCAATTTGGCCGACGATGCTTTCCACGGGGCGTCGTCGACGGGCCCTTTGGGCGTCAGCGACGGTGTCTTTAATCCCAGATCTCTGTTTTTCACGTATCTTGGTCCCGGTTGACCCGTCTTGCGTCTCGGTGGTCCGTTTTGCGTCCCGGTGGTCCGAAAAGCTCCCGATTAGCTCCTTAACTTCGTAAGACCTGCAAAACGCAAATCCCATTAAAAGTAGACTATTCGAGATTAAAAGTTAAGTAAAAACATGAACTTAAACATAAACGCACACCGGTTTTCGACCATGTATCACTCTATTCTTGGATAGCCAATCCATGCCGACTATAACATCAAAACTTCCCAACTGAACAGGCAGAAGATCGATGCTAAATTCCCGTTCACCAAGTTCCAATGTACACCCTCTAACTACTTCGCCCGATTCTACGAGTTTACCATCGGCTAATTCTATGGAATATGGAATATCTAATCTACTAGATTCAATTCCGAGCATACGTTTAAATTCCACAGACAAAAAACTATAATCGGCACCAGTGTCAAATAGTATGGATGCAAAGTGATTGTTAACGAGAAACGTACCGGTGAGCACATTAGGGTCTTCGCGGGCATTCCTTGCTCCAATGACAAATGCTCGTGCCTGATTAAATAACTTTAATAAAACAGCATCAGAAAAATTAATTTTCTGGAAATTGCCTCATTTCGTAGACAGTTTTTGATCTCCTACTTCCTGGTTCAAACAATTCACAGACAAAACATACCCTGGTTCAATGCGTTTTAGAGAGAACACTTTCTTTTGTGTTTTTAGGCAATTGCGATTTAGAAATAAGACATTTTTATGTGTTTTTTGGCCATTGCGTTTTAGAAAAACACATTTTTGAAGTGTTTTTAGTCATTGCGTTTTAGGTAAAACACATTTTTATGTGTTTTCAGTTCATTGCGTTTTAGAGAGAACACTTTTTTTGTGTTTTTAGGCCATTGCGTTTTAGAAATAAGACATTTTATGTGTTTTCTGGGCATTGCATTTTAGAAAAACACATTTTTATGTGTTTTCAGTCCATTGTGTTTTAGAAATAAGACATTTTTTTGTGTTTTCTAGCCATTGCGTTTTAGAAAAACACATTTTTGAAGTGTTTTTAGTTATTGCGTTTTAGGTAAACACATTTTTAAGTGTTTTCAGTCCATTGCGTTTTAGATAGAACACTTTCTTTTGTGTTTTTAGGCCATTGCGTTTTAGAAATAAGACATTTTTATGTGTTTTCTGGCCATTATGTTTTAGGTAAAACACATTTCTATGTGTTTTCAGTCCATTGCATTTTAGAAAGTACACTTTCTTTTGTGTTTTTAGGCTATTGCGTTTTAGAAATAACACATTTGTTTGTGTTTTCTGGCCATTGCGTTTTACAAATAAGACATTTCTTTGTGTTTTTGTTGCATTGCGTTTTGTAAAAAAAATTATTTTTTACGTTTTTTTCATTGTGTTTTACGCAACTGGGTTTTCGAATTTTTTTTCGAAAATATAGCAATAGTATACTCGTTTTAAAGAAAAAAATCGCTCGTTTTTTGGTGCAATTTTTATAAAAAAAATAATAATGTCGTATGAAAAAACTATTAACGTTTAAAAAATGGGGGGAATTGGAGGAGAGAAAAACTATTGTTTTGGATTGACTAGAATGCCCTTACACAAACCCACGCGTCTCTTTTCTTCTCTTCAATTTCACTCGTTAATCTTAACCCTTGATTAAATCAATTGATGGTCAAGATTACTTTTTAGCCTTTCTATCTAATAAAACTTCCTATTGTATCCTAGGGTGGGGATCAAATAGGAAGTTTATTTTGGCTACGAAGGATAGGAAGCAATAGGATTATGACATGTGGCAAAATTTAAAATAAAGAGAAATGGTGTTTTAGTCAATCCAATCCTTTCTTCTTCCTTCTTCTCCCCAGTAACTTCAAAACCCATCATTTTCAAAACCCACCATCTTCAACATTTTCTTTACTTACTATCTCAATAATCACTACATTATAGTGCGATTTTCGTCATCAATCAATGATTCAAACACCAGATCAACATGTTCTTCAGCTTTTTTTTGAAGGAAACCCAGTTTAATTTCAATCAAAATCTCGTTTTTTCCCGTGATTTTGAAGATAATCACTCGATCTGTTCGATTCGATCGCTGATAAGTGTTTCTATCACTCAAATTTCGTCAATCGTTGAAGAAATCGGCTTCGATCCATGTAAGAAATCCTTTAATTTTATTTTTACGATCTAGGGTTTTGATTTAGTCATTGCGTTTTACGATTTTGGCGGGGGTCCGGGGGCAGCACCCCTGGTAGCAGGGTCCAAGGGGCGGCAGCCCCTGGCGGGTTCCAAGGGGCAGAGCCCCTGGCTGGGGTCGAGCTGCCATTGCGTGAGAAAATTTAATTTTATGTAAATTTGCCTCTGGAAAACTGCATTCGTAGACAGTTTTATGCCATTGCGTTTTAGAACTGCATTCCTGGTTCAGACAATTCACAAACAAAACTATTGTCCTGGTTCAATGCGTTTTAGAGAGAACACTTTCTTTGGTGTTTTTAGGCCATTGCGTTTTAGAACTAAGACACTTTTTATGTGTTTTCTGGCCATTGCGTTTTAGAAAAACACATTTTTGAAGTGTTTTTAGTCATTGCGTTTTAGAAAAAAACATATTTTTGAAGTGTTTTTAGTCATTGCATTTTAGGTAAAACACATTTTAGGTGTTTTCAGTCCATTGCGTTTTACAGAGAACACCTTCTTTTGTTTTTTTAGGCCATTGCGTTTTAGAAATGAGACATTTTTAAATTTTTTCTGGCCATTGCGTTTTATAAATAAGACATTTTTTTGTGTCTTTTGTGCATTGCGTTTTAGGTAAAACACTTTTTTATGTGTTTTCAGTCCATTGCGTTTTAGAAAACAGACATTTTTAAGTGTTTTCTGGCCATTGCGTTTTAGGAATAAGACATTTGTTTGTGTTTTTTGTGCATTGCGTTTTAGGTAAAACACATTTTTATGTGTTTTCAGTCCATTGCGTTTTAGAAACTACACTTTCTTTTGTGTTTTTAGGCTATTGCGTTTTAGAATTAAGACATTTCTTTGTGTTTTCTGGCCATTGCATTTTACAAATAAGACATTTCTTTGTGTTTTTTGTGCATTGCGTTTTAGAAAAATGTCATTTTTTAGGTTTTTTTTCCATTGCGTTTTACGCAACTAGGTTTTTTCCATTGCGTTTTACGCAACTGGGTTTTCAAAAAAAAATTTCTAAAATATAGCAATAGTATACTCATTTTAAAGATAAAAAAACGCTCGTTTTTTGGTGCAATTTTTATAAAAAAATAATGTCGTATGAAAGAGTTATTAACGTTTAAAAAATTGAGGGGGAATTGGAGGAGAGAGAAACTATTGCCTTGGATTGACTAGAATGCCCTTAGACAAACCCACACGCTTTTTTCCTTCAATTTCACTCATTTAATCTTAGCCCTTGATTAAATAAATGGATGGTCAAGATTACTTCCTAAGATTCCTACCCAAATAAACTTCCTATTAGACTAGAGGGTATGGGGGTCGGTCCTGCCCCGGCGAGCCCCGGCGCCGGACCCCCCACACCGCCCCCCTACGGAGCTTCCCGGCTTCTTCGTCTTCCCAGCGACGAGCACGACGGGCCTCTTTCTCTCTCTCTCTCGCATCTTTCTCTCTCCTCTCTCTCTATCTCTCTCTAAAATCAAATTAATTTATATTTTTTAATTGTTTTAATAAATAGTGTGGGGCCCATCCTCCATTCCCTTGATCCATCCCCTCTAGACCCATCCTTACCCCGGTGACGTGGCGAGTGACGTGGCGCCCATCCTCCGTCACCCTACCTTCCGGTCTTATATCCTAGCCAATTTTAATGAATAATCTTTACAACTTGCAAAAGTTTGCGTGTATATCATTGGAACTTGAAGAAGAATAATGATGAGAGTGAGCTAAGAACAAACTGAAATTCGAATTTTGCTTACGTAATTATGAAAAAAACTTTATAAAAAATGGTAAACCGTTGCATACGAAGCTCTGAAAACAATGAAAAATGTAATAGTTTCAAAGCCACATAATATATGTTGTACACGTTAACGTTCTCTGGGTGAGAGTTAAAGCCACATAATTTCACAATTCACACACAAATATATACATTAATACACACATAATGAGATATATATAGAGGACGAGGTTTAATTAATAGCTACTACGAGTTGTGAGAATCATGAGAACTCCTATTTTTCATGCGAGTTGACCATCATTTTTTGCACAAATGTAGATAAAAATGTTATAGCCACATATGTAAAAACAAAAAAAAATTGTCGAGTCGATAGTTACGGCCGATATAAATGTTATAGCCACATATGTGGTTCTCATTTTACCCTTTCTCTCTCTCTCTCTCTCTATATATATATATATATATATATATATATATTGTTTTCATTTTAACCCATTCCTACGCTTTTCGCAACTGGTGGATCCTTGTCATATATATATATATATATATATATATATATATATATATATATATAGGACAAGGATATATAGGACAAGGATCCACCAGTTGCGAAAACCGTAATGAAAACAACCACCAGTTGGGAAAACCGTAGGAACCAATTTTCTACCTTTGATCTTTTGAGATGTACGGTTGAGATTAAAAGTAACTTTATCTAATATTTTATTTATTTTTGACTTATTATGTTTCTAATTTTTTATTGTCATGAAGGTAATTTCGTCAAATGGCTTTTTTTCTGTCTTATATGTGTAATTAATATTTTAATATTTGGTTTCGTCTTATTTGATTTTTTTTACAAATTAGATTTTACGCCCCGTTTTTTAGGCCCCGTTTTTACGCCCCGTTTTTTACTCCCCGTTTTTTACGCCACTTTTTTTACGCAAGAAACTTTTTTTTACGAACAACTTTTTTACGGTTTCAAACTTCTTTTACGCCATTTTTTTACGGTTTTAACTTTTTTACAAAAAACAAAATTTTTTTAGATTTTACAAAAAACAAAATTTTTTTAGATTTTTTACAAAAAAATAAATTTTTTTACGTGTTTAAACTTTTTTACAAAAAACAAAAAAAAAATTAACAAAACAATTTTTTTTACAAAACTTTTTTTTTACAAATTTTTTTTTATGCCAAACATCTTTTTACGTCTCCGACCCCGGTTTCGGGTTTACGAAATTTTAGAATTTTAACAAACGAACTCACCCAAAAATCACGACTCAACCAGCTGTCTCAGATAAGTTGAAACTTTTCATCATCAACTGAAAAAAAAACCAACAAAAAATAAAAAACCCATGCGTGGATCTTGAAAGAAACGAGGTTTTGGCTCAAAGTTTTCAATAATCATGGCTGTAAAAGTGGGGTTGTAGGTTCAAAAACCTACCCTCCACCATCCTTGCCACGCCATCGTCATCAAATGTCGGAAAACCTGTTTCGAACTATCACTGCCAATAAAATGTCCAAGGGAGGAAGACTCACAGACAGAATCACACACAAATTGCATTTGTGATTCATACCAAAAATCAATCAACAACCCAACCCCCCACGTGTCGGCACCATCGGAACCACCAGCGCCACCGATGCCACCGGCACCATGTCCGGGTACACCTCAACCACCCTCGCATCGTCTTGACCACCAAACAAATCCCCAAAACCACAAGCACAAAATTCCCCAAAACCACAAGCACAAAAGCCCTTTTGCTCTAAACCCATTTCATAATGAATACCCAAATCAAAAAGAAACCCAACAAAAAAAAAAATCAAAAGCATACCCAAATCAAAAGAAACCCCAGAAAAAAAAATCAAAAGCATGTCATCGAACCACCCCCCAACATCAACAGTGACCGCATATTACCCATCACCGTCACCGCCTCCGACACACCACCGCCCCTAACCCATCACAACAACCACCCCTTCACCCATCATCAGAGTAGATCTTACAGGAGCTCATCGTGACATCAAAATAAGTGAAAGCCTTTTGATGATCAACATAAGGTGTAGGAGTGTGCATCACAGGCCCACAAAGGGTACCGAACACCCACCCACCCCTGTGCGGCGGCCGCGTCCATCGGAATCGGCGGTGGCGGCGGCCGGTAGAATTACAACTTTCAAACACCCGCCCACCCCTGTGCGGCGGCGGAGTGCACCGGAACCACCGGATGAGGCAGAGAGTGCGAGTGATGGGGTGGTGGTCAGAGTGTGATCTCAGGTGACGGTGGCGGCGGAGACAATGATTTCTTGAAGATAATGGTGGTGAAGGATTTTAAGAGAGAGGTGAGATGAGGGATTTAAAATTTTTAAGAGAGAGAGATGAGATGATGTAATAATTCTTTGAATCAGACTTTAACAGAGAGAGGGAGAGGGATGATTTGATAGTTTGAGTAAATGACTATAATACCCTTTAGGTTTTAAATAAATCGTGCATACGTGTCATTATCTAGTTAGTGGAGAGTGGTTCTCGCGGTTCTCACAGCTAGGGATGGTTTTCATTTGAACTGAACCCTATATATATATATATAGTGTGAGTATATGAAGAAAACCAATTTTATTGAGAAAACTTGGGAAACCAAGAATGTGTGTCTAGATTAATCCATGTAATATAATATTTGCACATGTTAGAAGGGTATATTTGTCATTTTTACACACTCCTAACACATCACATCACCTTTCACCCCCATCACTTTTCACCAATTTCCCCCTTCCCTAGGTCCTCGCCCCCCCCCCCCCCCACCATCCTCCACTTTCTTCAAGATATCAAGTACAAATTCATATCTTCTAATTCATCCCTTCCAACCTTCTTTCACCCAAAACCACTCTTCAAGATATCAAGTACAAATCCATATCTTCTAACTCATCCCTTCCAACCTTCTAACTCATCCCTTCCAACCTTCAAATCTGAAGATCGAAGCCACCATCAAAGCTCTCAAAGAAAAGGAAGCTCGGTGTCATTTTAATCACATCTTTGTTTCTGTTTTTTAGAGAGAGAAAGCTAATGTTTTGGAAGGAGAGACAACAATTTTCATGTTGTTCACCTAGACACCAAGAACACACGCACAAGTGTGTGAGAGAGAAACAGGTTTAAAGATCTTACTTTTGTTAATTTATGTAATTTGTTTAGATTTATACATTGTATAACGTTTGGTAGATTTAAAATCAGAGCTAGTTTGTTTATTTTATTTTTTAAATCAAGATATAGAAGAAAATTTTGTATGTTGTATTTCTCTCTTTAAAGTGTATTGATTTTTTTATGAAGATTAAAGTTCAATTTCTAAATTGTTTGTCCAGTGATTTTGAGTTAATGATTGTTTTTAGTTGGATTTTTTTGTGTGTGTGGGAGTGGGGTGTGGGTGAGCTGGGTTTTTTTAGGGTTTATGAATTGGATTTGGTTTAATTTGTTTTCTGGTTTTGTTTAAATTCAGCATCACCATTGATGGTTGATAATTAGTTTGAAAATCCATAATTTTTACGATGTATGTTTCAAATTTCTTTGTTGTTTAGTTGTTTTTTGAATAAATTCACTCCGATATTACATTTTCATTACCTTTAGAAATTTCATAATTTAATCGGATATCGGTTTTGTTTTACAAATAGAAATTCGTGTTTTTTACTGGCATAATTTGCTACATATGTTACATTTCTATCAGCTACATTTATGCGAAGAGTATATTGATATTTTTTACGAAGATTAATGTTGACTTTCTAAATTGTTTGTACAGAGTATATTGTTATTTTTACGAAGATTAATGCTAAAATTTCTAAACTGTTTGTCATATATGTTGTAACACGTGTTACACTGTGGTTTACATATGTTGCATACAGGGTGTTACATGTGTTACACCCAGTATATGAGACCAGCTTATTGTTTCTTTTAGATTGGCTGTTAAATGTTAAAATGTATAAACTTCATAATTTATTCGGAATATCTCGTTTATTTTACAAATAAAAAGTCGTGTTTTTTTGGTGGGATAATTAGCTACATATGTAGTAACAACATTACGCAAGTTACTTATAGTTACCCCAACCCTTTTTTGGACACAAAGGGGGGGTGCACATATGTAACACATGTTTGTAACATGTGTTACACTAGAGAGGTAACACATGTATAGCCACGTTACACATGTTACATAGAAGATTAATAAGTTTTAACTATAGAATATTTAATATTGATGTCATTGTTTTGTTCATAGGTGAAAAGATGTTTTGTGTTCAAGATGAAGATGGTTATCAAGAAGCGAAACCCGCCGAAGGATTACAACGCATCATCAGGTTTTCGTGGTGACGATGGTGTGTTTTTTGGTTGGCTGCTATGTGTTGTGAAGATGGATGTAGTTTTGAAGACCATTTTTAGAAGCATTACAACTATTGATATAAAATTCATTTTTATTTTCATTGTTAGTATGCCAATTTTTGGATGAATACGGATGTTGTTGTGAAGGCAATTTTTTTTGGATGCAACAACTATATGTAACATGTGTAACCTTGACGTTGTAACACATGTAACACCTATATGTAACATGTGTAAGATTGCTATACATGTGTTACATATGTCAGCCCCTTTGGTGTCAATTTAAACTTAGCAAAATTACATATGTAACAACATTACATCATCCAAAATGTCATATCAATGAACAAACAAGTATTATATGTAACTATAAGTATATGAGACTAGTGTAACAAATTAAAGGGACAAACGATACACTTCATGTTACATAAGTACCTAGACTTGTTATTAACAATGTTATTAGTAGATAAAAAAACTGCATTAACGTATATTTTTTACATTGAACCCAACTTATTGGTTATAAGTCTTACACATGGCAAGAAGTTCTTCCAGTGTGACGTATGATTTAACAATAATAGGATGATATTGCTCGTTGACATTCAGTGTCCACAATTTAGTGCCATTAGAATACTAGTAAATATGGTAACGTGGAGTATGTTCTAGATCATTTGTGGACATAGGGACGGATGTTAGTATAAGTTTACGTGTGTTATGAACGTTGTAATACGTTTAGCACCCTAGGGTAACAAAAAAAATCACACATGACACTTGTCGTCATGTTACACATGTTAATTGTGTGTGCACGTGTAACATCTTCTCTACAATGTATGTAACATCCTTAAAAGTTGTGTTCCTACTCTGCTTTATATTTTGTAAGTACTTATAGGTAAACATGTTTTAAAGATACAACCTGTAACATGTGTTACACCGAAATGTTACACAAGTGTTTCCAGTTTTACACATGTTACATCTTCTGTAACTCTGCTTTATACTTTGTAAGTGTTTCCTGTTTCCAGTTTAAACATGTTTTAAAGATACAACCTGTAACATATAAGTACTTATAGGTAAACATTTTTTAAAGATACAGTCGTATCACCTTACAAGTTATATGTTTTGCTGACAAACGCCATGTCACACATGTTACACACTATAGAGTCAAACAACAGTATTGAACGTTGCTACACATTTCCCATTTTGTCGTAACATGTGTAACCTTTTTGGGAGTATCGATGTTGTAGGTTTATACAGACTTAAATATATACAAATGATCCAAAAATGATCATACATGTGTTACCCTCTAGTGTAACATAAGTTACAAACATGTCTTACATATGTGCAGCCCCGATTTTTTGTAACAAAGGGGTTGAACATATGTAACACATGTTTGTAACATGTGTTACACTAGAGGGTAACTTCTGTACAACATCAAAGGTACCCACCACCTTCCCTTCATCGACTTCTTGTTCCCCTTCTTCATCGGTTTCTCCATCTACCTTCTTTCGCTTTATGGCCACCTTTTGTCGTATCCGATATTGTGGTTATCTTTCTTCCTGCCAAGATCCCTTCTCGTTTGGTTGCAACTGCTATGGTCAAGTCTTAATAACACAAGTTACAGTCCAGTATTTTAAAGATACAACCGTATCACCTTACAAGTTATATGTTTTGCTGACAAACGCCATGTCACACATGTTACACACTATAGAGTGAAAGAACAATATTGAACGCTGCTACACATTTCCCATTCTGTCGTAACATGTGTAACCTTTTTGGGGGTATCGATGTTGTAGGTTTATACTTAAATATATTCAAATGATCCAAAAATGATCATACATGTGTTACCCTCTAGTGTAACATAAGTTACACTCTAGTGTAACATAAGTTACAAACATGTCTTACATATGTGCAGCCCCGATTTTTTGTAACAAAGAGGTTGAACATATGTAACACATATTTGTAACATGTTTTACACTGGAGGGTAACTTCTGTACAACGTCATAGGTACCCACCACCTGCCCTTCATCGACTTCTTGTTCCCATTCTTCATCGGTTTCTCCATCTACCTTCTTTCGCTTTATGGCCATCTTTTGTCGTATCCAATATTGTGGTTCTCTTTCTTCCTGCCAAGATCCCTTCTCGTTTGGCTGCAACTACTATAGTCAAGTCATAATAACACAAGTTACAGTCCAGTATTTTTAATCTACTAATTAAAAAAAATAGTAGTAACATAACTAACACTAGTTACCTTCTACCCAATTATGCCCTGAATTTGAAGACTCCCCAAATTTTGAGTTTTTATCTGCATCATTTCACACATAAAAAAAAAACTAAGCAAAACCACCCAAAAAAAGGTTACATATGTAAACAGTTACCATACACTTCAAACAACTACTATCCGGTAGAACCAACTCCCTCGCTGCAAGCACTAAACAAACATGTAACATATGTTAGCACAACCCTTCGTATTTGTTTGACGTCGTATAGCTTTTGTTTTTGTTTTCTAGACTGGACAGTTGTGCTCCCCACAACAATTGTTTTAGATGTGTTACATATGTGTAGCTCCTTTTTGTGTCCAAGAAAGGGCGGGTTTTAACATAAGTAACACGTGTAACATTATTACAACATATGTAGCTAATTATGCCAGCAAGACATTTCAACTAACAACCCATTTAAAATAACATTTCAACCCATTTAAAATAACATTTCAACATTTAAAAAATATAGATTTGTAAGCTAATAACAACCGATAATATCAAAAAAATAAAAATGATTTTAATACAAAAACAAAAACCTGTAAACTACATAAACATTTACCCATTACTAGACCACTTTGTGCACATAAAAACATATTAACAACAACCTTAACAAAAAAAACTCAGGTGTGAAATGATATTTCAAAATAAAAAACTCAACAGATTGTTGTTTCTCTCTCTAAAATCATGGTAAATTAGGTTCAAACCTGCTTCTCCCTCACACACTTGTGCATGTGTTCTTGGTGTTCGAGATGAACACGATGAAGATTGTTGTTTTCTCTCTCTAAAATCATGGTAAATTAGGTTCAAACCTGCTTCTCTCTCACACACTTATGTGTGTGTTCTTGGTGTTCGAGATGAACAAGATGAAGATTGTTGTTTCTCTCTCTAAAATCTTGGTAAATTAGGTTCAAATCCGCTTCTCTCTCACACACTTGTGCGTGTGTTCTTGGTGTTCCAGATGAACATGATGAAGATGGTTGTTTCTCTCTCTAAAAACCTTCATCCCTGTTCACTCACCGATCATAATTTCTCTTTTCTACCAGATGAACACAATGAACATCATGGATATTTTGAACTCTGGAAGAAGAACAGAGAGAATGAGATATGGTTGTTTCTCTCTCTAAAAATCTTCATCCCCATTCTTGATATTTTGAATTCTCAAAGAAGAAGAGAGGGAGGGAATGAGATATGGATGATGATGATGATGGTTTGATGGTGATGGTGACAATTATACAGAAGAGAGAGAATGAGATATGGTATTTTTGACACAAATACCCTCCTGGCCCACTCATCAACATAAGTTGTGTATTAAATTTAAATCAATAAACCATCAAATTTCCCTAACCCTTAGATAATCAAGATCAATGGTCACAATTGGGTTTCCTTAGTTTTCTCACTAAAAATGGTTTCCTATATATCCTTGCCCTATATATATATATATATATATATATATATATATTTAATGTAAGTATCTATAGAAAACCCATATAATTTAGAAAACTTGGGAAACTCTAACCTCCCGAATATTTTTTTTAGAAAAAAAAATTTACACATGTTATATACATGTTTTTAAGGGTTTTGGGCAAAAAAATCAAAAAAGCGCCGAGTAGATATTTAAAAAAAAAATAAACAAGTTTTGGTGTAACACATGTTACAAATATGTCAGATGAATGTAACACATGTTACACCAAAACTTGTTTATTTTTTTTTTAAATATCTACTCGGCGCTTTTTTGATTTTTTTTGCCCAAAACCCTTAAAAACATGTATATAACATGTATAAATTTTTTCAAAAAAAAAAAACATCGGGAGCTTTGAGTTTCCAGGGTTTTCTAAATAAAAGTGGGTTTTCTATACATCCTTCCCCTATATATATATATATATATATATAGGGGAAGGTTCATTGGAGAACACTAAAAAAGTGGGGAACAGCGGGGAACCGGCTCAAACGAACTCCGATTGGACTCATTCCAGCGGCGTTGGAACCTGCTTGTCGAACCCTAACTAAGATCTCTTAACCCTAAACCCTAAATCCTAACTCCTAAACTCTAAACCCTAAAGCTAAAAAATAAGGCTAAAACATAAGCTAAACCGTAAAATCTAAACTATAAACCCTAAAAGCTAAACCCTAAAGGCTAAACCTAAAGCTAAACCTTATAGCTAAACCCTAAAGCTAAACTCTAAACCCTAAAGCTAAACCCTAAAGCTAAACCCTAAGGCTTAACCCTAAAGCTAAACCCTAAAAGCCAAACCCTAATATATTTAGGGTTTAGGGGTTATGATTTAGGGTTTAGGGTTAAGAGATCCTAGTTAGGGTTCGACGAGACGGTTCCAACGCCGCTGGAATGAGTCCAATCGGAGTTCGTTTGAGTCGGTTCCCCACTGTTCCCCACTTTTTTAGCGTTCCCCAATGAACCTCACACTATATATATATATATATATATATATATATATATATATATAGAGTGGGGATCCTGCGAAAAGTGTGTTTTTCCAAGAAAGTGTAGGAAGTGATTTGGGCCATCAGATGAGTGTGTGTCACACCCTGTCTTTTGCGAAAGCGTATGATGTGTGACTGGTTTAATATCATTGCATTCAATCGTAATAAACAATTACATGATCAAAACGATGTTCATCCATTCATGAAAATTTGAGTATTACAACACTTGTTATTTAAGTTTTGAAAACACAACCTTCGTCTAGGTTACAATTTAACAAAAGTGGATGACATCTAAACTTGAAGTCTACTTCTAGTTATGGCACTTGCGCCCAAGATCCATCCTGTCACCTGAAATACATGTAATTTTGGAAAACATCAACATAAAGTTGAGCGAGTTCATGTGTTTTGCATACCTTGTATGAAACATGGTATGCATCTTGTATAAATAAAGTATTCTTGTAAAATAAAGTATTCTTGTGATACAATTCTTGTACCAATAAAGTATTCTTGTAAAATCTTTGAGAGACTTTAAGGCATGTGAGGACATGGGGAGTACTTGTTATGACTCCTTAAGGACATGGGAGTACTTGTTATGACTCCTAGGGAGCATTCGTAATGGCTCATATTCTTGTCGATTTTCCTCAACTGTGTCGATTAACCTCGACTGGGACTCCGAAGCACTGCTAGGTACAAGTTGTGACCATGAGTGGGGCTAGGCCGTACCCGTTAGATCTAATCCTCGTCCCTAATTAATGAATGTTTTTAATGGCTTGGTACTAGTTTTCACCAAGACTTTATGGCATTTTTAGTATTATGTTTGTGCTCACATGATCTAGTATTTCTTAAACGCATCATACTTGGTACTCGTTCTCACCAAGAGTGCTTCTTGTATTTTTGTATTCTCAAATCGCATCATACTTGGTACTCGTTCTCACCAAGAGTGTTTCTTGTATTTTTGTATTCTCAAATCGCATCATACTTGGTACTCGTTCTCACCAAGAGTGCTTCTTGTTATCATGCCATTTATAAACATTGTGTTATTTGTAACATGTATTTCACCCCCGAGAGTTATAAAACCAAAAACAGTTAAAGAAAAGGGGGAGCATGAACTCACAACTTTGCGTTCCTGCGTCGTAAACTTCACCGGATTTGCTTATCTTGCGTCGTGACCTAAACGTGTTTATTAACGTTAGTCACTAGACTTGTATCGCACAAGTACAAGTCACTATCTTTTGTATATGTGTTCTTGTGTTAAAAATAATTTATATTTTTAAGTAAGTGTCTTACTTATGTTATTTTCTCAAAAGTAAATATAAGTTTCTTGTGTTTTGCACCCGAATTATGTATCTTGTATGTTGTATGTGTATTTTCGTATTTTTACTTCTCATGAGTATTTAGTGTATTTTCAAGTCCTAATACACTATCAAGTATAATACATACTACATACACTTAGCACAAATTTGGTGATCAATAAATATATATATTTTTCTCAAAAATATACATACTTAGTATCAATTTTATTCTTGAAGAAATCATCATTTCTTAATACAAAAATTAGGGAACCTTGGTAAATGTTTTTAGACACATTTTTAGGGAATAAGTTTCTCAAAACTTATATTTTTCTAAGTGTCAAAATTTTACAGAAATTTTGACAGAATTTCCCCTAAAAATGGAGGTTTCCCATGTTTTCAAAACATGTGTTTATTTTCTTTTAAAATCATCATCAATCAATCATCAACCAACAATAAGCAACTTCTACTTACCAATTTGTCAAGAACAAGCATAAACTATAAACCCATGAACTTGAATATTTATGAAAATATGTAGTAACTTACTAGCACACTTAGTAAGTCTTGTTACCTTTCAAAATGTGCTTGGTTCTTTAAAAACTTTATTTTTAAAGAGTTTGAACTTTTACAACTTCTAGTCATATTTTCTAAAAATATTTCTTTGTGAAATTTTCTTTTTACACAAGTGTTCCTACACTTGTTTATCCACTAAAAATGTGATGAGTTTATGTAAGATCCAAGTTTTGAAAAATCTCATACTTTTCACTTGGTTCTTTCAAAAAAACCACTCATAGATCTTTAGATCTATGAGATTATAACCCACTTTGATCTTTATTTTTCAAGAAAACTTTCATTTATTCAAGTTCATAGTCTATGTGTGGATGATTTCATTATCCTACACATCTTTACTTTCACATCTTGCTAGTTCATGTTCTTAAACATGGTCTAGTAAGTCCATGTGATGAACCATATCATTTTAACTAGCATACAACAAACAACAAGCATAACAACACAAGAATAACATGATTTCTTTATTATTTTAACCATACTTCATCACTTTGTTAGTTAATGTTTCAAGACTTGATTATGTTCTTAGTGTTTCTTGATATTTCACCATTCTTTTCACTATTAACCATCAAAATATGAAGAAGATGAAGATCTATGAAACTTACTACTAGCACAAGGCTAGGGGAGTTCTAGTGAAGAAAAGTGGTGGTTAAAAGAAGATGAGAGAGGTCCTTCAAGAACCGTTGCTTGCAACCTTCCTAATTAGGTCCGAGACACCTTAGAATCACCATAGATTGCATGGAAAGGAGTTGAAAAGTGAAGGGTGAAAGAGGGGTGTTTGGGCCGTAGCCATGGAGGAGAGAAGAAGGGGTTATGGTGTGTTGATGGTGATAAGTAATGGTTATGATAAAGTCTTGTGGTTTATAAAGGAATCCTCCGACATCTTATTATCCTTAGGTTATAATGTTCCTTATCCTTCCAACAAAATCCAATAAATAAATAGAAGAAATCCCCATGTAGGGCTCCATGTTGGAACCCTCATTTAGGGGGGGGGGGGGTATTAGTTGCATTTCAATTCCAAGTTACTTAATCTAGTTAGATTTCAATGTTAAGTTGGTGGTTTATTGTGTGTGGTTAATTATATAGTGTGTTAGGGTGTTCGGGGACCCTAACTAGCTCAGTAAAGTAAAAACAATGTGTTTAACAATATTTTTGTGTTCCGGGTAGAGTCCGGTTGTTCGGTTACGTACCGGTTCGTTAAAGTGCTAAATTGCACCGTTTAGTGCCTTTCAAGTATCTTTTTGTAACCCTTTCAATTGCCAACACTTGAGGAAGTATTCTGGGTAATAAAACGTAAATTCTGCATGATATTTATAGGTTTAAAAGCTGATTTGAGCTGAATTTAATAAAATTCTGCACTTAAAGTGCGTTTCGGGTGCTTTTTAGTGCGTATTTTAGCTTCCGGATGGTCTATATATAAACCCTTGTATGTACACTTGGGTTTTAATGTATTCTTGTCGTTGGACCTACACATAGGCTCCAATTCTATTGTATAACTGCTTTCTGCAGAATTGTTGACACAATGTGTCTTACCGGTGAGTTTACTAATGTTTTTGACGCAACGCTATCATAAAGTAATTCTTGTAGTATAACACGTGCATGAATTCACTTGTATGGAATTCAAAAATTTATTTGTCTGGTAAACCAGATCATGCACAGTCATTAACGCACAAATTACTGTTTATTTAGTGTACGGAATGTACGGAAAAGTGACGGTTGTCACAGTCTCCCCCCGTTAAAAGAATTTCGTCCCGAAATTCAAGCGATGCCATTGGTCGCAGGGGAGTTGTGAATCAATTATGGTCACTTAGATTTATGATTTGTCTTTATATTCCCATGTACTATGGGTCATGTTATGGATTCTCTCGTACTCGAGTAAATCAATTGTGTCTTTTCTGTGTCTTGTGGACTGTTGGTCCGTAACCTTAACAGGTTTTATAGTATTGTGGACTCTTGGTCCGAAACCTCAACAGGTTTTATAGTAATTTTGTCATTTGTCATTGACGTGAATCTTATTTGTGGGAACAACGACTGTTCCTTGAGTCAGACTCCTCTAAAGACTTGACACATGAATGTGTCGCGATCACTACTGATCTTTTTTTCTGGAAGTTTCTTCTTGTGAACAATGGTTCTGATCCCTACACCGGGGATTCAACCTTTTCGTTTTCCAAATCACACTACGCCTTCTCTAGGCGAGGCTCTCAATTTAGTCATACTTCTTGTCTCAAATTCTTATGAATTCTGCCGCTCATCGGCGCAATCTTTCTGTATCCTGCGGGCTGCCTTGATATGTTCACATATCTAAACGGTTTGCCTCTAGTTTTCCTGAACCCACTCGGGCTAGTAGATTGTTTATTCCCGGTCGTTGACCAACACGACGGGGATCGATTTATTATGTTCCATCTAGAGCTTCACACGAAGCGGTTTAAACGGCGGTGTGATAAATACTGTTGTAGGAAAACTCTACTAAGGGCAAGTGAGTGTTCCAACTTTTTAAGGTTTATCACACAAGTACATATTGTTTTCATATAGTGTGCATCGTTCAGTAGCTTAGTCCTTCTATGTTAATATTCAAGTTTTTACGATCAACGGTGTGCTGCAATCTTTGTGATCCGTAGAGATCGTGCAGCGTTTTCTTTCAGGTAGTGACGTCAAGTTTGCGGTGCGCAATTACTGTATCTAGCTTAAGGTTTCTTCTTATGATTCCTTAATCCATGTTCCGCGTATGCAATGTTGTGGTCTCGTTGCATCGACGTACAATCGAGACTTTGTTGAGAAACGTCACATAATTGCAACTCTAGCTCCTTAGCTCTTGATTGCAGGGTTGGCATGAATTTCGTTCTTATCCACCATGTATCTTAAAATTCTTACTTCGCGAATTTCGAAATCCGCTTTTCGTCATCATAGCATATAATTGTTCTTTCCTCTAAGAGTTGCAAGGTAAATTGCAGCTGTTGCTCACGACCTCCCTTGGTCGTTGGCCATATAAGAATGTAGTCAATAAATGTAATCATGATCTATCCAGGTATGGATTACACGTTCGATTCATGAGGTCCATGAATATTGTCGATGCATGTGTTAAGCCAAATGGTACGACAAGGAACTCGTAATGCTCGAAGCGAGTCCTAAAGGTCGTTTTAGGGATATTTCCTTCTGGTATTCACGGTGGAGGACATCTTGCCCTCAAGTTGGTCTTTGAGTGGTAGCTATAATCTGACGATTTGTCTGTTCATGTTATCCGCCCTTGTCAAAGGACTCTGATTCTCAATTCCCTGGAATTTATTGCAAAATGGGAAACTGTCAGCTTTCTCCTCATGTCCTTAACTAAGGATGTCATGTCTTTAATTTCCCTCTGTCTAGCAGCTCTTGCAGTTATATCGAGGGCTCATGCTTCGCGGACGAAGCTAGTGGGTAAGGCGTCATTCGGCACTGGTGCCGTTCCTGGCACGAGATTTACTCTAGACTCCTCTTGTCGTTTGTGGATGTATTCTTGGCAAGTCTTCAGAAAAGGCTACTGGAACTTCTTCTATAACGGGGATGTTCTCAGGCTCCATACTTGGATATTCAATCCTTGCTGACTATCATATCATGACTTCTCAAGTTAATGGTAACAGAAGGTTCTGGCCTTCTGAGTTCCTAGAATATAATTCCTTACTTGCTTCGTCTGCTTAAATTAGCCTTCTATATGCTCATTTCTAAAGAGTACGGGACGTCTATTTTACTAGGCCAAGCAGTTTCTTAAGTTCTAAGCATGCAAGGTTAAAGTTGATGCCAGTATTAATTAAAAGTAGATGCATTAGGTTGGTTAATAGGGAACGTACCCGTAACCGCATCTGGATCCTGGCTTGCTTCACGAGTTTCGATCGTGAAAACCCTCCCTTGCTTGTTTCTTCCTAGGGCAATCTTTCCTAAAGTGCCCTGCTTCACGACATCTGTAGCAACCTCCTATTCTCTTATTTCTTCCATCTGGGTCCTTCGCCCAACAGGCGTCCTTGCTGTGCCCTTCTTTCCCACACTTCCCGCACTTAGGCCTCAGACATCGACCTTCATGGTGAAGATTACATTCCCCGCACCTCGGCTTAGTCCCCAAGTAAATTTTACCACCGGCCTTAATAGTGGCTCCATCAGCTTTCCTGCCATGCGACGGTTTCACTTTCTTTCTTTTGTTTGCTTTAGAGCTTCCATAGCTGACTTGTGTGCCCAACTTTAGGTTCGAAGACTTCCTTTTCTTATTGCCTGATGACTCCACATGAGTCTCTTTCTTGTTATCCTCAGATTCCGAAAATTTTCCCGCACGTAGAGCTTCTTCAGTAAGCGTAACGCTTAAATCGATAGCCTCTGCGATAGTTGGAGGCCTTGAGGTAGTAACCAAGCTCCTGATCTGAGGTGCAAGTCCCCAAATGAATCGTTCAATTCTCTTGAATTCTAGCTTGACTAAGTAGGGGACGACCCTAGCCAAGTCATGAAATCGCTGGACGTATTCAGGAATCTTCGGTCCGTCCATTTTCAAATTTCGGAACTCCACCTCAAGCTTCTGGATTTCAGCCCTAGAACAGTATTTCTTTTCCATCATTTCCTTGAGCTCGTCCCAGCTCAGTGCATAAGCAGCATCTGCACCAAGGGTTTGAACCTGAAGGTTCCACCAGGAGAGTGCGCCATCTAAGAATAACCCTGAGATATAGATAACTCGCTGCTGGGATGAACAGTTACTCATCCTTAGAACGGAGTCAGTCTTTTCTGCCCAACGTACAAATGCAACGGCACCTCCTGTGCCATCAAAATTCAGTGGCTTGCAGTCCAGAAATTGTTTATAGGTGCAGCCAGTTGGAGGGTTATTTCCGGTAGTGCCACCGCTGTGTTCGGAGCGGAGGGCTTCATGTCATGCAATTGCTTGTGAGATTTGTTCTTGAAGCTCAGCTTCTGTTCTTGGCAACGTACTGGTGTTTGTGTCTCGTCTGGGCGGCATTCCCTTCTGTCAAAAGGTACGAAGTAGGTTAGACAATATTCCATAATTGTCTATGAGGTACATAGCACCATAAGCCATCATGTAATCACCCAATTTCACATGCATTTATACTCAACAATGTGTGAGCGAGGAAACAATTACTGAGCCTTCATATAGGCTTGGCAACTTGGTTTATTGTTTTCCTTCTACGTTGGTTTTCTTAGGTCTTTAGCTTTACTGATGTGTATATTTTCCCAGAGATGGGGTTGTTCATGTAGGGGTGATAGAGAGTGTAACGCCACTGAATCTTTTCGAATGTTATCCATCATTACTTGTTTAAATATCGGTTCTCAAACGTCTCGTACACGAGTAGAAGTGTCAGGCACGAAGTAGGCAAGACAGCTTTCCTACTTTATAAAGTGCTAAAGCAATGGTCTAGGTATTGTTCCACCATATGAAGGTGTGAACACCTATAGATTATTTTTGTGTGTTTTTCATTAGCTCGACCCGCAGAGTCCACCAGGATTTCTGTGCACTACAAGTCGTTATTACGTGGGCCCCCGTAATAATAAATTGTCTTGCACAGTTACCCCAAATTTTCTCTCGTCCAAGCAGATGATCAATAAAGGAGGGGACACTACTGTCCTTATACCTCTATCATGGAAAGGACCATTGCGATGGTCCACGCGCTAACACTCGTTATCGTTACGCGCGTATAGGCACGATGATTAATGAAATAGGAATAAAGAGAATTCCTAGTAGTTGGAGGGGGACCTTCGAGATGAATACTTCATTCTTCCTTTTCTGGTCAAGCATGTCGTCGATCTTGCTTCGCATAAGCCGCAGGGATCTCGTCCCGTTGATTAAGAATTTGTACAAGGTTGCCGCTTCTGCCTCGTCGTCACTATCGTAGTCAGGCACCTTCACGATCGAGAGAGAAGAGTAGCCATTTCCTACGGGTGCAAGCTCAGAATCTTGTCTGGTAATCACTCTAGCTATGAGCTTTGCAATGAACGCAAGGTCGATAGCTTCATCGTGCGAGTTATGTATAGTAATAGGAGTCGGAGTCGAACGTATTTTATTCACGTCAATAATCATTCCGTACACTTATTTGTATGTATTCACATCAATATTTATTCCGTACACTTATTCGTATATATGTATATCAATAACAAATATGCTACTTAGCATAAACAAGCAACTTGATGCATTATATCACGTATAACTCTCGTTTTTGGGGGGGGGGGTCATTTTTCTAGTTGTCGATTCACGACAAAAACACTACTTGGTACTAGTTGTCACCAAGAGTGTATTTTATCTTTGGCAAGTCTAACTCGTGTAGACTATGCCTTAATTGGCACCTTATCTTGAGGGTATTCCCTACTAATGTCCTTGCCTTGTCTCTTTTTGAAAAGTGTTTGACTCGTGGATCTTGGCGCTTATGTGAATGCAATGAAAACCGTTTTGTAAAAAGTTTTTGTGAGAGAACTCTAGTGATTGTAGTCTAGACTCGAGAAGGAATCCTAGTTCACTACAATCGAAGCTCTGATACCAAACTGTCACACCCTGTCTTTTGCGGAAGCGTATGATGTGTGACTGGTTTAATATCATTGCATTCAATCGTAATAAACAATTACATGATCAAAACGATGTTCATCCATTCATGAAAATTTGAGTATTACAACACTTGTTATTTAAGTTTTGAAAACACAACCTTCATCTAGGTTACAATTTAACAAAAGTGGATGACATCTAAACTTGAAGTCTACTTCTAGTTATGACACTTGCGCCCAAGATCTATCCTGTCACCTGAAATACATGTAATTTTGGAAAACATCAACATAAAGTTGAGCGAGTTCATGCGTTTTGCATACCTTGTATGAAACATGGTATGCATCTTGTATAAATAAAGTATTCTTGTAAAATAAAGTATTCTTGTGATACAATTCTTGTACCAATAAAGTATTCTTGTAAAATCTTTGAGAGACTTTAAGGCATGTGAGGACATGGGGAGTACTTGTTATGACTCCTTAAGGACATGGGAGTACTTGTTATGACTCCTAGGGAGCATTCGTAATGGCTCATATTCTTGTCGATTTTCCTCGAATGTGTCGATTAACCTCGACTGTGTCCATTTTCCTTGACTATGTCGATTACCCTCGACTGGGTCGATTAACCTCGACTGTGTCGATTAACCTCGACTGGGACTCCGAAGCACTGCTAGGTACTAGTTGTGACCATGAGTGGGGCTCGGCCGTACCCGTTAGATCTAACCCTCGTCCCTAATTAATGAATGTTTTTAATGGCTTGGTACTAGTTTTCGCCAAGACTTTATGGCATTTTTAGTATTATGTTTGTGCTCACATGAACTAGTATTTCTTAAACGCATCATACTTGGTACTCGTTCTCACCAAGAGTGCTTCTTGTATTTTTGTATTCTCAAATCGCATCATACTTGGTACTCGTTCTCACCAAGAGTGTTTCTTGTATTTTTGTATTCTCAAATCGCATCATACTTGGTACTCGTTCTCACCAAGAGTGCTTCTTGTTATTATGCCATTTATAAACATTGTGTTATTTGTAACATGTATTTCACCCCCGAGAGTTATAAAACCAAAAACAGTTAAAGAAAAGGGGGAGCATGAACTCACAACTTTGCGTTCCTGCGTCGTAAACTTCACCGGATTTGCTTATCTAGCGTCGTGACCTAAACGTGTTTATTAACGTTAGTCACTAGACTTGTATCGCACAAGTACAAGTCACTATCTTTTGTATATGTGTTCTTGTGTTAAAAATAATTTATATTTTTAAGTAAGTGTCTTACTTATATTATTTTCTCAAAAGTAAATATAAGTTTCTTGTGTTTTGCACCCAAATTATGTATCTTGTATGTTGTATGTGTATTTTCGTATTTTTACTTCTCATGAGTATTTAGTGTATTTTCAAGTCCTAATACACTATCAAGTATAACACATAATACATACACTTAGCACAAATTTGGCGATCAATAAATATATATATTTTTCTCAAAAATATACATACTTACTATCAATTTTATTCTTGAAGAAATCATCATTTCTTAATACAAAAATTAGGGAACCTTGGTAAATGTTTTTAGACACATTTTTAGGGAATAAGTTTCTCACAACTTATATTTTTCTAAGTGTCAAAATTTTACAGAAATTTTGACAGAGTTTCCCCTAAAAATGGAGGTTTCCCATGTTTTTAAAACATGTGTTTATTTTCTTTTAAAATCATCATCAATCAATCATCAACTAAAAATAAGCAACTTCTACTTACCAATTTGTCAAGAACAAGAATAAACTATAAACCCATGAACTTGAATATTTATGAAAATATGTAGTAACTTACTAGCACACTTAGTAAGTCTTGTTACCTTTCAAAATGTGATTGGTTCTTTAAAAACTTTATTTTTAAAGAGTTTGAACTTTTACAACTTCTAGTCATATTTTCTAAAAATATTTCTTTGTGAAATTTTCTTTTTACACAAGTGTTCCTACACTTGTTTATCCACTAAAAATGTGATGAGTTTATGTAAGATCCAAGTTTTGACAAATCTCATACTTTTCACTTGGTTCTTTCAAAAAAACCACTCATAGATCTTTAGATCTATGAGATTATAACCCACTTTGATCTTTATTTTTCAAGAAAACTTTCATTTATTCAAGTTCATAGTCTATGTGTGGATGATTTCATTATCCTACACATCTTTACTTTCACATCTTGCTAGTTCATGTTCTTAAACATGGTCTAGCAAGTCCATGTGATGAACCATATCATTTTAACTAGCATACAACAAACAACAAGCATAACAACACAAGATTAACATGATTTCTTTATTATTTTAACCATACTTCATCACTTTGTTAGTTAATGTTTCAAGACTTGATTATGTTCTTAGTGTTTCTTGATATTTCACCATTCTTTTCACTATTAACCATCAAAATATGAAGAAGATGAAGATCTATGAAACTTACTACTAGCACAAGGCTAGGGGAGTTCTAGTGAAGAAAAGTGGTGGTTAAAAGAAGATGAGAGAGGTCCTTCAAGATCCGTTGCTTGCAACCTTCCTAATTAGGCCCGAGACACCTTAGAATCACCATAGATTGCATGGAAAGGAGTTGAAAAGTGAAGGGTGAAAGAGGGGTGTTTGGGCCGTAGCCATGGAGGAGAGAAGAAGGGGTTATGGTGTGTTGATGGTGATGAGTAATGGTTATGATAAAGTCTTGTGGTTTATAAAGGAATCCTCCGACATCTTATTATCCTTAGGTTATAATGTTCCTTATCCTTCCAACAAGATCCAATAAATAAATAGAAGAAATCCCCATGTGGGGCTCCATGTTGGAACCGTCATTTAGGGGGGGGGGGGTATTAGTTGCATTTCAATTCCAAGTTACTTAATCTAGTTAGATTTCAATGTTAAGTTGGTGGTTTATTGTGTGTGGTTAATTATATAGTGTGTTAGGGTGTTCGGGGACCCTAACTAGCTCAGTAAAGTAAAAACAATGTGTTTAACAATATTTTTGTGTTCCGGGTAGAGTCCGGTTGTTCGGTTACGTACCGGTTCGTTAAAGTGGTAAATTGCACCGTTTAGTGCCTTTCAAGTATCTTTTTGTAACCCTTTCAATTGCCAACACTTGGGGAAGTATTCTGGGTAATAAAACGTAAATTCTGCATGATATTTATAGGTTTAAAAGCTGATTTGAGCTGAATTTAATAAAATTATGCACTTAAAGTGCGTTTCGGGTGCTTTTTAGTGCGTATTTTAGCTTCCGGATGGTCTATATATAAACCCTTGTATGTACACTTGGGTTTTAATGTATTCTTGTCGTTGGACCTACACCTAGGCTCCAATTCTATTGTCTAACTGCTTTCTGCAGAATTGTTGACACAATGTGTCTTACCGGTGAGTTTACTAATGTTTTTGATGCAACGCTATCATAAAGTAATTCTTGTAGTATAACACGTGCATGAATTCACTTGTATGGAATTCAAAAATTTATTTATCTGGTAAACCAGATCATGCACAGTCATTAACGCACAAATTACTGTTTATTTAGTGTACGAAATGTACGGAAAAGTGACGGTTGTCACAGTGTGTTTAATGGTTGAGATCATTTTGGTGACATTTTGGTAATATACGTGTCTTTAAAATAGGCTAATTTAATTGATTGGGGATAAATGTGTCATTTAAGTTGTTTTAAATAATGAAATAACTACCAATCATAAAACCACCTCCTAAAATGTCGCAACTTTTTTTTCTCTCTCTCTCTAATCCCTCACATTTGAAAACACCAAATCATACAAAAAATAACGATAAATCAGATCTAGTTGTGTTCATAGTAGTGTGTTTAGCGATAAAACACAATGTAACGAACTAGTGACTGACTGCTAAAACACAATATCAAGAATGCCAACTGATAAAACACAACGTGAACCAGTAACTGGTAAAACACGACATCAAGAATGCCAAAATCATATCAACCAGTAATTGATAAAACACATTATGATGAAACAGTAACTGGAATCAGTAACTGATAAAACACATTGTGATGAAACCAGTAACTGATAAAACACAACATCAAGAATGCCAAAATCATATCAACCAGTAACTGATAAAATACATTGTGATGAAACAGTAGATAAAATACAAAAGAACATGCCATTCATGAATCATAACTGGTATAACATATTGTGATGAAACCGGTAATTGATAAAACACAACATCAAGAATCCCAAAAATCATACCAACCAGTATCTGATAAAACACAATGTGATGAAACAGTAACTGAAACCAGTAACTGCTAAAACACATTGTGATGAAACTAGTAACTGATAAAACACAACATCAAGAATGCCAAAATCACATCAACCAGTAAATAATAGAACACATTGAGATGAAATAGTAACTGAAACCAGTAACTGATAAAACACAACATCAAGAATGCCAAAAATCATATCAACCAGTAACTGATAAAACACATTGTGATGAACCTAGTAACTGATAAAACACAACGTAAAGAAATTGTTAATGATTTGAACTTCGTAATTTAAAGTAACTGCCCTTTTGAAATCGTAATGTTTTGAAATTGTCAAAGAGATATACGTTTCCATAAATATCTGGTGTAACAACACGTGTTTTGAAAGTCAAAGTACAAGTCAAAGTCAAAGTCAAAGGAAGAAAAGATTGCTAATTGCGATCTGTCACTCTTTGCTTAACTACTTATTTGACTTCCTAGACTTGTAATCGAATCTTGTATTATATTTTCTTTAGTTGTATTATGTGGAGTATCTATAATAATCGAGGTTTAATCGATGTTTATCGCTTCATCGCTAATCGCATCGCAATCGCGCTCGCGAGTTGATTTATAGGTTCTGTATATTGTTTTACGTGTGTTTGCTACTTATGTGTTGTTTGTGCATGTTTACTTTATGTTTTGTGGTGATTAATCAAAACGTAATCGCAACTCTATCGCAACGAAATTCAATAGCAAACGCTAAACGCAAGTTATAAATGATTGTATGTTAGATATAGGATTTGTGTGATTATTATTAATCTATCACATCGCGTAATCGACACTCGCATAAACGCATCGCAACGCTCAAAACACGAAATGAAACGTCGAAATCCAGCTCGTCGGACCACTTCGATCGAATGACCATTCGATCGAATGGTCATCCGACCGGATGGCAATCCGATCGAAGTGCCATCCGATCCGTCACCTGCACACCTCTTTCCTCTTTTGGCAACCTATAAATACCCCTGTCACATCACCAACACTGATGTAACAGTTCTCTCGTTCGACCAGCACGCTCTAGCCCACTTTTCCTTCGATTTCTCGCGATTCTTGTAAGTTTTCAACTCAAATCTTGTACTTCCATGATCTACACACACTTCTTCATCATTTTCACCTTTGAATCTTAACTTTTAACCGTTAAATCAGTGGATTTGAGGTGTTCTAGGATGATGTCATCATGTAGTTCTTATGAACTTCGAGATTTGGCTTCATTCCACCAAGAATAACTCAGATCTGAAGGATTTCCACATGATTAAAAGCTATTTTCAACTAAATCTAAGCATTTTCAAAAGGATAAAAGAGTTAAAAGAAATATTCACAAGTTTTCTCTTTCTTTTACACTCAATGCACTCAAAACCGATAGAATCGGAACTCGTTCAGGCCTTCTACTCGTTTCTAGTGAAGTGTCGGTCCTAGATCTGATTCCTATCAAAGAGACAACCGATTACGGTTTAAACATGAACAAACATCATGAAAAGTTAGATGAACAAATTAGGGTGATTCCTGTTCGATCGAACGACTTGGGACTTGGCGAGGTTCCGTTGTTTAAAACGTTATCATACTGTCTCGATCAAACCGCAAAAACCTTCAAAGCTTAACAAGTTTCAAAATAATCAGATCGTCGGGAAGGATTGCCGTCTGATCAGATTGCCATCTGATCGAAAGACAATCCGATCGGATTGCATTTGAGATTCAACACTTAAACATTTTTCAAACTTTTAAAAGATCTGCATGTCGAACGGATTGCCGTCCGATCGGATTGCCATCCGATCGAACGACAATCCGATCAGTTGACACATGGATCTTTAACCCTTAATCATTTTCATAATTTTCAAGAATCATCAGTTCTAACGGATTGCCATTCGATCGGAAGACCATCCGATCGAGTGACCGTCCTCTTGTGAACTTTTTCTCAACTGAAAGGTCTCACCAATCGGATCGCTATCCTATCGAACGACCCTTCGATCGATGACCTGAAAGATAGAGATACTTCTCTGATTTTAAAATGCTACAACGAAAACTTCAAAGCCATACACAAACACATCCATCCCAAACGAATGTCAATCCGACCGAATGGCCATCCGAACGAATTGAGATCCGATCGAATGACCATCCGACCGGATTGCCATCTGATCGGATTACAATTCGTCACTTGGTTCTTTCGCACCGATTAGCGCGCCACTCTTCGCATATGCTATCGTTAACTGTCCAGGCTTACTCTAGCGCTCCCTTCAATCCAATCACAGATTGCGTTTAGCCACTACCATCTCCGTGAGTATACTCGAACCCTTTTTACTTTACGCACTTTTGGGTGTTACATACGTTACTTATTCAAATCACAATCGCCACACAACGCAAACACTATTTATACGCTGACCGATTATTGCATGTTACGTGTTATTCGATGAATGCTTGTATGTTATGTTAACACAGTGATTGTTACCTGACACCTTAGCAATGATAGTACTATAGTTTGGACTCAGCATATGTCGTGGACAGGGGTTGTTAAGGGCTTTACTTCACGTGTCTCAGGGGGAATATGTATTGCGCATTCTACAACTCGCAGTCACGTCTTGCATATTTCATTGTCGATAACCTACAATATCACTTGCTACATGTTACATGTTGGTTATGCGTAAACGATTTCGAATGCTATTATACTATCAAACATGTATGCTCACATTTACACTATGTGTATTGACCTCTATTTTAACGTATGTGACATGTGTTTAGGATGCTGTGCTTTACCTGCTTTTGTGGAATCAATTAGGAGTGAGAGTCTAGAAACAAAGTAAATAAAATCTGAGTTGTCGGAATGGATGTTTGTATTTGAGAACATCATCTGTAATAACTGTTTTATTTTATATGTTTGTGGTATGGGACATGAACCTTAATATATTATAATTAATAGTTGCTATGGATTCTCCTGGACAATCTGTTCGCTTAGTGCTGCGCCCCGATGTTTCCGTCATCGGTTGGGGTGTGACAGATTGGTATCAGAGCCATAACTATAGGGAATTAGGCAAGACTCGACCTAGTCCGGGTTGAAGTCTTAGAAACGACCTAGTCTATAGTCTAAGTACCCACAGACCGCCTTGTGCGAACCCGTTAGGGGTCTCGCACGAGCCTATTACTGATATTCGATCGACTCGCAATCATGCTATACTATCATACTGCCTTTCCTAATGCAGCCGCACTGCACACTATTTTCGAAAATAAACGAGTGATTAGATCGAGATTAGGTGCGAAGGCCGCAAACTCTCGATTAAATCACTTGTTCGACTCGCATTTTTACTATAAACAAGAGAATTTGCGTTGAATCAGGAGTAAAATCGATACTTCGACATAAATATCTCTCACATCTCGTGATTCTATCACACAAACAGGGATGTAGTCGTTAAGCTAGGGGTGAAACCCGAATCTTGATGACTCCCTCCGCTCTTTATTTTTACAAAACTCTCACCAAAGTCTCGATGGATTCCAACGACTCGAGTTGCGTGATTAACCAAAGGATGCGTGCCATTCGCCGTGAGTCGGTGATAGAGCACAGTCATTAGGCCAAAACGTATACTTGTAGTCCTTAAGAATAGTCGAACCACTTTGGGTAGTCGACGTCTGTCAGCCGCAGACAATCTATTTTCGATTTCAAGTTCGCAATTGCTGATTTTTATGTGTTTCGATTCTGAGCCCGCAACCGCTGACTCTGTATTTTACTGTGATTTATCGCTTTTATGTGAACTTTTGTGTATTCTGGATTTGGATTTAAAAAGCGGAAAACTGGAAGTCACCAACGCATCATACCTTTTTGCTTTGATCGACACACACAACTCGCACTGCACATCTATCTCAAAACGTTAACAAATCGCATGCTATGTTACTCGCTTATGCTATACTACTCTCTATGCCACTCGCTGTGTATTCGCTAGTCGCAACCGCTATTCTCGAACGCGCGAACCTTGAATGATAGGTGAATCTGTACGACAAATGTAGGTGAATACGTGTAAAATATAGTGTGGTTACTGTGTTCTATGTGCCTTACGTGCTTCTGTGCTCTACGTGCTCATGTGTTTTGTGGTTACGTGCCTACGTGAATACGTGCTTATATGAATAGATGTGTTCCTGAGCTTTATTTAGTAGTAGTGCGTGTGAGGTGAGATTCGATTATATAGTTTTTGACTCCTATGGTGATGTCTGTTGCAGACAATGTCGTCATTTGGATCGTTTGACTCCTGCACCGCTCGCCACAATCATGAAGACAAATGCATTGCTGCTCTCGTCACTAAGAAGATGGCGAAAGTTATCCCGCAAATTATTAGCGAGCTGAATGAAAACGCTAGAAAGTCCTCTGAAGAGTCTAGGACGGATTCTCCTAAGTCTACTTTTAGCTTCAAGCAGTTCAAAGCCTGCGGACCCAATGAATTCACCGGAGAAGATGGACCTACTGCCATGTTTCAATGGTTTGATTCTATCAAAGTCACCCTGCGTCAGAGCAACTGTCCTGATAATCTCCGCACTGTTAATGCTACAGGCGTTTTCCAGTCCAGGGCTCTGGACTGGTGGACTGCCGAAAGAAACAAGCGTGGAAATGATGCAGCTTACGGGCTAACGTGGGATGAGTTGAAGGACATCATGATGAAACAGTTTTGTAAGGGTATAAACTAGTGTAGGTTCGCATCTGCCTTGGGTTATTACGTTTGCTTTGGTTCGAACTGTATAGTGGGCTCATATGGTTGTTTTGATGTCTTTTGGGTATGGACTTGGCCCAATGTAAAAGGATCTCCTATGCATGTATAAATAGGGGAGTCCTTAGTCTTATTAGGTTGTTGATTCTATTCGAAACTTTTGTGCTTTGTGCGACTAGGATACCAGACGAATCATTGCATTCATGTGTTCTAGTTTGCTTTGAATCAATATATTGCTTTCAATCTTCGACATCTTGCTTGTATTTCCGCTACTTGTTTTGTGTTTGATATCCGATTGTAGTGATTCTGGACTTACAATTGGTATCAGAGCCATTGAAGCCATTTAAGGGCTCGGTTTTGATATCACTCAATGAACAAGAAGAAGGATTTGCATAGTGACGGGGGATGTATGTTCGTCAAAAGGAAGATCTCCGGTTCACAAGAACGAAGAAATTGTTTGAAGATTTGAAGAACACGAAGAACACACTTGATGATATAAAGAACAGTAAAAATTGGTGGTTTGATCTTGTTTTGGGAAGAATTAAAGTGTTTTGCATGTTTTTCGAAGTTTATTGGTGGAAATAAATCAAAGAGATTGATTTTCAAATCAACTCCTTGATTCTCGGGGGATTTGATTAGTTGAATTATCTACAAATTGCAACCAAAATTATATTGTGCGATTGAAGTGTCTTTGGTTTATGCAACCACTAACAGATCCTACAAATATATTGTGCGATCAGATTCTTCAAAGTTGACTTGTGCGACCAACATATTTGTAATCATCATCTTTGCATGTGAAACAAAACTTGTGCGACTGAAACAATATTGTGCGATCATCAACATTTGGTTTTGTGCGATCCAACAGTTTTTGTGCGACTTCAATCTTGTGCGACCAAAATTTTCTTGTGCGATCATCATCATCAACGGACCTCCATAACCATCGATCACCATCTCTAGTCAATCATCTATCCATCATCTCCATTGAATCACCGTACCACTCCGACATCGTATCATATTCAACCTGCAACTTCATCACTGTTCATCATCGTCAACATTCATCATCTGAATCAAGCTAATCCGAAACATCATTTACCCGAGTCAAGCTGATCCGATCCAAAACAAATCTGATTATACGAAACCACACGCCATCTCCGATGAACTACCTCCGAGAATCATCATCACCGGCACCTTTTGACACCTCTGTCCATCATCATTCGTCAGCACCACCTGAAACTATCTCAATCACATCCATCTTCATCTCCGTTCAATTTCTCCGGCAGCCACCGATCCACCTGCATCATTCATTCACGACAATATCATTGTTCATCTTCATCGACATTATCATTGTTCTTGGAGACGGCATTTGTCAAACGTGAAATTATGGTTGGCTCAGTTGTTTGTCAAACGAAGAAGACGAAGACGTATAGCGGCTGAGGTTCAAAAAATTAAGGTTTTGGTTTTGGACATATTGTTACATCACCGAAGAAGGATATGGATTTTTTGGTGGATCTCCTCTATTCCGGGTCTTATGGGCTGTTTAAGTTTATTTATTGGACCAGAAGGTTTATAGAGAGTGGGCCTGTTTACTATTGTACCACAGAAAGAAAAGACCCAAGATTGAAGATCATAACAGCTGAAGATATTATTTTTCTAAGCCGTAATAAAGATAGCATAAAACTAGGGGGATATTGTAAGGCCCATAAATTGTATAGTTTTACGCTTATCTTTATTGTACACGTTTATGTTTATTGGGCTTAGATTAGGACTTGGGTTTGGGCTAGGCCATGTGGGCCAATTGGTTAGAGGCTCCTATATATTGTCTTATCTAGTTTATTGTTAGGTGCACTCTCAGTTTTTTTTAGGAAACGCATTTATTGAAGATGAAGGCTATGTTTATTTTGGTTCTATTTGTGTGGATTTGAATTCAGTTGTTTTGCCTAATAAAGTTGATAAATCTAAAAATCTTTTGGTAAAACAGACTGATGGAGGAAATGAAGCAAAATATGTTCCTCCAAAATCAAGATCAAACAAGCAAACTAAGTGTCATTCCGTTTCTAAAGACAAATCTAAACCTGTCTTGTTTGCATCTCAGGAACCACACAAGCCCTCAGGTTCTGCAAAGTCTGATGGATGTCAAGCAAAACCACATGTGAAACGATAAATATGTTACACGTGTGGAATTGCTGGACACATTGCAAGAAATTGTCAGCATCGTCTTGATAAACTCAAAAGGGGAGAACATCAAAAGGCTCCAAAAGGGAATGTCAAGCTTCCAAAACAGGAAAAGACTTCAAACTCTAAACCTGTTAGGAAGCTGAACTCCAAAATGAAGCCTTCTGATGGAGATTGGAACAAAGCTAAACAAATGAAAATGAAATCAAACAATTGCATTCCCAACTCTAATTCTGTTTCACCTAAGGCATCTAAGAGATTGGATAGTCATAGGCAAGTTTGGAAACCTAAGAGTCATGTTCCAAACAACTCTCCTAAATCATCGTGCATCAATAACAAACCTATCTACTCTAAAGAAAAGTTGATTTGGATGCAAGTTACATACTTTAATGCACAGGGTGTACCCATTACAACTATGGCTTGGGTACCAAAATCTAATTAATTCCACGTAATGTGCAGGAACGGCTATGGAGGGCTGTTATTCGACTTTGGGTCATTGACAGTGGTTGTTCTAGGCATATGACTGGCGATCTATCCCAACTTTCTGATCTTGAAGAATTCAATGGAGGATATGTTGCCTTTGCGGGAGGCGAGAAAGGAAAGATCAAACAAAGAGGCACATTCAAGAATGGTGATCTCTGTTTCAAAGACGTCAACTACGTTCCTGAGTTGAAGCATAGTCTGCTAAGTGTCGCTCAAATCTGCGACAACGGTTACTCCACTCACTTCACTGACAAACATTGTCTTATTCTGAAACCAGGAATGGTCATTCCTGATGAATGGATTTTGTTAAAATCTGAACGAAAAGGCAACGCTTATGTCATTGACATGAATAAACCTCCCACTGAAGGTGTTCCCTGTTTGTTTACCAAAATCTCTGAGCACAATGCTATGCTGTGGCATCGTCGTTTAGGACATTCTAACGTGAAAAATCTAAACCGTCTTGCAAAACTGGGGTTGGTAAGGGGTCTACCTGTAAAAGACTTCACAACTTTTGAAAAATGAGTTTCTTGTGCAAAGGGTAAACAACATCGAAAACCACACTTTCCCAAAACTATGAACACCATTAACAGTGTGATGCAGCTTCTTCACATGGATCTTTTTGGTCCAATGAATGTGCTCAGTCTGTCTGGAAAGTCTTACTGTCTTGTAATTACTAATGATTACTCACGTTTTACTTGGGTTTTCTTCTTAGTTAACAAAAGTGAGACTGTAGAATTAATCAAGAGATTCATAATCTTTACGGAAAATGGAACCGAATTCAAGAATGCTGAATTAAATTTCTTTTGTGCCGAGAGGGGAATCGCTCGACAATACAGTGCTGCTAGAACTCCTCAGCAAAATGGAGTTGCTGAAAGAAGGATAGAACCCTGATTGAAGCAACTCGCACGATGCTCTGTAATTCAAAACTCCCAGTTTTCTTCTGGGAAAAGGCTATTAATACTGCGTGCTACGTTCAAAACAAAGTTGTTATCAACAAGGCACGCATGAAAACGCCTCATGAAGTAATGTTTGACGAGAAACCGTATGTGGGGCACTTTAAAGCTTTCGGTTGTCCATGTACTCTTTTGCACTTGGAGTCTATACCAAAGTTTGACGCTAGGGGAGATGAATGCTACTTCATTGGATATGCTGGGAAGGCTGGTCATGAATACAAGACGGCATACAGAGTGTACAACAAGAAGACTAGACAGATCATTGAGTCTTATGATGTGCGGTGGCTCGAAGAAAATCAGACAGACCCTGGAAACGGTCCATTTACTCTTTATAATTATACCTATCTATTTAAATCTTTTGATATTCTTAATGATCCTCCGGTTACTCATGCAGGTACTTCTAGTACAACTCATGTTGTCTCTCGACCCTCAATTGTTCCACATAATGCTGAAGAAGAGGGGGATGTTGAATTTGAGGGGGATTCTACAGCTGTGGGGGATCACACACATGCAGTCTCATCTTCAACATCTACACCAGAGATTCAAGTGGCTCCGGATTATATCGACATTCTTAATGATGGAGGGGAGGGGTTGGACTCGTCTGATGAGGAGGACACACCCATTGATCAAAGTGACATGTTTGATGGTCCCATTCCTGAAGAGTTTGTCGTAAATGGTGCATAAGAAGAGCAAGTCTCTGACCAAACTGAGTCAGTAGTAGTTGATCATTTAACGAACGTCTCTCCAACTGGAACTGCACCCGAAGTTGCTATTCCTATCAGTGTCCAGCGTAATCATCCCATCGAAAATGTGATTGGACATGTGGAGGCTGGAGTGTTGACTAGAAGTAAGTCAGGAATTATCAACAACTGCTTATTTTCATGTTTCATCTCTCAAATCGAGCTAAAGACAACTGATGCGGCTCTTTTAGAACCTAGCTGGATAGATGCGATGCAGGATGAGTTGAATCAGTTTGAGAAACTGAAAGTATGGAAGTTGGTTAGTCTACCTGCTGGAAAGAAATCACTCAGGACCAGATGGGTCTATCGTAACAAGAGAGACGATAGTGGAGTGATTGTTAGAAACAAGGCAAGACTGGTCGTCCAAGGGTTTAGACAGATTGAAGGCCTTGACTACGATGAAGTGCATGCTCCCATGGCTCGTCTGGAGGCAATCAGAATCTTTCTGGCATATGCATCCTACATGGGATTCAAGGTCTATCAAATGGATGTCAAGACTGCGTTTCTCTACAGCAAAGTTAAGGAAGAGATCTATGTGTCAGAGCCACTGGGCTTCGTGAACAAACAGTGTCCCTGTCACGTGTATAAGCTTGATAAGGCTTTATATGGGTTACACCAGGCTCCTCGTGCATGGTATGCTACTCTGACAGAGCATCTACTCGCTCATGGATACACTCGGGTTTTGATAGATCAGACATTGTTCATTCGAAAAGTGGGAGAGGATCAAATCTTAGTGCAGATCTATGTGGACGACATCATCTTTGGATCCACTAGTGATGCACTGTGCAAGGAATTCGAAGAAGTTATGAAGAAGCAATTTGAAATGAGTGCATTGGGAGAGATGAGTTTCTTTTTGGGTCTGCAGATTCATCAAGATTCGACAGGAATTCTCGTTCATCAGGGAAAATATGTCGATGATATTCTTGCAAAGTTCAAACTTCAAGATGCCAAACCTGCAAACAGTCCTATAGCAGAAAGACCAGTGATAACTGAAGATCTGGAAGGGGAAGCTGTTGATGCTACACTGTACCGGTTGATGATTGGCTAGTTGATGTACTTGACAGCCAGTAGACCAGATATTATGTTTGTTGTGTGTCGGTGTGCTTGTTATCAGGATGCTCCTAAACTTTCTCATTTAAATGTTGTTCAGAGAATCTTTCGATATCTTAAGGGCAGGCCTCGGCTTGGACTTTTGTATCGAAAAGAATCTCCATTTGATCTGTGTGCTTTTTCTGACAGCAATTTTGGAGGTACTGGCAGGGACATGAAGTCTACGTCAACTGGATGCCAGTTTCTGGGGGATCGCCTCATCTCCTGGAAATGCAAGAAGCAGCAAACTGTCTCTCTGTCAACTGCAGAAGAGGAATATGTGGCCGCTTCAGCATGCTGCTCGGAGGTTATCTGGATTCAACACCAGCTGGTGGACTACGGTTTGAATTTTTCCCAAACTCCCATTTATTGTGACAATGATGCAGCTATCCAAATAGTGAAAAATTCGGTGTATTTTTCAAAAACCAAGCACATTGCCATAAAAATTCACTTTATTCGTGATTCTTTCAACCAAGGCTTAATTAAAATGGAACAAATTCAGACTGACGACAATGTCGCAGATATTTTTACAAAACCGGTTGATAAAGCACGTTTTGCATGTTTTTCGAAGTTTATTGGTGGAAATAAATCAAAGAGATTGATTTTTAAATCAACTCCTTGATTCTCGGGGGATTTGATTAGTTGAATTATCTACAAATTGCAACCAAAATTATATTGTGCGATTGAAGTGTCTTTGGTTTATGCAACCACTAACAGATCCTACAAGTATATTGTGCGATCAGATTCTTCAAAGTTGACTTGTGCGACCAACATATTTGTAATCATCATCTTTGCATGTGAAACAAAACTTGTGCGACTGAAACAATATTGTGCGATCATCAACATTTGGTTTTGTGCGATCCAACAGTTTTTGTGCGACTTCAATCTTGTGCGACCAAATTTTTCTTGTGCGATCATCATCATCAACGGACCTCCATAACCATCGATCACCATCTCTAGTCAGTCATCCATCCATCATCTCCATTGAATCACCGTACCACTCCGACATCGTATCATATTCAACCTGCAACTTCATCACTGTTCATCATCGTCAACATTCATCATCTGAATCAAGCTAATCCGAAACATCATTTACCCGAGTCAAGCTGATCCGATCCAAAACAAATCTGATTATACGAAACCACACGCCATCTCCGACGAACCACCTCCGAGAATCATCACCGGCACCTTTTGACACCTCTGTCCATCATCATTCGTCAGCACCACCTGAAACTATCTCAATCACATCCATCTTCATCTCCGTTCAATTTCTCCGGAAGCCACTGATGTGTGCAAAATGCAACATATAAATTTCATCAATTGTGGCATAAAACTAACCCTTTTTTAGTACTAATGTTGGAAAAAGTGTGCTTTTGTCTTCCTTTTGTATTTTCAGGATTAAATGAGCTCAAATTTACAAAAGAAGCAAAAAAGACATCAAAATCTAACATAAATACAAGAAAAGGAACAAGACTGACATGCCCGACCCCACGACAGCATCTTCCCAAGCAAAACAAAATAACAGAAGACTGAACACGCCCCGTGCTCAGCCAGGACGGGGGCGTGCCCAAGTGTCAGCAAAAAAGACAAAGTGGTAGAAGCTTCTATTGCCCACCACGGGGCCGTGCTCGGCGGACACGGGGCCGTGGTCAACTATAAGATTCGCGCAATCTAGCAAATCTTCATAGTACAAAGATTCTTCTCCACACGGGGTCGTGCTCAGCGGACACGGGGGCGTGGTCAACTAATAAGACAAAGCTGCATTAAATGAAGAAAGAGAAGGATGTGGACACGGGGTCGTGCCCGAGCTTCTGTTCAGCCTATAAATAGGAGTGCTTGGCTCAAGCTCAAACCATCCCTTGGCACACCACCTCTCTCACACTTCACCCACCACCCACCACCACCATAACACCATCATCCACCACCATCATCCATTGTCCATCATAGAGTGTGTGAGTCGTCTCGGGATCCAAGATTGATCGTAAGAGTTCTTGACAATCAAGGCCATGTTTGCCTAAGTCTCTTACATCACTTGGTGAAGACAAAGTGTCTAGTGTAATACTTTTTATTTTTAATCTTTTCGCACTTTTTACTTGGTTTTGTATTAATGACTTTAATAACTAGTTTCTTATGTTGAAGGTGATCTTTCCTTATCGTTTGTCCGTGGTGTCTTGACATTATTTTACTGTCTATATAAAATAAAAGATTTTCACCATTCATATCTCCACGGTCTATATGGAGGTATGTTGGCTACCTGGTCGGGGGTTAAGGGAACGGTTTGGTAAAGGTCTTGCCATTGTTCAGCGTTTAGAGGTCCTGCAATGGACCTGGGTCAAATTTAGTAGGACCTCCTTCAATACTTAACGGTATTGGATGGCGGGGGTCCAAACTCTTTGATCCCCTCATAAGTTAACTACTATTAATACTATAACCCGGCTATTTAGGACTGTATCCCTGCTGACTCAGACTACTTAGTCGAGGGTAACGTCACCTCCAAAAGAGGGGCCTACCATAATTTGCATTAATAACTTAATTAATTATCTTCCAATAATCCACCCTTTTAGGATTGTATCCTTGCTGACTCAAACTACTGGGGTGAGGGTAAGGTCACCTTCAAAAGAGGGGCCTACTACAATAACTAAGATAATCTCTTAATAAGTGCAAAAGTGCGGAAATAATCAAAGGTTACACTAGATACGAGTCGGAACCAAGTGATTCATCTTGTCTATCTGTTTTTCTTTTTATTTTTATTTTCAGCATTTTAGTTAGTTTTTATTTTTCTTAGTTAAAACATTTTTCTAAACTTTTTGATTTGATTAGACGTTGAGGATAAACCGGTACTACAAGCTCTTGTGTCCTTGGACGACCTCGGTATCTTACCAACACTATACTACGCTCACGATGGGTGCACTTGCCCATATGTGTGTCTAGTGTTAGTAAATATCGTGTTTTATAAATTTAAAACTTGACTAAAAAGTGTTAAAGGGGCTTAAAATATAAACCTAATAAATATAACACTCGACAATGCATCAAGTTTTTGGCGCCGCTGCCGGGGACACAAGGATTTTAAGAAAGCTTAAAATCGATGGCCTAATCAGTTTTTCAAAACCTTTTTAAAACGCGCGCACATTTTTCTGCATTTTAGTTTAGATTTGCATTTACAGTCACCTGTACACGGGGCCGTGTTCACTGAACATGGGGCCGTGCTGCACATTTTCATAAAAACACCCAGTAATAGTAGCTTGAACACGGGCCATGCTCACTGAACACGCCCCCGTGCTCAACGAAATCAGTAAATTTAATTAAAACGCCCAGATACAGATCCTGAACACGGGGCCGTGTCCAGCCTCTGTTTCCGTTTTTATTTTTGTTTTCTGATCTCGAGACTTGGTTGTGGTCTGCTGAGTGATTCTTATGGATCAATACTCAGGAGGTTACAACTACACCTATGAGGAGGATGATTATAGGAGTAATTATTGCACTAATTGTCGTAACACACACTCGGTTCAAAATAGTCACTCATATCAACCATCCAATTCATACACCTACTATGAGGAGCCCAGGTACGAGCCATCAACTTCATACACATCCTATGAAGACCAAAGTTATGAACCTCCTCCCTCATACTCATATTTTGATGAACCAAGGTATGAGCCTTCATACTCATACTTTGAGGAACCAAGATATGAGCCACCACCTTCATATACTTATTATGAGGAACCATGGCGTGAACAACCCACCTCATATGAGTATTATGAAGAACAAAATTATGAACCTTATCCATCATATGCTTACAATGAAGGACAATGGTGTGAACCATCTACTTCATATGGGTATTATGAGGAACAAAGGATCGAACAACCGGATTAAAACTTTGAAAATCCTGATTCTTTTTCTATAACCGAAGTGACCGATAGGATATTAGAACACATTAGAGTTATCGATCGCTGTATAAAAGAATCTCGCGCAAGGGAAGAGGAGTCCCGCGCAAGAGAAAAGTTAAAAAAAGAAGAGATAACCGAAAGTGTAAAAGTGGAAGAACAAATAAGTGAAAAGCCGACACATGAGTTAAACAACGAAAAAGGTGAGTCCGACAACGTTAAAATCCAAGAAGAGTCTAATTTTGAAGAAATTAATCTCTTGTCACCTTCTTTCGAAAATCATTGTTTAGTACCCACTCATGCTAAGTTTTTAAAAGAGTTAAAGACTAACACTAAAATTGACGAAACAGTAAGTGTTAAGTTAACTAATGATCAAACCTCGCTAATAAAAGAAGACCCATTTGAAATTAACATCACACCGGTTCCATGTTTCTTTCAAAATTCATTTATTAGTAATGTCACAATTGATAAAGATCTTTGTGTTAACATAATGCCTAACTACATTTTCGAAAAATTAAGTATTAGTGATTTTTCTCTACTTCAAATACCCATTTTTCTATCGAATCGGAAAGTAATAAAATGAATCGGTGTAGTTGAGGATGTATTGGTTCAAACAAATCAAATGGTAATCCCGACCGACTTTGTCATCCTTGATGACGCTCCTCTAGTGTTGGGACGACCATTTGTAAAAACTCACGAAGCTTTGAAAAACCGGAAGTTCAACAATCTACCTCTTCAATTAGGGGCATTTAAAAGAAGTGTCGATCTCGAGCGGTCAATGAAATATCCATTCGGCAATAATGACCCCCTAACTGAAGATGAAGATGAACCACCCGATACAAATGAAGAGATTGACCACTTTGTTGAAGAAGAGGTCGCCATAGAACAAACTTTTAAAGTTCTTGATCAAAACGAGCAACCAAATAAGGAGTCTCCTAAAGACCCTCCACTTGAGCTCAAAGAACTTCCAAAAGGTTTGGAATATGCTTTTCTAGACAAGGATGGTAATTTACCTGTAATTATTTCGTCAAAATTAGGTAGCTTAGAAAAAGAAAAATTAATTAGTCTTTTGAAAAAACACAAAAACGCAATAGCTTGGAAACTGGTAGACATAAAAGGAATTAACCCATCCATGTGCACACACAAAATCTTGATGAATGATGACTACAAATCGGTAATACAACCACAACGTCGCGTGAATCCAAATGTTCAAGAAGTGGTTAAAAACAAGGTCATCAAATTGCTTGACGCCGGACTTATCTATCCTATCTCCGATAGTCCTTGGGTGAGTCCCGTCCAAGTAGTTCCAAAGAAAGGAGGTATGACGGTAACAACCAACGAAAAAAATGAACTAATACCAACGAGAACCGTCACAGGATGGAGAGTATGTATAGATTATAGACGATTAAATGAAGCAACGAGAAAATATCACTTTCCTTTACCCTTCATTGATCAAATGTTAGAAAGATTATCCGGTCATAAATTTTACTGGTTCTTGGATGGTTTTTCAGGTTACTTTCAAATCCCGATAGCACCCGAAGACCAAGAAAAGACAACTTTCACATGTCCCTATGGAACTTTTGCTTATCGACGCATGCCATTTGGTCTATGTAATGCCCCCGCAACATTCCAACGTTGCATGGTAGCCATTTTCCACAACATGATAGAAAAGACAATGGAAGTCTTCATGGACGACTTTTCTATCTTTGGGGATTCATATGACCAATGCCTCGATAATCTTGAACGAATGCTATCCCGATGTGAGGAAACTAACCTCGCCCTTAATTGGGAAAAATGCCATTTCATGGTAACGGAGGGAATAGTACTCGGTCACAAAATCTCAAGCGAGGGAATGGAGGTGGATCGAGCCGAAATCGACACCATTTCTAGACTACCACCTCCATCCTCCGTTAGAGCTATCAGAAGTTTCCTAGGGCATGCCGGATTTTATAGGCGGTTTATCAAAGACTTTTCTAAAATCTCAAGGCCTCTAACAAAATTACTTGAAAAAGATGCCCCTTTCATCTTTGACAAGGATTGCAATCAAGCATTTCTATCCCTAAAGGAAATGTTAGTCAATGCACATATCATGATAGCACCTGATTGGAAATTTCCTTTCGAAATCATGTGTGATGCTAGTAACTTTGCAGTTGGAGCGGTCTTGGGACAAAGAAAGGAAAAGCATTTCCACCCCATTTACTATGCTAGTAAAACACTTAATGATGCACAAGAAAATTACACAACAACTGAAAAAGAATTACTAGCAGTGGTATTTGCTTTTGATAAATTTCGTTCTTATCTTGTTCTTTCTAAAACTATAGTCTATACAGATCATGCGGCCATTCGATATCTCTTCAAAAAGCAGGACGCAAAACCACGTTTGATTCGGTAGATTCTACTCCTCCAAGAATTTGACATTGAAATCAAGGACAAAAGAGGAGCAGAAAATACCGCAGCAGATCACCTTTCACGCTTAGAAGACCCAGCTTTGGAGGCAACTAGGGACGAGCAAATCAACGAAAAATTTCCAACTAAGTCCCTGGAAATGGTGGAATATAACGAAGAACCATGGTACGCCGACTATGCTAACTACCTAGCTAGCGGTATAGTCGCAAAAGGGTGGCCACATCATCAAAGAAAAAAAATTCTTTGCCAATGTGAAACACTATTTTTGGGAAGATCCATATCTTTTCAAAATGTGTGCCGACCAGCTCGTCCGACGATGCGTACATGGTAGTGAAGCACGAAGAATTCTCCGCCATTGTCATGAAGGTCCATACGGAGGGCATCATGGTGCCACTAGTACCGCACGAAAGGTATTTGATTCAGGATTTTATTGGCCAACCATTTACAAAGACGCCCAAAGTCTTGTCAAAACTTGTGATGCTTGCCAAAGAACAGGTAATATTTCTTCCAAAAACGAAATTCCACAAAACGGCATTCTTGTTTGTGAAATTTTTGATGTGTGGGGACTCGACTTTATGGGACCTTTCCCACTGTCAAAAGGAAACAAATATATACTTGTGGCAGTGGATTACTTGTCTAAATGGGCCGAAGCCGAGGCGCTTCCAACAAATTATGGAAGAGTCGTGGTAAAATTTCTGAAAAAATTATTCTCTCGTTTTGGCACACCTAAAGCATTAATAAGTGATAGAGGTACCCATTTTTGCAACCATCAACTTGAAAATTTTTTAAAAAGATATGGGGTCTATCACCGGGTCTCAACAGCATATCACCCTCAAACAAACGGACAAGCCGAAGTGACTAATAGAGGTTTAAAACGAATACTCGAAAAAACCGTAGGGATAAATAAAAAGGAATGGGCGGATAAATTAGATGATGCTTTATGGGCTTTTCGAACTGCTTATAAAACAACAATAGGCACAACCCCATATAAGCTAGTCTATGGAAAAAGTTGTCACTTGCCAGTAGAAATTGCACACAAAGCCTACTGGGCAATAAAAAATGTAAACTTAGATCTAGAATTTGCTGGTAAAAATCGATTTTGTCAACTAAATGAATTAGACGAGCTTAGGAATTATGCATACTCAAACTCAGAAATTTATAAGGAAAGAATGAAAAATCTGCATAACAAACATATTAAACCTAATGAATTTCGAGTAGGGGATCTAGTTCTTTTGTTTAATTCACGTCTTCGATTATTTCCTGGTAAACTAAAGTCTAGGTGGTCAGGACCTTTTTCTATCACCCATATTTTCCCACACGGTGCAGTAGAAATTAAATCTCGAAATGGGCCTCCATTCAAAGTCAATGGCCAATGGCTGAAACTCTATCAAGGATTCATTGAGGATGAAGAGGAGGAGATCTCGCTCCAAACGATTGAGGAATGAAAGCATCATCATACCTGGTAAGTTATGAACGATCAGGACGATGTCTAAAGCGGTAAGTTTTCTAACCAAGGCTAATGGGAAACAAAGGGCACTCACACGAGCACTGAAAAAAAAATCTGCTCGGCACGAGGCCGTGTCCGCTGGACACGGGGTCGTGTTCGCGCTGCAGACGGGATAAAACCCCTTTTTCATAACAGTTACAACATTACACACGCCCCGTTTCCCCGAGAAAGCTCTGGTTCCAGGCGATTTTTCACAGATTTTCGACGTCTCCTATCTCTCTAACAACATCAAGGTATGATTTTATCACTTTTAGTAGTTAGATTAGTTACTTGCATGTAGTTAAAACACCAAAAATTTGGGGAAAAATCTAGGGTTCTTGAAGTTCATCCGGATCGAACCTCGAATTTTTGTTTAGATCTGTTTGCATTTAGTTATATTAGTGTTATGGGAAGTAAATACACTTGTATTGTTCACAGATTCGCCCGATTTCTCGCAAAAACCTCAAACCCTTGTTCTTGAACCGAAAAAGATAAAATTGATAGGGTAAACGAGTTATTTTGGGAAAAACGACACGTAGGGTTTCATTTTCGGGGGAAACCGCACCTTTTGGACCAAAAAAATTTTCAAGTTTTCGAAACCGGGTCGAAAAATGGAATTTTTGAGTAACAGACGCCTGGACATGGGGCCGTGTCCGCTGAACACGGGGTCGTGTCCAGCCCACTGTCTGCAGTTCTGTCCGAAAATACGTCTGTTTTGTGCTAACTTTTGGTGTATTCTTTCAGATGGCTAGGAAGTTCACAAGATTTAACGCCAGTGAGCTCGATGCTAGGGCTAGGTTCGAGATACTTCAAACAAGGCCGGAGGAATACCCGAGGCAGGCATGCACGGAACTGTTAACCATGGTGAATCAAATCGACCGTTTCAACAACCTTGTGACAGGGCCACTCAGAGTCGCCTTAACAACTCGACTCCGTTCCGTCCACGAATGCACTTTGGAATTCTATAGCACCTTCACATTCAACTCAAGGTGCGACCCATTCGACAATGATGGGGTATCATTCCGATGTGGCGGAACTAGGTATTCGATCTCTATGGCACAATTTGGATCGATTGTCGGGTTGTATGCGGAAGAGGACGCGGGAAACGAGGAAAACGCTGGAGGGATGCGAGAAATATGTGAGAACGAACGCCAAGCCATTTGGGCACAGATTGGTGAAGCGTACTACAATCCGAGCAGCACTAAGAGTACGAAGCTAAGGGATCCACTCTACAGATACATCCATAGGCTCCTCGGCTACTCTCTTAGCCAAAGGCATGATAGTAGTGGCGTCGTTGGGTTAAGAGATCTTGTTGTCCTCCACTGTATCCACACCCGCAGGCCGCTTGATGTTCCGTTCCTTATGCTCCGAAACATGCATCACAACCGCCTTGCTAGTGCACCAACCCCTATCTTCTTTGGGGGATGGGTGTACCGTCTATTCAAGCACTTCACCAGCATACCTAGGTCATTCGAAAGGAGCCCGTGGTCGGGTAGGGTGGATATACACATCTGCCGTTCGATGAACCTACTTTATGAGGCGGAAGATGGGATGGTAAGCTTTCAAAGGATGCAAGGTCATGCATGGAACCCGCAAGAAGCACTTGTCCTCCACGCTCCACAACATCATCAGTATCAGTATCAACCCCAAGGTGATCCGGGCCAATCCTCCTCAGGAGGCGGTTTTCCTAATTTCCAAAGTTTGCATGATTTGTTGCAGGAAAACCTTATGTGCACAAGGAACACCTACAACATGGCAAGCAACACGTACCACCGGGTCGGAGCTATCGAGAGAAACATATCCGATATCCAAGATGATATTGGATACATTCGGGACCACATTGCGGGCCATGGAGGGGATGATGATGATGATGATGATGATGATGATGATGAAGATGAGGACATGGATTAGGCGGGAGGAGCGGAGGAAGATGCGGATGGTTGATGACTTCCCAGGTTAACCTCTTTTTTTTATCTTGAACAATTGATGGCCTGCGTGCCAAGTGTTGAACAATTTACTTTCCCTAACTTCTTTTATTTTCTGCACTTATTTTTTTTTTTTTTTACTTTGTTGACTTGGATGATTGAACTTGGTAAAAGTAGGATGTTTGCTATGTTTTGGTGGAGTATTTATTGATTAAACAGGTAAAAACGAGGCTTAAAGTACTAAGCATTAGTACTACTAAAGCCGGGACAGGAAAACCGAAGAAAGAGACCTGTTTTTCAACTTTGCAGACTGTCCACACGGGGTCGTGCCCATCAGGCACGCCCCCGTGCCCATTCCCCTGAACCTGCTGTTGTTTTATTTCTGCAGACCTTGTCAGACACGGGGTCGTGTTCAACCAACACGCCCCCGTGTTCACCTTCTGTAAGTTTTCGTTACTGGCACCTGAACACGGGGCCGTGTTCAGCGCCCAGTAACACAAAATTTTTGCTTTTTCACACCCTTTTACACATTCAATCAACCTAAAAACTTATTTTTGGGACACATTGAGGACAATGTGTAATTTAAGTGTGGGGGGGATGCTAAAACCTTGAATCTCGCAAGTCCTAAATACAAGCCTTACACAAAACTCTATTGGAACCGCTAATCACCCCAAATTTTTTCAAAAATTTTCATTTTTTTTACTTGTCTAGGTTTAACTCGGTAATTTCAAGTTCTAAAAAGGGTATTATTTTTACGAATTTACAACCGATAGCGTCGTGATAAAAAGAACCAACATAAGAAAATTATGAAAAGGCATGACAAACTTAGTTAAAATTTGATTGCATATACTTGATCACATATAAACCCATTCCCACAAAAGTGAGTTTTGAGCCTTTATTGAGCATACAAATACATATCATTAAACTAAATGCTCATTTTTCGTTTCTTGTGTGAATAGCCGCTTGGTTTATACGACTCTAGAACTTGCCATGACAATACATTCCCGGTCCTTACCAACTTAACCCGAGTAAGTAAATGATAGAGGCATTAGGACTAACTTTTTCTTTTCTACACCATTATTTTTCTTTTTTTTACCACCTACCCAAAATCCCCCTAGTTAGCCCCTTTGAGCCTAAACCTTTTCATTTCATAACCCAAATCAAACACCTTTTACCCACAAAAACCTTTTTCATTTTTAACCCTTTGTTTTAGTAACAAGTTCGGATTTTCATATGACTTTTCAAAAAAAAAAATTTAAGTTTTGATGATGAAGCAAAAGAAAATAAACAAACAAGTTCATCAAAAATAAATTTGTTTGAATAAAAACTTCATCAAAATAAAGTTACAAAAAAATAAAAAGTCTTACGAAAACCGACGCTTGTTACGCTTTTCGCTCTTTTCTACTAACCCAACCACCTACCTTTAACCCAAGCCTAACCCTTCACCCAAAAGCCCTCTTGATATTCACAAAGGTATATAAGTTAAAAAGGAGGAGGATTGATTGCTTGGCAAGCCTATGGTAGGAGTAAGTTCCATGCCGCTCTCGAGTGATCCACAAAAATACATTTTCGGCCGAGTGTTGAGTGATCCCCGTGAGGTATGTGAACTTGTATATAAATAGAATTTTAAAGAAGTATGTTATGCCCTAATAAGTAATTTATCTTATGAAAAGTTTTAAATAAATCATGACGAATAGGATTGTAAATAAATAAAAATAAAACTGAATAAAGAATCTTGGAAATCTCGACACTCGATGACAAGCCCAAAAACCTTCTTCTCTACCCATTCCATTTGGGTGTGTAATAGCCACATATTAAAGAGTTTTGCTTGAGGACAAGCAAAGGTTCAAGTGTGGGGGTATTTGATGTGTGCAAAATGCAACATATAAATTTCATCAATTGTGGCATAAAACAAACCCTTTTTTAGTACTAATGTTGGAAAAAGTGTGCTTTTGTCTTCCTTTTGTATTTTCAGGATTAAATGAGCTCAAATTTACAAAAGAAGCAAAAAGACATCAAAATCTAACATAAATACAAGAAAAGGAACAAGACTGATATGCCCGACCCCACGACAACATCTTCCCAAGCAAAACAAAATAACAGAAGACTGAACACGCCCCGTGCTCAGCCAGCACGGGGGCGTGCCCAAGTGTCAGCAGAAAAGACAAAGTGGTAGAAGCTTCTATTGCCCACCACGGGGCCGTGCTCAGCGGACACGGGGCCGTGGTCAACTATAAGATTCACGCAATCTAGCAAATCTTCATAGTACAAAGATTCTTCTGCACACGGGGTTGTGCTCAGCGGACACGGGGGCGTGGTCAACTAATAAGACAAAGCTGCATTAAATGAAGAAAGAGAAGGATGTGGACACGAGGCCGTGCCCACTGGACAAGGGGCCGTGCCCGAGCTTCTATTCAGCCTATAAATATGAGTGCTTGGCTCAAGCTCAAACCATCCCTTGGCACACCACCTCTCTCACACTTCACCCACCACCCACCACCACCATAACACCATCATCCACCACCATCATCCATTGTCCATCAAAGAGTGTGTGAGTCGTCTCGGGATCCAAGATTGATCGTAAAAGTTCTTGACAATCAAGGCCATGTTTGCCTAAGTCTCTTACATCACTTGGTGAAGACAAAGTGTCTAGTGTAATACTTTTTATTTTTAATCTTTTCGCACTTTTTACTTGGTTTTGTATTAATGACTTTAATAACTAGTTTCTTATGTTGAAGGTGATCTTTCCTTATCGTTTGTCCGTGGTGTCTTGGCATTATTTTACTGTCTATATAAAATAAAAGATTTTCACCATTCATATCTCCACGGTCTATATGGAGGTATGTTGGCTACCTGGTCGGGGGTTAAGGGAACGGTTTGGTAAAGGTCTTGCCATTGTTCAGCGTTTAGAGGTCCTGCAATGGACCTGGGTCAAATTTAGTAGGACCTCCTTCAATACTTAACGGTATTGGATGGCGGGGGTCCAAACTCTTTGATCCCCTCATAAATTAACTACTATTAATACTATAACCCGGCTATTTAGGACTGTATCCCTGCTGACTCAGACTACTTAGTCGAGGGTAACGTCACCTCCAAAAGAGGGGCCTATCATAATTTGCATTAATAACTTAATTAATTATCTTCCAATAATCCACCCTTTTAGGATTGTATCCTTGCTGACTCAAACTACTGGGGTGAGGGTAACGTCACCTTCAAAAGAGGGGCCTACTACAATAACTAAGATAATCTCTTAATAAGTGCAAAAGTGCGGAAATAATCAAAGGTTACACTAGATACGAGTCGGAACCAAGTGATTCATCTTGTCTATCTGTTTTTCTTTTTATTTTTATTTTCAGCATTTTAGTTAGTTTTTATTTTTCTTAGTTAAAACATTTTTCTAAACTTTTTGATTTGATTAGACGTTGAGGATAAACCAGTACTACAAGCTCTTGTGTCCTTGGACGACCTCGGTATCTTACCAACACTATACTACGCTCACGATGGGTGCACTTGCCCATATGTGTGTCTAGTGTTAGTAAATATCGTGTTTTATAAATTTAAAACTTGACTAAAAAGTGTTAAAGGGGCTTAAAATATACACCTAATAAATATAACACTCGACAACGCATCACCACCGATCCACCTGCATCATTCATTCACGACAATATCATTGTTCATCTTCATCGACATTATCATTGTTCTTGGAGACGACATCTGTCAAACGTGAAATTATGGTTGGCTCAGTTGTTTGTCAAACGAAGAAGACGAAGACGTATAGCGGCTGGGGTTCAAAAAATTAAGGTTTTGGTTTTGGACGTATTGTTACATCACCGAAGAAGGATATGGATTTTTTGGTGGATCTCCTCTATTCCGGGTCTTATGGGTTGTTTAAGTTTATTTATTGGACCTGAAGGTTTATAGAGAGTGGGCCTGTTTACTATTGTACCACTGAAAGAAAAGACCCAAGATTGAAGATCATAACAGCTGAAGATATTATTTTTCTAAGCCGTAGTAAAGATAGCATAAAACTAGGGGGATATTGTAAGGCCCATAAATTGTATAGTTTTACGCTTATCTTTATTGTACACGTTTATGTTTATTGGGCTTAGATTAGGACTTGGGTTTGGGCTAGGCCATGTGGGCCAATTGGTTAGAGGCTCCTATATATTGTCTTATCTAGTTTATTGTTAGGTGCATTCTCAGTTTTTTTTAGGAAACGCATTTATTGAAGATGAAGGCTATGTTTATTTTGGTTCTATTTGTGTGGATTTGAATTCAGTTGTTTTGCCTAATAAAGTTGATAAATCTAAAAATCTTTTGGTAAAACAGACTAATGGAGGAAATGAAGCAAAATATGTTCCTCCAAAATCAAGATCAAACAAGCAAACTAAGTGTCATTCCGTTTCTAAAGACAAATCTAAACCTGTCTTGTTTGCATCTCAGGAACCACACAAGCCCTCAGGTTCTGCAAAGTCTGATGGATGTCAAGCAAAACCACATGTGAAACGATAAATATGTTACACGTGTGGAATTGCTGGACACATTGCAAGAACTTGTCAGCATCGTCTTGATAAACTCAAAAGGGGAGAACATCAAAAGGCTCCAAAAGGGAATGTCAAGCTTCCAAAACAGGAAAAGACTTCAAACTCTAAACCTGTTAGGAAGCTGAACTCCAAAATGAAGCCTTCTGATGGAGATTGGAACAAAGCTAAACAAATGAAAATGAAATCAAACAATTGCATTCCCAACTCTAATTCTGTTTCGCCTAAGGCATCTAAGAGATTGGATAGTCATAGGCAAGTTTGGAAACCTAAGAGTCATGTTCCAAACAACTCTCCTAAATCATCGTGCATCAATAACAAACCTATCTACTCTAAAGAAAAGTTGATTTGGATGCAAGTTACATACTTTAATGCACAGGGTGTACCCACTACAACTATGGCTTGGGTACCAAAATCTAATTAATTCCGCGTAATGTGCAGGAACGGCTATGGAGGGCTGTTATTCGACTTTGGGTCATTGACAGTGGTTGTTCTAGGCATATGACTGGCGATCTATCCCAACTTTCTGATCTTGAAGAATTCAATGGAGGATATGTTGCCTTTGCGGGAGGCGAGAAAGGAAAGATCAAACAAAGAGGCACAGTCAAGAATGGTGATCTCTGTTTCAAAGACGTCAACTACGTTCCTGAGTTGAAGCATAGTCTGCTAAGTGTCGCTCAAATCTGCGACAACGGTTACTCCACTCACTTCACTGACAAACATTGTCTTATTCTGAAACCAGGAATGGTCATTCCTGATGAATGGATTTTGTTAAAATCTGAACGAAAAGGCAACGCTTATGTCATTGACATGAATAAACCTCCCACTGAAGGTGTTGCCTGTTTGTTTACCAAAATCTCTGAGCACAATGCTATGCTGTGGCATCGTCGTTTAGGACATTCTAACGTGAAAAATCTAAACCGTCTTGCAAAACTGGGGTTGGTAAGGGGTCTACCTGTAAAAGACTTCACAACTTTTGAAAAATGAGTTTCTTGTGCAAAGGGTAAACAACATCGAAAACCACACTTTCCCAAAACTATGAACACCATTAACAGTGTGATGCAGCTTCTTCACATTTTTGGTCCAGTGAATGTGCTCAGTCTGTCTGGAAAGTCTTACTGTCTTGTAATTACTGATGATTACTCACGTTTTACTTGGGTTTTCTTCTTAGTTAACAAAAGTAAGACTGTAGAATTAATCAAGAGATTCATAATCTTTACGGAAAATCAGACTGGCAAGAAAGTGAAAGGGATTCAAAGCGACAATGGAACCGAATTCAAGAATGCTGAATTAAATTTTTTTGTGCCGAGAGGGGAATCGCTCGACAATACAGTGCTGCTAGAACTCCTCAGCAAAATGGAGTTGCTGAAAGAAGGATAGAACCCTGATTGAAGCAACTCGCACGATGCTCTGTAATTCAAAACTCTCAGTTTTCTTCTGGGAAAAGGCTATTAATACTGCGTGCTACGTTCAAAAAAAAGTTGTTATCAACAAGGCACGCATGAAAACGCCTCATGAAGTAATGTTTGACGAGAAACCGTATGTGGGGCACTTTAAAGCTTTCGGTTGTCCATGTACTCTTTTGCACTTGGAGTCTATACCAAAGTTTGACGCTAGGGGAGATGAATGCTGCTTCATTGGATATGCTGGGAAGGATGCTCATGAAAACAAGATGGCATACAGAGTGTACAAAAAGAAGACTAGACAGATCATTGAGTCTTATGATGTGCGGTGGCTCGAAGAAAATCGGACAGACCCTGGAAACGGGCCATTACTCTTTATAATTATGCCTATCTATTTAAATCTTTTGATATTCTTAATGATCCTCCGGTTACTAATGCAGGTACTTCTAGTACAACTCATGTTGTCTCTCGACCCTCAATTGTTCCATATAATGCTGAAGAAGAGGGGGATGTTGAATTTGAGGGGGATTCTACAGCTGTGGGGGATCACACACCTGCAGTCTCATCTTCAACATCTACACCAGAGATTCAAGTGGCTCCGGATTATATCGACATTCTTAATGATGGAGGGGAGGGGTTGGACTCGTCTGATGAGGAGGACACACCCATTGATCAAAGTGACATGTTTGATGGTCCCATTCCTGAAGAGTTTGTCGTAAATGGTGCAGAAGAAGAGCAAGTCTCTGACCAAACTGAGTCAGTAGTAGTTGATCATTTAACGAACGTCTCTCCAACTGGAACTGCACCCGAAGTTGCTATTCCTATCAGTGTCCAGCGTGATCATCCCATCGAAAATGTGATTGGACATGTGGAGGCTGGAGTGTTGACTAGAAGTAAGTCACGAATTATCAACAACTGCTTGTTTTCATGTTTCATCTCTCAAATCGAGCCAAAGACAACTGATGCGGCTCTTTTAGAACCTAGCTGGGTAGATGCGATGCAGGATGAGTTGAATCAGTTTGAGAAACTAAAAGTATGGAAGTTGGTTAGTCTACCTGCTGGAAAGAAATCACTCAGGACCAGATGGGTCTATCGTAACAAGAGAGACGATAGTGGAGTGATTGTTAGAAACAAGGCAAGACTGGTCGTCCAAGCGTTTAGACAGATTGAAGGCCTTGACTACGATGAAGTGTATGCTCCCATGGCTCGTCTGGAGGCAATCAGAATCTTTCTGGCATATGCATCCTACATGGGATTCAAGGTCTATCAAATGGATGTCAAGACAGCGTTTCTCTACAGCAAAGTTAAGGAAGAGATCTATGTGTCAGAGCCACTGGGCTTCGTGAACAAACAGTGTCCCTGTCACGTGTATAAGCTTGATAAGGCTTTATATGGGTTACACCAGGCTCCTCGTGCATGGTATGCTACTCTGACAGAGCATCTACTCGCTCATGGATACACTCGGGTTTTGATAGATCAGACATTGTTCATTCGAAAAGTGGGAGAGGATCAAATCTTAGTGCAGATCTATGTGGACGACATCATCTTTGGATCCACTAGTGATGCACTGTGCAAGGAATTCGAAGAAGTTATGAAGAAGCAATTTGAAATGAGTGCATTGGGAGAGATGAGTTTCTTTTTGTGTGTCGGTGTGCTTGTTATCAGGCTGCTCCTAAACTTTCTCATTTAAATGATGTTCAGATAATCTTTCGATATCTTAAGGGCAGGCCTCGGCTTGGACTTTTGTATCGAAAAGAATCTCCATTTGATCTGTGTGCTTTTTCTGACAGCAATTTTGGAGGTACTGGCAGGGACATGAAGTCTACGTTAGCTGGATGCCAGTTTCTGGGGGATCGCCTCATCTCCTGGAAATGCAAGAAGCAGCAAACTGTCTCTCTGTCAACTGCAGAAGCGGAATACGTGGCCGCTTCAGCATGCTGCTCGGAGGTTATCTGGATTCAACACCAGCTGGTGGACTACGGTTTGAATTTTTCCCAAATTCCCATTTATTGTGACAATGATGCAGCTATCCAAATAGTGAAAAATTCGGTGTATTTTTCAAAAACCAAGCACATTGCCATAAAAATTCACTTTATTCGTGATTCTTTCAACCATGGCTTAATTAAAATGGAACAAATTCAGACTGACGACAATGTCGCAGATATTTTTACAAAACCGGTTGATAAAGCACGTTTTCTTGCTCTTCTTGAACTTCTCAAAATGGTCGAATTCGAGGATTGACCGCGGTCACACAAAAATATTTTTCTTCGTTTCTGTAAATTTGTTTCTTAAAATAGCGTTTCTTTCATTTTAAGCAAAAATTTAGGGGGATGTAGTCTCTCAGAAAAATACAAAAACATTGAAAATCAGAAAATACAAAAACATTAAAAAATCAGAAAAATACAAAAATAACTCTTTGCTTTTGCCATGCCTTGGCTACAACCCGGGAAATGAAATGAATTTTCACTATGTGGATTAAGGCTGACTCATGTAAGACCAATATTGAAATGGTCTGACTTCAGAGTGATGTGCTGGTAGGCTTTATCCTGATGGCTGGACTCTTTGACTGGTACTGCGTAGAACACTAATTTATTCTATGGCCTCAAGAAAGATCGTTCACTTGGAATTAGAGCATAGCTATTTGAATGCGTGTGTGATGTCCCGATACACACAATTTCGTTCTAGTTCTGAAATCTTCTCTAAACAACTCGTGTATCATCACTGTTTTGCGTGAGCAAAGATCTGGAGGTGCTAGGCAACGTCGGCGTCTGTTTTACGTGAGCAAAGACCTAGCTGTACGTTGTCGCTCTGTGGATCAAATACACCCGAAAGAGGCCCTCTAGTGCCCAAAAGAAACCCAAAAATAAAAAACCTATATCAAACTGAGAAAATCTCATTTGATTTGTATATTATATCCATCTCTGCTGATCCATTCTGTTCTTTTCTCAATCCAGTCCAGTCAAGGTTTCAGAACTCTAGAATGGGCTTGTGAAATACGTGGTAGGGAAACTACTCGTATGATAGCCTGTTCAAATCTAAAATTCCAGGATTTGATCGTGATTGATTTGAGTGTTCATATAATTTAAAATGAAAAGATGATAAATAAGTTGCAGCCCGTTATTTGATAAAATCCTAGGGAGATAAGTTTAAGAGGAAAAACATACTGGCAATCGCTCGGATCTACCAGAGTAAATTAGTGTTGATAAGTGTAGTCTAGCCCGAAACTCTGTGATTTGATCCTGTAAGAAAAGTGCATGCAAAAATGGTGTGTAAGATATTTTGTTGCTTGTAAATATTATTAGTCCTATTGTGTAAATATTTATTTTTGTGTACATTTTTAGTTATTATTTTATTTATATAAAATCTTGTGGTCGTGTTGTTATGAATCGAGGGAGACCGAATTTTTATACAATATCCTTTGCACAAAGATTTTAAAAGGTATTTTATCCTCGGGATTTTAGCTGGGCCCACCGTCAACTTGGTGGGCCCAGCTAAATCCAAAAACTCTTTTCGAAATTGAGACGGTAAACAAAAGAAACAAAAGGGAGTATAGAATGACGGCTGGGCCTACCACAGACTTGGTGGGCCCCCTTGTTTGAAAAATCTGATTGGTTAGGGTTTTAGGGACTTGTGCGTTTGAGAGACTTTTCATATCATTGATTTTGAAAACTACTTTCTCTCAAAAACCTTCCAAACTCCGATCGCACAAGTTCACTGTCTATTCTTCATCATCTGCAATCATGTCAAGTGAGAAAGGAAAGTCAAAAGGTAAGTTTTTCTCATTATTCTCTTGAATCGGATATCTGTCATTTGCTTAAAGGTAAATCATTAGGATAGTTTGGGTTGTTACTTGAATGATTTTGGGTGTTTAGAAGGGTTTTGTTGCTGAAATCGGAAATTTTAGGGTATATGAAGCCTTAACAGATTAAATTTTGGTTTAAAAGTGGATTAAAACCCTAAGATTTCACCGGAAAAACATGTCTTGAAACCCTAGAATGTCGCCAGAAGTTGCAAGCTTCGCCGGAGAAGACAACCGGAGACGGCGAGTGAATCTCACGCGCCGTCAGAGTGAATCGCACAAGCTGGGGATAGACAGTTTTGCCCCTGAGTTTTTGTGTGAAAAGATTGTCTTGTCCTTGTCTTTAAAAATCTTGTGCGATTGAAAGTTTTTTTGACTTTCGTTGACTAAATCTTGTGCGATTGACATTCGTTGATTTGTTGATCAGATCTTGTGCGTTTGACTTAAGTTGACCAGGTCTTGTGCATTTGACCTTTGTTGACCGGCCTTGTGCGACTGACTTTATCCATTTTATTACAAAACTGCCATCGCACAAGACCTGCCTGATCGCACAAGAGACTTTCAATCACACAAGATGTTAGTAGTTGGGCCTGATCCAGTTCTTTTGGGCCGATATTTACATAATGGGTATGGTTAACTGTTAGACTATAATTTTCAAATTCTTTTAAACAGAACACAGAGATGTGTTTTATATTTAAGAATTTTGAAATTATAATGTGTTAGTTGACTTAGTTTGACCAAGTTTACGGTCAAACTTCAAAATCTTTGATGTTAACATATATTTATCCGCATTTATTCGATTCTTTTGTGCAGATACAGGAAAGAAAGCCAAAGGTCCGCATGTTCCAGCATGGGAGAAAACCATGAATATTGCTTGCTACCTATCAGATCCTCCAAAGGGGTTCGAGACGTACAAGTCAATGATCGTAGGGTTAAATACTTGCAGATTGGCTCATTCTCTTCGGGAGAATCCAGTTATTCGTGAAGACTGGATCAAAGATTTCTGGGATAACTCAACGGCAAAGAAAGGCGGCACGGTCATCAAGTCAAAGGTTCAGGGTAAAGAAGTCTCAATTTGTGAGCAAGACATTCGTGATGTGTTATTGTTTGGAGATGTAGTGAATGATCCAACAGAATACTCAAAGGAGAAGATTATGGAGGTTTTAGTCAAAATAAGCTATGAGGGAGCGGATCCTCCTCCCACGATCAAGAAGCTATTACATCCATATTGGAGATTTTTGGCTCACATCTATCTAGTACGCATCAGTGGAAATAAAAGTGGTCTCGATAAGCTGACGTTGAAGCAAACTTCAGCAGTAGTTTCAGTGGTTGAAGGTTGGAACTACAATTATTCAAAGAGTGTCTTCGATGATATGTTGGTGAATGTGAAAACGTTGAATGAAAAATACTCGTACAAGTTTCCTAGATTTGTACAGATGATCTTGGAAAAGAAGTATCCTAAGCTGCCAGTTACTGTTAAGACATATGACATGAAGATGATGAACCACTTGGTGTTTACATGGATAAATAAAAAATCAAGAGAAAATGTTGGGATCAAGTATCAAAACAAGCGAAACTTAGAAAAGTTTGGAGCTTTTCGTGAAATTCAAGAAGAGGCACCGGCTCAGATAAATGCTATAGTGGCTGAAGAGCATGATGTAGAGATAATTGAAGCTCCTGCTGGAGTTCAAGAGCCGATTGAGAACGTTGATTTGATGGGTATTGAAAGTGAGGAAGAGGTTGCAGATGATAGGATGGATGATGATGAAGAAGAAGATGAAAATGTTGATGAGAGTGAAACAGAAACGGAGATCATGGTTGAAGGTCTCACTGCAGAAACTGAAGAGATTAATGAACCAGTTCACGTGAGCCCTCCTCATGTTGAACTTGTGTCTACAACGGAAGTTGTTGTTGTTGATCATTCTTTAGAAGAACCTACCGCTAATCTTCCTCCTAGGAAACGAAGCAGAAGAGATCCTAGGCTTAGCGGTGAGGTAAATGTTCAAATAACCTCAGAGACATCTAACCCCACTGGCACTTCACAACCAAAGATCAATTATACTCCATCAGAACTCAGTCCCGAGATAGTTGATTTTATTTTGAATGAAAGATCAGCGATGTATATGCCTGCTCCCAAACCAGGTGAGGGTTTAAGCAGTGGCCTATCTGAAGCTGATGTTCTTAGAGCTACTAGTTGTTACAAGCTGCTGCTGCTCAAGTTGAGGCAGCAGCTAAGTTAAAACAAGTTGAAACTCCTGAAACTGCTGCAACTGCTGATAGTTCCGATAGTGAAGATCTGTTTGAAGAGAATGAGACAATGATGTGCGATAAAGTGTCGTATATTTTAGGTATATATTTTAAGCCCTTTTTAACACTTATTTTAGCCAAGTTTTAAATTTATAAAACACGATATTTCACTAACACTAAACACACATATGGGCAAGTGCACCCATCGTTGAGTGTAGTATAGCGTTGGTAAGATACCGAGGTCGTCCAAGGACACAAGAGCTTTTAGTACCGGTTTATCCTCAACGTCTAACCAAAATAAAAGTTTGGAAAAATGTTTTAAACTAAGAAAAATAAAAACTAACTAAAATGCTGAAAATAAAAATAAAATAAAAACAGATAGACAAGATGAATCACTTGGTTCCGACTCGTATCTAGTATAACCTTTGATTATTTCCGCACTTTTGCACATAATTAAGAGATTATCTTAGTTATTGTAGTAGGCCCCTCTTTTGAAGGTGACGTTACCCTCACCCCAGCAGTTTGAGTCAGCAGGGATACAATCCTAAAGGGGTGGATTATTGGAAGATAATGAATTAAGTTATTAATGCAGTATTGTGGTAGGCCCCGCTTTTGGCGGTGACGTTACCCTCGACTAAGTAGTCTGAGTCAGCAGGGATACAGTCCTAAATAGCCGGGTTATAGTATTAATAGTAGTTAACTTATGAGGGGATCAAAGAGTTTGGACCCCCGCCATCCAATACCGTGAAGTATTGAAGGAGGTCCTACTAAATTTGACCCAGGTCCATTGCAGGACCTCTAAACGCTGAACAATGGCAAGACCTTTACCAAACCGTTCCCTTAACCCCCTACCAGGTAGCCAACATACCTCCATATAGACCGTGGAGATATGAATGGTGAAAATCCTTTATTTTATATAGACAGTAAAATAATGCCAAGACACCACGGACAAACGATAAGGAAAGATCACCTTCAACATAAGTAACTAGTTATTAAAGTCATTAATACAAAACCAAATAAAAAGTGCAAAAGATTAGAAATAAAAAGTATTATACTAGACACTTTGTCTTCACCAAGTGATGTAAGAGACTTAGGCAAACATGGCCTTGATTGTCAAGAACTCTTACGATCAATCTTGGATCCCGAGACGACTCACACACTCTATGATGGACAATGGATGATGGTGGTGGATGATGGTGTTGTGATGGTGGTGGGTGGTGGATGAAGTGTGAGAGAGGTGGTGTGCCAAGGGATGAGTTGCAATGAAACCAAGCACTCCTATTTATAGGCTGAACAGAAGCCTGGGCACGGCCCCGTGTTCGCTGGGCACGGCCCCGTGCCCGTCTGACACTCTCTCTCTTCATTAATTGTAATTCGCAATTACAATTAATGCGCCTGCAGTACTTTCGGCACGCCCCCCGTGTCCGATGAGCACGGCCCGTGGTGGGCAATAGAAGCTTCTATAGGTTTGTCTTTTCTGCTGCTTCTTGGGCACGACCCCGTGCTGGCTGAGCACGGGGCGTGTTCAGCCTTCTGTTTTCTCTATTTTGCTTTGGAAGGTGCCGTTGAGGGTTCGGGCAATCCACTAATGTTCCTTTTCTTGTATTTATGTTGGATTTAGCTGTCTTTTTGCTTCTTTTGCGTTTTTGAGCTCATTTAATCCTGAAAATACAAAAGGAAGACAAAAACACACTTTTTCCAATATTAGTACTAAAAAGGGGTTAGTTTTATGCCTCATTTGATGTAATTTATATGTTGCATTTTACACACATCAAATACCCCCACACTTGAACTTTTGCTTGTCCTCAAGCAAAACTCTTTAATATTTGGCTTACACTCCCAAATGGAATAGGTAGAAGAGAAGGTTTTGGGCTTGTCATAGAGTGTCGGGATTTCCAAGATCTTTTTAGGGTTTTATTTTTATTTATTTACACTCCTATTCGTAATGATTTATTTAGAACTGTTCATAAAAGAAATTACTTATTTGGGCATAACATGCCTTTTTTAAAAAATTCTATTTATATACAAGTTCACATACCTCGCGGGGAAATCACTCACACTCGGCCGAATGTGTGTTTTTAGTGAATCACTCGAGAGCGGCATGGAACTTACTCCTACCATAGGCTTGCCAAGAAATCAATCCTCCTCCTTTTTAACTTTTATACCTTTGTAGATATCAAGAGGACTTTGTGGGTTAAGGGTTGGCTAGGGTTAAAGGTAGGTGGTTGGGTTAGTGGTTAGTAGAAAAAGGGCTAAAAAGCGTAACAAGTGTCGGTTTTCGTATTTTTGCAACCTTTTATTTTCGATGAAGCTTTTATTCAAACAAAGTTATTTTTGATTACTTTGTTTGTTTATTTTCTTTTTGCTTCATTTTTTTTTTTTTTTTTTTCGAAGAACCGAACTTGTTACTAAAATAAAGGGTAAAAATGAAAAAGGTTTTGGTGGGTGAAATGGTTTTTGTTTTGGGTGATGAAACGAAAAGGTTTAGGCTCAAAGGGGCTAACTAGGGGGATTTTTGGGTAGGTGGTAAAAGAAAAAGAAAAATAATGGTATGGAAATGAAAAAGGTTAGTCCTAATGCCTCTATCATTTACTTACTCGGGTTTAAGTTGATAAGGACCGGGAATGTATTGTCATGGCAAGTTCTAGAGTCGTAAGAACCAAGCGGCTATTCACACAAGAAACGAAAAATGAGCATTTAGTCAAATGGTATGAAATTGAGTGCTCAATAAAGGCTCAAAACTCACTTTTGTGGGAATGGGTTTTTATGTGATCAAGTATATATAATCAAATTTTAAATAAGTTTGTCATGCCTTTTCATAATTTTCTTATGTTGGTTCTTTTTATCACTACGCTATCGGTTGTAAATTTGTAAAAATATAACCTTTTTGAGAGCTTGAATTTCCCGAGTTAAACCTAGACAAGTAAAAAAATGAAATTTTTGAAAAAAAAAAAAAAAATTGGGGTGATTAGCGGTTCCAATAGAGTTTTGTGTAAGGCTTGTATTTAGGACTTGCAAAATTCAAGGTTTTAGCATCCCCCCCCCCCCCCACACTTAAATTACACATTGTCCTCAATGTGTCCCAAAAATAAATTTTTAGGTTGATTAGATGTGTAAAATAGTGTTTAAAAAGCAAAAATTTGTGTTACTGGGCACTGAGCACGGCCCCGTGTTATCCGGGCACGGCCCCGTGTTCAAGTGCCAGTAACAAAATTGAAATAAGAGAAACAGAAGTCTGGACACGGGGGCGTGTTGGGTGAACACGGCCCGTGTCCAGTTACCTGTACTGGGCGTTTTCTGCAGGTGGTTCAACATGGGGCCGTGTTGGTTGGGCACGGCCCGTGTTGAACCTTCTGAAAGGGAGAAAATTGTCGGGTTGCCTTGTTCTTGTGCATGGGATCATTTTTCTCGTTCCCCTTTTCATCCTTTACCACCATGAGTGTGTTTTATTCATTACAAACCATCCAAACATTAAAACCATCATTTCATTTCATCATAGAGAGAACTTACATAATCCTAAATTAAAACTAGATAAAAGAAATAACAAACCATGGAGTCCTAGCCTTTAATTTATTTTAATTTAGCAAAATTTCCAAGAAATACTCAATCTTGGTTAAACAAGGCCTTAGTGAACTCCTTCTTCCGAGTGCGGTTTTCCTCAAATGTCGGCGAGCCATTCTTCTATCTCCCTTGGAAGGAGAAAAGAAGGCTCATTGGCATTAGTTTGAGGGGCTTCAACTTCCACCGGGATCTCTTGTTGGTGTTCCATGGGAGGTTCCGCCGGAAAGTCTTCCCACCCGGTAGGGTTGTTAATTCCGAGAGCCAGGTTCCAATCCTGCTGAGGAAGGACTGGTTCCATTGGAGGTGCTACAAGAATATTTAACCTCTGGTGCAAGAGGTTAATTTCTTGGAAGCTGCTTTCAAGTCCCATCGTAAGATCGTTAATACGGTCGATAAGGACCTCCTCTACTGAAGTCATTTCATCTAGAGCCTCCCTTAATGCTATCACATAGTGAACAAGTGTAGCTTCAATAGAGGGTCTTCTTCCTCTTCGGTTGTTTGACGAATGCACAGAAGATGTATTGCTGTTTTCACTCGACATCCTACGAAAAATAAACTAAAAATAGCTTATTTAATGAAACAGTGACCGGACACGGCCCCGTGTCCATCTTTCTGCAGAGTTTTGGAACAAGGAAACTTGTATTTTTAAGTTATTTTCTGAATGTTGTAGGCCCTTTTTGGCTACTAATAACTTAAAACCATGTTTCATAACATGTTTTTGTCAAGATTCTTTGAACAAAACTCATTTGTCCCTACCATAGAGTTGGAGGAATTCCAAACTTTCAATGGTAGTTCTTGGAGAAAGATGAAGAAGAAGGAAATTACTAAAAGAGGAAGGGACAAGATGGGTTGTTGGAACCTTCTTTTAGACTTACTTAGGATAGTTTGAGAGAAGATTCCTGCAAATCTCTGCCCCAAGTTGGTCCAAATGTGCAGAATTCTTGGCTGCATTTATAGAAAATGACAGCAACCTGGACACGGCCCCGTGTTCAGTGGACACGGCCCCGTGTGCAGGTGGAGCTCTGACACAGTTTGTCCGTATTCTGACGTACTGATCAGAAAGGAATCTTTCGATGGACACGGGGGCGTGTTGGCTGGGCACGGCCCCGTGTCTACGGACTGATTTATGAAGTTGTCTAGTTTTTTTAAGGAGTTTGTTTTTATCGGGTGGTTCCTGACTGGTTGGAACAACCCCAAAGTGCCTAATATACCTTAATTGTCCTAGACTAAGGCGAGAACGCAAGAGGTTGTCGGTGAGGGTAATTCCTATTTTCATTCTAGGTGGACAAGTCCAACCCTTTTCCGGGCTCTTGTTAAAGAAGGTATATGCCGAATCGCTCAGGTCTATGTATGCACCGAACGAAGTCGATGGGGAGTCCTTCACGGCACAATCGACACAGGGACGACTATCGTCCAAGTCTTTGCTAGGTACGAAGGTATTTTCGGGAGCAACGAGGTTGTCGGAATGCGGTTCCAACATTTCTTCATGGGTATCGTCTTGGGGCGGATTAATAAAATCCTTCCTAAGCTCTTCTATCCATTTCAGAATTAGCTCTTCTAGTTGAAATAATTCGCTAAGGAACATTTCCCCTAGAATATCTGGCTGGGCGCATTCGAGGGAGAAATAGTGCTTATTTTTACTTTCGCCCCTCTTAAGGTTGTGAAAAGATCGTGGGTCCATGTAGTGGGGCATATAATTTAGGAAGTAGCATTTCACTTCTTCATGTTCGCCTCCACATAATTGACACCACGTACCATAAGAGTGCCGAAAGTAAAAATAATTACTATCACTCATGTTTATGTCAGAAATTACCAACCGTCGGGATCTAACGGTTCTGTTTTCAGTAACTGAAACTTGGGCACGGGGGCGTGTTGAGTGGACACGGCCCCGTGTTCAGCTTACTGTCTGATGTAAAACAGGATTGCCAGTTCCAATGATTGAGCACGTGGGCGTGTTCAGCGGGCACGGCCCGTGCTGAGATCTGCAGAAGCTGAAAAACTAAGAAAAATCCTAAAAAAATAAAAAGAAAAATAGAAGATGATTAGGCCGTTGATTCCTAACTTTCTTAAAATCCTTGTGTCCCCGGCAGCGGCGCCAAAAACTTGATGTGCGATAAAGTGTCGTATATTTTAGGTATATATTTTAAGCCCTTTTTAACACTTATTTTAGCCAAGTTTTAAATTTATAAAACACGATATTTCACTAACACTAAACACACATATGGGCAAGTGCACCCATCGTTGAGTGTAGTATAGCGTTGGTAAGATACCGAGGTCGTCCAAGGACACAAGAGCTTTTAGTACCGGTTTATCCTCAACGTCTAACCAAAATAAAAGTTTGGAAAAATGTTTTAAACTAAGAAAAATAAAAACTAACTAAAATGCTGAAAATAAAAATAAAATAAAAACAGATAGACAAGATGAATCACTTGGTTCCGACTCGTATCTAGTATAACCTTTGATTATTTCCGCACTTTTGCACATAATTAAGAGATTATCTTAGTTATTGTAGTAGGCCCCTCTTTTGAAGGTGACGTTACCCTCACCCCAGCAGTTTGAGTCAGCAGGGATACAATCCTAAAGGGGTGGATTATTGGAAGATAATGAATTAAGTTATTAATGCAGTATTGTGGTAGGCCCCGCTTTTGGCGGTGACGTTACCCTCGACTAAGTAGTCTGAGTCAGCAGGGATACAGTCCTAAATAGCCGGGTTATAGTATTAATAGTAGTTAACTTATGAGGGGATCAAAGAGTTTGGACCCCCGCCATCCAATACCGTGAAGTATTGAAGGAGGTCCTACTAAATTTGACCCAGGTCCATTGCAGGACCTCTAAACGCTGAACAATGGCAAGACCTTTACCAAACCGTTCCCTTAACCCCCTACCAGGTAGCCAACATACCTCCATATAGACCGTGGAGATATGAATGGTGAAAATCCTTTATTTTATATAGACAGTAAAATAATGCCAAGACACCACGGACAAACGATAAGGAAAGATCACCTTCAACATAAGTAACTAGTTATTAAAGCCATTAATACAAAACCAAATAAAAAGTGCAAAAGATTAGAAATAAAAAGTATTATACTAGACACTTTGTCTTCACCAAGTGATGTAAGAGACTTAGGCAAACATGGCCTTGATTGTCAAGAACTCTTACGATCAATCTTGGATCCCGAGACGACTCACACACTCTATGATGGACAATGGATGATGGTGGTGGATGATGGTGTTGTGATGGTGGTGGGTGATGGATGAAGTGTGAGAGAGGTGGTGTGCCAAGGGATGAGTTGCAATGAAACCAAGCACTCCTATTTATAGGCTGAACAGAAGCCTGGGCACGGCCCCGTGTTCGCTGGGCACGGCCCCGTGCCCGTCTGACACTCTCTCTCTTCATTAATTGTAATTCGCAATTACAATTAATGCGCCTGCAGTACTTTCGGCACGCCCCCCGTGTCCGATGAGCACGGCCCGTGGTGGGCAATAGAAGCTTCTATAGGTTTGTCTTTTCTGCTGCTTCTTGGGCACGACCCCGTGCTGGCTGAGCACGGGGCGTGTTCAGCCTTCTGTTTTCTCTATTTTGCTTTGGAAGGTGCCGTTGAGGGTTCGGGCAATCCACTAATGTTCCTTTTCTTGTATTTATGTTGGATTTAGCTGTCTTTTTGCTTCTTTTGCGTTTTTGAGCTCATTTAATCCTGAAAATACAAAAGGAAGACAAAAACACACTTTTTCCAATATTAGTACTAAAAAGGGGTTAGTTTTATGCCTCATTTGATGTAATTTATATGTTGCATTTTACACACATCAGACAACAATCTTGATGCGAAGAATTTCTACTCTTGAAGAAGACAAGATATTCAAGGATGCGCAGATTGCTAGTCTAATGGAAGAATTGGTGGTTAAAAATAAAAAGATCAATGAGCTGGAAACTAACCAGGGAGCTCTTAGTGCTATAGTGATGGATATAAAGCAGAAACTGGAAGGAAAATTTCCTAAGGAATTTGCTGATCCTCCAAAAGAATCTACTGCTGAGGAGAGAGAGCAGTAGAGGAAAGAGCACGAAGATGCTATGAACAGGTACTATGAAAGCACTCCTCGTACAGTGAATCAGAAACCAAGAAAGAAAATGGTGGTTATGAGGAATGTAGGAGCTGAACGGAACTTGCAGTTTGGTGACAAACCTGATAGATATGTGATCACCACTGAAAAGAGCAAGAAGGGCAATAGATCGGGTATTAGAAGCTGGGCATACAATGATGAGAAGGAAATGTTTATTGTGCTGAGAAAGAATGGTGATGTGGAATATTATAATAATTCTTAGGATTTCAACTCCTTGACTCCAGTTGATTTAAGGGAATTGAGCAATGCAGGATTTCATGATCAGGTTAAGAATCCAAATTGCAAAATTGGAGTTAATTTCTCCAACAAGCTGCAGCAACAGGCTCGAGTTAATTTTAGAGATATAAAGTTAGCTGAGTCTACCATTGAAGAGGATGAAGAAGTGCTGGATCCTGCAACAGGGAAGCCATATAAGACTGTGAGATGGCCTGCAACTAAACAGCCGAATACAGTGCCCTTGTTAAAGAAGCTTCCTGATAACACTCTGAAGAATTTCCAGTTTTGGATGTATGATCCTATTTCTGGTCAAGCCATGATTGTGTGTGACAATGCTGAATACAGGTTTATTGATACACGAGACTTGATGTGTTTTGGCGAAAATGACATCAATCTTTTGGCAAAGTCACAAATTCAGAGTGATCCTCAGTATGAAGTGTGTGCAAAGAGCTGGACAGGAGCTGTGGCCCAGATTATGAATTTCAAGCTATGGTCAGGGCAACGTACGAGAGTTGAAACACAACTGTTTGGTCCATATGTGGGAAGAAATATACCGATCTTTCTTGAACTTCAAAAGAAAAAGAAAGAACAAGCTAAGAAGCAGAAGAGGAAGCAGCATTGAAGCTGAAGACACCAAGCCAACACAAACCTAGGGGGATATTGTAAGGGTATAAACTAGTGTAGGTTCGCGTCTGTCTTGGGTTATTATGTTTGTTTTGGTTCGAACTATATAGTGGGCTCATATGGTTGTTTTGATGTATTTTGGGTATGGGCTTCGCCCAATGTAAAAGGATCTCCTATGCATGTATAAATAGGGGAGTCCTTAGTCTTATTAGGTTGTTGATTCTATTCGAAACTTTTGTGCTTTGTGCGACTAGGATACCAGACGAATCATTGCATTCGTGTGTTCTAGTTTGCTTTGAATCAATATATTGCTTTCAATCTTCGACATCTTGCTTGTATTTCCGCTACTTGTTTGGTGTTTGATATCCGATTGTAGTGATTCTGGACTTACAAGTTCTGCCCTCCCCACGAGCTTCAAAAGTTGGAGGACGAGTTCTTGCACATCAAACAAAAGGATGGCGACAACGCTGGTTTAACTGCCCGCTTTAAGCAGCTGAGCATAATCTGTCCAGGCCAAGTTACTACCCCCGAAATCACCAACAAGAAGTATATCTGTGCCCTACTGGATTGCGAGGCCGATTTCGTTTAAGCCGCGAAGACGACAACTATCGAGGAAACCTTCCTGCTCGCTGCCAAGATCAACGACAAGCGAGTTAAGGCTGGTTACTTTGATAAAGCCTCCAAGAATCTTCACCAAGTTACCGCTACTCCCACCGCTAAAACCGCCGCCGCACCGCAATCTTCAAAGTCCTCCCGCCGTAAGAGAAAGAACAACAACAACAACAACAGTAGCAAGAATTGCGCTGTCACCGCCGCCGCTCCACTTCAAGCAGTACCTGCCCAACCGCAGCCCCAACATCGCCAAGTAGCGGCACCGGTCACCCATGCACCGCTGGCTAAGCGTGCATACACTGGTCCTCACCCGGCTTGCCCTACCTGTACTCATCATCATCCCATGGGGATTGCTTGCAGATACCGTGTGCACTGCAATATGTATGGCCACTTCACCGCTAACTGCCGTACTGGTCCACGTCAAGCTCCAGCTCTGACTTAAGGTCAAGCTCCTGCTCAACAAGCTCTACTTCCTGCTCCTCAAGGCCAACAAGCAGCTCCTGCACCCGCGATCCACGCTAGAGCTTGCTTTGCGTGTGGAGATCCCAACCACTTCGCAAACATGTGCCTAAATCGAGTGGTGAAGCAAGAGCCACAACAGCAGCAGCCCCAGCAGCAGCCTCAGCAGCAACAGTAGCCCGCGGACGTACCTTCAACATCAACGTCCGCCAGGCCCAAGCAGACAACAACGTGGTTAATGGTACGTTCCTTATGAATGGTATTTATGCTTCGTGTTTATTTGATACTGGAGCCGATAACTATTTTGTATCGTTTGAATTCGAAAAGCTCCTTAATCGTAAGCGCGCTCATCTCCCCTCGGCGTTCGATGTTGAAGTTGCCACTGGAAGAACCGTCGTTGTCAATTCTGTTCTTCGTGATTGTACTCTCGAACTCAACAATCACATCGTTCCTATCGATCTCATTCCGATGCAGCTCGGTAGTTTTGATGTCATAGTAGGCGTGGATTTTCTTCGTGAGAATCATGAAGTTGTTTGTTTTGATAAGATGATTCGTTTCTCACTCGCTAATGGTGATCAATTGTGTGTTTACGGTGAAGTCGCATCGAAGAAGCTCCAACTCATGTCGTGTGTTCAAGCGAGCAAGTATCTCTGCAAGGAATATCAAGCTTTCTTAGCACTCATTGTAGTGGCGGAGAAAAAGGAAGTGAAGGCAATAGACAAGGTGCCTGTGGTTCGTGATTTTCCTAAAGTCTTTCCTGATGATTTACCTGGTTTACCCCCGAGTCGTGATATTGATTTTCCTATCGACCTCATTCCTAGAGCCAATCCTGTTGCTAAATCTCCTTATCGCCTCGCTCCATCCGATATGCGCGAACTCTCAAGCCAACTCCAGGAATTACTTGACAAAGGCTTTATTCGCCCTAGCACCATTCCTTGGGGCGCGCCAGTCCTTTTCTTCTAAAAGAAGGACGGATCGTTCCGGATGTGCATCGACTATAGGGAGTTGAATAAGCTGACTATCAAGAATCGTTATCCCCTGCCTCGAATCGATGATTTGTTTGACCAATTACAAGGTGCTACGTGTTTCTTGAAGATTGATTTACGCTCAGGCTATCACCAGTTACGCATTCAGGAGGAAGATATACCAAAAACTGTTTTCTGAACCCGATATGGCCATTATGAATTCGTCGTAATGCCCTTTGGTTTAACCAATGCTCCTGCAGTTTTCATGGATTTGATGAACCGTGTGTGCAAACCGTTTCTTGACCGCTTCGTCATCGTATTCATCGACGATATCCTTATCTATTTGAAGTCGAAAACCGAACACGCGCAGCATCTACGTTTGGTTCTCGAATTTCCCAAGGGAATCGACTCTATGCCAAGTTCTCCAAGTGTGAATTCTAGCTAGAGGAGGTTCAATTCCTCGGTCACATCGTCAACAGTCAAGGTATACACGTCGACCCCGCTAAGATTGGAGTTATTAAGAGCTGGGTTACTCCAAAATCACCATTCGATGTTCGTTCGTTCCTCGGATTGGCGGGCTATTACCGTCGATTCATCGCTGACTTCTCGAAAATCGCTGTCCCGCTTACTTCATTAACGCATAAAGACAAGCCTTTGTTTGGGGAACTGAACAAGAGACTGCCTTTCAGACTCTCAAGCATATGCTCTGCAATGCTCCCGTTCTCGCTTTACCTGACGAAAACGATGACTTCGTTGTCTATTGTGATGCCTCGAACGTTGGTCTTGGTTGTGTTCTCATGCAACGGGACAAGGTTATCGCTTATGCCTCTCGTCAGCTCACGATCCACGAGAAGTACTATACAACCCATGACCTCGAGCTAGGCGCAGTTGTTTTTGTGTTGAAAATTTGGCGACACTACCTTTACGGTACTAAGTGCACGGTCTTTACCGACCATAAGAGCCTATAACACATCCTCAGCCAAAAGGAACTGAATATGCGTTTCACTTTTAAGAATCAAATCAAACAAGAATCAATCAAAATCAAAACTCAACTCAAATACACATGTAGACACACACTCACGGCTATACATACATATACACATACATCCATTTTTATTTTCTTTGAAAATCCATTTGTTATTGTTTTCAAGTTTGTGTTTAATCCAAGATAAAGAGAAACTTCCATAACCATCTATATCACCATGAATCAAGAACAAGATTTTTATAGTAAGTTTTATACCTTCAAGATTCTTAGTGGGTTTTGACAAAAATGATGATATGAAACTTGATTTTTGCTTGAAACTCCTTGGAAACACTCTTAGATCTTCATATGGACTTGAAATGAAATTGTATGAACATGAATCTTCAAGAAACAAAGTTGGAATTTGAAAATGTATGTTGTATAGAGGGTGTTCGGCCGTAGCTTTTTATGAGAGAGAGATGAATTGTGTTTTTGATTTTCAAAGATTACATTTGATTGTTTAAATCTTCCATAATCTTCCTTACAATTCCCTATGCTCAACAAGGGGCAACAACATGAGAGAGGTGGCCCTATGAGCCGCCACATGTCTTCTCTCTCTCATATACATATGATTACTCACATATATATATATATATATATATATATATATATAATATAGTGTAAGAACTGGTATTTTACTGGATACCGGGTATTTTATCTAGCGTTTTAATCCCATTTTAGTGCGTTTTAAATTATTTTTATCATTCTATAAAAATAATCACTCTAAATTATTACTGAAATAATTATCAGTTTCCTTGATAGGCTGCGTTGACAGTATTTCGTCAGATACGCGCAGTATCGCGCGGTACACGCTCAAACTCGAAAAATAGAGTTTCTTAGCGTTTTAATTTATTTTTCCTCACGAACATGGTTAAAATTACCATTCTAATCATAACAGACTATTTTTAGGATTTTAACACTGATCAGGTGGTCAACGACGTTTGTTTAGCATTTTATTCGTTACGCGATAAGCGTTTATTTTATCGTTGCCAACATAATTTTTACAAATGTTTGGATTTAAAAACACATTAAATATCACATATAAACATATATATCAGTCAAATACAACCTTTTTATCTATTCACAACACGTGTTACAATTGTATGGTACGGCCTGAAAAGCCGGGTGTCACAGTCTCCCCCTGTTTAGGAAATTTCGTCCCCGAAATTTTACTCTGCATGTTTTATTTTCACACTTGGTGGAAATAGTAAGAATAGTCTTATTGAATATGGTCTTGTAGTTTCTACGAGAAACTTTGATTCTTACGAAGAATCCTCGTAGACCCATATTATATAATCTCATTTCCTAATTTCGCCTCTCAACGCTCTCTACCTTTTCCAAGGTTCATCGTTTACGAGTACTTAATCAGAAAGGATTAAGTCAATGTTCCACCATTTCAGGTTTGACATACGTATATTCACATATACATTGTCCTATACCTGAGATAGTCTGAGTCTACATATGATTAATCCAACTCGAGATGGGCTCTCGAAAGTATCTAATCCCATGAGCTCGTTTTCTTCCCTTCTTGCATATATTCCGAATATCTACTCTCCACAATTTGCACAATCAACAGATCGCATAAACCGTTAGAAATCTATAATCGTCCTTCTGGTTATCAACATAACTCTTCTAACCAATTTACCACTTCAATAAACCTCATCAAAGAATATAGTCAGTGTATCATTTATTATACACCTTTTTCAGGCTGGACACATGAAACACATCGTGTATTCAACTCAATCCCTATGGTAGCTTGAGCCTATAAGCGACTGATCCGACTCAAGATGGGCTCTTGAAAGGACCTATTCAATGTGGCTTAGCTTTTCTCTCTTTTCTAAATCTAATAGCACTTTTCCAAGGTAACACCTTCAACAAAACACAATCTTCGACCTGAAACTGCAACAGTTTCCTTTGATTGTTTACATAATTTTTCTGTCGATCAATGGCGACTTTTAACCTACCCTTGATCTAGGAAAACCCTGCAACTGGTTACCTGGATAAACTCGGGTCTGGTTAGTTGCCTTTTGCCAACTTAAGCTCGACAAAGTGGTGATCGACACTTCCTTCCATACAAGGCTTCAAACGGAGCGACCTTGATACCAGCGTGGTAACTATTGTTGTAGGAAAACTCTGCCAATGGCAAGTGAGTATCCCAACTTCCACCGAAATCAATAGCATACGTAGAGGCTTCTCCCGCTCTTTCCTGCTGAGCGTATCTGCAACAACATTTGCTTTTCCAGGGTGATAATGAATATCACACTCATAATCATTGAGTAACTCTACCCAACGCCGTTGTCACGTGTTAAGCTCCTTCTGATCAAAGATATGCTGGAGGCTCTTATGGTCTGTGTATATCGTACGCTTCATACCATACAAATAATGTCTCCAGATCTTCAATGCAAACACAATAGCTCCCAATTCCGAATCATGTGTCGTGTAATTCTTCTTGTGCACTTTCAATTGTCTGGATGCATAGGCTATCACTTTGTCCCTCTGCATAAGCATGCATCCAAGGCCCAAACATGACGCATCACAATATACAATGAAATCATTACTTCCCTCAGGAAGGGAAAGAATAGATGCACTATATGTGGCACCCAAGGAAAATCCACAATCATCCACAGCCATCCTAATTTAACACTTTGCCGCTTTGTGTTACTGATCAAATTTCAGGACGAAATTCCTTTCAAGTTGGGGATGATGTGACAATCCGGGAATTCAAGATCCTTTCTACGCTTCACTTGTTTCACAATTCTGTTTTGGTTACAATCTGTTCTAAGTGGTGTCTTGTGTGGTGTATCTGTATGGTTTGTGTATTCTAGTGCTTGATTTTATGTAATGTGAATGTGTAGTGTGGTGTTGCATGTTTAATGTTTTTTTATGCGTTAAACCTTTGCCATAAACGACAAAGAATGATTCTTCGTCGTCACGAACCGTCTCCGGCGAAGAATGATATTCGCCATCAATGTTTGACGAAACATGGTGTTTCGTCGAATGAGGTTGTTCGCCATGTGGGCTTCCGGCCCATATGAGGCCCAATCCTTTATGATAGGCCCAATCCTTTATGTTATATTCAAGTTGCAATTAGCGAAACCCTAGACCCTCACATTATTCGACGGCAGTTTCTCCTTCTCCATCTTATCGTGCCATTATCTTAGTAGCCTCTCTTCATCCATCGAAGCCATGCCTCTTTTATCCTAGCATACTTGTCGGCCCTACAATTTCAGGTTAGTGTTTGGTTCATTGGATTTATGTTCGATATGTGACCTTGGGTAGCGATAAGTTGTATGAATAATTAGGAAGGCATGCTAGTAGAAAACTTGATGAACTGTATCATGTGATTTGTAGTATGTTCGATGTTTTGTGATGATTTGGAATTATTGAATGTAAACCGATGATGATCAGCGAGTTAAACAGGTTGTTATTGTGATTTGGTAGCGACATAACGGATTGGCAAGGTCGTGACGGTTAATTGGTGAATAGAATTAATGGGAATCATAGAACTTAGTCAATGATTCGTGTTGATGAATGACTGTAACTGCGGATTGTTTATAAGTGTTTAAGAAGGTAATGAATTGTGGCTAGTAATCTGTATCTAATGCGTGTGAGTGTTGTATAATTTTTAATGTATATTTAAGCCCTTTTTAACACTTTTAACCAAGTTTTAAATATATAAAACATGATATTTACTAACACTAAACACACATATGGGCAAGTGCACCCATCGTGAGCGTAGTATAGTGTTGGTAAGATACCGAGGTCGTCCAAGGACACAAGAGCTTTTAGTACCGGTTTATTCTCAACGTCTAATCAAATCAAAAGTTTAGAAAAAGGTTTTTAAGCAAGAAAAATAAAACTAACTAAAATGCTAAAAAATAAAAATAAAAACAGATAGATAAGATGAATCACTTGGATACGACTCGTATTTAGTGTAACCTTTGATTATTTCCGCACTTTTGCACTTTTTAAGAGATTATCTTAGTTATTGTAGTAGGCCCATCTTTTGAAGGTGACGTTACCCTCAACCCTGTAGTTTGAGTCAGCAAGGATACAATCCTAAAGGGTTGGATTATTGAAAGATAATTAATTAAGTTATTAATGCATAATGTGGTAGGCCCCTCTTTTGAAGGTGACGTTACCCTCGGCTAAGTAGTCTGAATCAGCAGGGATACAGCCCTAAGTAGCCGGGTTAAAGTTTTAATAGTAGTTTACATATGAGGGGATCAAGGAGTTCGGACCCCCGCCATCCAATACCAGTGGGTATTGAAGGAGGTCCTACTAAAGTTCACCCAGGTCCTTGCAGGATCTATACACTGAACAAGGCAAGACTCTTACCAAACCGTTCCCTTAACCCCCGCCTAGGTAGCCAACATATCTCCATATAGACCGTGGAGATATGAATGGTGAAAATCTTTTATTTTATATAGACAGTAAAATAATGCCAAGACACCAAGGACAAACGATAAGGAAGACTCACCTTCAACATAAGAAACTAGTTATTAAAGTCATTAATACATAACCAAATAAAAAGTGCGAAAAGATTAAAAATAAAAAGTATTACACTAAACACTTGTCTTCACCAAGTGATGTAAGAGACTTAGGCAAACATGGCCTTTGATTGTCAAGAACTCTTACGATCAATCTTGGATCCCGAGACTACTCACACACTCTATGATGGATGATGGTGGTGGATGTGGGTTGTGATGGTGGTGTTGGGTGGGTGAAGTGTGAGAGAGGAGGTTTGCCAAGGGATGCCTTTGAAGTGAACCAAGCACCTCTATTTATAGCCTGCACAGAAGCCTGGACACGGCCCCGTGTCTACCCTTTTCTCTTTCTTCATTAATTGCAGTTTGTCTGTATTAGCTCCACACGCCCCCGTGTCCGCTGGGCACGGCCCCGTGTGCAGAAGCGTATCTGTACTATCAAGATTTTCTTGGATTCTGCGAATCTTAGCGTTGACCACGACCCCGTGTTGAGCTGGGCACACCCCCGTGTCGGGAATAGAAGCTTCTATAGCTTTGTCTTTTCTGCAGACAACTGAACACGGCCCCATGTCCGCTGTGCACGCCCCGTGTTGAGCTGAGCACAGCCCCATGCTCAGTTGGGCGCAACCCAATGCTCAACTTTCTTCTTGTTTTTTGCTTTGGTAAATGCTGTCGAGGGGTCAGATATGACACGTTTCTTCCTTTTCTTTGTATTTATGTTGGTTTTGGCTGTATATTTGTTCCTTTTGTTCGTTTAAGCTCATTTGATCCTGAAAATACAAAAGGAAGACAAAAGCACACTTTTTCCAACATTAGTACTAAAAAAGGGGTTTTATGCCTCATTTGATGTAATTTATATGTTGCATTTTGCACACATCAAATACCCCCACACTTGAATCCTTGCTTGTCCTCAAGCAAAACTCTTTATTTGGTGGCCTACACACCCAACTGGAATGGGTAGAAGAGAAGGTTTTGGGCTTGTCATAGAGTGTCGGGATTCCAAGATTCTTTAGTAGGTTTTATTTTTATTTTATTTACAATCCTATTCGTTATGATTTATTCAAATCATTACATAAGAGAAATTATTTATTTGGGCATAACATGCCTCTTTAAAATTCCATTTATATACCAGTTCACATACCTCACGGGGGATCACTCAACACTCGGCCGAACATGTATTTTTGTGAAACACTCGAGAGCGGCATGGAACTTACTTCTACCATATGCTTGCCAAGCAATCAACCTTCCTCCTTTTTAACTATAAACCTTTGCAAGTATCAAGAGGACTTTTGGGGAAGGGTTAGGCTTGGGTTAAAGGTAGGTGGTTTTGGGCTAGTGGTTAGTAGAAAAGGGCGAAAAGACGTAAAAAGCGTCGGTTTTCGTAAAACATTTTGTTTTTTGTGACTTTTTATTCTAATGAAGCATTTTTTTTCAAACAAGCCTTCTATTGATGAGCTTGTTTGTTTATTACTAACTTCATTTTTATTTTTTTCGCTATAATTTTATTTTATTTTTTTTGATAAGGAAGTCACAAGAAAACCGAGCTTTGTTACTAAAATAAAGGGTTTAAAATGAAAAGGGTTTTGGTGGGTAAAGGGTGTTTGTTTTGTGGGTTAAGAAATGAAAAGGTTTAGGCTCAAAGGGGTTAACTAGGGGGGTTTTGGCTAGGTGGTAAAAAAAAAGAAAATAATGGTGTTGAAAGAAAAAGGGTTAGTCCTAATGCCTCCATCATTTACTTACTTGGGTTTAAGTTGGTAAGGACCGGGAATGTATCGTCATGGCAAGTTCTAGAGTCATAAGAAACCAAGCGGCTATTCACACAAGAAACGAAAAATGAGTATTTAGTTTTAAAGATGTGTATTTGTATGCTCAATAAAGGCTCAAAACTCACTTTTTGTGGGAATGGGTTTTTATGTGATCAAGTATATATAATCAAATTTTAACTAGATTTGTCATGCCGTTTCATAATTTTCTTATGTTGGTTCTTTTTATCACGACGCTATCGGGTGTAAATTTGTAAAAATATAAACTTTTTAGAACTTGTTATTCCTAAATTAAACCAATACAAGTAAAAAAATGAAAAAAAAAATTTGAAAAAATTTGGAGTATTTAGCGGTTCCAATAGAGTTTTGTGTAAGGCTTGTAATTAGGACTTGCAAAATTCAAGGTTTTAGCATCCCCCCCCCCCCCCCCCCCCACACTTAAATTACACATTGTCCTTAATGTGTCCCAATAATAAGTTTTTCGGTTGATTTAAAATATGTTAAAGTGGGTTAAAAACATGATTTTATGTTACTGGATAGCTGAACACGGGGCGTGTTGGGCTGAGCACGGCCCCGTGGTCAGACTGCCAGTACCAAAAATAAACAGAAGGCTGGGCACGGGGGCGTGTTCAGCGAACACGGCCCCGTGTCCAGTTACCTGAACTGGGCGTTTTCTGCAGAACCTCGGGTACAAGGGCGTGTTGGGTTGCGCACGGTCCCGTGCTGAACTTGCTGTAATGAAGAAAAATTGTCGTGTGGCTCTGTTTTTGTGCATGGGGTGTGGGTTCAAGTTTCCCTTAGTAACCTTCACCATTTCGAGTGTGCTTTATTCCTGAAAATTAAAACTAAACTAGAAAACATAAAAGTTAAACAAATCTAAAACTAAGGATAGTTTCGCGGAATGCCTCTGTGGTGCGCCATGTTTATAAAGGTCCTTGGCTAGACCCTTCTTATCGGGTGGTTCTGGCTCATATTCAATTAGGGGGTCATCATTGCCGATTGGATATTTCATTGATCGTTCAAGATCGGCACACCTTTTGAAGGCCCCTAATTGAATGGGTAAGTTGTTTTTTTTCCGATTAATCAAAGCTTTGTGTGTTTTCACAAAAGGTCGTCCCAACACTAGAGGAGCGTCATCAAGGATGACAAAGTCGGTTGGGATTACCATTTGATTTGTTTGAACCAAGACATCCTCAACTACCCCTATTGATTTTATTACTTTCCGATTAGATAAAAAAATGGGTATTTGAAGTGGAGAAAAATCACCAATACTTAATTTTTCGAAAATGTAGTTTGGCATTATATTAACACAAAGACCTTTATCAATTGTAATATTACTAATAAAGGAATTTTAAAAAAAACATGGAACCGGTGTAATGTTAATTTCAAATGGATCTTCTTTTATTAGCGAGGTTTGATCATTTGTTAACTTAATGTTTACCGTTTCGTCAATTTTAGCGTTAGTGTTTAACTCTTTTAAAAACTTAGCATGAGTGGGAACCAAACAATGATTTTCGAAAGAAGGTGACAAGAGATTAATTTCTTCAAAATTAGACTCTTCTTGAATTTTAACGATGTCGGACTCACCTTTTTCGTTGTTTAACTCATGTGTCGGTTTTTCACTTGTTCTTCCATTTTTACCTCTTCAACTATGTCTTCTTTATTAAAAGTTAATTCTTCCCTTGCGCGGGATTCCTCTTCCCTTGCGCGGGCTTCTTTTATATAGCGCTCGATAGTTTTAAGGTGTTCTATTATCTTTTTGGCTACGAGTGAGATAGTTGGTGGTTCGTCAAAGTGAGTTGAATAAGTATCATCAAAGCTTGAATTCAGAAGTTCGATCCTTGGTTGCTCATAGTACTCATGTGAGGTAGATGGTTCATACCATTGTTCCTCTTTGTAAGTATATGATGGATAAGGATCGTAACTTGGTTCTTCATAATAATCATATGAGGTGGGTTGTTCACGCCATGGTTCCTCATAGTAAGTATATGAAGGTGAAGGCTCATAACTTGGCTCCTCAAAGTATGAGTAAGAAGGCTCATACCTTGGTTCATCAAGATATGAGTATGAGGGAGAAAGTTCATACCTTGGTTCTTTGTAGTACGTATATGAAGGAGAAGGTTCATACCTCGGCTCTTCATGGTATGTATATGAAGTGGTTGGCTCGTACCTAGGTTCCTCATAGTATGTGTACGAAGGGGATGGTTCAAAGAGGTCACAATATTGTACCGAATGAGGATTACCACAAATGGTACAATACTCTTCTTTATAATCATCCTCCTCATAGTGGTAGTTGTAATCTGCTGGGTATTGATCCATAAGAATCACTCAGCAGACCACAACAGAGCCTCGGGACTAGAAAACAAAAATAAAAACGGAAACAGAGGCTGAGCACGGCCCCGTGTTCAGGTTCTGTATCTGGGAGTTTTAGAAAATGTAATTGGTTTTGTGCAGCACGGGGGCGTGTTCAGCGAGCACGACCCAGTGTTCAGACTCTGTATCTGGGAGTTTCTAAAAAAAATATGCAGCACGGCCCCGTGTTCAGTGAACACGGCCCTGTGTTCAGTCTACTGTAATGCAAAAACTACTAAAAATGTAAAAATGCGAGCGATTTTAAAAAGGTTTTGAAAAACTGATTAGGCTGTCGGTTTTAAACTTTCTTAAAATCCTTGTGTCCCCGGCAACGGCGCCAAAAACTCGATGCGTGTGAGTGTTGTATAATTTTTAATGTATATTTAAGCTCTTTTTAACACTTTTAGCCAAGTTTTAAATTTATAAAACACGATATTTACTAACACTAAACACACATATGGGCAAGTGCACCCATCGTGAGCGTAGTATAGTGTTGGTAAGATACCGAGGTCGTCCAAGGACACAAGAGCTTTTAGTACCAGTTTATCCTCAACGTCTAATCAAATCAAAAGTTTAGAAAAAGGTTTTTAAACAAGAAAAATAAAACTAACTAAAATACTGAAAAATAAAAATAAAAAAATAAAAACGGATAGACAAGATGAATCACTTGGATCCGACTAGTATTTAGTGTAACCTTTGATTATTTCCGCACTTTTGCACTTTTTAAGAGATTATCTTAGTTATTGTAGTAGTCCCCCCCTTTTGAAGGTGACGTTACCCTCAACCCAGTAGTTTGAGTCAGCAAGGATACAATCCTAAAGGGTTGGATTATTGAAAGATAATTAATTAAGTTATTAATGTATAATGTGGTAGGCCCCTCTTTTGAAGGTGACGTTACCCTCGGCTAAGTAGTCTGAGTCAGCAGGGATACAGTCCTAAGTAGTCGGGTTAAAGTTTTAATAGTAGTTTACATATGAGGGGATCAAGGAGTTCGGACCCCCGCCATCCAATACCAGTGGGTATTGAAGGAGGTCCTACTAAAGTTGACCCAGGTCCTTGCAGGATCTATACACTGAACAAGGCAAGACTCTTACCAAACTGTTCCCTTAACCCCCGACCAGGTAGCCAACATATCTCCATATAGACCGTGGAGATATGAATGGTGAAAATCTTTTATTTTATATAGACAGTAAAATAATGCCAAGACACCACGGACAAACGATAAGGAAGACTCACCTTCAACATAAGAAACTAGTTATTAAAGTCATTAATACATAACCAAATAAAAAGTGCGAAAAGATTAAAAATAAAAAGTATTACACTAAACACTTGTCTTCACCAAGTGATGTAAGAGACTTAGGCAAACATGGCCTTTGATTGTCAAGAACTCTTACGATCAATCTTGGATCCTGAGACTACTCACACACTCTATGATGGATGATGGATGATGGTGGTGGATGTGGGTTGTGATGGTGGTGGTTGGTGGGTGAAGTGTGAGAGAGGTGGTTTGCCAAGGGATGCCTTTGAAGTGAACCAAGCACCCCTATTTATAGCCTGCACAGAAGCCTGGACACGGCCCCGTTTCCGCGCGACACGGCCCCGTGTCCACCCTTTTCTCTTTCTTCATTAATTGCATTTTGTCCGTATTAGCTCCACACGCCCCCGTGTCCGCTGGGCACGACCCCGTGTGCAGAAGCGTATCTGTACTATCAAGGTTTGCTTGGACTCTGCGAATCTTAGAGTTGACCACGGCCCCGTGTTGAGCTGGGCACGCCCCCGTGTCGGGAATAGAAGCTTCTATAGCTTTGTCTTTTCTGCAGACAACTGGACACGACCCTGTGTCCGCTGGGCACGCCCCGTGTTGAGCTGAGCACAGCCCCATGCTCAGCTGGGTGCAACCCCATGCTCAGCTTTCTTCTTTTTTTTTTTGCTTTGGGAAATGCTGTCGAGGGGTCGGATATGCCACGTCTCTTTCTTTTCTTTGTATTTATGTTGGTTTTGGCTGTATATTTGTTCCTTTTGTTCATTTAAGCTCATTTGATCCTGAAAATACAAAAGGAAGACAAAAGCACACTTTTTCCAACATTAGTACTAAAAAAGGGTTAGTTTTATGCCTCATTTGATGTAATTTATATGTTGAATTTTGCACACATCAGTAACTGTTGATGCAAAAGTAAACCGGTAACCACTGAAGAAACCATGAATGCTGTGATGGCTGTGATGAAGAATCACCCAGGCCGACGAAGGATGTTTTTCGTAGGGGATGTTTCGTCATATGTATCCCGACAAAAATGGGGATGTTTCGTCATATGTATCCCGACGAAAATGGGGATGTTTCGTCATGCATGGTCTTGACAAAGTATGTCCTTCGTCGTCTATGAAATTTCGTCGTAAGGGTCATAGATGGAACAGTAGAAGTATACGGTGTGTGTGCAATGTTGGATGTTTGTGTTTACGAATGTTAACTGTTACGTGTCTTGTGAAATATGAACTTGTGATATGAGCTTGTAAATGAAACTACCTACTATGAGATTTCATGATGATAACCGGCTGTTAAGTGTTAAGTGGGACTTGGACTTGTGAAGTAAACTTATATGTGGCACAATAATCTGTTGTGTGGATAAACTTTGTTAACATGAATGATGTGTGACATGGCTAGCAGCTATAACATGCATATGACGTGTGTGTATATATATATGTCATGAACGTTACTTGTGAAATGTGTGACAAAATACGTGGTTCAATGTGAATATAGAACTGATTGTTATTGATAAACCATGATAGGATGTGCTTGATCAATTCATATACAAAGTAACTAATCTTACCGAGAAAACCAAAGGTGAATTCACTGCTCTTTTTCCAAGCATGCGTCCCAGGGAGGGACATCTGGTAAACGTTCCTGGGAGGAATGTCGGGTAATTGGGGTTTAACTAGAATGTTAAACCTGGGATGTTGGTTAATACACTCATATCCATCATTCAAGTCCTTTCTACCGATTTGTTGCCGGGGAGGCAACGGGATATTAGTTAATAGCGCTATTTAGGTTTGGCACCTTCACACCGTACCGGGGAGGACGGGTGTGAACTAATGACCCCAGTCTTGACCATTGCTTTGATACAGGCATTGGGGAATAGGGCAAATAATCTGGAGCCATCAGCGGTAATCGATTTATTAACAACATCAAATCTCTGAAATGTTTTACACTTATATCTGGTAATCAAAATGTGTTAACAAACTTTGAACTCACCAGTGTCGTCTGACACACTTTTCTGCATGCTTGCAGGTCTATAGGGTTATATCATTGGAACTTGCTGTCTGGGAAGCTGGAGTGGTCATGGGTCGAGGTACATGGAATCGCAAGACAAGTCTAATGGTTTTCGTACATGTGGTTTATGAAACACTTAACAAATGATTTATGCTTCCGCTGTATACAATGAATTACATTTAACGTTTCGTAACTCTTTATAAATGAAAGTTTTTATTTAAATATAAGTTATGAGTTCAATGTGATTGGTGGCTAGATCCTGGTATGTCACACGTCCTGCGGTGTTTCCGCAAAGTGGTATTTTGGGGGTGTGATAGTTTGGTATCAGAGCCACTGGTTATAGTGAACTTGGTTTTAAAAACGTTTTCATAAAAACCAGACTATAACCGAACATTTCTGAAAATGAGAATACGACCATGACACTCAGCTCCAGATTGCAAGGTTCGTCTCTTCACCTGTTGTATACCTTGCATGACTAGTGTACACTTGTTTATGATGTAGCATACGGACACACACTCGTCACTATAGCATAATTTCATGAATTGATTGTTTACTTTATGATGCGTACTTGGTGTGTCGTAGTCCATAGATTCTTGTGACCTTACCGTTTTGATAACCTCTGTTTGGCATTCGGGTTTGAGGAACCATTTGACATGAGTTAGGTGGAACTGAGATGAGCTTGCAAGTCATAATATTATTGTGGGTGCACACATAATAATAATGTGGGGTGCATGCGAGTCCAAGTGAGGCTTAACAAATGAAAAACGGGTTTTGTTCTTTTATTTGATCAATGTGAGACATTACAAACCTATAGGGGTCACAGTAGTGATTGTCTTCTACTCGAACGTGATCTTCTCACTCCTCTCTGAACCCTTACAAATCTCGATGCTATCGAGTATCACCTGAACACCCATCTGAACGCCTAGCGAACTGTGTAGAATGTTAGGTGCTAGTACGAACGTCCCTGACTTGGATGTCTCAGCGTCGAATGATTGGTCTATACCATTCTCACTCCTCTTCGTTTGCTGGAACTCAATGTATTGACGTCGTAGATCCCGAAGTGGGGTGACTTCTGCAACACTCTCGCAACATACTGTGTATTACACAATTAACTTGCTAGGATGATGGACAAGAGGATGAGCGTAGTACTTTCCCAACCTCAGTATTTGGACGACCCTGATTACCGCCAACGAACACCAGCGAATTGACTTCACTCGAATCCTTAACCCTAGGCAGCGACTTATGGGAGTCAACTCTTACGAATCGATCGGGACATAAGCGATGACAATTGTTTATAGTGTGGAATGTGTGACTGCCAGCGCAATGAGTAGCGCCTTAGGATGTGACACGGAATGTGAAAAGATGGACCTTGTCGGTAAAAGATAGTAGGGCTCCGTTTCAAGCAACGACCTTAGAGTATGGAAATTAAAAGATGGTAGGGCTCCGTGACACGGAATGTGAAAAGATGGACCTGCCAGCGCAACAGTCACGGCAACATCAAGGTACTTGTAATCGTAGCCTACAGTATGGAAATGAAGGTGCCTACGACATGGATTGGCTGTTGCTAAGTCAAGACGACAACGACCGAGGGAACGACGGCAGTACTGGAAATTCGCGTAACGAGAAGAACAACACTGGAAGTGATCATGGAAGGACATTTAGGAATGGCATAGGTGACGCCAGGCATCATAGCCACATGGTAACTTGCATGGGTAGCTAATCGCTTCGTCTCTATTCTATTTAACCCTGATGTTTCTTGGAACCGAACCTGTTTTGGAACCGGCTGATGGCAAGTCAATTGAAACTGCATATGCTCGTTGGGATGCAAATTCGACCTTGTGGGACAAGTGTTCGACATCGGCCTTCCTTCTACTACCCATGATGATTTCGATGCAGTAGTTAGTGAGGATTGGTTATCCAGATATTGCGCCGATATATCATGCGAGGAGAAAATTTTGTGTACCCCTCTCCTTAGAGGAGGATCGTCATCTGTTCTAAAGCGTCAGAGTGACGCAAAGGCTAGCGTCATTTCAGCTATGAAAGCAAAGAAGTGTCTACGGAGCGATTACCTCGCTATGTTAGCACTCGCCACTGATAATAAGGCTAAGGAATAGAGGATCGAGGATTCATCAATTGTTTGTGATTTCTTCTGACGAACCACCCGAAGAACTTTCAGGATTACTTCCACAACTGTTAGACAGGATCTCAGATTGATCTCGCGCCAGAGGCAGCCCTGATTACTTGTACTCCTTACCGTCTTGCTTCAGGAGGGTTGCAAGAACTGTCTAATCAACTACAGGGATTGCTGGATAGGAGTTTTGCCGGACCCAGTTTCTTTGCTTTGGGGAGCCCCAGTTATATCCGTGAAGATAAGCCTTTTTCGTATGTGTACTGACTATCAAGGACTCAGCAAGGTGACAGTCAAGAACTGTTCGCCTCGACCATATATTGATAACCTGTTGACCGGTTGCGAGGGTCAAGCTCCTATCCAGGGGGGTTAACTAACGAACGAACTATCAACAGATGGAAGTCCAAGGGGAGAATGCCCCTAAAACGGCATATCGAACGCAGTGCGGCCATTGCGACTTTGTATCCCATGACCCTTGGGTTAATCAACACACCAGTACCTTTACGGATCACATAAATCAACCGTGTTTATTGAAGGCGTTTTGAATCATTCCCTGGAGAAAGGGACACCATGAACGACACTTGTATATCATCTTAGAGCTCCTAGGAGAGGAGCAACTCCATGCAAAGCCTATCCAAGTGTGACTTCAGGGTTCGAGAAGTACCCTTTCTTGATCGCGTAGTCAACGAAGTGAGAATACCCGTGGATCCCGCTAGAACCCATTTTTGTTAGAAACTGATCGACACCAAAGATCCCTGCGGGGATGCAGCAATTCCTTGGTTTTGCTAGATACTATCGCATTTAGCACAGCGGGGTGCTGTGAACTCATGGGAGACAAAATAGGGGAACGTCTTTTTAGCTTTTGACACCCAACTCTGCAATGCACTGAGCATCGCCTCTATCCGAGGGTATTGATTAATCAGTGATATACCATGATGGTTCGAATCAGAGTCCCAGTTACGCGCCGATGCAACACGAGGAGGTGATGACTTACGTAAGTGGATTTACAAGGAGAATTGCACGAGTCACAACCTGCGGTGGAAACCATGGTCTTTGGATTTAAGTCAGAGGCACTACTTGGATGGTACCAAATGCGCTACTTAGACCGATCACAAGAGCCTCCCATGTACCCTTGTTTCGAAGGAGCTAAACATGTGATGGCATCACTGGATGGAACTCTCGAGTGATTACGACTATGGAACCTAGACACGTATGAGCATGCAGCCCACCATCGACTCTAGCAAGTTGGACGATATTCGCTACTTCATGGAATGACTACGGATTCCACTGTCCAGCAATCCAAGGGAACTTGTGTGGAGCGAAGCACACCAGCCTCGATATTCTAGTCATCTGGATTTTGATGGAATATATTAGGATCTAAGGATCTTGTACTGGCAACTGGGCTTGAAGGCCTACTCAGCAAAGCATGTGAACGATGTTTGACTTGTGCGAAAGTCAAGGTGGGACATCAAAAACCTTCTGGTTTGTGTCAGTAATCAGAAACACCCATTCAGAGATTGGAGCAGACAGCCGTGGATTTTGTCACTGGCCTACCTAAATCACAGAACGGAACCGATATCACCTGAGTGATCGTTGATTGTCCCATATAACCAGTTCACTCTCTTTCAATCAAGGAAACTGACGAGTCTTCACAGCTTGTGAATATTCCTCTAAGAGAGGCGGCTTTTTAGGCACTAGGTACCAACTCCTGTTATCTCTGATTTTGATCTATGCCTGATTTATGACGGACACTACACAACACTCTTGGCTCACGTCGAGACATGAGCATTACTTATCACCATAGGACAAATGGTCAGAGTAAGCGAAACCCCCCCCCCCCCGTGACACTCGAAGATATGCTGCGAGCATTGTTGATAGACTTAGTGTAAATTGGAAGGACGCATAACTTTGACTGAGTTCTACAGTAGCAGTTACCATTCTAGTATCCAGACAGCTCTGTTTGAGGCATTGCATGGGCAGTAACGCCAATCTCCTTATTGGATTAAAGTGGGTGACAACCTAATCACAGGTCCAGGACTTGTATTCGAAACTCTTGGGAAGATTGTTTGGATCGGAAATCGTTTGGCGGTAACGAGTGACCGTCAGGAAAGTTGATAAGCTTAGGAAACACTGGAAGTTCGCTGTAGGCGATCGTATCATGTTGAAAATCTCACCCTGGGAGGGTGTGGTATGCTTGGGAAGCGTGGCGAGCTTAATTTACGTTACGTCGAGTTATTCAAAACTCTAGAAAGAATCGGTCACGTAGCCTACAAACTCGATTTACCCGACGAATTGGGTAACGTACATGATGTCATTTATGTCTCGAATCTAAGGTAGTGTTTGTCCGATGAGACGCTTGTGATACCCTTATTAGAGTATGAGGTTAATGACAAGTTGCAGTTGTTGAGGAATCTACTGAAATCATGGATCAGGACGTCAAGATTCGTTAGCATAGTCGAATTCCAATCGTGATAGTTCGTAGGAACTCAAGACGTGGACCGGAGTTCACGTAGGAACGCAATGATCAGAGTAAGCTCTAGCATCCTCAGTTGTTTAAACGGTTGCATCAACTTCTGATATCATTGGCGAATTTCGGGACGAAATTCCCTTTCAAGTTGGGGATGATGTGGCACCCAAGGAAAATCCACAGTCATCCTAATCTAACACTTTGCCGCTTTGTGTTACTGATCAAATTTCGGAACGAAATTCCTTTCAAGTTGGGGATGATGTGACAATCCAGGAATTCAAGATCCTTTCTACACTTCACTTGTTTCACAATTCTGTTTTGGTTACAATTTGTTCTAAGTGGTGTCTTGTGTGGTGTATATGTATGGTTTGTGTATTCTAGTGCTTGATTTTATGTAATGTGAATGTGTAGTGTGGTGTTGCATGTTTAATGGTTTTTGTTTTATGCGTTAAACCTTTGCCATATACGAACCGTCTCCGACAAAGAATGATATTCGCCATCAATGTTTGACGAAACATGGTGTTTCGTCGAAGGAGGTTGTTCTCCGTGTGGGCTTCCGGCCCATGTGAGGCCCAATCCTTTATGATAGGCCCAATCCTTTATGTTATATTCAAGTTGCAATTAGCGAAACCCTAGACCCTCACATTATTCGACTGTAGTTTCTCCTTCTCCATCTTATCGTGGCATCATCTTAGTAGCCTCTCTTCATCCATCGAAGCCATGCCTCTTTTATCCTAGCATACTTGTCGGCCCTGCAATTTCAAGTTAGTGTTTGGTTCATTGGATTTATGTTCGATACGTGACCTTGTGTAGCGATAAGTTGTGTGAATAATTAGGAATGCATGCTAGTAGAAAACTTGATGAACTGTATCATGTGATTTGTAGTATGTTTGATGTTTTGTGATGATTTGGAATTGTTGAATGTAAACCGATGATGATCAGCGAGTTAAACAGGTTGTTATTGTGATTTGGTAGCGACACAACGGATTAGGGTTTGCAAGGTCGTAACTGTTAATTGGTGAATAGAATTAATGGGAATCATAGAACTTAGCCGGTGATTCGTGTTGATGAACGACTGTAACTATGGATTGTTTATAAGTGTTTAAGAAGGTAATGAATTGTGGCCTGTAATCTGTAACTGTTGATGCAAAAGTAAACTGGTAACCACTGAAGAAACCCTGAATGCTGTGAAGGCTGTGACGAAGAATCACCCAGGCCGACGAAGGATGTTTTTCGTAGGGGATGTTTCGTCATATATATCCCGACGAAAATGGGGATATTTCGTCATATGTATCCCTACGAAAATGGGGATGTTTCGTCATGCATGGTCTCGATGAAGTATGTCCTTCATCGTCTATGAAATTTCGTCGTAAGGGTCATAGATGGAATAGTAGAAGTATACGGTGTGTGTGCAATGTTGGATGTTTGTGTTTACGAATGTTAACTATTACGTGTCTTGTGAAATATGAACTTGTGATATGAGCTTGTAAATGAAACAACTACCTACAATGAGATTTCATGATGATAACCGGCTGTTAAGTGTTAAGTGGGACTTGGACTTGTGAAGTAAACTTATATGTGGCACAATAATCTGTTGTGTGGATAAACTTTGTTAACATGAATGATGTGTGACATGGCTAACAGCTATAACATGCATATTACGTGTGTGTGTGTGTGTGTGTGTATATATATATATATGTTGTGAACGTAACTTGTGAAATGTGTGACAAAATACGTGGTTCAATGTGAATACAGAACTGATTGTTATTGATAAACCATGATAGGACGTGCTTGATCAATTGATAAACAAAGTAACTAATCTTACCGAGCAAACCAAAGGTGAGTTCACTGCTCTTTTTCCAAGCATGCGTCCCAGGGAGGGACATCTGGTAAACTTTCCGGGGAGGAATCTCGGGTAATTGGGGTTTGACTGGAATATTAAACCTGGGATGTTGGTTAATACACTCATATCTATCATTCAAGTCCCTTCTACCGATTTGTTGCCGAGGAGGCAACGGGGTATTAGTTAATAGCGCTATTTAGGTTTGGCACCCTCACACCGTACCGGGGAGGACGGGCGTGAACTAATGACCCCAGTCTTGACCATTGTTTTGATAGAGACATTGGGGAATAGGGCAAATAATCTGGAGCCATCAGCGGTAATCGAGTTATTAACAACATCAAATCTCTGAAATGTTTTACACTTATATCTGGTAACCAAAACGTGTTAACAAACTTTGAACTCACCAACGTCGTCTAACACACTTGTCTGCATGCTTGCAGGTCTATAGGGTTATATCATTGGAACTTGCTGTCTGGGAAGCTGGAGTGGTCATGGGTCGAGGTACATGGAATCGCAAGACAAGTCTAATGGTTTTCGTACATGTGGTTTATGAAACACTTAACAAATGATTTATGCTTCCGCTGTATACAATGAATTACATTTAACGTTTTGTAACTCTTTATAAATGAAAGTTTTTATTTAAATATAAGTTATGAGTTCAATGTGATTGTTGGCTAGATCCTGGTACGTCACACGTCCTGCGGTGTTTCCGCAAAGTGGTGTTTTGGGGGTGTGACACTATACAACCTTTCCTTCAATGTCCGAAAAGCTTCCTCCTGCTTTTCCGTCCAATCAAACTTCCTCTCCTTCTGGGTTAATAGCGTCAACGGCTGCGTTAATCTAGAGAAATTCTCAATGAATCTCCAGTAGTACCCAGCAAGCCCTAAGAATTGTCACACCTCCGACGGAGTCTTTGGCGCTTCCCAATTCTTGATCGCCTCTATCTTCGACAGATCCACATGTATACCTTTCTCATTTATGACATGTCCGAGAAAATGAACTTCCCGAATCCAGAATTCACATTTAGAGAACTTGGCATACAACTTCTCTTTCTTCAGCAACTCCAAAATCAACTTTAAATGATGCTCATGATCTTCTTTGGTTCGTGAATAGATAAGTATGTCGTTGATGAATACTATCACGAATTTATCCAAGTAGGGTTTGCACACCCTGTTCATGAGATCCATGAACACAGCTGGCGCATTAGTTAGGCCAAAAGGCATGACTAAAAACTCGTAATGGCCATATCGTGTTTGAAAAGCTGTCTTCAGAATATCTTCGTCAGCAACCTTCAACTGAAGATATCCTGAATGCAGGTCAATCTTCGAGTAGTAGCTGGATCCCTGTAGTTGATCAAACAAATCGTCAATCCTTGGTAAAGGGTACCGATTCTTGATAGTCAACTTGTTTAGCTCTCTGTAATCAATACACATCCTGAAGGATCCATCCTTCTTCTTCACAAACAAAACAGGTGCACCCCAAGGCGAAAAGCTTGGTCGAATGAAACCTTTGTCTAGTAGCTCCTGAAGCTGATTCGACATTTCTTCCATTTCTGATGGTGCCGATCTATAAGGAGATTTTGCAATTGGTGCAGCACCAGGTACCAGATCGATTTGGAATTCGATCTGTCTCGCAGGGGGCAATCCAGGTAAGTCTTCAGGAAAAACTTCAGGATAATCGCGAATAATAGGAATCTCTTCGATCTTCCTACATTCGGCCTTCGTATCCACCACGTTAACTAAGAACGCAGGATAGCCCTTTCGCAACAACTTGAGTATCTTCATAACACTGATGACACTCGACACTCGACTCGATCAGTCTCCGTGAAAAACTATCGCTTCACCACCATCAGGACGAGGTATCCTCACTTGCTTCTCCAAGAAAATAATCTCAGCTTTGTTCTTGGACAGCCAATCCACCCCACAACTACATCAATACTCCCTAGCTCTACTGGTAATAAATCGATACTAAAACTATGATTACCTAACTGAATACCATAACCACGAACAACCTCGCTAGTCTCTATCAGCTTACCATTTGCTAGTTCTATCTAGTACTTTTTACCTAGCTTACTTGCTGGTGACCACAAAAATGGTTCAAAGTTTTTCGAAACAAAACTCAAGTTAGCACTGGTATCGAAAAGTACGAACGCAGAATGGTTATTGATAAAAAACATACCGGTAACAACAGCAGGATCGTCACATGTCTTCCCAGCGTTTAGCTCGAACGCTCTACCCCTGGCTTTCTGACCTTTTACTTTTAGGACAATCCTTCTTGAAATGTCCCTGTTCCCTGCACTGAAAGCATCCCTCAAGCTTCGCTCCTTCCAAAGTACTTTTAGCATAGCACTCACGGGTAACATGCCCAGTTCGACCGCATCTGGCACACATTTTCTACTTATCCTCGTGAGTCTTCCTTTCAGAATCACTCCTGCCATCCCTGACATTATCCTTTCCCAAACTACTAGAGTTAGCCACATACGATTTCCTTGATTTGCGTTTCTTATCACGCTTCTCATCGGTATCCTTTCTCAAACTCTTAGACTTTCGCTTTCGTGAATCCCCAGATCTAGGCTCGGAATGCTGAATTATTTGAATGGTCGACCCGCGGTGATGGCCCGACATCACGCATACCGTTGCCACGTCATTGCATAGGGCACCAGTAAATGATCTTGGGTTACAACCCTGGATTGTTTTATATGTATACCTATGTACTGTTCACAAAGTTAATGAAAAATCAGAATTACGCTCCGATTTATATCACAACTCAGGAACTACTAAATCTTTCCGATCATTATATTAACTGAAGGGTTTCCGATCTGTGTTCCACCAAGACCATGCCCATGAGCACCACGTCAACGTTTCTGGCCATTATTCTGGTTAGCATTGTGCTGTTCCATGGTAGTATTAACGTGTTAGGCTATGAGTTGTGCCAACTCTTCTGGGGTAGTAGGAAGTCCAGAACCTTGTCTCACTTTTGGCGGCATTTCGTCGTTTCTATTATTACAACATAAGACGATATCCAAAATAATTCAATCATTAAATGCTAGTGGACCAAACATTGCGCATGTATAATATCCATATATTAATGAGAACAATTTTTAAACCAAAAGGAACCCATTCGATATTTATACCAGAAATTTACAAAGCTTGTTTTTAGTACAAAGACTAATCAAAATTTGGCGTGTTTACATCAACACCCGCAACAAGTCTAAATGAAATTTCCTCCTAAATATCTGAAAATTTGGCATGCAAGCCATAAATAGAGTTCATCAAATGAGTCATACAAAACAGACAACAGAAACAACCAACAACTAACGCTTCATTCCCTGGAAGTCCAACATCTTCCTAACAAGCTCTTCTAGCTCATCATATCAGTTCATCTGTCCTTCTAAGTCTTTCATCTTGCCCTTCGTCGTCTCCAAGTCTCCGCGTAACGTGTTGAACTGATGATCGCAGTGAGAGCGATTGGCCCAAATCCCATTCTGCTTCTTTAGTCTCAGCTCTCGAAGTTGATGCAATCTCTCCAATTGGTCGAGTCCTCTTCCTACGTCGAGTTTAGACTAAAAGAGGTGTAGCAAAACACGTGACTCGAATAGCGGAATAGACGATTCTGTAACGACGGGCGAAGGAATCTCAAGTGTAGGCTCGACAGTATCAGTAAGCAGGAATACTAATGACTCTATAGGCCGAGACGTGACATAACGTAAGCGTACAAAGTAAGTTTGTGTTCAAATGAAAAATAACACATAAGGCCCAAATAAACGGATAGTCGCGTATGCACATAAACACGCAATGGTTTTCATACATGATAAAATTTTCCATGTTTGTTTAAAAATTGTGGCTTCAGGAATTTTGGACTTAAATTTCAAAATTCTTCGGTTGAAGTCTAGAGTTTTCCCCCGAAAATATCTAGTTCGCTAACAACCATTGGCTCTGATACCAACTTCTGTCACACCCCAAAAACGTCGCAGCGGAATATAAAACGTAGTGGTGACGGAAGTTGGTGCCCATTTATATCTTGATGATCAATGCATTAAATTGTTGGACATATTATCTTATTTAAAACGTAAGTTTTAAACATAACGTTTCAAAACATGACACAACCACGACATAGTTAAGTTGTTTTGATCCTCATGGATCTTATTACATTCGTCCCAGAAAGTTTTAAAAGTTACTCCAACATTATTAAGTAACAAAACATGCATCAACAACCTCAAGATACGCCATAATTCCCGAAGCCGAACTCAAGTACCTGAAGAACACGTTAAAATAAAGTGTCAACACAAAGGAATGTGAGTTCACATATTCAAATTTAAACAATTTGATCCTAAGGAAAAGCTTTCTAATTATGTGTTTATTATAAAACATCCATATAATTTTAGAAAGTCCATTTATTTCCTTAATAAAATCCATGGGTCATCCGCCGTAGGTTTTTCAGCGGAAACCTCGACAACAGGGCATCTTCCCAAGTTTTGTATATTAAATTTATAGCGTCAAATATTCGGACTCGTAAGTTAGCTAGACATTACGAACTATATATTTACAATGTAGGGATAATCAAGGCTAGACTATAAACAGAATATCAATTCGTCGTTTGACTTGACACGGGGCGACCGGTCACGACGGGGTTGTCAACCCGATAGATCTACCAACAATTCCTCGCATGCAATACTTAAATGATTAAACGACATCATTGGCGCATGGTCCATATCGAGACCATCTATGATGCCTGCCTCATGTACAATATATATATCCTACTAATATGACAAATTTAATATAAATGGTTGTACGAAATTTACTGAAATCCCTTGGACCAAGCAAACCCGTCCCAACAACACGGTCGGTTTTTCCTCTGAAACACCGTACCATCCTAGTTTCTCCTCGAAACATATATTCATCATAAACGTTTTATCTTGAAACGTATATTTTATCGAAATTCTATATATTTTCAACGAAAATATATATAATTTATATCAAAAGGTAATGTTTTAATTCCAAAAACATTATTAAATCCTTTTAGGCGTGTTCTTCCCCCAAAACATATATAAAACAGTAAAAAGATGGGGTTTAGTGACACTCACCTTTGAGTGCGTATTTTAAATAGCGCAATCCCACATATTGATTTCTACATGTCCTATTATATGTAGGAACGATTTTTAAATCAATATATCATAAAAATCCTAAGTTTCTCCGTTTCTTAGAATTGTCACATAACTTTGAGATTTTCTCGAAAAGTTATCGTTTTTTATTATGTTGGCACGTTAATATATATATATATATATATATATATATATAATTTGGTGAATTGAATGATTTTTATTGGTGACCGTTATCATGTAAATCCGTTAACACACCCGTTTATACGTAATATATCTACGATTTGCGCGTCGTAATATATATACATAAACGTACACATAAATTAATATCGTAACACGCGTAATCTCGTTAACTTATATATTTTGTCATTTTTAAGACAAGTATACATAAAATATCTTATATGTATCAAATTTCATGCTTGACAAGCAAGTTACACGTTTAACGCGATTTTACCGTTTTTACCACATAAACACACAAGTGTACATGCATAATCTAAATTTCTCACTATCATGTTAAAACTTAACATATTTTCAAATTCACATGTTTAAATCACATAACATGTTTTATCACATAAGGTTCACCTGAAAATAACCCATACTAGTGCACATTGAAAAATGCGTATTTTAGTGATTCGGTAACGTTTTCGGGCGTCGGAAGTCACGTATGACCAACCAAACACCAAGTAAACTTAAAATTAGTTAAAATGCTTATTTTTAAACTAAAAATTTCAGTTTACTTACTGATCTAAATCAGTTTCATAAAAATCGTTCGAAAAGCCGATTTTTGACCGTTTTAACGCATAGTTTTGCGTTAAACGTTACTATAATCATCCCAACTCGAAATGACTTGATGTTTTAACACAATACATGTTATTTACTGATTTAAATAGTGATTATAATCAGATTAGTGCAGTTTTCATGTAAGTCACATAAATCATGCGATTTCACGTATTTTACAACACTTTATGCAATAAGTACAACATGCAAAGCTAGTAAACTTTATGACAAAATTTTATACTACTTTAACACTTCAAATATTAATATTTTAGTGTTTAGAATCTGATTAAAAATGATTTTTATCAAATCATATTCAAATCATCATTTCATGATTACATATCAACATGCATGTTCAAGTAAATGCATCTAATGCATCCATAACATGTCATAATCAACTTGCATGAACTTAATTGCATCTACACCTTCATTTAAATCATGTTCTAAAAATTCAAACATTCCATACTTCATATCATCCTCATCTAATCATTTAACATAAATGCAAGATATACACATTCTTACACAACTAAGACTTTTAACATCAAAAATTCACATGCATGCATATATACATACATATACATTCACGGCACACACACACATGTGCATATATACATCCAAAAACTCACTTTATCATGTTCATCTTTTAATCCTATGAACTTTTATAAATCACATTTTGATCATGCATTCATTTCACTTTTAAGAATCAAATCAAACAAGAATCAATCAAAATCAAAGCTCAACTCAAATACACATGTATACACACACTCACGGCTATACATACATATACACATACATCCATTTTTATTTTCTTTGAAAACCCATTTGTTATTGTTTTTAAGTTTGTGTTTAATCCAAGATCAAGAGAAACTTCCATAACCATCTATATCACCATGAATCAAGAACAAGATTTTTATAGTAAGTTTTATACCTTCAAGATTCTTAGTGGGTTTTGACAAAAATGATGATATGGAACTTGATTCTAGCTTGAAACTCCTTGGAAACACTCTTAGATCTTCATATGGACTTGAAATGAAATTGTATGAACATGAATCTTCAAGAAACAGAGTTGGAATTTGAAAATGTATGTTGTATAGGGGTGTTCGGCCGTAGCTTTTTATGAGAGAGATAGAGATGAATTGTGTTTCTGATTTTCAAAGATTACATTTGATTGTTTAAATCTTTCATAATCTTCCTTACAATTCCCTATGCTCAACAAGTGGCAACAACATGAGAGAGGTAGCCCTATGAGCCGCCACATGTCTTCTCTCTCTCATATACATATGATTACTCACATATATATATAATATAGTGTAAGAACTAGTATTTTACTGGATACCGGGTATTTTATCTAGTTTAATCCCGTTTTAGTGCGTTTTAAATTATTTTTATCATTCTATAAAAATAATCACTCTAAATTATTACTGAAATAATTATCAGTTGCCTTGATAGGCTGCGTTGACAGTATTTCGTCAGATACATGTAGTATCGCGTCGTACACGCTCAAACTCGAAAAATAGAGTTTCTTAGCGTTTTAATTTATTTTTCCTCACGAACATGATTAAAATTACCATTCTAATCATAACAGACTATTTTTAGGATTTTAACACTGATCAGGTGGTCACCGACGTTCGTTTCGCATTTTATTCGTTACGCGATAAGCGTTTATTTTATCGTTGCCAACATAATTTTTACCAATGTTTGGATTTACCAACACATTAAATATCACATATAAACATATATATCAGTCAAATACAGCATTTTTATCTATTCACAACACGTGTTACAATTGTACGGTACGGCCTGAAAAGCCAGGTGTCACAACCATGGCCCTCCTTTCCTTTTTCAAGAAATCATTTCTTTTTTCTTTAGAAAAGGATAAATTAAAATATATAAGGGGCTAGTGGTTTGGGTCATGACCACACCCTTAGGGTAGTGGTTTTGGATTGTGGATTAGAGGTGGGTGACATTACACTGACGTGGAGGGTCATGAGGGTCATGACCACACCTTATAGCCAACAAAAGTTATGTCAGAATTTCCTTCAAAAGTTAAACAAAATGGTATGTTTAGATTTTTTTTGAGAAAGTCAAATATTACAGATTATTATATAAAAATACCATTATACATACTCTTAAAAGACAAAGTCGGTGGAAACTCTACTGGCTTTGCCTCCCCTCCCCCATACTTTCACGATGTTGCAATTTTAGTCCCTTAACTTTGTAGATTCAAAATTTCATAAAATGGCAAATTTAGTCCCTAAACTACTACTTCATTTTATAAATAGTTTGCTTTTGACACCCCAACTTTGTGGAAGTTTTATTCTCAGCCCTAACTTTGTTATAGTTTCATTCTTACCCCAAAACTTTATCAAATTTTATCTTTACCCTTTCTTAGCCCTTAAGTTTAGGAAATGCAATTTTTAACCACTTAACTTTTTATGAACTTTGTAAATGCCACTTTGACCCCCTCAAGAGTTTTTGTCTTGACGATATAAATTCGAGTTAGTCGGGTCGCATATAATACATTATGATTGTACGATATAAATTCGATTTACGTTACGTTTTGATCCAATCGCAATGCAACCATAGGATACATTGAGTTCAATCGGATAAGTTAGAACGTACGTTTTCATATGGTTAACACATCACATAACGTTTGGACTAATTCGTTCGATATTTGCGAAATACCCGCGCTGCAACAAGCGCGGGTCTTATTACTAGTTATATCTTATTGAACTAGTTAATGAAATGTAAAAAAGAAAAAAAATGAAATAAGACGTCTGATATTCCCATGAGCGAATGTGGGCCGATATTTTGAGATTTCCTATTCACCCGAGCGGATCATCTATAAACCAACACACTTTCAAAACAAACTTAGAAACCATGTGTGAATTGCTAAATCATCTAAATTTTAATGTATATATGTGTGGGCGCTCGGGAGTAAGAGTGAAGGTGCACTAATTTTAAGGGCTATTGGATTTTATCACCCCCAACTATCGGCCTTTTGGCCGTTGCCACCCGCAACTAACACTTTGACACCCGGCACCCCCAACTTGACTTTTTGTTTGCACTTGCACCACTCAGTTAAATCTGCTCTAACTTGGTTAGTAATTTATCCGACGTGGCACCATTTTGATGATTTATACATGCTGATGTGGATAAAACTTGCTTCCACTTCTTCACGCTCACCTCTCCTCTACTCCTTCATCTTCACCATCGTCGTCGTCATAACCATCTCCGCCACCGACTTCCAAGTTGGCGGCACCGTCGGGTGGCGTATTCCGGCCACCAACGAATCACAACTCTACAACGTCTGGGCTTCCCATCGCTGCTTCCACATAGGTGATTCTCTCCGTAACTTCATTTTTTATTTTTATTTTCACCATCAAATTTAAACTCAAAATCATTTATTATTTTTATTATTTTTTTTTACAGATTTTCGTTACAAGAACGATTCTGTTACAGTGGTTGAAAAATGGGGGTTCTACCACTGCGATTCAATCAATCCGATCGCGTTCTTCAACGACGGTGATACGGTTATCGACCTGGATAACGTTGGGACGATGTATTTCATTAGTGGTGATTCTGATCGGTGTAAACAAGGTGTGAGTATGATGGTTATGGTTATGAGTCCGGTGCCGGTTAGGTACTTTCTGCCTACTATTTCTGTTCCGCCGGAGGATTCTTTTTCTGATGTGGCTCCGTCTCCGGCCCAGGTTATGAGTTCTGGTGATGAGCCGGAGGCTAGTCCTGGACCTGATTCATCGGATTCGGTTTCCATTTCTGGAATTGCAGTTGTTTTAGGGTTAGGGTTTGCTGTTTTGAGTCTGTAGGTTTTTTAGTTTATGATGCATTGGATTTGAAGATTTGGTTTAGCTGAAGTGTTTTGTGATTTTGAATTATTATTGTTAATTTAATTAATATTATGAGACATAGCACCTAATCATCAACATCAGCATGTACAGATCATCAAAATGATGCCACGTCGGATAAATTACTAACCAAGTTAGAGCAGATTTAACTGAGTGGTGCCAGTGCAAACAAAAAGTCAAGTTGGGGGTGCCGGGTGTCAAAGTGTTAGTTGCGGGTGGCAACGGCCAAAGGCCGATAGTTGGGGGTGATAAAATCCAATAACCCTATTTTTAACGTTATTTTACTAATTTCGTGAAAATAACGTTAAAAGAGGGGGATGGTTAATCATTCATCATGTGGTGGCGTTGATAGCCTCAGACCCTACATTAGTTTTGCTATTGATGGGATTTATTGAGTATGATGATGATGATGATGATCTAAATTATAATATAATAATTTCATTACTATGGAATATTATAAACTCGCATACTTTGATTGCATTTGTAACCATAAAAACGTTAACGTATATTTCTAACGGTGTAAAGATTAAATACAAATGAGTTTTAACATACAAAATATTCTTAACATGAAAAGTGAAAAGAGTTTTTTTTTAAATTTTTTTCCATCTACTTAAGTATGATATTTAATTGTAAAATGTAAAAAAAAAAATCATGATTTTACATTGGTAGGGTAATTATGTGATTTTTGTAGAGTAATCAAATTATGATTTTTTTTAGATTTTGGGACTAAAATATGTGATTAATAAGATGGGGAAAATTAAAAAAAAAACAAAAAACAATATTCTCTTCTTCACTTCTCACATTAAGCGAATTTGTATGTTAAAACTTAGGGCTGCAAACGAACCGAACGAACACGAACAAGACCTTGTTCGTGTTCGTTTGTTAAGAAATATATGTGTTCACAATTGTTCATGCATACTTACCGAATGAGATTTTGTGTTCGTGTTTGTATGTTAAGGAAATGAACTTCTTCATGTTCGTTTGTGTTTGTTTGTTAATTTTAGGCAAGGAACAAAAACGAACGTTGATGAACACAAATGAGCACAAACTAATGTTCATAAACACAAGTGGAAACAAACAAGCGTTCGTTAACAAAATATATAATACACTGACAATTATCAATATTTAATTTCGGAATTTCAAAGTATTTAAGAAAATATAATAATTAAAAACACTAATGAACTATCGAACACAAACAAACACGTTCACGAACATAAATGAACGAACGCTGCCTCTGTTCGTCTTTGTTCATTTAACTAAACGAACGAAATTTTTTATTCGTGTTCGTTTGTTTAAGAAACGAACGAACACAAATGAACTTTTCAACGAACGGTCCACGGATTGTTCGCCGAACATTTGGTTCGTTTGCAGCCCTATTAAAACTTATTTGTATAATAACCTTACTCGAAAGCTTTACCTAAATATGAGCAATTTTATAAATAACACCATAAACATTCTTTGTTCTAGCTTAGTTTAAATTTTGTTTTACTTTTTTTTTTAACGGCAAATTTCTTTTATTCCATGTCGTCTATGGGACTTGAACCCAAGACTTCCCACTCCTAAGATACTTAATTATCACATATCTCATACTTATTTTGGCAACGTTGTGAATGTCGGGGATGGTTTCGTAGAGGTAAATTCTAAATTTGATTAATATTGTTGCCAAAGTCCCAAATGTGATTGTTTGAATCATGCCATCAGTCTTTTGTTTAATGACAATCATAAGCTAATATTATAAAAAAAAACATAAAACATTAATTATCAATTTTAAGCTTATTTAAAAAAACACTAATGAGCAATTGATGATAAGATAACCATGTTTCATTATATCTAGCAATTAAAATATGGTAAGAGGGTATGAAGTAAAAGAAAATATGCATTAGTTCGAAGGGTGAAAAGCGAAAACAATTTAGTTTTTAAGGTACAACAAACTTATTTTATTTGATTATTTAGAAATGAAATAAGTTTGACTAAACAAAGACTTTAAAATAGTTTTTTTTTTTATGAATGCCTTGAGCAAAAAAACCATTTAGAATAGAGCGGGGTTGACGATGTATTAACATCACATGTATTACAGTTAAAACAAAATGTTCAAGTGTTTATATGGTCATCGTATCTATAATATTTAGAGCAAAACGTTGAAATGTTTATACATTATGTATATACATTTATTTAAACTTCCGTCTTGTTTTTTTTTATTAAACCATGCCCTCATGTGTGCGTGTGGTACATGTGTGTGGTGACATGGTAGAGCATGTGATTGAGCGTGCAAGCAAGTGATCTGGGTGTGTTGGCGTCACCGTTTACTACGGCCTTGGCACAAGAAATTAATTTAGATTTGGGTTACATATGTATTATTATATTACATAAGAAAAAAATCAAGAATATTGTTGTACTTTGAATATATTGTGTATTATAAGGAGAGTACTAGTAAAATTCACCTCGTGTTGTGACAGGAAGTCAGTTGGTATCGGTATTTCTTAAAACATTGGTATGATGTCGGTACTCGATATAGTAACCAAAAAAAATCTAAAAAACAAAGTCATTATATGCCAAGAAAATACTGACATGTATTTTACATCAATAGAAAACCATAAAAAGAATACTGACACCGGTTTCGATAATACTGATGTCGGTATCGATTCGGTCGTCACAGTCTTAGTACGGTATAGGCGATTGATATAGCTTATGAACAAAAAAAATACTTTATTTTGAATACAACTCTATTTTCAACAAAAGTTATACCGGAATGTCAGACACAAAAACTGAACAAACCCGTTTATTCTACTTTTTTTTAAATTAACGAATGCAAATTATTCGAGAAAATAAGATAAAATGTAAAATTAACCTTACGATACCAAAAATAATACTTTGTTTTGAATAAAACTCTATTTCAAACAAAACTTTTATCGGAATATCAGGAAATAATGACATAACACACCTGCGCATTCATTTATTTTAAAAAATTAACGAACACTGGTTATTCGAGAGAAAGCAAATTAAATGTAAACTTAATGGGTTAAAAACTTATATTTTCTAAAGTTTGAATTAAAACTAAAACTTTAGGTATATATGCTTTAATCTATATTTATTTAATAATAAAAACTAATAGAAAACAAAATAAATTGACATTATATATATATATAGGATTAGGTTCAAAAGTGAACACTAGTGTAGCTTGTGAACTGAGTGAACTAATTCTAGTCATACACGTGTGTAGATCAATGGCCAGGATTTGATGTTGAAATACACTAGTGTATTTTACGATTTGATGATGAGATCCTGGCCATACATAGATCAATGGCCAGGATTTGTTCACTCGGTTCGCAAATACACTAGTGTTCACTCTAGAACCCCACCTTATATATATATATATATATATATATATATAGGAACAGGATCAGGAGAGAATGCCTCAAAGTGTGAGAACGGTGAGAACGATTCTCAGCCACAAGATTTTAGTGGTTTGTGGCTGAGATGATGCGGTGGCATTTTTGTAAAATAGGAAGATCCAAACAAAGGTGCACATGCTAATCACATGCCATTTTCCCCCATCATATTTAAATGACAATAACTTTTTTATACGTGATTATTTTTCGAAAAAAATTACACCATAAAACTCAGCGTTTTTTATCTTTCCAACGAGTATACTATTGATATACTTTTCGAAAAAAAATTAACTGGGTTTTATGGAGTTTTTCTGAACTTGGTGTTTTATGGCGTTTTAGACTAAGTATTTTCATGGCGTTTTTCTGAACTAGGTGTTTTTATGGCGTTTTAACTAGGTATTTTCATGGTTTTTTTTCTGAACTGAGTGTTTTATGGCGTTTTCAACTAAGTTTTTTCATGGCGTTTTTCTGAACTAGGTGTTTTATGGCGTTTTTAAGTCGGTATTTTCATGGCGTTTTTCTGAATTGGGTGTTTTGTGGCGGTTTATTTGAACACCCAGTTCATGTGAGTGGGTTTTTTGACAATATTACCCCTTAGTGTAATTTAGCATCAATACCACATGTCACCACCAAAACCGTTCTCACACTTTTCACCGTTCTCTCTAAATCCTGACCCTGTATATATATATATATATAGTGAAAAATGTAAAATACAATATCCCTTAACGTACAATACGTACGATATAGTGAAATCGCATGTTATAAAAATGCATGTTAGAAATCGCATGTTGTTTTTTTTGTAGCAATTTCGCATGTTGGTAAATATGACATGTTGGTATATAAAGCAATTTCGCATGTTGGTTTTTCAGCATAAATCGCATGTTTAAAATTGAAATCGCACCAGATCGGACGGCTGAGATGAGCGCATACATATTGTACGATAAGAGCTATTGTACGTTAACCTAACCCTATATATATATATATATATATATAGTGAAAGTGTAATGTACAATATGCCTTATCGTAGGAGTGTACGAGATTTGAAGTCTACGCGTTATAAACTCCAAAAAAAAATCCTGCATGTTATAAAGTTTTAAAACCGCAAGTTGAAAAACAAAAAAACCGCATGTTGAAAATGAAAAAAACGCATGTTGGATAAAAAAATCGCATGTTATAAAAAAACCCAGCATGTTATGAGCAAAAAGCCGCATGTTGTAACTTAATCTCGTACGCATCGTATGCTAACACTAATTGTATGTTAACCAACCTATATATACATTTGAGTTTTTAATGAACACAAATTATTGGAGAGAAATCAAATTAAATGTAAACTTAACGGGTTAAAAACTTATATTATCTAAAATATAGAACTAAAATTAAAACTTTATATATATATGTTGTAATCTATATTTATTTAATAATAAAAACTAATAGAAACAAAATACACCGACAATATATATATATATATATATATATATATATATATATTTAATAATAAAAACTAATAAAAATAGAATACGATACTATTTTTAGTCCTTCATCATTAATATATAGATAATACTAGGTTATAACCCCGTGTATTACACGGGTTGAATAAATGTTGTAACGACTCGCCCAAAAATGTACTAAAACGCTCCGTAAGTGAAAACCCGGACCCCTGAAACCCTAATGTTCATGAAAAACCAAGAAATTAAGAAATTTGGATTTCACGCGAGCCGCGTAAGACATAAGGGTAGTCTACGCGGGCCGCGACAGATCGAAAAATCACCGGATAAGCATGAAGGCCATGTGGCATGACACGCGTCGACCAGACGACTACGCGGGCCGCGTAGGTGTTCCTTCGAGTTTACGCGGGCCGCGACGCGCCCCAGTTTCCGCATATAAATAGAGGACGATAGTTTCATTTCAAATCGTTCAATTCTTTTCTTTCTCTTGTTCTCTTGTTCTGTCATTCTAATGTCAGAACTTCCAAATCCCGAAACTCTGCCCGTATTAGGGTAAAAACTCTAATCACAGGTACGATACTTTATCCGATCGATTAAAACCAATCCAATGGATGTTTAAGTGCTGCCAATATTTGGCTATACTTTGTCATTCGTTGTGAGTTTTGATCTCGTGATTATCGTTAAAGTTGAATTAAGTAATACACTAATACGAGTTCCATTGTAGCTAGAAATTAGAACTTGTAACCAGGGAACTACTAAGCTAGAATACTTAGCGATTAAGTAAACTTAATAGTTAAGGAAAACTTAGTGGTTAAGTAAACTTAGTAGTTAAGAGAACTTAGCGGTTAAGAAACCTTAATAGATAAGTTAAACTTAATCAGCTAAGTAAGATTAATTAATCAGTTAAGTATGATTAATTAAGTTAAGTATGATTAATTAATCAGTTAAGCAAGATTAATTAAGCTAAGCGAGATTAATTAAGCTAAGCGAGATTAATTAAGCTAAGCAAGATTAATTAAGCTAAGTAAGATTAATTAAGTAAGTAAATTAAACACCTAAATAGATATACATGAAAATAAAAAATATATATGAGATATATAATATCAAAGGAAGGTGCAAGGAATGTATAAGAAGATATATATATGGGTAGGAAGCTTCCTAGAAAATGTATAGGTAACTTCCTAGAAAAGCTATATGAAATTTCCTAGAAATTTCATATTTCCTACCTATAAATAGGAAGCTTAGGATTCATTTTTCTTTGCTCATTCCTTCTTTTCTTCTCTCTATACGTTGGTGTTCTAACCAATAATCACCAATGCGATGTTCTGTCCGATCGATTCGGAAACCAACTAACGAATGCCAAAGTGCTGTACTTTGTGAATTTCGTTAAACGAATGCCAAAGTGTTGTACTTTGTGAATTTCGTTAAACGAATGCCAAAGTGTTGTCTAAACAAGACTATACTTTGTGAATTTCGTTAAGGTTCTGATCTCGTGACCATCGTTACGTTTGCTGTGGTTTTACACTAATACGTATTCCACTCTGTTAAACTAAATGTTTAACTACCCGAAACTCTACACCATACTCTTATAATCAAAATGGATGCTTAATCATCAGAAGATTCAGAACCATAAAGTGGATGCTTAGAATCAAGATGCTTGTTTAAACAAGACTATATGCTAACAAGGTGAGTCATTCTCTTTTTATCAACAATGTTTTTACAATACTCCAATGACTTTCAAAAGTTATAATTACAGGTATTAAGTCGTGGTTATCTTGAATCACTGGCAAGTGGGGTATTGTGCACATTACTAATCTCTCACGGTTAGGTTCACCAACCTAACAGTGATAATCATCACTACTTGGGTGAAAGGACCCAATAGTGGTATGACCATCGTCACCAGGGTGTGACACAGCGCCAGATAAAAATAAGATAGTAGCCATTGTAATCGCTCTTATGCTGAAATTTATAACAATGTGTCTTTTTGTACAAACTGAATGAACTCACCAGTATTTCCTGCTGACCAAATCTTTTTAAAACGCGTTTCAGGTAATTACAGTAGATTGGAACAAGAATGATGATACGGCACCGAAAGGCTTAAAGAAGTGGTTTATTTTATCAATTAAATTAAATTAAGAAAACCTGGTTTCATATATTCGGGTTTATCCCTTATTAAAGCTACCTTTGTAAAACTTGAGTTTTATCCCATCTATTTAATAAATAAAATCCGGTGTTTTCTAAAACTCTGATATTTTCCTAACTCACGGTCCTGATGAAATTTCCGCTGCACTACTTTTCTAAATAAACACCGGTACCACCGAACTGGTTCGCGGCTCCCGATTCCAGGGTGGGGTCGGGGGACGTGACAGAAGTGGTATCAGAGCCACTTGTTTAAGCAATTAGGTGTTGTAATAAAATACCTAAGTTTAAACGAAGAGTTAGGAACTTGATATTTTCTGGTAGCACTCAGGATAGTATTTAGACTTGAACTTAAGAAAGATGCCTTAATATGTGCTTCAAGATGAGCTAATTACTTGTATAAGTATAATGTGATAGATATTGGTATGCCGTAAGAATAACGATTAGAACATTGCAAAGTACGATAAATAAGCAATAACACTTAATTGCTGTTAATTCTTGTTTATTGATACTACTTTGTCTAGAATAAGATATGTTATGGGAATACAAATTTCTTTGATTCTGGATGAAAGCCTTAATAAAATAGGCACTTTTAAAATCTTGAAAAGATACTATTTATGGGAAACATAATAATTACCTCTCCGGCAAGAACCGGGCAAGATGAGGTTACCTCTCCGGCTAGAACCGGGTAAAAAGGAGTATAATATGTCAAACAAGTGACAAAATTCCCTAAATAGTACCATGACCTGATGTCTAACTTGTTTTTGGAAAAATCAATCTGTTAAATACATTGACTTTATGAATGGTATGTATGATTATATAGATATGTATATCTATAAGGAATTCCAAAAGCCATAACGATTGACAATTTAAAATAAATCACGAACATAAGTGTCAATAATAATTCTAGATTTCTTTATCAGGAATCTCTTGCATATATCTATAATTCCGATATCAAACATTATTTCGTTTGATCATCTACCTCGTAACTCGTGCGACAATATAAACAATGGAAACCCTTTAAGTTGGGACGCCATCAAAAGTATAAGAATTTCCAATGCGTTACCATAGACTATTAACGCAAGTAAGAAGCATGTAAAGTTGTGCTAGTGCACAAGAAAACACATGAAACTTAAATTATACGTCCACAGACGTCGAAGTATATCACACACGACTTTCAAGGCAAGACATTTGGAAAATATAATTGGGCATGACGACACCAATGCGAATCCCGTCAGTGGAAGAACTACTAATCAAAAAGCAGCACTTGGCCACGTGATCCTACAAACGAGATGAATCTTGCTGAGGTACGATAGAACAAGATTTCACAACAATCGGTGCATAGTCTAATCCAATTCTTGACGCTGCAAATGATGTCACATACCTTTACAATCCCCCTATTTCATTTTATTCGACATTCCCTGGTAATGTCACTTAACAACGGTTATCACACAAAATTTCCAGATAAAATTCTTAAATTCCTTTTGTTAAAATTCAGACCTCTGCACATAGTAAATAAACTTTTGCATTTCTACTCTCCTAATGGTCATCATGAGGATTTCTTTCATAATCGCGAATATTTAATTGGTTGTTTCATTTCTTGGTAAATCTACACATACACTGTTTGTTGCGCATGTGGTTAGTTTGAATTATGAAGACCATGGGAGGGCTTCATTCCAATTTGTTGTTTTATCAAAACTCAAATATCATTTCGCTATACTTGATCTTTGCATTGTAAATCGCATTTTTTGCAAAACGATGACTCTTTGATATCGAATCAATGAATTTCTTGAAAACTCGATTTTCGTTTGAATGGTATACATGGTTTTTGTTGTGACCATGTTAGAACTTTCTTATTGATACATGAACTCGTTGTGTTTAAACCAAGTTCCATTATTTGAATTTGCTCGCAATACGTATTCAATTCAAGGTCCCGTATGATAGATTAAGGTCATCATATTCGAAGTAATCCCAACAAGCCCTTCAATTACTTTGAACCATAACAGGCTTGTTTGGTCTTCGACTTCATCAAATTGTTTCTTTGATCACGATCACCTTGTGGTGACGTTTTCACAAAATTGAAGCTTGCGCTAATCTCGTTTGCACACATCATATACGGATTTAATTATTTATTTATATTGAATCCGCTTTTTTGGTTTATCCTATAAAAGCAATCTTAACACAATCGTGTGCTAAGATAATGATACACAAATTCATGTCATATTTCAGTGTATCTCTTAATGGTTCTTACAGCATCAATTGAGCCTTTCGTGATATTTATTGCTTTATCATCTTCAATCGAAAAACATTATTCAATTGTTTCAATTTCAATCGAAAATCCTACTAGATTTGTTTAAAACAAACATTCGAACTTACTTCATTTAATTTAAAACACGGTGAACTCGTCCAGTCACCGCTATTATTATTTCGATCACTACGACACCTTGTGGCGTCGGTATAGACTTGTAGCTTGAGCTAATCTATATATACCTTTCGCTTGACTCATCCTTGAAAGTGGTCTTAATACAACTATGTGTTAAGACAATGATACACTAAACTCTGTTATATATCGGTGTATCCTTGTAATTCGATAAATGTCAACCCATTGATTTTTCTCATATCATAATTCAATAGTTGACAAATCATTTTCGTACTTCTATTTCATTCGAGCTTGTTGATTCTGAGACTTCCTCAGTTGACAATCAAAGTAAGTTTTCTGTTGACAGTGAATTCTATTGTTTCTAAAAATCATTCACAACTTGTAAACATTCACATCTATTGATCATATATCTTTTTGACTTAAACCTAATCACCTTGGAAACTATATCATTTCATCTCATTCATTTGACGTCGACTTCTTGAACGAATTCAGTTAAACCATTGAGCCCTATTTATTGTAAAACACGTATTCATTTGAATATATCTTAAAACTGTTCTTATTGACTAAGACATGACATAACTCTAAAAGAGATATCGTAGCCCAAATCTCGAGGACGAGATTTAAAACAAGGTGGGGAGGATGTAACGACTCGCCCAAAAATGTCCTAAAACGCTCCGTAAGTGAAAACCCGGACCCCTGAAACCCTAATATTCATGAAAAACGAAGAAATTAAGAAATTTGGATTTCACGTGGGCCGCGTAAGACATAAGGGTAGTCTACGCGGGCCGCGGCAGATCGAAAATCACCGGATAAGCATGAAGGCCACGTGGCATGACACGCGTCGACCAGACGACTACGGGGGCCGCGTAAGTGTTCCTTCGAGTTTACGCGGGCCGCGACGCGCCCCAGTTTCCGCCTATAAATAGAGGACGATAGTTTCATTTCAAATCGTTCAATTCTTTTCTTTCTCTTGTTCTCTTGTTCTGTCATTCTAATGTCAGAACTTCCAAATCCCGAAACTCTGCCCGTATTAGGGTAATAACTCTAATCACAGGTACGATACTTTATCCGATTGATTAAAACCAATCCAATGGATGTTTAAGTGCTGCCAATATTTGGCTATACTTTGTCATTCGTTGTGAGTTTTGATATCGTGATTATCGTTAAAGTTGAATTGAGTAATACACTAATACGAGTTCCATTGTAGCTAGAAATTAGAACTTGTAACCAGGGAACTACTAAGCTAGAATACTTAGCGATTAAGTAAACTTAATAGTTAAGGAAAACTTAGTGGTTAAGTAAACTTAGTAGTTAAGATAACTTAGCGGTTAAGAAACCTTAATAGATAAGTTAAACTTAATCAGCTAATAAGATTAATTAATCAGTTAAGCAAGATTAATTAAGCTAAGCGAGATTAATTAAGCTAAGCAAGATTAATTAAGCTAAGCGAGATTAATTAAGCTAAGCGAGATTAATTAAGCTAAGTAAGATTAATTAAGTAAGTAAATTAAACACCTAAATAGATATACATGAAAATAAATATATATGAGATAGATAATATCAAAGGAAGGTGCAAGGAAGGTATAAGAAGATATATATATATATGGGTAGGAAGCTTCCTAGAAAATGTATAGGTAACTTCATAGAAAAGCTATATGAAATTTCCTAGAAATTTCATATTTCCTACCTATAAATAGGAAGCTTAGGATTCATTTTTCTTTGCTCATTCCTTCTATTCTTCTCTCTATACGTTGGTGTTCTAACCAATAATCACCAATGCGATGTTCTGTCCGATTGATTCGGGAACCAACTAACGAATGCCAAAGTGCTGTACTTTGTGAGTTTCGTTAAACGAATGCCAAAGTGTTGTCTAAACAAGACTATACTTTGTGAATTTCGTTAAGGTTCTGATCTCGTGACCATCGTTAGGTTTGATGTTGTTTTACACTAATACGTATTCCACTCTGTTAAACTAAATTTTTAACTACCCGAAACTCTACACCATACTCTTACAATCAAAATGGATGCTTAATCATCAGAAGATTCAGAACCATAAAGTAGATGCTTAGAATCAAGATGCTTGTTTAAACAAGACTATATGCTAATAAGGTGAGTCATTCTCTTTTTATCAACAATGTTTTTACAATACTCCAATCACTTTCAAAAGTTATAATTACAGGGATTAAGTCGTGGTTATCTTGAATCACTGGCAAGTGGGGTATTGTGCACATTACTAATCTCTCACGGTTAGGTTCACCAACCTAACAGTGATAATCATCACTACTTGGGTGAAAGGACCCAATAGTGGTATGACCATCGTCACCAGGGTGTGACACGGCGCCAGATAAAAATAAGATAGTAGCCATTGTAATCGCTCTTATGCTGTAATTTACAACAATGTGTCTTTTTGTACAAACTAAATGAACTCACCAGTATTTCCTGCTCACCAAATCTTTTTAAAACGCGTTTAAGGTAATTACAGTAGATTGGAACAAGAATGATGATACGGCACCGAAAGGCTTAAAGAAGTGGTTTATTTTATCAATTAAATTAAATTAAGAAAACCTGGTTTCATATATTCGGGTTTATCCCTTATTAAAGCTACCTTTGTAAAACTTGAGTTTTATCCCATCTATTTAATAAATAAAATCCGGTGTTTTCTAAAACTCTGATATTTTCCTAACTCACGGTCCTGATGAAATTTCCGCTGCACTACTTTTCTAAATAAACACCGGTACCACTGAACTGGTTCGCGGCTCCCGATTCCAGGGTGGGGTCCGGGGACGTGACAAATGTAATTTTATATATTAAGTAATAAAAAGTTATATCTTTATAAACCCCGTATATTGTACGGGTTAAATAAATGTAATTTTATATATATCAAATAATAAAAAAATTATATCTTTAAAAACCATGTGTATTATACAGATTAAAGAGTGAATTTCAAGGATTGTCCTTTATCTTTTTACCCATTTTCAAGCGTTGTCCCTTATGTTCAAAATTGATGAGTTTTGTCCTTTGTGTTTTCATATCATACACGTTTTGTCCTTCAGGACTAACCCAGTTAGTTTTTTCAGTTAAATTTGGTCATATGCTTTGCACATAAGGGCATTTTTGTCAATTTAAAGGTAACTACAACGGCAAATTTACAACTCAAAGCTTCTGAAACCTTTGAATTGATAAAAATGCCCTCATGTGCAAAGCATATGGCCAAATTTAACTGAAAAAACTAACTGGGTTAGGCCTAAAGGACAAAACGTGTATGATATGAAAACATAAAGGACAAAACTCAACAATTTTGAACATAAAGGACAGCGCCTGGAAATGGGTATAAAGATAAAGGACAATCATTGAAATTCACTCCAGATTAAATAAATGTAATTTGTATACTAAATACTAAAAACGTCATATCTTTAAAAAACTCGTGTATATCGGGTTGAATAAATCTACCAAATAATAAAAAAAAAATTACATCCTTAACTCCGTATATTACACGTGTTTAATAGATCTAAAAAAGAGTTATATCTTTAAAAACCATGTGTATTACACAGATTAAATAAATGTAATTTTGTATATTAAATACTACAAAACGTCATATCTTTAAAAAACTCATGTATAGTCGGGTTGAAAAATCTACCAAATAATAAAAAAAATTATATCCTTAAAAAACCTCGTGTATTACACCTGTTGAATAAATCTAATTTTACATAGCAAATGATAAAAAGTTATATCTTTAAAAACTCCGTGTATTACACATATTATATAAATGTAACTTTGAATAGTAAATAATAAAAAAAATAATTTTAAAAACCCCGCGGTCTACACAAGTTGAATAAATATAATTTTGTATACCAAATAATAAAAAAGTTATATTTTTTTAATAAACTAGGATAACATTTGATATTAATTTATTATTTATATATTGAATATAAAAAAGTAAGAAAGAGAGGTATTTGTTTTAAAAATATATTAAATTAACAATTTAGATTTGAGGATAATATTTTATTAAAGTATTATAAGATTTAATATTAATTTATTGTTTATTTAGTTAATATATAAGATAAGTACAGATTTGAGGATACCTTCAATGAATGACACGTGTTAAAAGTTGGTTTTATTATAGTAGATAGATTTAAGTTTTTATTAAAAAAAAGATTTTTACCCTAAACATTGTACTAAGTCACCTAAACCGATGTCACTTTTTTTTTGGGTAAAGGGTTACCCCGGTGATTTTATAACATAACCAAAAAATTACAAGTAGGAAGGCTATCAATACCCCCTAGTTCTCTTCGTGACATACCACAAAAGAGTAGACAAGGAAACACAACCAAACAAGCACAACTAAAAGAAGACTAGTTACAATCAACGACTTTCAGTCTTCATCAAAGTACTCTACCTCATCAATCTTCCACTCGTCCAAGAACCTTTGGACATCATTGGCAGCTTTATACTTGAACGAGAGTAACTTTGTACGAACCGTGCAGATGATGATTTCAGCAATCTGTTCAGGAGGCCTCAACCGGTTGCTAAAAAATCTAGCATTCCTTTCACTCCATAAGACATAAGCCGCAACCGCTACAATAAGTCTGCTAGCTACCGAAGAGATTGCACTGGACTTAGCTCTCGGAAGCATCCAATCAACTATATCATCCCACCTCTCTTGCACCATGCTCATTCCCACTTTACATCGAACATTATTCCACACTGTTTTAGAATACGAGCATTGAAAGAATAAATGATCATGTGTCTCTAACCCAGCAAAGCACAATAAGCAACACATCTGATTCATTGAACCATGAACCGTACGATTCCACTGCATAATGCGATCTTGAGTCCAAAGCTTTCTCTTAAAGATTAGCCAACATAAAAAAGCATGCTTAGGGATATTAAACGCGGACCACACTATGTTGGACCAATCTTTTGACTGCTGGCGTATTCTGATAGTGTTCCACACCTCCTTAGAAGCAAATGGAACCATTTTACCTTCAGCATTCCTCCACAAGATTTGATCATGCGCATTGGTTAAGTTAAGCGACCGAAGCTGAAAAAGGATCGGGTAAACGCTCCTCCTACTAAACCGATGTCACTTGCAGTGGTATATTTAAATTTTTTTTATGGGTATCCTAAATTTTCTTTTACCTTATATTCATAGAACGAGAAATCTTTTACCATATATTTAAGGTATTTTGCGGTTCTCATAAAAGTTGAGAGGTATCTCAAATACCTCTCGAACCTTATAGCTCCGCCTAATCACGGGTATGTTTGGCAAAAGTAGCTGGTGGCTGGTGGCTGGAGGTTGGTAGCTGGTGGCTAGTAGCTTTAGCCTTTTAGATATATATTTGGTGTTTGGCAGCATAGCTGGAGCTTTTAATAAAATGTATAAAATGACTAAAATTAACATAGCTAAAAATTTAAAAAGCTTGTGCATTAAAAAGTTTATTATCTTTAGATGTTAAAATAGACTTTTTTTTTTTCCTAAAAGTTTGTAGCTCTTTTTAAACGCTACTAGTAGGTGCGTTCAACCAAAAGCTTCAAACTCCTAACCTAAAAGCTTTAAGCTCGTTCAATCAAACAAAATTTTTTATTGAGTATGATCTTTTTCTTAAAAGTTTAAAGCTAAAAGCTTCTAAAAGCTCCATCCCAAACATAGATGTGTAATAGGAAACAAAATAAACAGATGACATAGGTTGAAAAAAATATGCAGATGACACCAGTTGTATTCTAAGATAAGTGATAGGTAAAAAAATATTATCTTATAAAAATAAACAAAGTTTTATCGAGTCTTTGATTTTATTATTTTGTTTTTAATTTCTAGAATAGTTGATGTCATACATCTATTGGTATCAATCATTTGTCCATATAAGTGCTGAAAGGCTGATAAAATAAAACTGTCCTTATAAGTCATTTTTACACTTCACTTTACTTACATTTTATATGATTTTAATAAGCAACAAGTTCATCTAAATATTTTAAATTACGCCTCTTGGTCTTTTAATATAAGAGAAACTTCGGTATCTACTGACAAATTTAATAATACAAATTATATTTCCTGTTTTTTTTTCTAACAAATTTTCAGACCGAATATGGTGAAGTCATATATCATATGATCTTGGTAAAATTACTAAACAATATTTGTTTCATTCAAACATTTAGAAAACGGAGTGTTTTCAAGTGCTAAACAATAATAGTTTGAAACTTTAAAAAAACTTTATATAGATTTATGAGTAAATTACAAGTTTTGTCCTTTATGTTTGTCACAAATTTCAGGCGTTGTCCTTTACCTTTAAAATTGATGTCTTTTGTACTTAATGTTTCAAAATCTTGCACGTTATGTCCTTTAGGCCAAACCCAGTTAGATTTTTTGGTTAAATCTGGTCATTTGCCTTACACATGAGGGTATTTTTGTCATTTCATCTCTTCAGGGGCTATTGTGTAAAACAACTTATGTTTAAGGGTTAGTTTGTAAAAAAAATAAAAAGATTTATAAATACAAAAATCTGCCCTTTCTCTCTCTCTCTCATGTTCTCTGCCTTCTCTCTCTCTAAATTCCCACTCTCTCTCTCTTCTATCCCCCTCTCTCTCTCACCTGCCGCCACCTCCCACCACCACCACCATCTACCAGACTACCACCACCGTCTCCACCATCACCACCCCCACCGGAACCCTAACCCCTACCTGCAACAACCCAAACCAGCAACAAACACCATTAAACCCACCACCCCCACTGGTAAAATCGACGAAAGAATCTGCTAGAATAAAGGAAATTGAGTGAGAAACACGTTATACGTATAAAAGATTTGGAAGAATCTGCTAAAATCGACGGCAACGATGACGGTGGTGGTGGTTCAAGATGAATAGCCGGCGATAAAGACGGTGGTGGTGGTTTCGAGATGAATCGACGACAACGACGATCATGATGAAGGTAGGTGCATATTTTTTGATGATCGAACTATTGTGGTGGGTAGAATCGGATCCGAACGGATTTTCAGATCTGAACAGGGGTGGCTGTGGGTGATGAACCTTGATGGTTGGACTGTTGCGGTGGTGATGGTGCTACTGTGTTCTGACGATGGTGTAGGAGTGCCAGAGAAGGTGTTGTGCTCTGATGACGGTGGTGCAAGAGTGGTACTGGTGGTGGTGGCCGGAATGGCGATTGTGTGTGAACTGGTGCAGTGAAGGAAATTGGGGGCATCGGTGAGTACAGAAAAGGCGTTAATGTGTCAATTGTGTGCGATATTGAAGTTATTGATTCCTGTTTTGAGATGTACGTATTCCTGATTTTAGTTAGTTTGATTATTTTGTGAGTGAGATGTTAATGGAAGAAGTTGAAGTTATTGATTTATTTATTGAATTTGGGGACTATAGTGATGCATAGTTTGGATTATAAGTTGTGATTTGTGTTCTTCAATGGTGTTAGAGATATAAAATCTGAAAAGAAATGAGAAATCTGTTGATGGTGATAGTGGGTGGTCGGCGGCATGTGAGGGTGGGAGGTGGTGGCAGCAGGTGATGGTAAATGGTAGTGGGGGCAGGTGATGAACTTTATTTGTTTTCTAAAAATCATTTATAAATTAGGATGTGAAAAGACAATGCTACCCTCATGTGCAGTGCACATGACATAACTTAACTAGAAATTATAACTGGGTTTGGCCTAAATGACATAACGTGCAAGATTTTGAAACATTAAGTGTAAAAGTCATCAATTTTAAAGGTAAAGGACAGCGCCTGAAATTTGAGACAAACATAAAGGCCAAAACTTGTAATTTACTCTAGATTTATTTATACATATAACAAGGTTTGAACCCCGTGTATTATACGGGTTGAATAAAATTAATTTTATATATTAAATAATAAAATAATATGTCTTTTAAAACCGCGTTTATTACACAAGTTGTATAAATGTAATTTTATATATTAAATAATAAAAAAATATATCTTTAAGAACCCCATGTATTGTAATATAATTTTATATAGCACATAATAAAAAGTTATATTTTAAAAAACCCTATGTATTACACGGGTTGAATAAATGTAATTTTGTATACTAAATAATAAAAAAACGTTATATCTTTAAAAACCCTGTGTATTGTATGAGTTAAATAAATTTAATTTTATATATCAAATGATAAAAAAGTTATATCTTAAAAACCCCATGTATTACGCGGGTTGAATAAATCTAATTATATATATACCAAATAATAAAAAGTTATATTTAAAAAACTAATTAACTCGATATGCGATAGATATGGTTATTGCGGAAATGGTTCTTGAAAAAAAGATATGCTATTCAAAAAGCAAATCAGTAGTAGCTATCTGAGTGATAAAATGTTGGTACCAATTTCGACAATTTGATTTATAAATTAAATAATAATATTGATATAATAATTATTTTCATAATGAAAATAAAAATAGATAATTGTTAATACAAAGTTTGGTTATCGTGATAAATAATTTGTTTTATTTAAAAATATCTTAAATTTAACAATTTAAATTTGACAATAATATTTTATTAGAAAAAACAAAAGGATTCTATTTAACAATCAAAATAGAATAAGATTTTAAATTAATTTATAAATTATTTAATTAAAATATGATAATTACGAAAAAGATGTGGAAAAATAAAAAAATATAAGCCTCCAATGAATGACACTTGTCACAGATAAATTTTATTTATTATATACTATAGATGTTTAAATAAAGACCATAACATTTTGTGGATTTCATTAACACAAAAGAAACTTATTAATTTTGACTATTTCGTTTTTTACTAATACTTTACGAGTAAATTACAAAACTCATCCTTTATGTATGTATGTTATTGTAAATCATGTCCTTTGTCTTCAATAATTACATTAATCCTACTTAATGTTTACAAATCCTAACATGTTATATCTTTTACCCCAAACCAAGTTAATTTTGTCAGTTAATTGTAGTCACATGGGGCCCACCTGAGGGCATTAATGTCTTTTCACATACCTATTTGTTTCCTCCCATTTAAAACCCCCAAATAACCCTAATCGCCCCTCATTCATTCCCCTGAAACGCCAACCCGTCCCTTAGGTTTATCAGCGACGATCAATTGCAATGTCTCAATCGGAGGGATGGTACATGCACGAAGGGATTGATCACGAACAAGTGTTGCTTCCATACGGTAATGTACCCTGAATTTGTTGTTTTGTTATGTGTTCATCACTGCATTCATTGAAATAATACAGATGATGATTAAAACCTGTTGAATAATGCAGATGGTTTCCTTAATCTTTTCACACCCAGTATTCATCATGGTGGAAGGTTAACAAAATCTCCAAGTCGAAGTTATGTTGGTGGTAAGATTAACTACATTGACCTTATTGACATCGACTTGTTCACAATGCACGAGGTTTTATTAATGAACATATAATATACCATTATTGTCATCCGGAAAAAGATTTAGACAATGGTCTTGAAGACCTAAGTTGTGACCAGTATGTTTTAAGGTTAGTTGGGCCTGTAGAAGAGCATAAGGTCATTGATATGTATACCACCCATGGGATAAAGAACATAAAGGAACACTTCTCCTCACCAACCAAAATACAAAGACAACTTACTATTGAGGAGATTGATGATGATGGACCTTATGCTCTTATCCCAACAGGATTAGTCTTTGAAAGTGTGGGTGGATCTAGTGGGGTTGGTCAGTCAAGTAGTGGAGGGTTTGGTCATTCAGGTGAGGCTGGGAAACCAAGTACAGCTAATGTTCAATCTAGTGCAAGGGAAGAAGTAGACACTGCTGAGTTGGACTTTGATGAAATGTTTTCATATGACTTGGATGATGTCATAGATAAGGGCTTAGGTGATAATTTGGTTGATGATGGCATAGATAAGGGCTTAGGTGATAATATGGTAGATGTATAGGATATTGAGCAGGGCAATGTACAGGATAATATGGTTTATGATGGCATAGATAATGATCATGAAGAAGAGCAGGAAGATGATTAGGAAGGAGAACATGAAGATGATCAGGAAGAAGAGCAGGAAGATGACAGTGAATTCATATTTGATGAAGATAATGCTATGGATGATCATGAAGTTGATATGACTGATTATAGGTTGAATGTTAACTTAGAAGTAGAAGCCAATATCACCAATCACCAAGATATAGATTTGGGGGATGAAGTGTTAGACAATGACAACTTTCAAAGTGGGACAGACTCTGATGATCTGGAGACTAGCATTAGGAGACACAACTTAAGAAGCATTAGAAGGGCAAATGAAAATATTGGACATTTTTAATTAGGCAAGGTTTGTGGTACTAAACAAGAAAGGAAGAAGCTTATTAAGAAGCATTCTGTGGAAACTAGAAGGTTTATTAGAATTGTGAAGCATGATACCACTAGGCTTAGGGCAGAATGTCATGGCCTTCTACCTGATTTTGATGTAGTTGAAAATGGTTTCCATATAGACAAGGGTAAAGGGCAGGAAAAGGTGAAGGGTAAAGAAAAGGTTAAGGGTAAAGGAAAGGAAAAGGTTAAGGGTAAAGGAAAGGAAGAATTGAAGGATAAAGGCAAATAAAAGGTGAAGGATTCAAAAGTGAATAACAACAAAGAGGTGGGGGCAGTTGTGACAAATGTTGGTGGAAGGGGGAAAAGGACAAAACCAGGAGAATATTTTTGTCCTTGGACTTTGTTGATATCTATAGTAAGTGGAACAGAATCTTGGATAGTGAAGACTTTAATTGATGAACATAAATGCCTCCAAACAAGAAGAGTTAGGGCCTGTACTGATAGCTTCTTATCCGAACAAATGATAGATTAAATAGAAGAAAATCATGATATTCCAGTTAAAGTTGTGCAAGACCAGTTTCAAAGGAGATATGCGCTAGAGGTTTCCCAGATGAAGGCTTATAGGGCAAAGGCTAAAGCAAAGAAACAAGTTGAGGGAGACTATGCCTCACAGTATGCTTTGTTAAGGGATTATGCTATTGAACTCAAGGATTAGAATCCAGGTACTATTGTCAAGATAGAGGTAGAACCACCAACAAATCCTAGTCAACCAACAAGGAAATTTTAAAGGATATATGTTTGTTTGGGAGCCTTGAAGCAGGGTTTTAAAGAATAGGGAGGGATCTGCTGGGTCTGGATGGTGCATTCATGAAGGGACCTTTCCCATGTCAAGTTCTAACTTCAGTAGGTATTGACCCTAACAATGTTATCTCTCCTGTGTGTTATGCAATTGTAAAGGTTGAAAACATCAACTCATGGACATGGTTTCTATAACTGTTAGGGGATGACATGGAATTACATAGAAACACAACTTCACATTTGTCTTTGATAGAAAGAAGGTATGCTTTTCTTTTGTATTACATTTGAGTTGAATTGTTAGCCAATGACTTGTATTATGTACTTACTGTTTGAGTTGAATTGTTAGCCAATGACTTGTATTATGTACTTACTGTTTTACTTGAACTGGGCATTCTACAAGCTGTTAACAAGTTGTATCCATGTGTTGAGCACAAATACTGTTTGAGGCATATTCATGAGAATATGAAAGTGAGTTTTAAAGGGAACCTGTATAAGGATATGCTTTGGAAGTGTGCTGGTGCAACTATTGTTCCTGAGTTTAAAATTGCAATAGATGAGTTGAAGGCATTCAATAGATTCGTCCACTACACTGGACTAGGTCACACTTCTCTGGTATGGTGTATATGCTTGTCTATTGTTGTGTATAACATATGTTTGATGTGTTAGTGACTAGTATATGTATCCACAGGTAGGGCATTATCTGATGTGCTACAAAATAACATGTGTGAGGTTTATAATGGCAAGATTGTGGATGGAAGAGATAAGCCCATCATCTCATTCCTTGAATACATTAGGGAGTACTTGATGAGAAGGGTTGTAACTGTTTTGAAGGTGATAGAGAAAACTGAAGGCGTGCTTACACCGTATGCTGCATTAAAGCTAGAGACCATCAAGAAAGATGTTGCACACTATCAAGTACAGTGGAATGGAGGGGATATCTACTCAGTTAGTGGTAAACCAAATCATTCAAGGGTTGTGGATTTGGCTAAAAGGACATGTGCTTGGAGAGGTTGGAAATCATAGGTATGTGTGACAACTGCGTTCTGTAACCGATGTACGATGTAAAACAATGATGATTATTAATAAAACAATATGCTTTGGTGTTATTATATGTGTTTTGGTGTTTCTATGTGTGTATTTGTGTTTGGTGATTTTTCAATTCGATTCGATTCCGATTGCAAGCTTTAAATCGCGTTCCGGAAGGTTATACGCAAACTGGTGCGTAAACGCAGTCAGTATAACGCGACAAACACTCCGAAATAGTGACATAGGCTTAACATACCTTAAATAACCTCCACATAACTTAGAAATAAGTTTTGAATGGTTTGGTGTGTCGAAATCAACTTTGTTCGATCGCAGGGACTATTTGAGACAAACTGCGAAACTATGCCGATTTGTATAGTAACGAACATTCCGGAACTTGATCATAAGTTAAAAATACCCTAAATAACCTTTACATAGCTTAGGAATAGGCTTTGAGGGGTTCGGTATGCTAAAATAAACTTTATGGTCATTCAGGGACTAAAAGCGTCAAAAAGTGTATAAGTTTGCACTTTCGCGCATATATTGCGTTCTGGATACATCCGGACATCCAAAAATTTATGTAAGCATTAAAATATTTTATTTTAGTGTTTGGCATGATAAAATTCCATTCGTCGCTTAATTTGGATCGTTTTTGCGTTCATTACAACTTCCGTCGTAATTAACCGAACAACGCAAACGTACAGCCAAACGAACCGACATCCGAGATATTTTTTAGCACATTTTAAGTTCCCTATACTTTAACTTTATTTTAGAGACTTGAAATGGGGTTAACGGGGCTTAAAAGTGCCAAAAATCAAGTTTTACAAGTGCAGGGACCATTTTTGAAATTTCTGGCAGATTCAATGAACCTAGTCCATTTTGAAGTGTTGGTGGTTTTAACCCATGGTTTTGCAAAACCATGGGCTGGTATGCAATGAACATAGTCCATATTAGGGGCTCCCATGGTTTTAGAAAACCATGGGCACACATGTAAGGTCCAGATCAAAGCTCAGTTTTCGATAAACGATCTTAACGGTTCAAGGAAATCTATAAATACCCCATGATCTCAACCCCAAAAACCCACACCTTTGAAATCTGAATTTGTTCTCTAAGTTGATGTGTTTAACACTTCATACCTGAGAATATTCGGATTCAAAACTTCCATTCTTGGATCCGTTGTAAGTGTTCTTTCGTTCTTTTCATTCGTTTTAGCGTTAAAGTCAAACTGCGTTTGACTTTCTGCATTGACCAGTTTATGGTCAATGTGAAGTTCGTTTGAACTTCATAACGTGAGCGTAATCACGATGGTTATAGTTCCTTGTGACTATACCTACTGATTACCACGTTATCTAGGCTCAGTGACGAGTCGTAGTTTCGGCCAAAATACGTATTCTTACGTATTTTGTAACCAAACTACTTATGGGTATCAAAACCGTTTGTTTTGATACCAAACCTGTTTTCAAACCTTGTTAAACATGTTCTAACATGTTTAGCTCGTCACTTTTAGTTTTGTGCTTGTCTAGGGTCGTAAAGGTAAGCGATCTAAACAATCGCTTATACTTTCGAACCCGACCCGTTTGGTCGATCATTAGGATCCGACCAAACACATTAGGTGATCATATTGTATAGGGAATAACCTTCCAAGGTTATACCTTATGGTCGCTTCGTTTATGTAGTTTTATGATAGGTAGTTTATATGCCTTAGGTAAATTACCAAAAATGCCCTTTTACGCCAAAATTCATTTTAAGCATATGTAACATAACCTTTGGTATCTAAACTGATTAGACAACAATATTAAACATATTGAGGCATATTTTACTTATCATAGGACTAGTTAGGCGTTCCGAACACGTTTCACGTGAACGACGCGTTAAAGTAGCATAAGCTACCTTAATGGGTCGCGATGGGTCGAAAGCACTTTGGTTAGGTTTCACTTAGGATGTAGGCCTTGTTAAATCATATCACGTGAGTTCCAACACTCATTTGGTTTACGAGACCTCATTCTGTCCGATCTTCCGATTTAGGCGTCTATTGTTTGACTAGGGATTAAATTACTAGGTGCTGCTTGATTTCTCTGGTTTACTCGAGTTTGTTGAAGTACTATTGATTTGAGGATACTTTGCACTATATGTGAGTACATAGATCCCCTCTTTTTACATGTTTTGTGGTAACTATGTGAGTACATAGTTCCCCTATTTTACTGTTTTCAATTGTTTTGGGGTGATTCATATGTACAAAATGTTTTCAAGGTTTAAACGATGATTTCAAAAACGAATAGAACGATTTATACTAAACTATTAACGATTTTGATAATGTGAACGAACTTGTTGGTTGTAGTTACATAAAGAATGACATTCATTAGAATTGATCAAGCCGACCAGTATTAGGATATGGTACCATAGGATATGACAAATCCCGTTATTGCACTATACCCATGGTTATGTGTGGGTGTTGTGGGTAACGACTGAATCTGATGATTGTTAACTTACCCTTTGGAGGTTTGTTAATGCAAGAACGAGTTGAACGATGAACGAGTCACAAAGGTTTGAATGTTATTAACGAGACGACCATATATAAGTTTTCACAATTAAAACGGGGATGATTTAAACGATTTAAACGAGTAAACGATTTGGAAATGATTTGGAAACGATGTTATACGATTTGGGTAAACGATTGCTTTTTGGCTAGTGTTTAGATAACGGGACGGGTGTAATGTGCTGAAAACATGGTAGATACGCCGCGGGTACTTCTTATATATAAGTGTTTTCAACGTATTACATATCGTGGCATTATTTAGTTCACTTGGTAAACGATATTGAAACGATGTCACTCAACGATGTTTTTGAAATAGTATACAAGTTTTATTAAAGAGTTTATACGAGATGTTTTACAAGATGGTTTTCTAAAGCAAAAGCTTTTGGGTTAAGAATCATGGCTACGAAGTTTTATAAATTATAACCCGCTTGATTTGAGTGGGTTAATTAAGTAGCAATGTTATACTCTTTTCAAAACAAGGTTTTCAAGGCATTGCAATATATGTAAACAAGCCATGATTCCGATACTCTTATAAAACCTATGTACTCGCCAGCATTTCTTTGCTGACTTTGTTTTTACATATGTTTCAGGTGTTGTTGATTGATCGACGTTCTAGGATGCATGCGTCACATAGGATCTGGACGAGGCCTTACTGACATAAAACAATGATAGTCGATATAACTTATTTGTTATGTGTTAAGACAATTTTATTGTTTAATATTATCAATAAAACGAAACACTTTTATATCCATGGTTATGAAACGATAATTATGTTAAAACACTCCCCGACGTTTCCGCCACGCTTTGTTGTTTTACGTGGTCGGGGTGTGTCAGAAGAGTTGGTATCAGAGCCAATGGTTATAGGGAATTAGGTTATTAGTAATTCTTTGACCTAGACTATAACTTCTAGGACCCCAATGCAAGTTTATTTGCATTTAGATTTTTAAAACAAAATCGTCACCTATCCTTAGGTGATAACCACAACGAGAACACAATTTTCGAATCCGCTTTGAAAACTAATCATCTGTTATAGGATGATTGATTATATGGTTTTGAACCCTTTAAGTTTTCAAAATCTCATCAAAGTTTGGGTCTAAATAATGTGAACACGTGCAAACTGGAAGAGTGAATGCCTGTACCCTGGGTTTTCTGTCTAAGGCTAAAGTGTTCGTACAAATCCACATAATCGGACCAGTCACTCTTACCTGGGAACTCTTGGGGTGAGTGTTCACTTATAGGCGAGTATGTCTTCGCGATACATTATTTTTGACCTATTTACTTTGATTAGTCTCTGCGTGTCGTTTGTTTGTTCGAGGTAACAAACAAATGATCGCCTTCCTTGTGTTTTGTCGATACCTCTTTTGTTTTTCCTAATTTTCAACCTCACTCGATTCTCCTGTTTCCTTTTAGACAATGCCTCCTCGACGTGAAGCACAATCTTTTACTATTGAAGAAATCCTAGCCCTGGTCTCTCAGCAAGTGGCTGCTGTGCTTCCCGGTGTTGTGACCCAAGTCCACGAGTTATACAACAACACCAACAATAACAACAACAATGCACCGTGTAATTTCAAGAATTTCAATTCTGCGAAGCCGCTTAAGTTTACTGGGTCACAAGGAGCAACTGCGCTCCTGCAGTGGTTTGAGAGTATCGAGAGCACATTCAGACATGTGCAGTGTCCGAATGCGCGTAAGGTTGAATTTGCTTCGAGCGTGTTTGAGAAGCGAGCGCTTACCTGGTGGAATGGTATTATGCGCGACAGGGGTGCCGAAGTGGCGTTGGCACAAACATGGGAAGAGCTTCGGGCTCTCATGATGAAGGAGTTTTGTCCCCGTCATGAAACTCAGGCTTTGGAGCGAGAGTTTGACGATATAAAGCAAGATGGGGCTGAACACCATGCGTACACGGATCGTTTTGAAGAACTCAGTCTATTGTGTCCCACCATGGTTACCCCTCTGGAGAAAGCAATCGAGAGATATATCGATGGGTTACCCGATTCTATTCTGGAAATTGTGACCGGTGTTAATCCTACTACCCTTCGTCAAGCAATCGAGTTGTCTGCTACCCTGACTGAGACTCAAGTTAGGAAGGGTAAACTCACTCGCAAGGGTGATAAAAAGAAGGCGACTGATTCAGGGAAGGACAAGAAAAAGGATAAGGGAAAGGAAGGTGAGACGTCGAAGAAATCGAGGAACCGAAAGGGTGCCCAAAATTTTGTTGTTACAGCACAGACTGCTCAGAACCCGCAGAACCCACCGGCTCAGCCACCTGCAAAGAAAGCGTATGCTGGTACCGCACCTCATTGTGCTCGTTGCAACGGTCATCACGTTGCACAACAAGCTTGCAGGCAATGTACGACGTGTGGTAAGCATGGGCATTTGGCCAATATTTGTCGTTTGGGACAGAATCAGATTGCTCAGGTTCCAGCTCCGGGTAAGGGGAATGCTGTGAGATTCCCACCGGGTTCATGTTTTAATTGTGGAGAGTATGATCACTTCCGCAACAACTGTCCGAGATTGGTGAATGCAAACGCGAACCCGAATGCGAACGTCAACGTCAATGTGAATCCCCCTCGTGGGCGAGCGTACAATTTGAATGCAAACGAAGCGAGGGCTGACAACGAGGTTGTCAATGGTACGTTTCTTGTTAACAATCAACCTGCATCTATTCTTTTTGATTCTGGTGCTGATAGAAGTTTTGTTTCATTGTCATTTGAGCCTTTGCTTGCGATACCTAGAACCAAACTGAGGAAACCCTTATCTGTCGAAGTTGCTACTGGTAAACCTCTTGTTCTCGATTATGTTATTCGTGATTGTCAGTTGAACCTTGATAACCATCTTTTTCCTATTGACCTCACACCGATGCAACTTGGGAGTTTCGATATTATCATTGGAATGGATTGGTTAACCAAACACCACGCTGAGGTGGTTTGTTTCGATAAGATTGTTCGTATTCCTCTTCCGTCTGGTGATGTTCTGGAAGTTTGTGGCGAGAAACCATCTGGCAGTTTGAAGCTTATGTCGTGTTTGGAAGCCCAAAGGTACTTACGAAAAGGATATGTTGCTTTTCTGGCACATGTCACCGAGGAGAAAAGCAAGAGCAAGAGTATTCAGGATATTCCGATTGTTCGGGATTATCCGGAGGTGTTTCCTGATGAACTTCCTGGTTTGCCTCCAGTTCGTCAAGTCGAGTTTCATATTGACCTTGTACCCAATGCCAAACCGATTGCAAAAGCACCTTATCGTCTTGCACCGTCAGAGATGCAAGAGTTATCGAAACAGCTTCAAGAGTTATCTGATAAAGGATTCATCCGACCGACCTTTTCACCTTGGGGAGCTCCCGTCCTCTTCGTGAAAAAGAAAGACGGATCTTTTCGGATGTGTATCGATTATCGTGAGCTTAATAAGCTCACCATCAAGAATCAATATCCGCTACCTCGAATTGATGATCTCTTCGACCAGCTGCAGGGTGTTTCATGCTTTTCCAAGATTGATCTGCGTTCTGGGCATCATCAACTTCGTGTTCTCGAAGAAGATATTCCCAAAACTGCTTTCCACACAAGATATGGGCATTACGAGTTAACTGTCATGCCTTTTGGTTTGACAAATGCTCCAGCTATCTTTATGGACTTAATGAATAGGGTCTGCAAACCTTATTTGGACAAGTTCATTATTGTGTTCATCGACGATATTCTCATTTATTCAAAATCTCGAGCCGAGCACGAGCAACACCTTTGCTTAACATTGGAACTCCTGAAGAAGGAACAACTTTTTGCTAAATTCTCCAAGTGTGAATTCTGGCTTAAAGAAGTTCAATTCTTGGGTCATATAGTCAATGAGCAGGGTATTCATGTGGATCCATCCAAGATTGCTGCTATTAAGGACTAGAATACACCGACGACACCTACAGAGATTCGATCTTTTCTTGGTCTTGCTGGTTATTATCGTCGATTCATTTCGAATTTCTCGAAGATTGCGGTTCCACTCACTGCTTTGACTCAGAAGAATAAGCCTTTCGAGTGGGGACCCAAGCAAGAAGAAGCGTTCCAAACGCTGAAGCAGAAGTTATGTAATGCTCCTGTTCTATCTCTACCCGAGGGAAGCGATGATTTCGTTGTCTATTGCGATGCGTCCAACTTAGGTCTTGGTTGCATCCTTATGCAACGAGGTAAAGTTATAGCATATGCATCTAGACAATTGAAAGTTCACGAGAAGAACTATACGACTCATGATCTTGAGTTAGGAGCTGTGGTTTTCGCGCTTAAAATCTGGCGACACTACCTCTATGGAACGAAGTGTGTGGTTTTCACAGACCACAAAAGTCTCCAGCATATTCTTAATCAGAAAGAGCTGAATATGAGGCAACGACGTTGGGTTGAACTCTTGAACGACTATGATTGCGAGATTCGCTACCATCCTGGTAAGGCGAATGTCGTAGCTGATGCGCTTAGTCGAAAAGAACGAGTCAAGCTTCATTTTGTTCAAACTCTATCTGATATTCAATCTCGTGTCCTTCAAGCTCAACAATTCTGTGTTTCACAAAATTTGATAGGTAATGAATTACCACATCAGCTTGAGCTTAAACTCGAAGCGAAAGACGATGGTTTACTCTATTTTAAGGATCGATTGTGGATTCCGAAACAAGACAATCTTCGCACCTTGGTAATGGACGAATCTCATAAGTCTCAATATTCTGTCCATCCTGGTGCTGCTAAAATGTACAAGGATCTTCGTACTCAGTGCTGGTGGCCTGGTATGAAGAAGGATGTTGCCTTGTATGTATCGAAATGCCTAACTTGTCTCAAAGTCAAGGCCGAACATCAACGACCTTCTGGCTTGCTTGTACAGCCAGAGATACCGGTTTGGAAGTGGGAGAACATTGCAATGGATCTCATCACTAAGTTACCGCGTACGTCTAAAGGTCACGATGCTATTTGGGTTGTAGTTGATCGTTTGACAAAATCTGCTCACTTCTTACAAATCCGTGAGGATTTCTCTGCTGAGAAGCTTGCCAAGATTTAGGTTGATGAGATTGTGACACGACATGGTGTGTCCTTGGATATCACCTCCGATCGTGATGCTCGATTTTCATCTCACTTCTGAAAGGCCATGCAAACTGCTTTGGGAACCCAACTGAATCTAAGCACTGCTTATCATCCCCAAACAGATGGCCAATCTGAGAGAACGATTCAAACTTTGGAGGATATGCTTAGAGCATGCGTGATCGAATTTGGTGGTAATTGGGATTCTTATCTTCCACTGATCGAGTTCTCTTACAACAATAGTCATCATGCTAGTATTAATATGGCGCCATTCGAAGCTCTCTACGGTCGAAAATGTCATTCACCTGTCTGTTGGAACGAGACCGGTGAAGCTCAGCTTACTGGACCTGAGCACGTTCTGGAAACAACAGACAAAATCAAGAAAATCCGCGATAATCTTGTGACAGCTCGAAACCGTCAAAAGAAATATGCGGATTTGCGACGCAAGCCCTTAGAATTTCAAATTGGAGATCGTGTCCTACTCAAGGTGTTACCTTGGAAGGGAGTGGTGAGATTTGGAAAGAAAGGAAAACTTGCACCTCGATATGTGGGACCATTTAAGATTGTGGAAAGAATTGGAAAGGTTGCCTATTGACTAGAGCTACCTCCAGAGCTTGGAAATATTCACCCGACTTTTCACGTGTCCAATCTGCGAAAATGTTTAGCTGACACTGACGTACACATTCCTCTCGACGAGATTCGAATCGATGAAACGATGCACTTTGTCGAGAAACCTGTGGAGATAGTGGAACGTACACACAAACAGTTGAAGAACAAACGAATTCATTTGGTTAAAGTATGCTGGGAATCCAAACGTGGCCCAGAGTTTACTTGGGAACGTGAGGACCAGATGAAGATGAAATATCTACATTTGTTTTCACAAGCTTCCTCTAGTTAAAATTTCGGGACTAAATTTCCTGAAGTAGGGGAGACTGTGACAACTGCGTTCTGTAACCGATGTACGATGTAAAACAATGATGATTATTAATAAAACAATATGCTTTGGTGTTATTATATGTGTTTTGGTGTTTCTATGTGTGTATTTGTGTTTGGTGATTTTTCAATTCGATTCGATTCCGATTGCAAGCTTTAAATCGCGTTCTAGAAGGTTATACGCAAACTGGTGCGTAAACGCAATCAGTATAACGCGAAAAGCACTCCGGAATAGTGAAATAGGCTTAACATACCTTAAATAACCTCCACATAACTTAGACATAAGTTTTGAATGGTTTGGTGTGTCGAAATCAACTTTGTTCGATCGCAGGGACTATTTGAGACAAACTGTGAAACTATGCCGATTTGTATAGTAACGAACATTCCGGAACTTGATCATAAGTTAAACATACCCTAAATAACCTTTACATATCTTAGTAATAGGCTTTGAGGGGTTCGGTATGCTAAAATAAACTTTATGTTCATTCAGGGACTAAAAGCGTCAAAAAGTGCATAAGTTTGCACTTTCGCGCATATCTTACGTTCTGGATACATCCGGACATCCAAAAATTTATGTAAGCATTAAAATATTTTATTTTAGTGTTTGGCATGATAAAATTCCATTCGTCGCTTAATTTGGATCGTTTTTGCGTTCGTTACAACTTCCGTCGTAATTAACCGAACAACGCAACCGTACGGCCAAACGAACCGTCATCCGAGATATTTTTGAGCACATTTTAAGTTCCCTATACTTTAAATTTATTTTAGAGCCTTAAAATGGGGTTAACGGGGCTTAAAAGTGCCAAAAATCAAGTTTTACAAGTGCAGGGACCATTTTTGAAATTTCTGGCAGATTCAATGAACCTAGTCCATTTTGAAGTGTTGGTGGTTTTAACCCATGGTTTTGCAAAACCATGGGCTGGTATTCAATGAAAATAGTCCATATTAGGGGCTCCCATGGTTTTAGAAAACCATGGGCACACATGTAAGGTCCAGATCAAAGCTCAGTTTTCGATAAACGATCTTAACGGTTCAAGGAAATCTATAAATACCCCATGATCTCAACCCCAAAAACCCACACCTTTGAAATCTGAATTTGTTCTCTAAGTTGATGTGTTTAACACTTCACACCTGAGAATATTCGGATTCAAAACTTCCATTCTTGGACCCGTTGTAAGTGTTCTTTCGTTCTTTTCATTCGTTTTAGCGTTAAAGTCAAACTGCGTTTGACTTTCTGCATTGACCAGTTTATGGTCAATGTGAAGTTCGTTTGAACTTCATAACGTGAGCGTAATCACGATGGTTATAGTCCCTTGTGACTATACCTACTGATTACCACGTTATCTAGGCTCAGTGACGAGTCGTATTTTCGGCCAAAATACGTATTCTTACGTATTTTGTAACCAAACTACTTATGGGTATCTAAACCGTTTGTTTTGATACCAAACCTGTTTTCAAACCTTGTTAAACATGTTCTAACATGTTTAGCTCGTCACTTTTAGTTTTGTGCTTGTCTAGGGTCGTAAAGGTAAGCGATCTAAACAATCGCTTATACTTTCGAAGCCGACCCGTTTGGTCGATCATTAGGATCCGACCAAACACATTAGGTGATCATATTGTATAGGGAATAACCTTCCAAGGTTATACCTTATGGTCGCTTCGTTTAAGTAGTTTTATGATAGGTAGTTTATATGCCTTAGGTAAATTACCAAAAATGCCCTTTTACGCCAAAATTCATTTTAAGCATATGTAACATAACCTTTGGTATCTAAACTGATTAGACAACAATATTAAACATATTGAGGCATATTTTACTTATCATAGGACTAGTTAGGCATTCCGAACATGTTTCACGTGAACGACGCGTTAAAGTAGCATAAGCTACCTTAATGGGTCGCGATGGGTCGAAAGCACTTTGGTTAGGTTTCACTTAGGATGTAGGCCTTGTTAAACCATATCACATGAGTTCCAACACTCATTTGGTTTACGAGACCTCATTCTGTCCGATCTTCTGATTTAGGCGTCTATTGTTTGACTAGTGATTAAATTACTAGGTGCTGCTTGATTTCTCTGGTTTACTCGAGTTTGTTGAAGTACTATTGATTTGAGGATACCTTGCACTACATGTGAGTACATAGATCCCCTCTTTTTACATGTTTTGTGGTAACTATGTGAGTACATAGTTCCCCTATTTTACTATTTTCAATTGTTTTGGGGTGATTCATATGTACAAAATGTTTTCAAGGTTTAAACGATGATTTAAAAAACGAATAGAACGATTTATACTAAACTATTAACGATTTCGATAATGTGAACGAACTTGTTGGTTGTAGTTACATAAAGAATGACATTCATTAGAATTGATCAAGCCGACCAGTATTAGGTTATGGTACCATAGGATATGACAAATCCCGTTATTGCACTATACCCATGGTTATGTGTGGGTGTTGTGGGTAACGACTGAATCTGATGATTGTTAACTTACCCTTTGGAGGTTTGTTAATGCAAGAACGAGTTGAATGATGAACGAGTCACAAAGGTTTGAATGTTATTAACGAGACGACCATATATAAGTTTTCACAATTAAAACGAGGATGATTTAAACGATTTAAACAAGTAAACGATTTGGAAACGATGTTAAACGATTTGGGTAAACGATTGGTTTTTGGCTAGTGTTTAGATAACGGGACGGGTGTAATGTGCTGAAAACATGGTAGATACACCGCTGGTACTTCTTATATATAAGTGTTTTCAACATATTACATACCGTGGCGTTATTTAGTTCACTTGGGTAAACGATATTGAAACGATGTCACTCAACGATGTTTTCGAAATAGTATACAAGTTTTATTAACGAGTTTATACGAGATGTTTTACAAGATGGTTTTCTAAAGCAAAAGCTTTTGGGTTAAGAATCATGGCTACGAAGTTTTATAAATTATAACCCGCTTGATTTGAGTTGGTTAATTAAGTTGCAATGTTATACTCTTTTCAAAACAAGGTTTTCAAGGCATTGCAATATATGTAAACAAGCCATGATTCCAATACTCTTATAAAACCTATGTACTCGCTAGCATTTCTTTGCTGACTTTGTTTTTACATATGTTTCAGGTGTTGTTGCTTGATCGACGTTCTAGGATGCATGCGTCACATAGGATCTGGACGAGGCTTTAGTGACATAAAACAATGATAGTCGATATAAAACTTGTTTGTTATGTGTTAAGACAATGTTATTGTTTAATATTATCAATAAAACGAAACACTTTTGTATCCATGGTTATGAAACGATAATTCTGTTACAACACTCCCCGATGTTTCCGCCACGCTTTGTTGTTTTACGTGGTCGGGGTGTGACAGTATGCTATTATATTAGTCAACTTGTTAGCTGTATATGCAATTTACTAATCCATTTAATTTACAGGTATGCCATGTAGGCATGCTGTTGTAGCAATATGGAATATAGCTTCTAACGGGCAAAGGGTTGGTGCATTAGAGAGTTGGGTTAATCCCATCTACACTTTGGCAAGGTGGAAGCAATATGTTTATCACCATACGAATACATAAACCATGTTTGAAAAGAAAGACAAGGAAGTAATTGTCTGAGTACAAGGTCCACAGACCAATCCACGGCATGCAAGCCGGCAAATAACACACTTAAACCTGTTGGCTAGAACCAGCACCATCAGCCCCAACATTACCGTCTTCTAAAACTTTTTTCAACGTCTCAACCGCAACACCACGGCGTGCCAACTTGCCGATTGCTTTTAAAATACCGAATTCAATGAACTCAAACTCACGACGCTTGGCAGCATAGTTGGTAGCACAATCTTGTTTGAACAGCTCAAACCTATCATCACGAATCCCTTCTTTTGCACTTGCCTTGCCCTCGCCATAGCCATCCTTGCGACCACTTTCATAAGTAGCCCCACCAAGTTCAAACATATACTTGGCAAGTTCTTCAGATTTTACCAGTCGGTCGGCAATCTACATAGACAAGCAAGATGTAAAATGAGAAGACAAGGAACAAAATGAAACAACAAGGTGAGAAAAACTTACCAAAGGAACGCTGCGTGTAAGAAGCCATTTGCAATCATCGCCAAGCTCTTGAGACAAGAACTCTAGAGTCTTGTTCTGAGTATGTTGCTCTTCAACAGTTTTTTCCAGCTCGGCTATGCGCGCCAACGCCTCTTCGTGGCTTTCTGGGCAGAAAGGGCTTCAGCTTCTTTTTCTTTGTACATAGCGGAGAGATGGTCAAACTCCTTACTCTCCTTAGCTCTTTCAGCATTTACCCTAATGACTTCATCACGTGCATTTTTCATATCACGATTAGATCTTTCACATGCCGTCGTCTAATGCTTCTGACAATCAGCATTGAGCTTCTTCTCTTGAGCCAGTTTGTCCTCAGCATCGGATCCCAGCCACAATAAACCCTTCTTCTCGGGATTGAAGGCCTCACGCTCAGCCGCAAACTCTCGCTTAGCTTACTCAAACTCCATTGTCTCTTCCCCCATTGACTGCCACTCTCGGACTATCTCTTGAGTGGTAGAGAAGAAGTTAACACCAGAACGGACATGGACATCCAACAAATTAAATCGATTTCGATTCTTCTGGTATAACTTCTCCACATGAGGAAGAGACAAGAAATAAAACTCATGGCAATTGTCCAAACTATCCATGCGAGAACCTTGAACGAGGTTCCACCGGGGGATGTGAGGAAGATTGTCGCAAGAGGGATTGTGAGTCATCCACGACCCACCAGGTCCCATCCTCTCAAATTCAGGGCTTTAACGAACATCAGAACAACCGCGTCCTCTAGAAGTTGAGGGGCCGCGCCGGGTGTAGCGAGTACCCCGATGGGGAGTAGCTTCACTTGATTCCCAGTCCGTTTCCATCCCTTCAACCCTCGTCTCACCTTCTTGAATCACCAACCCAGGAAAAATGGGTGGTGTCACCTTCTCAGCAGTACGACCTTCAGCCATGCCTTTCAGACCTTTCCCCTTGGGGTCCAGATGAGAGAGGTATGAACAGGTGAATCTCCGTACGGAATGGGGGAGGATATGCTGGTGGTGTAATAGAAGAAATGTTGGGAGGAGTAATCTTAACACCACGAGAAACATGCCGTTTAGGTTTTGGAGCTGCAACAAAAATAAGAACTTAGGTTCATTAAAAAAAGAAAGAAAAAGAAAAAAATTAGAAAAATAAGCATGGGCAGAAGCAACTATCCCAGAGATGTACCTTTGGGCTGTGAAGACGCCTCATATATTTGCTCAAGGAGAATACCAGACTTTTTGGCAAATACTCTAAGGTCCACCTCGCTGTCAGAAGGCGGGGTAGCATGACCCATCACCTTCAGTTTTTTTCTCAGAAAGCGCCAACGCAGCTTGTTCATCCAACTCTTGTTTCCTGTCAGCCAAGAGTTTTCTTTTCTTCTCCATCATCTGTGTCAGGCTGATCTGATCATCTTCATCAGCGGTAGGTCGTTTGGTCCCTGCGTCTAAGCCATACAACGAGTCAGACACTACAACATAATCTAAGAGTTTTTCCTTAGAAGAATGCTTACGACTCTGTGCGCCGTCTGAGTCTTTATCAGATTTCTTCTTCTCCGATTCCTCCTTCTCAAGCTTCTTTCCAGACTTCTTTAGCTCAGATTCCAAAGCAGTAGCAATAGGAACAGCAACGGGGGGAGTAGATGCATCAACACCTTCAGGGTCTTGAATAGGTCGCTGATGAGGACCTGCACGGGATGAACAATGAATCAGCCCATGTGAGGATCTAGTAGACTCCTCACTCGAAAGGAGAATAGTTCCCTCTCGAGTAGGAGATTTACCAGGACCAGGTTTAACCACGAAAGGTACACCTAGGAGGACGGCACCATAAGCTGCCAAACTCTCGGATGAGGGATGCAAAAAGTATCCCTAATCCGGTCAACCCACGTCGGCTCCCCGGCAGGCAGCAACATCCCCGTCATCTCCCCACCAACCGATGGATCAAAAATGTTCATCAAACAGTAACCTGCTAAAGCAAACAAGCAGATAAGAAAAAAATATAATGATATATATATAATAATAACAATACACGCAATTAGTGACAACAAACAAAGAGTACCTTTGTTTTTGTATGCATATACGGGTGCAGCTCTCGGGTCCCTGGGCACCCACAAGATGTTCATCCCTGCAGCAACAAGAGCCTTCTCCTCCAGTTGAATAATCGGAGTAGGCATCTTGGTGAGGGTCTCATACCACTCTCTATCAGCATATGAACCAGCAAGTACAACCTTCGGCACCCCTTCACTCTCCGCGCGATAATGCATGTCAATCGGAATCACACCACGACGAATATAGAAAAACTATTGTTTCCAATCATGGAAACTTTTCGGTGGATCCTGACTACACGGAAGAACACCCGCAGTTCTAGAGTTGAAAGAATAGAATCCCCCGGTGTAAGTGACGTAGTAGAAAACACTAAACATCTCAAACATCGGCACCAACTTCTGTGCCCGACAAATGAATTCAAAATGGGTTACCCGAGGCAACCCTAATGCATTAACCTGAGAAAGATGTATACCATACTTCGTGAGGATCTCATAAAGGAACTTTGACATGGGTAAACGGAAGTTCCTTTCCCTAGAAAACACAACATATAATGTCATATAACATGGAGGGGCATCCAGTGCAGTGCTGCCGGCGATATGGAACTGGGCCCCACAGTCAGAAGGAAACTTAAATCTTTGAACTAAGTTGTGAAATTCCTCTTCTTTCCTGTTAATAATCGCCCATTTAGGACCAAGAGGATCCTTAGGTTTGGTTTGCCTCTTCTTCGACGTACCGGGTTTAGAAGAAGTAGACATGGTGGTAAGAACTGCAAGAGGATCTGAACAAGAAAGGGAAGAAATGTAAAGAAGAAGAAGGGAAGTTTGAAATTTGAAAAAGATCGGAGAGGAAAAAGTGGAAAGATGGTTGGGATCGCCTGATATTTATACCCATCGCATTTATTGCGATGGGGAAGCGAATCGTCAGAAGACAGACATGCACCCAATCAGAAGACGTCACATCAAGAGAGAGAAACGGGGAAGCCGCATGTTTAGGGCGCGTGGTTGTCACGTACCTGACACATAGGAAAAACATGTCTGACACCTAAAAAAGGCAACTGTTTTCCTCCTCCGAAAAGACAGCCACCTCAGACGGAGCATCAGTCGGACGTCAACTGTCACATCCAACCAAACATAGAAAGAAATAAGGACAAACTTCCCCTTGAAGAAATCTCAAAGAAAATTTCCATGCGCCATGCGCCTTTTTGGCTCAATTTTGTACACCATTCCCATACGCCATGCGCCGTTTTGGCTCAAGTTTGTACGCCATTTCCATGCACTGACTTGGCTCAATTTTGTACGCCATTTCCATGCGTCATGCGCCATTTTGGCTCAATTTTGTACGCCATACCCATGCGTCATGTGCCATTTTGGCTCAATTTTGTACGCCATATCCATGCGCCGTTTTGGCTCAGTTTTGTACGCTATCTCCATGCGCCATGCGCCGTTGCAGCTCAACATTGCACACCATATTTTCCACGCACAGTTGTGGCTTAAATCCATACGCCCATCAGTCAAGCAAAAACAACCAGACCACCTCCATTTCTCTGAGTCCAGAATCCCTCCCAGCTGCTAAACTCACCTGGAAGCCACACTGGACTGGGGGACTTGTCACAACCCCCATCCCCTGTCTACCCAGGAATGGGCGGCCGCGAGATCAGATTCAGTGGTATCGGTGTTTTTCAATTTGACAGCGGAAATTACATCAGGACCGTAGTTAGGAAATATTTTATCAGAGTAAAATACCACACTTTTATAATATTAAACACGTGGGAAATTCCCAAGTTTTCAGTACACACATTTTCATAGGGATAAACCCTATTTTATTTGATAAAAACATCTCTTTATTTAGGTAACTTTTATAGCCACTTTTCCAAGCCTTTAGTGCTGTCCAGCTGGCTTCTATTTGGCTTTCACATTTTGTTACCTGAAACGCGTTTAAAAACATTTTGTCAATGGGAAATACTGGTGAGTGAATCCCAGTTTAATCAAGAAGAGTTTTATCCCTTAACAGTATTGAGAGCGATTACAATGTTTATATCTACATAATTACTCATTCAGTACTGTCAATCCTGACTGGTGGGTCATATTACTCATTGGCTATCTCGTTGTCCAATGGTAACGTATTCCAAATTAAGGGATAAAACTCTTCTTGATTAAACTGGGATTCACTCACCAGTATTTCCCACTGACAAAATGTTTTTAAACGCGTTTCAGGTAACAAAATGTGAAAGACAAATAGAAGCCAGCTGGACAGCACTGAAGGCTTGGAAAAGTGGCTATAAAAGTTACCTAAATAAAGAGATATTATTATCAAATAAAATAGGGTTTATCCCTATGAAAATGTGTGTACTGAAAACTTGGGAATTTCCCACGTGTTTAATATTATAAAAGTGTAGTATTTTACTCTGATAAAATATTTCCTAACTACGGTCCTGATGTAATTTCCGCTGCCAAATTGATAAACACCGATACCACTGAATCTGATCTCGCGGCCGCCCGTTCCCAGGTAGACAGGGGACGGGGGTTGCGACAGAAGGTGGTATCAGAGCTAAGCCACTGATTCAGCCACAGAAGTGTTCCGCTGACACCAAGATATTATTCAAAATGTTAGGAAATTATCTACGGAACTACGTGCATATATGTATTTTATTGTTTTGTGTTATTTGACTATTTGTTAGTTTACAGTATGAGCGACCAAGGACCTTCAGACGCTTACCGTCAGTTGTCCAGTTCACCTAGGGACGAAGGCACCTCTTCACAGCCTACCCTCTCAGGGTATTCAGCTGAAAATGAAGATGGGATATTCGTGTTCAAGGCCCAATTTGAAGAGCCATTCCCTCCTAAGAAGAGAGGATGGTTCAGCATAGGAGCGCATGAACGTAGGAAAAGGATGAGAAAACTCCAGCAACAGCGTGCTTTAGCAGCCCCTAAGTGAGAAACAAATGCTCACACCCAGGATATGCTCAATAGGAGTCTAGCAAACTTTCATATCTTAGAAACTACAGCTGCAGACCCTAATCTAGAGCAACTCATAGCACCCCAACCATTACCCTTGTTTCCCACACAACCAATGGAAATTAAAGCCAACCCTGAAAATCAAATTCCAGCACCTGCCTTTGATCCAACTGAGATACCTAGAGTACCAGCACCCAATCCCTTAGACCCAGACTAGGACCCATGGTTTGACGACCATAGGGATTACCAGCAACGCTACCCAATACCAAATGAACCCATGCCAAATCTAGCAGCTTACCCAGATCTAGACCCTCTAGACCCCTATTATGATAATGACCAATTCATCAAGGAAATTCTAGAGAACCCTTACCCTTACCAAGAACCGATGCCCCAGTTCCCAAACCCGATACCAGCCCCTGCACTACCCATGAGCACAGAAAATGTGCAAGAACTCCGAACCTTTGGTGAGGAGATTTTAGAAGGAAGTGAGAGGATGAGGCAGATAGGGGAACAACTCGTCTGGAAATATGACAAGCGTAATATCGACTTTTGGATGAACCCCTATCATTAGTAATAATAGTAATACTATAATAATATATATATATCTAGACAATAGCTATGGATGCATAATAGTATTGTAATTTTAAATTCCAGTTTCCAGTTGTATTAGACGCATAATATATAAGAAAGAGTAAAAGTCGCAATGATCGGCGATTTTGACCAATATGTGTGTTGTGTGATTGTTTGTATTGGATATTGTCATGTGATATTAATATGTGGTAAATATTTGAAATTCAGATGGACAATGAAGTGAACCATGAAAAACAGAATAACGATAACCCGCACAACAATAATAATGGAAACCAAGTGGATAATAGTGCCATCCAACACATAGTGGCACAAGGGATTATAGACGCAATACCATATATTATTAAAACGGTTAAGGATGCGGATAATAAAAGTAACAATGGCAGTAAGCGACCTACTGAACCAGATCACAGCGTAAACAATGGACCAATACTTCAAGTGCCCATTCCCAAAAGAAGAAGAACCATGTCTTATGGTTGTTCTTACAAGGAATTATGGTCCTGCAAACCAATAGAATTCTCAGGCACTGAAGGACCCCATTGTAGCTCTACGCTGGATAGAAAAGACTGAGGCAGTCTTAAAAATAAGCAAGTGCGCAGAAGAGGACAAGATAATGTTTGCCTCCAATATGTTTAAGAACTCAGCCTTAGAATGGTGGAACAATATCCTCCAGTCTAGGGGAAGTGACAGGGTTTATAACATGGAATGGGAGGAATTTAAGAACATGGTGGAAAGGAAATTCTGCCCTCCCAATGAAAAAGAACATATAGAAAATAAATTCTTAAACCTTAGAATGACTGGAGTGGATAGTAAGGGTTATACTACTACTTTCTTTGAATATGCTAGAATAGTGCCAACCCTTGCATCACCAGAACCAGTATTAATCTCCCGTTACATCTGGGGATTAATCAGTGATATTAGGCATGTAGTCAAGGCAGCTAGACCCCAAACCATAGAAAAATCTGTAGAACTAGCAAACACCTTGACTGATGAATTAGTTCGTACACGAGAAGAAGATAAGAAGAGGAACCTAGCTCAAAGGCTTACCCAAGAATTTCGCTCTGGAAATTCCAACCGTGGGAAAAATGTAGGTTCTACTTCTGCACCTTATTGCAAGTATTGCAAAAGGAAGCATTCTGGAAAATGCTCCATATACTGTAACTTCTGCAAAATTATCTGGACACAAGGAAGAAGACTGCAGAAAGAAACCTAACAATAGGATATGCTACAACTGTGGAGAACAAGGTTATATCAAGCCAAACTGTCCGAAATTAGCTCCAGCCATGAACAACAAGAATACTAAAAATGCTAGGGCATTTGTTCTGACTGCAGAAGAAGCAAAGATGATTCCAGACGTGATTGCTGGTACGTTTTTAGTTAATGATGTTTTTGCTAAAGTATTATTTGACTCTGGTGCAAACCAAAGTTTTATTAATACTTCATTTTGAAAACTTCTCAATCAACCATTAACTAGACTCCCACAAGAGTGTCTAGTAGAAACAATAAATGGAGAAACCATTAAGATTTCCGAAATCTTGCAGGGAGCAAAAATAGAGTTTTTAAATCAAAAGTTTATTGCAAACCTTTACCCAATGAATCTGGCAGGATTTGATGTTGTGTTAGGAATGGATTGGTTAATAGCCAATAAAGCCAGTATTCAATGTGATCAAAAGTCAATCCAAGTAAACTCACCAAAGGGTGAAAAGATCACAATTAAAGGAGATAAACCATCTAGATCCACAAAATTCATCAGTGTAATGAAAACAGCCAGTTATGTAAGAAAAGGATCATTAGTGTATTTGATTTCCATAATCATTAACACTAAAGGAAAAGAGTTGAAAGATATCCCCTTAGTATCTCAGTTTCCAGATGTGTTTCCAGAAGAATTACCAGGATTACCACCAGACAGAGAAGTTGAATTCAGAATCCATCTGCTACCAGGAACAACACCAATTGCCAAAGCACCCTACCGTTTGGCACCAACAGAAATGCAAGAATTAAAGAAAAAATTAGACGAATTGTTGGAGAAAGGATTCATACAGCCGAGTTCGTCGCCATAGGGTGCACCGATATTGTTCGTCAAAAAGAAAGACCGATCAATGCGAATGTGCATTGATTATCGTAAATTGAACAAAGTCACGATTAAGAATCGGTACCCATTACCGAGAATCGATGATTTATTTGATCAGTTGCAAGGAGCCCGATTTTTCTCTAAAATTGATTTACGATTAGGATATCATCAATTAAAGGTACAGGAAGAGGACATTCCTAAGACCGCTTTTAGAACAAGGTATGGCCATTATGAATTTACTGTCATGCCATTTGGTTTAACCAGTGCCCCAGCTGCATTTAAGAACCGAATATGTAAGCCATATTTGGATAAATTCATAATTGTCTTTATAGATTATATTCTCATTTATTCTAAGAGTAAAGAGGAACATGCAAATCATTTGCACGCACTTCTAAGTTTATTAAGAAAAGAAAAGCTTTATGCAAAATTTTCGAAATGTGAATTTTGGTTAGAAGAAGTGCAGTTTCTTGGGCATTTAGTTAATCATGGAGGAATTCATGTGGATCCTACAAAGATTGAGGCAATTACCAAATGGAAACCCCTGAATCACCAACTGAGGTTAGAAGTTTCTTAGGATTGGCCGGTTATTATAGAAGATTTATTCGAGATTTTTCTAGAATAGCCATTCCCTTAACCAAGCTAACCTGTAAATCTGTTAAGTTTGAATGGGGATCAAAACAAGAAGAAGACTTTGGAATCCTTAAGCAAAGATTGACTAATGCACCCATATTAGCGTTACCCGAAGGAACTGAAGACTTTGTAGTCTATTGTGACGCTTCTAAGTTAGGTTATGGATGTGTATTGATGCAACGTCAAAAGGTTATAGCTTATACCTCTAGACAACTTAAGAATCATGAAGAGAATTATTCAACCCATGATTTAGAATTAGGAGCTATAATTTTCGCCCTTAAGATCTGGAGACATTACCTTTATGGAAGTAAGTTTACCATTTTCACTGATCATAAGAGTTTAAGGTATGTTTTCGGGCAAAAAGAGTTGAATATGAGGCAAAGACGCTGGATGGAAATTCTTAGCAATTATGATTGTAATATCCAGTATCATGCAGGAAAGGCAAATGTAGTAGCTGATGCTTTAAGTCGCAAGTATCACGAAAAGCCAAAAAGAGTACGTTCTCTAAAATTAAATCTACAAGTAGATTTAAATGAACAAATCAGGAAAGCACAAGAATCAGTAATCAAGGACGATCCTGAAAAGTTGAAAGGAATGATTAAGGAATTAGAACAAGGAACAGATGGAATTTGGAGATTCCATAAGAAAAGGATGTGGATACCTAAATTAGGAAACCTACGCCATCGTATACCAGAAGAAGCTCATAAGTCTAAGTATACGATGCATCCTGGATGTCGCAACCCCCGCCCCCTATCTATCCCGGGAACGGGCAGCCGCGAACTCAGTTTCGGTGGTATCGGTGTTTATTAATTTGGCAGCGGAAATTTCATCAGGACCGTTGTTAGGAAATATTTTATCAGAGTAAAACACCATATTTTATATAAATAAACATAGTGGGATAAAGCCCAAGTTTTCATTACAAACTGATTTATAGGGATAAATCCCATTTTATTGAAATAAAACATCTTCTTTATTCGGGTAACTTTTATAGCCACTTTTTCCAAGCCTTCAGTGTTGTTCAGCTGGCTTCTAGTTGGTTTCACATTTTGTTACCTGAAATGCGTTTAAAAACATTTTGTCAGTGGGAAATACTGGTGAGTGAATCCCAGTTTAATCAAGAAGAGTTTTATCCTTAAACAGTATTGAGAGCGATTACAATGTTTATGTCTACACAATTACTCATTCAGTACTGTCAATCCTGACTTGTGGGTCATATTACACATTGTCTAACTCTTTGTCCAATGGTAACGTATTCCACATTTTGTATACAAAACCCCAACATACCGGCAGTAATTGAAGAACTACAAAGACTCAATCATTGCTTAATTGCATTGTAAAACATTTAAGGTTTTGTAAAAACAATTTACAAAAAGGAGATTACTCACATTGCTGTAACGCCCACTTTTTCACATTCAAAAATGAAAGTAATAACATACTATTTTAACAAAAATTGGGCATGACCCATCCGTATAATGAGCGGATCCCTGTTTTTAACAATCATCATTTTTCAACTAATTCTACGACACGTTCAAAAGACATAACAAAGACCGTAACATTACGTTTTAAACATTTACCATCAACTAGAATTTTGCAAAATACGTAACATGTTAAGCTTTAAAAGTCTAGCTACTAAACAAAATTTATTTACAACAAAAGTATTTTTGACCCATAAACGTCATTACAAAAGTAGCGGAAGCGTATGGTGGGCGTGATTCGTGTGTGTGTTCGATCCAAGTCGCCAAGCCCCTTTAAGGTACGGATTTACCTACATCAAAACACAACTTCAACAATCAATTTCAATAATTATTTCGCTTCTAATATAACAAATTAAGAAATCCATTCCATACTTTCATACCATACTTCCCTTTACTTACCCGTCGAAAAGGGTCAAAACATATTTATCTCAAAATTGAGATAAAACATACCATCTATTAATCCGTTAGTAACAGATTAATTACCTTCATCAAAAACTTCCATTCGATCCGTTTACAATGAATCGAATACATTCCTTTCATTATTTGTACTTACATCCACTTCAACCCATTTATAACGGAGTGAACCATTCCATTCCTTTTTGCATATCTTTCCTTTCATTCGGCTCGTTTTAAGACGAGCTGACCATAACACATATCCTTTCATAAACATTCATTTCATATGACCCGTTCGTAACGGGTTAGGCTATCTATTACATAACTACTAAGAATTACCATAATTAAGGTTTTTGTACAAGAACGTTGAATGACATAATATAAATGTATGCGTAAAAGAACATACCTCGATCTTGTGAGCTTTCCGATTTCCTAGCGTTTGAGCTTTCTTCTTTTACGCCTACATCATCACATTCAATCATTTAACCCAACCAAATATCATTCCATCATTTACATAATCTATCAGGTGACAACATTATCAAAAATTTCCAAATTTCACATATTTGTTCTCTTAGGCATTTCATCAAACACTTGGCGGGTTTCGCATTAATAGGACACTTAATACAAGTATTTTAAAACATGATTCCACTAGTTCATCTAGTAATTCATCAATAATCAAACAAGTTCATATATACTTCTTAATCTAAATCATTCTCATCTATAATTTCCTACTCATACATGGTAATACATCAAGGTTGTTTACAATTGCATTCATATGATTATCATATTCATCAATATACTACATCAATTGGGTTTTCCACTCACAAATTCAAATAAACCAAAAATTAGGCTTAACTCTTGTTCTATAATGAAATTCTATCTCATACTTACTGAATTTTCTTACACATTCATGGATGAATTGAAACCCACTTCTTACAAGATCATGAGATTTGTGGAAATTCAACTTACCACTTGTTTAGTAGACTTAGATGATTGCAAATTAGGATTCATGCATATGATTAGCTTCTAATTCCCCTTTCAATTTTGTAACTTGAAGGAGATGAGGGTTTTCTTCTCTTTTTCCTTGCTTGGGGCGACACAGAGAAACACACCAGATGTGTGTTTTGTTTTTCGAGTGGGGATCCTACGGAAAGTGTGTTTTTCCTAAAAATTGTAAAAAGTCATAAAACACAATAATTTCAGGCATAAAACACACCTAAAACTCACAAATAATAGAATGAATATTACTAAAACACCATATTCAAACTCTAATAGTCCATAAAAACTTCAAACGCACCATCGTAGAACTATGAATATAAAACACAAAATGCTAAACAACATAAAACACAATAATATTTTTCATTCCATAATCAGAGCCTTAACATCTAAAACACAACACAAAACCCACATACATGATGTTTTAGTAATCTTCTTCATATTATTTGTGGGTTTTTGGTGTGTTTTATGATTGACATTATGGTGTTTTATGACTTTTTACACTTTTTAGGAAATTTAGACTTTCTGGCCAACTCCTAGCCTTGTTTTTCTTATTTTGTTATATATATATATATTATCTTTTTCCTTCTACAAGTTAAGCCCCTCAAATTATGTGTTTGCCTCAATTTTGGTCATAATTTAATTTATGATGTAATATTTCACATTTATCCTAACTAAGTTTTATTTTCTATTTATTTCTTACACATCATACACACTAAAACATTTTTGAGGTGTTACAAGTCTACCCACTTAAAAGAGGTTTCGTCCCCGAAACCTGGACACATAACAAATTAACTATTTACGTACCGAAGAGAAAAGGGTAGTGCTTCCGTATTTCATCTTCCGCTTCCCATGTAAGTTCCGATCCTTTCCGATGTTTCCATTGCACTAAGACTTGTCTAACGGCTTTATTGCGAAGGTTCTTTACCTTGACATCTTTAATGGCTATCGGTCTTTCAACATAATTTAACCCCTCATCCAACTCAATGTCGTCAAGGGGCACGAACGTCGTTTCATCCGCAAGGCACTTTCTCCATTGCGATACATGGAAGGTATTGTGAATCCTGTCTAGTGTAAACGACAATTCTAAACGAGGACCCAATTTACCCCGTTTACGGAAACGGATTATGCCTTTCCATGGGGACACCTTCAGTAAAATATAATCTCCGACTTGAAACCCGATAGGACGTCTTCTCTTATCGCATATGCCTTTTGCCGATCTTGAGCCACTTTTAGTTGAGCTCTAATTAAATCGATCTTTTCTTTTGTCATTGCTATCAAATCATTAGGCGCAAGCTCTCTTTGCCCTACTTCGCCCCAACATACGGGAGTCATACATTTCCTCCCATATAGTAATTCGTAAGGAGCCATTTGGATACTACTATGGTAACTATTATTATAAGAAAATTCCAATAGTGGTAATTGGTCATCCCAATTTCCCCCAAAGTCTAAGGCGCATGCTCTCAACATATCAACAAGAGTTTGGATGGTTCTTTCTGATTGACCGTCAGTCTGAGAGTGATAGGCGGTGCTTATGTGTAGCTCCGTGCCCATATTTTCATGAAACTTCTGCCAATAACGAGAGGTGAATCTCGTATCCCGATCTGAGATGATTGACACGGGCACCCCATCTCAAGATATTATTTCGTTCATATAAACTTCCGCCATTCTCTCCGAAGAGTAGGCCTCTCGAATAGGTAAAAAGTGGGCACTTTTTGTGAGTCGGTCTACGATTACCCATATTGTATCGTGCCTCTTTTTCGTTCTAGGAAGCTTGGTTACCAGATCCATAGTTATCTCTTCCCATTTCCATACCGGAATTTCCAAAGGTTGTAATTCTCCGTACGGTTTTTTGATGTTCTGCCTTCACTTGGGAGCATGTCAAACATTTCGCGACATACTTAACAATATCGCGTTTCATACCCGGCCACCAGTAATTTGACTTCAAGTCCCGACACATTTTTGTTGCCCCGGGATGGATTGAATACCGTGACTTATTTAAGAGGTAGTATTCACTTAAAATCATAAGTATATATCTTGTTGTCGTCTTAAAATCAGGCGTTGAACTTTCATACATTTACCATTCGTAGTGGGTCATTCTATTTCCATCTCACTCATACATCATAGAAGATATTACATTCTAACATTAGCCCCACGAATACTTGTCGTGAGTTTACCTCGGTGTTCTACTATTAGCATCCTTTCTAGGTACTTTTGCTAACACAAAATAATTTGGACCATTTACATACTCATTTTACTAACATTCATTTGAGTTAAACGTTAACACCGGATAATTATTATTTCATTCCTGCTTATCTGGAGCAAACCACTACATTCCACTATTAACATTGCTCCTAATTTCTTTCATATCCTCATGGGAGGTTAGCATATGATAGTACGCACTACCGTAAACATTCAAATATTAATACACTATCATAATTACCATTTTTATACTCGCTTATCCATACTCGTCACGAGGATTAAGCATCAATCTACATTTTCTACTGTTACTTGAACTACTTACAACTCTAAGTCTAGCCTCAAATTTAATCTTTCGTATCACTTTATTATTAGTTCTTTGCATGCACTACTTATTATACTAACCGGGTATGTCGTGCAAGAGCATCATACGAGCGTTAAGCCAATTAGTCTAAACTTTCATTCAAGGCCTTTAGATCTTCCTCTTAATGATATAAATACCTTCTTATGTTGACCACTAAAAGTCGAACATTTCATACCATACCATAATTATCCGACCCTTCATTTCGTTTAAATTCCTTCAAGTATGGCGCTTATCAACTCATCTTGTTTACATACTAATCCTTTCTAAATTCTCTTCTTCCTTTTTAATTTTTTTTAAATTAGTTCATTTGATCCGTTCACAACGGGTCAACGCATGGCCGTTCCCTAACATATCATTCCCACTTGTTTGACCTGTACTCAACGGGTCAATACATGACCATCCCTCAATATGCCATTTTCATTTGTTCATTCACTGTATTTGGTGTTAATTCACCTATGTTCTCTCACAGATCCCTTACTAATGAGTATCCTACATTACACATTGCATTTCTTACGTAATACTTTCAAAATTTGTAAGTAATTATTATTTACTGACTTCTGCAATTTAACCTTTTAAAGTCAACCACCACTTAGTACTTTTTGTATATAAGTATTGTAGTACGCATTGTACTTACTTTCAATTCGAACATACTTACAAAACGTCTTTAGCTAACATCTTAACTAATATTCTTTCCATACCTTTCATTAACATTACCAAGTTCTCATTTCTGTCTTAAAACTTCTCAACTAAAATTTATGACCAGTTTACCCCTATAATGAGGTCTTACCGGTTTAACATTATGCTAACCATTTCAACAAAATGTACCTTAACATTTCTCATTTATTTATACGTTCCACTTTGATTTCGAATATTCAAACACGTATATATCTTCATGTAAATAAATTCGAAGTGATTACTAAATCACCTTCCTTTAGCGTCCATGTTCATGCTTGCCTCATTGTTTGCTCTTAACCCGTTTGCCATCCACGCTCGAGTCAATTGACAAGATTTCCATCCTTACATATCATTACGTTCGTAATATTATTAGCTTATGTGAGCATACATACAACTATTCACTTTCTTTCTATTCATACATTAATTGACTTTCGTTAGTCAAATTTCGTATAAATGAGACATTTATTAATAGTTATCTCATTTCAAATCCATACAACTAAACTATCATCAAGCCTAACACGTAATTCATCTAGTACATAACACATTAATTCTTTACTTTAACATTTGTGTCTAATGGCCATTCCATAATATCCCTATACTGTTGACTTTCAAAAAGTCAACTGTCTTGCTTACACACCTTAAACTTTTGAACATGTATTCATCTAAATATGGTAGGCCATAATATTAATATCCTATTCATTTCATACTCGTATTGTATGACATATACAATTTACGTGATCCTCTAAACAATACACATATACATTCACATACACGTACTTTCACATGCTAATGCTTCATGATTCTACAAATAGCAAATTTCATTCAAGGTAACTATATAACATAATTTCAACATATCCTTTACTAATAAGCTCGTATGATTCACATTTAGCACATATTCGCCTCCCAATCATACTAAAGCAAATCATTAAATACACATAAGTATCACACCATTCAAGCACAAGGTACAAGCCTTTAATGCATAATTCTGATCAAAGCATACATTTATTCGAATTCTCATACGAATTCCATCTAACTCACATTCTTCAAGTTATTTTACCACTAATCTCATCATTTTTCATTTTCATTTATTAACAAATCAGGTTCCTTCACATATCCAAGTACTTTAGTCTACATTTACTTCTTTCATTATTCATAATCATATGTTTCAAACTCCACTTTATACGTGCGTCATTCATTTCATGCCATTCCATGCATTCCATTCGACTTTTACAAATCTTATCTCATCACTACCGAACATATTATGACTCTACATAGATTGATATATCTTTTAAGAACTCGACGGAACCATAAAACGGGCTTTCGGGAAGTACGGAAAGCCAAAATATGAAAAACTGAAAAGTTCAGCAAACTGGAACTGCACGGGCCGTCGGCGACGCCCGGTTATGCCATCGGCGATGGCGTCTGGAAAGTGACGTCGGCCACATTATCCCGCCGGCAGTGGTTTAGGCGTCGGCTGGGGTAGTCGCGTCGGCGACGCAGTTCTCCGACGTCGGCGACGCCCCTTCGATCTGCCAAACGCTGCTGCATTTTTCTTTTTATTGTTTGACACATTTTCATGCCTGGTTCTGACCACACAGACCCCGTAACCCTCCCGAATTTTATCATTCTAATATTAAGCTAAATTTTGATTCTAATAAACACATTACACCTACTATTATTTACCGAAACTTATGCATTTACCTTAATTGCGGCCTTGGAGCGAACACACCTTTGAGCGAGCTGTCAGTTTGAGTTCAAGCACTGTTACTTGCGCTTGAATCACTCAAACCTCAGCTCTGATACCAACTTGTAACACCCACTTTTTCACATTCGAAAATGAAAGTAATAACATACTATTTTAACAAAAATTGGGCATGACCCGTCCGTATAATGAGCGGATCCCTGTTTTTAACAATCATCATTTTCAACTAATTCTACGACACGTTCAAAAGACATAACAAAGACCGTAACATTACGTTTTAAACATTTACCATCAACTAGAATTTTGCAAAAGACGTAACATGTTAAGCTTTAAAAGTGTAGCTACTAAACAAAAGTTATTTACAACAAAAGTATTTTTGACCCATAAACGTCATTACAAAAGTAGCGGAAGCGCATGGTGGGCGTGATTCGTGTGTGTGTTCGATCCAAGTCGCCAAGCCCCTTTAAGGTACGGATTTACCTACATCAAAACACAACTTCAACAATCAATTTCAATAATTATTTCGCTTCTAATATAACAAATTAAGAAATCCATTCCATACTTTCATACCATACTTCCCTTGACTTACCCGTCGAAACGGGTCAAAACATACTTATCTCAAAATTAAGATAAATGTTGGTGCACTACATCTGTCGACTTCGTCTTGTATCGAGTCTTACAATAGTTAGAATAGATCAGGGCACGTAAAACGAGAGTTAGAAAGATTTCGCTTGAAGATTATGTTTTGTATTTGAGATTTCGCTTGAAGCCTCAAGCGAAATCATCATATCAGATTTCGCTTCAGGATGTTCCAAGCGAAATCTTCAACTCTATATATAGGGATGTTGGTCAAGCGAAATCAGAGGGATAGAAATAGAAGTTTTCAGAGAGTTTTCCATACCGAAGTGCTGCCGGTGTGAGAACTGATTGTAATTGTTGTCTAATCAATACAAATCAGTGTTAAAGTGAAGATTCAGCTGTTTACACATCAAATACTTGTTTTCCGTACCTGTATTTGATAGAATTCCTCTGAACCGACTCATTCGGATCCTCAAACCGGTCCTACAATTGGTATCAGAGCTCAGGTTGAGGAGTTCTGCAATATTCAGCCGAAATTCATCAAAATATCTTACTTCTACACCTTCTTTTAACAGTTCAGAAACTTTTCACGGTCTAAATCATCTCAAATTCTCACAGATTGTTTAAAAGTACAAGATAACAAACCCTTGAAAGTTTCAAAGCCAAATTCGATCTAAAAGTGATTAAAATTGACCTCCGAATGGATTTCGCTTGAACGGATCAGATTTCAGTACTAGATTTCGCTTCAAACAGCATTCTATTTCGCTTCAGGGCTGTCGCTTCAACGATTTCACTTCAGAAACTATTGCTTGAACGATTTCGCTTCAAAGTTTTCGCTTCAAGGTGTTCGCTTCATTCAGAATCGCTTCAAAGTTTTCGCTTCAAGGTGTTCGCTTCATTCAGGATCGCTTCAAAGAGTCTCGCTTCAAGGTTTTCGCTTGATAATTGTTCAGTTTGTCTAGCTCGCTTGAAGGGTACCGCTTGAGAAGATACTATTTCGCTTAAAAGAAATTGAAACATGGATAATGATTTCCACAATGCATTTGCAACATCGCCTAGTTCATCTTCCATTGCTCAGAACATGAATTCAGAAAATGAAACGGGGACTACTCAGAAACCCCCAAAGCTAATGTGTATTGAGGAATACTATGGATGGAAAGATCGTTTCGAAAATTGGGTGCAAGCAAATCATTTGAGATCATGGGAATGTATTCTGAAAAAGTATATGTTACCACGTTCTGAAATGGAGACAGTAAAACAGATTTCAGAGTTTGGTAATGAAGAACGGGAAATGTATCGAGCTGAAAAAATGATGATCAGTTTGCTTCAACAAGCTATCAAAGAAGATATCTTTATACTACTTCAACATGACAAAACATCAAAGTCAATCTGGGATGCTTTGAAAGTTAAAGTTGAAGGTAGTGCAAACATGATTAAAAGCAAAAAGGCATTGCTTAAGAAGGAGTTTGATTTGTTCACAAGTTTGCCCGGAGAAGATACAAAGAAACTCATTGAACGTTATTGTCACTTAGTTAGAACAATGTCAATGATGAACATCAACAAAGATGATGAAGAATGGGTGGATAAGCTAGCTGATGCTTTACCTCAGAAAGAGTGGGGAACATATTTGATGATACTGAAAAATACCGGAGTTTATGAAGGGTTGTCAATCTCTCAGTTTATTGAAAAGATTGAAAGTCAGGATTTAGAACAGCAGAAGATTGCAAGGATGAATAATCCAAGTGGTCAACAAGATGTAAGGATGTATTACAAAGGTAGTGTTCCAACTTCAGAAGCTGAGAGAAGTCCGAAAATTCAGACTGCTTATAGTGTTGGAGATTCTACAGAAAAGATTGATCAAAGCTCAAACAAAAGCAGCAGTGGATTCTCAATCAATCCAAGTGTCAATCCAAAGGCTTCTTTAGAAAATTTTCAGTCTCAAAGCACAAAGATGGGAAATGGTTGTGTGATTCAATGCAACATAGCTCTAAATCTTCCAGAAGGTCAAAGTTTTTCTGAAGACATTGCTAAAGATCATATGGCATTACTTGGTTCCGTGCTTATTTCATATGAAGGTTTAGTGGCTGGCAGAATCGGAAATCCTATGCTTACTAAAGAGGATTACGATCAGATAGATGCTGAAGAGATGGAACTGATGGATATCAAATGGTGTCTTGCAAGTGTTCTGAGACGTGCTGAAAAATTCAAGACAATTACCGGAAGAAATGATTTTCTTGATGCTTGTGTTTCTACTTTAGGTTTTGATAAATCTAAAGTTACTTGTTTCAGGTGCAGGGAAAAAGGTCATTTTAAACGGGAGTGCAAGAACAGGGAAGCTAGTGGTGCTCAGAATCCGTTTGGAAAAGATGATTACTACCGGAAAGCCATTTATCAGCAAGTTGGTCAATCACAAGATTCACAAACAGCTCATGGCAGGAAGATTGAAGATTCAAAGAGAGGATGTTTGGTAGATTTCAACTGGAACAACTATATATCTTCTGACAACAAAGCATGCACAGTTGATCAAGATGATGAGAAATTACCTGAAGGTTTCAACTGGGATATGTTTGTTGATGAAAAGGGTGACTTCAAAGCTTTCATTGCAAAGATTGTTAGAGAACCAGACTTATTTGCAACTTGGATGAGATCAATTGGTGAAAAAGTGAAAGATCAATCGAGTACATCTGAAGAAAGTTTAGAAAGTGCTGATGATGAGTTATTAAGTACAAACGATAGTGTGCAAAATGAGGATACTTCTGAAAAAGAAGTTGTTTTTGATCAAACACCATCTGCTTCTGGTGTTTCAGATGCTGAGTCTGAAAAATCTGTAGAGTTTGATCAAACATCGATGGAGAATAGCAGAGATGATGAGGAAGAGAAACAGATTAATATTGCTAAAAAACATCTGTCTCCTGAAAGTTTTCATTTTTATTTTGCAGATCGCATGGAGAAACTGAAGGAGAAACAAGCTGCTAAAGAACAACAACCAAATGAGGAAGTTAAAGTAGTTGTTGAAGAAAAGGTGACTGAAGCTGAGAAAGTAACTGAGGAAGAAAAATTAATTGAAGTGGTAAAAACAATCGAGATTGAAAAGATTGTTGAAATTGAAAAGTCTTGCAAGAAGTGTTTGGAAGCTTGCAAAAACTGTGAAGAAAAAGATGTGACTTTGTTTGATAGAGAAAAACTGATAGAAAAGTTACTATCAGACATCAGCTATGTGAAAGAATCGTATAGCGTGTTGAACAGAACAGTGACAGATCTTCAAACAACGAATTCTGAAAGAGAAAAGGCTTTAACGATGACGAATGCTACATTGATGACAAAGCAAAAGGCAATTAATCATTACATTGAAGAAAATGCTAGTCTAAAGCAAGAGTTGGAGAAAGAAAAGATCGAGAATGAAAGGATCAGAAGGTTATTACTGAGTTATTCTTGTTCTGATTATGTTATTGATCGAGTTTATCCTACTATTGCAGGTTTTGAAGCATTTCAGGATGAGAAGCAAAAGAATGAGACTGGTAAGAAATCGACTGTTAAATACAACAAATGTCCGCCTCCTATCTGGGAAGGGTATTCTCCTAGAAAACCAAATGAGGAGCAAGTCGAAAAAGCAGTCAATATAAAGTTAAAATCCGAGACAACTGACGTTTTACCAGATAACATTGATATCACGTTTACCTCGTCTGATACTGATCATGAGTCTGAGTTAATCAAAAAGATGGTCGATCAGGTGTTGGATACTGAGGAGGTGTCTGAGTCAAAGTCTGAGTCTGGGTGTTCAAGTTCGTCAGTCAAAAGTTCGAGTTCGTCGGTCACAAATTCCAAATCATCGGAAAAACGGTCTTATAGTAAAGAATTTTTGTTATCAAAAGCAAATTTGGATGATGAAACATTTAAAGTTGCATATACTTTAAATGGTTCTGACAAATTATATTCTGATGAAGAGTTTCCTATGAATAGTGTTAGATTTGACAAGATCAAAAAGGTTTTCAAAATCACAGAAATTAATATTTCTGACACTAAAAATTTAAATCTTAATGAAAAATCTAAAAAATACACTTCAAGAGTTCAACAAAGGTTAAACAAGAAAAAAGGGAAAAAGGATTACAATTTTAGTTCTGGTTTTCAAAAGAAAACAAACCAAAATTGTAATTACAAAAGAAAAGGTTTAGGCTTTATTCAGCAAGAAAGTTATAGAAAGGTAAACAATTCTAAACCAAAAACAAAATTTGTTTCAGGTGGAAGTGTTGAAGATGAACAGAAGAAACCTTTCTGGAAAGAAACAAACCAGGAGTTTCTTGTTGAAAGAAAAAGAACAGGAACTGGAGTTTTTCATTCAAGAGACATTCCAAAAGACACAAGAACTTGTTTTCAATGCCAAGTTGTTGGACACATAGCTCACAATTGTCCAAACAAAATCAACAAAAAACAGGAAGTCTCTGCAAAACTTAAAGAAAAATTGGTTGAAAAGAATGATTCACCAACTACAAACTTCAAAACTGTTGAAATTTCAAAGAATGAAGTTGGTGAAAATTCTAAAAGATTGTACAAAAAGAAGGCAAAAGACAACCAAACATGGGTTGTTAAGAAATCGATTGATAGTTCTGACAATGAATCTGATTCCACAAAATCAGAGGAGTCACAAAATGAGATTAATGATTTGTTGGATGATGCTGATATTAAATCAATGAGTGTGAAAGAAATTCAACAAATGGTTGGTAAAATAGAAATCTCAGATTTTGATATTGAAAAAACATTCAATGGTAATGTTAAGAAAATTTTCAAGAAAATGCTTGAGGGAAAAGTAAAGGGGGTTAAAGATTTTTATGCAACAAAAAAGGCAACATATAACCCTACTGCCCAGGAATTGGAAGCCACCAAGTCAAATAAGACTTGGGTGGAAGTTTGCTTTCCTTAAAGTCTTAGGACTTGCCGGAGATCCCAAGTTTATATCGTGGATCAGGAGTCGGCATCTTTCTAATGTTTGAAGATTTTGGTTGAAAGATTTTGATAGTGTTTGAATGTTTTATAGGTTGAAGGACTACGCCGGAGCTTCCAGGTTGGTAAGTGCGAAGCAGGAATCGGCATTTTGATTGGTAAAATGGTGATGTAGATGTAATATTCCTACAAGTGGTATTTCTACATGTGGTAATTTTTACTTGCGGAATAGTAGGTGTTTACTTGAAAAAGGTTAATCAAGGTCATTAAGTTGAACTTGATTGGACCATACATACAATTGGTATTTCGAATAGACAATGTGATGAACCACACTCCGAAAAACTTATTTTCCGGAAAAATCATTTTGATTAAAACAAACTTAAGTGTTTTGAAATCTAAATGAGAAAATAGTTTTGTGATAGGGGGAGTTCTGATTGTTTATGCCGAGTAAATGGCGATTTGATGCGATTCAATATCAGTTGTCACTTTATTGTACAGTTTATTTTCAAATTTCCTAAAATGTGTTTGCATTTTAGGGGGAGTAAAAATTTTCAGAAAATCCAAAAACATTTGAAAATTTGAAAAAGACAAAAATTTGATAAAATTCAAAAATGAGTTTTTGTTGCATATAGAGGAAATGATAGTACATCAGTGGACTATCACAACATGCTAAAGAAATGTAAAGTAAAATGTAATAAACAATCTTACTGATGATGTGTCAGTAGGTTTTTACACATTTAGTAGATTGTGACGAGATATAAACCTAAAATCAAACTTGCTTGTTCTGTGGGTTAACACAAACTTGGATATATAGGTAACCCCTGAAATCTTGTTTGAAAGGTCCCTTATTCTGAGATACTAGGTCTTTATGCTCAGTGATATCTGGGGTATTATCCCGGGACTTCTGCTGAAAGAAATTTCTGACCTAGTCCCCGGATAATGCTTTCTGCAAATGCTTGAAACATAGCATCGCCCTCAGCAAGCTGATGAAACAATAAAATTGATAGTCGCTGCTGTTGTAATGCAAAAAGATCCTCTAAAGGGGACACACCAAAAAGTCGAAGCCGTCATCTCTCTGCGTATCGAAAGATCGACCTGAGCTCTCACGGCCCTCGTACTATAATTTATTCCCCTGACATATATCATCTGTGGTATACTCACCTGTAAGACTGAATATTGGGATCTGGATACGGGAGTATATTCAAGTAGTGGGACATACGGATAAGTTTAAGTCTCTTAAAACATTAACATCGTATCTCGGATCAATTGAACTTTGTGTGAGAATTTAAGTGGACGAACATACTGACAATCTAGGTAAATTGTTTAGAACTTAAAATGAAATGAAGCTTAACGGTGTTGGGGATTGGTCTCAGAAACTGATATGATCCTCTTGCACAAACTCACAAAAATTATTGTTTGTAAATATTTCTTTATTGCATTCCTTTACAATCAAAAATTACAAAAAGATTTTAGTGTGTTTTAGCATAAATTTTAAAAAAAATCCAAAAACATTTTTGACAACTAATATTGGAAAGCTGATTGTCAAAATTTCAAGTGCTAAACATGATGACGTGGTTGTGAGGGAGAGTGAATATTAAAATGTCAAAAAGGTTTGTTAAAATCCTACAATTGGTATTTTAAAACCTACTTTTGGTTCATCAGTGGTTAATGATAGGAGAGAGAGTTATCTGATTATATCAGATTGTTGGTGCATTTAATTGTTAAATTTAGAAATTTATTTCTGGGTTAAGATTGTTGCAGGTGAGCCAGGTTAATTCATTCAAAGCTTATGAAAATCAAATTCTGATCATGAATCTAAAAGTTTGCTAGCTGCTGATGCTGATGAACATAAGGAATCAAGAGATCTGATCAAGAGAATTAGATAAAAGCCAGGCAATGATCTTGTATACAATATTTGAGTCAGACATTGATCCTAAAGCAGATGTTGCTGAAGAACAAATGAATACCAGCAAATTGTGAGGGGGAGTCTGATAGAGTCAGGAGATTCTGGAAAAGAAGATAGAGAGAGAAAAGCCCAGAGACTGATCAAGACTGAAGATGTGAAGATACAGCATTGGTGTGACTCGATAGTCGACTCGTCAACATCTGAGGGGGAGTCTGTTGGTGCACTACATCTGTCGACTTCGTCTTGTATCGAGTCTTACAATAGTTAGAATAGATCAGGGCACGTAAAACGAGAGTTAGAAAGATTTCGCTTGAAGATTATGTTTTGTATTTGAGATTTCGCTTGAAGCCTCAAGCGAAATCATCATATCAGATTTCGCTTCAGGATGTTCCAAGCGAAATCTTCAACTCTATATATAGGGATGTTGGTCAAGCGAAATCAGAGGGATAGAAATAGAAGTTTTCAGAGAGTTTTCCATACCGAAGTGCTGCCGGTGTGAGAACTGATTGTAATTGTTGTCTAATCAATACAAATCAGTGTTAAAGTGAAGATTCAGCTGTTTACACATCAAATACTTGTTTTCCGCACCTGTATTTGATAGAATTCCTCTGAACCGACTCATTCGGATCCTCAAACCGGTCCTACAATAAAACATACCATCTATTAATCCGTTAGTAACAGATTAATTACCTTCATCATAAACTTCCATTCGATCCGTTTACAACGAATCGAATACATTCCTTTCATTATTTGTACTTACATCCACTTCAACCCATTTATAACGGATTGAACTATTCCATTCCTTTTTGCATATCTTTCCTTTCATTCGGCTCGTTTTAAGACGAGCCGACCATAACACATATCCTTTCATAAACATTCATTTCATATGACCCGTTCGTAACGGGTTAGGCTATCTATTACATAACTACTAAGAATTACCATAACTAAGGTTTTTGTACAAGAACGTTGAATGACATAATATAAATGTATGCGTAAAACAACATACCTCGATCTTGTGAGCTTTCCGATTTCCTAGTGTTTGGGCTTTCTTCTTTTACGCCTACATCATCACATTCAATCATTTAACCCAACCAAATATCATTCCATCATTTACATAATCTATCATGTGACAACATTATCAAAAATATCCAAATTTCACATATTTGTTCTCTTAGGCATTTCATCAAACACTTGGCGGGTTTCACATTAATATGACACTTAATACAAGTATTTTAAAACATGATTCCACTAGTTCATCTAGTAATTCATCAATAATCAAACAAGTTCATATATACTTCTTAATCTAAATCATTCTCATCTATAATTTCCTACTCATACATGGTAATACATCAAGGTTGTTTACAATTGCATTCATATGATTATCATATTCATCAATATACTACATCAATTGGGTTTTCCACTCACAAACATTCAAATAAACCAAAAATTAGGCTTAACTCTTGTTCTATAACGAAATTCTATATCATACTTACTGAATTTTCTTACACATTCATGGATGAATTGAAACCCACTTCTTTCAAGATCATGAGATTTGTGGAAATTCAACTTACCACTTGTTTAGTAGACTTAGATGATTGCAAATTAGGATTCATGCATATGATTAGCTTCTAATTCCCCTTTCAATTTTGCAACTTGAAGGAGATAAGGGTTTTCTTCTCTTTTTCCTTGCTTGGGGCGACACAGAGAAACACACCAGATGTGTGTTTTGTTTTTCTTATTTTGTTTTATATATATATTATCTTTTTCCTTCTACAAGTTAAGCCCCTCAAATTATGTGTTTGCCTCAATATTGGTCATAATTTAATTCATGATGTAATATTTCACATTTATCCAAACTAAGTTTTATTTTCTATTTTTTTCTTACACATCATACACACTAAAACATTTTTGAGGTGTTACAATTGCTGTCTTAGGTTTTCTGTGAGGGTTTCCTGGTGATTATCTATAATTTACACAAATGCACACGTGTTAGTATAATAACCCTTAATATTTACATTAGTAATACCCTCCCCGAGACGGTATTCCAACGACTACGTCAGGCAGAACCTCGACAGCCGTTACGGAACCCTGGATCAATCGGGCAGCGTATCTAATACGTAACCGGGGTTATAATACTTACAACGGAGCAGAAATTCGTTAATTAGGGGGGTATTATACCCGGAAATTATGCCTACCATTCAGAATTTCGAGTGAGAAAAGAAGTGTGAGCTACGGAAAATGAAAGCCGAAGCCCTCTACTTATAGGGCCTGATTTCGAGTTTTACGCGGTGCGCGTAAGACGTAGCAAGGGGCTACGCGGCCCACGAGGCTCCGTAGGGTAGGCCCTAGGGTTGCTGATTCGGATCGTAGACTCCACACGCGTGATGCCACGTGGCACCTCAGGGTGCGACCCTGGTCTCGAGCTGTCGCGGCCCGCGTAGCTTAAGGAGGTGGCTTACGCGCCCCGCGAGAGACCATAAAAACTTGTTTTTATTTAATTTTTAATGATATATCGTATATTGGGCTCGATTTTCACATACGGGGTGTATTTTAGGACATATAGGGATATTTTAAAATCTATTAAGGTTTCAAAAAAAATATTTTTGGGGGGTTGTTATAACCTCCCCACCTTGTTTTAGAGCTCGTCCTCGGGATCTACTGGAATAGGTGTGGATATTTCTTTTGCATTTCTGATTCAAGCTCCCATGTTATGGTCCTCTTTTGGAGTCCCATTTCACTTTGACCAGAACTAATCTCTTATGCTTGAGGTTCTTAACTTTCCTGTCTTCAATCTGTAGAGGCTTCTCTACAAACGTTAACTGTTCATTTACCTCTATATCCTTAAGAGGTACCATCAGTGATTCATCAGCTAAACATTTCTTGAGATTAGATACATGAAATACATCATGTACTCCTGCCATTTCCTCTGGCAGTTATAGCTGATAGGCTACAGGTCCTATTCTTCTAATAATCTCAAAAGGTCCAACGTACATGGGGCTTAGTTTTCCTCTTTTGATGAATCTTACCACTCCTTTCCAAGGATAGACTTTCAATAACACCTTATCTCCTACTTGAAATTCCAATGGTTTTCGTCTGTTATCAGCATAACTCTTTTGTCGATCACGTGCTGCTTTTAGTCGTTCCTTAACTTGAATGATCTTGTCTGTTGTTTCTTGCACTATCTCAGGTCTAGATAGTTGCTTTTCTCCAATTTTTCCCAACAGACTGGCGTTCGGCACTTTTTTCCATAAAGTGCTTCGAATGGTGCAGCATTGATACTTGTATGATAACTGTTATTATAAGAAAATTCTATCAGTGGTAAGTGATCATCCCAATTTCCTCCAAAATCAATTACACAAGCTCTAAGCATGTCCTCCAATGTCTGAATTGTCCTTTCGCTTTGTTCGTCCGTTTGTGGATGATAAGCGGTGCTTAAATTCAACTTGGTTCCCATGGCTTTTTGGAAACTTCTCCAAAAATGAGAGGTAAAACGACTATCTCTGTCAGAAACAATTGATAGAGGAATTCCATGTAATGAAACTATTTCATTTACATATAATTTAGCTAATTGTTCCATACTGAAAGTTTCTTTCATTGGTAGGAAATGAGCTGACTTAGTTAGCCTGTCTACAATCACCCAGATTGTATTATTACCTTTTCTTGTTTTGGGTAATTTAGTAACAAAATCCATTGTTATCAATTCCCATTTCCAAACAGACATTTCTAACTGTTGCAATAAACCTGAGGGTTTCTGATGTTCAACTTTAACTTGTGAACAGGTTAAACACTTTGCAACATATGCTGCTATATCCTTTTTCATTCCTATCCACCAGAAATTCTTCCTTAAGTCCTGATATATCTTATCACTTCCAGGATGCATCGTATACTTAGACTTATGGGATTCTTCTAATATACAGTAGCGTAGGTTTCCTAATTTAGGTATCCACATTCTTTTCTTATGGAATCTCCAAATTCCATCTGTTCCTTGTTCTAATTCCTTAATCATTCATTTTAATTTTTCAGTATCATCCTTGATTACTGATTCTTGTGCTTTTCTAATTTGTTCATTTAAATCTACTTGAAGATTTAACTTAAGAGAACGTACTCTTTTTGGCTTTTCATGATACTTTCGACTTAAAGCATCAGCTACTACGTTTGGCTTTCCTGCATGATACTGGATATTACAATCATAATCACTAAGTATCTCTATCCAGCATCTTTGTCTCATGTTCAACTCTTTTTGCCCAAAAATATACCTTAGACTCTTATGGTCGGTAAAAATGGTAAACTTACTACCATATAGGTAATGTCTCCAAATTTTGAGAGCAAAAATTATAGCTCTTAATTCTAGATCATGGGTTGAATAATTCTCTTCATGATTCTTAAGCTGTCTAGAAGCGTAAGCTTTAACCTTTTGACGTTGCATTAGTACACAGACATAACCTAATTTAGAAGCGTCACAATAGACTACAAAATCTTCAGTTCCTTCTGGTAACACTAGTATGGGTGCGTTGGTTAGTCTTTGCTTAAGAATTCTAAAGGCTTCTTCTTGTTTTGGTCCCCATTCAAACTTAACTGATTTACAGGTTAACTTAGTTAAGGGAATGGCTATTCTAGAAAAATCTCGAATAAACCTTCTAGAATAACCGGTCAATCCTAAGAAACTTCTAACCTCAGTTGGTGACTCAGGGGTTTTCCATTTGGTAATTGCATCGATCTTGGTGGGATCTACATGAATTCCTTCATGATTGACTAGATGTCCGAGAAATTGTAACTGTTCTAACCAAAACTCACATTTTGAAAACTTAGCATAAAGCTTTTCTTTTCTCAATAAACTTAGAAGTGCGTGCAGATGCGCTGCATGTTCCTCTTTGCTTTTAAAATAAATAAGAATATCATCTATAAAGACAATTATGAATTTATCCAAATATGGCTTACATATTCGGTTCATCATGTCCATAAATGCAACTGGGGCATTGGTTAAACCAAATGGCATGACAGTAAATTCATAATGGCCATACCTTGTTCTGAAAGCAGTTTTAGGAATATCATCTTCCTGTACCTTTAATTGATGATATCCTGACCTTAAATCGATTTTAGAGAAAAATCGTGCTCCTTGCAATTGATCGAACAGATCATCGATTCTTGGTAATGGATACCGATTCTTAATGTGACTTTGTACAATTCACGGTAGTCAATGCATATACGCATTGATCCGTCCTTCTTTTTAACGAATAAAATTGGTGCTCTCCATGGCGATGAGCTTGGCTGTATGAATCCTTTTCCAACAATTCATCTAACTGTTTCTATAGTTCCTGCATCTCTGCGGGTGCCAATCGGTAAGGTCCTTTGGCAATTGGTGCTGTTGATGCAACAAATATAAGACCAACGGCGGTAGCTGGACTGGCTAGGCAAAATGGTTGAAGGGTTCAACCTTGCCTAACGCAGGTCGTGGGGTCCCCCCATGTTTGCAAGACGTGGAAGGAGGTTCACTAGTTTATTATTGTTCTTTGCTATAGATCCTTCTCTGAAATGCACTCAGATTCGGAAGTGGTAGCAAAGGGAATGTGTGTGTTGGATGAGAAAGGGAGTGACTTGTATGAAACAAGCACTCAATGCGAATGACCAGAGATTAGAGAATCAGGGCTGGTCAGGAGATGTTTTCGGAAGTAAATGAAGTGTCAATTTATAAGAGAAGACATCTCCCGAAGTAGAATGTATTAGACTAGTAACCTTGCTTGCAGTGGAGGGTTTCCCCTTTCGGGGGTTGAAGGCTTTTGACCCCTGGATAATAGCGTGCATTGTGCAGACCTGCTTTGGTTTTGCGGCTGTGAGTTGGTGAAGCGATCTTCGGATGTGACTGGCCACTGTTTCCGTATTGCTTTTCCCATCTTTCAGCTTTTCAACCGTTGAACCGTTTAACCATTTGAGCGTTTACACATTTAGTCATTTTATTTAGTCTTGGGCTACCCCCGTCATCAGCCCCCCAAGTCAGAGGTTTTTGGGTGATGAGCTCAAGGACGTCTCACTTTTATGTGCGTGTTTTGTTTGCCTGAAGGTTTCAAGGGTTCGTTGCTTGAAGGTTTGAAAGGTTGAAGGCAGTTACTATTTTGAATTTGAATTTTAAATAACTGACAATTGATTTGATTGATGTATGGCAGTTGATAGGGTGGCGGTTTTGCAGAAATTACTGTTTGCCATTATTACCCCTATTGTGGGTTTATATTTATTGTATGTTTGTAATTCTTATCCATTTTCTTCATAAGTTTTCCAAGTTTCTCGCCATTTTCTCCCTCTTCTAAGGTTAGTTCCGGTTTCTTTACATCTTGCATTCTTCATTTTCTGTTTTCAAAAATGGGTGCTCGTAAGGACTTAGCAAAATCTTTTTCCCGGTTAACACAAGAGGAGGTAGATTTATTTTGTATGGAATATGGTATTGATAGAAAGTTTAACCCAACTGCTCCTGCTTGTGATGTTCCTGTTGATAAACCGACTTCTGGTTCGATTGCCCTTTATTGTAGTCATTTTGAGTTCTCGAATCTTCGTTATCCCTTTTCGTTTTTTGTTTTGTACTTGTTGGAGTATTATCGGGTTTCTTTTGGGCAAGTTCATCCAAAGGGGATGGCTAGGGTTTTGCATTTTGAGGTTTTGTGTCGTGCTCTTGGGTATGATCCTTCCCTTTTACTATTTCGCCGGTTTTTTCGCTTGGCTAAGAATGGCGATTGGTTTACTTTCGAAACATCCAAAGTTGATACCTGCCTTATTTCGTCAATGGTTACTATGCTTGGGGCTTGGAAGGATCGCTTTTTCTGGGTTTCCGATGCTATTCTCCCATTTAAAATGGTGTGGAGGAACCCGGATGCCGTTCTCAATGATCCGGAACCTTCTGAATCTGAATTGAATGATGTTTTTCTCAAAGCCATCCGGGGGTGCCCTTCGAGGGTTTGTCCCTTTCCTGAACACTTACTAGTTCTTTTAGGGGTTAGTAAAATTTGGGGGAATGTTGATCGGGATCCGGTTCTTATGAGGAGTGGCATGGGTATACATTTTCCTTTTTTGCCCTCTTTATGCTTTTCTTAACTTATGACTTATATGCTGTTGTTTTTTGCAGTCATGTCTGCTTTGGATTTTATTAAGAGCGACGATACTTCTGATGTTGTTTTTGAGGATGCTCCGTCTGTTCCTGGTGAGAATGTTGTGGTTAGAACTGTTGATCAAAGGGTTGAGGGCTCAGGTTATGTTAGTGCTGCTACTGCCAAGGGTTTTTCTAAGTCTAATGCTCCTAAGTCTTCAACCCGCCGATCTTCTCGTCGGTTGTTGAAGGCTGGTCCTCAATCCACTTCTACTGAACCAGTGGACTTGAGTGATGATATTGAAGTTTCAGAAGATCAAGGTGTTGAAGCAGGTGCTGAGAAGGATAAAGAATTGGTTGTTCATGGTAAAAAGGTTTCAGGCAAGAAGGTTGTTGCCACTCCTGTTCAGGAATCTTCAAGCAGGGACGTTGAAGGGTTGGATCCGGAAGGGATTTATGTGCCTGCTTGGTCAGTGAAGAATGATGACAGCTTCAAAGATGCTGCTGTTTGTGAGGATGCTCTGAGTCACATTGCTCCTCCTTTAGTTCACAAGACCATTGCTGGGATGGATGATGACCTGATGTTGTCCCGTATGATTTTGAGTACTTGCAACCTTGCTGCCATGCTTCCTCAAGGCATTGCCCGTTTTCGTCAAAGAATGCAGGAATATGAAGAATTCTCCAAGAAGAGGGATAAGATGAAATCCTCCATGGCTGTGATGAAAAAGGAGATAGCTGGTTTTACCGAGAAAGAAGCAGCATGGGAAAAGAAGGTTAGTGATTTGAAGAAGATGCATGAGATTGAGATGAGTGATTTAAAAAAGAGCTTCGAGGCTGATAGGTTGAAGCTTAGGGCTGACCGGGAAACTTTGTTTGTTCAGCAACAGGCTTTTAGTAAGGAGAAAGAGGGGTTGAAAGCTTCAGTTGCTCGTTCTACCGCTGGCCATCAGTGGTTAATTGAGCAAGGTTTCCAACAGGTTGTTACTTACCTTCTACATTCCAAGGAGTTCAATTCTGCCCTTGGTGACGTTTACACTAAGCTTCTCAACCTGGGGAAACACCAAGGCCTCATTGCTGGGTATAAGCTTCATGAATCCGGCCATCCTTTGGAGAAGTCACCTCTGTTCCGTCCCGAAGCTTCTGATGTTTTTAAAGGCTCCGTTGAGCAAATGGAGAAGTTGACCTATCCTTACATCCATCAAGTTTCTGCTTGTTTTGGTAAGCCTCTTGCTGTGTTGCAGGACTTGAAACCGGAGGGTCTAAATGAAAAGGTTTGTGCTGAAATCTTGGGTTCTCTTTCAAGGAAGAGATCCTACTCGGGGGATAGTGATGATACCCCTTCCGGTCAGCTGGATGTTCTCAAGGATGCAAGTTTGGAGGCTTCAGCGGGTGGTGGTGATGGAGGTTTGAAGACTAAAAAACTGAAGAAGACCAAGAAGGCCAAGGGCGAGGGTTCTGGAGTTTCCCAGCCTGTTGATGCTTAATTCGTAGCTTTCTTAGCACTGAAAACAATTTATGTTTTGTAATGTTAACCTGAACAATATTAGGTTTTTAGGAACCCTTAAGGTTCCTGTTTGGTTGTGTTTTAAGGCCTTTGTGGCCGCTGGAACAGTAGTTTAAGCTTGCAAGTTATTAGGACTTGCTCTAACTTATGTTTGAAAGTCTTTTGGGGCTTTCCTTTATATGATGTTATGTTTTAACTATTTTCCTTGTATTATGGTTTTATGCTTGTGCCTTTTTGGACAAGGCAGTTTATTTGGCTTTTAACCTTCCAAGCCTTTTAGCTATCTGTTAATAGGTTGAAGCCTTTAAGGTTTCGAGATATTGCCCGGGTGGCTTGAAGCCTTGAGGGCTTCTTAGTTTTGCGTCATGACTTGGTTTGTATCTTTATGATTCTTGTCTGAGTGATTTTGTTATTTTAGATTTGCTTTGTTCTTTTGTAACTTTGTCTTTGTCGGGTTTGTGTTGCCCTTATGTTTTTTTATACCTAAAAGGGGTCAGTGCTGCAGACACTTAGCCTTGGCATTTTTAACAAGAAGAGATAGCACCTATCCTTTTTATTATTTCTTTTGGTTTTTTAGCCTCTTTGTGGACTATATTTTTAAGGCTTAGGGAACATTTGGTGTAGGCTGCTCATACCCGTCTATGAGACAATTTTATTTTTTCTTAACAAGTCTCATGGAGTTGTATTGATTTAGGAACTCACCCCTTATATAGGCTCATTCAACCCTTGAACCTATTGAGCGATGTGGCCTGGGAGCTCATCCCCTTACATGGCCCTTGCCATGGAGTTTTTTGCTAGGTTCTCAACCTGGTTTTGGGATAGAAAGACAAGTTTGATAAAAACAACTTCATTCATTAAAGCAATACTTGCTTTTTACAAAAGGTATTCATAATCCTGCTTGAAATACATTTTTGATACAAACCAAACTTTTCCGTTTAAACATGGAACCTTTTCAGGGTTTTGCCGTTCCAATGCCTTGGAAGCTTTTTGCCTTCTGAATCAGCCAGCTTGTAAGATCCACCTTTGTGTGCTTCAAGGATGGTGTATGGGCCTTCCCATTTTGGGCCAAGCTTTCCTTGGTTTTCTTTTTTGCTGGCTTCGTTGTTTCTGAGGACCAGGTCCCCTGGCTTGAAACGTTCGTTCTTGACTTTTTTGTTGTAGTAAGCTTCCATCTGTTGTTTGTATTTGGCCTCTTGAATTGCGGCTTGATCTCTTGCTTCCTCTAGGAGTTGTAAATTCAACATAGTCTCTTTTTGGTTTGTTTCGGGATCCATGTTGACAATTCTTTGGGTTACAACTCCTATCTCGGCAGGGATCACAGCTTCGGATCCAAATACCAAGCTGTACAGTGTTTTCTTATGGCTTGTTTTTTCGGTTGTTCTAATTGCCCATAGGACACTAGGTAATTCTTCAAGCCAATTGCTTTCATATCTTCCCAATCTTGTCTTGATGCCTTCTACTATGCTTCTATTTGTTCTTTCAACCTGACCGTTTGATTGCGGATAAGCCACTGAGCTGAAAACCTGATCGATTTTGTATTCCTTGCACCAAATGCTGAAAGGCTTCTCAGCAAATTGTCTTCCGTTATCAGTGACAAGTACTCCCGGCAATCCATAACGGCAAATAATGTTCTCCCAAACAAAGTCAATGACTTGTTTTCCCATGATTTTGGCAAGTGGTTTGACCTCGGGCCACTTGGTGAAGTAATCTACTGCCACCAACAAGAATTTTACCCCTCCTTTGCTTGGGGGAAATGGACCAACAATGTCCATTCCCCATTTATAGAATGGCCAAGCCGAGGTTATCGGGACTAAGTCATGCTTGGGACTTTTTGGGATTGGTACATGACTCTGGCAAGCATCACATTTCTTTAGTTCTTCGGCTGTATCCCGATGCATTGAATGCCAGAAATACCCGAGGTTCATGAGCTTTGCAACTACCGACCTAGCTCCAAAGTGAGCCCCACATACACCTTCATGAATTTCTTTGATCAAATATTTACTTTGCTCGGGGCCGACACACCTTAGCAAGGGGGCAAGGTACCCTTTTTTGTAAAGGGTTTCTCCTTGTAGTATATATTATCTTGCTTTGATTTCAACCCTTTTAGCTTCCACTTGATCATTGGGTAATTCACCATTTTTGAGGAACTTTCTTATGGGAGTCATCCAGTTTGGATCTTCTTCGGTAACCACGTCTTGAACCTCCAATTCATTAATGGATGGGGCCTTCAACACCTCTACCAGTACCTTCTTGGTGAGGTGGGCAAAAGTGAGAGATGCAAGCTTACTTAGGGCATCGGCCTTTTTGTTTTGAGATCTGGGGATCTGTTTGATGTTACACGCTTGGAAGGTACTCATCAGTTCCTTGGATTTTTCTCTGTATTTTTTCATGTTGGGCTCTTTAGCTATGTAGCTGTCATTCACTTGGCTTGAGACCAGCAACGAATCTGTGAACACTTCAAGCTTTTCGACCTTCATTTCTTTGGCCAGCCTTAGGCCGACTATTAGTGCTTCGTATTCAGCCTCGTTATTGGTGGTCTGAAAATCAAAACGGAGAGCATATGTGAATTCCAAACCTTCTGGGTTAATCAAAATTAACCCAGCCCCTGACCCTTCAACGCTTGAAGCCCCGTCGGTGAAAAGCTTCCAGGCTTCAGGGTTGGAAGGCTCAGTGGTGGTAGTGTTTACTTCTGTGGCTGTTTGGTTTGGGACTTCCACAATGAAATCAGCCAAGACTTGAGCTTTGATAGCCTTTCTTGGGACATAGGTGATGTTATGTTCACCCAGTTCTATGGCCCATTTGGCTAATCGCCCCAAGTTTTCAGGTTTTTGAAGCACACTCTTAATAGGTTGGTTGGTGACCACTTGCATGGGGTGTGCTTGGAAGTACCTTCGAAGTCTCCTAGCTGTTTGAACTAGGGCTAGGGCAAGTTTTTCAAGGGGAGGATATTTCGTTTCAGCTAATTTTAAAGTTTTGCTGAAAAAATAAACGGGTACCTGGGCCTTGTCTCGTTCAATGGTGAGGACTGCAGTGATGGCCTCGTCCGTGATTGAGAGGTACACCGATATTAACTCCCCGGTTTTTGGTGCCGCAATGTCTGGTAGGGAAGCCAGATGTTGCTTCATCTGGTTGAAAGCTTCTTCAGCTTCTTCAGTCCATTTGAAATCTTTCTTGTCAGAGCAGTTCTTGAGCGTTTTGTAGAAGGGCAGAGATCTTTCGGCCAACTTTGAGGTAAAACGCTTCAAGGCTGCGAGCTTCCCGTTCAAGCTTTCAACCTCCTTCTTGGTTTTTGGTGGCTTGGTTTCAAGGACGGCTTTCACTTTGTTAGGGTTGGCTTTGATGCTTTGCTTTCCAACAATGTGACCCAAGAATTTTCCCTCCTCGAATCCAAATGAACATTTTTCCGGGTTAAGCTTCATGTTAACCTTTCTGAGGTTCTTGAAAGTTTCTTGAATATCATCGAGCATTTGATATTCCGTCTTGCTTTTAATCACCAAGTCATCGACATATGATTCCATATTTTTGCCAATTTGGCTTTCGAAGGCTTTGTCAATGAGCCGTTGATAGGTTGCTCCGGCATTTTTGAGGCCGAAAGGCATCTTTTGATAACAAAAGATCCCTTTGTCCGTGTGAAAGGCCGTCTTTTCCTCGTCCTCTTTCTTCATGAGGATTTGGTGATAACCTTTGTATGCATCAAGAAAGCATTTGAACGAGTAACTTGTGAGGGAGTCAACCTTGAGATCAATTTCCGGTAATGGATAGCAATCCTTAGGACAAGCTTTGTTAAGATCCTTAAAGTCTATGCACATCCTCCAAGAGTTGTCTGGCTTCTTGACCATAACCTGGTTTGCAACCCATGACTGGTACTTGACTTCTCGAAGAATACCTGCCGACACAAGCTTTTCAACCTCTTGGCAGGCTGCCAGACTTCTCTCGGGGGCCAAGCTTCTTTTCTTTTGGACCACAGGCTTGACATCCGGTGGTATTCTCAACTCATGCTCGGCAATGTCCCGAGGAATCCCAGTCATATCTTCTGGACACCAAGCGAATACATCGCTGTAGTGTGTTAGCAATTTTTCAAGGTATGAAAGGGTCTCTTGAGAAAGGTCCGGATTGACCCTTATTCTTTGTTCAGGGTACTTAGGGTTTATGACCAACCTTTGCCTGTCTTCCTCACTGTTCGAACTTTCACCTTCAACCATGTAGGCTTCCTGAGAGGGTTGAAGGGTTGCTATGCCCCTCTCGGTAGGGAATTTGACTGTGCCGTGGCCAACAGACACGGCCATGTAAAATGCACACTGTCCTGGTCTTCCAATGATCACATCATAGCTTGAGGGGATGTTGATAACCACAAAGGTTAGTGGTTGGGTCCTTTCTTTCAAACCATCGCTGAAACGAACATTAAGTGTCAGTTGCCCTAAAGGCTTGAGAGGTATATCAGCTATACCTTTTATGGAGGTTCCAGAGGGTTGGAGCCTTGAGCGTTCTTCATTACCCAAACGGTTGAAGAATTTCTCGAACATGATTTCCGTGGCAGCCCCAGTGTCTATGTATGCCCTGCATGTTTGCAACGTTCCCACGGTAGCTTCTACCACAAGAGGGCTAGAGAGAGGGTCTTTCTCCGTAGGGGGAAACAGACACACTGAAGCTCCCAAGCTTCCAACCTCTGCCTCTTATGAGGAACCCTTCCATCAAAATCCACCATATTGACTTCCTTACCTTTTCCTTCAGCCATTTTGTCCCGGACTCCCTTCACCAAATGAGCAAGTTCTCCGGACTTAACAGCTTCTTCAATTCTTTTCTTGAGTTGGAAGCAATCATTGGTGTGGTGGCCCTTTTCTTCATGAAACTCACAGTATTGTGTGGAGTTCTCATTTTTTCTGCTTTTGGGGAGAGGCCTAGGAGGTGGAAAGTTTTGCTTAACCTCTTCCGTTGCAAGGATTTCTTGAGGGGTCTTTGTGAGGGGTGTGAAACTTATGCCTTTCTCCCTGCTTGGAGGGTTCTGGCCTTCAGACCTTCGAGGGTCTGAACCCTTTGACCGCCTGTCATAGGAGTTGAAGTTCCCTCTTTTTCTGGCTGGACTGTTGCTTCTCCAGCCGGACCCTCTTTTTCTTTGTTCCTTAATGTCCACTGCCTCTTCTCCCCGGATGTGGGCTTCAGCCCTTTCAAGAGCTTCTTCTAAGGTCTTGGGTAGAGATTTGTTGAAATCCCTTGTAAGGTACTTAGAGGTGATGGCGTTCATGAAGCCAGCCACCCTCATTTTCTCATCGGCCCCTACATAAGTCAGGCCTTCCTTCTTGTATCGTTCAATGAAAGCACGAAGGCTTTCATCATCCCGTTGTTTTATCTGAAAGATCACTGTTGCGTCTTTGACATATCGCCTCTGTTGGGAGAAATTGGCCAGGAAACCCTTGCTAAGATCATCAAAGCTTCGAACGCTTTGAGCAGGTAAGTCATTAAACCAAATTCTAGCGGATCCAACAAGAGTTTGCATGAACATTAGGCAACATTCTGCGTTTGACCATTTCTCTATCCTTGCTGCACCGGTGAAGATTTGAAGATGATCTTCGGGATCTTCAGTCCCATCATACGTCCTGATGTGGGATGGCATCTTGATCTTTGCTTGGAAATCATAATCGGCTATCTGCCTTGAAAAGCATGAAAGATTACTTGGCTTATATGGTTTAGCCAAGTCCTCTTCAGCCCTTGCATCTACATTATTGCTGTTGCCGTTATTTCCCTGGGAGGCTAGCACCTGGTTGATGAAGTGTTGCCACGGGAAGTTGGCCATCATCTGGGTCATCATGTTTGGCATAAGGTTGAAGCCTTGAATGCTTCCGGGTACAGCTGAGCAGCCTACTCCAAAGGGAGTGCTCATAACAGCACTTCGTGCCAAAGGGAGCACGGACAGAGCTTGCTCCCATGTGGTTGTTGTGGATGCTGGAAAGCTTGTTGCTGGGGATTGTAGGAGCTGGTCAAGAGTTAGCTCATGTCCCAAAGGAGCACCACTAGTAATTGGTTGGGACGAGAAGAAAGGATGTATCGTGGGATTTGTCATTGTGGACAGATACGGGTGAGGGTTAGGAGCACTGCTGGGACCAGCCTCATTTCTAGTTGTTAAAGGAAGAGGAGGTGGCCCAGGAGACAACGTTGGTTCAGGCTCATCATAATCTAAACGGATCCTCACTCCTTTTTCTCTTTCTTTGCTCACATGTTGGTTGAGAAGGGATCTCAACTCAAGGAAATTGTTGGCAACCCCTTCAGGGGTAAGTTCAACACGTGTCGGGGTGTCAGAGACGCCGACATTGGGTGAAGGAACTCCGGATCTGGACGGAGTTGGTGTGTTGAAGGTGAGGAACTCGGGTGTGCTCCCCGGAGTTGAAAAAGAAGCTGGTATAGCCACATGAGCTTGGCTACTACCCGGAGTAGAAGTGTTTGGGATCTGATTTACTTCTCCCGGGGATCCACTTTCAGACATGGTGGTTTTAAGTGAAGAGAGCTACACTACTAGGTCTTTTTGAGAAGAAATAGCGGTGTAGCCCCACGGTGGGCGCCAACTTGTTGATGCAACAAATATAAGACCAACGGTGGTAGCTGGACTGGCTAGGCAAAATGGTTGAAGGGTTCAACCTTGCCTAATGCAGGTCGTGGGGTCCCCCCACGTTTGCAAGACGTGGAAGGAGGTTCACTAGTTTATTATTGTTCTTTGCTATAGATCCTTCTCTGAAATGCACTCAGATTCGGAAGTGGTAGCAAAGGGAATGTGTGTGTTGGATGAGAAAGGGAGTGACTTGTATGAAACAAGCACTCAATGCGAATGACCAGAGATTAGAGAATCAGGGCTGGTCAGGAGATGTTTTCTGAAGTAAATGAAGTGTCAATTTATAAGAGAAGACATCTCCCGAAGTAGAATGTATTAGACTAGTAACCTTGCTTGCAGTGGAGGGTTTCCCCTTTCGGGGGTTGAAGGCTTTTGACCCCTGGATAATAGCGTGCATTGTGCAGACCTGCTTTGCTTTTGCGGCTGTGAGTTGGTGAAGCGATCTTCGGATGTGACTGGCCACTGTTTCCGTATTGCTTTTCCCATCTTTCAGCTTTTCAACCGTTGAACCGTTTAACCATTTGAGCATTTACACATTTAGTCATTTTATTTAGTCTTGGGCTACCCCCGTCATCAGGTGCAGTTCCTGGTATCAAATGGATTCTGAATTCAACTTCCCTGTCTGGAGGTCGCCCTGGTAGTTCTTCTGGAAATACATCTGAAAATTGGGATACTACTGGAATATCCTTTAATTCTTTTCCTTTAGTGTTAGTGATTATGGAAATCAAATACACTAATGATCCTTTCTTATATAACTTGCGGTTTTTATCACAAAGATGAATTTTGTGGATCTAAAGGTTTTATTTCCTTTAATTGTGATCTTGTCACCCCTCGGTGAATTTACTTGAATTGACTTTTGATCACATAAAATACTGGCTTTATTGGCTATTAACCAATCCATTCCTAACACAACATCAAATCCTGCCAGATTCATTGGGTAAAGACTTGCAATAAATTTCTGATTTAAAATTTCTATTCTTGTTCCCTGCAAGATTTCAGAAATCTTAATGGTTTCCCCATTTGCTGTCTCTACCAGACATTCTTGTGGGAGTTTAGTTATTGATTGATTGAGAAATTTGCAGAATGAAGTATTAATAAAACTTTGGTTCACACCAGAGTCAAATAATACTTTAGCAAAAACATCATTAACTAAAAACGTACCGGCGATCACATCCGGGATCATCTTTGCTTCTTCTGCAGTGAGAACAAATGCTCTAGCATTTTTAGTAGTTTCGTTGTTCGTGGCTGGAGCTAGTTCTACTGCTTCTTCTATAGTTTGAGGTCTAGCTGCCTTGACTACATGTCTTATCTCCCCAATTAATCCCCAGATGTAACGGAATTTGTTGGCTATCTGTTCCTTTTCATTAGGAGGGCATAATTTCCTTTCTACCATGTTTTTAAATTCTTCCCATTCTATATTATAAGTTCTATCACTTCCCCTAGACTGAAGGATAGTGTTCCACCATTCTAGTGCTGCATTCTTAAACAGATTGGAAGCAAACATTATCTTATCCTCTTCCGCACATTTGCTTATTCTTAAGACTGCCTCAGTCTTTTCTATCCAGCGTAGAGATGCAACGGCCCCTTCATTGCCCGAGAATTCCATTGGTTTACAAGACCAGAATTCTTTATAAGAACAACCATAAGACACAGTTCTTCTTCTTTTAGGAATGGGCACTTGAAGTACGGGTCCATTGTTCACGCTGTTTTCAGGTTCAGAAGGTCATTTGCTATCATGTTTACTTTTATTTTCTGCTTCCCTAACCGTTTTGATAATATATGGCATTGCATCTATTATCCCTTGTGCCACTATATGCTGCATGGCACTGTTATCCACTTGGTTTCCATTATTGTTGTTGTTCGGGTTTTCGTTATCCAAGTTATTGTTACTCTGGTTATCGTTATTCTGGTTTTCCTGGTTTACTTCGTCGTCCATCTGAATTTTAAACATTTACCAATTATTAATATCACAAAATAATTAATAATTTAGGCAACAATCACACAACACACATATTGGTCAAAAGCGTCGAGCATTGCGACTTACTCTTTCTTACATAGTATGCTTCTAATACAAACCGATACTAGAAATTAAAAATTACAATACTAATATGTATCATTAACCACAAAGTGGTCTATACTACAACATATATTATTATTACACACACACACACACATATATATATATATATATATATTCACATATATTATATATTATTATATTATTATTATTTCTACCATCACTTTCACGGATATGGATTCATCCAGAAATCCATATGGCGCTCTTCGTACTTCCAAACGAGTCGCTCTCCGACCTGCCTCATTCTCTCGCTACTTTCTAAAATCTCTTCTCCGAAAGTTCGGAGCTCTTGCACATTTTCTGCACTCATTGGGGGTGCAGGTGCTGGTGCTGGTACTGGGTTTGGGTACTGGGGCATGGGCTCCTCCTGAGGGTACGAATTCTCTAAGATCTCCCTAATGTATTCATCATTATCGTAGTAGGGATCTAGAGGGTCCAGACCTGGATAAGCTGCTAAGTTCGGCATGGGTTTGTCGTTTAGGTGATAGCGTGACACATAATCCCTATGATCATCGAACCATGGATCATAATCTGGGTCTAAGGGATTAGAGGCTGGTATCCTAGGTATCTCCTCAGGGTTAAAATCATGCATTTGAACTTGGTTTTCGGGGTTGTTTTCTATCTCCATCGGCTAAGTGGGAAACAAAGGTAAGGGTTGTGGGGCTACTAGTTGCTCCAGGTTTGGGTCGGCAGCAGTGGTTGCTAGGATATGGAAATTGGCTAAGCTCCTATTAAGCATATCCTATGTATGGGCATCTGTCTCTCGCTTAGCTGCTGCTAGGACTCTCTGCTGTTGCAACTTTCGCATTCTTTTCCTACGCTCGTGTGCTCCCTTACTGAACCATCCTCTCTTTTTCTGAGGGAATGGCTCTTCAGACTTAGCCTTAAAGACAAACATCCCTTCTTCCTGGTTAGATGAATACCCAGAGAGGGCAGGCTGGGAAGAGGTACCTTCACTCCTACGTGAATCGGACAACTGACGATATGCGTCTGAGGGTCGTTGATCACTCATACTATAAACTAACAAATAGTCAAATAACACACAACAATAAAACACAGATATGCACGTATTTCCATAATTAATTTCCTAACAATTTAAATAATATCTTGGTGTCAGCAGAACACTTCTGTGGCTGAATCAGTGGCTTAGCTCTGATACCACCTTCTGTCGCAACCCCCGCCCCTATCTGTCCCGGGAACGGGCTGCCGCGAACTCAATTTCGGTGGTATTGGTGTTTATTAATCTGGCAGCGGAAATTTCATCAGGACCGTAGTTAGGAAATATTTTATCAGAGTAAAACACCATATTTTATATAAATAAACATAGTGGGATAAAACCCAAGTTTTCATTACAAACTGATTTATAGGGATAAATCTCATTTTATTGAAATAAAACATCTTCTTTATTCGGGTAACTTTTATAGCCACTTTTTCTAAGCCTTCAGTGCTGTCCAGCTGCTTCTAGTTGGCTTTCACATTTTGTTACCTGAAACGCGTTTAAAAACATTTTGTCAGTGGGAAATACTGGTGAGTGAATCCTAATTTAATCAAGAAGAGTTTTATCCTTAAACAGTATTGAGAGCGATTACAATGTTTATGTCTACACAATTACTCATTCAGTACTGTCAATCCTGACTTGTGGGTCATATTACACATTGGCTAACTCTTTGTCCAATGGTAACGTATTCCACATTTTGTATACAAAACCCCAACATACCGACAGTAATTGAAGAACTACAAAGACTCAATCACTGCTTAATTGCATTGTAAAACATTTAAGGTTTTGTAAAAACAATTTACAAAAAGGAGATTACTCACATTGCTATCTTAGGTTTTCTGTAAGGGTTTCCTGGTGATTATCTATAATTTACACAAATGCACACGTGTTAGTATAATAACCCTTAATATTTACATTAGTAATACCCTCCCTAAGACGGTATTCCAACAACTACGTCGGGCAGAACCTCGACAGCCGTTACGGAACCCTGGATCAATCGGGCAACGTATCTAACATGTAACCGGGGTTATAATACTTACAACGGAGCAGAAATTCGTTAATTAGGGGGTATTATACCCGGAAATTATGCCTACTATTCAGAATTTCGAGTGAGAAAATAAGTGTGAGCGACGGAAAATGAAAGCCGAAGCCCTCTACTTATAGGGCCTGATTTCGAGTTTTACGCGGCCCGCGTAAGACGTAGCAAGGGGCTACGCGGCCATCGAGGCTCCCTATGGTAGGCCCTAGGGTTGCTGATTCGGATCGTAGACTCCACATGTGTGATGCCATGTGGCACCTCAGGGTGCGACCCTGGTCTCGAGCTGTCGCGGCCCACGTAGCTTAAGGAGGTGGCTTACGCGCCCCGCGAGAGACCATAAAAACTTGTTTTTATTTAATTTTTAATGATATATCGTATATTGGGCTCGGTTTTCACATACGGGGTGTATTTTAGGACATATAGGGATATTTTAAAATTTATTAAGGTGTCAAAAAAAATATTTTTGGAGGGTTGTTATACTGGAAGTGATAAGATGTATCAGGACTTAAGAAAGAATTTTTGGTGGATATGAATGAAAAAGGAGATAGCAGTTTATGTCTCCAAGTGTTTAACCTGTTCACAAGTTAAAGCTGAACACCAGAAACCCTTAGGTTTGTTGCAATAGTTAGAAATGCCCGTATGGAAATCAGAGTTGATAACAATGGATTTTGTTACTAAATTACCCAAGACAAGAAAAGGTAATGATACAATCTGGGTGATTGTAGACAGGCTAACTAAGTCAGCTCATTTCCTACCAATGAAAGAAACTTCTAGTATGGAACAATTAGCTAAATTGTATGTAAATGAAATAGTTTCATTACATGGAATTCCCTTATCAATTGTTTCTGATAGAGATAGCCATTTCACCTCTCATTTTTGGACAAGTTTCCAAAAAGCAATGGGAACCAAGTTGAATCTAAGCACCGCTTATCATCCTCAAAAGGACAGACAAAGCGAAAGGACCATCCAGACAATGGAAGATATGCTTAGAGCTTGTGTAATTGATTTCGGAGTTAATTGGATGATCACTTACCATTAATAGAATTTTCCTACAACAACAGCTATCATACCAGTATCAATGTTGCACCATTCGAAGCACTTTATGGACGGAAATGCCGAACTCCAGTCTGTTGAGCAGAAATTGGAGAAAAGCAACTATCTGGACCCGAGATAGTATAAGAAACAACCGACAAAATTATCCAAGTCAAGGAAAGACTAAAAGCAGCACGTGATCGACGAAAGAGCTATGCTGACAACAGACAAAAACCGTTGGAATTTCAAGTAGGAGACAAGGTGTTATTAAAGGTCTATCCTTGGAAAGGAGTGGTAAGATTCATCAAAAGGGGAAAGCTAAGCCCCAGGTATGTTGGACCTTTTAAGAACATTAGAAGAATAGGACCTGTAGCCTATCAGCTATAACTGCCAAAGGAAATGGCAGAAATACATGATGTATTTCATGTATCTAATCTCAAGAAATGCTTAACTGATGAATCACTGGTAGTGCCTCTTAAGGACATATAGGTAAATGAAAAGCTCAAGTTTGTGGAAAGACCACAACAGATTGAAGACAGAAAGGTCCAGAATCTTAAACACAAGAGATTAGTTCTGGTCAAAGTAAAATGGGACTCCAAAAGAGGACCAGAATACACTTGGGAGCTTGAATCAGAAATGCAAAGGAAATATCCACACCTGTTCCAGTAGACCTCGAGGACGAGTTCTAAAACAAGGTGGTGAGGATATAACAACCCTCCAAAATAATCCGACACCCTAAAAATATTTAGAGTGCCCCAATATGTCCTAAAATACACCCCGTATGCGAAAACCGACCCCAAATACCTTAATTTTATCAAAAATAAAATAAAATAAATAAATATAGGGCCTCGCGGCCCGCAACGGAGAAAGCACAAGGCTACGCGGGGCGCGACGGCCTGGCTACGAGGCTTCACCTGGAGCTGCCTCGTGTCCGACGCGTGTGGGGTCTAGAGCTGACTCGGCAAGCCTATAGCGGGACACGTAGTCCCTGGCGGCCCGTGTAACAACCCTCGGTAAAATCAACACCCTCAGTATATTTCCGACACCCTATTATACATTAAAATATCTTAATATGTCTTTATATACATCCCGTATGTGAAAACCGAGCCTGAATTATGTTATATTATTTAAATAAAATATAAAAGCTTAAATTTAGGGCTGAGGCGGGCCGCGTGAACCCACCTCAAACCCTTACGCGGGCGGTATGAAGGCTAGAATCAGAAACCGTTGATTTCTTTAGTTGAAGCGGGCCACGTAAGAGTTCTCGATAGTGTACGCGGGCCGCGAGAGACCTACAACGCGGAGACACCAGATGCCGACACGTGTCGACATCGTGGCGGACCTACACATCGAATCAGCTAAGCTATATATTGACCGAGTGTTGATGCGGGCCGCGTAAGCGCCCCTTGTCTTTCACGCGGGCCGCGTGAGAGTCGAATATCAGCACTATAAATAGAACGCATCAGTTTTCGTTTTCCGTCGCTCATTCTCAATTCTCAAATCACAATTTCTGTAGAAGAGGCATTATAGTCGGGTATTATACCCCTAATTAGCGAGGTTATGCTCCGTTGTAAGTATTATAACCCAGTTTCGTAGTAGATACGCTGCCCGATTGATTTAGGGTTCCGTAATAACTGTCGTGGTTCTGCCCGACGTAGTTATTGGAATGCCGTCTCGGGGAGGGTATCATTAATAATTTCAAAGGGTTATGATACTAACCAATGTACATTTGTATAAATTATAGATTATATCCAGGAAACCTTTACGCGAAGTCTAAGATAGCAATGTGAGTTTATCCTCTTTTTGTTAACCTTTTTGGAAAATTTTACAAAAACTTAAATGCTTAATAATGTAACTAAGCAGTGATTGAGTCTTTGTAGTTCTTCAATTACTGCCGATATGTTGGGGTTTTGTATACAAAATTTACTACCTTGTGAGTAGTAAGTCGGGGATGACAGGACGTTACCATTGGACAACGAGTTAGCCAATGAGTAATATGACCCACAAGTCAGGATTGATAGTACTGAATGAGTAATTGTGTAGAAATAAACAATGTGATCGCTCTCAATACTGTTTTAATTGATAAAATGTTTCTTGATTAAACTGGGATTCACTCACCAGTATTTCCCGCTGACAAATATTTTTAAAACATGTTTCAGGTAACAAAATGTGACAGCCAATTAGTAAAAAGCCAGCTGGAGAGCACTGAAGGCTTGGGAAAAATGTGGCTATAAAAGTTACCTAAAAGATGATGTTTTAAATTCAATAAAATAGGGTTTATCCCTATAAATGTATTGTAATAAGAAACTTGTGTTTTACCCATATGATTATTAATATTAAATGAGGTGGTTTTACTTTGATAAACATTTCCTAACTACGGTCCTGATGTAAATTCCGCTGCAAGATTAAATAACTGATACCACCACTACTGAGTTCGCGTCCGCCCGTTCCCGGGACAGATAAGGGATCGGGGGTTGCGACAGCCCGCGTAAAACTCACCCTCATCTGTCGCGGGGCGCGACAGACCCCCTGAGCAGCCCTATATATAGAGATCGTTGGCCACAGTTCACAAATCGTTCAATTCTTAAATCTCTCTCAGTTTCTATATAGTAGGCACTATACCCGGGCATTATACCCCCCTAATTAACGAAGCTCTGTCTCGTTGTAAGTATTTTAACCCCCGGTTACGTATTAGATACGCTGCCCGATTGATTTAGGGTTCCGTAACGGCTGTCGAGGTTCTGCCCGACGTAGTAGTTGGAATTCTGTCTCGGGGAGGGTATTACTAATGTAAATATTGGGTTATTATATTAACGCGTGTGCATTGTGTAATTAATAGATAATCACCAGGAAATCACAAAGGAAAACCCTAAGATAGCAATGTGAGTAATCACCTTTTTGTAAACTGTTTTTGCAAAACCTTAATTATTTTAAATTATAAATAGCAGTGATTGAGTCTTTATAATTTTTCAATTACCGCCGGTAAGTTGGGGTTTTGTATACAAAATGTGGAACACATTACCATTGGACAACGAGATAGCCAATGAGTAATATGACCCACCAGTCAGGATTGACAGTACTGAATGAGTAATTGTGTATACATAAACATTGTAATCGCTCTCAATACTGTTAAGGGATAAAACTCTTCTTGATTAAACTGGGATTCACTCACCAGTATTTTCCACTGACAAAATGTTTTTAAACGCGTTTCAGGTAACAAAATGTGAAAGCCAAATAGAAGCCAGCTGGACAGCACTGAAGGCTTGGAAAATTGGCTATAAAAGTTACCTAAATAAAGAGATGTTTTTTTATGAAATAAAATAGGGTTTATCCCTATGAAAATGTGTGTACTGAAAACTTGGGAATTTCCCACGTGTTTAATATTATAAAAGTGTGGTATTTTACTCTGATAAAATATTTCCTAACTACGGTCCTGATGTAATTTCCGTTGCCAAATTGATAAACACCGATACCACTGAATCTGATCTCGCGGCCGCCCGTTCCCGGGTAGACAGGGGACGGGGGATGCGACAGGACTTGAAGAGGTATGGTCCCAAATCAGTGAGCACATGGCACGGGGACCACACCACTTTTCCAGCATGGCGTCCAAATCACACGAGGGCATCCAGAAGCTTCTAGAACCTTCTGGAAAAAATCGTAGGTGACAAAGAAGATGCTCCTCCAGACAGAAAGGACGACACGTGTCACCTATACATGGACGCCAACGATGACTGCAAGATATTTGGAGGACAAGTCGACGACCAGTACTAACGAAAGCCCAGCTGGAACGAATAGGCGCGCGCCACGTCATCCACTAGACTGGCAACAGTAGAGGGGACAGAAAGGATATTCCCCTTGGTTGGACAGCTAGCGCCCACTGGCTAGCTGGCAAGCCTCCTCCTCCTCTTCCTTCATTAGTACTGGCTGTCATGGCGGGCCCAGTACTAATGAAGGAGGAGGAGGCTTGCCAGCTAGCCAGTGGGCGTCTGCTCTCCGACCAAGGGGAATATCCTTTCTGTCTGGAGGAGCATCTTCTTTGTTACCTACGATTTTTTCCAGAAGGTTCTAAAAGCTTCTGGATGCCCACGTGTGATGTGGACGCCATGCTGGAAAAGTAATGTGGTCCCCATGTCATGTGTGCACTGATTTAGGACCATACATATTCAATTACTTATAACAGTATGTCTAAACTAAATGCACCCATGCATTGAAGTTATTCAATTACACAGCATGCAGGGCCGGCTCAAGGGGGGGTGAAATAAAACAAGCGCTTTGGGCCACCACTTCCAGAGGGCCTCTATTCTACAAAAAAGATATTATATGTAGGCGATTTTGGATTTAAAATTATTGATACTGAGATTTATGATCTATAATTATGATACACATATATTATATGATATATATGAATAATAGGATCTTAAACAATTTTTTTTCTTTTATTTTTTTATGAAAATGGTCTCAAATTTTCTATCAACTTTAGACCTACAATATTTTGAGCCGGCTCTGACAGCGTGTCTAAAGTAGTTCCAATCGTATATAAACAAATTACAACAATGCATCTAACATAGAAAAATATGTTCAAATTGTTGAAGTCTGAAGCATAAACAAACTATCCAATCGTCATTGTGTGCCCAAAACATTATAGCATTGCTTTAACAAACGCGTATACTCTCACCTTGAAATATACAATGTGAGTATTTTACATTCAAAATCGCTTTATATATGGAACCTACCTCTATATCTATATATTTATTAAAAACAATAAGATGGATAAGAAGATGACATGGATAAGCAAATAATTAAGTGGTAAGCCATGCGTGATGACGACTGATAGATTCCCCAACCCAGTGTATCGAAAAAGACGGATCCCACTCCATAGGGATGGACCCAATATTATTTTTGGAAGTAATAGTGATGATTGATGCATTTATTTATCATTCTATTTTTATCGTAACTACATATTTTCTACATGACTACGACTACATGTTGTTTGTTTAGCTTCTAATAAAGCTTTTAATAACGCTTTTAATGGTTCAACACTTAATGGTTCAGACTACTTTTGAATGGTTCAGAGTGTTTGTTTTGTGAGCAGATGTCTGAATGGTTCAGATATTTGCCTTTGAATGGTTAAGCATTATATTGAGTCTGAATGGTTAAGACCTCTATTTGCCTTTGAATGGTTAAGCATTATATTGAGTCTGAATGGTTAAGACCTCTAATCTGAATTGGTCAGACATTTGCCTCTGAAATGTTAAGCATTATACTGGCTTTTAATGGTTCAGACCTCTTACTGGTTCAACACTTAATGGTTCAAACCTCTTACTAATTCAGTACTTAGGGGCTGTTTGGCAACATCTGAATGGTTAAGTGCTGAACCAGTAAGAGGTCTGAACCATTAAGAGCCTGTATAATGCTTAACCGTTCAGAGGCAAATGTCTGATCAATTCAGATTAGAGGTCTTAACCATTCAGACTCTGTATAAATCTTAACCATTCAAAGGCAAATGTCTGAACCATTAAGTGCTGAATCAGTAAGATGTCTGAACCATTAAGAACCTCGTTAAGAGGTAAACAAACAGCCCCTTAACCATTCAGAAGTTGTCAAACAACCCCTAAATGGTTAAGACCTATAATCTGAATTGGTCAAACATTTGTTTCTGAACAGTTAAGCATTATACTGACTCTTAATGATTCAGACCTCTTACTAGTTCAACACTTAATGATTCAGACATCTTACTAATTCAGCACTTAGGCTATGGGGTGTAAGATAAAGCCCCTAAGGGCTTTATCACGCCACCTCAGCGTCACGTCAGCCAGGGGGCTTCATTAGAAGGGGGCCTTAACTTGCAGGGTGTGGGATAAAACCCTCTATTAAACAAAATTAAAAAAAAATTATTGGATGAAATGCATGTGGGCCTCACCTGCACACAGCTTCTTCCCGTTGCTATGGTGGCGGACAACCCATGCCTCCCCCCCCCCCCCCCCCCTCCCTTTGAATGCCACGGTGTGGCAGATGACACCACGAGGGCGCTATCGTTGGTGAGGTGACAAAGATGGCACCTACACACCCTCTGACCTAAACTATTCAGAAGTTGCCAAACAACTAATATATCATCCACCAATCAATTATACGTACACCAATTGATATATATACTCACAAAATATATAGTGAATACAATATATTTACTTATTTTATTTTGAGTTTAATATGCAACTTTATCTATACTATTGTTTTTATAGTTAATTTATATTTCTATAGTTAAATAATAATTCTAACTCTAAATTTTAATAGATTTATCATACTACCTTTAAATTATAATATTTTTATAAACGATTTAGTGTATCTCTGAACTTTAATAGATTTATCATCAGAAAGTTTAATAATATTTATTTTTGATAAATGATTTACTTTTGACATTTGAACTTTAATAGAGTTATCACATGGCCTTTAAAGTTTAATAAAGTTATTTATATTCTTTTTTTAACAAATATTTGTTTTTTATCCATTTAAGTTTAATTCCATTTTATTTTACTTATTATTATTTAACTTATCATAACTAAAGATAATTTTTAACTCTAAACATTTTTACGTAATTGTATTGCTTGCTTAATTTTACAATCGTTTAAATTAAAGCATACATGGTCTATATTAATCTTTTAATATACTAGGTAGATTATTATAGTTAAAGCTAATTTTTAACTCTAGACATATTTACTTAACCATGTTTATTGCTAATTTTTACAATCATTTAAATTAAAGTCTTGATAGTCTATGATAACCCAACGATATATCATGAAACAAGTACATACTTGCCAGCAACGCCATACGAGCGTCCGCACGGCTCCAATACTAGTTGGCATCAATAGCAAAATTTTATATAATAACAAATATTGAAGGGGCTTGTGAATAGTACCAGTTTCTAAGTTTCCCTAACCTATAAGTGTAGGTTATTCATATAATTATTTCATTGAATGGTGTTATATGGTTTTGTTTTTCATTATGGTCTGTATTTGTTTTTCTTTTTTGCTTTAGCCTATTTAACTCATTTTTAGACAGTATAATTTTTTTTTACTAAACACAGATTTAATAAAAATATCAATATATTAAAATGCTTATACTAAGTTAAAGTTAATTATTAATATAGTTAAGGTTTATAACTATATAATATTGAAACTAATGGATTAATGTTTGTTATTTTCATTTTTTTTAAAGTTCAATACGAGCATATGTTTAAATTATTCAAATGTGTGGTATAAATTTTGTTGACAACGAAGTTGCATTCAAGACAGAGTATTTTTTTTTGTATCGTCATACACGAGTACCGGTACGTTAATCGAACCAGTATTTGTTTTCAATGTTTTCGATTGATGTAATATACGTGACGATATCCATTTGAGTGCCGGTACTGTAATGAACATAACCGATATACACCGTAATCCCGTCGCGTAGCGCGGGAGAATCCCACTAGTTAAGAATATAAAACATGCCACAACATTATGTTGGTAACTTTACCCACTTTGAACATAACCACTTAAGGATTTAACAACCCAATTCATTCACTTGAAGATTTAACATCCCAATTCATTACATTGCATACAACATAATTAGCAACTTAGCAAATTCCAACATGATCATTATGTGACAACCCGCACAAAACCAGGTATCCGTACGACTTAATTAATGATTAATTACTGCTTAATTACTGTGCTTGACTGAAACTAGCTGATAAACTGCTACCTGCATACTGATACATGCACACACTTGCATCATACTTTATTTGCTGTCACTACATTATTTACATACGGCACCTCAGTGACAAACATGATGCACAAAAAGCACAGTAGCACTAAACGGATACACAGTGAACATGCTGATATAACCAGCATCAGGCAGACACTGCCTCTAAGGCCTGTTAAGAGCCTCATATGTTTTGGCTACACTGGTAGTGAGTGTAGGATATAAGGGTTGTGGTACCGCGTCTCTAGGGATAAGTTACACTGATTCGGATGTGCCAAAAACGTACTTTAAGTACCAAACACAGCACTTTAATAAACAAACCAGCTTCTAGCTGACTAGTAAAGTGCCAGAACATGAGAAAATAACACTAGACACTTTCTAAAGTGTCGGGAAAACAAACTGTGTCACTAAAAATGTAATAACGACACTTTAAAGCTTTTGTAACACTTTAACGGATTTCTATCCAACCGGACACCCGGACTTTACCCGGAACACGAAAATATTAATATTTTCACTATTTATATTTTTCTAAAGCTAGTTAGGGTCCCTGGTTACCCTAACACCCGTCATAACACGTTGTACATAAGTAACGGGGTTAATCCCTAACTTAACCTAGTTTAACATAACTAAACATCAATTAGTTAGTTAGAAAGGAACTAACCCCCCCCCCCTCTCTTTATAACCGTCCCCTTGTGGGGGGACATACTTGTACCACATTTGATTTTTATAATGCAATTGTTTAGTATCTAAGAGGCATATGATCCAATGGTCCATGACACAAATTTTTGCCTATAAGTTAACCTCTTAACACTAATGATCATTCCACCACTTAATCAACAAACACACCACTCCTTTTCTCTCCTAGAAGCTTACGGCCAAGCATCCCCATCCATCCATCAATTTTTCGGTTTTAGTTATTCACATTCCATCATCATTCAAGCTTCACGGGTCACATATTAGGAGCTTTGGTGCACTCGGAACACGAAGGACCTCCACCGTTAGCTTTTATCCACGCGTTTTTCATCAAAGATCTTCCCTAGCCCCGAGCTAGAGGTATATTGTTTAAAACTTGTTTTTACGCATATCTAAAGTGGTTAAAAGAACTTTCGTCGGTTAAATATCGTAAACATGCGTTTTGAAACTTTAAAGTCTACTAAAATCACAAAAATGGAGGTTAATAGCATATAACTTGTGTAAAAGTCGTAGTATTTGAAATTCGTGTTTATCTAGACCCGATCTATGATGTGGTAGCTCGAATCTCCGTTTAACCCGACTTTGTAAAATCACGTATCATCACATAAGCTCGTTTTTGAAAGATACAAGGGTTAAAGGTGAAACACTACCACATTTAGAGCATGAACTTGTGTAAAAGAATTTTTCTTGTGTAAAAGTGATTTAACCGGTACAATGGTGTTTAAAACTAGCAGATCTACGTATCTGCAAGTGGTACTTTTGAAGGACCACACTTTAAAAGAAACCATGTTTTCTAAGAAACGGATCTTACAATACTAAGAATGATATTTAGAACGCACAAGTGTGTAAACACTTGTGTGACACATGTTTCGACAAAATAACTATTTTTGGGAAAAATAACTAGAAGTTGTAAAGACGGATTTCTCTAAAAACGAGGTTTTTACGAGGTTAAAGTTACTTAATATAAAGATCCACGAAATATAATGGGATTTACAATATAGATTCGGAAAAACTACAAGTTCATGCGATTATGTGATTTACATATTTATTGACTAGTTTGATGTGTCGGAAATTGTTTGATTGAATAAAGAAGTTGTTGAATTGATTTGTTAAAAGAAAATGATACGCTTGAAAGCGTGGCCACCTCCAGTTACAGAGGAAACTCTGGCGAAATTTTCTAAAAACTTAACACTTAGATTTATTTATACAACAAGTGTTAGAACTATTTTTGGACATATTTTCGAAACATAAATTTCGCCAGCACTTTATTTTACTAAATATTCGGAGGTGGGATTTTCACAAAGATTAACGTGATAAATATATTTGTCACAACACTGTTTATGATTATTTTGTGAGATACATAAATATTATTTTAGAGTGAAAATAATATTTACAAGCGTTAACGACTCCAAAATAATACAAACGCTTTCGCCATAAATATATAAGTTACACCGGTAATTATATTACCACCTGTATGTTAAAACGTAACTTACACAATTACGGAAATATTTATGAACGCGTACTTTAACAACGTATTTTGGGATAAATACCTATATTTTGGAGATGGATATATATATAAGGATTAAGTGAGACTTAATGATAGAAAATATTACGCACATGTATTAAATCCCCCATCCTTGGGAAGGAAGACAACTACCAAGTATATACGACATGTGACACGAAATAGTTGTCTAACTATTTCCCACAAACATAAACTGTAAAGCTAAGGCACGGCCGTCCGTCTAATAGAATTAGCACTTGTAGGTCGTTGCACAGCTTACTGTATTGGAGACGCTTGATAGAGATACGCATTCACTGTGAGTTCATGTCCCCCTTTTCTCTAACTGTTTTCAGTTTTCTTAACTGCGGGGGTGAAATACATGTTACTTTGTTTACAAGTACTTTTATACACGGTATGATAACGTAAGGAGGTTTTAGATCATGTAAATGGGTAGGCGGAAACTTGAGGCTATTAATCCTCAGGGTAGGACCGAGGGACAGGAGCGGTAGATCTATCTGGGTGTAGCGAGCCCAGCCCCAGGCCCAAACAGAACGGACCTCGGGGTGACTTTGTGCCCAACGCATAAATCCGCTAGGTTTGAGTCTTCCTACTTGCATATCACAACATGCTAATGGCCTTGCAAACCATTGGTGATCACAAGTCCTCTTACACTGCTACATACCAGGAAACTTTTATACTTACAAGTGTTTTACTTACTCACTTGCACATGAACTCGCTCAACATTATTGTTGATTTTTCAACTCACATGTATTTCAGGAAATTAAACGGATCTGGCACGGTATGGAACGTTTTCCGCTGCACTTGTCATGGAGTCATCAAGGTTTAGGGGATGTGTCTCTTTCCTGGACAAGACACAGTCCTTAAACCACGTTTATGTTATGTTTTAGTTTGTAATGTTGTTGAACAAGGTTATGGTTGTTGGTTAAAACAATGGTACTGTATTTTGTTTTCAAAACTTAATGGATGACTTGCATGGTTTTTAAATTCATATAGCTTGTTATGATTAAGCTATGGTATTAAGAAGTCACACCAAAGTTAACCACGCTTCCGCAAAGCCAGGGTGTGACAGCTTGGTATCAGAGCTCTGATCATAGCGAACTAGGATTCTCTCTCGAGTCTAGACTATGATCACTAGGGCTCTCACGAAAACATTTTACTGCATACCACTTAAGTCCAGATCCACAACTTTTTACAAACAAATGTTGAGCACATTTTATTCGTTATTCTAGGCTCAGTCTGGGAGGCTGAGGTAGGAGGCTAGTGGGACTAGAAGTGTTGGCTAGTGGGACTAGAAGTGTTGGCTAGTGGGACTAGAAGTGTTGGCTAGTGGGACTAGAAGAGTTGGCTAGTGGGACTAGGAGTGTTGGCTAGTGGGACTAGGAGAATTATGTGATATCTTACTTGGAGACTTATGTGATTATATGATTATGTGATTGAATATTATACGTATATGCGTTTGTGTTACAAACATCATGCTTTCAGCATATACCAGAAAGATGGGCACTACAAATCCCAAGACCATAGTATCAGACGACATAGTTCATCGAAGCACGAGGTGTACATTTCTGATACTACCGGCACAGACAATGACGACTTTCAGCCCTTTGTGCACTGCCTAAAGTCGTAGCAGAGCCTACTAATGGCTACCTTGTTGGGAATTTGCCCCCTGCCGCTTATCTCGTTGTTGATATGCCCCCGACGTTGTCTCTGAAGACGATGTCGAACTACTAAGAGGAGGACCCACTTGAGGGCGAGGCCCTATTGCTGATGGTATTAGACTACTGCATGCGGACGCTCCGTAGGGGAAACTCATGTCCATTCCCCTATCCCAGACTCATTTGAGTTTCTAACATCCGCATCTTCGCACATACAGGGAATGCAGCACTACTTACATGACGCCAACCCTGATAGGGCATCATTAGCTGCACCGGATCCCGCACACAATTTTGAGTATGATCGCGATATTGAGGACAATCCTGTTTTTCCGCCTGGTGTGATCCAGACCATGACATTGAGTTCATGCACTTAGACCGGCCCTTGGGGGATCCTGTAGCCCTGTCGACCCCTGTGTGTTGATACAGCTGATCTTGAGATGGAGTTTTGATCCAGAGCCGGCCGTGGCCCCTGAGCCAGGCACTGCTCCTGACCCCGCATTGGAGCATGACCCTGATCATGCCAATACACCTCCTATTGCTCCTTGATTGATCATCTGCTTGGACGAGAGAAAATTTGGGGCAACTGTGCAAGACAATTTATTATTACGGGGGCCCACGTAATAACAATTTGTAGTGCACAGGAATCCTGGTGGACTCTGCGGGTCAAGCTAATGATAACCAATGCAGCAGGAAATAACTTAAACACGAATGACCAAGGCGATGTAGCCTCGAGTTCATTCTATTTCGAGCACAAGCCAAATAGGCAAGCCTATGTGAAGGCTCAGAAATTTACTTCCCCACTCATACAGTGAGTATATTTACGTGTAAAATTGGGTGATTACATGATGGCATATGTTGCTATATACACCTCATAGACAATTGAAACGTTGTCTAACCCGCTTCACACCACTTCGACAAGGGAATGTCACCTAGACATGGCACAAACACCAGTACGTTGCCAAGGACAGAAGCCGAGCTGCAAGAACGCATCTCACAGATAAATGCACGACATGAAGCCCTCCACTCTAAGTACAACGATGGCATTACTGGGGATAACCCTCCAACTGGCTGCACCTATAAACAGTTCCTGAACTGCAAGCCTTTGAACTTTGTCAGAACCGGAGGCACCGTTGCATTTGTTCGTTGGTCCAAAAGATCGACTCCACTCTAAGAATGAGTAACTGTTCGCCCCAACAGAGTGTTACCTACATCTCAGGGATATTTCTAGATGGCACACTCTCTTAACGGAACCTCCAGATTCAGACCCTTGGCACAGACGCTGCTTATACACTGAGCTGGGACGAGCTCAAGGAAACGATTGAGAAGAAATGTTGTTTTAGGACAGAAATTCAGAAACTTGACGTAGAGTCCTGAAATTTGAGAAAGGACGAACCAGAAACTCCTGAACACGACCAGCGATCGCACGACTTGTCTAGGGTCGTCCCCTACTAAGTCATTGATGTAGTATGATGTAGTAGTGTAATTGTGAGCTTTACATTGTGGTCTCGAATTGTGGCAATACAATCGCAGTATTCTCACACATGCGATGTTCAATCAATTGTTTATGTCCTATAACATAAGAGGTTATGTGATTGACTTGTTGATAACATGAAATGTTATGTGTTGGTATTGTTGAATGCATACGTACACTTCACTAACCTATGTGAAACGTCTTTTAGAAGATGCCGCCAAGACGCGAAACGCGCATGCCCACTAACGAGGAAGAACTACAACAAATCATTGCCGCTGCCTTAGCACAGTATGCAGCATCTCAGCCCGGAACGAGCGGAAGTATTAACCAGGGCAACAATAATCCACCACACGGGTGCACATACAAGCAGTTCTTAGACTGCAAGCCCACCAACTTCGATGGCACCGGAGGCGCTATCGCTTTTACTCGTTGGGCCGAGAAGACTGATTCCACCATCCGCATGAGCAAATGTGCGCTCGACCAGCAGGTCACTTACATCTCAGGGCTGTTTCTAGACGGAGCCCTATCTTGGTGGAACTTACAAGTCCAGACGTTAGGCGAAGCTGCCGCCTACGCACTGACCTGGGCAGAGCTGAAAGAGCTTATGCGCAAGAAGTACTGTTCCCGCGCAGAAATTCAGCGATTGGAGACTGAGTTCTGGCACCTAAAAATGGACGGTCCGAAGGTAGCAGAGTACGTTCAGAGGTTTCATGACCTATCTCAAGTGGTTCCTTATATGGTCACGCCAGAATACAAGCGAATTGAGCGCTTCATTTGGGGATTAGCTCCTCAAATCATTAGCATGGTAACCTCCTCCAAACCGGCAACTATCACGGAAGCCATTGATTTGAGCGTGGCTCTCACCGAGGAGGCAATTCGTTTAAACAAGTTTGATGAAGTCAAGGCGAAGAAGACAGAGACTCACGTTGAGTCCTCAGGAGATAACAAAAGGAAGTTTTCAAACTTCAAACAAGGCGTCAGTATGGCAGTAAAGAAAGGAAAGTCAGCTGGCAGTACCAAGAAAGGAAAAGGGTACCAGGGCACCCAGCCCAAATGCAACAACTGCCAACGCCACCATACTGGCCATTGTAACGTGAGAGTTTGTGAATCTTGTGGAAAACCGGGCCACTCAAAGGAATCATGTTGGGCTAGTGCGGGCCGGGGAGGCCAGGGAGGATATATGAATAGAAACGATAATCGTGGTGGTTTGGGAAATCGCCCACAAGGGAATAATCAAGGCTACAATGCAAATCAAGCCGGAACTGCCAATCAAAACAACCCGCCCGTTGGGGATGGTGCGGGAAGTGGAAAAAGATTAGGATGTTTTCATTGCGGTGACGTTGGGCACTTCAAGAGGGACTGCCCGGGATTGAACCAAGCCCGGGGAAGAGTGTTCCAAATCGGTGCACGGGAAGCACGCCAGGATCCCAACGTTGTCACTGGTACGTTCCCTGTGAATCAACGCTATGCATCTGTTTTATTTGATACTGGTGCCGACTATAGCTTCGTATCACTAGAATTTAAGAATATACTTGGATTAGCCGCTAATAAGTTAGACATTCCCTACGCAATTGAATTGGCTAATGGAAAGTTGGTAGAAGCCAATGATGTTATCAGAGGCTGTGTGATTGAATTAGGAGAACGTGAGTTTGCCTTGGATCTACTACCAGTCCAATTGGGAAGTTACGACGTGGTAGTGGGAATGGATTGGTTATCGGGCAATAAAGCTGAGATAGTTTGCCACGAAAAGGTTGTTCGTATTCCAACCGAGGATGGTGAGACCATTGTTGTTCATGGAGAGAAGCGTGAGACGCCGTTGCGGATTATCAGCTGTTTGAAGGCAAGGAAGTGTTTACAGAAAGGATGTGTTGCTTTTCTGGCACACATCGTAGATAAGAAGGCTGCCGAGCTAAGAATCGAAGACATCCCTGTCGTAAGGGAGTATCCAGAAGTCTTCCCAGAAGACTTACCTGGACTGCCACCTCAGAGGCAAGTGGAGTTTCACATCGACTTAGTTCCAGGCGCAGCGCCTGTGGCTAAGGCGCCATACAGACTTGCCCCGTCTGAGATGCAAGAATTGTCGACACAACTCCAAGAGTTGTTAGACAAGGGTTTTATCCGACCAAGCTTCTCGCCTTGGGGAGCTCCGGTCTTGTTTGTCAAGAAGAAGGACGGAAGTTTCCGCATGTGTATTGACTACCGAGAATTGAACAAGCTGACGATCAAGAACAGGTACCCTCTGCCAAGAATCGACGATCTATTCGATCAACTTCAAGGTTCAAGCTTCTACTCTAAGATCGATCTTCGATCTGGATACCATCAACTAAGGATACAGGAGGAAAGTATCCCAAAAACAGCCTTCCGAACTCGTTATGGACACTACGAGTTCCTCGTTATGCCATTTGGTTTGACAAACGCTCCTGCAGTCTTTATGGACTTGATGAATAGGGTTTGCAAGCCATACTTAGACAAGTTCGTGATTGTATTCATCGACGACATCTTGATTTACTCAAAGACGAAGGCTGAACACGAACAACATCTTAGAACCATATTGGAGCTACTAAAGAAGGAACAGCTGTACGCCAAATTCTCCAAGTGCGAGTTTTGGCTACGCGAAGTCCAGTTTCTTGGACATGTGGTTAATGGGGATGGAATTCATGTTGATCCCACAAAGATCGAGGCAATCAAGAATTGGGAAACGCCTACAACGCCAACCGAGATTCGACAATTCTTGGGTTTGGCTGGCTACTATCGAAGGTTCATCGAGGATTTCTCGAAAATCGCTCAACCTTTGACGCTCCTCACGCAGAAGGACAAGACGTTTGATTGGGGAATCAAACAGGATGAAGCGTTTCAGATATTAAAGGGTAAGCTTTGTAACGCGCCAATCTTAGCTCTACCAGAAGGTACTGATGACTTTGTGGTATACTACGACGCATCGCGTCAGGGACTGGGTTGTGTGTTGATGCAACGCCAAAAGGTCATTGCTTACGCATCACGGCAACTGAAAGTGCACGAAAAGAACTATACCACCCACGATTTAGAGCTTGGCGCAGTGGTTTTTGCACTAAAGATCTGGAGACACTACCTGTATGGTACGAAGTGCACAATTTTCACAGATCACAAGAGCCTACAACATATATTTAACCAGAAGGAGTTAAATATGAGGCAAAGACGATGGGTTGAATTATTGAACGATTACGACTGCGAGATAAAATATCACCCAGGGAAGGCGAATGTAGTCGCCGATGCCCTAAGTCGTAAAGAAAGAATCAAGCCCATAAGGGTTAGGGCTTTGGAAATGATCGTACGAACCGATCTTTCCTTGCGCATTCGTGCTGCACAAAAGGAAGCTCTCAAGGAGGGAAACCTTGAGGAAGAATATCTCCGTGGAATGGAGAAGCTTTTGGTACCAAACGAGGAAGGAACGTTGTGTTTTGAGAAAAGGATTTGGGTTCCTCTGTTTGGTGGATTAAGGGAAGTTATTTTCGACGAAGCGCACCAGTCACGGTACTCTATCCACCCTGGATCGGATAAGATGTACCACGATCTCAAGGATTTTTATTGGTGGCCTAGGATGAAAGGCGACGTTGCTGTTTACGTAAGCAAATGTTTAACGTGCGCTAAGGTCAAGGCAGAATACCAGAAGCCTTCGGGACTTCTGCAACAACCTGAGATTCCCAAATGGAAATGGGAACAAATCTCAATGGATTTTGTTACAAAACTGCCAAGAACGCCAAGAGGCCATGATATGATTTGGGTGATTGTTGACCGCCTAACAAAGTCCGCACACTTTCTGCCAATCAAGGAGAAAGACAGCACTAGTAAACTTGCGGAAATTTACTTAAGAGAGATCGTAGCACGTCATGGAGTACCACTCTCGATCATCTCTGATAGAGACGGAAGGTTTGTGTCAAGAATATGGCAATCTTTCCAAGAATCTTTTGGCTCACAATTGAATCTGAGCACTGCGTTCCATCCGCAAACAGACGGCCAGAGCGAGCGAACAATACAAACATTGGAAGACATGCTGAGGGCATGTGTTATGGATTTGGGAGGTAGCTGGGATAAACACTTACCTTTGGTCGAATTTTCATACAACAACAGCTACCACACCAGTATTGGTGTCGCGCCATTTGAGGCCCTATACGGACGCAAGTGCCGATCACCACTATGTTGGTCTGACGCAGGTGATAGGCAGCTTGCTGGTCCCGAAATCGTCCAAGAGACGACAGACAAGATCGCGCAAATTCTTAAACGCATCGAAGCCGCTCGCCACAGACAAAAGGCCTATGCGGATCCAAACCGAAAACATGTGGATTTTCAAGTTGGGGAAATGGTTTTACTGAAGGTATCACCCTGGAAAGGGGTGGCGCGCTTTGGAAAGCGAGGGAAGTTAAATCCACGCTACATTGGTCCCTTTAGAATTCTAGAAAGAATTGGGACGGTAGCATACAAGTTGGACCTACCCGCTGAACTGAATGGTGTTCACGATACATTTCATGTATCCAATTTAAAGAAGAGTCCAACTCAAGTTGACGTTGCCATTCCTATCGACGAGATTCATATTGATGACACGCTCCACTTCGTTGAAGAACCTGTTGAGGTCACGGATTGGAAAGTTAGCAAGACCCGCCGGAGCAGTGTCAAACTCGTCAAAGTACGTTGGAATGCCAGACATGGTCCTGAATTTACCTGGGAGCGTGAGGACCGGATGAAAGAAAAATACCCCCACTTATTTCCTAAGAACCCTGCTTCTACAAGCAGAACTTAAATTTCGGGACGAAATTTATTTAACGGGGGGAGAATGTGACAACCCGCACAAAACCAGGTATCCGTACGACTTAATTAATGATTAATTACTGCTTAATTACTGTGCTTGACTGAAACTAGCTGATAAACTGCTACCTGCATACTGATACATGCACACACTTGCATCATACTTTATTTGCTGTCACTACATTATTTACATACGGCACCTCAGTGACAAACATGATGCACAAAAAGCACAGTAGCACTAAACGGATACACAGTGAACATGCTGATATAACCAGCATCAGGCAGACACTGCCTCTAAGGCCTGTTAAGAGCCTCATATGTTTTGGCTACACTGGTAGTGAGTGTAGGATATAAGGGTTGTGGTACCGCGTCTCTAGGGATAAGTTACACTGATTCGGATGTGCCAAAAACGTACTTTAAGTACCAAACACAGCACTTTAATAAACAAACCAGCTTCTAGCTGACTAGTAAAGTGCCAGAACATGAGAAAATAACACTAGACACTTTCTAAAGTGTCGGGAAAACAAACTGTGTCACTAAAAATGTAATAACGACACTTTAAAGCTTTTGTAACACTTTAACGGATTTCTATCCAACCGGACACCCGGACTTTACCCGGAACACGAAAATATTAATATTTTCACTATTTATATTTTTCTAAAGCTAGTTAGGGTCCCTGGTTACCCTAACACCCGTCATAACACGTTGTACATAAGTAACGGGGTTAATCCCTAACTTAACCTAGTTTAACATAACTAAACATCAATTAGTTAGTTAGAAAGGAACTAACCCCCCCCCCCCCCTCTCTTTATAACCGTCCCCTTGTGGGGGGACATACTTGTACCACATTTGATTTTTATAATGCAATTGTTTAGTATCTAAGAGGCATATGATCCAATGGTCCATGACACAAATTTTTGCCTATAAGTTAACCTCTTAACACTAATGATCATTCCACCACTTAATCAACAAACACACCACTCCTTTTCTCTCCTAGAAGCTTACGGCCAAGCATCCCCATCCATCCATCAATTTTTCGGTTTTAGTTATTCACATTCCATCATCATTCAAGCTTCACGGGTCACATATTAGGAGCTTTGGTGCACTCGGAACACGAAGGACCTCCACCGTTAGCTTTTATCCACGCGTTTTTCATCAAAGATCTTCCCTAGCCCCGAGCTAGAGGTATATTGTTTAAAACTTGTTTTTACGCATATCTAAAGTGGTTAAAAGAACTTTCGTCGGTTAAATATCGTAAACATGCGTTTTGAAACTTTAAAGTCTACTAAAATCACAAAAATGGAGGTTAATAGCATATAACTTGTGTAAAAGTCGTAGTATTTGAAATTCGTGTTTATCTAGACCCGATCTATGATGTGGTAGCTCGAATCTCCGTTTAACCCGACTTTGTAAAATCACGTATCATCACATAAGCTCGTTTTTGAAAGATACAAGGGTTAAAGGTGAAACACTACCACATTTAGAGCATGAACTTGTGTAAAAGAATTTTTCTTGTGTAAAAGTGATTTAACCGGTACAATGGTGTTTAAAACTAGCAGATCTACGTATCTGCAAGTGGTACTTTTGAAGGACCACACTTTAAAAGAAACCATGTTTTCTAAGAAACGGATCTTACAATACTAAGAATGATATTTAGAACGCACAAGTGTGTAAACACTTGTGTGACACATGTTTCGACAAAATAACTATTTTTGGGAAAAATAACTAGAAGTTGTAAAGACGGATTTCTCTAAAAACGAGGTTTTTACGAGGTTAAAGTTACTTAATATAAAGATCCACGAAATATAATGGGATTTACAATATAGATTCGGAAAAACTACAAGTTCATGCGATTATGTGATTTACATATTTATTGACTAGTTTGATGTGTCGGAAATTGTTTGATTGAATAAAGAAGTTGTTGAATTGATTTGTTAAAAGAAAATGATACGCTTGAAAGCGTGGCCACCTCCAGTTACAGAGGAAACTCTGGCGAAATTTTCTAAAAACTTAACACTTAGATTTATTTATACAACAAGTGTTAGAACTATTTTTGGACATATTTTCGAAACATAAATTTCGCCAGCACTTTATTTTACTAAATATTCGGAGGTGGGATTTTCACAAAGATTAACGTGATAAATATATTTGTCACAACACTGTTTATGATTATTTTGTGAGATACATAAATATTATTTTAGAGTGAAAATAATATTTACAAGCGTTAACGACTCCAAAATAATACAAACGCTTTCGCCATAAATATATAAGTTACACCGGTAATTATATTACCACCTGTATGTTAAAACGTAACTTACACAATTACGGAAATATTTATGAACGCGTACTTTAACAACGTATTTTGGGATAAATACCTATATTTTGGAGATGGATATATATATAAGGATTAAGTGAGACTTAATGATAGAAAATATTACGCACATGTATTAAATCCCCCATCCTTGGGAAGGAAGACAACTACCAAGTATATACGACATGTGACACGAAATAGTTGTCTAACTATTTCCCACAAACATAAACTGTAAAGCTAAGGCACGGCCGTCCGTCTAATAGAATTAGCACTTGTAGGTCGTTGCACAGCTTACTGTATTGGAGACGCTTGATAGAGATACGCATTCACTGTGAGTTCATGTCCCCCTTTTCTCTAACTGTTTTCAGTTTTCTTAACTGCGGGGGTGAAATACATGTTACTTTGTTTACAAGTACTTTTATACACGGTATGATAACGTAAGGAGGTTTTAGATCATGTGAATGGGTAGGCGGAAACTTGAGGCTATTAATCCTCAGGGTAGGACCGAGGGACAGGAGCGGTAGATCTATCTGGGTGTAGCGAGCCCAGCCCCAGGCCCAAACAGAACGGACCTCGGGGTGACTTTGTGCCCAACGCATAAATCCGCTAGGTTTGAGTCTTCCTACTTGCATATCACAACATGCTAATGGCCTTGCAAACCATTGGTGATCACAAGTCCTCTTACACTGCTACATACCAGGAAACTTTTATACTTACAAGTGTTTTACTTACTCACTTGCACATGAACTCGCTCAACATTATTGTTGATTTTTCAACTCACATGTATTTCAGGAAATTAAACGGATCTGGCACGGTATGGAACGTTTTCCGCTGCACTTGTCATGGAGTCATCAAGGTTTAGGGGATGTGTCTCTTTCCTGGACAAGACACAGTTCTTAAACCACGTTTATGTTATGTTTTAGTTTGTAATGTTGTTGAACAAGGTTATGGTTGTTGGTTAAAACAATGGTACTGTATTTTGTTTTCAAAACTTAATGGATGACTTGCATGGTTTTTAAATTCATATAGCTTGTTATGATTAAGCTATGGTATTAAGAAGTCACACCAAAGTTAACCACGCTTCCGCAAAGCCAGGGTGTGACACATTACTACAAGTTAGGCATACAAATATATGGATAAGTAAGATCAAGATACTCGTAACTTTGCAAGTCAATATATAAAAATCACTTTTTGATGCATATTTTGTTGGAAAAAAAAACCACGAACTAGCTCTAGTCTTGCAAAGATCCAACATGTACATGTTTCACCATTGCTTGCTGGTGTTCTAGAAATTTATAACATAATAACGTATTCAATAACTCCATGGTTATTGTATTTTTTAACTAGTTAGTAGATTGTAACTTTTTTTTGAACGGCCAAAGAATAAAAGCCTGCCTATCTGAGGTAAATAGGTAATCCAATAGCAAAATGCGACCTCATACGTCCGCGATTGCAAAAAGAGTTGGGTAACCCAAGCCCGCAAATTAAAAAACAACCTTATCAAATGGGTTGGGTTTAAATTCTTACCCAAACATCAAAATTCTTTATTAAATTTGCAAAATTTTGTTTGATCATATTTCCATCTCAATTTTAATTCCTTTATATTTAAAGTGCTTTTTAAACATGTTAGGATTTTATTCGAATAAATTAGTAATTATAAACTCTAATTTTTCACACATGAATAAAATAATTTAAATATTTTTCCATTTTCTTCAAAATTTATAATTACCATTATATATTATAAATTATAATTATAAATTAATAAGTTTTTTGTGCATAACAAGTTGTACATTGTGCTTTGGACATTTTTCAAAAAAAAATGGTTATGCATATGATTGTCGTAACGTTGGCTTTGGGGGTTTTCCAAAAAAATGATTTTTTTTTTACTTTTCACTCAAAAGTATTTCATAAATTACTTTTAACCCAAAGCTATTTGTTTTTTTTTTTACTTTTAACCCAAAACTTTTTATCTTTTGCAGTCTATCCTCATAACTTTTTTTACTTTCAACTTTGGTCCTTTATAGTTTTCATTTTCCGCAAATTTTTCGCTTTATGCTAGGTTCTAAATTTTGTGACTTAACACATCGCAACGTGTGTCTTTGGCTTAACATTTTTACGTTTCGTTCTAAATTTTGCGAGTTAACACGATGCAACGTGCGTGTGTGGGCTAACGTTTTACATCGTCTATTTTTTTTCCCATTTGACAGGTTTAACATAACGTTCGGGTCCTAGTTCGACTTAGTTATAACTAAAGAATCCCCGCCGCATTGCTGCGGGTCTCAATCCTAGTTTGTATTTACTTGGATTGTCATCCAAAACACGTTCAACAAGAAGAACAACTTTATTTAACCATCAGTCCATCAGATTAGTTTTAGAGCACAATATATACTGAAAAGATGTGATTTGAGAGCAAATGAAATTGGGGAAAAACTGATTCTCGTTACCTTCTTATTACCACTAACTGAATATAAACAAGATTAACACCTAATCAACCGACCTAACTAACTTAACTATGTACACGTGCAACTCACATGACTACCCCCCCCCCCCCCTCAAGTTGGTGGGTTAGAAACACCCAACTTGTGCAGCAAATCTTGATGTTGAGCAACAGGCAAACTCTTAGTAAAAATGTAGGAACTATGTTCACTTTTTAAAAATATAATTACAAAATATATAATAACGAGACTCTCGTTCTTCGTAGGAAATATCATAGTACAATACCAGTTACAATAACTAAACAAAAAGAATATAAAATATAATTTACCAATCTTGATTCAAGCCGCATCTCTGGTGGGTCCTTCACGCGCATTTGATAGCATTCTAGACTCGAGTATTCATCATTTTGAGTCTTGAAAAATACTCCTTGACTGCAACAAAGAGCACACTAAAATGTTGACGATTTTGGTTGAGGCACGTGTTCAACACGCTTCCCTTAAAACAGATTTCGCGCCTCTACTAAAGACGACGCGTCTGTCTCCCAGGGTACAACGGCCGAAGCAGTATGTACTGCCGGAGATGGCCACGCGCCCAAATGTTACACCGGATAAAATTATAGTGTTAGAACTTGTGGAAAATAATGATATGAATATGATGAAATCGAATAGAGATAACATATCTCTCTAAGTACCCAACACATGGGTCTTCAAGTGTAACAACCCGCGTTTTGAAGTCAAAATACAAGTCAAAGTCAAAGTCAAAGGAAGAAAAGATTACTAAATGCGATCTGTCACTTCTTGCTTAATTATTGATTGTACTCTTTGACTTGTTAATCGATTATTCTAGCTTTGCGTACTTTAGTTGTATTATGTGGAATAAATGCTAATTAATCGCAGTTTAATCGCTAATCTAACTATCGCTAATCGCATCGCACCGCAACTTGAATCGCATGTTCTGGATATTGTTTTACGTGTGTGTGCTATTATGTGTTACTTGTGCATGTTTATTAAATGTTTGAGGTGTTAATCGAAAACGCAATCGCAACTCTATCGCATCGCAATCTCATCGCGAACTGGAAACGCGAGTTTATTTATGTTGCTGTATGTTGGTTATGTTATTTGTGTAACTGTTATTTAAACCTATCGCATCGCTTAATCGACACTCGCTTAAACGCATCACAACGCGCAACGCACGAAACGAAAGTCGGAAACCAACTCACACAACTCATCCGATCGAAGGACCATTCGATCGAATGGTCATCCGTCCAGATGACCATCCGATCGGATGGCCATCCAATCGGATTGCCCTCCGATCGAATCACTTCCACCGCCTTTCCCACCCTTTCACCTATAAATAGCACCTGTCACATCACTAAACGGATCTTTGAAATGTCTCGTTGAACGGATCGCCATCCGGGCGAACGGCCATCCGACCGGACGACCTGAAAGGTAGAGATACTTCTCTGTTTTCAAAATGCTACAACGAAAACGTCAAAGCCACATCATATACAAACACATCCATCCCAAACGAATGACAATCTGACCGAATGGCCATCCGACTGGATGACCACCCGTCTGGATTGTCATCCGATCGGATGACCCTTCGTCACTCATTTCCCACGCGACACCGTTTTACGCACCGTTCGTCGCTTATGCTATCGTTCTGTAACCAGGCTAACTTTCAGCGCTCCCTTCAATCCATGACTGTGTTTACTCGTTAAACAGTGTGAGTATACTCGAACCCTTTTTGCTTTAGGCACTTTTGGGTGTTACATAGGTTACCTATTTCAAATCACAATCGACACACAACGCAAACACTTTTATACGCTGACCGTTATTGCATGTTATACGTGTTACTCGATGAATGCTTGTATGTTATGTTTACACAGTGATTGTTGCCTGACACCTTAGCAACGATAGTACTATAGTTTGGAATCAGCACCTGTTATGGACATGGGTTGTTAAGGGTCTTACTTCACGTGTCACAGTGGTGATATGTGTTGCGCATTCTACAACTCGCAGTCATCTCTGTGCATATTTCATTATTGATAACCTGCTAGCTTCACTTTTCAACATGTTACATGCTGGTTATGCGTAAATCGCTTTCGAAGCCTATTATACTATAAACTTGTATGCTCACCTTTACACTATGTGTATTGACCTCTATTTTTAACGTATGTGACAGTGTTTAGGATGATGTGGTATGCTTGCTATGTGGAATCGAGCTTAGGAGAGTCTAGAAACAAAACAATTAATATTTGAGTTGTCGAAACTATGATTTGTCTCTGAGATACCTATGTCTGTAATAACTGTTTTATTTTGATAAGTTATGGTATGGGACATAATGTTAATTATCTGATAATTTAGTTGTTATGTATTTCTTCTGGACAATTTGTTTCGCTCAGTGCCTCACCCCGATGTTTCCGCCATCGGTTGGGGTGTGACAGATTGGTATCAGAGCCATAACTATAGGGAATTAGGCAAGACTCGACCTAGTCCGGGTCGATGTCTTAGAAACGACATAGTCTATAGTCTAAATACCAATAGACCGTCTTGTGCGAACCCGGTAGGGGTTCCGCGCAAGCCTATTTCCGTTATTCGATCGACTCGCGAACATACTAGACTCTATCGACCTTTCCTAAGGTCGAGCACTATCACTTAGCCTTTCCTAAGGCTAGCACCACACACTATTTTCAAAAATGAACGAGTCATTTGATCGAGACTAGGTGTGAAAACCGCAAACTCTCGATCGGATCGCCTGTTCGACGGGCATTTTTACTATAAACACGAGAATTTGCATTGAATCAGGAGTGAAATCCATACTTCGACGTGGATCTCTCTCTCTATCTCGTGATTCTATCACACGAACAGGAATAAAGTCGTTAAGTTAGGGGTGAAACCCAAACCTTGATGACCTGTTCCGCTCACCATTTTGGTTTTATAAAACTCTCACCAAAGTCCCGATGGATTCCAACGACTCGAGTCGCGTGGATAACCGAAAAGGATACGTGCCAATCACCGTATGTCGGTGATAGAGCACAGTCTATTAGGCTAAAACGTGTACCCAAAGTCCTTGAGAATAGTCGAATCACTTTGGGTAGTCGACGTCTATCAGCCGAGACAATCTATTTTCGATTTCCAAGCTCGCACTTGCTGATTTTATGCATTTATGTGTTTCGATTCTGAGCCCGCAACCACTGACTCTGTAATTTATCGATTTATGTGAAATTTTATGTGTTTTATGTGGTTTTACATGCCTTATGTGTTTCAATTTTGGTGATTTATACGCTTTTCGCTGTTCGCTTTGATTTACACACACAACTCGCACTGCACATCTATCTCAACACGCTAACAAATCGCATGCTATGTTACTCGCTAATGCTATACTACTCGCTATGGAACTTGCTGTGTTACTCGCTACTCGCAATCGCTACTCTCGAACACGCGAACCTTGAATGATAGGTGAATACGTACAATATATGTAGGTGAATACGTGCAAAATATAGTGTGGTTTCTGTGTTCTATGTGCTTATGTGCTTACGTGATTACGTGCCTATGTGGTTTATATGCCTATTTGATTACGTGTAGACGTGTTCCTGTGCTTTATATAAGTAGTTTTGAGCAGCGCGGTAGACTATACTAGATTTAATCGACTTGTGTCTGAGTCCTATGGCGATGTCTGCTGCAGACAATGTCATCATTTGGATCGCATCACTCTCGCGCTGCTCGCCGCAATCATGCTGACAGGCGAATCGCTTCCCTAGTCCCTAAGCAGATGGCTAAAGTTATCCCGCAAATTGTCAGTGAGCTTAATGAGAATACCAGTAAGTCCTCTGAGGAATCAAGGACTGACTCTCCAAAGGGTACTTTCAGCTTTAAGCAGTTTAAGGCATGTGGCCCAAAAGACTTCACAGGCGAAAACGGACCAAGCGCTATGTTTCAATGGTTCAACTCAATTGAAGTCATGCTACGCCAAAGCGGATGTCCCGACCACCTACGAACTGTCAACGCAACTGGCGTTTTCCAATCCAAGGCTCTGGATTGGTGGACTGCCGAAAGAAACAGACGTGGGAACGATGCAGCCTATGGGCTCACTTGGGAGGAGTGGAAAGAACTCATGATGAAGGAATTCTGCCCACCCCACGAGCTCCAGAAGCTGGAGAACGAGTTCTGGAACATCAAGCAGGATGGTGGCGATAACGCCGGTCTGACAGCTCGCTTTAAGCAGCTAAGTATCGTTTGTCCAAGCCAGGTGGCAACACCTGATATGACGATCAAGAAATACATCCGTGCTTTATCGGATTGTGTTGTTGACTTCGTGCAAGCCGTGAAGACAACAACAATCGAAGAGACCTACCTATCGCTGCCGAGATTAATGGCAAGCGAGTTCTCGCTGGGTATTTCAAGAACACCCCATAGAGTCTCCATCAAGTTACCGCCTCTCCCACCGCTGAAACTGCCGCCGCACCGCAAGCCTCCAAGTCTTCTCGCTGCAAACGCAAGCAGAACAACAACAACAACAAATGTGCTGTCACAGCCGCTCCACTTTAAGTTGTCCCTGCTCAACCGCAACCTCAGAACTGCCAAGTAGCGGCACCGGTGACCAATGCACCGCCGGCCAAGCGTGCATATACTGGTCCACACCCGCTCTGCCCTACTTGTACCTATCATCATCCTATTGGGATCGCATGTAGGTTTTGTGTTCACTGCAACCTGTATGGCCACTTTACTGCTAACTGCCGTACTGGTCCTCGCCAAGCCCTAGCTCAAGTTACTGCACCACCAGCTCTTCTTCCTGCTCCCCAGGGCCAACAAGCAGCTCCTGCCTCCGCAGCTCATGCAAGAGCCTGCTTTGCATGTGGTGATCCCAACCACTTTGCAAATGTCTGCCCAAACAGAGTGGTGAAGCAAGAGCCACAGCAGCAGCCGCAACAACATCAACAGCAGCAGCCAACAGCCAGAAGTCCGCGGACGTGCGTGTTGGTGCATATGTCTGTCGACTTCATCTTGTATCGAGTCTTGTAATAGATTAGATAGATCAAGTAACAAAGTTCGAGAAAATAGAGTTTTAGAGAAGGTTGTCCATTTCGCACGAAATGGAACATGTCTAGTTCATGCGAAATGGCCATTCCACACGAAATGGACATGACAGTTTCGTGGGGAATGGAAATCCTATAAATAGATGACTTGAGATTTCATTTGTAACTTTTGGATTCCGGTAGCGAAGCTCTGCCGAGGTATCTCCAGGTCTGTAAACGTCATCAAATCAATATAAGAGATAGTTAAAGTGATTCTAGTGTATTACAAGCTGAAATAAATCAAAACGTATGTTTTCGCCTCTCGTTTTGATCAAAAACTCTTCTGATCGACTCATTTGGGTCTCACAACGATCCTACAAGTGGTATCAGAGCTCAGGAGGAAGAGTTCTTACCGATTCAGCTTGATTTCATCTGAAAATCTCACTTCTCCTCATTTTCTTCGCATTTTTTCAAAATTAAACGAGATTTCATGGTTAAAATGAACTGATTTTCACATATTATACGCGAAACACTGTTTTAAACAATCCTTGAAAGAATCAGACTTAAAATCGAACTAAAACTTGATCAATTTTGTCAAAAACCCGTGTGTGAAATTAGTGTGACATCAGCACCATTTCGCACGAGTTGGTCATTCAGATCATCCATTTCGCATGAGTTGACCTCTAGATCATCCATTTCGCACGAAATAGCCCACCAGATCGCATCAAAAAATCCATTTCGCACCAAAGACATCAATTTGTACGTATTGGACTTCCATTTCGTTTGAAGTGCACCCAGGTCGCACCAAATCTGCTCCATTTCGCGTGGATTGATCATTTAGTGTATCAATTCGCTTGAAAACTGCCAATTCGTTTGAAAATCAGGTTCAGGTCGTTTGGAATAACCCATGTGCGTTGACTGAATAAATATCTCGGCGAATCACTATTCAGATCCATATATAGCGGCCCAATCAGATGTTTTTAACAATCAGAAGTTGATTAAATGGATATTGAGGTCCAATGAATATTGAGTAATTGCATATGATACAAATCACCGGCCCATGTGATTGTAGAGGCCCAAGGATTGCATGTGTCAGCCCATTATACAATAAGTCGGTTCAATTAAATTGATTACTATCAAAGTTTGTCAGCCAAGTTCGAAAAGGGTAATCAGATTGCATGTGATTCAGATTGACTTTATATATTGAGGTCCAATCTGATTGAGTTAAACATCACTGTTTTCGGCTTAGTGGGATTTTGGTCCAATTGAATTTTGTGATATCATTTAGAGAGTGTCGGCTCATTAAAGTATGCGTGTGAACATGTGTTGTTGAAGCCCAATATATTTCAACGGTCCAATTGTTTGTCAAAAGTCCATCAATATCAGTTTGCTTGTGAAACATATCACCGGCCCATTCATTCAGTGATTATACCCGAAATACATTGAACGAGTCCGCGAATCTTCGACTCGAGTCCTAGATCGATTCAACCGTCACACACGTTCACATATTCAGTTTGTTTAAACTGATCATTTATTTTTGTATTCTCCAGGTGATTCATGAGGTGAACCAGTTTGCATCAAATCAGTATGTTTGAACCAGTACGCACCAATCCAGTTCGTTTGAAAGTGTTTAGTTTGTGAACTTTTGATACCGAATCATGGAGAACGAATTCTACAACGCGTTTGCTACTCCGATTACTATTACTCAGAATACGATGCTAGAAAATGAAATGGGCACCATGCAAAAACCGCCTAAGCTCATGAGTATTGAGCAGTATAGTGGATGGGAGGAACGTTTTGAAAATTGGGTTCAAGCAAATTACTTAGATGCGTGGGAATGTATTGAATATCGATATATTAGACTAGTTACTGACAATGGAGAGAAGGTTGCTATTAAAGATTTAAGTGTTGATGAGAAAAAAAAGTACAAAAGTGAAAAGATGATGGTTAGTCTCTTGCAGCAAGCTATTAAGGAAGAAATTTTGGTTTTATTACAACACAACGGAAGTGCATTCTCAATATGGAAAGAACTAAAATCGAAGTTTTTTGGAAGTAAAGAGATGATCAAGAACAAAATGTCGCTTTTAAAGAAAGAATTTGATCTATTTCATGGATTAAAAACTGAAAACACCAAGCAGATTATAGAAAGATATTGCAATTTGGTGATGAACATGAAGAGATTGAATATCACGAAAGATAATGAAGAATTGATTGAAAAGTTGGCCGATGCGTTGCCACAAGATGTTTGGGGCACGTATCTTATGATGTTAAAAAATAAACCTGAATTTGACAATCTAACGCTGAGCAAGTTTATTGAACAACTCGAAGCTCAAGAGATGGAACAACGAAAGATAGCGAGAATGAAGGACTCTGATGGTGAACAAGACATTGGTTTGTATTACAAAGGAGGTACTAGTGATAAGACCAACATTGCACCAAAGATTGAAACTGCTTTCAATGCAAAAAGTTCTTCTGGAGAATCATCTCAAGGATCAATCAACAAAACTAGATTCTCTTCATACCCATCATTCGATCCAAATTTTTCGGCAACAAAGAATGGCAAAGTACTACAATGCAACATTGCTTTAAATCTTGAGAATGATCAAAATTACTCTGAAGAAGTAGCCAAAAGTCATATGTCTTTGTTGGTGACTGTGTTAGAGTCTTATGGGAGTTTAGTTGCAGGAAGGATCGAAAATCCAATGTTGACAAAAGAGGATTACGATCAGATTGATGCTGAGGAGATGGAACTTATGGATATAAAGTGGTGTTTGGCTAGTGTGTTAAGAAGAGCTGAGAAGTTTAAACAGATTACGGGAAGAGATGATTTCCGTGATGCAAATGTTTCTACTTTAGGATTTGATAAATCTAAAGTTACTTGTTTTCGTTGCAGGGAAAAAGGGAATTTCAAGCGAGAATGCACAAACCGCGAAGCAAGTGGAGCTCAAAATCCTTTCGGAAATAATGATTATTATCGGAAAGCGATTTATCATCAAGTTGCTCAACAGTCGTATCAACAACAATCGCCACAAACCTCACATGCTAGAAAAGAGATTGAAGTTTCAAAGAAAGCTTGTTATGGTATAATAGATCAAGAGGTTGAAAGATTGCCAGAAGGTTTTAGCTGGGAAAAATATTGTCCGGATGAAAATTTCTTAAAGGCTAAAGCATTTGTTGCTCAAATCTTTAATGATTCAACTGCTGAGGAAATAAAAAGGGCTTCAAGAAAAACACCAATCGTTAAAGATAGTGTTGATGATTATTATGCAGAAAGAATGAAAGAGTACTTAAGATATCTAGCCGAGAGAGATAACAATGATGATGAAAATGTCCGAGTGATAAAGAAGCAGGTGAAAGAAATTCCAGCTTTCAAGATTGAAAAGAAAGCTGATGCAGAAAGATGCCCGAGAAATGTGAAAATTGTGAGACTGTGAAAAAGCAAAACAACACATTGATTCATAACATGAACAGAGTGAAAGAATCTTATGACGTTCTGAATAAAGCTATGAATCAATACAACGAATCAAGCAGTGAACAAGCAACATCTATGAAGACACTTCAAGGAGCGTTCATGACGAAGCAGAAAGGCATCAATCATTACATTGAGAAATGTGCTGAACTTGAACGAAAATTGGAAACCCAGAGAATAGAAACTGAAAGGGTTGACAGATTATTGAGAAGTTACTCATGTGTTTCTTATGTGATTGACAGGATATACCCAACAGTCGAAGGCATGAAGGCGTTTGAAGAAGAGACATCTGAAGTGAAGAATTCTGGTAAGAAACACAGTACTAACTATAACAAGTGTCCGCCTCCGCTTGAAAATGGATATTCTTCACGAAATCCAAATTCAGAAAGAGTTAAAAAGGCAACCAACTTACAGTGGGAATCTGAGCATTCAGATAACTTGCCAGGCAACATCGATGTCACATTCACATCATCCGACACTGATCATGAGTCCGAGTTATAAAGAAAGTGGTTGATCAGGTGTTGGATAAAGATGAAACGGAGGAGTCAGAGTCAAAGTCAAAGTCTGACACGTCAAGTCCAACAATCAAAAAGGGCAAACGAGTTTACAATAAAGATTTTCTGTTATCACAAAATAATTTGAATAACGAAACATTCAAAGTAGCATATACTTTGAATGATTCTGACAAATTATATTCTGATGAAGAATTTCCAATAAGAGGTGTTAAAACTGAAATGATCAACAAGGTTTTCAAATTAACAGAAATTAATATTTTTGAAATAAAAGATGTAAATCTTACTGAAAAACCTAAAAAGTACACCTCAAGATTTCAACAAAGGTTAAACAAGAAAAAAGGTTACAGCTCTGGTTCGAGTTTCCAAAAGAAATCAAACCATAACAGTAATTTCAAAAAGAAAGGTCTAGGTTTTATTCCACCAGAAAATCATAAAAATGAGAAAACTTATAAACCAAAAACTGTATTTGTTTCAGGAGTAAGTTCGGAGGAAGAAGAAAAGAGCTCATTCTGGAAGCAATCGAACAAAGAATTCCTTGCTAAGAAGCAAGAGGGAATGAAGCTACTCAGAAGAAGAAGGAGACAAGAACCTGTTATCAATGCAAAGTAGTTGGTCACATTGCCTTGAACTGTCCAAAGGCAAACAACACAAAACAGGGAGTATCTGAAAAACTCAAAGAAAAAATGGTAGAAAATGAACCACCAACCGAACAATTTATAGTGTTCAAAAATTCAAAATTTGAGGTTGGTGAGTGTTCAAAAAGGTTTTACAAAAGAAAGGTGAATCTTAACAACCAAAGATGGGTTGTTAAGAAATCAGATGATAGTTTTAGCAATGATTCTGATTCATCAAAATCAGAGGAGCTATTTTCTGGCGATGAATCTGACTCGTCAAAGTCATAGGAGCCACAAGTTGAGCTAAAAGAAGAAAATTCAGTTCCGCCAATGGATGACGTTAACTTTCCACCATTGCGAACTGAAAATTTTAAACAAAAAATTGGAAAAGTTGAGATTTCAAATAAATTCTTCTCTGAAAAGAAAGAATTTGATGTTGAAAAAGCCTTTAACCTCAAGGTTCAAAATATTTTTGGAAAAATGGTTGACGGGAAGGTCAAAGGGGTGAAGGAATTTTATGAATTGAAAAAAGAGAAAACCAGATGAAGATGGTTCACCTATGTTCGTATCGACATGGGATAGAACCTATTCAGAGTAAAATCTGGACTTGCCGGAGCTCCCAAGTTAGTAAACGTGTAGCATGAATCAGCATCTTTCTAAAAATTCAAAATTGTCATATTTCAATTTGCAAATGGTATGGTTGATAAGTGAACCTAAAAGTGGTTGAAAAAGGGGTTTTCACCTACAAGTGGTTAATCAAGGTCATTAAGTTGAACTTGATTTAACTTTCATACAAATGGTTGAAGGAACAATATGACAAATATATCACCGATTTTACAAATGGTATCAACAAAACTTATTTTTTGGAAAATCCATTTTGATTAAAACAAACTTAAGTGTTTTGAAATCATAATGGGAAAATAGTTTGTTGTCAGGGGGAGTTCTGATTGTTTATATCAAGTGAATGGAGAATTGAAGCAATTCACATCGGTTTGTCAAATTTTCTTTAAATGATTTTGAATTTTAGGGGGAGTAAGAAATTTCAGAAAATCCAAAAACATTAGAAAATTTGAAAAAGCCAAAAACATGATAAAAATCAAAATGAGTTTTGTTGTGAAAAAGAGGAAATGATAGTACATCAGTAGACAATCACAGTACGCTAAAGATTTGGAAAGTTAAAATGTGATAAACGGTCTCACTGATGATATGCCAGTAGGTTTTCGCACGCTTAGTAGATTGTGTTCGAGATATAAACCTAAATTTCATACTTGCTTATTTCGAGGGGAACATCTCTCGGATATATAGGTAACCCCTGAAATCTTGTTTGGAGGGCTTTCTATTTCTGACATACTAGGTCTTTGTGCGTGGTGATATCTGGGGTATTATACCAGGACTTCTGATTTTGCGGGAGCAATAGCCTAGTCCTCGTATAATACTTTGCACTGCTTTATTCTTAAAGCTCGCCCTAGCATAAAAAATGATGAAACATTGAAAAATGCTAATCATGTGTTGTTGAAGAAAAAATTCTCTAAAGGGAACTCAGCTAAAGTCGAACCATCATCTCTCTGATTTTGCGGAAGCAATAGCCTGAGCTCTCATGGTCTCGCATTCACCCCTTACAGATATCATTAGTGTACATTCACCTGTAAGACTGAATATAGTAGTCTGGATACGGGAGTATATTCTGAGGTGGGACACGCGAATAAGTTTAAGTGCTTAAAACACTAATTCTCGTATCTCGAAACAGTTGAACTTTGTGTGAAAATTTAAGTGGATCAGTATACTGACAATCTAAGTGAATCGTTTAGAACTTAAAGTGTTTAAAGCTCAACGGTGCTAGTGATTTGTCATAAACTGATATGATCCTTTTGCACAAACTCACAAAAATATTGTTTGTAAATATTTCTTTACGGCTTTTCATTAAAAACAAAAATCCAAAAAGATTTTCGGAGTGTTTTAGCATAAAATTTTGAAAAATTCAAAAAGATTTTATTTCATCTTATTTTCGACAACTGATGTTGGAAAGCTGATTTTCAAAATTCCGAGTGCTATACATGACGACAAAAGGATTGGGAGAGTTTGTTTTGAAATGAAAATTGTTATAAATAAGTCTACCCAAAAGTAAGTTTGAACTTGATATAAATTGTTGATGATAGAACGATATCTACAAGTGGTCTCTAAATTTGTCAAATTTTTAAATTTGTGAAATTTATTTTGAGGTAGAGTTTTTGCAGATAATGAATTCCAGACTGCGATCCCATCTAATCGAAAGGGGGAGTCTGAGGACATAAGAGCCAGATTCAGATCTTGGAACAAAGCTCGAGATAGAAGCTGCTGATACTAAAGAATTTATGAAATCAACATCCAAGGGGGAATATAGCTGTTGATGCTGATAAAGAGAAGAGAGAAGATTATGGATGCTTACAGTGTCAGATATTTTGGAGAGAGCAAGAAGACTGTTAAAGACTGAAGATGTGACATACCGAAGACTCGACACCGAAGACTTCGTCAACATCCAAGGGGGAGTCTGTTGGTGCATATGTCTGTCGACTTCGTCTTGTATGGAGTCTTGTAATAGATTAGATAGATCAAGTCACAAAGTTCGAGAAAATAGAGTTTTAGAGAAGGTTGTCCATTTCGCACGAAATGGAACATGTCCAGTTCATGCGAAATGGCCATTCCACACGAAATGGACATGACATGCCATTCCACACGAAATGGACATGATAGTTTCATGGGGAATGGAAATCCTATAAATAGGTGACTTGAGATTTCATTTGTAACTTTTGGATTCCGGTAGCGAAGCTCTGCCGAGGTATCTCCAGGTCTGTAAACGTCATCAAATCAATACAAGAGATAGTTAAAGTGATTCTAGTGCATTACAAGCTGAAATAACTCAAAACGTCTGTTTCCGCCTCTCGTTTTGATCAAAAACTCTTCTGATCGACTCATTTGGGTCTCACAACGATCCTACAGTGCATTTAACATCAATGCCTGCCAGGGTCAAGCAGATAACAACGTGGTTAATGGTACGTTCCTCGTTAATGGTATATATGCTTCATGCTTATTTGATACTGGAGCAGATAACTGTTTTGTGTCGTTAGAATTCGAAAAGCTCCTTAATCGTAAGCGTGCCCATCTCCCTACGACGTTCGACGTTGAAGTTGCCACTGGAAGAACCGTCACTGTTCGTTCTGTTCTCCGTGATTGTACGCTTGAACTCAACAATCACGTCTTCCCTATTGATCTCATTCCGATGCAGCTTAGTAGTTTTGATATCATAGTGACGCGGGCGCGACTATACACATTTATTTACAGTATTTACAATCGCACCCGGCATAACTTGGTGTTTTAAATTTATAAAAATGGTTTATACCTTAACATTAAAACACATACAACAAAGGACAAGTGTATCCCATCATATATGCAGCAAAGTATTGGTAAGAGCCAGATATCGATCCATGGAACACGGGCGTTATATGTACTTGATGTGTGTAGAATGCAACATATAAATTACATCAAATGAGGCATAAAACTAACCCTTTTTTAGTACTAATGTTGGAAAAAGTGTGCTTTTCTCTTCCTTTTGTATTTTCAGGGTTAAATGAGCTTAAATGAACAAAAGGAACAAATATACAACCAAAACCAGCATAAATACAAAGAAAGGGAAGAAACGTGGCATGCCCGACCCCTCGAAAGCATCTCCTAAAACAAAAAAAAACAAGAAGAAAGCTGAGCATGGGGCTGTGCCCAGCTGAGCATGGGGCTGTGCCCAGCTCAACACGGGGCGTGCCCAGCAGACACGGTGTCACGGCCCGTGGCCCCGGTTTGACCCGGTCCAGAGCCGCGAGGCAGGAAATCCGATGGTATCTAATTTAGTGACAGCGGAAGTCTTTTTAAACAGGATCGATTAATATTAAAACTGCTCATTTATATATAATATAGGGATAAATCCCATAATTTACAATAAAGTGATTTCACTGGGAAATCTTTATTTCTTAAAACATGTTTCTTTATTTTATACTGAGCCACTTCCTTGAGCTTGTAGTGCTTTATGGCACTTTTCCTAGATCATAACAGATCACCTGAAACATGTTTGAAAAAGGTTTTGTCAGCGGAAAATACTGAGTGAATCATTCTATTTTGCATAATGATGCATAGTTATTAATTACAGCATAAGAGCGATTACAATGGCTTCTATCTTATCTTTATCTGGCCTTCTGTCACAATTTTGACATGTCACAATGGTGACGATGGTCATACCACTATTAGATCAATGAACCTAAATAGTAATGATTATCCCTGTAGGTCAATGAACCTAACAGTGATTGTCCCTAGTAGGTCAATGAACCTAACTGGGAGAAAATTAGTAATGTGCACAATACCCCATTAACCAGTAATTCAAGATATCCACGACTTAGTCCCTGTAATTATAACCTTGAAAATAATTTGAGGTATTGTAAAATAGTTGATAAAAAGATAATGACTCACATTATAGATTTAACGAGCAGAGTATAAGCCTACTGATTAGCCTTTTAACCTAAATTTAATAACAGGCACACAAATTCTGGATTAGTAATCAATACAGCCTTTACGATAACTCACGAGATCAAACCCTCACAACGATTTACAAGTGCGATACTTAACAATTCAGCGGATTCACAACGAATGACAGAGTATAGTCCGATTTCGAACAGCACTCAAACATTCAAGTCGAAATCACGATGAATAACAAAGTATAAACTCAATTTGAGCGGCACTTAAACAATCGTTGGATAGTTATAATCGATCGGACATTGAATCGTATCAGCGATCGAGTTATTACCCTGATTGCGGCGTCGATTAGTGAATCGTGTGTGTTAATTGTGATAAACAGAGCATAACTCCGTGTAGAATTGGAATTTCTTCGTCGTTCTGAAGCCAGAAATCAAGTCCCAAGCCCCTGTATTTATACGTGAATTTGGATTCCCCCGCGTGTCGCGGAAGGTGTGGCCGACCCTGTCGTGACTCGCCTGAGATGCCAACCTAGCCTAGAGTAGCCTTGTCACTAGTATAGGTCTGATGAATCGACAGTTCGTTAATTTGAAACCTATACAACGCATTTTAGAGATAATTATCAAGTTAGGGTTTACCCCCCTTTTAGTTTTAGGGGCCCTAATCCTGATTCTAATTATTCTGAGAATTTTAGGGTTTGTTCAGAATTGCTTGGGTTTCTCAATTAGGGTTTCCTATTGGCCAAATAAAATAATAATAATTAGGACTTTTGATGAGAGTTGTTACACACGGGGGCGTGTTCAGGAGTCTGCAGAAAAGACAAAGTTGTAGAAGCTTCTATTCCCGACACGGGGGCGTACCCAGCTCAACACGGGGCCGTGGTCAACGCTAAGATTCGCAGAATCCAAGCAAATCTTGATAGTACAGATATGCTTCTGCACACGGGGCCATGCCCAGCGGACACGGGGCGTGGTCAACTAGTGCAGAAAAACTGCAATTAATGAAGGAAGAGAAAAGGGTGGACACGGGGTCGTGTCCAGGCTTCTGTGCAGGCTATAAATAGGGGTGCTTGGTTCACTTCAAAGACATCCCTTGGCACACCACCTCTCTCACACTTCACCCACCACCCACCACCATCACAACACCATCATCCACCACCATCATCCATTGTCCATCATAGAATGTGTGAGTCGTCTCGGGATCCAAGATTAATCGTAAGAGTTCTTGACAATCAAAGGCCACGTTTGCCTAAGTCTCTTACATCACTTGGTGAAGACAAGTGTCTAGTGTAATACTTTTTATTTTTAATCTTTTCTCACTTTTTATTTGGTTATGTATTAATGACTTTAATAACTAGTTTCTTATGTTGAAGGTGATTCTTCCTTGTCGTTTGTCCGTGGTGTCTTGGCATTATTTTACTGTCTATATAAAATAAAAGATTTACACCATTCATATCTACACGGTCTATATGGAGGTATGTTGGCTACCTGGTCGGGGGTTAAGGGAACGGTTTGGTAAGAGTCTTGCCTTGTTCAGTGTATAGATCCTGTAAGGACCTGGGTCAAATTTAGTAGGATCTCCTTCAATACCCACCGGTATTGGATGACGGGGGTCCAAACTCTTTGATCCCCTCATATGTAAGCTACTATTAATACTTTAACCCGGCTACTTAGGACTGTATCCCTGCTGACTCAGACTACTTAGCCGAGGGTAACGTCACCTTCAAAAGAGGAGCCTACCATAATATGCATTAATAACTTAATTAATTATCTTTCAATAATCCGACCCTTTAGGATTGTATCCTTGCTGACTCAAACTACTGGGTTGAGGGTAACGTCACCTTCAAAAGAGGGGCCTACTACAATAACTAAGATAATCTCTTAAAAAGTGCAAAAGTGCGGAAATAATCAAAGGTTACACTATACACGAGTCGGAGCCAAGTGATTCATCTTGTCTATCTGTTTTATTTTTATTTTATTTTTCAGCATTTTAGTTAGTTTTTATTTTTCTAGTTTAAAAACATTTTTCTAACTTTTGATTTGATTAGACGTTGAGGATAAACCGGTACTAAAAGCTCTTGTGTCCTTGGACGACCTCGGTATCTTGCCAACACTATACTACGCTCTCGATGGGTGCACTTGCCCATATGTGTGTTTGGTGTTAGTAAAATATCATGTTTTATAAATTTAAAACTTGACTAACGTGTAAAAAGGGCTTAAAATATACTTAAAAATATATCACACCACACACGCATCAGTACTAAATCTTTGTCATTAATTTACCAGATAAAATGATAGGTGAATGGTTGTTTAACTAAATTAACTAAATTATATCTAAAACATAAATATACTATTATCTTGTTTCACAAACAACCTAAACATGTTATCCATCAGATACGTCACAAAAGCACTTAATCAATTTTCCAATTTCGAGACAGTTAGTCATCCGCTAGGAGTTTTCTAACATGATGCTTCTGCGGAAAGTTAACGCGATAAACACACGTTAACCACCTAAAATCATTCTTTAGCGAGCTATTGATATTCATTCATGTAAACCTTTAAAGATAGATTAGTCATCCGCTAGGAGTTTTCTAACCTCACTTATCAAAGAAATCAATACCGATGGTCACAATACAGCCACGAGGATAAGCATTTAAGTAGATCATATAACAACATATTTCACCTCTACAAGTCTTGAATACAAATCTACCATGTCAGCAATTTCAGACCAAAACTACTAAACAAGGATCATAAACTGCATGCAAGAACATGTAATCAACACCATATAATTCGTTAGAACCCTTACGTGTAAGAAAGTATTCCTAATCAAAATAAGATATATCTTAGATAAAACCAATATCCCTCTCGAGTCTCATGCTGTAAACAAGTTTACAAACAAGTGATTAATCAAGAAATAGTTACCATCCCACTAACCACAGATTCATTATCCAAGACAATCAAACATAATCAAGAACTCAACATCAATGAAACGTTCATTATATAATCATGAAGATTCAAACACGAAAAAGTACTTAAGTTTCATACAAACAGGATTACAACATAAAGATAATTCAAGAAACAAGTTTATAACTACTATTACATAAACTAACATCAGCTCATAACTTGCAAAATGATCAGAATACATGTTCAAGAACAAAGAATCGAACCATAAACAAGCAAGGAATTGATGGGTTGGATCGGTTATGCTTCCACTCGATCTTTAAGCTTCAAATGGGTCTGATCAGGACTGCTTCGTAACCCAAAAATCACCCAGAAACATGGAGAAAAACCCAACAACTGAACCAGTAGCGAACGCTGCTATTTATAGGAGATTTTCCCATCGGCACGGTCGTACCACGGGTCGCACGGTTGGTCGCACTGTAGTGCGGCGTCATCAGATTGTTGATCAGAAATGTTGGTCAAGCAGTGGCACGGTCATGTGTCAGGTCGCATGGTAATGCGGCCCAAGAAAAGGTTGGCACTCCTGGTCGCACTGGCAGTGCTTCCGAGATTGGAGCATCGGCACGGTAGTGCCGTTAGGTGGCACGGTCGTGCCATACCTAGCAGTCATCAGATTTTTGCCATTTTCATCAAAAATGAATCAGATTTTTTCCGTTTTCATCAGAATTTTCCTTTATGCTCTGTTTAAGAGCTGAAAATATAAAAGTACCGAATTTGGCACCTAACCGTCGTGTTTTCGGTCAAAAATGCTTAAAACGAAAGTGTTTCGGGGTATAAAAACATTTATAATTTAATGTATATCAAACATCCCCACACTTGTCCTCAAGCAAACTTAAAATAAAACACGAAATCAAATCTGAATATTTACAAGGTTCACTAATTTGTTTGGTGGTCAAATTGGTTTTCAAAAAGTCATCATCAAAGATTTAAAACAAACAAGCTTTGTTAGATGTATGAAAGGATAATTATAAAGCAATGATTTAACTTTCGAAATGACTTAGCATGCTAATCCTTATATTTCTCACAATGTTCACACACACTCGGTTAAATTTCTGAATCATACATATAATGTGTATGCAAAACACTCGATGCCTAGTCAATGAATCATGCAATATCATAAGCTTGTCAAAGATCTAATCTCTACCAATTAATATGTGAAAAGCATAAATCAAGAGGTCTTTGATGGGTTGTAATGATAGGCTATGGTTAAGGGTATGGAATGGATATTTGAAAATAGCAAGAAAGGTTAAAACTTGGCCAAAAACTTGGTGCTTTATTTTCTAGGATTCTGAACACGTTGCTAAGCTACTTGTGTAGGTCTTCAGAGTTTATTCTGTTTACACTTCTACTCTCTATTTTCTTTCTTGACAGATTTTTTTCCTTAATTACCTTAGAGAGTTTTGACAAACGGTGTGTGTGTGTGTGTGTGTTTTTTTTTTCAACATACTTATATCAATCTAGATAGCTTATGGCCAAATTTTTAACGAAAATAAGGGTAAATCAGAAAAGGTTATATTTGGGTAAGTAGGCTTAATATTTTGGGTAAAGTTTTAAGAAAAATACGGAAAATAGGCTCAACAAGGCGATCTAATGGATTGTGTTGGTTGCGGGATATAAACAAAGAAAAAGGCTAACAAAAGGGTTATCCTAAATGCCTCTATCATTTCTATGTAATTTCACATATTCATGGTTTCGAAAAGTATACAAATGACAAGTTCTAAATTACATAAGACATTCGGCTCACTCATTTTTCCGAAAAAACAAAGAAGCATTTGACAAGAAAGCTGTTTTAAGGCTCAAAAATATGCTCACGTAAACGGAAGGAATGGGTATAAATATAAATATAAACATGAAAGTCTTTCATTTTGTTTTACCACACTTTTTAGTTATCTTTTTCAAAAATCAAATTGGCTTGTCGATTTTTATCAAATTTGATGCTTTCTAAAGAATACAAATTGACCAATTTTTTTGTTTTATTTTTCGAAAATATATACAAAAATGAGAACAATTAAGTATACAGAAATGAGAACAATTAAGGACAAACAAAGTTTAAAACCTTTTAAACCCCTCCCCACACTTGAACTTCACATTGTCCCCAATGTGAAATACATATTAGTTAAGAAATTATGAAGAGCTAAACTAATAATGTGAAAAGGGAAAGAGGTACTCCCTCAGAGTTGAAGTTGACTTGTTTGAGTAGACTTTGATTTGCAGTCGTCTCAACTCTGTGTGCATTTCTTTACAAATCTGCCAATTATGTCACTCGCTAAAATAGTCAACATTCCCATTTGATTAAAATGTTAGATAATTCAACCAAATCCATTATTCAAACAAAGCAAACATACTACTTAAACACTTAAAACAGACATAAAGTTTTAAAAATATCCCAAATAAAGTACTGAATATAAATGACATAAACATTAGTTTCTGATCTGTTTCGCCCTACCTCCTCCTACTCCTCATCATCATCACCATCATGGTGGCGTGTTCCAGATGAACCCGCCCCATAGTTACCCGTGTCTCCAAATGGAAACTGTGGAGGGTTGCCGAAATGGCTTGGATATACGCTTTGTAGCCCTCCGAAGATGTAGGAAAATCCTGCATACATTTCCTCCCGCATCGTGTGTTGAGATGCCCGCATAGCTAACTGGTCGGCTCTCATAGCGTCTTGAGTTGCTTGCATAGCCTCCTGGTCGGCTCTCATAGTGTCTTGAGAAACCTGCATATGCTGGAAGTGCTGGTACAACTCAGGGTAGGAAGGTATACCTGGAGGCCAGTTTTGCTGGTGTTGATACTGATGCTGGTGCTCTTCATGATGTGGCTGATCGTGTGGTGGTGGCTCAAGTACCTGATGCTCCTCCATGTTGACGTCTTCGTCCTGTGGTGGCAGTGGTAGCGGATCCCATATCTCCCCATTTAGACCCCTCAGTCTTGGGCCATTATCTGTATCTACTACCAGACCCATCGCTCTCAAAGACCTCATATCCACATCTCCTCCTGCGTGAACCATCGTGAGACCACTGACTACATCATCTGTCATAATACCCAAGTTGTATGCCAACTGAGTCACATATTCACTACCATGGATTTCACTGCTTGTAGTTCTCCCCGCACTGTTTACGAAAAATTCAGCCATCCTAGCTGCGAGGTTGACGTGCACTCCAGTCACTAAGGAATATAAGAAAAGAAGATCCGGAGTTGGACAGTTTCTTGCACTGTCCATGCGCCCACAGATGGTGTAACTCATCACCTGATGAATGACCCTCAGAAGCGGGTCTCGTAGTCGTGAAGCTTTAGCTTTTCTAGCTTCATAGGGTGGTTCAACTGCCGCTTGTGCCCAAAAGTTAGCCCTTCGCTGATCATTATCAAACTTGTAGATATTGGTGAAAAGTTCTGAATTGATGTCTTTAGCTGAGTATATGCCCAATCTTCTTCCAAGTCTAGCAACTGACCACTTATGTCACTTTCTTCCCAATCTGAACTGTATTGTCTCCCTGTTTCTAAAGTCTGGATTTTCACTTCTTGGTTTTTCATAAGTGTATGAAGCGAAGAATTCCAATGTTAGCTCAAGATAAACGGGCCGTGCAATGAACAACCTTGACATTGGATGTGACATCATGTCGGATAGCCTTTCTTCTTGGTTTAGGGTTGTCAAAGTTTCCCAGTTGATCCTTCTTGGTTCACCGATTTGTCCCCGTCTGTTCCATAAAGCTTGTAATCTTGCAATACAGGGTTGTTCCTTCGGTTTGTTTTCGCTGAACTGGAGGAATCTGTGATTCATCTGTATACATGAATACAACAAAATAAGAGCAGAATATAAAAATTTTATCTCCGCCACTGGAACAGGCTGTTTACGAGTTTCTATTTTTGGTTCAGCAGTCGCACGGTCGTGCGTCTGGTGGCACTGTCGTGCCATTCCTAGTCGGTTAACAGCATGCTTCCGGGAACTCGTGTCGCATTGCCGTGCGACTCGACGTCGCGGCTTTGAATCGATGAACTGTACTTGATTTCCGACCGGCACTTCCATGTCCTTTCAACGGTGTGACCGTGCGACAGCATATTTCATCAGAAAACAGTCTATTTCACTGATTTTAACTTGTATCTTTCAAAATTTAACTTGTAATCAGTGAATAGTCTTCGAATCAAGTACCAGAACGATCGATTAATCAACAAACACTCGAGAACAAGGGTCTATTTGACTTTTACGAAGAAAACCCCAATATTTCTGGATTCAAACATCAGATCTATGTCAGAAACTAAGTTTAATCTGCACAACAAGTAGGAAACATACCTTGGAAGATGATTGAAGTGAAATCTAGGCAAAAATTAGATGATTTTTGGGTGGAGGCGACCTGGAACTCCAGTGCGGCGCTTGGGGTTTTGTAAAAATGATATGTTTTTACTGCAGAATTTCTTAAATACCCTACTTTTTACTGTTCGGATTTTGAGTCGCACGGTCGTGCGACTGGTGGCACGGTCGTGCCATCCCGGATCGCTTTCCTGGTTCAACCTGTGTTATCAGGTTGCATGGTAGTGCAGCGGTTGCATGGTAGTGCGATTCGATGACCGTCCGATGCACGAGTTCTTGGTCAGTTTTGGTTGCGGAGTGCATGGCCGTGCCGATTTGGCACGACCGTGCAACACCTGGGCCTTTTGTGTTACTTTTCACAGTAAGCTTTTAACTCCGAATTTTTACCCAAATTTTCCATTTTTGCACTATTTCATATATTTTAACAATTAATCAACTTCAAATTTTCAAAAGTTATGGTTCAAGCTCGTATGTAATGTTTAAAACTGAAAAATTAATGAATTACGAAATAAAAATTAAAAACTAATATTTACAAAATTATCCTTAGCGTGTGAAAACACGCTCGCTAAATTTGTCAGCGAGTCGATAGCTAGACTCATTCTCCCCATACTTGTTTTAAGTGTGTGGGACGTGGAGTTCGAGAATTTCCTCCACCGGGTCAATCGGCCCGTTGATGTAACTCTTGAGTCTATGACCGTTGACTTTGAATGCTTCCCCGGTTAAATTTTCGATGATGACGGCTCCGTATGGAAATACTTCTTTGACCGTGTATGGTCCCGTCCATCGAGATCTTAACTTCCCAGGGAATAAACGCAATCGTGAGGAGTATAACAAAACAAGATCTCCAACGCGGAAATCTTTATGTTCTCTCAATCTTTTGTCATGAAACCTCTTGACTCGTTCTTTGTACCTGCTAGAACTTTCATAGGCATGATTTCTTAGCTCCTCGAGCTCATGAATTTGCAGAAAACGGGCTTCCCTTCCGCATTTTAAATCCATATTCGCCGTCTTCAAGGCCCAGAATGCCCTATGTTCTAGCTCCACAGGTAGATGACAAGCTTTTCCGAAAACCATCCTGAAAGGAGTGGTCCCGATAGGCGTCTTGAATGTTGTTCTAAAAGCCCACAGGGCGTTATCTAACTTATTTGACCAATCCTTGCGGTTATTATTAATGGACCGCTCAAGGATCTTTTCAAACCCCGATTTGTAACCTCTACTTGCCCGCTCGTTTGAGGATGATATGGCGTAGCCAATCTAAGATGAACTCCATAACGGGACAAGGCTCGTTCTAACTGCGCATTACAGAAATGCGTTCCTCGGTCACTGATAAGTGCTTTTGGAGCACCAAATCGGCAAATAAACTTTTTAAGAACCTCACAACCACCCTAGCATCATTTGTGGGCAAAGCTTGAGCTTCAGCCCATTTTGAGACATAGTCTACAGCAACTAGGATATATTGTTACCTCGTGAGGCTGGAAATGGTCCCATGAAGTCGATGCCCCATATATCAAAGACTTCACAGACTTGCATTGGATGTTGAGGCATTTCATTGCGTGCAGAGATATTCGTTGCCCTCTGGCAAGCATCACACGCTCTAACCCATTCATGTGCATCACGAAAGATTGTGGGCCAGTAAAACCCAGAGTCTAACACTTTCTTTGCAGTGTAGTTTGCTCCATGATGACCTCCGGTTGGCCCTTCTTGACAGTGGCGCAGAATGCTAGCTGCCTCTTTTCCAAATACACATCTTCGGATCACCTGATCGGCTCTGATTCTAAAAAAGTATGGTTCGTCCCAAATGTAGTACTTTAGATCTGTAAAGAACTTCCTCTTTTGCTGATATGACAATCCTTTGATAAGGATTCCACACGCGAGGTAGTTTGCAAAGTCGGCGAACCAAGGTGACTCGTCATTTATCTCGATACTTAAAAGGAATTCGTGGGGGGAATTGTCGTTTATTGGTTCCTCCAGCGAATTCTCAGAACTTCCATGCTCAAGTCTCGAGAGATGGTCGGCTGCAACATTTAAAGCTCCATTTTTGTCTTGGATCTCAATGTCAAACTCTTGTAGTAACAAGATCCATCTGATAAGACGCGGTTTCGCGTCCTGTTTGCTAAAAAGGTATTTGATTGCTGCATGATCCGTATACACAATTGCTCTGGACAACACAAGGTACGACCTAAATTTGTCGAAAGAATAAACTACTGCCAAAAGCTCTTTTTTCTGTAGTCGTATAATTTTCTTGAGCATCATGTAGAGTTTTGCTGGCATAGTAAATAGGATGAAAATGTTTTTCCCTTCGCTGTCCTAAGACTGCTCCTATTGCGTAATCACTGGCGTCGCATATAATCTCAAATGGCAATGCCCAATTTGGTGCAACTTAAATAGGGGCTTCGATAAGCCTTTGTTTCAGCTGCTTGAAAGCTTTCATGCATTCGTCTGAAAATACAAATGGAGCATCTTTTTCTAACAAACGGGTCATAGGTCTTGCGATTTTTGAAAAGTCTTTTATGAATCGCCTATAGAATCCTGCATGACCCAGGAAACTTCTAATCGCTCTGACCGAGGTTGGGGGAGGAAGTTTAGAAATGGTATCCACTTTTGCTGGATCAACTTCCAACCCGGCTTCAGAGATTTTGTGTCCAAGAACTACCCCTTCTTTCACCATGAAGTGGCATTTCTCCCAGTTAAGCACAAGATTAGTTTCCTCACATCTCATTAACATTCTTTTCAGATTTCCAAGACACTAATCGAAAGAACTCCCGAAAACAGAGAAATCATCCATGAATACTTCCATGGAGTCTTCAATCATGTCATGGAAAATAGCTACCATGCAGCGTTGAAATGTGGCTGGTGCATTACATAGTCCAAAAGGCATACGCCGGTAGGCGAATGTGCTGAAAGGACATGTGAAAGTAGTCTTTTTCTGGTCCTCAGGAGCGATAGGAATTTGAAAGTATCCAGAGAACCCATCCAGAAAACAGAAAAATGACTTCCCCGAAAGACGTTCCAACATCTGGTCGATGAATGGAAGCGGGGAGTGGTCCTTACGGGTGGCATCGTTGAGTTTGCGATAATCGATGCAAATTCGCCATCTGGTGACGGTACGGGTAGGAATAAGTTCATTCCTATCGTTTGGAACTACAGTAATACCACCTTTCTTGGGTACTACTTGCACTGGACTTACCCAAACAGAATCAGATATAGGATAAATCAGCCCTGCATCTAACAACTTAATTACTTCTTTCTTCACCACGTCTTGCATGTTAGGATTCAAGCGCCTTTGATGCTGTGCACTAGGCTTGTAATCGTCTTCCATGAGAATCTTATGAGTACAAAAAGAAGGATTAATACCTTTGATATCCATAATCTTCCACGGCATGGCTTTCTTGTGGAGCGTTAGAACTTCGAGAAGCTGTCTCTTTTCCTCTTTTTCTAAGGATGCTGAAATGATGACTGGCAAGCGACACTCCTTGTCTAGAAATGCGTATTCGAGATGCGGCGGGAGTTCTTTTAATTCCAAAGACGGTGGATCTTCAACTGAAGGTTTTGACTTTTCTTCAACTTCACGGTCAATTTCCACAAAGTGATCTGGACTTTGGGAACCATCATCACCGATTCGGAAAACCGGCTGTTCAACTTCGTGGCCCTCCTGCGAAATGCCATCTTGATTCTCACACTACAGATGTGTGTCTGTATCAATTTCTTCAATAGTGCCTTTAAAATGAGAGCTTACACAAGTATCTACAATGTCGACATAGTAAAGCATGTCATCATGACTTTGCGGATGTTGCATTGATCTTTTAATATCAAAAGTCACGTGCTCGTTATTTACTCGGAGCGTGATTTGGCCAGCTACCACATCAACAATTGTCCTCGCAGTATTGAGGAACGGTCGTCCAAATATTAATGGCACTTTTGAGTCTTCATCCATGTCGAGAATAACAAAATCCACGGGGAAAACAAATTTATCGATTTTAACAAGCATGTTTTCTATGAATCCACGCGGATACTTGATTGAACGATCTGCAAGTCGAATACTCATTCTAGTGGGTGAAGGTTCACCCAGATCTAATTTAGCAAAAACTTTATATGGCATAAGGTTTATGCTAGCTCCTAAATCGGCTAAAGCGTGACTGACAGACATACTGCCAATGAGACAGGGAAGAGTAAAACTGCCCGGATCCCCCATCTTTTCAGGTAGACGGTTTTGGAGAAGGGCTGAACAGTTTTCATTCATCAACACACAAGACAAGCTTTCGAGTTTCTGCTTGTTTGTGAGGATGTCTTTTAAGAACCTTGCGTATTTAGGCATTTGAGCCAACGCCTCAACAAATGGTATGTTTATGTGTAATTATTTAAACATTTCTAAAAACTTACCATGTTATTCATCGTTCTTTTGCTTCTTCAGCCTGCTTGGATATGGAATAGGAGGAATGAATTCTTTAACTGGCCCCTGGAACTGTGCTGTAATTGTTGGGTCTCGCCTAGCGTGCACCACGTTTGAAGCGTCAGTTTGGACCATATTAGTGATCAGTGGTGAGTCCGATTTGTCAGGTCCCGTGGCTTTACCACTCCTCGTCATTACTGCATTAACGTGCCCTCTCGGGTTTGGTTCCGTGTTTCCTGGAAGACTACCTTGGGGTCTTTCAGACAACATCTTGGCCAATTGGCCAACTTGATTCTCAATGGTTTGTATTGAAGCCTTCTGGCTCCGCATTTCCCTTTCTTGTGCCATGAAACGCTCCTCATGCTGCTGGTATCGCTTTTCAGATATTTGGTTGGCACTGTTGGAGTTGTTTAACAGCTGCGCCATCATCTCTTCTAGTTTTGAGTTGGTTTGAGAGGTGTGTGGCTGGGAAGTGCTTCCTGAACCTAAACTATTATAACGTGGCTGAAAGGTTTGCCCTGATGGCTGAAAAGATTGTCCCTGGGGCTGAAAGGATTGCCCCTGAGGCTGTTGTGGCGCGGGAGCGCGTTGAGCATATCCGAGTGGGTTCTGATTATTGGAATTAGCTTTCCACCCAAAGTTTGGGTGATTTCTCCAACCCGGATTGTACGTGTTGCTGTAGGGGTTATTTTGGGGCCTTATTTGATTGCCCAAATAGTCCACCTCTTCGTGGCCTGTAAACATAACACCATACTCACATGTACCTGGCTCGTGTGACACTCCACACAGCTCACATGATGATTGTACTTGCGAAACGTTCTGAGCTTGATCAAATCTTGCTGCCAAAGCTCCAATCTGTGCTGCAAGAGTCATATATGTATCCACTTGATGAACCCCATGAATAGATGATGCTTTATTTCGCACTCCACCGTGACGAGAACTTGACTTCAAGGTAGCTTTTTCTATGATTGCATAGGCTTCGTTGGGTGTTTTTGTTCCAAGATCGCCGCCTGCATATACATCTAAACGTTCTTGCGAGTCGTAGTTGAGTCCTTGGTATAAGTTCAACATAAGTTTCCTTTTGGACAACTCGTGATGTGGAACATCGATCAAAAGATCTTTGAACCTCTCCCAAGATGCGTGTAGAGATTCTCCTTCGTCCTGTTTGAATTTCATAATACGGTTTTTAAGCTTAGCTGTCTTTTCCGACGGAAAATATTTTTGCATAAAAAGGTCTGCCATCTCGTTCCAAGTCGTGATGGACCCTGCTGGAAGTGACAAAAGCCAAGATCGGGCTTTGTCTCGCAAAGAGAATGGAAAGAGTCGCAAACGAATTGCGTCTTCAGAAACTTCTCGAATTTTGAAAGTTGAGCACACCTCAAGAAATGAAGCGATGTGCCGACCTGGATCTTCGTGATCCTTCCCATCAAACTGCACAGAATTTTACAACATATTAATTATATTAGATTTAATTTCAAAACTCGGTGTTGCTATTGTAGGTCGGGCAATGCTCGGTAGCAAGCCCTCTCCTCCTGGACGGCCGGTCTCATTCAAAGGCTGGTCGTCCTCTGCCATAATGCTTCCTGTGTCGTCCTCTGAACTCTCGCTGTCAGAAAGTATCACTGGTTCGTCGATTGCGGCCGCAATCCTTTGTGCAACAACAAGCGATCTTTCGCGAAGCCGCCTACTTCTTCTTAGGTTATTTTCTGGTTCGTTGGCTAGCTCAGTGTTAGCGGGTGCAGGGGGTGTGGACATTAGCCGGCACGTAAAAAGGAAGGCATTATACAGATAAAAGAACGAAATAATAATATAAGAAACAAGTAATAATAATAACAAAACATACTATATAAATATATACAAGTAACGAAACAAATCTAATTAAATATTTACTGGATTATTTACTTATTTACATCCGAAAGCTGTTTTTGGCTGTTTACCAGAAATTCTGATGACGAACATCAGAATCCTGAGGAAACTTTTTAGTTTGTTTTTATATATCATATAATCTTGATAAGGTTTAATAAAATTCTGATAAAAATCTGATGAAAGATTTCGTTCCATCAGAATTTCTGATAACTCCATCAGAATTACCAGAAAATCTGGTAAATTCATCAGAAATGAAAATTGTTGTTTTTAGAATATCTAATGGGTTTATCAGAATCCATCAGAAAATCTGCTGAATTCATTGGAAATCATCAGAAAATCTGATGATTTTGTCAGAAAGGTTTGTTTTATTTTTATGTGGAGTAAATAAATAAACAAATGAGTACAATAATTAAATGAATAAGCTGTTAATTTCAGCAATTAAATGGACAGAATTGAAATAACTGAAAAACTGAACGTAATTAAATTAATGTAAGTGAATGCAGAAAAGAAATAAATGTAATATATATAAGCGGTTCAATGTGCGAACTTGAACATAAATATAAATATAAACAGAAATGAAATAACTGAAATGAAATAATAAAAGAGAATGGTTCGATTCCGAACACATTAACTGAATTAATTAAATAACCGGAAATAAATGTTAGTTAAAAAGTTAGTAAAAAGTTAGTAATGTTAGTTGGTTAGTAGAGTCCGTTAGTTAGTTGGTTAGTGGTTAGTTGGTTAGTAAAACAGAAAAAAGAAAAGTTAGTCAATCAGTTAAATATTAACAAGTTACTGAATAAGAAAACCAATAAATACAAAAATTTACAAGTATTCACAAATATTGACAGTTTGTACACCGATAACATATTGACTCGGATTTTTCCATTAATTTCGCCGTGTTCCCCGGCAGCGGCGCCAAAAATTTGACGCGGGAGCGACTATACACATTTATTTACAGTATTTACAATCGCACCCGGCGTAACTTGGTGTTTTAAATTTATAAAAATGGTTTATACCTTAACATTAAAACACGCACAACAAAGGACAAGTGTATCCGGTCATATATGCAGCAAAGTATTGGTAAGAGCCAGATATCGATCCATGGAACACGGGCATTATATGTACTAAATCTTTGTCATTAATTTACCAGATAAAATGATAGGTGAATGGTTGTTTAACTAAATTAACTAAATTATATCTAAAACATAAATATACTATTATCTTGTTTCACAAACAACCTAAACATGTTATCCATCAGATACGTCACAAAAGCACTTAATCAATTTTCCAATTTCGAGACAGTTAGTCATCCGCTAGGAGTTTTCTAACATGATGCTTCTGCGGAAAGTTAACGCGATAAACACACGTTAACCACCTAAAATCATTCTTTAGCGAGCTATTGATATTCATTCATGTAAACCTTTAAAGATAGATTAGTCATCCGCTAGGAGTTTTCTAACCTCACTTATCAAAGAAATCAATACCGATGGTCACAATACAGCCATGAGGATAAGCATTTAAGTAGATCATATAACAACATATTTCACCTCTACAAGTCTTGAATACAAATCTACCATGTCAGCAATTTCAGACCAAAACTACTAAACAAGGATCATAAACTGCATGCAAGAACATGTAATCAACACCATATAATTCGTTAGAACCCTTATGTGTAAGAAAGTATTCCTAATCAAAATAAGATATATCATAGATAAAACCAATACCCCTCTCGAGTCTCATGGTGTAAACGAGTTTACAAACAAGTGATTAATCAAGAAATAGTTACCATCCCACTAACCACAGATTCATTATCCAAGACAATCAAACATAATCAAGAACTCAACATCAATGAAACGTTCATTATATAATAATGAAGATTCAAACATGAAAAAGTACTTAAGTTTCATACAAACAGGATTACAACATAAAGATTATTCAAGAAACAAGTTTCTAACTACTATTACATAAACTATATTAAACATAAACTAACATCAGCTCATAACTTGCAAAATGATCAGAATACATGTTCAAGAACAAGGAATCGAACCATAAACAAGGAAGGAATTGATGGGTTGGATCGGTTATGCTTCCACTCGATCTTTAAGTTTCAAATGGGTCTGATCAGGACTTCTTCGTAACCCAGAAATCGCCCAGAAACATCGAGAAAAATCCAACAACTAAACCAGTAGCGAATGCTGCTATTTATAGGAGATTTTCCTATCGGCACGGTCGTGCCATGGGTCGCACGGTCGTGCGACAGGTGTTATCGGGTGACGTCAGTTTCTCCGATCCCAAGTCAGCCAAGTGGACTAGTGGACAAGTTGACTAGGTCATCAGATCGGCACGGTAGTGCCGCTGGTCGCACTGTAGTGCGGCGTCATCAGATTGTTGATCAGAAATGTTGGTCAAGCAGTGGCACGGTCATGCGTCGGGTCGCACGGTAGTGCGGCCCGAGAAAAGGTTGGCACTCCTGTCACACTCGCAGTGCTTCAAAGATCAGAGCATCGGCACGGTAGTGCCGTAAGGTGGCACGGTCGTGCCATACCTGGCAGTCATCAGATTTTTGCCATTTTCATCAGAAATACATCAGATTTTGTCTGTTTTCATCAGAATTTTCCTTTATGCTCTGTTTAAGACCTGAAAATATAAAAGTACCGAATTTGGCACATAACCGTCGTTTTTTCGGTCAAAAATGCTTAAAACGGAAGTGTTTCGGGGTATAAAAACATGTATAATTTAATGTATATCACATAATAGGCATGGATTTTATTCGCGAAAATCATGCTGAAGTTGTTTGCTTTGATAAGATGATTCATTTCTCGCTCGCTAATGGTGATCAACTTTGTGTTTATGGTGAAGTCGCATCGAAGAATCTCCAACTCATGTCGTGTGTCCAAGCGAGCAAGTATCTCAGCAAGGAATATAAAGCTTTCTTGGCACACATCGTAGTAGCAGAGGAAAAGGAAAAGAAGGCAATGGATAAGGTGCCTGTGGTTCATGATTTTCCTAACGTCTTTCTTAATGATTTACCTGGTTTACCCCAGAGTTGTGATATCGATTTCCGAATCGATCTTATTCCTGGAGCTAATTCTGTTGCTAGATCTTCGTATCGACTCGCTCTGTCTGAAATGCGCGAACTCTCGAGTCAACTCCAGGAACTGCTTGACAAAGGCTTCATTCGCCCTAGCACCTCTCCTTGGGGCGTACATGTCCTTTTCGTCAAAAAGAAGGACGGATCGTTCCGGATGTGCATCGACTATAGGGAGTTGAATAAGCTAACTATCAAGAATCGGTATCCCCTGCCCCGAATTGATGATTTGTTTGACCAATTCCAATGTGCTACGTGCTTCTCAAAGATCGATTTACACTCAGGCTATCACCAGTTACGAATCCAGGAGGAAGATATACCGAAAACCGCTTTCCGAACCCGATACGGCCATTATGAATTTGTCGTAATGCCCTTTGGTTTAACCAATGCACCTGCGGTTTTCATGGACTTGATGAACCGTGTGTGCAAACCATTTCTTGACCGCTTCGTCATCGTGTTCATCGATGATATCCTTATCTATTCAAAATCGAAAGCCAAACACGCGCAACATCTACGTTTGGTTCTCGAACTACTCCAAGGGAATCGACTCTATGCCAAGTTCTCCAAGTGTGAATTTTGGCTAGAGGAGGTTCAATTCCTCGGTCACATCGTCAATAGTCAAGGTATACACGTCAACCCCGCGAAGATCGAAGCTGTTAAGAGCTAGGTTACTCCAACATTACCATCCGATGTTCGATCATTCCTCGGATTGGCGGGCTATTACCGTCGATTCATCGCTGACTTTTCTAAAATCGCCGTCCCGCTTACTTCTCTCACGCATAAAGACAAGTCTTTTGTTTATGGAACCGAACAAGAGCAAGCCTTTCAGACTCTGAAGCATATGCTCTGCAATGCTCCTGTTCTCGCTTTACCCGACAGAAACCATGACTTCGTTGTCTATTATGATGCCTCGAACCTTGGTCTCTGTTGTGTTCTCATGCAACGGGACAAGGTTATCGCGTACGCCTCTCATCAGCTCAAGATCCACGAGAAGAACTATACAACCCACGATCTCGAGCTTTGTGCAGTTGTTTTTGCGTTGAAGATTTGGCGACACTTCCTTTATGGTACCAAGTGTACGGTCTTCACAGACCATAAGAGCCTACAACACATCCTCAACCAAACAGAACTGAATATGCACCAACGCCGATGGGTTGAACTTCTTAACGATTATGACTGTGAGATTCGTTACCACCCTGGCAAAGCAAATGTTGTGGCCGATGCTCTAAGCCGATGAAGCTATTTGCATAACATTCGTAATACTCGCGCCCAGCACGACCTCGAAGCCTTGATTCGTGACGCTCAGCATGCCTGCTTCATTGAGAATACCTTGTGAGAGGAAATGAAAAAGTGTGGTGCTGAATCACATTTTGTCACCAAATCAAACGGTATCTACTACTATCTAGATCGGATCTAGATTCCAAGTCACAATAACCTTCGTGATATATTGTTGACTGAAGCGCACAAGTCTCGATACTCTATTCATCCTGGTACCGACAAGATGTACCATGACCTTCGTCTACGGTATTGGTGGCCGGGAATGAAGAAGGATATCGCAATCTATCTTTCGAAGTGCCTGACTTGCTCGAAAGTCAAGGCCGAGCAACAAAGACCCTCTGGCTTACTCGTGCAACCCGAGATCCCGATGTGGAAATGGGAGAGTATAGCTATGGACTTTATAATGAAACTTTCGCGTACACCTTCAAGTCACGATAGCAATTTAGGTTATCGTTGACCGACTTACAAAATCTGCTCATTTTCTGCCAATACGAGAGGACTACAAGGTAGAACGATTAGCACGGATCTACACCGACGAAATCATCTATCGACACGGGACGCCTCGTGATATCATCTCTGACCGCGATGGTCGGTTTACCTCGCGTCTTTGGGAAACGTTTCAATCTGCTCTCGTTACTACTCTCAATCTAAGTACCGCTTTCCATCCCCAAACTGATGGTCAGACTGAACGAACGATACGTACCCTTGAAGGCATGCTTCGCTCGTGTGTCATAGATTTCGGTGGTAATTGGGACGCGCACTTACCTTTGGTCAAATTCTCATACAATAATAGTTATCATTCTAGCATTCAAATGGCACCATTTGAGGCACTATATGGAAGAAAATGTCGATCACCGATTGTGTGGCATGAGATTGGAGATGCGCAAATAACCGGCCCTGAACTGCTGCAAGAAACGATTGACAAGATCCTCCAAATTCGAGACAACCTGCTGAAAGCTCGGAGTCGTCAGAAAAGTTACGCCGATAGACGCCACAAGCCCCTTGAATTTGACGTTGGCGATCACGTACTCCTAAAGGTTTCACCTTGGAAGGGGGTTATCAGATTTGGCAAGAAAGGAAAGCTCGCGCCTCGATATGTTGGACCCTTCAAAATTCTGGAAAGGATTGGCAAGGTGGCCTACAGACTCGAACTGCCAGAGGAACTTAGCAAAGTCCACCCGACTTTCCATGTGTCGAACCTCAAAAAGTGTCTGGCTGAGCAGAATTTACATGTGCCACTTGAGGATCTACAAGTGGACGAAACATTACACTTCGTGGAAAAGCCTGTCGAGATCATGGATCGAGAAACCAAGAAGCTCAGACGCTCACGCATTCCCATAGCGAAAGTTCGTTGGGAAGGAAAACGCGGCGCAGAGTACACCTGGGAACTTGAAAGTGACATGAAGGCGAAGTATCCGCAGTTATTTGTTACGCCTGCGGCCTAATTTCGGGACGAAATTCCCTAAAGTAGGGGAGGCTGTAACAACCCATGTTTTGAAGTCAAAGTACAAGTCAAAGTCAAAGTCAAAGTCAAAGGAAGAAAAGATTGCTAAATGCGATCTGTCACTCCTTGCTTAATTATTGATTGTACTCTTTGACTTGTTAATCAATTATTCTAGCATTGTGTACTTTAGTTGTATTATGCTGAGTAAATGCTAATTAATCACAGTTTAATCACTAATCTAACTATCGCTAATCGCATCGCAATCGCACCGCAACTTGAATCGCATGTTCTGGATATTATTTTACGTGTGTGTGCTATTATGTGTTACTTGTGCATGTTTATTAAATGTTTGAGGTGTTAATCGAAAACGCAATCATAACTCTATCGCATCGCAATCTCATCGCGAACTGGAAACGCAAGTTTATTTATGTTATTGTATGTTGGTTATGTTATTTGTGTAACTATTATTTAAACATATCGCATCGCTTAATCGACACTCGCTTAAACCCATCACAATGCGCAACGCATGAAATGAAAGTCGGAAACCAACTCACACAATGTCACACCCCCAAAATCCACCATGCGGAGTACCACCGCTTGGAGGCGTGACATGACCAGGATCGAGCCACCAATCATATTGAATAACACAATTAAGTAAATAAAACCAAACACAATACGATTGGTGACCAAAAGGAAGTAAACCGATTTTAGGTTAACAGCGGAAGCGTAAGTTCAAAACATAAGTCCATAGTTCATAAGTTTAAAGTCCAAAACGTAGGTTTAATAAGTTCATACTGATTAAATATTTAACGCAGGACATATTCCACAACAACCTTCTCCTCGTGCAAGCTCCAAAAGCATCTAATGACCTGCAAAGCATGTAATAACGAGTCAACAACAAAGTTGAGTGAGTTCACGGTTGGTTGTCCATTTTAGAGTTGTTTCCAAAAACGTAGTTTAATCTTAATCAGCTATCTAGCCGTGGGGGTCACCCCATAGTTCGAAAAACGTTTATTAGTTAACCATCACATGTTCACCTTCCCTGGCTATCCAGCCCGGCACTCCGACCGTGGGGAGCTACCCCATTATTTTAAACTACCAGACTCGTTTATCATATCGACTACTAACAAAAATCAATTGTGCCCTAGTGTCGGTGTCTATCATCACCGACGTGCCATAGTCCATTAGTACACACCCGTCCAACTGGCACGGTGTGCGGTTTGTTAAACCTAATAGCGCTATTAACTAATGACCCGCTCGCCATAGCCTCGGCGATTAAGTCTATACAAAAAGGGAGGGACTTCGCTGATAGAGTTCTAGTCTAGCAAGTCTAATACGTCCCAACAGAACGAGGAATTTACATTCCTGAACACGTCTCAAAGACGAGGAATTCACATTCCTGAACGCGTCCCAAAGGACGAGGAATCCCTATTCCTGTACCCATTCCCATTCCCACCGGGAATTTACCATGCTTTGTAGAAAAGTGTGAACTCACCTCGGTTGCTCGGTTTGACTCTCACAAATAGCTAACAATCAAGGTTGGTCAATCACGTCCTAGTATGATTACCAGTTAGTCATTTAGTGGTTTCAAATAGAGCACAAAGTTTCTACACGTATCTATCACATAACATGCATCACTTTAACGGTTTATGCCCATATAAGTTTCCCATCCATTCCCCACTCATAAACAAACATACGATAATGCACATAACACATATAACATGTTATATCATTCACAGATATCCTACCCGACATTTAGACATGCAAATTACAACTTATGTCATTTCAGCATTAATGTTCCAAACCGGGCTGTTTTCGGACATTTTAATAAAATAGTTAACTTATTCCAAAAATTCCCAAATTTTTACAAAATGTCTTAAACGATCCAAATATTATTGTGTAAAAATATCGGGGTCCAGTTCATTACCAATATTTTATAAAAATTCATTTTCCGGACTGAAATCAGATTTATCTTTTTCTGACCACAGTCCATGGAATAATTTATTTAAAATTTATCGAGAGTCCGATTTACGAAATTCTAGTGAGAGAATTACAAATACATCGGTGGTCATCTACAGTACAAGTTTCAGGATATAACTCTACACAGAACTCAAGTTATGACAGAAAACAAAACGCATATTTTCAGCAGAAAAATGCAGCTCTAGCTACTGTTACAAAATGACACTTTAAAAATAGTAAACGAAGTCAAAAAATTACGATTCCGGTGCCATTAGAACCGTATTTCATAATAACACGTTATAGACTCAAAATATCAGTTTTTCGTTGTGTTATGACCTGTTTGCAGCCAACTGAAGTTGGCTGTAAAAGCTTGGACAGATTCTGTTTTCAGCCTTTAGCTTTCTAATTCGTGTTCGATTGATTCCGTTAACATGTTTAGTGATCACAACAACATCAAACATCAATATTAACCAGTAAATCATCAGAAAATCAATCAAGAATCATAACAACATCATTCTAACATCATTTCATCACTAGACTAGTTTATGTTCAAGACTTGTTTAAGGTTCTTTAGAGTTTCATGGATTCTCATCATCAAATAACTATTAACCACTTAAATAACATGAAAAATGAACGGATCTAAGTTCTTACCACTAGCTCAAGGCTAGGGGAGTTCGAGTGTAGGAAAGTGATGGTTAATAGAGAATGGAGAAGGTCCTTCCACTTCCGAGAACACCAAGCTTCGTTGAACGCCTTGTAGCACCTAGAAGTACACTTGGATTGGATGAACTTGCAACAAAAATGTGGTGGTAGTGGGAGGGGGTTTCGGATGAAACAAGGGAAAGGAGGGAGGAGAAAAGTTTGTGGAGGATGAGGATGAAATGAATGTGCAAAAATCTAGTGGTTTTTATAAGCAAACTCCAACATTCTTTTAACCCCTAGTCCTTATGTCCCCATATTATTTAACAAGATCAACTAAATAATAAAAATAAAATCATGGGGGTCCTATTGTCTCATAACCGGTTGGGGGGGGGGGGGAGTGGGTTGGCTTCTAGTTGGGTTGCAACTTATAGTTAGTGATCTAGTTAGGAACCAAGTATTTAGTTAATAGTTTATGGTGTGTTGTATAATATATAGTGTGTTAGGGTGTTCGGGGACCCTAACTAACTCAGAAAAATAGAAATAATGTGTTTGACAATATTTTTGTGTTTCGGGTAGTGTTCGGTTGTTCGGTTCGATACTGTTCCGTTAAAGTGCTTAATTAATCCGTAAGGTGTCCTATATATATATTTTGTAACGTTTCTAATTCTCAATACTCAGGAAAGCATACCGGACTATTTAGTAACTTTTCTGCACACTACTAGTATGTTAACAAGCACATATAAGTATAACACAATAATCAGAAAGCAGTTAAGTAATTCCACACAGTCGTCAAGCACTTTAATTATCATTAATAAATTGTACGGAATACATGGAAGTTTGAGGGTTGTCACATTCTCTCCCTGTTAAGAAAATTTCATCCCGAAATTTAGCGCGTGGTTACTGAGGAAGCTAGTTAAGTTGCGTTGGTTTCCTGGTTTTTCCTGGGGTGTCACATCATCCCCCCGTTGATTTGGAATTTCATCCCGAAATTCTGCAGTAGCTTCAGCCTTAGCAGTGGTTGCATTTTTCTTAAACAGCTGGGGATACTTGAGTTTCATTTGGTCTTCTCGTTCCCAGGTATACTCTGGGCCACGACAGGAGTCCCAACGAACTCGGACGAGAGGTATCCTGGTGCGCTTGAGAATTTTAACATCTCGATCCGTAATCTCTACTGGTTCTTCGACGAATCGCAGCTGGTCGCCGATAGTGAGCTCCTTGAGAGGAACTATGAGGGTCTCATCTGACAGACACTTCTTCAGAATCGACACATGGAAAACATTGTGAACTCCGCTGAGTTATTCAGGTAGATTCAACCTGTAGGCGACCTTGCCAATTTTCTCGATGATTTCGAATGGTCCGACATAACGCGGATTGAGTTTGCCTCGTTTGCCAAAACGGACTACACCTTTCCAAGGTGAGACCTTGAGTAGCACTCGATCCCCAACCTGGAACTCGAGTGTTTTTCTTCCCTTATCAGCATAGCTTTTCTGACGGTCATGAGCTGCCGCCATTCGCTGTCGTATCTGAGCAATCCTCTCAGTCGTGTCTACTACAAGTTCTGGGCCTGTGATTTGGCTATCGCCAACTTCTGCCCAACAAAGAGGTGATAGGCATTTGCGTCTGTACAATGCCTCGAATGGAGCGGCTTGGATGCTGGTGTGGTAGCTGTTGTTATACGAAAACTCCACTAGCGGGAGGTGCTTTTCCCAGCCATTACCGAAGTCGATCACACAGGCCCTAAGCATGTCTTCAAGGGTTTGGATGGTGCGTTCAGATTGCCCATCCGTCTGTGGGTGATAAGCGGTGCTCATATCTAAACGTGAGCCAAAAGACTTGTGCATGGCTTGCCACAGTTCAGAAGTAAAATGCGCGTCACGATCAGATATGATAGAGGTTGGCACTCCGTGCCTTGACACCACTTCTTTTAGGTAAATGTCTGCAAGAGTAGAAAACTTATCCGTTTCTTTGATAGCTAGAAAGTGTGCAGACTTGGTCAGTCGATCCACGATCACCCAAATGGTATCGTTTCCGCGTTGAGATCTAGGCAGGCCAGTAACGAAATCCATGGAAATTTGCTCCCATTTCCATTTAGGTATCTCTGGTTTATGAAGTAGGCCTGATGGCTTCTGATATTCAGTCTTGACTCTCGCGCAAGTCAAGCACTTACTAGCGTAGGTTGCTATGTGGGCTTTCATGCCAGGCCACCAATACGTAGTCTTGAGGTCGTGGTACATCTTGTCCGAACCAGGGTGTACCGAATAACGAGACTTGTGCGGTTCGTCCATCACAAGCTCGCGTAAGTTTCCATAAAGCGGAACCCAGATGCGTCCGTTAACATAGTAGGCACCGTCTTCCTTTTGTTCTAGCCGCTGCCTCGATCCTCGTAAGGATTCAGCCCTGATGTTCTCTGCTTTCAATGCTTCAACCTGAGCATCAGGAATCTGAGCGGGAAGGTTGGATTGGATGGTAAGTTGTAACGCACGTACACGCTTAGGTAGAGTATCCTTTCGACTGAGGGCGTCGGCCACAACATTGGCCTTGCCCGGATGGTATTTGATAGCGCATTCATAATCATTCAAGAGTTTGACCCATCGGCATTGTCACATGTTTAACTCCTTTTGCTTGAAGATATGCTCAAGACTCCTGTGATCGGTGTAAATGGTGCACTTGGTACCGTACAGGTAATGTCTCCATATCTTAAGCGCGAAAACAATTGCTCCCAATTCCAAGTCATGCGTAGTGTAGTTCCTTTCGTGAACTTTAAGTTGGCGTGATGCGTAGGCAATGACCTTATCACGTTGCATTAACACGCAACCAAGTCCTTGGATGGAAGCGTCGCAATAAAACACAAAATCATCTGTGCCTTCAGGCAATGAGAGGATAGGCACACTACAAAGTCTATATTTCAAGTGTTGAAATGCAGATTCTTATGCATCACCCCAACGATAGGTGACACCCTTCTGAGTCAGTGAAGTGAGAGGTTGCGCAATCTTTGAGAAATCCTTGATAAACCTTCTGTAATATCCTGCCAAACCCAAGAATTGGCGGATTTCTGTTGGTGTACGGGGTGCAGGCCAGTTCCTGATCGAGTCAACCTTGGATGGATCAACATGGATTCCATCCTTGTTTACCACATGGCCTAGAAAGTGGACTTCGTGAAGCCAGAAGTCACATTTTGAAAATTTAGCATACAGTTGCTCTGCTCGAAGGAGTTCCAGCATAAGTCGTAGATGCTGCTCGTGTTCCTCCTGACTCTTCGAATAGATCAGGATATCATCGATGAATACAATAACGAACTTATCCAGGTAAGGCTTGCACACTCGGTTCATGAGATCCATGAAGACTGCAGGTGCATTTGTCAATCCGAAAGGCATAACTAGAAACTCGTAATGGCCGTAACGAGTTCTGAATGCTGTTTTGGAGATGTCCTTCTCTCGGACTCTCAGCTGATGGTATCCCGATCTCAAATCAATCTTAGAGTAATAGCTCGACCCTTGCAACTGGTCGATCAAGTCGTCAATACGTGGAAGAGGATAACGATTCTTCACGGTCACCTTGTTGAGTTCGCGATAGTCAATACACATTCTGAAGGTACCGTCTTTCTTCTTTACAAATAACACTGGAGCTCCCCAGGGCGAAGAGCTAGGACGTATAAAACCCTTTTCTAAGAGTTCTTGTAGTTGCGTAGACAATTCTTCGAGTTCTGATGGAGCTAGACGATATGGCGCTCGAGCTACTGGTGCTGCTCCAGGAGCTAGCTCGATTTGAAACTCAACTTGGCGATGAGGCGGAAGACCAGGCAATTCCTCAGGAAATACCTCAGGAAAGTCGCGTACAATAGGTATGTCTTCAATTCTCTGCTCTGCTCGAAGGAGTTCCAGCATAAGTCGTAGATGCTGCTCGTGTTCCTCCTGACTCTTCGAATAGATCAGGATATCATCGATGAATACAATAACGAACTTATCCAGGTAAGGCTTGCACACTCGGTTCATGAGATCCATGAAGACTGCAGGTGCATTTGTCAATCCGAAAGGCATAACTAGAAACTCGTAATGGCCGTAACGAGTTCTGAATGCTGTTTTGGAGATGTCCTTCTCTCGGACTCTCAGCTGATGGTATCCCGATCTCAAATCAATCTTAGAGTAATAGCTCGACCCTTGCAACTGGTCGATCAAGTCGTCAATACGTGGAAGAGGATAACGATTCTTCACGGTCACCTTGTTGAGTTCGCGATAGTCAATACACATTCTGAAGGTACCGTCTTTCTTCTTTACAAATAACACTGGAGCTCCCCAGGGCGAAGAGCTAGGACGTATAAAACCCTTTTCTAAGAGTTCTTGTAGTTGCGTAGAAAATTCTTCGAGTTCTGATGGAGCTAGACGATATGGCGCTCGAGCTACTGGTGCTGCTCCAGGAGCTAGCTCGATTTGAAACTCAACTTGGCGATGAGGCGGAAGACCAGGCAATTCCTCAGGAAATACCTCAGGAAAGTCGCGTACAATAGGTATGTCTTCAATTCTCTTCTCTTCCGTTGATGTGTCAGTAACGAGTGCTAGAATGGCAGTGTGGCCCTTTCGTAAACACTTTTGGGCCTTAAGAAAAGAGATAATGCCTACGACAGCACCACTCTTGTCGCCGTGAATCACGAGGGGTACTTCACCAGAACGAGGAATGCGGACTATTTTCTCCTTGCAAACAATCTCCGCTTGCTGATGAGATAACCAATCCATCCCAATAACGACATCAAAACTACCCAGAACGATAGGAATAAGGTCGATAGAGAAAGTCTGACCAGCTAAGACAAGGTTACAACCCTTAACTATGTGCGTGGCCTCAAGGCTTTTACCGTTAGCTAGTTCTACCGTGTGTTTGGTGTTCAAAGGTGTTGGCGTACGCTGAAGCATTTGACTAACTTTTAAGGACACATAACTAGTATCAGTGCCCGAATCAAACAAAACAGTAACAAAGAAGTCGTCCAGAAGAAACTTACCCATCACAACGTTGGGATCGTTCCTTGCGTCACCCTGACCTAGCACGAAAACATGACCCCTTGCACCATTACCATTGTTGTTTCCCCCATTGCCGTTTCCATTCCCCTGATTGTTGTTGTTCTGGTTCTGATTTAGCTGGGGGCAGTCTTTCTTGAAATGGCCCTCAGCACCATATTGAAAGCACCCTTTGTTGTTACCTTGTTGTTGCCGCTGCTGGCGTTGATTTGGTGGGGCTTGCTGTTGCTGTCGGTTCTGATTTTCCGGATGCTGACTCCTGCAATCCCTTGCAATGTGACCAGGTTTGTTGCATCGATGACAGTTGCCTTTACCACATGGCCCGCTGTGGTGCAAATTACATCGGTTGCACTTAGGGTGATTTCCCTTGTATCCACCCTGACCTTGATTCCCAGAAGACTGCTGACCGGGGCTCCTGTACTCATCTGTCTTTCGCTGCTGGGACTGAGCTGAAGTAGAACCTTTACCGGAATTCCCATCCCATTTTCGCTTGTTGTCGCTAGGAGCATCAAGAGCAGCTGTGGCACTGATACGTTTGGGTAGCCTGTTTTGCTCCACCGCCTGGTCGGGGAGACGATGAGCCAACTTGATGATTTGCTGAATGGTACCCAGGTTAGCTGAAGTCATGTGACTTTGAATCTCTGGTACAAGACCTTTGAGATACAGCTCAATACGTTTGATGGGAGGGTCCACCATAGTGGGACACAAGATGGCTAGCTCGTTTGACCTCTTAGTATACGCCTCAATCTCAGACCCCGTCATCTTCAGGTTGAAAAATTCCACCTCTAGCTTGTGGATGTCATCCCGACTACAGTACTCCTCTTTGATCAATTCCTTGAAACCGTTCCATGGGGTGGCATTAGCAGCAACCAACCCCAGCAGCTGAACCTGAGCGTTCCACCACGTGAGCACTACCCCTTCAAGAGTACCAGTAGCATACTTCACCTTACGATCCTCAGGGCATTCACACATTTCGAAGACCGACTCGAGCTTCTCAAACCAGTGGAGAAGTCCAACGGCCCCTTCAGTGCCACAGAAAGTGCTAGGACGATAGTCCATAAAAGTCTTGAATGTGCACACAGGTGGCTGGGCATGCTGGCCTCCTGCTTGGGCGGCTGCAAGTGCCGCAGCAACTTGTTCGTTGATCAAAGCCGTCTGCTGGGCTTGTGTGAGGTTGATACGTCCTCTGCGTCCGCTCATGATCTTCACAATGCGGCAACGTAAGTGAGAAAGGTGTCGCGAAAATGCGTAAGTGTGGGACATTAGTAGAGAGTAAGCACACAAGGTTCAAATAGCAATTATTACGTTAATTAAAGCACAGTGTGAACTATCTAACCAACAATATAACATAAATCATACCACCTATTGTGTCGAGTCTTGCACGTGGAGCGAAGTGTCGTTGTGGATCGTTGAGCACTGTACAGGTTATAGTCTGGTTTTATCAAAAAGCTTTTCCCCTTTTTAAAACCAAGTTCACTATAACCAATGGCTCTGATACCAATCTGTCACACCCCCAAAATCCACCATGCGGAGTACCACCGCTTGGAGGCGTGACATGACCAGGATCGAGCCACCAATCATATTGAACAACACAATTAAGTAAATAAAACCAAACACAATACGATTGGTGACCAAAAGGAAGTAAACCGATTTTAGGTTAACAGCGGAAGCGTAAGTTCAAAACATAAGTCCATAGTTCATAAGTTTAAAGTCCAAAACGTAGGTTTAATAAGTTCATACTGATTAAATATTTAACACGGGACATATTCCACAACAACCTTCTCCTCGTGCAAGCTCCAAAAGCATCTAACGACCTGCAAAGCATGTAATAACGAGTCAACAACAAAGTTGAGTGAGTTCACGGTTGGTTGTCCATTTTAGAGTTGTTTCCAAAAACGTAGTTTAATCTTAATCAGCTATCTAGCCGTGGGGGTCACCCCATAGTTCGAAAAACGTTTATTAGTTAACCATCCCATGTTCACCTTCCCTGGCTATCCAGCCCGGCACTCCGGCCGTGGGGAGCTACCCCATTATTTTAAACTACCAGACTCGTTTATCATATCGACTACTAACAAAAATCAATTGTGCCCTAGCGTCGGTGTCTATCATCACCAACGTGCCATAGTCCATTAGTACACACCCGTCCAACTGGCACGGTGTGCGGTTTGTTAAACCCAATAGCGCTATTAACTAATGACCCGCTCGCCATAGCCTCGGCGATTAAGTCGATACAAAAAGGGAGGGACTTCGCTGATAGAGTTCTAGTCTAGTAAGTCTAATACGTCCCAACAGGACGAGGAATTTACATTCCTGAACACGTCTCAAAGACGAGGAATTCACATTCCTGAACGCGTCCCAAAGGACGAGGAATCCCTATTCCTGTACCCATTCCCATTCCCACCGGGAATTTACCATGCTTTGTAGAAAAGTGTGAACTCACCTCGGTTGCTCGGCTTGACTCTAACAAATAGCTAACAATCAAGGTTGGTCAATCACGTCCTAGTATGATTACCAGTTAGTCATTTAGTGGTTTCAAATAGAGCACAAAGTTTCTACACGTATCTATCACATAACATGCATCACTTTAACGGTTTATGCCCATATAAGTTTCCCATCCATTCCCCACTCATAAACAAACATACGATAATGCACATAACACATATAACATGTTATATCATTCACAGATATCCTACCCGACATTTAGACAAGCAAATTACAACTTATGTCATTTCAGCATTAATGTTCAAAACCGGGCTGTTTTCGGACATTTTAATAAAATAGTTAACTTATTCCAAAAATTCCCAAATTTTTACAGAATGTCTTAAACAATCCAAATATTATTGTGTAAAAATATCGGGGTCCAGTTTATTACCAATATTTTATAAAAATTCATTTTCCGGACTGAAATCAGATTTATCTTTTTCTGACCACAGTCCACGGAATAATTTATTTAAAATATATCGAGAGTCCGATTTACGAAATTCTAGTGAGAGAATTACAAATACATTGGTGGTCATCTACAGTACAAGTTTCATGATCTAACTCTACACAGAACTCAAGTTATGACAGAAAACAAAACGCATATTTTCAGCAGAAAAATGCAGCTCTAGCTGCTGTTACAAAATGACACTTTTAAAATAGTAAACGAAGTCCAAAAATTACGATTCCGGTGCCATTAGAACCGTATTTCATAATAAAACGTTATAGACTCAAAATATCAGTTTTTCGTTGTGTTATGACCTGTTTACAGCCAACTGAAGTTGTCTATAAAAGCTTGGACAGATTCTGTTTTCAGCCTTTAGCTTTCTAATTCGTGTTCGATTGATTCCGTTAACATGTTTAGTGATCACAAAAACATCAAACATCAATATTAACCAGCAAATCCTCAGAAAATCAATCAAGAATCATAACAACATCATCATTCTAACATCATTTCATCACTAGACTAGTTTATGTTCAAGACTTGTTTAAGGTTCTTTAGAGTTTCATGGATTCTCATCATCAAATAACTATTAACCACTTAAATAACATGAAAAATGAACGGATCTAAGTTCTTACCACTAGCTCAAGGCTAGGGGAGTTCGAGTGTAGGAAAGTGATGGTTAATAGCGAATGGAGAAGGTCCTTCCACTTCCGAGAACACCATGCTTCGTTGAACGCCTTATAGCACCTAGAAGTACACTTGGATTGGATGAACTTGCAACAAAAATGTGGTGGTAGTGGGAGGGGGTTTCGGCTGAAACAAGGGAAAGGAGGGAGGAGAAAAGTTTGTGGAGGATGAGGATGAAATGAATGTGCAAAAATCTAGTGGTTTTTATAAGCAAACTCCAACATTCTTTTAACCCCTAGTCCTTATGTCCCCATATTACTTAACAAGATCAACTAAATAATAAAAATAAAATCATGGGGGTCCTATTTATCTCATAACCGGTTGGGGGGTGGGTTGGCTTCTAGTTGGGTTGCAACTTATAGTTAGTGATCTAGTTAGGAACCAAGTATTTAGTTAATAGTTTATGGTGTGTTGTATAATATATAGTGTGTTAGGGTGTTCGGGGACCCTAACTAACTCAGAAAAATAGAAATAATGTGTTTGACAATATTTTTGTGTTTCGGGTAGTGTTCGGTTGTTCGGTTCGATACTGTTCCGTTAAAGTGCTTAATTACTCCGTGAGGTGTCCTATATATATATTTTTGTAACGTTTCTAATTCTCAATACTCAGGAAAGCATACCGGACTATTTAGTAACTTTTCTGCACACTACTAGTATGTTAACAAGCACATGTAAGTATAACACAATAATCAGAAAGCAGTTAAGTAATTCCACACAGTCGTCAAGCACTTTAATTATCATTAATAAATTGTACGGAATACATGGAAGTTTGAGGGTTGTCACACATAACCCATCCGATTGAAGGACCATTCGATCGAATGGTCATCCGTCCGGATGACCATCCTATCGGATGGCCATCCGATCGAATCACTTCCACCGCCTTTCCCACCCTTTCACCTATAAATAGCACCTGTCACATCACTGTTCATGTGATGTGACAGCTCTCGTTCGACCAGCAAGCTTTTGGCCCTATTTCTCTCGATTCCACGCGATTCTTGTAAGTTTCTATGTCAAATCTTGTACTTTCTCAATCAGCACACACTTTCTCATCATTTTCACCATCAAATCTTGACTTTCCACCATGAAATCGGCTGATTTGGGATGTTCTAGGATGATGTCATCATGGGTTCTCATGAACTTCAAAGTGTGACCTCATTCCACCAAGAACAACTCAGATCTAAGATATTTCAACATGTTTAAACACTGATTTCGCTATAATCTAAACATTTTCCAACTGATTTCCACTTTTCTTCAATTTTCTTAACTTTTTACATGAAACCGATAGAATCTGAGCTCATTCAGGCCTTCTACTCATTCTCTAGTGAAGTGTCGGTTTGAGAACTGATTCCTATCAAAGAGACAACCGATTCACGGGTTGAACATGAACAACCGTCAAGAACAGTTAACTGATCAGACGGGGTGATTCCCATCCAATCGAATGACTCGGACTTGGAGGAGTTTTCCGTTAACACGTTGTCATACTGTCTCGGTCCAGCCACAAACTTTTCAGACTTAACAAAACTTTTACAAGTTTTAAACGATCAGGTCGCTGAACGGATTGTCGTCCGATCGGATTGCCATTCGATCGAACGACAACCCGATCGGATGACTTGTGGTCTCAAATATTTAAACATTTTACAAATTTTCAATACATGTCAGTATCCGAACGAATGGTGATCCGATCGGACGACCATCCGATCGAATAACCATCCTATTGTGAACTTGGATCTTTGAAATGTCTCGCTGAATGGATCGCCATCCGAGCGAACGGCCATCCGACCGGACGACCTGAAAGGTAGAGATACTTCTCTGTTTTCAAAATGCTACAATGAAAACGTCAAAGCCACATCATATATAAACACATCCATCCCAAACGAATGACAATCCGACCGAATGGCCATCCGACCGGATGACCATCCGTCCGGATTGTCATCCGATCGGATGACCCTTCGTCACTCACTTCCCACGCGACACCGTTTTACGCACTGTTCGTCGCTTATGCTATCGTTCTGTAACCAGGCTAACTTTCCAACGCTCCTTTCAATCCAAGAATCTGTGAGTATACTCGAAACCTTTTTGCTTTACGCACTTTTGGGTGTTACATACGTTACCTATTTCAAATCACAATCGACACACAACGCAAACACTTTTATACACCGACCGTTATTGCATGTTGTACGTGTTACTCGATGAATGCTTGTATGTTATGTTTACACAGTGATTATTGCTTGACACCTTAGCAACGATAGTACTATAGTTTGGACTCAGCACCTATCGTGGACAGGGGTTGTTAAGGGTCTTACTTCACGTGTCACAGTGGTGATATGTGTTGCACATTCTACAACTCGCAGTCATGTCTGTGCATATTTCATTGTCGATAACCTGCTAGCTTCACTTTTCAACATGTTACATGTTGGTTATGCATAAATCGCTTTCGAAGCCTATTATACTATAAACTTGTATGCTCACCTTTACACTATGTGTATTGACCTCTATTTTTAACGTATATGACAGGTGTTTAGGATGATGTGGTGTGCTTGCTATATGGAATCGAGCTTAGGAGAGTCTAGAAACAAAACAATTAATATTTGAGTTGTCGAAACTATGATTTGTCTCTGAGATATCTATGTCTGTAATAACTGTTTTATTTTGATAAGTTATGGTATGGGACATAATGTTAATTATCTGGTAATTTAGTTGTTATGGATTTCTCCTGGACAATCTGTTTCGCTCAGTGCCTCACCCCGATGTTTCCGCCATCGGTTGGGGTGTGACATTAAGTATCTCCAAGAACTCTTCTAATTGTTTCTTCTAAAATTCCACTTTCAAATCTCTACTTGTAATTAGCCTCATCAAGTTAGGCACATAACCTACTTTGCATACAAGAGATATGGGGTAGAGAAGAGTCTCACTTTATTAGAGAAATAAACTCTAATAAAAACTAATAAATTGACATAAAAACTCTACTAAAAGTCTCACTTTATTAGAGATTTTATTAGAGACATAAACTCTAATAAAAACTAATAAATAGACATAAAAACTCCACTTAAGAGTTTTTTTTTTTTTTGGAAGGAGACTTTCTCTGTACAAAACCGAATTGGTCTCCGGGGTCATGTCAAAGACATTCCCCCGTCAGCCCCGCTCTTCCGGACGTGATGTTCGATCGGGCCCTGGCCGTTGCGCAAGCTGACTTCCGCCCGGAAACCATACTGCCCCCACACGAGAGACTCGCTGGGGTAACAGTTGGGTAAAACTGGGTTGCCCTCAGGACCGCACCATGCCTCGGTAGAAACGATCCATCATTGGGACCCCCACCCCTCGTATGCCGTAGCCGGGAGTCGAACCGGCGACCTCCAAGGAGGAAGCCGGCCCAACTTAACCCAAGTGGGGATACCCAACTGGACTAGGAGGCGGGATAACTCCACTTAAGAGTTTATCACCCATATGAAGAGTCTAGTAAATAATTATAACTTTACTAAATTATAATTTCACTAAATTAATATCTATTCATATCAACTAAATTTCCAACAAAAAATATCAGCAACTTGGTTAGTGGTGCGAGTATGAGACAAAGTAATCAAACCTCCTTGAAGTTTTTTCACGAACAAAATGACAATCCAAGTCAATGCGTTTAGTACGCTCATGAAAGACTGGATTTTTAGCAATGTATATAGTGGCTTGGCTGTCACATTTTAAAAGAACCGGAGTCATATTAGAAACATTGAACTCATGAAATAAACTGGTGAGCCAAGCAAGCTCAGCAGTAACACGCCGCATTAAGCGATATTCTGCCTCTGCAGAACTGAGAGCCACAGTTGGTTGTTTCTTAGATTTCCACGATATAGGACTGCTCCCAAAAGAAACAAAGTAACCACTAACAGATTTGCGTGTGTTTGGACACGAAGCCCAATCAGAATCACAATAAGCAAGCAAGTCAAAAATAGAAAGATTGTTAAAGAATAAGCCTTGAGAAGCAGTAACTTTTACATAAGCAAGAGTATGCAAAGCAGCCTGCGAATGTGAAAGACGTGGATCTTGCATAAATTGACTAAGAAACTGCATAGAAAAAGCTAAATCAGGGTGAGTGTGAGTAAGATAATTCAATTTTCCTACTAATTACCTATATTGAAGGGGATCAGTAAGAACAGGACCATCAGCTGTTTTCAGCTGCAAATGAGGAGGTAAAGGACTGGAAACAACAAGAAGATGAACATCTGCAAAGTCTTTGATCAAATCATTAGCAAACGTGCGTTGGGTTAGGATAGTGCCATTAATTAGAATGGTGTAAGACCTCAATACCAAGAAAATAATTAAGGATACCAAGATCCTTAATTTGGAATGTAGTATGTAAAAGATCTTTAAGAGCAACAAGTTCCTCTGAATTATTCCTAGTTACTAATATATCGTCAACGTATACAGCAACATGAACTGTTGACATGCCCATAGACTTTGTGAATAAAGAGTAATCATTAGGCGATCGGACAAAACCTTTGGATTTAAGAACAGAGGACAACTTACCATACCATTGACGAGAGGCTTGTTTTAGCCCATAAAGTGATTTTTTTAAGTTTTAAAACCTGCTGAGAAGGAAGTTCCATAGCCGGTGGTGGTAACATGTAGATTTCTTTGTCTAAGTCTCCATGTAAAAAAGCATTGTTTACATCAAGTTGGTACATGGGCCATTTCATCTTAGTGCAATGGCGATTAGACTTCGAATGGTAGTCATTTTGACTACGGGAGAGAATGTTTCATTGTAATCTATCCCTGGTTGTTGAGTATCACCACGAACCACCAAACGGGCTTTACATCTTTCCAGACTTCCATTGGCTTGATACTTGATCTTGTAAACCCATTTACATTTAATAGGTTTCTTTCCGGGTGGTAAATCAACAATGACCCATGTATGATTAGCTTGTAAAGCTATAAATTCTTTGTTCATAGCATCCTGCCACTCTAGATATTGAACAGCTTGTTTGTAACAAGTAGGTTCTTGTAACAAATCAAGAGAATGAATAAAGGATTGACTAGGCATAGTCAAAGTTGTGACCGAAACATGAGTAGTAGCAGAACAAGCATGGAAAAGAGAATGAGGACAATCTGAAGAACTAGAAACATTATTGCAAACATAATCCTTCAAATAAGGAGGAACAACAGTCCTTGATGATCTGCAAATATCAGCAAGTGGAGTTACAGAGGAAGTAGGATCAGATGGAATATGGGAAGGAGAAGAAAAAGAAGAAGGAACAGAAGATGATGGAATATCTTCAAAAAAAAGAAGAAAGATTGTCAACTGGAGGAAAAAGAGAAAAAGTGGAAGAATTAATGGAAGGAAACATGTGTTCAAAAAACACAACATCACGTGAGACAAAAGTTTGATGGGAATGCAAATTGTAAAGTTTGTAACCCTTCTTTTCATGAGGATAACCAATAAAAATGCAGGGAGAAGCTCTTGGTTGAAGTTTGTCACGACCATGTTTTAATGTACACGTATAAGAAAGACAACCAAATGCCTTAAGATGGGTATAAGAAGGTGGTTTGAATGTTAACAACTTAAAGGGGGTTAAACCATTAAGAATTTTTGAAGGAAAAAGATTGATCAAATGTGTAGCGGTCAAAACACAATCACCCCAGAATTTGAGAGGAAGTTTGGATTGAAAAAGTAATGCTCTAGAGGTTTCCAAAAGATGATTATGTTTTCTTTCCACAACGCCATTTTGTTGTGGAACTTGAATGCAACTAGTTTGATGAATGATTCCTTTTGATAAAAAATAAGCAACCTCTTTATTTCCTGAACCAAGCTCAAATGCATTATCAGATCTAATGCACTTGATATGCTTATTAAATTGAGTAACAACCATATCAATAAATCCTTGAAGGACAGGAAAGGCATTACTTTTGGTAGATAACAAGTGTGTCCAAGTGGTACGGCTATAATCATCCATAATAGTAAGGAAATACTTATCACCATCATATGTGGAAGTATTATAGGGTCCCCAAACATCAACATGTACAAGATCAAAAATAGCATCAGTGGATCTAGTGCTATGAGGAAAAGGAAGTCTGTGTTGCCTGGCTTTAGGACAAACATCACAATGATTAAGAGAATGCATATTATTACAAGTAACAAGAAATTGTTTCATTTTATAAGATGGTAAGTGACCAAGTCGATGATGCCAAATGGTTGTTGTAACAACAGAATTACAATGAGAAGTTGAAAATGAAACAGAATCAGAAAACATATTATTTGCTGCATGTAAAATGTAGAGTCCCTTTAGCAGATTACCAAGAGCCAGTGGCCTCTTCATTGAAGGGGCCTGTAGCATGTAACATGTGTCAGAAAAATAAACAACACCATGAGTATCTTGACAAAGTTTTGACACTGACAGAAGGTTATGTTTGAACTCAGGAACAAATAAGACTTCAGGAAGGGAATGATCTTGAGTTAACTGAACAGTACCGACTTTATGTATTGCAATAATTTGTCCATTAGGAAGACCAATTAGAAATGGTTTAGACACAACTTTAATATTTGTGAATAATTTGACATCATGACACATATGGTTACTTGCACCAGCATCGATAACCCAATTAGTACTTGACTTAGGGGAATTGGAAGCCATCATACCTGCGAAGTTAGCATAGTTGATGGAAGTATTAATGTTCTGATTTTCAGAAGAGTCTTTGGGCAATTGAGTTTGTTGCAAAAGCTTCACGAGTTCATGATGTTGCTCCACAGAAATAAAAGACCCAAGATTATCATCAGAAGCCATATTTGCAGTCCCACGCTTGGACTTAGTGAACTTAAAGTCCTTAGGAAATCCAACAAGCCTATAACATTTGTTTGCGGTATGACCAGTTTTCTTGCAATGTGAACAAACAAGGTTTTTCTTATTATCGAATCTGCCATATTGAGTGCCTTGAATTTGAAAATTCACATTCATAGAAGCCGATTCAGAAGAAAATTGTCCAATAGAAGAGATTTCTCGTTGCTTTTCATATTGAATTAAAAGTGCATAGGCTTGATTGATTGTAGGTAATGATTGCATCATAAGAATAGTTCCTCCTACAACATCATAAGAGGGATTCAGTCCCATTAGAAATTGAATTAATCGCTGATCCTCACGATTTTTAGCAATAACAGCAGAAGCAGCACAAGTACAGGACGGAACAAGATTCAAAGCGTTCAACTCATCCCAATTCGATTTGATTTTAGCAAAATAAGTGGCGATATCACTATTACCTTGAGTAATTTCACACAAATTCTTCTCTAGCTGGTACAATTTGGCACCGTTTGCTTTGCCATATCGATCGTTTAATTCCGCCCAAAGTTGATATGCCGATTCAGTATACAAAACACTTTCAGCAATTTCTCGTGATAGAGTGTTGAGAATCCACGAGATTATCATGTTATTACATCTCTCCCATAGAGCAAACTGTGATGGATTAGAAGGTGCAGACGAAGGATTCTTGACAAAATCCAATTTGTTCTTTGCTGAGAAAGATATCGTCATCGCACGCTTCCAGATAGCAAATCCAGTACCTTCAAAAGTTTTTGAAACTAGAATCATACCAGGATGATCTGATGGATGAAGGTATAAAGGATTCGAAGGATCAATTGCAACAGAATTCGAACTTGCAGTATCAGACATGATGAAAACGAACACAACAAATCAAAGAAGAAAACCTAAGAATTGCAAAGAATCAATCGAAGAAGAAGAGGATGAAGATCGATAACCTAATTGCTGAAACAGATCTTAATGAAGAACATATCTGAGTAGAATTGAAGAAGAAGAACGAGATTGGTAGGCTGGAATTAGGTCACAGAGATCGTGGTTACTCTGATACCATGTGATTTTAGAGCAAATGAAATTGGGGAAAAACTGATTCTCATTACCTTCTTATTACCACTAATTGAATATAAACAAGATTAACAACTAATTAACCGACCTAACTAACTTAACTATGTACACGTGCAACTCACATGACTACAAAAGAACCCATAGGTCAAATTTATAAGATTGGTTTACTCATTGGTTTTACAAAACACATATCCACTAATTTAATCCATTTTTGTTAACTCGTTCCGAAAATTATGTTTGATTTTTTGTGATTTTTATTAAACAATGCAGTTTCTAGAAACTTATTACCAAATTTACATATGTTCTGTCCAAATCTCATAACTCTATATCCATCTAGTTATCTTGTTTTAATCCCAAACTAAACATATTTAGCAACTTTTAAACATCATATGCAACATACTTATTAAGCTCCTTGGCTTAATTTGAAAGATTAATCAAACTACCTTTTTTTTTCTTTTCTTTTAATTTACAAAGATTTCACTTTGAAAATGAGAGACCTAATTTATACTTGTGTCTTAGCTGTTTCTGTTTCAAAATTTTCTATCAAAGGCATTTGGGGATCCTACTTACCGCTCTAGTAGTATATCATATATGCCGTCATCATATCATTTAGATATGCATTGTCCTCCCTATCCATATGATGGTGATAGGTAGGTTTCATGTTCAATCACATACCCATTTCTCTACATAACCACTTTTAAAATCTTGGTGTCAATATGATATCCATATTAGATGCCCCCAAAGAGTGGCATTATTTCATTTTCATAGAGAAGTGCTAATTTTTCCGTATTGTAAAATAATCGTTGGATATGTATTATCAACACAAAATATATAATAGTATTATCTAGGGCAGGTCCTGAGAATTTATATGTCCTGTTCGAGCCCGGAAAGCATGCCTCTTAACGAAATAAATAATATAAACTATTTTTTTTTGCCACTTATTTTTATTATTATTTAAAAAAAAACTAAAATGGGTATTGTGATAAGACCTAATGGGCTTAAGTTATAAACTACAAGATTGATAGCTTTAAGGGGCCTAATATATAACTTTATGTTTTATATGAATTTTGTATTCAAAAAATATAACACACACATATAATATATAGTGTTTAAATAAGAACGCTAAATATTGTTATAACCGTGCGAATGAATGAAAAAAAAATCATGAGAACTTGAACAAAAACAATTCAAATTCTAAATTTCTTTTTACACTTGTTATTATTATTTGAGTACAATATTAAAAATTAAATTTACACGTTTAAATTTACTTGTATTCATAAATAAAGAAAATTTACACATGTGTAACTTTGTTTTATCTACACATGTGTAAAAAACTTATTAATAGTGATTTTAAAATGAGAGATTAATAAGGAATAAATTCTTTTTTAATGTTGTATTTTAATTATAATGAGATCACTCTTATTAGATTTTTTACACATGTGTAAATATTCTTTATTTACGAATTCACGTAAATTTACATGTGTAAATTTTATTTCTAACATTGTATTCGAATAATAACGACAAGTGTAAAAAAATTGAATTTGAATTGTTTTTTTACGAAGTTCTCGTGATTTCTTCATTCGTTCTCACGGTTCTCATAATATTTAACGTTCTCATTTAAATTTTACCATAATATATATATATATATATATATATATATATATATATATATATATATCTATACTACTTTAATAAGCATATATGAAGGACAAGATGGTAATTCAACAAGGTGTTGAAAAAACACTTAATGCACAATGTACAACACTTAAAGCACAAGAAAACACAACCTTTTTACCCTTTACACGGATCATCTTCAACCGTCCATTTTTTTAACTTTTTCACACGGATCATCATCTGGACCGTCCATTTGACTTCACACGGATCACCAATTGCTTTCTCTCTCATTCCTCACACATCTCACAAAATAACATCAGATCTTCTCTCTCTCTTCTCTCTCTCTCTCTCTCGGCGATCTAGGGTTTCATGAGATCTATCACCAGATCCGTTTGAATCTATCACCAGATCCGTTTGATGAGCAGATCTAGGGTTTCATGAGATCTATCACAAGCTTTATCTGGCAACTTGGTAAGAACTGATACCGTTTAATCTAGGGTTTCATGATGTTTGACGGTAGTTTCTATATGCTTTTCAGATGTCGAAGGCACCAAGGGATCCACAGATTTGAACAAGGGATCCACAGATTTGCGGAATCAGGTGACTGTCTGTCCATGAATCTCTCTGGAATCATGTTTCAGATGAAGGTAAACACACAAAATCGATCCAGTTTCAAGTTTATGTTACTCTGTTGAGATTATGAAATTCTTGAAATCTTTTGCATGTTTACTTTTATAGACTTCATTAAATGATTATGTTGATTATGTTACTCTGTTGAGATTAGAACTTTTTTTTGTCTGATTTGTGTCCATGTACAGATTTCTATATAAAACATACCAGTTTGTGTCGATTTTGAAGTCAAAGCTTAACTCATTTGACGCTTAAAAAGTCAACTGTTGGACTCATTTGCTGTATCTGTTTTTAAAGTAAAAAGTTACAATTTTGATGTGTGTGGATTTTATCTTTATAGGTATGAAAGAGGTTTGCAGTGATTTAGGCTAGCCATGGTTGATCTTCTGAATTTAGAAATTGCAATGTCTGAAAGAGGTTTGTAGTGATTTAGGCTTGCCATGGTTTAGTTTTGGTTCCTATGTTTTGTTTTTTTCTATTATTTTTGTTTGCTGGTGATGGAAATAACTTTATTTTGATGCTTTGTTTTGCCATTTGTAGGAAACTTTTTTGTGTGACAACACATTAAGAGGATGGTTTGTTCTTTATGGTTTGTTCTATAATAGATGGATTCATCGCTGTGGTGTGACACACTCATGTTCTTCAAGTTAAAGGTTATCACCTCTTGATTTTCTTGAAGGTAAAGTGGCGTCTCCTTTCTCAAACCCTAAATCGATTTATGTTGATCTGTTATTCGATTTATGTCAGTTTTCTCTTTTAAAAATTACCTGTTCAAAATTTGAAATTAGGGTTCCATTTTATTGCTCCTGTTGCTGTTTATTTGGCGGTTCATCGGTTAATATAGAAGGTTTGGATCGATTCTGTTTATAATAACAAGATTACAGATGTAATATGTTTATTTAACTTCACAGATTTGGATTTTGTTTGTAGCATCGCGATTTTTTTTATTTCAAATTACTCAAACAATCAATTTGTCGTATTCTATTTCCATTTAGGTACAAAATCAGACTTGATTTAAGTTTACGGTGTACAAAATCAGACTTGAAGCTGAGGAATAGTGCCTTCCTCTTCTTTGAGATCTAAAGCAGGTATGAAACTATAAATCTATGTCGGATTTGTGTAATACTTTCAGAATGTTGAATTTGATTTATGTGAAGGTGTTTTGTTGTTTGGTGTTTCTTTGAAGCTCCATTTGAATTTGATTTATGTGAAGGTTTTGAAGACTTATGACAGCAACGATTGTCAAAAGCCTCTTCTTATGGCCATCATAGGTTAGATCTATACCAATTGAAGTTCTGCCTGCAGGCTCCATACTTTCTTACTTACTGGGCCACTGCAATGTTGAGGGACTGATGTACCGGGATCTTGGTTCTCTGATCTTTATATGGGCCAAGAACTGGTTACATCAGCAGTTTTCTTTAGTGTCCGTTGCCTATGCCCTGTTACTATTGTATGTTGCTGCTGCTGGTAAGAAGTGGAAGGCCAATACAACCCCTATCTGTGCCTGCTGGCTGCTGTTTTACAAGGCCAAGAGCTGGGTTGCTTGGGATTTTGGGTCCGTGGGTTGGTTCAATCACCAGTCCAGCCGCAATACTGAAAGGATGTTGTCGATGTTGACACACTTGAAGCTTTCAGCCATCATGTATCTTATTTATTTATTTATTTATCTTTTATGGTGCAGTTCTGCTAGATCTCTATATAGAAGTCACACTCATACTGTCAGTTTCTTTCACTCACAAAGAACAAACGCAGATAAACATGATCAGGATACGGTTCAAGAACCGTTGCTTGATGGGCATGTGTCGAGACAATGACCGCCTGCTTCGGAAACCAAGACTATGTTATGTGTGGTAAGTCCTATATAGGAGGTAAATATATAACTCTAAAAAATTTTAATCATTACTGAAGTAATGATTTGAAAAAAATGGTATGTAGATTAAAACTGAAGGATCCTTATTTAATTACTTATATACTATAATTAAAACTGAATTTATTTATTAGGCTAATAATGTAATATCCTCCAAAATTCCTCTTCATGGACATTTGATGAAAGAATACTGATGATGACTTTTCCAAACATATAGATTCTTACCAAGTATTATTTAGGAGGAATTTAAGGAAGATGCGTCATCACTTCTATTTATATGCATGAGCTTGCTATAATGTAATTTATCTTAAATATCTTTATGTGACTTTTTTTTATTGTTTGATCATATGCAGGTAAGTGGCAGTTTACTGGAAGGTAACAAAGGCACGAGTATCGGCATTGGAACCTACCTTGGTTGGGGAATGGCAGCTATCTACATGGGTGGACGTCTTCCACAAATCTATACTACTTTAATAAGCATATAGGAAGGGCAAGAATGGTCATTTGCCATTGTACAAAGTTATATTGAAAAAAAAACTGACCTGACCTGACCCGGACCCGTTTCGACCCGAACCAAAACAAGCTTTTTTTTTTATAATTGACCCGTTTTGACCCATGACCCGACCCGTTTGCCAGGTCTAATTTTACCCTTTTTACTCCATCTTACCCCAGTGAAATAGATTAACCCGTTTTACGGGCTTCACCCATTTTTTTATTTATTTTAATACTGTTCATTTAATTTTAGTATTATTAGTTTAGTTTAAAGAGTTATCACCATTGGCGATGGTAACTCTACTCCTTTAACGCGTTAATGCAAGGCTTTTATAACCCCTGGGGCATGTGGATATGGTAGCAAGTGCAGATATAATAGTTGGCCGGTTTGAAATATATACGGTCTGGTAAACGCTTGACAGTTTAGAACTTGGAACCGGTCGTGTAAACTGAACCAACTATTTAACATTTATTACTTTTTTTTTTCATTTAAGGAATATAAGTTATCTATATATGTTATATTCATGAACAATCCTTATCGTGTCTTGAAAAATTAATACAGTTACGTTTTTTAAAATAAAACAATTATTTTGTCTAGAACTACTAAACCGCCAAAACCGAATCGTCAAATCGTAAAAGTGTAAAACCTTTCTGTGTGGTTCGGTTTGTCTATTTCTTAAACCGTAGTTAGCGGTTCGGCCCTGACCGAAACACCCCATTTAGTCACATTTTGCATCAACAAATTTTGGGCTGCAATTTTGGTTACAAAGATTCATTATAATCGTTGCAGTCTTCTTTTTGACATTAGAGGATGCATGTTGACTTTGATATACGATGATCTGTTGAGTTTTTAAGTTAAGTGCACCTCTTATAGAAGTTAACCTTTTCAACGGTTGCAGCTGAGATACTGCGATGATGATTCAACTGTCTTTTGGGCCGTTGGACCAGATTCAAGTGTGATAGCTAGGCATGCTGAGTTTTGTGGAAAAGAAGTTGAAATGGTTGTCCCGTTTGAGGGTATTAACTCAGCAAAGGTATGATCTTTTCTCATCAGAACCATTAATGTTTAGGCCTACTATACTGTTTTGAATCATCATACGTCTTAGACATGATATAGCATTTCGGGATAACAGGGTTGACATGATTGGGTTGATTATATTTGGACCAGAAAAGGCGCGGTCATTTCTACGTCTTAGACATGATATGCTACCTGAACCTGAACCTGTGGATGTGTTGGATTACGTGCAATGTATCGGAACTGTAGTAAGTTTGAGTTAGTGTAATTTATGTACTTTCACAATATATGAGTGTTTTGCTAAATGGGATTGGTTTGATGGTAGGACCATTTATTCATAAAGCATTGTGGTCCATCTTATATAGGTCTGAGGCAATCACGTTCCCTGTCAAACCTGTGCAGCTTGGCAAAGAAGAAAGCGATTGAGGATGCAATTATCCAATCTTGTGGATTGAATATCATCGAGCCTGGTAACTACAAGATCTAATTATAGTGTCTCTATTTTCTAATATGCAGTTGTTTGCCATTTGGTTTGACAATTTGTGTGGTGCAGTGCGACAAGAGCAAGTGCCATATAGGTACCCTGCATTTGGAACTGGTTTGCCATTCATAGCACTCTTTGCTAGCAAGTGGGTCCCCACAACGCCGTAGCCAGCGCAACCCCAGCGAACGCAGCCGCATCGGCGTAGCCAGCACAACGCTAGCCAGCCCGGCGCCACGCCGCAGCCCGCGCAACCGCAGCGAACGCAGCCAGCCTGCGTATTACGTATATGTGCAATGACTGCAAAACCACTTTCTGTTTGTCTGGCCCATTAAAGTTTTACGACTTTTGTTGTCGTTTCTGTGTACATTTTTATATTGTAGTATAGATGAAAATTAACTACAAACACTTATCGATTCATTTTATGAAGAGTTATAGTTTTTGTTTTTCATTTTAGGGCTGACTTAACCAATTTTTAGGGTCTAAATAAAAACTAATGCTTAGCAAAAAACCCTCTTGATGACAACAATAAACTAAAATATTTATAGTTTATGAAGTTATAAAAATATATTTTGGTTTATCTACGCATTATATGTAAATGGCCTTTATAGTTGGTGTAAAAAACAATTACCATTGCCTCCTAAGGCCGGTCATTTGAAAGGAAAACCGGAAAATCACTTCTCTACCCGTTTTGACCAACCATTTTTACAAAAATAGCCTTTTGACTAATAGTATTACATGCATTTTGACTTCCAATGATATTAGCATTGACCATATTTTTACTACATGTAACTCCTCTTTATATCGATAAACCCAAATTAATTCGCTCCCTAGGTTAGGCCTTGCGCATCTAGGCGCCAGTTCCATCGCCTTGTGTGACTTAAGGCGCACGCTGTACATGAAGCGCAGCTGAGGGGCGCTTTTTAGGGGAAAATCGACCTAAGGCGCAGTTGTACAGCAGAAAAAAAAATTTTAAAAACTGATGGTATCTATGTCCTAAGTGTTGTACAGCAGAAAAAAAAAACTGATGGTTAAATGCAAAAACTGGCCCACGCGTGCCTGGGGTTTTCGGAGCTGCATTCGTGGCATGCACGAGTTCAATTCAGAAACTCATTTTTTGCACCCCCCCTGCGCGCGGGTAGGACTTGTGGTAAAACATGTCATAAAGCTACAATGGAGTAGTAAAGACTTTACCTTATAAACAACCACTCACTTTGTCCCCACACCGATGTGGGACAAAGTATTTACCACCTTTTGAGACTTTCATTCACACACCCAACATATAAGTTCTTTGCTACTAACTATTAGTTTTTGTTAAATATACTTGCTGTTAATACAAAGGAATCCTGTTAAACACTTATGGGATATATAAAATAAATTTTATAATCACTTTGCGCTTCGCGTACGAAAAGCTCACCGCTTTTGCGCTTCGCTTTAAAAAAAGCTTTTTTCGGCCTCATCGCTTTTGTGCGCTTCCCGCTTTTTTAAACCAAGGGTTAGGCTAGCCCCATAGTAGCAAAAGTTTGACCATATTGACACGAGATTCATGTATTTTAAACTTTTCCATGCTATTTGTTTTTTTTCTTTTTTTTTATTTCTATACTGACTGTTGGTACCACACCAATACCGTAATATCACGAGACGACTGATAAACTAACGGTAAACGAGTATCCTATTGTAAATTGTCACTCCCGCCGCATCGCGCGGGTAAATGGCTAGTATATATATATATATATATAGGATGAGTATCATGAGAAAACTAGAAAACTAACTAAAAATCCTAAAAAAAGCTAAAAAAACATACTAAAAAGGCTAAAAACTTGTACTGCACATGTGCATTATATGTGTACTACACATGTGCATTACATACTTAAAATCAGCTTTTAAGTTTAGTTTAGCTTTTAGGGTTAGTTTTTTTAGAGGTTTAGGATTAAGATTAGGTTTTTCGGTGTGGGGGGAGGGGGTTTAGGTTTTTGGGGGGTGGGGGGTTAGGTTTTTTCCGGGTTTATGTTTAGGATTTAGTTTTAGGTTCTCGGGAGGGGGGTTAGGCTTTTGGTGGGAGGTGAATTTAGGTTTTTGGGGGTGGAGGTGGGGGGTTTAGGTTTTTGGGGGGTGTCGATGGGGGTGTTTTAAGTGGTTTAGCCTTTCCGTATTAGTGCACATGTGTAGTATAATTTTTTTTTTTTTTGAAAACTTTTTATATATGAAAAATAGCGATTTTTTATAAAAATTATAAAAAAAAATTGGTATGTTTTTTTAGGTTTTCTTAGTTAGTTTTTTGGTTTTCTCATTTAAACTAGTTTTCTCATAATCTATCCCCTATATATATATATATGCAGGGTTTAGGGTTACTGTAAAAAATGTATGTTTTGTAAGAAGTGTAGGGAGGAATCTACAACATTTGATCTATAATCTAATGGTTGAGATTATAATGACAAAATTGTAAATAGTGTTTACCATTAAAATAATTAATTTTTTATATTAAGGGTATAAAGGTAAATTTAACATTTTTAAATTCAAAAAACTCACATGTAATGCATATGCAAGTTCCCCCCGTGTTCTTTAAACATCAATAACTTTTTATACGCAACTTTTTAAAAAAAAAAAATTGCACCATAATAAAGAGTGTTTTTTTATCTTTAATATGAGTACCATATTGCTATACTTATATAGAAAAAAATATATATATATCGATCAAATGTTTTAGTTCATGGTGTTTTGTCTATGTAGTGATTCAAGGCGTTGTGTTTTACACTAAAACACCATGAACGTATATAAGACACCATAACATTGCAAATACCATTGAATTCAGCAAACTACTTAGAGTAAAACACCATGAACGTATATAAGACACCATAACATTGCAAATACCATTGAATTCAGCAAACTACCATTTTCTTATACAGAAACACCATAAAACTAAAATAAAACACCATAGAAACCAGGACACAATACAAGTATACAAAGACGCCATTCCATTAGCAATAAAAAATAGCATTATATTAAACGAGCTAACTGTTTCTTTTATAAGACACCATAATTTCATGGTGTTTTACTATAAAACACAACGCCTTGAATAACTGTACATTAAAACAACATAGACAAACCACCATGGACTAAAACATCCGATCGAAACGTAATTTTTTTTTCTCTCTATAAGTATAGCAATATGATATTCATCTTAAAGATAAAAAAAACACTTGTTATTATGGTGTAATTTTTTTACAAAAAATGTTACGTATAAAAAGTTATTGACGTTTAAAAAAGACCGGGAAAACTTGCATGTGCATTGCATGTGGGTTTTTGAATTTTATCTTTAATTAGGTTTATTTATTAAATTATTTAATTGCCCTTATCCTAATAAATTAAATAATGACATGTGTCCCCATCATATTCTTTCTTATTCTTCTCACAAATTTCATCTTTTTTACAGGATCCTAAACATATATATACATATCGGGGCATGATTTAGGGAAAACGCCTATAAGTGTGAAAACGGTGAGAACGCCCCTCATCCGTTGGATCAAAACAATGTATGGATTAGATTGGTGCGGTAGCATTTTTGTAAATAACATCAACTTTATTACGTGGACGCTCTTCATTAAGGGTAAAAGAGTCTTTTTACTGCTCTAATATAAAAATTCAAACTCATGAGCAAAATGCCATTAAAATTCTCGCCTTAACCTACAAGCCATACACATCAGTCACTTCCAGATGAAACACCATATTTATCTAAAACGCCATTCATACAAAACGTCAAACTTAATGATGAAATGAGTTGCAGCTTTAACAGATAGAGGTGAACAAACAGTAACTGAAACTTTGTCACTAACATTTATTATAAAAAATTCCCTCCTAAACTACGTACCAAAAACATTATTATATAAACGACGTCACCATCCCTTCCATTGATCATACTAAGAAACGCCATCTTTAACCAAAACGCCAAATTTAAAAAGAAAAACTCTGAAAGAGAAAAAATAGCAAACATCGTTTCATGGAGATTCAAAACTAGAATCAATAGATTCGTAATCCTCTTTGACAACAGAAGAAGAGTGTTTGTGAAAACCATCAAAGCCCTAATGAACTTGGAAGAGGAAGTACAGAGGGGGATCTTAGCACTTGGCGTTCCTCTTGATAACCAATGTGAGAAAACACAAACTGTTATACGAAGAATAACCAGAAAATTTGGATCAAACAATGCAAATCCAAATGTGGACCCAATCATCCGATCATGGCGTTTTGATGAAGACACTGACATGGTGACTGTTGTATGTGACAACGAGGAGCAGGAAGACTACAAGCTTGAAAACATCATGACCAAACAGAGTCTTGGTTTCCTAGAGGAATTAAACAACGCAACATATTTGAACACGGACATGACAATAAAATTGACGTTGGTGCATGACATGTTCACATAGAGGTTTCAAAATCTTCAAGAAGAAGAGACCGATGAAAGTGAAGATTTGGATGAGAAATTGAATGAAGAATCCGAAGAACAAGACGAGGGGAGCGATGGATACTTCTCAGACGAAATCCCTTCTAATGAGGAGTTTTATTTTTTTTCTCTTTTTTGTGTCATTTTTTGTTCTTTGTTATGTACTTTTCAATAATAAAATCTTTATTTCTCTAATTAGATATAAAAAAGCCAAAATGCCACAAACACCAAAAGTTAATTTTTTTTAAGTCCCGAATTCGAGTCACGGTTGGCTTTTTATTTTTTGAAGGTTTTTTTTTTTAAATATGAAACAGTTTCTTAGGGTTTTAACTTTCAACAACCACTCAACCAGTGCCCCAATCCCCCAGTAACTTAGGGTTTTAACTTTTAACAACCAGTGTCCTAATCCCCTAGTAACTTAGGGTTTTTACTTTTAACAACTACTTCCCCAATCGCCCACATCTGAAACAAGCAGAACACCACACAAATAGATCCCCCCCCCCCCCAACATCTTTTTTTAATGATAAATTTGGATCACTGACGGACAACTGGAGTATTTATATGTCACCAGCGGAAACCACCCGATCATATCCATCTCCACTAGGTAATAATGCATATACACCAATTCAGGAGGAAACCCAATGAATCTGGGAAAAAACCCCTTGTGAGAATCGAACCCATGACGTAATGGTCCCTATGCTCCAACATCTAAAACCACCCTTCGTCAATTGTCACTTCAACTCTTCCCATAACACCACCCATTTTTTCCGGCCACTCCAATCCACTACACCGTAGTTTCTAAGCCTTGTTGAAAGAATGTTTCTAAGCCTTGTTGAAAGAATGAAAGGTAAACTTTTAATTTCTTGATTTCTTAACATCATGAAATTTTGGTTCATCTTGAAATTTTGAAGACCGAATTTCATGTAACAGAAGAAGTTAGGAGTGATCAATGTGGGCAAAATAGTTAACAATTTTCTTAAATGATATTTTCATTAAAATGCCAAAGTAACAAATTACAAACAAGTGGCAGGTAAATGGGCAACAAGTTGCGCCTCAACCCCCTTTTGAATTGCAAAACCAATTCAAACTATAGAATGAATTTCATACTGTTTGATTTTGCTTTACTTGTTCTTTACGTTGCATTATGAATTTGTGATTGGATGATTAATTCCCCATGTGATATAAGTTTTGATATGTGAAATGATTTTGGTGTGGATTGTTGCTGACAAAAGTAAACGATAATTAGAGAAATAAGAAATGTGTTTGTTAGTTTCGTTTTTTCTTATTGTATCGTATTTTTATGATGTGATAAACCTTATCCGACCCGAATCGTTGAACCGTATTCTAAGGGCTACTATAACCCAAATCGCATCATGCTCTCACAGTGCAAATATGTAACCATATGGTTTTTCAAGCTTTATCTAGGCATATGTTAAGCACCATTCCACATATTAAGCCACTAACTTCTTCATTTGAGGACACTACTACTAACACTTCAAGTCCTCGTAGATTTTAATAGCATAGATGTACGTTACATTTGGATTTACCGTGATTTATTATGATGAATATCCCATACCACAACCTCACATTTGAACCCTATCTTTTAGAAGATTCAAAATACTATGAATGTAATTTTCAAGATCACTTCACATCTGTGTTGTGAAACCCTAACTTTTCATGTGTACTTACGTTGCACCCTTACCTTACCAATGATCTCTAGATCAAGTGGTGGAGGGCTTGTTGCATTTCTCTTGAGAGATGCAGGTTCAACTTCCACTTGGTGCAGAGTGAGGCACTGGTGAGCAATGATAGGAAACCCATGGAAACCTGGGTTGGATCCTTGAGCCAAACGGGTTTTACCGGAAATTTAACTGTCGCGCTGATAAGAACTAATCAGTTGATAGATAATCCGTTGAGTGAATTAAGCTCAAAAGAAAATAGTAGGAAACAAGACTTGAGATAACTCTCTAATATTTGTCATTCATACCTTTCATGTTGAAATAACATAGCCTTTTATAGGCTTACAAAACAAAGTGGAATAAACCAAAATAAACTAACAATACGTGGAGTCACCACTAACCTAACTAAATGGAAATAACATAAACAGTATAATATAGCAATTGCAAATAAAGAAGGAAAACGTATAAGTGGTTGAATCTTGCATGGATTTCGTGGGTTTGTTGAAAAGGCACACACCACCACTTGCCTCACTACCACCACAACCAACCCTACGGGCGGGTGGGTTACCGGGTTTTCCCCGGAATTGGTGGTGGACTCGGGTTACTCTCGGAGTACTCCGTTTGTCCGGTGGGTGCCCCGAGAGTGCTCGAGATTGATTCTGTTAGCCGTTAAAAAAAAAAACTTACGTTGCACCCTTTCCGAAGTGATCGTTAAAGTAAAATCACAGGGTTTGTTCATGTGATACTCTCTAACAGATTAATATAAAAAAATGTTAGCTAAAGCTCTAAACCTATTTTTTAAAAGAAAATGAGGATATTCTTTAAGAAATAAAGAAACATCAAAATCTGATGATGTTTAGTTTTTATTCTTTTTGTCCCTATAAAGAGAAAAAGGTATATGGCCCGTTCTTAGTTTTGGTTTCATCCATCTTTAGTCATAAAACGTTTGAAAGCCATTGGTTTGGTGTCCAACCCAATCTATTTGCAATCAATTAATAATTTCTCTTAAGTTGAGTGGTGCATATGGTTTTACACTTTTACGTGATGCCTAACTTGTACTTTGATTATTCACAAGCAAAATTTACATACTTTAAGAGAACTTTATAAATATTTTAACTACATAGTGACTCTAAAGTCTAAACTTATAGAAAAAAAACTTTACTTTTACTCTTTTTTAAATCATCAAAGAGAACTTTATAAATAGAGTAAACTGCAATTTTACCCCCTGGGGTTTAGGCCAATTGGCACTCCTACCCCCTAACAAAATAATTGCAATTTTACCCCCCAACGTTTGCTCTTATGTCGCGATTTTACCCCCCGGCGTCAATTTGGCTAACTGATATGTTAGATTTAAGTTGAAATGACTATTTTACCCTTTTATTTTACCCCCCAACATTCCTGTTATGTTGCATAATTACCCCCCACAGGTAAATTACTAAAATGCCCTTCTCTTATTCCCCCTATACTTTCTGTTAAGAAGCAATTTTACCCCCTGGGACATCCAAATCCCTTCCCGCCACCACCCATATTCGATTATTATAAACCCCTGCTCTTAATCAACCCATTGATAACTTAATAATCGAAACCAATTAATAACTTATGATGCATATTGATTCAATTCATTTGCAGCGTATTGAATAACTTAATAATCGAAACCAATTAATAACTTATGATGCATATTGATGCAATTAATAACCCCTGCTCTTATAAACCCCTGCTCTTAATCAACCTATTGATTCAATTCATTGCTCACATATTGATTCAATTCATTTGCAGCAACTGCATATATATAATCTATCAGCAGCAACTGTAATGCAAATGCACATGAAAGGCACATACCTGACCCAAACTGTCATTTTAGCATCAGTATCCATTGTTATTGATCTCTCCTTATATACTGATTAGCAGCAGCTAATAACAGCAAATGTTTTGATCATATAGCCTAGCATAAATAGTTTTTGTTTTTTGTATGATCATCTGTATGATCATATGGCTAGCAAGTTACTAGCCCTAGCATCGGTATGATCATATGGCTAGCAGGTTACTAGCCTAAAACCTGGATACTTACACCTTTGCCCTCCAACATAATGTCAAGAATATGTGCCAAAAACAACACATTATTCCATGTTTCCATGATATTTTTCTGCATCATAGCTTCTATAATTTTACAAATGTTGACTTCATTGGTCTAAAAGAAAGTCAAAATTTGACTAGCTCATAGTTAAATACAAACTCTCATGCTACATCATTCTAGAATGGGTGATTTAAAAATGGGTCAGTGTGTTATTTACATTAGACAACAGATTAAATGCTGCACATTTTGATCAAATGGACAAAATGTAATCTTAATCAAACATCAAACATCAAAATATCAACACATCAAACATCAAAACATCAAAACACTGGCCGATTATACCTGTGGTGTGGCGGATGACATAGCGGATTAGCTAACAAAGAACCGGCATTTTGTAAGGTCTGAAGAGTTGTCAACGGAGGAGTTGTTGTCGCTGGAGGACCTGATCTGATCGGAGGAGGAGCCTGATCGGAGGAGAAGCCTGATCGCCGGAGTACCCCGATGTCGCCGGAGAAGGTGATCGCAGGTTCGAAGGAGGATGGTGGGAAGGTGAGGGGGGGTAATTATGCGTTGATATGTTACTTATAGGGGTGTTGTGATCAAGAAGCTTTACCATAGATGCAAAAAGACCAATTTACCCTTTGACCCTCAGCTTACTATGTTGACTGTTAAGCCAAATTGACGCCGGGGGGTAAAATCGCGACATAAGAGCAAACGTTGGGGGGTAAAATTGCAATTATTTCGTTAGGGGGGGTAGAAGTGCCAATTGGCCTAAACCTCAGGGGGTAAAATTGCAGTTTGCTCTTATAAATATTTAACTACATAGTGACTCTAAAGTCTAAACTTATAAAAAAAAACTTTACTTTTACTTTTTTTTAATTCATCAAAAATAAATTCATTTTTTTTTAGGAGAGATAAAATTAATACAAGCATGATCAAACTTTAAGGGTAAAGTTATTCTACAAAAACTCCTAAAAACTAAAAATAAGAAGTGTATATTAAAAGCATAATGAATCACAAAATATAACACAGTGTCGAGCAAAATATGATACAATGCCGAAAAATATAACACAATGTCGAAAAAAAAGACACAATGAGTCACAAAAAAGACACAATAACACAAATATAGAAAAGTCACAATGATAAATAAAAAAACACACTGATGTAAACAAAAAGTCTAAAGTCTACAAGCTAAACGTTTAAAAACAAAAATCTAAAATCTCACATCGTAGATTTCGATGAGACGGTTTCAATGCCGTATGAATGAGGTCAATCAGAGTCCGTTTGATACTCGTCTTACAAGTTACAACTTCTTATTTTTAGGAGACTTTGTATTTAATCATAACCCCCATACTTTAATACTTTAATTTATAGCTTTTATTTATAATTAAGAATTAATCATTGAACTACACGATGGTACATATAGCTTATCCATATTGTGAGTTTGATCCCTAAGTTTGAAAATTTTCAATGATTGTCCATAATGTTCACTCACGGATAACTCTATTAGTAGGGATGCAAACAACCCGAGCTACTCGAGATCGGCTCGGAAAAAAGCTCGAACGAGCCGAACTTAAACAAGCTTGAGCCCGAGCCTAAAAAACAAGCTCATCTAATAAACGAGCCTGGGCCCGAGCTTCACTTATCGAGCTCGAGCCGGCTTGCGAGCCTAAACGAGCTTACTATTTATATATATATATTTTTATTAATATATTAACTACATATATTTAAATACTACTGATTAATATTTATAAATTTATGAAAAAATACTAAATCATATATAAAACAATAATTATAACTAATGTAAATTAATTAGGATATGATAAACGAGCCAAGTCCGAGCCAAGCTAGAGCTTTCATAAGCTCTGGTTCGGCTCGTTTGCATCCCTAACTATTAGTAAGGGATGTCAAGTTTTAATATTAAATGGATATAAAATTACTATTATACTTCTTTGAAAAAAAACAAAGGAAAAGAAATATTTAAACTCAGCTATATTTATTTGTTTATTTACTTTATATGATGGGGTCCACTTAAAATTTAAAGATTAAACTGTCAAAATGGTTTCTGAGGGTTAGTCACTTTTGACACATTAGTCTAAACTTAAATCTTATGAATCTGGGTCCTGTGGTTTCAATGTTGTTGTCATTTTCATCCAAAATCAAAATCTATTCAGATTTTTCAGTTAACATCTAACTTTTCTGTCTTTTTCCCCCCTTTTAATGAGGGCAAAATGGTCTTTTAACGTTTTATTATAACAAATTAAAAAAATCTGACAATTAAAGGACAAAAATAAAACTGGATGTTAACTGAAAAATCTGACTAGATTTTGCTTTTGAATGAAAATGACAACAAAAATGAAACCATATGAACCCAGATTTAAAAGGTTTGAGTTTTAGACTAAAGTGACAAAAGTGACCAAACCTCAGGGACCATTTTGTCAGTTTACTTATATTTAAAAGAACAAAAAAGATACCGGACCTCCTCCATGTCGACTTCACTCCATCGCTCACATTTTTCCAACCGTCTACTCTGACGGCTTAATAATTTAGCGATAATAGAGGAGTGTTTTTGCTTGGTTATATTGTCCTCGAACACTACCGCCTCTCCTCCACTCTCACTGTTGTTTAACTATACCCGCACTTCACTACATTTGCAACTTGTTATCCAGGTTGGTGGTTTCTCTTCTCTTTACTTGGACAGGTACTGGTAATCAAAGTAAAATGCCTAAATATATAGAATCGTGTCTCATACCTGACCCAATACTCAATGGGTAGATGTTGAATGATTACTAATCGGGTATCGAGCATACACGTGGATGTCCAGTATATTCGTTAGTTTATTAAAAATAATTGTTGATGTGAAGTACATTCCTTTTTCAACACTTTTTTAAAGTATGTTTTAAATAATTATAGTTAGGTGTGTGGCTATCTAGAGATGGGTAAATCGGGTTTTTTTTTATACTCAGAATTGATTCCTACCCGTACCCGGTTCTTGACTGAGTTTGACTGGACCCGATTCTTCTAGGACCCGGTTCCGGTTAGTACCCGGTTTCAAACCACAATTACCGGAACTGTTCCTAACCGGTTCAGGTATTTTGTAACCGGTTCCTCCGGGTATCTTCCAGAAAAAGCTGCAATAAAGCTGCCGGAATCGATTCGAAGGTTTAGTGTGTTTATATGATGTTAGTTTGGTTGTGTTTATGCGTTTTCTGTTTAGGTATAATGTTTGGTTTTAATGTATGGTAGGTAGGTAATGGTTTAAGGTTGGTTGTAATGTTTGGTTGTGACTTGTGATGTTTGGATTTAACTTTTAATGTATTAGGTTTCATTTAAATCCTGCCGGTTCTCTGTGTTTTTAGCGGAACCGGTTCCGGGTAGGACCCTATTTTTTTACAAATTGTGGAACCAGGTACGAACCTACGGGTTTTTTGAACCCGGAATCGGTTCTTCTATACATCGGGTAGGAACTGGAATCGGTTCCAGGTAGGTTCTACCGGGTCGGGTTTGATACCGGATATTATGCCCATCTCTATGGCTATCAAAGGAGTATGGACTGACAGACCACAATGTTCATTTTTCCAACATTACAAACACTGGATATTAGTAGTTAACCTAAACACGAAATACCCAAATTGTTTCAAGTGAATTGAAGAAAAATGCTAAAATGAAAGACATCTAGAAGATAAAAAAGAAAAAAGAATTTAAAATTAAATATTTTCGGGTAAATGTTTAAAGATAAATGACACATGTTTCGAACTTTCGGGTAACTAGTCTGTATCATCTGAACATAAGTTGGACCCTGTACATGTAGCCAACAGAGAAAACGCTCTACAATAACTTCTAGTTCCATCAATGACTATCTATGTGATGTCCAACGTGGAGGTCATCAATGTAATGTAGTTTCTAAAACTAACAAACTTTAAACCACATAAAAGTTACGTGTAACAAACTCGTAAATTAACAATTTTTTTACATTAATTAACGATTTTTTATATGTTTTGTACCTGTCAGCATGCCCAGTTATTTTAATGATTAACTAAATGGTTAAATATGAAACAATTCAACGTACTCGTATACTTAAATTGTCGAGTTTTCCAGTATTTTTTTACTTAAGTACAAAAAGTCTGTATTTAAGGAACATATAAACCGAGTTTAATCATTTATACAATTGTTACCCTAAAAAAATTAACTTTCAAAAGTTAATCATGTTATGTATAAAACTCAATTCCAAATAGATATAAGAAAGATTTTAAACTAATAATAACTTTGTTTGACTGATTTTTATTACCGATTTGTTTTAGAACGAAAGCTCTGATGAGCTTAGGCATTTTTATCTAGTGCGGGCTAACTAGCATCTTAACAATTGGTATCAGCGCTGATGTTCAGCTCGAGCTACGGTTTAGCTGAACTGTCGATTATTTGGTTACAAACATTTATACAAAAAATATGCGCCAAAACAAACCTCACAAGTGAAATGCGACCTCCAATCTCATTCCCGAATTCCAAAAGTCCGACCCCTTTTGTTGCCATTTACTTGTATTCAAACGAAGGCGGGTTTGGAGCATCAAAGCTCTCTAATACCTGTGTCTTCGCACCATTGCTTGGGGAAGTTTCCTCCTGTTTTCCGCCACCAAACAGCCCTCCAAACCATGACGACGACGATGATGATGTCGATGATGATGCCATGCCGTCAATGTTTACTTGAGCTTGATTGGAAAGATGTCCCATGGGAACTTGCGGTATACCGCTCACGTTAGGCGGCACAGCCTCTTCCATCGGAGGGAGATTCTGGGGTGCACTCATGAGCTTATTCAACATGATTCCAGCACCCTCAATCATAGCAAGTAGAACTCCACCAAAAGCCGCTGACCTAGAGGCGGCTCCGAGCCCCTGACGCATCTGGAGAAACCCTCCGGTGGCAGCACCGGCTATTATCGAGTTCCATGGATCCTCTTTCTGGCGGATATACACCATTGTGCAGTCAAAAGTGGAGAAAAGCCCGCCCCAGACGGCAAAACTGCCGCCAACACGTGGAGCATTCATCTGCACCGCTTGAACACCGCCAGTAAACCGTAAGCCTTTTGGAGAGTTGTAGGTTCCTTTCAAGAAGTGGAAGGCTGAACCTCCGACCGCACCCATACCAAAGGCTCCACCGATGTCGTCTAGTATACGGTCCGGACAGGGTTCACGAGATGTCTCTGGAGTCCCCATAATAATTTAGAGGCAATAAATTACCTGCAAATGATATGGAAATCAGCACGGGGATCAAAACTTTAATCAAAAACAGATCTATGATTCGTTTTCAGTCAAGTGTTCAAATGATGATGTTCTTTATTTAAAGAGAAAAATGCCCGGATAGTCCCTGTGGTTTCACCTATAGTCCCTATCTTTCTAAAACTACTTGAATAGTCCCTGTGGTTTTCCGTTTTGTTCTCGGATAGTCCCTGGGTCTAACTTCAGTTACTTTTCTCTGTTAAGTGGGTGTTGAAATGACCAAAATGCCCTTTCCTTAAAAGGCCAAACCATAGGGACTATCCGAGCATCTTCTTCATTTTTATTTATACCACCACCACCGTCACCTTCACTGCTGCCATCACCACTCCCCACCACCGCCATCCCTTCCACCACCACACCTCTGCCTTCTAAACCCATACCCGCCTCCACCATCAACCACCCATCCCGGAAGTCGCCGGAAGTCGACACCATCATCATTATCATCAACATCGGTCACCATAATCATCAATAATCACCGGAAAAAGAATAAGAATTTCAAGTGTGGAACTTGTTTATCGTTCAGAAATCAAAGAGAAAAGAAAGAACAGATGTTCTTACCGACGGAGTCACGGCTGCCGGAACTCTGAGGCACCACCGTCGCCGTCGAGAACCCCTGCACCGGCCCCATAATCGCCGCTCACGGCCACCGGAGCGCCGTCTTGTGCTGTCGTTGATCGTTGTCGGCTCCGACGCACCACCACCTTCACCGTCAATCATCATCATCCTCATCAACGGCGTGCCGGAGCCGTTGCCGGTGAGGAGGAGGTCGGCCCTCCTTTCTCTCTCATCGGTCTCTCTCTCTCTTTCTCTCTAGATTAGAGGTGTGGGTGGGGCTGTTCATCCGTAAAGAATCCGCCGGCGGCAGCCTGCCGGAGTGGCTCCGACGACCGGTTTCGGGAGAGAACGAGAGGGAATTGGGTTGTGGTGAACTCCGGTCCGGTCCGACAATGGTGGAGGGTTTGAATTTTAGGAAGAAGATTTTGGGGATTTAGAGATTAGGGTTTGAATTTGGGGATGGGTGGTTGATGGTGGAGGCGGGTATGGGTTTAGAAGGCGGAGGTGTGGTGGTGGAAGGGGATGGCGGTGGTGGGGAGTGGTGATGGCAGCAGTGAAGGTGACGGTGGTGGTGGTATAAATAAAAATGAAGAAGATGCTCGGATAGTCCCTATGGTTTGGCCTTTTAAGGAAAGGGCATTTTGGTCATTTCAACACCCACTTAACAGAGAAAAGTAACTGAAGTTAGACCCAGGGACTATCCGAGAACAAAACAGAAAACCACAGGGACTATTCAAGTAGTTTTAGAAAGATAGGGACTATAGGTGAAAAAAGGTGAAACCACAGGGACTATCCGGGCATTTTTCTCTTATTTAGATGATATGTAATTTTGGAAATTCAAAACCTATAACCCTAAATCATGCATTTTAGCCCCAAAACAAGAACATTCTCAGCATCTAACAGGGAATGCATTACCAATAATCAAAGAATGAGATTAGAAATTGCTACAGCAAATGAATTCAAACACTAAACTCCATTTCTACAGATACAGATGCTAAAATGAATACAACGAATCAGGTCAAAAACATAAAATTACGATCTGAAAACGAAAAAAAGACCTAATTTCACAATTCAGACAGCATTCATTATTACCAGATACTTCGGTGTCGTACAGACTACAGAAAATAAACAATTTGATCAAGTTACAGATCGTGATGCAAAACTGTCAATACATTTACAAGATCCTTAATCATGCAAACGAAGCTATAATGACCAAAATACATCAAACCGGCTTATGTTACAGAACGCGAGCCATATATAAATAGATTTTGAATATCTAACTCATACACCCTCAATATCTACTCCTAAATCTACACATTCGTCCACCACGGGACTTAAACCCTTAACCACACAGGGTTAGTCACATTATCCACACACCTAACACTGCTACGCTAAAATCCCTTCGGTATTTAGGTTATATGCAATTCCATATATTAAGAAACTATAACCCTAATTAATGCATTTTTAGCCCTAAAAAAGAATATTAGCAGCATCTGACAGTGAATGCATTACAGATGATCAAACAAAGGGACTAGAAACCGCTACATCGAATCGGTTCGATCACTAAACTCCTATTCAAAAACCACAGGTCAAAAAACTCAAAATCATAGAAGTACAAACCCTAATTTCAGAATTCAGATATCATTATGATTACAAAACACTAAATCATTATACAGAAAACATATAATTTAATCATGTTTCAGATCGTGATGCAAAATTGTCTATAGATTCACAAGATCCCTAAATAATGTAAACAAAGCTATAACAACTGAAATATAAGAAATCGGAATATTATGCTACAGTATTTAGTTCAATTAACAAGCGAATTTGAACAAGCGAGAGCGTATATAGATGATTTTTGAAGGAATTAAAGCGAGTTAGTATGAAAATTATACCTCGTCGCCGGTGTTTGAACGGGTGGATCAACGGAGAGATTGTGGAGTGTTTGGTATGCAGTAAACTCCTTAAGTTCTTAATTTATAGATTGCACCCCTGAAGATTGACTATTTTTACTTTGGCTACTCAATTTTGTTTCTATCTTTTTGACAAACTAAATGTTTGAAACTTTGAATATCATATCTACTCATAGGGACTGCAATTTTAGACACGTACACGAATAAACGACACGAATCTACACAAAGTTAACAGGTATCGTGTATGGCCTTAACAGGTAACAGGTAGACATGAAAATACCTTTTAATTTTCGTGTCTAAATAGGTAAAATACCTGTTTACCTGTTAATACATGTTAACAAATTTAATATAATAAAAAATAAAATTTAGTGGGACCATGTGATTTGAAAACATGATCTTATTACTTATCTCTCTAGTTTCCCTAACCCTTCCGGCCTATTCCCATTCCAATGGACATATTAAAAACCCTAATTCTTCCCTTCTCCAGCCCCGCTCCCAACGGCACCTCCCCAACCACGACCGTCGAGAAGAAAGACCCATGTGAACTTTGAATTGAAGATTTGAGAAGAAAGACCCATGTGAACTTGTGTTTATGCATTATTTAAGCCTATTGTGAGCTTTTGGCAACTTTTGATTCACTAAACAGGTTCCTAGATATGTAATTATTGAAACATTCGTAAACAGGTATTAATAGGTAATTATCGTGTATACCTGTTAAAAAATATTTCGTGTTCGTGTATGAAAAACTTGACACGAAACCTTAACGTGTCGTGTTCGGGTATTGGATTTCGTGTATTGTGTATTATCGTGTACAGGTAGGTATACACGATATGCTAGCCCTATCTACTCAGTTTGACCTTTGACTTTAACGGACTACTATTAGGCTGGAGGGTGTGGGATGGAGCCCCTAGAGGCTTTATCAGGACACGTAAGTGACACGTAGGCTCCACGTCAGCCAGGGGGCTTTATCACGCACCCCCTTAACTTGCAGGGTGTGGGATGGAGCCCCCTATTAAAAAAAATTAAAAAAAAAAAAGATTTCATTGGATTAAATCAAGTAGGCCCCACCTGAACCTCTCATTCTTGGCGTTATCATGGTAGCGAAGAAGGGATGGCGCCCCCCTCTTAAAATCCTGGGTGTGGTGATGGAGCCGCTGTGGCGCTATACATGGATGAGGTGGAGGGATGACGCCCTCCATACCCTCCAGCCTTACAATTTATAAGATCAATGGATGAAAAGTGTTTGTACCCTATAAGTGCTTGCAAGTTTGGTCAACCGGTTGAGAGTTGGGCCACTTTCTTGAATAGTTCTCGTGCATGACGAAACTAGTGATTGGGAGAGACATAATGGTTTGTCCTTCGACAACCGAAATTGTCGCGGGAGGCCTCAAAGATGACTATGTGACAATTGAGGGTACTATAGCCATCCCATAACTAATGAGATTAAGAGTGTTCATATTGGATCCCCCGTATTTATGTGAGTGGAATCTATGTATCATATAGAGTGGTTGTGAGTGGAGGAGAGAGAAAATTACTCTTCATCGGTAAAGTTAGAGAAAGCACTGTTGACCCTCTGTAAATTTATAATATTTTTGAAAGTGGTTGTAAGTGGAGGGGAGAGAAAATACATGATGAAATTGGCGACATACATGATGTTAGCTTTGAACCTCAAGCATTAAACGAAGTTTCTTTTTGACCCGTGTAGGGGTGTTCATCGAATCAAATAACGAATTTTCGAATTATTCGAATTTTTATTTTTTTTACCTGAATCGTATTCGATTTGATTCGATTAGTATTTGAAACTCAGATTCGAATCGAATTCGATTTAATTCTAATTCACCCTAAACAATTTACTTTCATTTTCTAAAACTACTACAAACTAATTATATTTAACATAAAAAATAATCATCTGAAAATTAACTAACTATCAATATGTAAAATTTAGAAGATATGTTTGTTATTGGTAGCGATTTAAGTTAGGTAAAAGTTTAGCAATAAGCAGTATGGGCTATTTGTCAGTAGGTTTGGTAATGTTATAAATAATAAACTTATCACTTAGGGGGGGTGGGGTGGTGATCACTCATCACTCACAACATCCAATCAAGTTCTGTCATGTCATCAACTATTATTCCATCACTCACAACCTTTTTAGTGGCAATGGTCATCACTCACCACTCACCACCACACCCAACAATTTCCCCCAACCAACAATTACCCTCACAACATAAAATTCATCACGCGTTGAAGAAATCACACGTTGATTCATTCACTCGTTAAACTTCTATGGTGGCGGTGGTCTTGTTCATATTTCCACGCGTGGTAAACGATTTATCACGCACCGCCCCCACTCCCCTTATGGATGTAGTTTATACTTTGGCCAAGTTTAGAAGTTATATGTGTGTGTATATATATGTTTCTGTGTATATATACATATATTAAAAAATATATACATAAATTGAATTCGAATTCGAATCGAATCAAATTGAAAATCATAAATCCGTATTCGATACGAATTCGATTACTCGATTCAAATACGAATCAAATCGATTCGAATCTTATTAATCAAATTCGAATTTCGAATTTTTTGAATTCGAATCGAATTCTGAACACCCCTATACCCATGGAATGATTCATCTATTTCCTTGATCGTTTTATAACAAGATTTTGAAATTGTGGTTATAGTCTCATTTTTGGACTTTGTTACTAAAGCGAGTATACAAAAGCAAAGGTTTTTTACTTACATGCATTAGGACTAATTACTCTTTTTTGTTGTTGGACACTACAAAACAAGTTCGAGGTTCCACTAAGAACAATATGGTACACCCACACAATCCATTTGCAAAGAAGCAGAGGCCCAAAACATATGGGCTTAGCCATATTTGAATATCATAACAAGACTTGTATTAGTCCGGCCACAAAGCGCTCTTCATTGAGCAAAATGGGCCACAGTTGGCTAGAATTTTAAATGAGTCGGTTCAACTCGGCTCTGATATACCCGGTTAAACAGTACCTGAGTCAAACTTGGTACGGTATAAAAACCGAATTTTAAAACATTGAGTTTACCGCAGACCGTATTATAAGCAACAACGTTTTTGATAACATATATATTTCTTTTAAAATCATGGACAAGAACAACTTATGAATATTTTTCCCTCCCTTTTAAACTATATTATTCATTAAATTCTATAGCTTTGAGCCTCTGATCTCTTAGAAGTGGACTCATTTTATCATTGAGCAAATGATACAAAATAAATTAGATTGATTAAAAGCACTACTAGAATATTCCTTTTTTTTTTTCCAGTTCCTCTATCCCATAGGTACGATGTTTGAATCATTTGAGAACCTTTTGTTCAGGTTGAATCGAGATTATTCCATTCCAAATTTTTCTCTAGACTTCTTAGGGAAAGTATCAAATTGGATCCTAAATCGACAGGTTAGTTTAAGCATAACCATGCGGTTATGCACTCTTCAAATAGGAACATGATAAAAAAGAACAACTATGTTTTTATTTGGTTCTAGTTATAAATTTTTTAATCAAAAATCAAATTCTTGGTTAGGTGTGATTCGAACTTTTCTATAATACTTTTTTTCTTAGCATAATACGATGTTTTATCTCTAAATGTTAAATTACCATTCTCTCTCTAGATCTAGCTACGTTAATGATATGTATTATGTTTAAAACTGAATATTTAAAATATACAAAACATGATTTATTGAAACGATTCTTATGGTTGTAGGAAGAGTTTTAGTATCACAATTTGAAAGTAAAATGTGTTTCGTTATGACACATGACACAAATATCACATAGTTCTTTTCTGTTCATAACAATGCACTGCCATATGTATTACTAATGCGTTTTGGAGACAGTGACTTATTGAAACAAGAACTCCAAAGTCAAGCAAGCGTGAATTGCAGCAATCCATGATAGGTGTCCGCCTGAAAAGTTTCTACTCGAGCAACTACAAACAAATTTTTAAGCTTTTTATGAGCAATCCGAACAATATAAGTTGGTATGTGATGACGGGGGTAGCCCAAGACTAAATAAAATGACTTAGGAACATGAACGCTTAAAAGGTTAAAGGGTTCAAATCCGGCGAACTCGGGTGAGCACCAAAAAGGACGTGAACAGTAAGCCATCACTTCACTGATTGCTTGTCCAGCCCTCTCACAACCGTAAAAGAGAACATGTGCACAGAGTGTAGTCTTTTATCCGCAGGTCCAAACGCTTTAACCCCTAAAAGGGTAAGTCCCCCACTGCAAGCATGTTTCACTAGTCCATGGTTTCCTCTTTGGGCGATGTCCGTCCCTATAAAATGACACTTCATTTAGTGCTGAAGGACATTCCGATCGGCTCTGATTCCATTGGGATCTCGGGTCTTTCTTCTCGAGTACTTGTTCCATGCAAGTCTCTATTCTTCACATTCAACACACACATTTCCACTGCTCTCACATCCGAAGCTGAACACACTTCAGTTGAGGATCTTGAGCAAACAACAAAATCTAACTAGTGAACCTCTCTCCACGTCTTGCAAACGTGGGGGGACCCCCACGACATGCGTTAGGCAAACATGAACCCTCCAACCCTTTTGCCTAACCAGCCTAGCTATTACCATCGGTCTAGTATTTGTTGCATCAACAAGTTGGCGCCCACTGTGGGGCTACGCCACTAATTCTCTTCAAAAGACCTAGTAGTGTAGCTCCATTTCTGCTCATAAGTCAGCATGTCGGAAGGTGAGTCTCCGGGAGAGGTAAACCAAATCCCACGTACTTCTACCCCAAACACTAGCCAAACTCCTGCGACTATACCAACTTCCATCTCAACGCCAGGAAGCACTCCAACTGGAGCAACATACCCCGAGTTTCTCACTTTTCAAACGCCGACACCATCTCGTTCCGGAGTAACATCTCCCAACGTTGGTGCTTCTAACACTCCCTCACGTGTTGACCTTACTCCCGAAGGGGTTGCCAATAACTTTCTCGAGTTAAGGTCTCTCCTTAACCAATACGTGAGTAGGGAAAGAGACAAGGGAGTGAGAATCCGTCTGGATTATGACGAGCCAGAACCATTACTATCTCCTGGACCTCCCGCTCTTCCTTTTGCAAGCTCACAACCAACTGTGTCCAGGAATGAGGCGGGTCCCAGCAATCCTCCTCCGAATCCTAACTCATATTTGTACACGAGGTCAGATCCAACGTTTTTTTCCCCTCTTTTCTTCCCAACCAGTTGCAACCGGTGCTCCCTTGGGGCACGAGCTGACTTTGGACCAGCTCCTGCAATCTCCAGTAGTAAGCCTTCCACCCTCAGCAACAACTACATGGGAACAAGCTTTGTCTGTGCATCCCTTGGCACAGAGTGCCGTTATGAGCACTCCCTTGGGTGTAAACTGCCCAGTTGCACCTGGAAGCCTTCAAAGCTTCAACATTATGCCTTAGATGATGGCTCAGATGATGGCAAGCTTCCCATGGCAACACTTTATTAATCAAGTGCTGGCCACCCAAGGGAACAACAATAACAACAACAACAACAACAACAAAGGTGTAGGGGTGGAAGAGGATTTGGCCAAGTCATATAAACCAAGCAATTTATCATGCTTCTCCCAACAAATCGCTGATTATGATTTTCAAACAAAGATTAAAATGTCGTACCACATTAAAACATATGATAGGACTAAAGACCCAGAGGATCATCTCCAGATCTTCACTGGTGCTGCCAGAATTGAGAAATGGTCTAATACTGAATGCTGTCTCATGTTCATGCAAACCCTTGTCGGGTTAGCCAGAATCGGGTTCAATGATTCACCTGCCAGAAGCGTTCGAAGCTTCGATTACCTTAGCAAAGGGTTCCTGGCCAACTTCTCCCAGCAAAGGCGGTACGTTAAAGATGCCACATTGATTTTCCAGATAAAACAAAGGGATGATGAAAGCATTCGAGAGTTCATAGAAAGGTATAAAAGGGAAGGTCTGACGTATGTGGGGGTGGATGAAAAGATGAGAGTAGCCGGTTTCATGAATGCAATTACCTCCAAATACCTTACCTGGGATTTCAATAAGTCGCTGCCAAAGACCTTAGAAGAAGCTCTCGAAAGGGCCGAATCCCACATCACAGGAGATGAGGCTATAGACATAAAAGAGCAAAGAAAAAGAGGATCTAGCTGGCGAGGCAACAGTCCAGCTAGAAAAAAAGGGAAACTTCCATTCCTATAACAGACGCCAAAGGGGTTAAGAACAACGAAGGTCTGAAGGCCGGAACCCTTCAAGCAGGGAAATGGCCATGAACTTTACACCCCTTACCAAGACCCCTCAAGAGATTTTTGCTACAGAGGAAGTGAAACAAAGCTTCCGACCTCCCAGACCTCTCCCTAAAAGCAAAAGGAACGAAAATTCTACCTAGTTTTGTGAATTTCATGAAGAGAAGGGCCACCATACTAATGATTGCTTTCAACTAGAAAAGAGGATTGAAGAGGCCGTCAAGTCCGGGGAGCTTGCCCACTTAGTGAAGGGGGTAAGGGACAAGATGGCCGAAGGAAAGGGCAAGGAAATTAACATGGTGGATTTTGATGAAAAGGTTCCCCACAAACGGCAGCGGTTGGAAGCTTGGGAGCTTTAGTGTGTCTGCTTCCCCCCAACAGAAAAGGACCCACTCTCAAACCCCCTTGTGGTTGAAGTAATTGTGGGTACATTAAAGACAAGCAGAGCATACATTGACACTGGTGCAACCACTGAAATTATGTTTGAGAAGTTCTTCAACCGTTTGAGCAATGAGGAACGTTCGAAGGTTCAACCCTATGGAACCTCCATAAAAGGTATTGCTGACATACCCCTCAAGCTTTTAGGGCAACTAACCCTTGATGTCCGTTTCAGTGAATGCAAGATGGAGAGAGTCCAACCTCTCACTTTTGTGGTTATCAATATACCTTCCAACTATAATGTCATCATAGGAAGGCCGGGACAGTGTGCATTCTATATGGCTATTTCTGTTGGTCATGGCACAGTCAAGTTTCCTACCGAGAGAGGGATTGCAACCCTTCAACCTACTCAATAGGCATACATGGTTGAAGGGGCAAATCCCAAAAGTGAAGAAGACAAGCAAAAGCTGATCATAAACCCCAAGTATCCTGAACAAAGGATAAGGGTTAATCCAAGCCTTTCACAGGAAACTCTCTCGTATCTTGAAAAGCTGCTAGTACATTATAGCGATGTCTTTGCTTGGTGCCCGGAAGATATGGCGGGTATCCTTCGAAGCATTGCTGAACACGAGCAGAAAATACCACCCGATGTCAAGCCTGTCGTCCAAAAGAAGAGAAGTCTAGCACCTGAAAGAAGCTTAGCTGCATGCCAAAAGGTTGAAAAGCTTGTATCAGCTGGGATTATCCGAGAAGTAAAGTATCAGTCCTGGGTTTCAAACCCTGTCATGGTTCGGAAGCCCGACAATTCTTGGAGAATGTGCATCGACTTCAAGGATTTGAACAAAGCTTGTCCCAAAGGTTGTTATCTGCTGCCAGAAATCGATCTTAAGGTTGATTCGCTCACTGGTTACCCTTTCAAGTGTTTCCTTGATGCTTACAAGGGTTACCATCAAATTTTTATGAAAGAAAAAGATGAAGAGAAAACCTCCTTTCACACGGATAAAGAAATCTTTTGCTACCAAAAGATGCCTTTCGGCATAAAAAATGCGGGTGCAACCTACCAACGCCTAGTTGACAAGGCGTTTGCTAGTCAAATTGGTAGAAACATGGAAGCATATGTCGACGATTTGGTAATCAAAAGCAAAACAGAATACCAAATGCTTGACGACATCCAAGAAACCTTCAAGAACCTAAGGAAGGTCAACATGAAACTCAACCCCGAGAAATGTTCGTTTGGATTTAAAGAAGGTAAATTCCTGGGGCATATTGTGGGAAAACAATGTATAAAGTCTAACCCAAAAAAGGTCAAGGCCGTTCTTGAAACCAAACCACCACGAAGCAAAAAGGAGGTAGAAAGCCTAAACGGGAAGCTTGCAGCCCTGAAGCGTTTTACCTCAAAATTGGCTGAAAAATCTTTGCCTTTCTTCAAAACGCTCAAGGGGTGCTCTGACAAAAAAAGATTTCAAGTGGACTGAACAGGCTGAGTAAGCCTTCAACCAGATGAAGCAACACTTAGCTTCACTCCCAGATATCGCCGCCCCAAAAACAGGAGAGTTGATCTCTGTATACCTTTCGATTGCTGAAGAAGCAATAAGTGCTGTTCTAACCATCGAACGAGACAAAGTTCAGGTACCCATTTATTTCTTCAGCAAAACTCTAAAACTGGTAGAGATCAAGTATCCTCCTTTGGAAAAACTTGCTCTAGCCTTAGTCCAAACGGCTAAAAGGCTTCGAAGGTATTTCCAAGCACACCCTATACAAGTGTTCACCGACCAACCCATTAAGAGTGTGCTTGAAAAACAGAAAATTCAGGGCGATTAGCCAAATGGGCTGTGGAACTAGGTGAACACAAAATCACCTATGTTCCAAGAAAAGCCATCAAAGCCCAGGTCTTGGCTGATTTCATTGTGGAAGTCCCAAAACAAGCCATCAAGGAAGTTAATACAACTACATCTGAACCCTCTGACCTTGAAGCCTGGAAGCTCTTTACCGATGGGGCTTCAAGCGTTGAAGGGTCAGGGGCTGGACTCATTCTGATCAACCCTGAAGGGTTAGAATTTACATATGCTTTTCGATTTGAATTTCAGACCACCAACAATGAAGCTGAATATGAAGCGTTGATAGCCGGCTTGAGATTAGCCAAAGAAATGAAGGTTCAAAAGCTTCAAGTCTTCACAGACTCATTACTGGTGTCAAGTCAAGTCAATAACGGTTATGTTGCAAAGAAGCCCAACATTAAGAGATACAAAGAAAAATCTAAAGAGCTGATGAACACATTCCAAACATGTACCATCAAGCAAATTCCCAGGTCTCAAAACAAGAAAGCTGATGCCTTTAGTAAACTCGCCTCTCTCACCTTTGCCCACCTTACCAAAAAGGTATTAGTAGAGGTGTTGAAAACTCCTTCGATTAAAGAATTGGAAGTTCAAGATGTAGTCACCGAAGAAGGCCCCATCTGGATGACTCCTATTAAAAAATTCCTTAAAAACGGTGAGTTAACTGCCGATCAAACAGAGGCTGAAAGGGTTAAAAGGGTTACCTTGCACCCTTACTGAGATGTGTCGGTCCCGAACAAAGCCAGTACTTGGTCAAAGAGGTTCAAGAAGGGATATGTGGAGCTCATTTTGGAGCAAGAACGGTGGTTGCTAAGCTAATGAATCTTGGGTATTTTTGGCCTTCCATGCACCGAGACACCGCCGAACAACTGAGAAAATGTGATTCTTGTCAAATTCATGCACCGGTCACAAAGAGCCCCAAGCATGACCTTGTCCCGATATCTTCAGCCTGGCCATTTTATAAATGGGGAATGGACATTGTCGGCCCATTCCCACTAGTCAAAGGTGGAGTGAAGTTCTTATTGGTGGCCATAGATTACTTCACCAAGTAGCTTGAGGTTAAACCACTTGCAAAAATCACGGGCAAACAGGTCATCGAATTCGTTTGGGAAAACATCATTTGTCGCTATGGGTTGCCGAGAGTGCTGGTCACCGATAATGGAAAGCAATTCGCTAAGAAGCCTTTTAGCATTTGATGCAAAGAATTCAGAATAGCTCAGGTTTTCAGCTCAGTTGCATACCCACAATCAAACGGCCAAGTTGAAAGGATGAATCGAAGCATAGTTGAAGGAATCAAAACCCGATTGGGAAGGCATGAAAGCAATTGGCTCGAAGAGTTGCCTAGAATTCTATGGGCTATAAGAACAACTGAAAAAATAAGCCACAAAAGAACACCTTACAGCTTGGTGTTTGGATCCGAAACCGTGATTCCAGCTGAAGTAGGAGTTGTAACTCAAAGAACAGTTAACATGGATCCCGAAGTAAACAACAAAAGACCATGTTAAACTTACAACTTCTCGAGGAAACACGAGACCAAGCTGCAATTCAAGAAGCCAAGTACAAACAAATGATGGAAGCTTATTACAACAAAAGGGTCAAGCATGAACGCTTCAAGCTAGGAGACCTGGTGCTTAGAAACAATGAGGCTAGTAAAAAAGAGAACCAAGGAAAACTTGGCCCATAGTGGGAAGGGCCATATACAATCCTTGAGGCACATAAGGGCGGATCCTATAAACTAGCCGACGCAGAAGGTAAACTTCCCAGACATTGGAATGGAAAGACCCTTAAAAGGTTCCATGTCTGATCAAGAAAGATTGGTTTACATTTCAAAAGTTGTCCTATGCTCACTTTTTGTAAAACAATATCTCTTGAATGAATGATGATGTTTTATCAAATTTGTCTTTCTATCCTAAAATCAGGTTGAGAACTTAGCAAAAAACTCCATGGCAAGGGCCATGTAAGGGGATGAGCTCCCAGACCATATCGCTCAATAGGTTCAAGGGTTGAATGAACCTATATTAGGGGTGAGTTCCTAAATCAATACAACTCCCTGAGACTTATGAAATAATCAAAAACAAAGTTGTCTCATAGACGGGTCTGAACAGCCTACACCAAATGTTCCTTAGGCCTTAGAAAACTTATAAAAAACAGGCTTACGAACTAAAATCAAACTAAGGAAGGTGATAAAAAGGATAGGTGCTATGTCTTCTTGTTAAATATACCAAGGCTAAGTGACTGCAGCACTGAACCCTTTAAGGTATAAAAAACATAAAGACAACACAAACCCAACAAAGACAATAACGTAAAGATAAAGAATGATTCAAGGAGCAACACAACAACATAGTAAAAGGTTGCATACAACCCAAACTCAGAAATACAAACCAAAGCATCAAGTCACAAAAAAATAAATTAGCAACCGGAAGCCTTGAAGGCTTCAAGCTACAAACATTCAACAAAGCAATAACACAAGGCAAGCAGTCAAAGTTAATAGCATAGGAAGCTCTGAAGGCTCCCAAATGAGTTAAAACAAACCCCAGTGGTTTGTAAGTATATATATTGTTCAAATGGCCACTAAGGCCAACCACAACCACAAAACAGAAACCTTAAAGGTTTCTGCAAAACCTAAAATTGTTCAAAGTAACATACAAACCATTAAATTGTTTAGTGTTGCTAAGAAAGCTACGGATATTGTTCAAACATCAGAAGAAGGCTTAGAAGCCTAAGAACCATTACCTTTAGCCTTCTTGATCTTCTTAGACTTCCTGGTCTTCGAACCACCATCATCACCAACTGCTGAACCTTCGAGGCTTGCATCCTTGGAAGCATCAGGTTCTCCTCACTATCTCCTGAACGAGAACGCTTCCTCGAAAGGGAATCAATCACTTCAGCACAAACTTTTTCATTAAGACCATCCGGCTTCAGCTTATGTAAAACAGAAAGGGGCTTACCAAAACAAGCTGCAACCTGACTTACATACGGGTAGGTCAGCCTCTCCATCTGCTGAACGGAACCTTTAAAGACCTCAGAAGCTTCAGGGCGATACAAAGGAGACTTCTCCAAATGCTGACCAAATTCATAAAGTTTGTAACCAGCGATAAGGCCTTGATATTTCCCCAAGTTTAGCAGCTTGGTGTAGACTTCTCCAAGAGCATAATTGAATTCGTTGGAGTGAAGAAGGCATGTAACAACTTGATGAAAACCTTCCTCAATTAACCACTGGTTATCACTAGTAGCTTGAGCCACCAAACCCTTCAAACCTTCCTTCTCTTCTTCGAAGGCCCTCTGCTGAACATCCAAGGCTTCCCTGTCAGCCTTCAGCTTCAATCGATCAGCTTCAAAACTATTTTTGAGATCGTTCATCTCAATTTCATGTCTCCTTGTCAACTCCCCAACCTTCTTCACCCAAGCTTCCTCTTTCTTAGAAAACCCTTCAACCTCCTTCTTCATTGCAGCCATAGAGGCTTTCATCTTGTTCTTCTTCTTGGAAGCTTACTCATACTCCTGCATACCCTTTGTAAAACGGGTAACACCTTCAGCCAACAGGGCTGAAAGGTTGCAGGAGCTTAGCATCAATCTTGAAATAAAGTGATCAGCTTCCATCTCAGAAATTGCATTTCGAACACCAGGAGGAGCAAAATGAGCTAATAACTCAGCACAAACAGCCGGATCCTTGAAGCTATCCCCAACCTTCATATCCCAGTTGAGAACATAAACCTCTTCAGCCTCTGGACCCTCCAACTTCTTGACCAACTTCTTCTTCTTCCCAGAAACCATTAGCTCTTTTTCCTTACTCTTTCCCACTTCAACCTAAAAAACCTGCTCTGCATACACCTCTATGTCATCGCTAATATCAATGGCCTCTGACCCAAAGGGTTGATCAGCACCTTTCAAGCGACAGTTTGAACGCCGAACAGAAACCTTGGAACCCAGAGCCTTCATAAAACCCTTAACATTGGGAACATTCACATAGCCAGAACCCTCGAACCTATGCTCGGACCCCCTAACAACTGCATCTTCACCCGGAGTAGCCATAGCATCCCTAAAGGCAACGTCAGAAGTATCATCACTCTTGATAAAATCAAGTGCAGACATAACTACAAAATAAACAAAAATAAAATATATAAGCAAGCAAAAAACAAGAACATAATAGCTGTTAGTGCATGCGTCTGTCGACTTCGTCTTGTATCGAGTCTAGGATTAGAATTGTTAGATCAGGGTGTGTTGTATGAGAAAATAGGAGGTTTTAAGGTGTGTTTAAGGTGATTTCGCTTGAAGTAGGTGATTTAGCTTGAAATGGTATTTGACAGTTTCAAGCAAAATCAAGTCTGTTGATTTCGCTTGAATTGACTCCATGTCATCTTCAAGCGAAACCCCATTACTATATATAGGTCTCAAGCGGATTCATTTATAACGATTCTGGATTTGGATACCGAGGTGCTGCCGGTTTATCCTGTGATTGTAATCAGTGTTATATCAATCAGAAAGTTGTTTAAAGTGATTTGCAAGCTGTTTCGAAGTTTATTTCTCTGTTTCCGCCTTTGAAATAGATTAAAACTCCTCTGAACGACTCGTTTGGGTCACATACACGATCCTACAATTGGTATCAGAGCACAGGAGGAGGAGTTCTGCAGTTTTCAGCTTGATTTCATTCCGATTTCTTACATCTATATCTTCTTTTCTGAATTGGACATCTTTTAACGGTCAAAATGACCTGAATTTTTCACAGCATAAGCGAAATGCTGGTTTAACAAACCCTTGAAAATATCAACTTAAAATTCAGATTAAATCTGATAAAAATGGACTAAAAACCAGATTCCGCTTGAACGAATCATCAGATTTCGCTTGAAAAATTGTTGCCATTTCAAGCGAAATATCAGGTTTCGCTTGAAAATTTCAGGTTTCGCTTGAAATATACCTGGTTTCGCTTGAGAAGGTTATTAATTTGATTTCGCTTGAAATTACAAATCTGATTTCGCTTCAAACAAGTATTTCGCTTGAATCAACATTATATTTGAAAATCTTGATTTCGCTTGAAGGTTGTTTGCAGGTTATTTCGCTTGAAGGTGGTATCTCGCTTGAAAGTGACTGTGTTTGAGAAAAAGTTTACGGAATCATGAGTGAAGAATTTTATAACGCGTTTGCAACATCCCCAACTACTCCGGCTACCATTGCTCAAAACATGAACTTGGAAAATGAAACTGGAACTACTCAAAAACCCCCGAAGCTAATGAGCATTGAGGAGTATTACGGTTGGAAAGATCGGTTTGAAAACTGGGTTCAAGCAAACCATTTGAGATCTTGGGAGTGTATTTTGAAGAAGTATGTTCTACCACGTACTGATCTGCAAGTTGAAAAAGAAATCTCTGAATTCACTGATCAAGAACGCGATATGTACAGAGCTGAAAAGATGATGATTAGTCTACTTCAGCAAGCAATTAAAGAAGACATCTTTATCTTGCTTCAACATGACAAAACTTCAAAATCAATCTGGGATGCACTTAAAATCAAATTTGAGGGAAGTGATAAGATGATTAAGAGTAAAAAGGCACTGCTTAAGAAAGAATTTGATCTATTCACAAGTTTGCCAGGGGAAGATACAAAGAAACTGATTGAAAGATACTGCCACTTAGTGCGGTCTATGTCGTTGCTAAGTATAACCAAAGACCAAGAGGAATGGGTCGACAAACTAGCTGATGCGTTACCTCAGAAAGAGTGGGGTACATTCTTAATGATCATAAAGAACACTGGTGTATATGATGGGTTGACGATTTCTCAGTTCATTGAGAAGATTGAGGGTCAAGATCTTGAACAACAAAAGATTGCGAGGATGAGTAATCCGAGTGGTCAACAAGATGTGAAAATGTATTACAAAGGCAATGTTCAAGAAGTTGATAAGAGTCCGAAAATTCAAATTGCTTTTAGTGCTGGAAACTCATCAGAAAATGTTGAACAAAGCTTAAACAGTAGCAGTGGATTCTCTTCATATCCGAGTGTTAATCCGAAGAGTTCAACATCAAGTTTTCATTCTCAAAGTTCAAAAAGTGGAAATGGTTGTGTGATACAGTGCAACATTGCATTGAATCTTCCAGAGGGTCAAAGTTTTTCTGAAGAAATTGCAAAAGATCACATGGCATTACTTGGTTCTGTGCTAATATCCTATGAAGGCTTGGTTGCAGGGAGGATTGGAAATCCTATGCTAACAAAGGAGGATTACGATCAGATAGACGCTGAAGAAATGGAACTAATGGATATCAAGTGGTGTCTAGCTAGTGTCCTTAGAAGAGCCGAAAAGTTCAAACTGATTACTGGAAGAAATGATTTTCTTGATGCACATGTTTCTACTTTAGGTTTTGATAAATCTAAAGTTACTTGTTTTCGATGCAGGGAGAAAGGTCATTTCAAGAGAGAATGCAAGAATAGAGAGGCAAATGATGCAAAGAATCCGTTTGGTAAGGATGACTACTACCAGAAAGCCATATATCAACAAGTTGGCCAACAACAACAACAAGAACCTCAAGTGGCTCATGGTAGAAAAGTGATAGAGGATTCTTCAAAGAGAGCATGTTTGGTGAATCAAGATAATTTCAGCTGGGATAAATACATTTCATCCGACAACAAAGCATGCCTAATCAATCAAGAAGATGAAAGGTTACCTGAAGGATTCAGCTGGGATATGTTTGCGGATGAGAATGGGAATTTTAAAGCTTTTATTGCGAAGATAGTTCAAGAACCAGATATGTTTACCGAGTGGATGAAAGCTATTGGTGTTAGTGTGAAGAATGAAGAAGAAAAGTCTGGTTCATCAGATGAAAGCTCACAAAGTTCAGATGAGAGTTCAGAAAGAGAAATTGAGTTTGATCAATCACCAACTGATGACAGTGGTGATGATGAAGAAGAAAGACATATTAATGTTGCAAAAACCCATTTATCTCCTGAAAGTTTTCAATTTTATTTTGCAGATCGCTTGGAAAAATTGAAGGAGAGACGTGCTGCAAAAGAACAAAATAAAATGAAGAATGATAGTGTTGCTCAAGAAGAAGAGACTGTTCAAAAAGAAGAAGTTAAAGTTGATAAGGTGATTGAAACTGAACCGGTGATTGAGATTGAGAAAGTCATCGAGGTTGAAAAGATTGTGGAGGTCATCAAACCTTGCTTGAAGTGTTTAGAATCTTGCAAGCAATGCGCAGAAAAAAGATGAGAAACTGGTTGAACTTGAAAAGATGAAAGAACAATTATTATTCAATCTCAACTATGTGAAAGAATCTTACGATGTGCTAAACAGAACAGTAACTGGTCTTCAAAAGACAAATTCTGAAAGAGAAGATGCACTTACTATGATGAATTCTGTGATGATGACAAAGCAGAAGGCAATTAATCATTACATCGAAGAATGTGCAAAATTGCAGCGGGAGTTGGAAAATGAAAAGATTGAGAATGAGAGGATCAGACGTTTATTATAGAGTTATTCTGGTTCTGATTATCTTATTGATCGAATCTATCCTACTGTTGCAGGTTTTGAAGCATTTAAAGATGAGGAGAAGCAAAAGAAGAAGGATACCGGTAAGAAACAGAGTGTTAGTTATAACAAGTGTCCGCCTCCGATTTGGGAAGGGTATTCGCCTAGAAAACCGAATGAGGAGCAAGTCGAAAAAGCAGTCAATATAAAGTTAAAGTCTGATATAACCGATGAGTTACCAGAAAACATTGATGTCGTTTTTACATCGTCTGACACTGATCATGAGCCCGAGTTAATAAAAAAGGTGGTCGATCAGGTGTTGGATACAGATGAGGAATCAGAGTTAAAGTCTGAGTCAAAGTCCGAGTCTGAGAGTTCAAGTTCGTCCGTCAAGAGTCCGAGTTCGTCGGTCAACAATTCAAAATCGTTGGTTAAACGGGTTTACAATAAAGAATTCATGTTATTAAAATCTAATTTGAATGACGAAGCAATCAAAGTAGCATATACATTGACTGATTCTGACAAATTATATTCTGATGAGGAATATCTAATAAGAAGTGTTAGATTTGAAATGATCAAAAAGGTTTTCAAAATGATAGAAATAAATATTTCTGAAATAAAAGATTTAAATCTTACTGGAAAACCTAAAAAATACACTTCAATAGTTCAACAGCGATTAAACACGAAAAAGGGTTACAATTCTGGTTCTGGTTTTCAAAAGAAACCAAACCATAATGGTAATTTCAAAAAGAAAGGTTTAGGTTTTATTCCATCTGAAAATTATCAAAATGAGAAAAATTCTAAAACAAAAACAGAATTTGTTTCAGGAGGAAGTGCTGAAGAAGAACAGAAGAAACCTTTCTGGAGACAATCAAACCAAGAGTTTCTTGCTGAAAAGAAGAGAATAGGAACTGGAGTTTTTCATAGAAAGGATACAAGAACCTGTTTTAAGTGCAATGAAGTTGGTCACATTGCATGGAATTGTTCTCAAGCATCAAAGACAAAACAGGAAGTGTCTAAGAAACTCAAAGGAAAAGTTGTTGAGAAAAATGAGCCACCAACGGAAAAATTTAAAATTTTTGAAAACTCAACATATGAAGTTGGTGAATGCTCAAAGACTAATTTTTACAAAAAAGAGAGCTAAAGATAACCAAGTGTGGGTGGTTAAAAAGATTCATGGCGATGAATCTAACTCCACAAAGTTAGACGAGCCACAAGCTGAGTCAAAAGATGAAAATTCAGGACCTCCAATGGATGATGTTCATTTTCCACCATTGAGGGCTGAGAATTTTAAATAAAAAATTGGGAAGGTTGAGATCTCAGATCAATTTTATTCTGAGAAGAAAGAATTTGATATTGAGAAAGCTTTTAATGGAAATGTGAAAAAGATTTTTGGAAAAATGGTTGAGGGTAAAGTGAAATGGGTAAAGGATTTCTATGAAACAAAGAAAGTAACATTTTACCCAAGTGCAGATGAGGAAGAAACATCCAAGTTTGGTGAAGCTTGGATGTCTGTTTTTCACACGTAAAATCTGGACTTGCCGGAGTTCCCTAGTTGGTAATCGTGGAACAGGAATCGGCATCATTTTTGATAAAAATTGAGTTTGTGAAAATTTTTTAAATGTTTAAATTTTACAGGTTGTGACTTGCCGGAGCTTCCAGGTTGGTAAGTGTGAAGCAGGAATCGGCATCTTTATTACAAATGATTTTGTGTAGATGTGGTATTCCTACAAATGGTAAATCAGGGACATTAAGTTGTACTTGGTTTTCTTACATGTGATACAGAGGTTTGTTCTGACATAGTGATTACTAAAGGTCATTAATTTGAACTTGATGTAATCCTCATACAAATGGTAAAATTGGGGTTCATCATTGTATAAAATGAACAAAGTGAGTAAGTTTACCCTGACCCTACAAGTGGTTAAAACAAAACTTATTTTCCGGAAAAATCATTTTGGTTAAAACAAACTTAAGTGTTTTGAAAACATAATGAGAAAATAGTTTTGTGAAAGGGAGAATTCTGATTGTTTATGCCAAGTAGATGGCGAATTGAAGCGATTCGATATCGGTTGTCAAATTTTATTGTATAGTTTGTTTTCAAATTTCCTGAAATGTGTTTGCATTTTAGGGGGAGTAGAAATTTCACAGAAAATCCAAAACATTAGAAAATTTGAAAAAAGACAAAAACATGATAAAATTCAAAAATGAGTTTTAGTGTCAAAGAAGAGGAAATGATAGTACATCAGTAGACAGTTACAGTATGCTAAAGAAATGTAATGATTAAATGCGTTAAACGGTCTCACTGATGATATGCCGATAGGTTTTTACACATTTAGTAAGCTTTTTCGGGATATAAACTTATATTCAAACTTGCTTATTTCGTGGGGAACACTACTTGGTGTCACACCCCGATATTTCCACGTATTACCGGTGGGCCCGGTGGGGAGTATCGTGACGTAGTTGATGTCATCATAGTTAAACAACACAATATATAAATGCACAGCGGAAACAAAAGATAAATATATTACAATCCGAATATAAAGTAATATCAAAGTATTACAACGGAAAGTAAAGGATCCACAGACGGATCAAATAAAAGGAAAAACTGTTCAACAGAATTTGGACGCCTAGAACTTGCAAGATTCCTTATTAACGCCCTGAGCTTCCAGCCAATTACGTTCAGTACCTGTCACTTAACCTTTTTGGAAAATACGTCAGTTTACACTGGTAAATACAATTAACCGACTCATTTTAAAAGAGTTTAAGAAAATTGATTTAGATGCACCAGGCACAAAAATATCTTTTATAACTCGGGACACTTATATAAAAGTAATCTTGTATACAAATTTACATGTTCGTTGTACGTTCAGGGCCCGATGTAGAAACCGGGTCAAGATTAACAGACACGCCACAAGTATAGGCCCACAAGAGAGTGGGATACCATTTCCCTTATGCAACTGTTAGGTGTATGCCTACACCTCGTGCTTAAGACGTGGCCATTTTATAATACAATGATGTCAAGGATATCCGGGACATGGTCATTAACCCCTAAAGGCTTTTATTTCAAACAATACAGATTAAAGCGGGTTACCTCAATAATTTAATCACAATACGATTAAACATTCAATACCCGACCAAGCGGTATTACTATAACACCGTATCCCAAGCCCGTATAGGGAAAATAAGTTAAAAGTATTTACCTGAGCTAAATATAAATTCAATCCCAGCCGTATTTCAATTCAGCAAGCACAAGTACTTCTACTGGGGCTCTTAATCTGGAACGAAGGTTTTATTAACCTATTAGATTCCTAACGGGTCTTTAATTAAGCCTAAACTTAGACCGGTTAGTTTTAAAGAAAGATGCGGTTCAAACACACGATTAAGCGAAGACCGGAATAGAAGGTGATTTAGACCCGGCAAGTTTGGAGACTTGCATAATATGGGTAATCTAAACACATTATGGATTTTGAGATACAACCGATAAGGTTTGACCCGTTTCGGCTAATTTATGCAAACTAGTTACATAAACTGAACCGAACATGTAAGAAGCGTAACGGGTAATCATAAGAGTCCTATACAGGTTTCCAATGTTAATATGCCTTATATATGTTTTGATATCAGTAGGATACCTTCCATTATGCCCAAAACGAGTTTAATCTCAATATAAGCCCCGTAGGGGTATTTTGTTCATTTTAAACATTTTAAAAGAGATTAAATATGATTCTGAGGTTCGGGTCCGAATACATCAGTAAAATAACTTATTTTAACAGGTTACATCAGTTGATGATAAGTCTTATGTGACAAAATGGTTTTAAACCCAAACTATGCGTTTAATACGCGTAAAAAGTCATTTTAAGCGATTTCCGGGTTATACCAGAAATCTGAGTTTTCTGATCAGGTTATTAAGTTCAAAATACTCCATTTATTATATAAAATCAGTAGCAATTGGATTGGTGTCAAAATATTATGTAAAACTCATTTTATACACGAAAAGGGTATAATCGGTATTTACCGAATCAAGGCCCTAACCTTAGGTTATGAGCAGGTTAAAAATAATTAAAAATCTTCAAAATCCCAAAATATTATATTACATCAGTGGGTAAAAGGTTTGGTGTTAAAAATTGGGTTTAGATAGGCTTTATGCTAATGACGCCGTTTAATTACTAAAAAGCGTTCTAATTACGCCATTGAGCATAACTCCTAATCTAGACCTCAAACTGATGTGAAAATTTAGGGACATCTTTATAAATCAGTAATAAGGATTATTGTCCTTTCACATTTCCAAAATTCTCGTTTTATGGACAAAAGGGCATTATGGTCAACATTAAGCAACTAACGGAAACGCGTAAACGAATGGGGCAATCAACGAACCAACCACAGAGGGTTATACCATCATGTAACCTAGTCCTAAGGAAGTCTTAAGGCATTTCTAAACCCATCTAAATCGGGTCAGAACTGAAGTCAAAGCAAAAGTCAAAGTTTTGCGACTTTCGGTTCCGAACCGGGTCTAAACAGAAAATTGTCGGATCAAACAAGCTTAGATCAGTTCTTATACTTATTACCAAGTTATATGAGTGATAAAATAGGTTACATGCCTTCTACATTGCTAGTTACTTGTTAATTTGCAAATTAAGCTTCTGTTGACTTTTTCTAAACAACTTTGACCCGACATTTGATCTAGTTAGAGTGGGAATCTGAGGGTGCCCTTTTAAGGGTTTATTGCCCACAAAAATACCAACTTATAACTACCTTCAATTCGACTAATCACTGGACCATTAATGATTAATCGCTAAGTCAAACGTTAATTACGACGGTTTGACTTTTAAGCTAATAACTAAGCAAAACTCAATTAAGGAAGGTCAAGGATACTTACCAAGGTCTAATGCACGATTAGAGATGCTTAGTGAATGGCCTTGAGCTCCAGAAATGATCAGATGTGAAGGAATGGAGGGATGATCAAAGTTGCAACAATGAGGCCTTATATAGTGCCTTTGATCCATCAAGATCATGACAACCAAGGCTACACATGTTCCCTGATCATTAACAAGTGTCCCTAAGCCTAAGAAATTAGTTTAGGCAGCTCTTGGAAGTGTTAAAGGGCAATATATGTCGATTACATGGGCTGAACAGCCAACTGAATGATTTGCTGCATCTGGGAGTCGCTTACGGACCGTAAGACTCCCAGCATACGGTCCGTAAGGACCAGCCAGCTCACCAGCATTTTTAAAAGTTGACACAATTGGCCCCTGGTCCTTCCAAACTTGATTTTTAGATGCTTTCTTGCACTTGTAACCCCCAAACTTGACTTTTAAGGACTCCAAGTCATAAGCTGACTTTGTTAGGTCCCCGGTTATTCATACGATCACCGAAAGTCTTAAATTTCGACGTTGACGCTTTTAACCCCTCGTATACGAATTCTATCATAACTTTCTCATATGATAACGAAACTTGATGAAAGTTTTATCACGCATTCTAGTGAGCATAATTAATCGTTACAAAGCTTTGGGTTTGCTAAAAGGCCACTCAGAGGTACACTTTAAACATGTTGACACATTTAACCCCTGTAGTTTGTAATCTCTCACTTTCTTTCACAATTTGCTTCGTATGATCCATGAATCATTCGTTTAAGGGTATAAACATCATGTAGGGTTATTGTAAAGTATATTTATCCATTGTTGACATTTTGAACCCTTATATTCACATACTTTCCGTATTTGTCAACTTTAGTCCTTCTAAGGAAATCCTTTACACGTTTTAAGCCCGTGACACGTGTCGATACTTTATAGGACGTGAATTTTCGAGGTGTTACATCCTCACCCCCTTAAAAGAAATCTCGACCTCGAGATTTTCTAAAATTATAGAAGTACTTTTTGTCGGATAATGGACTTGACTTCCATAGTATATCTGGAACCTTTCCAAGCTCTCAAAGTGAACCCTATATTAGGTGCATGTATCCTTTTGGAGCTTCTTAACCTGTCGATCCTCAATCGATACAGGATGCCCATCACATCATAAATCTGCATATCCTTAAGTGATAATGCTTCTCAACTTATTGGTGAAACACATCCTTCAGTCACTAGTGTGCAATGTATTGCGAGCTCCGCCAAACTCCTTAAATAGGTTTTAGCTTATAAGCTACTTGATCTTGATACATTCGATTTCCTTTGGATGATTCTATATATTCAGAGCTTAACTAGCCTGAGAAATTGAAATTTAGCATACCCTTATTAGGGCGATACCTTCGATTGAACCTTATTCCTCATTAAGGACTTAAGAAGGTTGCGACTTTTATAAATCCTAAATTTTCTGCCGTTTACTGGCAACTTTAAGATGATTACGAATTCGAATGATCTTATTTGTTGTTTTCCAATGCAACTTTCAGATCCTGATAATTGGACTTACCAATCTATTGTCCTAACAATAGATGTTTAACATGCCATCTATACAAGGTCTCCAAAGGAGCAGTCTTGATGCTTATATATAAACTATTATAGAAAAGCTTATCTTTAAGGTGAGATGGTTATTCCAACCACTGCTTAACTAATTTTAAGGAATAGCTAATCCTTGTCGTTAGTCGAACAAATCGACGATCTTGGGCAGCTGATGGAAATTCTTAATCGTTGCCTAATTAGGGTTGCGGTAACAATGCATAAGCAAAATGAACCGTCTTACTTAATTAATTATACCGAACTCTCAGAATATTGAGTTAGGCTATATGAATCCTCTATTTCATAACTTGCTTAATCAGGGTTTGGTTTCTCCAGTGATGGTACAAGCCGTCTTGGAGATTTCATAATATTACAGCCCTAAATGGAATACAAATCTTAACTCTACTCGCCTCTCGGGAGGTAAACAAGGTAGTCTTAGGAGAAGATAATCAAGATACAAGGAGGTTACAGAGATTTTCCAAATCTCAGGCTCCAGTTCATCCATCCTCGCTGGTGCCAAATGAGTGACACATTTATGCTATGAGTCCACATATTCCTTTACCAGGGAACATTTATTTTGGAAAATTCTATTTTCTATATATCTTCTTTGAATACCATTAGCTGACTTTAATACCGTATGACCATTGGAATATCTTTGTGGTTCCATGCATTAAACCTCCATACTGATCAGGCATGGAAGCAATCTATGGAACTTATTAAGATACATCAATTCTCATATGGCGGTTTTGTCATATCATTTGGTATTCGTAATCAATAGGGATCAAAGAGATATCAATTACATGCGAATGTACTTTATCTGAAGAGAGGGTACATTAGAATTTTATGACTGAAGATTTCTGACAGAAACAGAAGAAATGGTTCCTATGATTTTGTCTGTAAGTTTTTTTTTACCTTACATTTAATATCTACGGTTCTTAGGAGAGATTTTAAAAGTCTGATATACTTACAATTTATGAAGGATTTATTGGTATCCGAATTAAAAACAGAATTCTTAGCATTTATACTCAAAGAACGTACCCAACGTTATTATTGATATGGACTACTCCTGACACTCTTTAGGAGAGTTTAAGCGCTATCATTCTTAGGCTTTCTATCCTTAGCCGTATTTCCTTTGACAGATTTGGGGCACGTAGTCTTGATGTGGCCTTTCTCATTACAGCCGAAGCAGACTGCATTCTTCATGTCCTTGCAGTCCAACGTTTTATGTCTCTCAGACTTGCAGATCCCACAATGTAGAGACTGAGGCACAAATCTACATTTCCCGTAATGGCGCTTCTTGCAAGTCTTGCATACCGGTTTCTAGTTGGACTTTTGTTTGTTCTTTTTCTTAGAATCCTGGGAGTTATCTTCCTCCCTTTTCCTTCTTAGTTCATCCTTAGCATTAGAGGCATGAACGAGATCCTTCTTGTGAGTAAGGAAGTGTGGTCCTGGATGAGATTTGGAGCAAGTAGCATTTGGCTCCTTGAACTTTTTCACGGCCTTCTTCACAGCTTTTCCAACAGCTGCGTCTATCATAGTTTGAAGAACATCTTTGGAAATTCTAAGGTTTACAATTGTAGCATCATTAGCATGCGTCGCATCATCAATGGCACGATTGACTGTTGTCTTATCCGAGTTTGTCATACTCAAGATTTGGTTCCTATTTCCAAATGAATCATTTACTTAGTTGCAATTCAACAACTACTATTCATCACCCTGATGGCCTTAACATGTACTAACCATGGTTTCATTAAACTATACAGGCCAATATGGCACTAACATTCTTAATGAACATTATTTTAAAAATATATCAATATCACTTAGCCTAGGTCACAAAAGACCATCAATGGCATTTAAGGGTTGGACCTAGTCCATCACCTTTTTGACAGGGGATCAAAATGCCACATCTGTCTTTATTATATTGATGAATTTGGATAGCTTGAAAGCTTGCCATAAGGGTATCAGAAAAGAGTGATTCCAATAGATATAAAATATCAATCTAAGATTTGTTGGAGCATTCTCTAAAGTATCATCGGCCAATTTCTACCTTGCATTAAATGGCCGGAGTCCAAATCAGGCGGAGACAACAGTTCTCAGCATTTATCGTTTATTATAGAATCACATGTGCCAGCATCAAATAAATTTCTGTATAATCTGCTTGATAAGGAAAGGTACCTGCTATATAGTTATCATTCTGCACCATCTCCTGGGCGTTCATCTGGAAGACTCTTGCGTTTGTTCTCTTGGCCTCTTCAGGCTTCTTTTGATTCCTAGGGCAGTTAGTCTTGATATGCCCCTTCTCGTTGCAACGATAACAGGTTGCATCTTTCAACTTCTTGCAATCCAAGGTTTAATGTTCCTTAGACTTGCAGATTCCACAGGGTAGAGGCTGAGACTCTAATCTGCATTTTCCGAGGTGGTATTTCCGACAGGTTTTGCACCTGGTCTTCTCACCCGACTGCTGGCTGTCTTCCTTAAACCCGGAACTCCTCTTATCCTCAGAGTTCCTCTTTGTCTTCCTATCGGAGCGATGAGAATTCTCATTCTCCCTTTTACGCTTTCCATCTTCAGAGGCTTTGGCAGCCTTGTTTCTGACCACATCGAGTGTGAGAGATAGCGACAGATCTGCCGCTGACCTGAATGTAGTAGGTCTCGATGCTTTCACACTTTCCTTTATTTCTGGGGCTAGACCCCCAATAAAGCGAGCTATTCGCTTTGGTTCCGGTGTGGTCAAGTAAGGAACCAATCGGGACATGGTATTGAAACTTGTAAGGTATGCTTGACAATCTAAGTTCTCAATGACTAATGTCAAGAATTCAGTCTCAATTTTCTCAACTTCATGTTGAGGACAGTAATTTTCTTTGATAAGAGCAGCAAATTGATCCCAAGTCAAGTTGTACAAAGGGATCTTCCCTGTAGCTTGGATTAGTGACCTCCACCAAGCTAGAGCTTCTCCTTTAAAAGATTGTGAAACAAACTTCACAATGTCTTGCTCTGCACATCCACTGATGTCTACAACGGTGTCCATCTCATTGAGCCACGTCATGCAATCGATGGCTCCTTTTTCTCCTGTAAAGTCTCTGGGCTTGCAGGAGACAAAATATTTATATGAGCAGGTCTTAACTGGTGCCTCTTGATGAAGCACCACCTGTCTAGACGGAACACTCCTTTGATTTGACGAGTTACGAACATCGTCTTCCTTTGACTCATGTGATTTAGAAAGGGGCTTACTACGAGCCACGGATAGAGTCTTAGAGTGTGTATCACTTGATTCATCATACTGTCTGTCGAGAGCTCGTGTAACGACATTATCTATTAATGCCTGCAGTTCCGCACCAGTTATATTAACTCTGGCAGCATCATTATTCTCCCTCGGGTGGCTGTTGACCTCATCCGATCCAGCCATGTAGCTTGATTGCTACATAAACATTGACGATGATTCATTCAGAGGTTATTATGGATTCATCATTTTTGACGATTCATCAACCATGGTAATATAAACCATATTGGTTAATTTGTTAGTAATATTTAATTAGTATTTTCATTATAATTTATCCTAGTTATAAAACATTAAGGATATTAAAGTGGCGCAAAAGGCCTAGTCACAAGGACTGTTTTTAAATTTACAAGCCATGATTTCAGAGAATCGAGGCATTAAGGTTTGAACATATTTCATTACCTTTTCTTGACAGAGAGTCAAAGACTTCAACTGTCTTTTGTCCCTTAGGACAATAAGTATGGCCCGTAGGCATTTCATCACTTATGGATGTTTATGATATGATCATCTTATCTGATGATATTAGTCAAGATCGCATTGATCATACAAATTATTATGCTTGGACGTAGTCCAACATCTTTAGACGGGGGTCACAGACCACCACTGTCGTTGTCTTATCGGACAACAAGTTTGGCCCGTAGGCACTTCATCACTAATGGATGTTTATAATATGATCATTTTTATTTGATGATTTTAAGCCATGATTTCTAAATCACTAGGCTAGATAAGGGGTTGGAAATTCCCAATATAAGGATGACAAGTGTGATTTTATCGCATCACTGTTGTCAGGAGTGTTAACATGTTTTCGGATGTTAACGAGAATCTGAATCTCTTTCAAACAGGTTTTTACCATCATAGCTAGGTCCTTAATGACATACAAGCTAGGTTATGCCCTTTAAGATTCCTTTCATTATATATATATATATATATATATATTGGCAGATCAATTACGAAAAGGATTTATATTTTGATTTACTTCATATGTTATATTCATATAAAATGATAAAAATGGAATTTGGATAAAATATTCCAATGATTTTAAAAGAAGTACTGAATTTCCCTGAACGGGACTTTGAAAGAAATGATGTTGTCCATGAAGGGACTGAAAGATAAGTATGCCCTTATAAGGACTTACTAAGGAAACGAACTTTAGTAAAAGGAGTTTCTTCTTCATATTATTTCTGAATGTTTTCTCCTTGGTTGAACGTTTATCCTAGTCGCAGCACAAAGCTCGGCCTTCCCTAGGCTCCAATTGGGGAGAATTTCCATTATGGCTTCTTTGCTTAGCGACGTATTAAAATATAGAATTTAAAGCAAAAATTCTCTGAATAGAGATGAGGGTATTCCTATGTTAAGTCTAGACTCAGAAAGTCAAGGAATGTGCTACTGTGTCATTGAGATTAAACACAAAAAGGCTAGTGTTTAATTCACTCAATGTTGGCTCTGATACCAACCTGTCACACCCCGATATTTCCACGTATTACCGGTGGGCCCGGTGGGGAGTATCGTGACGTAGTTGATGTCATCATAGTCAAACAACACAATATATAAATGCACAGCGGAAACAAAAGATAAATATATTACAATCCGAATATAAAGTAATATCAAAGTATTACAACGGAAAGTAAAGGATCCACAGGCGGATCAAATAAAAGGAAAAACTGTTCAACAGACTTTGGACGCCTAGAACTTGCAAGATTCCTTATTAACGCCCTGAGCTTCCAGCCAATTACGTTCAGTACCTGTCACTTAACCTTTTTGGAAAATACGTCAGTTTACACTGGTAAATACAATTAACCGACTCATTTTAAAAGAGTTTAAGAAAATTGATTTAGATGCACCAGGCACAAAAATATCTTTTATAACTCGGGACACTTATATAAAAGTAATCTTGTATACAAATTTAAATGTTCGTTGTACGTTCAGGGCCCGATGTAGAAACCGGGTCAAGATTAACAGACACGCCACAAGTATAGGCCCACAAGAGAGTGGGATACCATTTCCCTTATGCAACTGTTAGGTGTATGCCTACACCTCGTGCTTAAGACGTGGCCATTTTATAATACAATGATGTCAAGGATATCCGGGACATGGTCATTAACCCCTAAAGGCTTTTATTTCAAACAATACAGATTAAAGCGGGTTACCTCAATAATTTAATCACAATACGATTAAACATTCAATACCCGACCAAGCGGTATTATTATAACACCGTATCCCAAGCCCGTATAGGGAAAATAAGTTAAAAGTATTTACCTGAGCTAAATATAAATTTAATCACAGCCGTATATCAATTCAGCAAGCACAAGTACTTCTACTGGGGCTCTTAATCTGGAACGAAGGTTTTATTAACCTATTAGATTCCTAACGGGTCTTTAATTAAGCCTAAACTTAGACCGGTTAGTTTTAAAGAAAGATACGGTTCAAACGCACGATTAAGCGAAGACCGGAATAGAAGGTGATTTAGACCCGACATGTTTGGAGACTTGCATAATATGGGTAATCTAAACACATTCTGGATTTTGAGATACAACCGATAAGGTTTAATACGCGTAAAAAGTCATTTTAAGCGATTTCCGGGTTATACCAGAAATCTGAGTTTTCTGATCAGGTTATTAAGTTCAAAATACTCCATTTATTATATAAAATCAGTAGCAATTGGATTGGTGTCAAAATATTATGTAAAACTCATTTTATACACGAAAAGGGTATAATCGGTATTTACCGAATCAAGGCCCTAACCTTAGGTTATGAGCAGGTTAAAAATAATTAAAAATCTTCAAAATCCCAAAATATTATATTACATCAGTGGGTAAAAGGTTTGGTGTTAAAAATTGGGTTTAGATAGGCTTTATGCTAATGACGCCGTTTAATTACTAAAAAGCGTTCTAATTACGCCATTGAGCATAACTCCTAATCTAGACCTCAAACTGATGTGAAAATTTAGGGACATCTTTATAAATCAGTAATAAGGATTATTGTCCTTTCACATTTCCAAAATTCTCGTTTTATGGACAAAAGGGCATTATGATCAACATTAAGCAATTAACGGAAACACGTAAACGAATGGGGCAATCAACGAACCAACCACAGAGGGTTATACCATCATGTAAACTGGTCATAAGGAAGTCTTAAGGCATTTCTAAACCCATCTAAATTGGGTCAGAACTGAAGTCAAAGCAAAAGTCAAAGTTTTGCGACTTTCGGTTCCGAACCGGGTCTAAACAGAAAATTGTCGGATCAAACAAGCTTAGATCAGTTCTTATACTTATTACCAAGTTATATGAGTGATAAAATAGGTTACATGCCTTCTACAATGCTAGTTACATGTTAATTTGCAAATTAAGCTTCTGTTAACTTTTTCTAAACAACTTTGACCCGACATTTGATCTAGTTAGAGTGGGAATCTAAGGGTGCCCTTTTAAGGGTTTATTGCCCACAAAAATACCAACTTATAACTACCTTCAATTCGACTAATCACTGGACCATTAATGATTAATCGCTAAGTCAAACGTTAATTACGACGGTTTGACTTTTAAGCTAATAACTAAGCAAAACCCAATTAAGGAAGGTCAAGGATACTTACCAAGGTCTAATGCACGATTAGAGATGCTTAGTGAATGGCCTTGAGCTCCAGAAATGATCAGATGTGAAGGAATGAAGGGATGATCAAAGTTGCAACAATGAGGCCTTATATAGTGCCTTTGATCCATCAAGATCATGACAACTAAGGCTACACATGTTCCCTGATCATTAACAAGTGTCCCTAAGCCTAAGAAATTAGTTTAGGCAGCTCTTGGAAGTGTTAAAGGGCAATATATGTCGATTACATGGGCTGAACAGCCAACTGAACGATTTACTACATCTGGGAGTCGCTTACGGACCGTAAGACTCCCAGCATACGGTCCGTAAGGACCAGCCAGCTCACCAGCATTTTTAAAAGTTGACACAATTGGCCCCTGGTCCTTCCAAACTTGATTTTTAGATGCTTTCTTGCACTTGTAACCCCCAAACTTGACTTTTAAGGACTCCAAGTCATAAGCTGACTTTGTTAGGTCCCCGGTTATTCATACGATCACCGAAAGTCTTAAATTTCGACGTTGACGCTTTTAACCCCTCGTATACGAATTCTATCATAACTTTCTCATATGATAACGAAACTTGATGAAAGTTTTATCACGCATTCTAGTGAGCATAATTAATCGTTACAAAGCTTCGGGTTTGCTAAAAGGTCACTCAGAGGTACACTTTAAACATGTTGACACATTTAACCCCTGTAGTTTGTAATCTCTCACTTTCTTTCACAATTTGCTTCGTATGATCCATGAATCATTCGTTTAAGGGTATAAACATCATGTAGGGTTATTGTAAAGTATATTTGTCCATTGTTGACATTTTGAACCCTTATATTCACATACTTTCCGTATTTGTCAACTTTAGTCCTTCTAAGGAAATCCTTTACACGTTTTAAGCCCATGACACGTGTCGATACTTTATAGGACGTGAATTTTTGAGGTGTTACACTTGGATATATAGGTAACCCCTGAAATCTTGTTTGAAAGGTCCCTCTTTCTGAGATACTAGGTCTTTATGCTCAGTGATATCTGGGGTATTATCCCGGGACTTCTGATTTTGCGGAAGCAATGGCCTAGTCCCCGGAGAATACTTTCTGCTTGCTTGAAAAAATAGCGCCGCCCTTAGCATAAAATGATGAGACAATAAAATTCCTAATCAATGCTGTTGTAAAAAAGATCCTCTAAAGGGGACCCACCAAAAGTCGAGCCGTCATCTCTCTGCTGAACGGAAGTTCTGACCTGAGCTCTCACGGTTTCGCATCTAACCTCTTACAGATATCATTTGTGGTATACTCACCTGTAAGACTGAATATTGGGATCTGGATACGGGAGTATCTTCAAGAGGTGGGACACATGAATGAGTTTAATTTCTTAATACACCTAATTCATATCCTGGATAAGTTGAAATTTGTATGAGAATTTAAGTGGATCAGTATATCGGCAATCTAAGTGAATTGTTTAATTCTTAATGTGTAAATAAGCTCAACGGTACTTGTGACTTGTCAAAAACTGATATGATCCTCTTGCACGAACTCACAAAAATATTGTCTGTAAATATTTCTTTACTGCATTTCATTTCATTAAAAAAAATTCAAAAAGATTTTTGACAACTGATGTTGGAGAGCTGATTTTCAAAATCCCAAGTGCTAAACATGATGAGCATGTGGTGAGGGAGAGCTTGTGTTTAATTGAGATAAGTTTTTGAATATTTTTCAGTACAAGTGGTCATCTGAGGTTTCTATCATTGATAAATCATTCTGTTTTTATATTGAGAGGAAGTTTGTATAGATAAATTTGTGAAATTTATTCTTGGGTAGAGAATGTGCAGGTGTAGCCAGGTTTCGATTCTGAATCTGAAGATAGAGTGCCAGGTTCCGATACCTGAGGACTATGTGATTTCAACAAGCCAGACTACGATCCCAGCATATCGAAAGGGGGAGTCTGAAGACATCTATGGAAAGAGCTAAGAAGCTAGGTTGCGATTCTGGAAGAAAGAGAAGAAAGAGATAAAGTTTGAGGATGCTTACATATTCAGACTGATAAAGACTGAAGACGTTGAAGACCAATCCTTTTTTCTGTCGTTAAGGTGGAGAACTGAACCAAGAATTCTCTTGTAAAGGTCGATGGGGAAAAGAAGACTCCCCACCACCAAAATTTGAGTGAAAATATACTAAAAATAAAATCAATAATTTTTTTTTGAGGATGCTTACATATTCAGACTGATAAAGACTGATAAAGACTGAAGACGTTGAAGACTCGACACTTTAAGACTCGTCAACATTCGAGGGGGAGTCTGTTAGTGCATGCGTCTGTCGACTTCGTCTTGTATCGAGTCTAGGATTAGAATTGTTAGATCAGGGTGTGTTGTATGAGAAAATAGGAGGTTTTAAGGTGTGTTTAAGGTGATTTCGCTTGAAGTAGGTGATTTAGCTTGAAATGGTATTTGACAGTTTCAAGCGAAATCAAGTCTGTTGATTTCGCTTGAACTGACTCCATGTCATCTTCAAGCGAAACCCCATTACTATATATAGGTTTCAAGCGGATTCATTTGTAACGATTCTGGATTTGGATACCGAGGTGCTGCCGGTTTATCCTGTGATTGTAATCAGTGTTATATCAATCAGAAAGTTGTTTAAAGTGATTTGCAAGCTGTTTCGAAGTCTATTTCTCTGTTTCCGACTTTGAAATAGATTAAAACTCCTCTGAACGACTCGTTTGGGTCACATACACGATCCTACAATAGCACAACAGGACAAATGCATACCCTGCCCATCTCTCATTAGCACTGGATCTCGATCACGTTTGTGCCATAACTTACTGAGACCCAACAACACCAGTAGGTGCTCGAGAAAGGGACGAAGCCTTGAAGGGCACTCCCTAAGAATTTCAAGAAAACGAGTATTTATCTCAGAGGCAGAAGGTTCAAGCTCATTTAAAATGGCATACGGATGCCTCCAAACAAGTTTGAAAGGAACAATTTTATCAGAAACCCAGAAAAACCGGTCTTTTCAGACACCAAGACTAGAAATCATAGATGAAATTAAGCAAGTGTCAACCTTAGATGTCTCGAATGTAAACCAGTCACCATTCTTGGCCAACCGGAAAAAAACGACGGAACGATAAAAGGTTAGGATCATACCCAGAAGCCAGGCACAAAACTTCAAAGTGAAAAACCCTAGCCAGACCCTGAGGGTGAATCTGGCCAAAGGATACGCGATAATACTTTAAAACGTTCAAAACAAAGTTCGAAAAGGGATGACGAATGTTCGAAAACTCAAAATGGCGACAATAGAGAGCAATGGAACCAGGGGGACATTTATCGATTGAAACATCATAAGCCGGTGCAACCGGTTTAAACTTCATCCCAATCCCCCATTCCATACAGAAATTTTCTACTTCCTCTTGAGTTAATCGAGAAAACGATTTTGCTAGATCTTTACGAGCACCCATGCTATAAGAAAATAACCACAAAATAAGAAATCGAAACTAACCTGGGCAAATGAAAGGAAGATATGGAAGGAAACTTAAGAAAAAATGGAGGAAGATTGTTGATTATCTTGATAAATAAATGAAAAATAAAACCAATAGAGGTTTTGATTACACGGCAGTTAATTAAACTGCCTTCTGCAAAAACCGCCGTTAGTCACATCAACCGTCTTGTCAAAATTCAAATTTCAAAAAACTCAATTGTAACGAACCCTTCAAGCCTTCAAGCCTTGAAGCCTTTAAAGCAATACAAATAAATGTGTAAAAGTCAGAAGTATTTGAGCTCATTTCCCAAAAACCTCTGACTTTGGGGGCTGATGACGGGGGTAGCCCAAGACTAAATAAAATGACTTATGAACATGAACGCTTAAAAGGTTAAAGGGTTCAAATCCCGCGAACTCGGGTGAGCAGCAAAAAGGACGTGAACAGTAAGCCATCACTTCACTGATTGCTTGTCCAGCCCTCTCACAGCCGTAAAATAGAACATGTGTACATAGTGTAGTCTTTTATCCGCAGGTCCAAACACTTTAACCCCTAAAAGGGTAAGTCCCCCACTGCAAGCATGTTTCACTAGTCAATGGTTTCCTCTTTGGGCGATGTCCTTCCCTATAAAATGACACTTCATTTAGTGCTGAAGGACATTCCGATCGACTCTGATTCCATTGGGATCTCTGGTCTTTCTTCTCGAGTACTTGTTCCATGCAAGTCTCTATTCTTCACATTCAACACACACATTTCCACTGCTCTCACATCCGAAGCTGAACACACTTCAGTTGAGGATCTTGAGCAAACAACAAAATCTAACTAGTGAATCTCTCTCCACGTCTTGCAAACGTGGGGGACCCCACGACCTGCGTTAGGCAAACCAGAACCCTCCAACCCTTTTGCCTAACCAGCCTAGCTACTACCATCGGTCTAGTATTTGTTGCATCAACAGTTGAAAGATAAACGTGTTTAATATATAGTTGTCTTGAATTTGAGAAAGGTTCTATTAACATCTTAAATTTGAGAAAGGTTCTATTAACATCTTAATATCGTATGTCTTGAATTTGAAAGATTCTATTAACATCTTAAATTTGAAAGATTACATCTTAAATTTGAGAAAGGTTCTATTAACATCTTAAATTTGAGAAAGGTTCTATTAACATCTTAAATTTGAAAGATTACATTAGTTGTCTTGAATTTGAGAAAGGTTCTATTAACATCTTAATATCGTATGCACTTTGCATTATAGTTGAAAGATAAACGTGTTTAATATATAGTATATTTCAAATAAAGTGAACCGAATAAATATGTGTCGGAACACTTTGGGTCGACTTCCGAAAGAAAAAAAGTCACGAGACGTGACGGCCAAAAAAACCATGAAAAAGAAAAGTAAAACACGAAACCGATAACTATTCAACAATTATGATTTTTAGGTAATATAGGAAAAAGACGTTATTTAACTAAATTAATACTGGTTTCACATTTCTTGATTAGTACCCGTCATCTAAAATCAACGAATCTATTTTTTGTATTTATTTGATTTTATCTTTAGTTATTACATGGAAACAATTAAAAAATCGGTTGGTTAATAATAAATATTTTTTTAAACAAAGTTAAATGTTTTAAAAAGTTGATATTATATTATATAACCCTACAAAAAGGTAACTTAGAGTACCTTAGACTAACTTAATAGTTATATCTCATCACAACACACCCCTTAATAATACCTTGCATAAACAAACACATTACATGCCTTTTCAAACCGTTTTATATTAAAAATTTGCCACCGCTTCGTATAAATGTATAAAATTAACACCTTTTCACCGCATCGGTTTGTTCGAAGAAGCATTTTGAATACTGACTTAAACATCACGTCATTTAGATAAGAGTTGTGTCGGTTTATGAACGGTGGCATCTATTTATATACATGCCTCTGTGTACAAAACAAAAACACAAGCGTTAATTAACACAAGTTCAATCCTGAATTCATTCAATCAAGTTAATATACAATATACAATTTACAAAAGCAATCACCCCTTCTCTCTCTTCCTCTTCAATGGCAAACCCGATCTTTAGTCCCACAGGAGGGTACGTTGAACCTCTGCCGACGAAAATTTCTTCTAATGTGGATATACAACTTCCTCGCCTTTCTTCACTTTTACCCTCTCAAATTATGTCTGCGTAGATAGAGAGCCATTGAGATAAATAGAAAAAGAGAAACATCTTCGGTTTGGCAGGAATAGAGGAAGAAGAAGATAACCTTATGTCAATCTAATATATTGGGCCTTTTTCTAAACAAAACTAAAGCCCAGTGTTTAATCTAATTTGAAAAAAAAAAAAAAAAGGAATTTCATAATATTGGCAATCACACATCATCTATTTTTTCCAGCGAAATTTAATAGTAAAACTTTAAGTGTTTATCTTTTAATTTAGTTTATAGTTTATGGGTTAACCCAGGATTTGCGTGTACCCAAGTCATAATTTTCAAAATTCACATTTCACATTCATCATGGTGCACCGCCATAAAATATATATTTAGTTTAATGCATTATTAACGTTTGACCTAATTGAAAAGTAATTTACATGAAAGCTTGAACGTATGTTGGATCACAATAGGTGGATTTTAATTTTGTATCTAACTAATCAACAAATTTGAGTAAGGGTAACACCGAAAAAAGTTAAGAGGAAGGTTAACGTACATTACGGCTTAACGTACATCACGTACGACAGGTAATTACGTATGTTCATTTTAAAATCACGCACGTTATAACTCAAAAATCCAAAATCACGCATGTTGAAACACAATAATCAATCATATTGAAAACATTAATCACGCATGTTATAGAACAAATCACGCACGTTGTTGCAGGGGCGGATGTATAGTGTATCAAGGGGTAGCCTCCGCTACCGCTTGGTCGGAAAATTTTTGACATTTTTAGTGTAAATTTTGGAAAAATTTGACCTTTTTTCGATTTCGTTACCGCTTATTTATAAAACGCTCCCGCTTGGTCGGAATCCTAGATCCGCCACTGCGTTGTTGTACGTGAAGTACGTTAAGTCGTAATGTACGATATACTTTTTCAAAAGTTAATTATGTATTATTGTTTGGAAGTAATAAAAGAGTAATTATAATGGGTATATAGAATAATGTAAATCCAAAGTATGTAATTTTTATAGTTACGCATCTATTACTCATAGCTATTATCGTAATCTCAACTACTTTACCCTATGCCCTTGAAATTATATCTGTCTTTTATTATTTTGGTCGGATACTAACCACACTCTTGGTAATTTTAATTTAAAAAAAATAAATAAAGAACGCATATACTAAACACATTCATAATAAATACCCCGCCGCAACGCGCGGGGTTGCGCCAACTCGTTATAAAATAAAAACCAACATAAATAAAAACAAAGTTAAATGTTTTAAAAAGTTGATATTATAAAATAAAAACCAACATAAATAAAAAAGTCTCTCAATCCAGTTTTAGTATATTAAAATCTATAAACATGTAAATTAACATGAAAAAAGTCTCTAAAACGAATGTTGCTATAATAAGATTCCAAAACTTATCTAGAACACATTTATACATTGTAATATGTTTGTGCTATGGTTTGTTGTATCTTATGCATTATTATTAGTTTAATGTGTATGATGTGTTTATACATTTGGCTTTTTAACTTGTATAGTTAATTAACAAAGATCACATTTTACAACCATCTTTTAAAGAAATTCAAATAATTGTTATTTATATAATATAATTTTGTAACATTTCTAGGTATATAGCTTTGTACATTTAGCTTAGTTAGTGTTTCATGCTTTAATTGGTTGTACCCTTAGTTTAGAAGGTTGTAGTTTTTGGTTTATTTATATACTATTAATTTTTAACATTATGGTGCATTAGAAGTGGTACTTTAAGCATATATTCTTGGACAATGGTTTGTTTTTTTTTTTACAAAACATACTATTAATTTTTAACATTATGGTGCATTAGAAGTGGTACTCTAAGCATATATTCTTGGACAACGTTTTTTTTTACAAAACAGCTAGCTTGTGTGGGTTTTTGTTTTGGGCCAACTCTCTTTAATTGTACCGGTACCCACTTTCCCCGTTTTTCGGTACCGGTATCGTAACGGTACCGGTGTTTACAGGTAAAACACCGGTAAACACCGGTACTAATACCGAACTCGTATATTCGGTACCGGTACCCACTTTTTCCGTTTTTCGGTACTTGTACTTTGGGTACCGTTACCGGTTTGATACCGAACGGGTACCGTGCTCATCCCTAATCAACATCAAGTATTTGTATTTCCCTCCACAAGACATTTGGAAACATAATGTGATCGTTTGGATATCTAACTTGATACGAAGATGTAGTAGTTAATCCTTAGGTTTGTGGTTTTAAAACGCAACGAGCGGGTCGATAGAGAAGTATAAAATAGATTCACTGTGCCGTAATTGTAAGGCCCTAGCAGTATAAAATAGATTCATTGTGTCGTAATTTGTAATGCCCTAACCGCAACGTGGCGAATCTTACATCTAGTTTATAGTAAAAAGGATAATTGAAGCATGCGTGAAGGGTTTATAAAACCACAAGGGTTCATACTGAAAAGGGAAAAGGGTATAATGGATTTTTCACAAGAATTCAACCTCAGGCTAACACAAGTGTAACGTTGGGGTGTCAAATTGCAAGAGAATGACAGTTTATGTATGCACCATAAAATGTTTTTTCTGAAGGAGCGAAAAGTAAAAAGTGACTCAAACTACAAGGAAACAAATTGTAATTAATATCTTTGTCATGAGGGAATGGTTCATTTAGCATATGTGGGTACGTTTAACTTTAGCATATGTGGGTACGTTTAACCATACCATACCTTTTAGAAATTACAAATAAGATAATCTTTTTGGAGTTTTGGTGTACTTTCATTTAAAGAACTCACATATTTATTACACTCTTTGTTGATTTGATAAGATAGTCCTTCATGCTCAATTAGCTCCAAGCTAACACTTTATGGTGTACTTGTCAATGAGTACATTGTATGAGCACACGGGACCTAACCTAGAGAATAAAGATGATTTAAGACACTAGACACTGGCCTCTCATTATTTATGGGTGTACCTATTTGCACACCCATTTGCCTATTGGCACACCAAAAAGGTGTTTTTTGTCTTATATGCACACCCTGCAATGTCGAGCTGTGGTCAAAGCGCGGCGTTTTAGTCTGGTCAACCAGACAAAGACTGACGGGTGTCTGACGGGTCTGTTGACCGGACCAAAACGCCGAGCTTTGGCCACGTTTTGGTCCTGTCAACCAGACAAAAGATTGACACCCGGTCTGGTTGACAGGACCAAAACGCGGCCAAAGCTCGGCGTTTTGGTCCGGTCAGACACCCGTCAGTCTTTGTCTGGTTGATCGGAACAAAACGACGCGCTTTGGACACAGTTCGACACTGCAGGGTATACACATAGGACAAAAAACACCTTTTTGGGTTGGCCATCTACACACCAAGTGTGTAGATAGTTTGAGCCTTATTTATTTATTTATTTATTTATTTGTAGGGTGGAGATATGATAGGAAGTTTATTTGGCTAAGAAGGCTAGGAAGTGATCTTAACCATCCATTTAGTTAATCAAGGGCTAAAATTAAATCAGGGAAATTAAAGGGAATAAGACCGTGGGGTATGGGGCGGGGGTTTGGGCGTGGGTTGGGGGAAAACGCCCAAGGCACCACCCCGGGTGGGCTTGGGTTGGGGCGTGGCCCTTAGGGCTTGGGTTTCAAGCCGGGCGTGGGGCGGTCTTGACATCCTAGCTGGCGGACTCCCATTTGTTCACCCCGCCATGTCATAGCGGTCTATATGAAAAGTTTGAATTTTAAAATTCAAACCGTTGGCTTGGCCAAGCGGTCACCCCAACCCCAACATCCCTTATAAAAACCCCAAACCACAACCGTGTGGTCCATCCCAAACCCCAGCGTGGTCGGAAGCTTTCACAGCCTATCGACATAACATCGGTAACGACCGCCACAACCTCAACGCGTGCCAACATAAAGGGCGCGAGCTTCGGCCCAAGCTCGAGCGTTTCAAGGCTTACTACGAAGCCGTTCCCGGGGGTGAGTTAAGCCACGAGGACCGGGTGGCGGTGGCGAACATAGAGTTTCGAGGCAAGGAAAAAAAGGCGTTCGACAAGATCGACCTTTTTGAAATTTATTTAACGCTTTAGGTTTGTTATTTTGTAATTTTTAGAATTATGTAATTTTTAGGATTGTGTAATTTTAAAAATTTTAATGAAGTTGTAGGTTTTTTTTTTTAAATGTTGTGTGATTTTTATAAATTTTTTGTAACTTTTTTTTAATATTCTGCCACGCGGTACACCCAACCCACGCCCCGCCATACCCCGCGGACATGTAGGGCCGTTCAAATCGCTCGCCGCTCGCTCGACGCTCGTTCGGAAATTGCTCGGAAAATGCTCGTTCGATTGGACGCTCGGTTGTAAACGAGCCGCTCTGCTCGGTTCGGTTTGTAAACGAGCCAAGCATGAGCAAAGGTCCGCTCGGTTCGGCTCGGCTCGAATTATTATGTTAATTAGTATATATATGCATGTACATATACACATACATCTATAAACATGTATATACACACATATATACACAAATATAAATTATACATATATATACACACACTTACACTTACATATATACTTAAATATAAATTAAATTTATAGTTTTATATGTACCAATCTATTATATTTTGGTCAACTATATACAAATTGACGACTATATCTATACGTACTAGCTCAACCACGCCAATAAAAAATAAAATAAAATCAAAACTAAAAGCTAAACCCTAAACCGATAAACGACAGTCTGTTTATCGCCTTAATGTTTCATGTCGTTACCCTAAGTCGATCGTCTCCTGCTCTCAACGTAATTGTTCGTGCAATATGATCATCGCCTCGTCAGCCACAACATTGTTATTCATAAGAAAAATATTATGCCATGAAATGTGCATGTTTTTAAAGACATAAAAACTTGAGACCCACATTGTTACTATCTCTCTCAGCAAATTTAAATTGGGCGACACGGTTGTCTAAATCGCTCGAACTTCGCTCGACGCTCGCTCGAAATTTTTGCTGCTCGAAAAATGCTCGCTTGATTTGATGCTCGGTTTTAAATGAGCCGCTCCGCTCGGTTCGGTTTGTAAACGAGCCAAGCACGAGCAAAGGTCCGCTTGGTTCGGCTCGGCTCGTGAACAGCCCTACGGACACGTAACCAGGCGCCGGGGGGGGGGGGGGCACCCATTCCACGTGTCAGCAAATGCCCCAACCCAAGCCCCACCATACCCCACGGTCTAAAAGATGCGCGTGAGTTTGTTTAGGGGTATTCTAGTCAATGCAAGGCAATAGTTTCTCTCTCCTCAAATTCCCCCCCATTTTTTAAACGTTAATAACTCTTTCATACGACATTATTTTTTTTATAAAAATTGCACAAAAAAACGAGCGTTTTTTTATCTTTAAAACGAGTATACTATTGCTATATTTTCGATTTTTTTTTTAAAACCCAGTTGCGTATAACGCAATAGAAAAACCCTCAGTTACGTAAAACGCAATGAAAAAAAAAACCTAAAAAATGACATTTTTTTAAAACGCAATAGCCTAAAAACTCAAAGAAATGTCTTATTTGTAAAACGCAATGGCCAGAAAACACAAAGAAATGTCTTATTTCTAAAACGCAATAGCCTAAAAACTCGAAAGAAAATGTACTTTCTAAAACGCAATGGACAAAAAACACATAAAAATGTGTTTTACCTAAAACGCAATGCACCAAAAACACAAACAAATGTCTTATTTCTTAAACGCAATGGCCAGAAAACACTTAAAATGTCTGTTTTCTAAAACGCAATGGACTGAAAACACATAAAAAGTGTTGTTGGTGCATATGTCTGTTGACTTCGTCTTAAATCTAGTCTCGGTTTCGTTGCGGATCTGAACGAGAATGATGTCATCATCAAGGATGATGACAACATGCAAGTGACATCATAGATATGACATCATGCATACATACAATCACGTTCAAATCAAGAAAGTTGCATGGAAATAGTTTTTATATTTGTTTATTGTAGGATTCGCTTGAAAAGTCAAAGATGCATTTCAAGCGAAATTGTTTTTGTTGATTTCGCTTGAACGGTCAAGTGTTTGTTTCAAGCGAAATCTCAAGGTTATAAATAGGCAATTGGTCCTTCTCATTTGTAACAGTTCCTTCAGAAGTGTAAAGTTACTCTGCCGGTTTGTCAAGTCAATATATGAATGAGAAAGCTGTTTTAACGTGAAATCTATATGCTTCTACTCATTTCTTTCTGATTCAAAACAGTTTGTTTGTTTCCGCCACTCAAACTGTCGTATATTAGCTCAGATTGACTCACTTGGTCGTCAAATACGATCCTACAATTGGTATCAGAGCCAGTTATGAGCCAATATACCTGAATCAGTTGATTTTTCTACACAAAATCTGATTTCTGGACTGTTCCTCGGACAAAATGGACTGAGTTTTGGACAGAGTGTGTGAAACTGAGTTTTAACAAATCCTTGAGTATATCAGCTTAAAATTCAAAGAAAATCGTGTAAAAATGACCTAAAAACTAGATTTCGCTTGAACGAACAAGTTGTTTTAGCTTGAAAGTGTTGAGATTTTGAAGCGAAATTGTAGATTTCGCTTGAAATAATCTGATTTAGCTTGAAAATTCGTTGTTGATTTGAAGCGAAATTGTGGATTTGCTTGAATTTTTGTCTGTGTCTGCTTGAAAAACCGAAAGAGATTACTGAATTCACGTGTTATATGTCAGAATACATGTGATCTTATATGTGTACATCAGCAAGATATTAAAATTGTCTGTCAATTTTGTTGTTGCACTTTGATAAAGTGTGAGTTTGATTTTCTTAAAAATATTCACGTGAAAAGTGCATCAAATTTCGAGAAACGTTGTTTAGTAGTGCAATCGGTGACATTTATTGTTTGCATGTGAATTTCGATTAAATCAAGAAACATCACGTGAACTCTGAATCCATTTATTAACAATTGTGTCAGTCCATTACTAGGCTCATGTATTGATGTAAGTGTTTGCATGTGTGGGAAAGTGTTTACATGTGATTAAAGTGAGGTGGCACAATCATATCATCTTGATACTTGAATTTGTCGTTCAGTTTTATTGATTTTGATTACATATTGGTTGCCTTATCAATTAATATAAAATATATCATCGGCCCAAGAGTCAAAAATATCTACCAAATCATAATTAGTTTGACAATCATGTGATGATATCTCGATTCATGTGATTCATTAAATCAAAAGTTTGTTTGTTTGAATTGATTTGTGGTTTGTGTCAGTAGTCATCATGTGTGTTTATGAATTGATTTTTGTCATATAGTACTATTAGTCAAGTGGTGGGTCAGAAAGTTGATATTGTTTAGCTCACTTATCGGATCACAATTTCATTTCAAAGGATCGTGCTTTTGTTCAAGTTTAAAGTGCAACAAATCGAGTGGAAATCCGAACCAGTGGTCACCCGATCCTAATCAGTTCTATTTGTCTGTGTTTCAGGTGATTTGTCAAGCATCGGATACTCGCACGAGCAAATCCCCACTCGATCCACTGTCGCCTAATTTTTGATATTCAATCGGATAGTCATTTGATTGTGTGAAATTTTGTATTGTTTGAAAATCTGTATTTGAAAATCGTTCAATAACGAAACATGGATTGTGAGTCGTATCGTGTTCAGAGTCCAACAGATATTGCACAGAAGAAATTTGATAGTTTTACGGGTATCAAGGGAGAGTCTATAAAAGAATTGTTTGATCGATATTGCCATCTAGTTTTGGAGATGGGGAAATTGGGGATAACCAAGTCTAATAAGGAATGGGTAGACAAAGTGGCAAATGTTTTACCGCGTGATGTGTGGGGAACGTATTTGTTAACCTTGAAGGAGAGATATTTAGACATGAATTTGAGCACGTTTATCGAGAAGATTGAAGCTCAAGAACTTGAGTTCCAAAAGATTAGAAAATTGAATTCTGATTCAGGAGATAAGTGTTTAAACTGTGAAAAATCTGAATCAGACAATGCCATACTCTTGAAGGATTTGGAGAGTTTGACATTGAAAATCAAAAAATTGAAGGATGAGAAGAAATCTGATGATAAACAGATTCTTGAAATGCAAGAAAATTTTGAGAATTTGAAATCTGAAAATGTCAAACTGTTGAGTGGTTTGAACAGTTTGACATTAGAAAACAAAATTTTTAAAGAAAAGGAAAATGATTTTGAGAATGAAAAATTGAAAATTGAAAAAGATTTTCAAAGTCAAATGAAGATTTTAGAAGATGAAAAATCTGTTATTTTTAAAAATAATCTTGAAAAACAGATTGAAATAAACTCTCATCTTCAGAAAATCATTCGGCTTGAAAATGAAGCTGAAAAAGCTCGGATGAAAATTAAAGAGCTTGAAGAAAAATTGAAAGGTTTTGAGACTTCGTCATCAACACCAGATTATCCATGTCCAAAACCGATCAATTCTGTTCCAATAAGTGACAGTGTCACAAATTTTGACAAAGTCAAAATTGAGGATTGTGATGACAAAACTGATGATGAAAAAGAAAAGGAAAAGAAAAGAAAAATATTTTTAGAATTACAAGAAAAATTTCAAAATACTGTTTTGCAGTCTACTGAAATAGGTGAATGCTCAAAGCAAAAACCTGTTAAGAAGATTGTAGAACAGAAACAAAAAGTTAAAAATTTGAAAAATTTTAAAAATGAAAATAAAAGCTCATCAGTTCAGTCATCCAATCATTATAAAAAACCACAAAAATCTGAAAATAAAAACTCACAAAAAGTTGGTAATAAGTGGTGCAGGTTTGACCACAGTGCTCAAGCGTCAAATCAAGCTTATAGGAGAAGTGATGATTACCACAAAGCCAGACAATGCTATGATCTGAGCGTTTGGTGTGAAGGTGGTACATGGTATGATAACAGAGTGTGTTACAAATGTCACACCCCCAAAATCCACCTGCGGAATACCACCGCTTGGAGGCGTGACTGACCAGGATCCAGCAACCAATCATATTGAACAAGCATATAAGTAGTTATAAAAATCCACCCAATACAATTGGTGTTCAAACAAAACATAGTTAAGTTGCAAGCGGAAGCATAAATCTTAAATCAAAACATAAGTTTAATTGTTTCATAGTTTAACATGGCACGCAGTCGTCCATGTCCCACAACGATCCTCCTCCATGCAAGCTCCAGTTAAGAACCTAAGGACCTGCAAAGCATGTAGTAACGAGTCAACAACAAGTTGAGTGAGTTCACGGTTGGGTGTTCGTTTTAAGTTGTTTCGAAAACAGTTTCCTTTAGCTGGCATCCTGCCGTGGGGGTTACCCCATAGTTAAAAACGTGACTTGTTTATTCCCGGTTACTCTGGCTATCCAGCCGTGGGGGCTACCCCGTGTTAGTTATCTGGCATTTCGGCCGTGGGGGCTACCCCATGTATACACTAGACTCGTTACCATATCGACTGCTGACTGTAGTCATGTTTAAGTGCCCTGAAACTGTCAATGTCTATCATCATTGACGTGCCCCAGATCCATTAGTTCACGCCCGTCCTCTGCGGCACGGTGTGAGGTTTGTCAGACCTAAATAGCGCTATCTAACTAATGACCCGCTCGCCATTGGCCCGGCGATTAAGTCGATATAAAAATGAGGGACTTCGCGATAGAGTTTTGGTCTAGTACGAGTTGTCTGTCCGTGAGGACGAGGAATTACATTCCTGAACCTTTGCTGTCCTACCCAAGGAGGACGAGGAACCCACGTTCCTTAATCCCAATTCCCGACCCCCTGGGAATCCCATGCTTTGTAGAGGGTGTGAACTCACCTTGGTTTGCTCGGTAGATACACAGAAAAGTCAAACAAGCAACGTTGAGGCTACTCACGTCCTATCATAGTTGTATCATACAAGTCAGGTTCGTAACCAAGTAGCACACGGATGTTTCTAGCACAGTGCATTCAAGTATCGTTCATGGCATACACGTTTAATCATGGCAGATCAACAATATTCACGTTCAACAGTAACATATAAGGTATGTGCATTAGGCCCAAGAGTCCGGCCCAACAATTAAGCCCGTAATGGGGTGCAAGCCCAAACAGTGTGCACATGCACTTGGTTTCGAGTCGCAACTGATGCAAGTTCTGGTCTCGAGTCGCAACCGGACTCGCAAACACGGTTTCGGTTCATGCTGTTTTGGTTACGGGTCGCAACTGGACTCGCAACGGTGGTTTCGAGTCACAAGGTTTGTGCTTGATCAAGTGTGGTTTCGAGTCGCAACCAGGTGTTTGCGACTCGCAACCGATGTCGCAACTGGGAGATTTCGACTCATCATGCAGTGGTTTCGAGTCGCAACAGGAGGTCTCGAGTGGACATAAGCTGATTCTGCACAGTTGTACTATCCAATGGAAAACCGATTTCATGTAACAGTTTGTACCATCCACTTAAACATGTTTTCTTGTCTAGCAACTTACTAAAATGGATCAAACAACAAATTTCAAATATTCAAGACATGTTCATATGATATTCAACAAGTTCTTCATACATTCATCATGTTCATCAATATTCAAGTAGTTCATCATACCATAACTTGACACAACAACCAAAATATTCAAACAACTAATCCGATTTCCACATAAGTGCAGCCATTTAACAAGCATTTTGATTTGTAACCTAAGAGCATGCAATCCGATTTCATAACATGAATAACAATCGAGCATTCCAACAACAAATCCGAATAATATGAGCATAAGAGTATATAATCCGAATAATATGAACATTATACAAACCGATTTCATGAACATCAACCATTTATGGTTTAAATCACATTAAATCACAAACATCATTAACTCATCATGCAATCAATCCGGAATCTAAGTATGATAGTTTATTAACATCATCATGTATAAATCTAACAAACCAACATATTATCAAGTCACACAAGATACATCATCATCAACAAAATATCACATCATCATCATCAACAACAACCGAAATCTAAACACACAATGGGAATCACTAACCGGTTAAAGGGTATGAGGGGTGAACTTCCAAATGTCGATTCCGAGCTTGAACCGAAGGTCCTTGTGGTCTCCGGTTTGATCCGAGAGTGAGGGAGAGGAAGTGTTGTGGTTTAGGGTTTAATGGTCTCTAGAGAGAGAGTAGGGGAGTGTGTGTGTGTCCAAGAAAATGGCAAAGATGGCTAGGTGTATAGCATATATACTAGCTTCAAGGGGTGCACCCTAATGGACTTTCGGATGAGGTGCACGGCCCAACCGGCCCATATGCTAAACTAGTTCACTCGAGACCACATGGTCTCGAGTCGGGTTCATGATTTTCGGCTCATTTATGCATACATACACACTATACATACAAGCACAACACATAACAATCACATAGTCATATAAGAGGTTCGCTTACCATTAATCTCATAAGTTAACTAGTTACACGTTTAAACATAATATAACGGGATACAAGAAGGTTCTAAATTTCGAGTTGTCACAACAAATGTGGTTTTCAAGGACACATTGCTGTTAACTGCCAAAGTCGAAGTTTTGAAACAAGAAGATGTTATGAATGCCAAATCAAAGGTCACGTTGCCAGAGATTGCCCAATGAGATCAATTGAAAGATCGAGGGCTGTATCTCAGAAAAGGGTGATGAAGTCAGTCAAAGTCAAAGAAAAGCCCAAGGAACTGAAAGTTTCAGAACAGAAAGTCAAAGAACCTAAAGTTCAAGAAAAGAAAGTGAAGCTTTCACAAGGGCAGAAATACCGACTGAGAAAAAAAAGAAAGAAAGCTCGAGAGTATCTTGAAAGGATTTTGTTCTCGGGTACAACAAATAAGAGTACTGATAAATCACTTCACTCGACAACAAAGTCAAGTAAACCGAATTCTTCAGTTGCAAGTCTGAGGACAAAAGAGGAGATAAAGAAAGAAAAAGTGGTTAATCAAACGATTAACAAATCAAAGAAAGTGAGATTTTCACTTCCTGGCGATGAATTTGTTTCTTTGGAAACAAAGGAGCCACATGTCGGCGATGAATCTGGCTCATCAAAGTCAGACAAGCCACATTCAGGCAATGATTCTGGTTCCTTAAAGCCAGAAGAGCTGGTAGTTGAGGTAAAATCTGAGAATTCAGGTTTAACAATGGATGATGCAAATTTTCCACCATTGTTGAACAAGAATTCAAAATCATCCAAGGACAGTCAGGCTTGGATGAAACTATTCAAATAGAAAAACCTGACTTGCCGGAGTTCCCAGGTTGGTAAGCGTGGAACATGAATCGGCACATTTCTTGAGAAATTTCACTCTGGTGATTTTTCGCCTTACATGTGGTAAATCAGGGACATTAAGTTGTACTTGATTTTCTACAAATGATGTTTGAGAATTAAAACTGAAATTGTAAAATTTGTCATGTGTATGAAGAAAACAATGTGATGAAGTGACCCCGAACCTACAAATGATTGGTAAACAAACTAATTTTTCCGGAAAAACCATTTTGATTAAAACAAACTTAAGTGTTTTGAAATCATAATGGGAAAATAGTTTGTTGAGAGGGGGAGTTCTGATTGTTTATGCCAGGTGGATGGAGAATTGAAGCAATTCTTGTCAAGTTGTCATTTTACTTTGTACAGTTTATTGTTTTCAAATTTTCTCAGAAAATCAAAATTGAAATATATTTTGATTTTAGGGGGAGAAAAATTTTAAAAAAATTAGAAAATTTGAAAATGTCAAAAACATTGGAAAATTCAAAATGAGTTTTGTTGAGAAAAGAGGAAATGATAGTACATCATTGGACTATCACAGCATGCTAAAGAAATGAAATGTAAAATGTGATAAACGGTCTCACTAAAGATGTGACGATAGGCTCAGCTAGACTAGTAGATTTGCGAGAACGATACAAACTTAAATGAAAAAGCCTAGTTCTAGTGGGAAACATGGTCAAAAGCATAGTACTTAGTTTTGTCCTTCTTGACTGTGTGCCTACTCAGTAATCGCTGATTGTCGAAAGACATAAAACTGGTTAAGTTTGTGAACTTTCACAACTTTGCTGAAAAGTCACTGTGATTGTGCATTTCATTTTGCAAAGATTTAAACTTGTTTTATTTCTTTATTTTGTTTAAGCATCGGACATCCTCTGCGTATACGTGAGCATCGACCTGGATGTTGTTGCCTAAACGTTCTGTTTTATTTTCTTTGGTGTTTCGTTTAAGCTTTGGACCTCCTCTGTGTATACGGGAGTATCGACCTGGTGGTTAAAGCCTAAACAAATTCAACTTGTTTTATTTTTCTTATTTTGTTTAAACATTGGACTTTCTCTGCCTATACGGAAGTATCGACCTGATTGTTAATGTTTAAACATTCTGCTTTGTTTTTCGCACAAATCACAGTTGATAAAAGTTTAAAGGCATTACTTGAGTCAGTGTATTGCATGATGAGGGGATATGCTGAGATCGTGGGGTCCACAAGTACTTAGTGCAAAATTAATATACCTTAACGTATCAGTAAGCATTTCGAAAGTTTTTAGATTGAGCTTAAGAGGACAACTATATCGTCAATCAATGTGAATCGTTTATAACTTAAAATGTTTAAAGCTTAACGATGCTAGTGATGTGTCTCAAAAACTGATATGATCCTCTTGCACAAACTCACAAAAAATATTGTTTGTAAATATTTCTTTATTGTTTTTCTTTAAAATCAAAAATCCAAAAAGATTTTCAGAGTGTTTTAGCATAAATTTTTGAAAAATTCAAAAAGATTTTCGACAACTGATGTTGAAAAGCTGATATTCAAAATCTCAAAGGCTAAACAAGATGAACAATTGGTTTGATTAAGATGATGGGAAGTTGGAAGATAATCCTCAAATGTTTAGATGATTCATTAATTTGAATCACAATATTGTGTGTTATATGTTTGAGAATTTTGAGTGAATTCTTTTAGAGTCAAAATTATTTTGTCTTACGAAAGGTTGAGATGTGTAGGTTTCTGATCCTGTTGCTACGGAAAGCCAGGAGACGTTTCAGATCCTGTGAAAGTGCTATGACAGATTGTGATCCCGGAACAACTTAAGGGGGAGTCTGTTAGCAAAGGGGAGTTTGAAAAGTGAAAGAGCCAGACTCAGATTCTGAAAATTAGCTGATGATGGTGATTGAATAGAAAGAGAGAGTTTGAAGGATGCTTCAGCGTCAAATTTTTTTTTGGAAAGCGTGAAGACTGATTAAGACTGAAGTTTTGGTGTACTAAAGTCTCGTACTGAAGACTCCGTCAACATCCAAGGGGGAGACTGTTGGTGCATATGTCTGTTGACTTCGTCTTAAATCTAGTCTCGGTTTCGTTGCGGATCTGAACGAGAATGATGTCATCATCAAGGATGATGACAACATGCAAGTGACATCATAGATATGACATCATGCATACATACAATCACGTTCAAATCAAGAAAGTTGCATGGAAATAGTTTTTATATTTGTTTATTGTAGGATTCGCTTGAAAAGTCAAAGATGCATTTCAAGCGAAATTGTTTTTGTTGATTTCGCTTGAACGGTCAAGTGTTTGTTTCAAGCGAAATCTCAAGGTTATAAATAGGCAATTGGTCCTTCTCATTTGTAACAGTTCCTTCAGAAGTGTAAAGTTACTCTGCCGGTTTGTCAAGTCAATATATGAATGAGAAAGTTGTTTTAACGTGAAATCTATCTGCTTCTACTCATTTCTTTCTGATTCAAAACAGTTTGTTTGTTTCCGCCACTCAAACTGTCGTATATTAGCTCAGATTGACTCACTTGGTCGTCAAATACGATCCTACAAGTGTTTTACCTAAAACGCAATGCACCAAAAACATAAAGAAATGTCTTATTTGTAAAACGCAATGGCCAGAAAACACTTAAAAATGACTCATTCTATAACGCAATTGCTTAAAAAACAAAAGAAAGTGTTCTCTGTAAAACGCAATGGACTGAAAACACCTAAAAAAGTGTTTTACCTAAAACGCAATGCACCAAAAACACTTCAAGAATGTGTTTTTCTAAAACGCAATGTCCAGAAAACACATAAAAATGTTTTAGTTCTAAAACGCAATTGCCTAAAAACACCAAAGAAAGTGTTCTCTCTAAAACGCATTGAACCATGACAATAGTTTTGTCTGTGCTGTGAATTGTCTGTGCTGTGAACTGTCTGAACCAATGCAGTTTACGAATGCAGTTTCCAGAGGCAATTTACAGAAAATTAATTTTTCTGATGCATTTTTATTACAGCAATTTAATCGAAAAAAAAAATTTCCAACCCCAGCCAGGGGCTGCCGCCCCTGGAACCCCGCTATCAGGGGTGCTGCCCCCGGACCCCCGCCAAGATTATAAAACGCAATGACTAAATAAAAAACCTAGATCGTAAAAATGAAATTAAAGAATTTCTTACTTGGATCGAAGTGATTTCTTCAACAATTAATGAATTTTGAATGATTGAAACACTTATCAGCGCTCGAATCGAACGAATCGAGTGATTATCTTCAAAATCACCGGACAAAAAACGAGATTTTGTATGAAATTAAGCTGGGTTTTCTTCAAAAAAGCTGAAGAACACGTTGATCGGGTGTTTGAATCATTGATTGGTGACGAAAATCGCACTATAATGTAGTGATTATTGAGATAGAAAGTGAAGAAATGGTTGAAGATGGTGGGTTTTGAAAATGATGGGTTTTGAAGTTACAGGGTTTTGAAAAGGAAGAAGAAATGGTTGGATTGACTAAAATACCCTTTCTCTTTATTTTAAATGTTGCCACATGTCATAATCATATTACTTCATACACTTCCTAGCCAAAATAAACTTACTATCTGATCCTTTCCTTTTGTTTGTATTAGCTTTTGGTTATTGTTTTAGGATATGTATGTGGGACGAATAGTATCTATATTTTATTTTAGTTAAAACCTTTTGCCTTTCATTTCCGGTTATGAATAATCATGGCTCTTTGCAAACGTGGGGTAGCCCACTTGGTAAGAGTATTTGCCTTGTAAAGGGGATGTTTCAGGTTCAAATCAGTGTAAGAGGGATATTTAATAATTATTGATGTGTAACATTTACCGTTCAAAAAATAACCACGACTCCTCGTTTTGTTGTTAATTCTTTTTTACAAATTACTATTTTCAAAATTACACAAACACACAAATTTGTGCACACATAGAAAACAACCCAAATTACAACTCAAAAATCAAAATAAATTTTTTTTTTTGAATAGCAAACGGGACTTTATTTCAATCAAAACAAAATCGAAAGCTTTCAGCCAGAAACTGAGAGCCACCGAAAGTCATTACAGAGCAAGTAAAACGAAAACAAAACAAAATTACTCAAGAGTACTATGCTATAAAGTTGAAATCCCACCATTGTTGTCTCGAAATAGCTTTGAATTTTGATCTTTCTTTCACATACTGATATGATTCTTCTTTTATACCTTCTATCACGTATTGAATTTCGCCCGATTTGCCGTTGAAAATCTTATCATTCCTAACTTTCCATAGTGTCCATATCGTTTGTAAGACTATCGCGTGAATCATCTTCCTTTTATTTCGGCCCCTTTGTAGATCATTTACTCTATGTAACATTTGCTTCAGAGATTCTCCTAAGTTTAAATCGTTACACTTTAGCCACTCGAGGACTGCTCCCCATATCTGTTTTGCAAACCTGCACTGTAGTAGTACATGATCGGCTGTTTCTTCCTCTAAATCACACATTCTGCACCTATTGTCTTGCAAGATCAGCCCCCTTCCCCCTAATGCCTTTGCTGTCGGTATGTTGTTATCTATAGCTCTCCATGTAAACATATTGCTTTTGCTGGATGCCCACTTGTTCCAAACGAAGTCGCCACCTTGTGTATTCAAATCCAATTGTTGTGCTAACGTTTCTCTTACCGCTTTAACCGTGAAAGACAGCTGGTTTTCATCCTTCCAATACCACATATCGTTTATTTCCCGTATCGGATACTGCATGAGATGTTCGTTCAGCCCCTCCATCTCCATTTTTTCGCTCTCTGTTTCTGGTGCTCTCGACCAAGCCCATTCCCACATACGACCTCCATTATATTCCTTATAATTCTCTTTTACGAGTGCCCCTTTTTCTACAGCTAGTTGGTATATCTCCTGGTATTGAATCTTCAGCGGTTCATTTCCCAGCCAAGTATCTTCCCAGAACATGGTCTTATCCCCAATTCCCACTTTGCTTTTAAAACATGAGTTTAAATTAATGTTGTTTTTTGCAAACTCGATATCAATCTCCCCAATGTTCTTCCATACCCCCGTGTTTGTTTTCTTTACCGGTATTGACATAATCTTTCTTCTATTCCAATGTATTGCTTTTACCACTCTTACCCATATTTGGTTTGGCTCCATTTTTAGTCGCCACCACCATTTTAATAATAATGCCAAATTTAAATCTTTGATACTCCCGATTCCAAGCCCCCCGAAGTCCTTTGATGCTACAATTCTTTCCCATTTAACCCATCTAATTTTGTTCTTCATGCTGCTTCCTCCCCACAGAAATTTTCTTCTTATTCCTTCCATAGTTTTTATTACCGCTTTCGGACATTTATATAGTGACAGGTAGTAATTTGGTAGGCTCCCCAAAACTGACTTGATTAGTACTACCCGACCCGCGAAGGATAGGTTCTTTGCTTTCCAATTAGATAATCTTCTATTGAAAGTATCAATCACTTCTTTCCAATTTGCTATTCTATTCATGTTCGCACCTACTTTTAATCCAAGATAAGTAAATGGAAACTTACTTGGTTTACACTTGAAGATCTCGGCCATGTTCTCCACCTCTATTTCCGAACGGCATACTCCAAACAATTGACTCTTTCTTGGGTTCACTTTCAATCCAGACGCCAAGTAGAAAATTCTGAGTATCCTTTTCAGGTTCTTCATATTCTCTTCGTTCCACTCGCCAATAAAAACTGAATCGTCTGCAAATAGCATATGAGTTACAATTGGGCCGTTACATGGTAGACTCACACCCGAGAAAATACTTGCATTCCTTGCCCTTTCCATCAGAATATGTAAACCTTCCATTGCAATTATGAACAAAAAAGGTGACAACGGGTCTCCCTGTCGTAAGCCTCTTTTGTATTGGAACTCCCCCGTTGGAGATCCGTTTACTAGTATCTAGCCTCTTCCTGCGAATAAAATCCCCATAACCCAGTTCCTCCATTTTGCTGGAAAGCCCATGTATGTTAGTATGGAAATTAAAAATTTCCAATTAAGCGTATCGTATGCCTTTTCTATGTCCGCTTTAAACACAAAGATACTTTTTTTTGTTCTTTTCGCCCATGCTATAATTTCGTTTATAACCAGAGGTCCATCCACTATATTTCGGTCAGAAACAAAGGCTGATTGAGCATTCGAAATTACCTTCTTTATAACCTCTTTAATCCTGTTTGCGAGTACCTTCGATATAATCTTGTTAACCACTCCTATAAGTGAAATGGGTCTAAATTCCGAGAGTGTCATGGGATCATTTACCTTGGGTATTAGAGCAATAAAGGATGCACTGCACGTATGATGAATCGATCCATGTGTGTAGAATTGATTCATAACTTGCATTACTAGTTCCTTGAAATCCTCCCAGTATGATTTAATTAGTTTGAAGGTTATGCCATCCGGCCCGGGTGCTTTAGAGACTCCGCACTCCCACACCGCTACACGTACTTCGTCATATGAGAATGGTACCCCTTCCGCTTGGCCATGTGTTAGCTTTGAAAACCCTCCCGGTCCGATACGAGGCCTAGATCTTTCCGGTTCATCGAACTTTTCCTTAAAAGCGTTCTGAAACTAGTTTTTAATCACTATCGGATCCGATATCCACTGCCCTTCAATCCAGAGGCCATTGACCTTGTTCCTTGCTATGTGACTATTGATGATTGCATGGAAATAACTTGTATTCTCATCCCCCAAACCAACCCATCTCATTCTTGCCTTCTGTTGTAGGTCCGACAGCTGTGCCTGATGCCATTCTCTCATCTTCACCTTGCACTCTTGCCAGGTTCTTATTTCCTCCTCCGTGAGTCTCCTGTTTTCTGCTAAATTATCAAAGGTTGTAATTTTGTTTCGTACCTCCGTGAGGTCTTTCTCCTCTTCCTCTTTCTTGTTTTTACGCCATAACTTTAGTTCATCTCTAATCTTTTTCAATTTATAAGCCAAGATTTCGTCTTTGAACGTAGAGTCGCATGTATTGGCCAAACCCTTTTTTATAGCCTCCTCAAAACCCTGCATCTCGAACCAACTATTGAATAGCCTGACAGGAATAAATTAACGATGTGAACATAGCCAATAATTATTGATTTATTATATTCATGAATTCATTGCTGTTAACTTAAGGGGGTTTGATGTGGATATAGTGCCTGCCAACACATCATGTGAAATGCCTATGAATCGGATCTTCGTGTGTAGAGATTTTATTGGAATGTGGCCTGGGGCTACTTTGTTAGCCTTGCCAAGGGATTGCTCAGACCATTGTCCTGTCCTGCTGACAACGGTTCCGGCTGATTTCGGGCACATTCCATTCAGGGTGTTTAACTCTTGGACCGAGATGCCGGGGTTTGTCTCATATGTGGAAAATTTATGTAGGGGTTTTCGTTTTGTTGGTCACGCGGATCTTGCTCTTGCAACTAAATTAAGATGGATGAAGAACAGGATCAAAATGTGGGTAAAAGCGGAGAAGGATAGGGGTAACCGGGTTCTTCTAGAGATGAAGAATAAGATTGAAGAGTTGGAATTGTGTGCCGAGTCAAGGATTTTAACAGAGGCAAAATTGAATATTAGGTTGGAAGCAAAGAAGGTGGTGGCCGAAACCGAAAGGCTGAGGATGTTAGATGCGAAACAAAAGGCTCGGATACGTTGGGCTATAGATGGAGATGAGAACAGTGCCTTTTTTCATGGGGTTATGGCTTCTAACACGGCAAATAACAGGATCAATGGCTCCCTTATAAATGATGTTTGGGTTTCGGACCCGAGGGTTCTAAAGGAATCGGTGGCAGAATTTTTCTTCCAAAAGTTCAAGGAGCCTCTTCAGTCTCGACCCCAGTTTATTTGCCCAAATCTGAAGTCTCTCTCGGAGTCAGAGGCGAATGAGTTATTGACTCCGTTCTCATTAGAAGAAATAAAAGGCGCTGTGTGGGAGTGTGAAGGGGACCGTGCGCCCGGTCCGGACGGGTTTAACTTTAAATTTATTAAGACTTTTTGGAATGGACTGGAGCAAGATTTCAAACGTCTGTTCGATGAGTTCTATGAACGCGGGAAACTGAGTCACGGGTGCTTCTCGTCTTTCATTGCGCTTATACCAAAGGTAAATGACCCGATGCTTTTTTCTCAGTTTAGACCCATTAGCCTTGTGGGGTGTATAAATAAAGTATTGTCAAAGGTCCTTGCTAATCGCTTGAAACGTGTGATGGGGGGCTTGGTCTCGGAGGAACAAACGGCCTTTTTGGCCAATAGAAGTATCTTAGACGGGCCTTTAATATTAAACGAGGTTATATCGTGGATGAAAAGAAGTAAAAAGAAAGGTTTTCTTTTTAAGGCCGACATTGACAAGGCGTACGATTCTTTAAATTGGGGATTCGTGGATAGTATTTTGGAGCAAATGCATTTTCCACAGAAATGGAGAAGTTGGGTTATGGCTTTAGTGTCTTCTGCTCGTGCATCGGTTCTCCTTAATGGCTCTCCTACTAGAGAATTCGAGTGCTCGCGGGGCCTTAGGCAAGGAGACCCATTGTCGCCGTTTATTTTCATTTTGGCCATGGAAGCTCTAACCGGTTTTATGAAACAAGCATGTGGTATTGGGTTGTATAACGGGGTTGGGTTTGGTTCAGGTGGCTTGGAGCTATCTCATTTCCTTTATGCGGACGATGTCATCTTTTTGGGCGAGTGGTCGGTCTCCAATGCGAAGAATCTCAAGCGGATCTTGAGGGGATTCTTTCTTGTATCCGGGTTAAAGATAAATCTGGCCAAATGTAGTGTGTTTGGGATTGGGGCAGATATTATAGAATCATCTGCCATGGCAAACTTGCTAAGATGTAGAATTGGTTCCCTTCCTTTTATGCATCTTGGACTCCCGGTAGGTGCTAATATGCACCTTGTAAAAAATTGGAAGACTATAATTGACAAGTTCCGGAGTAGACTTTCCTTATGGAAGGCTAGACAACTTTCGTTCGGAGGTCGGGTAACATTGATTAAGTCTGTGTTGAATTCAATGCCTACATATTTTTTTTCCCTATACCGTGCACCGGTGCAAGTGCTTTCTTGTCTTGACCGCATGAGGAGGGTATTTTTTTGGGGTGGGAGTGAAGAGAAAGCAAAATTAAATTGGGTGGCTTGGCAAACAGTTATCTCTCCGGTGGAAGGTGGCGGCCTCGGTTTCGGTTCTTTACGGGATGCGAATCTTGCTATGCTAGCTAAATGGTGGTGGAGGTTCAAGGAAGATCGTAATGGTTTATGGCGAAAGGTCGTTTGGGCGATACATGGCACGTCCCGGTCTTGGAATCCTATCCCGGCTAAGTTGTCAAACCCAGGCCCTTGGAAGTCTATTGCTAGTATTTCCGTCGATTTGGCTGATTTGGGAATCGTGTTGTCTAAAGCTATAAAGGGTATTTTAGGAAATGGAGAAGATATTTTTTTCTGGTTGGACCATTGGGTGGGCTCGGATACGTTGGCCAGTAAGTTTCCATTACTATTTTCTCTAGAGAAATATAAATGGTGCACTGTGTCGGATCGGGTTCTTGGCGGGTCTGGTAGTGCGACGTTGAGTTGGGATTGGAGGAGGTCTCAGTTCTCTGATCCAGAATCTGATGAGCTTAATGAGTTGATGAATGTTTTGGCATCAGTAGCAATTGGGGCCAGGAAGGACAAGTGGGTTTGGGAGTTAGATCGTGAAGGTGTTTTTTCGGTCAAAAGCGTTAAGAAGCAGGCCTCTAGTTTTATTCCAGAACAGGAGCGGTTTCAGTTCAGTTGGAATAATTGGGTTCCAAAAAAGGTCGGGATAGTAGCGTGGCGCGCTGAACTGAATAGGCTACCGACGTGTGACTCTCTCAGAAGAAGGAATATTATGGTTCAAAACGAGATGTGTCGGTTCTGTTTGGAAGTTCTAGAATCTGCAGAGCATGTTTTCAATTCGTGCCAGTTAGCGCAGACGATATGGCAGCTTGTGTCGCAGTGGTGCAAGGTGGCGCCAATCTACGCGTTTAGCTTAAGGGATCTTCTGGAGCAACATAAAGCGAGTAATGGGTCGAAGAAGGCTAAGAAGGCTTTTAATGGGGTCGTGCAAACAGTTTTTTGGAGCCTGTGGAAGTCGAGAAACGCGGCTGTTTTTGAGAATAAACAGGCTGCAGTTACGAGTATTATAGAGGAGGTGAAAGTCATGAGCTATCTTTGGGTCAAAAATAGAGCCGGGGCTAGAGCTTTGACGTGGGAAATGTGGCGAAGGTTTGATCTTAGCTGTATGGGGTAATGTATAGCATCTGTATGATTTTGTTCCTTTTTTGATGTACTCTTGGGGTGTAAGTTTGGATGTCTGCATCTTGCAGACTATTTTGGAGTAATAAAGTTTAGTTTGGCCTTTCAAAAAAAAAAAAAAAATAATCAATGACTTAATTCATTAAAAAATATTACATAACATAAATAAATACAAGTGAAAACAATGTGACAATATTAAAAAACAATAACGTTGCAACACATGATTGGTGATAGGGAGACATTGACCATCCCTTACCAATGGATGGGAATACAAAAATATGACAATGCCACAATGAGGGTAACGACGGATTTAGATACACTAAGTAGTAAACATGAATGGTTATTGGATAATATAAATTATTATTGTTCTAATAGTGGTGTAAAAAAATGTTAAGAGAAAATTGAAAAAAGGTACATTTGTACTTTGTAGCATATTTCCTATCTAAATTATTTTTTTGATTTATCCTATGGACTTAGACCAAATGCCATCTTGAACCCTTTGCACAATCTAATGATCTATAACGAAAATGCATTTTCAGCCTCTCCTCGAGTTGATTATAAGGATGCTCCGTTTCGTAAGCATGTCTTACAAATTCGATCCACACTTTTTGATCGTAACTTGTTTGGTCTCATTCGTGAATAAATGTATGTTTGACTGTTTGTTTTATACATTAAATCACCTTGTGTGCGATTGAGACATGGGGGATTAAAATAATAAAATCACAACTAAAAAAAAAGTTCACCCGCACCTTCTCTCACTTCTCTTATTTCCCACTCTTGACAACCATTGTCTTTATAATCCAGACTATTCATTGAATCGATTGCGTTACTAGTTTCGTATGAAAAAGTAATTAAAATAATGATTTGTTACCCTAAATTTCCCAAACAAATTTTGCAAAGAGTTAGGGGAGTGGGGGTGGTCACTAGTGATAGAATTCCATCACTTACAAGCATCCAATCAACTCCTGCCATGTCATCAGCTACTATTCTATCACTCACAAGCATTTTGTAGTGGCGGTGGACATCACTAGTGATGGAATTCCACCACTCACAAATTTTTTAATTTTTTTTAAATTAGAAATTAACAATAAAACACTAAAATTATAAATTTCATTAAAATTAAAACATACTAGTTCAATTTAACATACTAGAAATATTTTAGGCTACAATTTAAAAAAAAAAATACTAAAAAAACTCTACTCCTCGTCCGACTCATGAAACTCCAAACCTAAAGAACCTACTAGTTCGATTAAATCGTATCTCAACCGAAAGTGGGTTTCTTTATCACGCAATTCTTGTTGGATATTTTGTGGAACTTGAACTTGTGTATGAGGATCCGGCACCCAATCCGGAGATCTTGCACGCCCGTCTTCTTTGATTATCATATTGTGCAATATGATACATGCATATACCATGCTATGTATTGCTTTCTAGTTCATCGCACGAACCGGTCGGTGTAGTATACCCCATCTACCCTTTAAAACACCAAAAGCCCTCTCAACATCTTTTCTTGCCGATTCTTGCAATTTTTTGAACACGATTTCTTTAGCATCGATAGGAAATGAAGGAGCTTTCACAAAAACAGACCATGATGGGTAGATACCATCTACAAGAAAGAAGCCTCGTCTGTAATATCGTCCGTTAACATAGAATGGAGAGAAGAGTGCGGTACCATCCGTTACGGTTTGAAACAACGGCGACGTGTGCAACACATTGGTGTCGTTGTTTGAACCTGGAACACCGAAATATGAATGCCAAATCCATAAATCATTCGACGCCACCGCTTCTAGTATGATAGTTGGTCTTTTGATGTCACCCCTAACATACGCCCCTCGCAACTCTCTTGGACAATTTTTCCACTCGATATGTGTACAATCGATGCTACCGAGCATCCCTGGAAAATGCCATCTAGCCTCATGTGCGGCGTAAATACGTGAGATGTCGTGGCTCGTCGGTTTACGTAAAAACTCTTTACCATACAACTTAATGACCGCGTTGCAAAAAAATTGCAGACATTCACGGGAAGTTCTGGACGCCATAGCTAGGTATTCATCATATTGATCGGGAGGGTTACCTGTTGCTAGTTGGCGAATGGCGGACGTGCATTTTTGTATCGCCGTGAAACTTGGTTTGCCCCTCGCATCGTAACCTTCTTGAAACCATTCCTCGCTTGCTTCGATGTCTCCAAAAATCTTTAAAAATAATTCTTTAGGTAAACGAAACCGATCTTTAAACGTTTCGGCATTGTAGAGCAGATTCTCCACAAAATAATCGTTCATTAACACTTCGTTGGCACGTATACGATCACGGTCTACTATCTTCTTCTTTGGGCGGGACGAACTAGTATCAAGTTCGTTATACACCGACACAAAATATTTTAGCGTCTCATTGTCGGAAGACGACTCGGTATCGCTATCGCTATCCATCGGAAACGTCGAATCCGTGGGAAATTCCATTTGAGAAAGATGTAGATTGTGTGAAATGTGTTTGTGTTTTGGTGTGGGTGAAATGGTTTAAAATGGAGAAGTATATATAAAAGGTTTAAAGGATTTTTTTAATATACTTTACCGTTGAATAACGGTCAAAAAAGCATAAAACAACGTTCAAATTTTCCAAAGTTCAACACGTTATTCCTTCAACGCGTTAATCTTTTCACGCGTTATAGAGGTGGTGGCGGCGGTGTGCTTCATGTTTCGTGCGTGATGGAGTGGCCATCACAGACCACCCCACTCCCCTTAGGATGTTATTTCATCAAATTTTAACTAATTTAATAAGCTACAAGTATTATTTAAGTATTTTTTTTCTTAAGGTCGTGTGCATTTAAAGAAGTTTGACTTCAAAATAACAAAATAAGTTTCGAGGAAGAAAAATTTTCAATATCTTATTTTAAAAATTAAAAAAAAGGTTAACCTTTCAACATAATCAATCTCGAACACCCACTGTACAAACGGAGTATTCCGAGAGTAATCCGAGCCCACCACCAATTCCAGGAAAACCCAGTAACCTACTCGTCCGTATGCACCACAATGAAATTACCAGTAAAACCTGTTTGACTCAAGGATTCAACCCAGGTTTCTCTGTGTGTCCTATCAATCTATCATTACCCACCAGTGTCTCACTCTGCACCAAGTAGGAGTTAAACCTGTATGTTTACATCTCTCAAGAGAATGTAAGCCTTTCATCACTTGCTCTAAAGATCATTGGCAAAATAAAATAAAATAAAATAAAATAAAATAAATAAATGTTAACCTTTCTAAGAAGATAAAGTGTATAGATGATACCTTTCTTTTGAAAAACAACAATTGGTCACTTACTTGACATTGACCATGACTTTTCGTTGTTGACTAATTTGTTTTGAACTGAAAAAAAAAAAAAAAAAAAAATTCATGAATTTGTTGACTTTTCGTTGTTGACTAATAAGCCGCCTTCTATTGAATTTGTTCCTTCGTTCCTTCTTCAAAGCAATTCATGAATCATGTCAACATCCTCAAAACACTATATAAAAGCTCATACCATCATACATATTTTTCACCAACAAATTACCAAATATCACATAACACCTTCAATCAATCTCTAGATCTTGAAATGAACCGTAACGGTATTATTGTAGCAACAAATGCGTCTCAGTTGCTATTAACGCAACTAAGGACACGTTTGTTTTCCACTACAAGTTTTACAGGTTCAATCATTACTGAACCTTTTAGATTTCCCATGAATACAACCATGGGAACCAGCAGGCTTTTGACCATGCCTGCTCGAAACTACAGCACGCATGCGTCTTCAGGCTCCAGCAAAGACAAGAAAGAAGATAAAGATACAAAAGCGGTTTCAAGCTATTGGGGCGTGGCTCCTCCGACGCTCACCAAGTCTGACGGGTCTGCTTGGAAATGGAACTGTTTTCGGGTACGCAGTCCCCTTCGACTCAAACATAGGTTTTATTGCAATAATGAAACTAACGATATTTGTTTTATAAAATTAATAGCCATGGGAAGCTTATCAAGCAGATACAACAATTGATGTTAAGAAACACCACAATCCAGTCACTTGGAATGATAAAATTGCGTTTTGGATCGTTCAAGCACTCAAGTATCCCACCTATTTATATTTTCAGGTATATACGTTGCTTTCTGTCGCTAATCCATGCTCGTTGGAATAGTTTTACAGCGAACAAAACCATCGCAATTATGTATTTGCAATGGTTTTGGCCGTCGCAGATGGTCCATTTTGTATACGCGTTACTAGGGATGAGGAAATGGTACCAGGAACCGGTACCAGTACTGAATTTCCCAAACCGAGTTGATTTTCGGTACCGACATTTAGCGTTTTCGGTACCGGTTCGGTACTAGTATTTACCGAATTTTACCCTCAAATACCGGTCTGTACCAGTACCGAACTGTACCGTATCGGGTAATTTCGGTACGGTACCCGTTTTTTTAGGATTTTCGGTACCAAGCTCATCCCTATGTGTTACAACCATTTTGATTTTGGTCGCAACTCAGTCGCTAATTTTGCGACCATTTTTGTTACTCGTAATTTCGTCACTTTTGCCCATATTTTCGTAGTGATAGTGACCCCATTTACAATGCAGAAAAAACACATACACCACGCGGTTCTACTAGAAACAGTAGCTGCGGTACCCGGAATGGTTGGAGGGATGTTGTTGCACACGAAATCACTTCGTCGATTCGAGCAAAGCGGTGGGTGGATCAAAGCCCTATTAGAAGAAGCCGAAAACGAGCGAATGCATCTCATGACCTTCATGGATGTATACGAACCAAAATGGCATGAACGCGCCTTGGTCTTTGCAGTCCAAGGCGTGTTCTTCAACGCGTATTTCCTAGCCTATTTGGCATCACCAAAGCTAGCTCACCGGATCACTGGCTACCTCGAGGAGGAGGCCGTGAACTCGTATACCGAATTCCTAAACGACCTCGAAAAGGGGGTGATGGAAGATGTTCCAGCACCCGCTATCGCCATTGATTATTGGTGCTTACCGAAGAACTCGACACTGAAAGATGTTGTTAGGGTTATACGTGCGGACGAAGCACATCACCGCGATCTTAACCATTATGCTTCCGTAAGTAATTTCGATAATTTGCGTTATTTGGTCGCTAAATCTAATTAAGTCGTTGCTAATGATGTGGGCTATGATTATTGAATATTGTTATTTGTTTGGTTTCAGGACATTCAATGTCAAGGACATGAGCTAAAGGAGTACCCTGCTCCTATTGGGTATCACTAAATTAAGATATTGCGCAACCTATTCGATAATTTGAATTATGTGGAATATGATTTCTATATAGTTGTTTATATGATTGTATTATAGAAGTCGCATGATTTTTTTAATATTATTGTAAACCTGTACGTGTAATGCATTTATTTATTTATATAATGATCCTTAAGGGTAAATTACACTTTTCGTGATTTATCGTTGTATCGAATTACAGTAGATATCCTTTAACTTTAATAATTACAGTCATGGTCCTTTATTTGTAAAATTCGTTATACCATACGTCTTTTGGCTCTAACCTGATTAAATTTTTAGTTAAATATTACATGTGTCTTGCACATCATCATCATCATCATCATACTCAGTATGTCCCACCAATAGCAAAGCTAAGGTAGGGTCTGAGGAGGGTGAGATGTAGACAGCCTTACCTCTACCCCGTAGGAAAAGAGAGGCTGCTTCCAATGAGACCCCCGGCTCGATAGTAGTTTTGCATCAAGCCTTGGACATAAGGCACATAACACTCAGCAATTGAGACAAACGCCGATTAGTGCATGTACCCCTTGTCTTTCGGCTATCAACGCCACCACATGATGCATGATTAACCATCCCCCCCTTTTAACGTTATTTTCACGATATTAGTAAAATAACGTTAAAATTAGTGCACTTTCACTTTTAAACAAATAAGGGTAGATTAGTAATTTTACTAATATATTTAAATTAAACAAATAAACAAAATACATCTCTTTGTTTGAGATGTCTCTCTCCCCTCTCTATCTCTCTCCAATCAACCCCCCACCCCCACCATCAGTGTGAGAGCACCACCACCACTATCGTTTCCAGCAAGGTTCCGAGCAACATTCCGTTTCCGGCAAGGATTCTGTTTCTAGCAAGGTCCCGGACAGATTATGATATGGTTTTTAATAAAGGAGTCAAAGAGTAAAACCCGTTATGGTTCTTGAACGGAAGGGTCAAGGCTGCACCTTTTCCGGTAACCGGCGGTAAACCTCTGTTGCCCTATCGATAGAAACCCTAGATCCAGGCCGCCACCGTTGTGTGAAACATCCCCAACCCAATCCTTCACTGTCGTCGCCTTCAACTTCAACTAGTGGCCCATATCTGCAACGAGGTTTTTAGATCTGATTTGTTATTCACCATATTGTTTTACATTTTTTTTATTATTTTGATGTTCATAGCTGAGTCACGACGCAAATAGCATAACACATTTAGATATCATTTTGTTTAATTTTCTGGTTTTATTTATCGGTTGTCATGGTGTGCGATACGTTACAAATTCCAACTGCGTCCCAGTGCATCACGCGAGTGACAATGACCCTAGTTATAAACAAATTTAAGGAATTTAATCTAACAAAATAAAGTTAAGATGCTTTTAAGTATTTTTATTAAACATGTATAAACTCTTTATTTTTAAAGAAATTCGTATGCGTTTTCATTAAAATGCTAATACATCAAATTATAAGCAAATGGCAAGTAAACGGGCAACAAGTTGCGCTGCAACCCCCCCATTTGAATTACAAAACCGAGTCGAATAAAGACGAAGCAGCTCTTAAGGATCGAGAAATTACTATTCACGACCCGCTTGTAACACCCCGTGTTTCGAAAGTCAAAGTCAAAGTCAAGATTGAAGTCAAAGGGAGACAAGATTGCTGATTGCGACCTATCATTCCTTGCTCAAATCCTGTTTTGACTTCTTTGACTCGTATATGGTCTTTTATGCTTTACGTTAGTTGTATTATGTGGAGTACTTATTAATAATCGAGGTTTATTCGATATCTATCGCATGTTTTATCGCTGATCGCAATCGCAACTAGAATTACGCAATCTGATTATTGTTCTTATGTGTGTGTGTGTGCCTTATGTGTTACTTGTGCATGTTTATGTTATATTGTGATGATCAATCGAAACGCAATCGAAACTCAATCGCAAACGCTAAACGGATGTTAAATAAGGACGATTGTATGTTGATATAGTAGTTGGGATTAAAAGTATTTTGAATAGGAAACTCTATCGCATCGCAACGCTCGGCAAATCGAATCGAAATCGCAAAACCCATCGCGCCGTTCACTCCAATCGAGTGGCCAGTCGATCGAGCTGCCACTCGATCGAATTGCCACTCGATCGAGCAGCCACCCGATCGGGTTGCCACCCGATTGACCAGCCACTTATGCCCCTTTTCCTTTTATGGAAACCCTATAAATACCACTGTCAACATCACAAACTTACCTTTTCTGCACCTCTCGTCCGACCAACGCTTCTTGCCCACTTTTCCTCAGATTTCTCGCGATTCTTGTAAGTTTTAACCTAAATCTTGTACTTTCTTAATCTACACGCACTCCTACACCTTTCTATCTTTTAACTCTTAACTTTTAACCGTGAAATTACTAGATTTGAGGTGTTCTAGGATGATGTCATCATGGTGTTCTTATGAACTTCATGTTTTGGCTTCAATCCACCAAGAACAACTTAGATCTGAACGATTTTCACACAAATAAACAAAGATCTTTCATAGATCTGAACATATTCATGGTGAAAAGGATTGAAAGATGGTTTTCCAACTTTCTTTCAACTCTTTTACACTCAATGCACTCAAAACCGATAGAATCGGAGCTTGTTCTAACCTTCTACTCTTTCGTGTTGATGTGTTGGTTCAAGATCTGGATTCTATCCACGAGACGTTGATTTCGGGTTTGAACATGAACAACCATCTCAAACCGGGAACTATTCGGACCAGGGTGATTCCTGTCCGGCCAGCTCACTTGGGACGAGTTAAGGGTTCCGTTGTACAAACAAGACATCAAAACGCCTCATTCAAGACTACAACACTCCAAACAGAAACCTGTGTTAGAACGATCAGACCGTCGGAACGGACTACCGTCCGATCAGGTTACCACCCGATCGGATGGCCACCCGATCGACCGGCTGTCCGATCGGGCTGCACTTGGTTCTATCCTTAAACCATTTTCTCAAAATAATTAAGGACCTGAACGTTGAAACGGACTACCACCCGATCGGATTGCCATCCGATCGAGTAACCGTCTGATCGTGTGACGTTTAGAGACTTAATGATTTTCAAACATGTTCACTCCGAACGGATTGCCACCCGATCGGATAACCATCCAATCGAGTGACCGTCCTGCTGTGAATTTGTTCTCAAACCTGAGAAGCCTCGCCAATCGGATTGTTGTCCGATCGGACTGCCGTCCGATCGACCGACCTGAAAGGTAGAGATACTACTCCACTTTCAAAATGCTACAACGAAAACTTCAAAAGACAAGCCATCATACACAAACACATCCATCCCAAACGAGGTGACTATTGTAGGATCGTTGAATCGATCAATTGAGTCGATCAGAAGAGTTCTTGATCAAATCAGAGGCGGAATTCAGTGATTTGATCATCATAGCAGCTTGATATACACTTAGAAGTAGATTAAATGTCGTTTGTATTGATTTCACAATGTTACACGAGCTGGCGACACTTCGGCAGAGCTTCGCTACCGGAATCAGAATTTCTCCAAGTTACAAATGAAATCACAAGACCCACTATATATAGGAACAGCCAGGTCACACGAAACCGATAACTATTCAACAATTATGATTTTTTAGGTAATAAAGGAAAAAGACGTTATTCAACTAAATTAATACTGGTTTCACATTTCTTGATTAGTATCCGTCACCCAAAATCATTGATTCTAATTTTCGTATTTATTTGATTGAGTAAAATGCAATTTTACCCCGCTAAGCTAACACTCTTATCTTCAAAAACCAAAATCTTATTGTCCTACATTTGGAACTGGATGAATCCCAATTGCCTGAATCTTATCCCTGGCACCCAACTCTGTTATAGTCAACCGTTACCCACTAACGGTCAAAGGGTAAAATGGTTATTTCGCTTTTTTTAGAATAATTAAAATATTGACTTTTATTTCTTTGTTAATTCATCAACCCTTCATCATCATCGTCATCTATACAAATTTTATTTCTTTGTTTCCAAAATCAATATTCATAAAATCAGCACTAAACATTATCCAGACATCAAATAAAGATTGTTCATTTGTTCCGCCATTGATTTTAACACTCTACTCTGCTGAAAAACCGAATCAAAACCAAATCAGTAAATAAATAACTCCATCGAATAAAATTCATCGTATATTAAAATCTATAAACATGTAAATTAATACGAAAAAGTCTCTAAAACGAATATTGCTATAATAAAATCCCTAATTCCCTATACTTCTATAGAACACATTTCGTATGAATTAGTGATTAAAATAATGATTTGTTACTCAAATTAACAAAATAAGTTTTGAGGAAGAAATTTTTTCAAATATCTTATTTTAAAAATAAAAAAAAGTTAACCTTTTTTTTTAACGGCCAACAAATCAACCTGAGTACTTTCGGGGCACCCACTAGACAAACGGAGTACTCCGAGAGCAACCCGAGTTGTCCACCACCACTTCCGGGGAAAACCCGGTTACCCACCAGTCCATAGGCACGACGGTGAAATTACAGGTAAAACCCGTTTGACTCAAGGATCGAACTCAGGTTTCCTTAGGTCTCCTATCATTGCCCATAATTGCCTCACTCATTTTTAGCACCAAATGAGAATCGAACTTGAGTCTTCACATAAGAAATCAAGTTCTCATACCACATGAGCGGGAGGTGATTGGCAAAAAGTTCACCTTTCTAAGAAGATAAAGTGTATAGATGATACATTTTCTTTTGAAAAACAACAATTGGTCACTTCACATTGACCATGACTTTTCGTTTGTTGACCAATAAGCCGCCTTCTATTGAATTTGTTTCTTCGTTCCTTCTTCAAAGTAATTCATGAATCATGTCAACATCCTCAAAACACTATATTAAAGCTCATACCATCATACATATTTTTCACCAACAAATTACCAAGTATCACATAACACCTTCAATCAATCTCTAGATCTTGAAATGAACCGTAACGGTACTATTGTAGCAACAAAGGCGTCCCAATTGCTATTAATGCAACTAAGGACACGTTTGTTTTCCACTACAAGTTTTACAGGTTCAGTCATTACTGAACCTTTTAAAGTTCCCATGAATACAACCATGGGAACCAGCAGGCTTTTGACCATGCTTGCTCAAAACTACAGCACGCATGCGTCTTCAAGCTCCAACAAAGACAAGAAAGAAGATAACGATACAAAAGCGGTTTCAAGCTATTGGGGCGTGGCTCCTCCGACGCTCACCAAGTCTGACGGGTCTGCTTGGAAATGGAACTGTTTTCGGGTATGTGATCGACCTCAACTAAAACATAGGTTTTATTGTATTAATGAAACTAACGATTTTTTTATGTAATTAATAGCCATGGGAAGCTTATCAAGCAGATACAACAATTGATGTTAAGAAGCACCACAATCCCGTCACTTGGAATGATAAAATTGCGTTTTGGATCGTTCAAGCACTCAAGTATCCCACCTATTTGTATTTTCAGGTATATATGTCGCTATTTCTGTCGCTTATCCATGCTCGTCGCAATAGGTTTGCGACGAGTTTTTTAGCGACCAAATCCATCGTAATTACGTCTTTGCAATGGTTTTGGGCGTCACAGATGGTCCATTTTGTGTACGCGTTACGACCATTTTGATTTCGGTAGCAAATCAGTCGCTAATTTTGCGACCATTTTTGTTACTCGTAATTTCGTCACTTTTGCCCATATTTTCGTAGTGATAGTGACCCCATTTACAATGCAGAAAAAACACATACACCACGCGGTTCTACTAGAAACAGTAGCTGCGGTACCCGGAATGGTTGGAGGGATGTTGTTGCACACGAAATCACTTCGTCGATTCGAGCAAAGCGGTGGGTGGATCAAAGCCCTATTAGAAGAAGCCGAAAACGAGCGAATGCATCTCATGACCTTCATGGATGTATACGAACCAAAATGGCATGAACGCGCCTTGGTCTTTGCAGTCCAAGGCGTGTTCTTCAACGCGTATTTCCTAGCCTATTTGGCATCACCAAAGCTAGCTCACCGGATCACTGGCTACCTCGAGGAGGAGGCCGTGAACTCGTATACCGAATTCCTAAACGACCTCGAAAAGGGGGTGATGGAAGATGTTCCAGCACCCGCTATCGCCATTGATTATTGGTGCTTACCGAAGAACTCGACACTGAAAGATGTTGTTAGGGTTATACGTGCGGACGAAGCACATCACCGCGATCTTAACCATTATGCTTCCGTAAGTAATTTCGATAATTTGCGTTATTTGGTCGCTAAATCTAATTAAGTCGTTGCTAATGATGTGGGCTATGATTATTGAATATTGTTATTTGTTTGGTTTCAGGACATTCAATGTCAAGGACATGAGCTAAAGGAGTACCCTGCTCCTATTGGGTATCACTAAATTAAGATATTGCGCAACCTATTCGATAATTTGAATTATGTGGAATATGATTTCTATATAGTTGTTTATATGATTGTATTATAGAAGTCGCATGATTTTTTTAATATTATTGTAAACCTGTACGTGTAATGCATTTATTTATTTATATAATGATCCTTAAGGGTAAATTACACTTTTCGTGATTTATCGTTGTATCGAATTACAGTAGATATCCTTTAACTTTAATAATTACAGTCATGGTCCTTTATTTGTAAAATTCGTTATACCATACGTCTTTTGGCTCTAACCTGATTAAATTTTTAGTTAAATATTACATGTGTCTTGCACATCATCATCATCATCATCATACTCAGTATGTCCCACCAATAGCAAAGCTAAGGTAGGGTCTGAGGAGGGTGAGATGTAGACAGCCTTACCTCTACCCCGTAGGAAAAGAGAGGCTGCTTCCAATGAGACCCCCGGCTCGATAGTAGTTTTGCATCAAGCCTTGGACATAAGGCACATAACACTCAGCAATTGAGACAAACGCCGATTAGTGCATGTACCCCTTGTCTTTCGGCTATCAACGCCACCACATGATGCATGATTAACCATCCCCCTCTTTTAACGTTATTTTCACGATATTAGTAAAATAACGTTAAAATTAGTGCACTTTCACTTTTAAACAAATAAGGGTAGATTAGTAATTTTACTAATATATTTAAATTAAACAAATAAACAAAATACATCTCTTTGTTTGAGATGTCTCTCTCCCCTCTCTATCTCTCTCCAATCAACCCCCCACCCCCACCATCAGTGTGAGAGCACCACCACCACTATCGTTTCCAGCAAGGTTCCGAGCAACATTCCGTTTCCGGCAAGGATTCTGTTTCTAGCAAGGTCCCGGACAGATTATGATATGGTTTTTAATAAAGGAGTCAAAGAGTAAAACCCGTTATGGTTCTTGAACGGAAGGGTCAAGGCTGCACCTTTTCCGGTAACCGGCGGTAAACCTCTGTTGCCCTATCGATAGAAACCCTAGATCCAGGCCGCCACCGTTGTGTGAAACATCCCCAACCCAATCCTTCACTGTCGTCGCCTTCAACTTCAACTAGTGGCCCATATCTGCAACGAGGTTTTTAGATCTGATTTGTTATTCACCATATTGTTTTACATTTTTTTTATTATTTTGATGTTCATAGCTGAGTCACGACGCAAATAGCATAACACATTTAGATATCATTTTGTTTAATTTTCTGGTTTTATTTATCGGTTGTCATGGTGTGCGATACGTTACAAATTCCAACTGCGTCCCAGTGCATCACGCGAGTGACAATGACCCTAGTTATAAACAAATTTAAGGAATTTAATCTAACAAAATAAAGTTAAGATGCTTTTAAGTATTTTTATTAAACATGTATAAACTCTTTATTTTTAAAGAAATTCGTATGCGTTTTCATTAAAATGCTAATACATCAAATTATAAGCAAATGGCAAGTAAACGGGCAACAAGTTGCGCTGCAACCCCCCCATTTGAATTACAAAACCGAGTCGAATAAAGACGAAGCAGCTCTTAAGGATCGAGAAATTACTATTCACGACCCGCTTGTAACACCCCGTGTTTCGAAAGTCAAAGTCAAAGTCAAGATTGAAGTCAAAGGGAGACAAGATTGCTGATTGCGACCTATCATTCCTTGCTCAAATCCTGTTTTGACTTCTTTGACTCGTATATGGTCTTTTATGCTTTACGTTAGTTGTATTATGTGGAGTACTTATTAATAATCGAGGTTTATTCGATATCTATCGCATGTTTTATCGCTGATCGCAATCGCAACTAGAATTACGCAATCTGATTATTGTTCTTATGTGTGTGTGTGTGCCTTATGTGTTACTTGTGCATGTTTATGTTATATTGTGATGATCAATCGAAACGCAATCGAAACTCAATCGCAAACGCTAAACGGATGTTAAATAAGGACGATTGTATGTTGATATAGTAGTTGGGATTAAAAGTATTTTGAATAGGAAACTCTATCGCATCGCAACGCTCGGCAAATCGAATCGAAATCGCAAAACCCATCGCGCCGTTCACTCCAATCGAGTGGCCAGTCGATCGAGCTGCCACCCGATCGAATTGCCACTCGATCGAGCAGCCACCCGATCGGGTTGCCACCCGATTGACCAGCCACTTATGCCCCTTTTCCTTTTATGGAAACCCTATAAATACCACTGTCAACATCACAAACTTACCTTTTCTGCACCTCTCGTCCGACCAACGCTTCTTGCCCACTTTTCCTCAGATTTCTCGCGATTCTTGTAAGTTTTCAACCTAAATCTTGTACTTTCTTAATCTACACGCACTCCTACACCTTTCTATCTTTTAACTCTTAACTTTTAACCGTGAAATTACTAGATTTGAGGTGTTCTAGGATGATGTCATCATGGTGTTCTTATGAACTTCATGTTTTGGCTTCAATCCACCAAGAACAACTTAGATCTGAACGATTTTCACACAAATAAACAAAGATCTTTCATAGATCTGAACATATTCATGGTGAAAAGGATTGAAAGATGGTTTTCCAACTTTCTTTCAACTCTTTTACACTCAATGCACTCAAAACCGATAGAATCGGAGCTTGTTCTAACCTTCTACTCTTTCGTGTTGATGTGTTGGTTCAAGATCTGGATTCTATCCACGAGACGTTGATTTCGGGTTTGAACATGAACAACCATCTCAAACCGGGAACTATTCGGACCAGGGTGATTCCTGTCCGGCCAGCTCACTTGGGACGAGTTAAGGGTTCCGTTGTACAAACAAGACATCAAAACGCCTCATTCAAGACTACAACACTCCAAACAGAAACCTGTGTTAGAACGATCAGACCGTCGGAACGGACTACCGTCCGATCAGGTTACCACCCGATCGGATGGCCACCCGATCGACCGGCTGTCCGATCGGGCTGCACTTGGTTCTATCCTTAAACCATTTTCTCAAAATAATTAAGGACCTGAACGTTGAAACGGACTACCACCCGATCGGATTGCCATCCGATCGAGTAACCGTCTGATCGTGTGACGTTTAGAGACTTAATGATTTTCAAACATGTTCACTCCGAACGGATTGCCACCCGATCGGATAACCATCCAATCGAGTGACCGTCCTGCTGTGAATTTGTTCTCAAACCTGAGAAGCCTCGCCAATCGGATTGTTGTCCGATCGGACTGCCGTCCGATCGACCGACCTGAAAGGTAGAGATACTACTCCACTTTCAAAATGCTACAACGAAAACTTCAAAAGACAAGCCATCATACACAAACACATCCATCCCAAACGAGGTGACTATTGTAGGATCGTTGAATCGATCAATTGAGTCGATCAGAAGAGTTCTTGATCAAATCAGAGGCGGAATTCAGTGATTTGATCATCATAGCAGCTTGATATACACTTAGAAGTAGATTAAATGTCGTTTGTATTGATTTCACAATGTTACACGAGCTGGCGACACTTCGGCAGAGCTTCGCTACCGGAATCAGAATTTCTCCAAGTTACAAATGAAATCACAAGACCCACTATATATAGGAACAGCCAGGTCACACGAACCAGATATGCCAGGTCGCACGAATTGGTCACTTCGCACGAACTGGCCACTTCATGTGAACCTGCTGGTTCAGACCTGTTTCCCGTTTCTCTCGTACTACGTGTCTTGGTCTATCTATCTAGTTACATGACTCGATACAAGACGAAGTCAACAGACATATGCACTAACAAACTCCCCCTTGGATGTTGACGAGTCTTCAGTGTATTGAGTCTTCAGTCTTAATCAGTCTTCTATCTCTCTCCAAAGTATCTTTCTCTGTAAGCATCCTCATCAATCTCTCTCTTCTTCTATCAGAATCTCAACTTGACTCTTCAAATTCTCTTGATCAGATCTCTTGATTCTTTAAGCTTTCACAGATTCAACAACGTCTCCTGGTTCTCCGTAGCAACAGAATCAGGAACCTGACTCTAATCTGCATACGTTTATGCCGAAAGTCCTCAGGAGTCGAAACCTAGCTCTTTCAAAGCTTTTTACCTGCACATACTCTACCCAAAAGTAAATTTCACAATTTTTAAAATTTAACAAATTTAGAAACCACTTGTAGATATTATCCAACAACAACAATAGTTATATCAAGTTCAAATTAATGACCTTGATTAACTAACACTGATTTTACTATTAGATTCTCTGATATGCTCTAAATTATACATATTTTTTGTATAAATATTTCCCTACTTTTGAGTATCTTTAGGGTGGTTTTTATTAAATATCAAAAGTAGGGAAATATTTATACAAAAAATATGTATAATTTAGAGCATATCAAACATCCCCACACTTTACCTTTTGCTTGTCCCTAAGCAAAATCCCAAGCAACATGTCCAACTTAAACACTTAACAACAACGTAAGTCTCGAACAAATTATAACGCGAACTACGAAATCATTAACACAGCGGTTTCACAAGACTTACAACGTTCAAAAGGTTGACGAATCATAATATTTAAATGAAAACGGGCCTACCTAATCAAGCTTTTCTTACCTTCAAGCAACCAATCATGCAATGTCGACACCCCTCACAATTTCGCTCAACTCTCGGCTAATATATATGATACTTCAAGTGAACTCTCAAAACCAATCTATGAAGCATACTATCATAAGTTTGTACGTCAATCAGCTTTCCACCTATTTGTTAAAACTCGGCACGGATCAAAAGGACTTTAACGGGTAGGTAAGGGCTAAAGGTAGGTTTTTTTTTTCATTTTTTTTTTCATTTTGGGAATAGATGGCTAAACACGTAAACACACGAAAAACCGGATATGCACGAAACAAAATACTAACATATTGGTCATTTTGACCTACAACTTTATTCCTTCTTTTTTTTTCTTTTTTTTTCATATTTTTTTTCTTTTCATATTTTTTTCTTTTTTTTCATTCAATCACATATAAAAATCACGTAATACGATCCAGCTATCAAATCACAAATGGGTAACAAACGAATGGCTAGGCTCAAAGTGGTGTAACTAAGGGTAATGGTGAAACGGGTCAAACACAAAGGTTACTCAAACAGAGGTGATCCTAATGCCTCTATCATATCCATGCCAAATCCTAACCGAAGGTCTCAAACTGTATCAAAACGCACAAGTTCTAAAGTAATGCAACAAGTCGGTAAACACACATGAAATGAAAGTAGTGAACATATAAATATGAAACATGTAAAGGCTCAAATCTCACTATCATGTGGTAAATAAGGGCTACCGATATCGACAATGCACAATCAATTAACTCTCCGGCTCCATCCACTATCCTAGGCATTCCAAACCCTTTTTACTCCCAAAAACCGATTCAATCACTATCCCGCAACTTAAAGAAACATGTGCTCTCCGACTCGTAAATTCGACAATTAAACCATTTTTGACCGACGTGTTGAAAAGGTTTTTCGTTTTCAATGCGCTAAAGGACCGGGACTCACAAAACCAACTTTTCGTTTTTTTTGTTTTGATTTTTTTGTATTTTTTTTTACTCAAATCTACCTAAAAAGACATAGTCTTCCATCCCCACACTTAAAATTTACATTGTCCCCAATGTAGGATGAAAGACAACAAAAAATAAACAAGAAATAAAACTTAAAATAATATACAAAATAAAAAGATAACGAATTGGAAAGGACTTAGCTGGTAATATAAGCGTATGCTCCAAACACTCTCGTCCAATCCAGCTCGATCGTATAGCATTTTGGTCGCGATCGGCTCTGACACTGACTGGTTTACTTGGTAAATTCCTTGAAATTTGTTGTACAGCTCCAAAAACACCCGAATGGAGATTGAGTACGGGTGGTACATATCCAAACCTGCACTAACAAAAACAAGCAAAACCAAAGCAGTACCGACTCTAAAAAAAACGACTCAAAACTACTAAGTTAGACTCATGGTACAAAATAAATGACTCAAAATACAAACTCTACAAACCTCCCCACACTTGAATTTAATCAGGCGGTTTCTCCTTTATCCAACCTCGGTCCAACCCGTTTAATTCCACCCGTTCCTTATTATTAATTAAAATTTTAAGGGTGGAATTTATAAACCTCTTAACATTTTCAAACGGGTCAGGCCACCAATACTTAAACTTACCTGGACCAAACCTGATTCGTGGCATGTAATGAGAAGGATGGTGTTGTGCAAACAGTTCCCCTTTCTTCTTTTTTCGATACCATCCTTGAATCCTCAGAAGGTGTTGATCCAAGCTCTTTCTCACCCTCTCCCGTGTTCTTGATCGTGGTGAAGATCCAACTTCTAGCTTCTCCACGGGTCGGCTATCAAACTCCTCAGCCACTTCCTCTTCTACTATGTTTGGTATTTGTTTGATCTCCATGGCCGGTTCACCTTCAAGTAATTTCTCTAAACATGCGAGATCACCGGCCGGGTCAAATTCTACTTCCTCAAGAGTTGGCAAACCTACCAACTCATCACCAAACTCCTCTTCCCAAGATGGTACATGCTCACCTTTCTCATCCTCCATCTTGTCCATTGGCTCTTTTTCAACTTCTTCAACTTTTTCAACTGTGGTGTAGTCGAGCACCTCCAACTCTGTCTCTTCTACTATCCCCTCGTCATCATCACTCCAAAACCCATCATCAATATCCCATGGTGTGGGACACCAATAACTGGAATTAACGACTTGCTGAACCGGAGGTGGGACTTCAACGTCCATTTTCGTCTCCGGTTCATGAGTGTGATCCTCATCTTCTTCATACACGGGCTCAAAATGTGAAACCTGCACGACATCATCCTCACAAGACAAGGGTAAATCTGATTCATGAGAATTATAATAATTAAAAGTAGAATCGTAATATTTACCTGACTGTGGGATCCCAATGCACATTTCTCCCCCCCGGATCTAAAATTGTATAATCCATCTCACCATCAGCCGTTTGATATCCTAGATAATTTCCATTTATATCATACGTGTAACGGCCTTGGCTCTTTAAGCTCTGTGAATTTAAACTATCAAGTGCGGCTTGAATCCCCCTTTCTCTTTCTTCCTTAGCAGCCTTAACCCAGTCACGGAAGTCCCCTGTTGTTTGTTTTGGTTGCCAATTCCAAGACTGATATGACTGTGGCTGCACAAGAGGGTTAGCATCGAAATCTATGGGACACCCCGAATCGTTTGGACAATATTTGGTGTAATGGGGCCCTCCACAGATAAAACACATGATAGAAAATATATAAAAAAAATTAACTAATAAAAAATATATTTACAAAAACGACTAGACACACTACTAGACACAAACCCTAAGACTCAAACTACAAATAAGACCAATTAAACAAATAAGATCAGTTAAAGCTAATAACGCAATCGCCTAAACTTGATGTGCTGAATGCGGTCTATAAAAACTAAACCTAATCTAGACACCCTAGTTTATAAATTTAAAACTAGGGTGTCTAGATTAGGTTAGTAGTTTTTACAGACCATAAATTTGCACATCATTCTCAAATTATCTCAAGCTTTAACTTCATTTTTTTATTTCAAACACACTCCCAACCCACTGTTGTTCATCATGTTTAGCACTCGGAATTTTGAAAATCAGCTTTTCAACATCAGTTGTCGAAAATAAGATGAAATAAAATCTTTTTGAATTTTCAAAATTTTATGCTAAAACATACTCTTTTTGGTTTTTCAAGATTTTCAGCGTGTTAAAATGCAATAAAAAAATATTTACAGACAATATTTTTGTGAGTTTGTGTAAGAGGATCATATCAGTTTATGACAAATCACTAGCATCGTTGAGCTTTAAACACTTTAAGTTCTAAACGATTCACTTAGATTGTCAGTATACTGATCCACTTAAATTTTCACACAAAATTCAATTGATTCGAGATACGAGATTAATGTTTTAATGGACTTAAACTTATTCGCGTGTCCCACCTCAGAATATACTCCCGTATCCAGACTCCTATATTCAGTCTTACAGGTGAATGTACACTAATGATATCTGTAAGGGGTAAATGCGAGACCATGAGAGCTCAGGCTATTGCTTCCGCAAAATCAGAGAGATGATGGCTCGACTTTAGGTGTGTTCCCTTTAGAGAATCTTTTCTTCAACAGCACATGATTAGCATTTTTCAATGTTTCATCATTTTTTATGCTGAGGGTGGGCTTTATGATTAAAGCAGTGCAAAGTATTATACGAGGACTAGGCTATTGCTCCCGCAAAATCAGAAGTCCCGGTATAATACCCCAGATATCATCATGCACAAAGACCTAGTATGTCAGAAATAGAAAGCCCTTCAAACAAGATTTCAGGGGTTACCTATATATCCGAGAGATGTTCCCCACGAGATAAGTAAGTATTGATATTTAGGTTTATATCTCGAAAACAATCTACTAAGCGTGTAAAAACCTACTGACATATCATCAGTGAGACCGTTTATCACATTTTAACTTTCCAATTCTTTAGCGTACTGTGATTGTCTACTGATGTACTATCATTTCCTCTTTTTCACAACAAAACTCATTTTTGATTTTTCGATGTTTTTGGTTTTTAGATTTTATCATGTTTTTGGATTTTTCAAATTTTCAAAATTTCTAAATTTTTTACTCCCCCTAAAATAAAAAATATGTTTCAATTTTTGATTTTCCGAGAAAATTTGAAAATAAACGCAATAAACTGTACAAATAAAATAACAAACTGATGTGAATTGCTTCAATTCTCCATTCTCTTGGCTCAAACAATCAGAACTCCCCCTGACAATAAACTATTTTCCCATTATGATTTCAAAACACTTAAGTTTGTTTTAATCAAAATGGTTTTTCCGGAAAATTAGTTTTGTTTGTCATTTCACAAACATGGGGTTTCATCACATTGTTCTTTCAACCACTTGTAAAAATTAACACTTGTAGGTTTTTCACAAAAACAATTTTCAAGAATGATGCCGATTCATGCTCCACGATTACCAACTTGGGAGCTCCGGCAAGTCAGGATTTTCAGTTAAAGAGATTCACCCAAGCCTGACGGTCCTTGGGTGATTCCGAATCATCATCACTCGGTTTCTTTTCTTTCTTATTCTTTTCATAGAATTCCTTTACCCCTTTGACCTTCCCGTCAACCATTTTTCCAAAAATATTTAGAACTTTAGGGTTAAAGGCTTTTTCAACATCAAATTCTTTCTTTTCAGAAAAGAATTGATTTGAAATCTCAACTTTGCCAACTTTTTGCTTTAAGTTTCCGTTTGACAATGGTGGAAAATTTTCATCATCCATTGTTGGAACGGAATTATCACTTTTAGCTCAACTTGTGGCTCCTCTGACTTTGATGAATCAGATTCATCGCCAGAAAGTGGCTCCTTTGCTTCCGAAGAAACAAACTCATCGCCAGATTTAACATCTGATTTCTTAACAACTCACTTTTGATTGTTAAGATTCACATTTCTTTTGTAGAAACGTGTTGAACTCTCACTAACTTCATATGTTGAATTTTTAAACATTTAAAATTTTTCAGTTGGTGGTTCTGTTTTATTAACAACTTTTTCTTTGAGTTTAGAAGAAACTTCCTGTTTTGTGTTGGTTGCCTTTGGACAGTTCCAGGCGATGTGACCAACTTTTTTGCATTGGTAACAGGTTCTTGTCTCCTTCTTTTGAGCAACATCATTCTTCATTCCCTCTTGCTTCTTAGCAAGGAATTCTTTGTTCGTCTGCTTTCTGAACACATTCTCTTTTTCTTCTTCCGAAGATGTTCCTGATACAAAAACAACTTTCGATTTAAAATCTTTAACATATTTTTCATTTTCTTTTGGAATAAAACCTACTCCTTTCTTTTTGAAATTACTGTTATGGTTTGGTTTCTTTCGATAACCCGAACCAGAACTGTAACCCTTTTTCTTGTTTAACCTTTGTTGAACTCTTGAAGTGTATTTTTTTAGGTTTTTCAGTTAGATTTACATCTTTTATTTCAGAAATATTAATTTCTGTTAATTTGAAAACCTTTTTAATCATTTCAGTTTTAACACCTCTTATTGGAAATTATTCATCAGAATATAATTTGTCGGAATCATTCAAAGTATATGCTACTTTGATTGTTTCGTCATTTAAATTATTTTGTGACATCAGAAAATCTTTATTATAAACCCTTTTGACTGATGATTTCGAACTGTCAACTGATGAACTTGAACTTTCAGATTCAGACTTTGACTCTGACTCCTCATCCTTATCCAACACCTGATCGACCACTTTCTTTATTAACTCAGACTCATGATCAGTGTCAGATGCAGTGAATGTGATGTCAATATTATCTGGCAATCCATCTGAAGGTTCAGATTCCCACTTTAAATTGGTTGCCTTTTTTACTCTTTCTGAGTTAGGATTTCGTGGAGAATATCCTTCTTCAAGCGGAGGTGGACACTTGTTATAATTTACACTTTGTTTCTTACCAGTATCCGTATCTTCCGACTTCTTCTCTTCAAACGCTTTCATGCCTTCTACTGTAGGATAAATCCTGTCAATCACGTAAGAAGCACATGAATAACTTTTCAATAACCTGTTTACCCTCTCAGTTTCTATCCTCTGAGTTTCCAATTTTTGTTCATGTTCAGCACATTTCTCAATGTACTTATTGATGATTTTCTGCTTCGTCATGAACGCTTCATTGAGTGTCTTCATAGCTATCTCTTGTTCATTGCTTGACTTGCTATATTGATTCATAGCTTTGTTTAAAACATCATAAGATTCTTTCAGTCTGTTCATGTTATGAATCAATTTGTTGTTGTGCCTTTTCACAGTATCACAATTTTCACACTTCTCAGGTATCTTTTCAGTATCTGCTTCCTTCTCAACCTTGAGAGCTGGAAATTCTTTAACCTGCTTCTTTACTACACGAACATTTTCTTCAGGTTTGACCATTTCTTCAACAGTTGCTGCCTTATGATTCTTCTTTTTCGCAGCTTGTCTTTCTTTGATCTCTTCCATTTTACCTGCAAAATACAAATTATACCTATCAGGTGAAAATTCTCTTTTATAATATTCAAATTTTCGAATTTCTTCACTGTCATCATCACCCTCTTCATCTGATGAGTGATCAAAGATTGGTGCTTTTTCTGAAGCATTTTCTGTTGAAACTGGTTCTTCTTCTTTCTTTTTAGGACTAACTCGCTGAGATTCGTAATAAACATACGCTATTTCATCTTCAGCAGTTGAATCTTCAAAAAATTGAGCAACAAATGCTTTAGAATTTGAAGTTCTGTTAGGATCATAAGGATCCCAATTAAAACCTTCTGGAATTCTCTCATCTTCTTGATGAACTAGATAAGCTTTCTTTGATGGCTCTTCGATCAAATCCTTCCTAGCATGTGAAGTTTGTGGCGATTGTTGTTGATGCGGCTGTTGAGCAATTTGATGATAAATCGCTTTTCGATGATAATCATTGTTGCCGAATGGATTTTAAGCTCCACTTGCTTCGCGATTTGTGCATTCTCGTTTAAAGTGCCCCTTTTCCCTGCAACGAAAACAAGTAAATTTAGATTTATCAAAACCTAAAGGTGAAGTTCCAGCATCACGGAAATTATCTCTTCCAGTGATCTGTTTAAACTTCTCAGCTCTTCTCAACACACTAGCCATACACCACTTTATATCCATTAGTTCCATCTCTTCAGCATCAATCTGATCATAATCTTCTTTGGTCAACATTGGATTACCAATCCTTCTGGCTACCAAACTTTCATAAGACTCTAATACGGTCACCAATAACGACATATGACCTTTGGCAACCTCTTCCGAGAAATTCTGACCATTCTGAAGATGTAATGCAATGTTGCATTTTATTTCTTGGCCATTATTGTTATATGAGCATTGTGGTTTAGAATTGGTTGTTGAAAAATTTGGATCAAATGATGGATATGAAGAGAATCCAGTATTGTTGTTTGATCCTTGAGATGACCCTCCAGAAGAACTGTTTGCGTTAAATGTAGTTTCGATCTTTGGTGCAATGTTGGACTTATTAATCGTACCTCCTTTGTAATACAGACCAATGTCTTATTCACCATTAGAATTCTTCATTTTCTCCATCTTCCGTTGTTCCATCTCTTGAACTTCGAGTTTTTCAATAAACTTGCCTAGCGATAGATTCGCAAATTCACCATTATTTTTCAAAATCATAAGATACGTGCCTCAAACATCTTGTGGTAACGCATCGGCCAACTTTTCAACCCATTCTTCTCTATCTTTCTTGATATCCAATCGCTTCATGTTAACCACCAAGTTGCAATATCTTTCTATAATCATTTTGGTGTTTTCAGTTTTTAATCCACGAAATAGATCAAATTCTTTCTTCAAAAGTGATTTTTTGTTCTTGATCATGTCTAAGCTTCCAACAAACTTCGTTTTTAGTGCTTTCCACATTGAGTGTGCACTTCTGTTGTGTTGCAATAAGATCAAGATGTCTTCCTTAATAGCTTGTTGCAATATACTGATCATCATCTTTTCACTTTTGTATTTCTTTTTCTCTTGGTCATCTAAATCTTTAATAGCAACAATCTCTCCGTCTTCATCAAATATCGTTCTTCAACACATTCCCACGCCTCTAAGTGATTCACTTGAACCCAATTTTCGAATCGTTCCACCCATCCACTATACTCCTCGATATTCATGAGCTTAGGCGGTTTTTGCATGGTCCCATTTCATTCTCTAAGTTCACGTTCTGAGCCATAGTGATCGGAGTAGCAAATGCGTTGTAAAATTCAGAATCCATGTTTCGGTATCGAGAGTTCACACTAACAGAAATGTTCAAACGATCTGAGTATTCAACTCGTACGACCTGGTATTCAAACGATCTGGACTCAAACCAAGCGACCTGGTTAAGATTTTCAACTCGTGCCACCTGAATTGATTCAAACCGTGCGACCTGAGTTCAACTTCAAACGACTTGGACAGGCTTCGTGCGGTCTGGACCATTTCGTACGACCTGACTAAACTTTCAAACGACCTGGAACATAGTTTCAAACGAACTGAGGTATTTTCACACGATCTGAAAGCTTTCCGAACAATATGAACAGTTTTTCACGCGGTTTGGGCAGAAAATCACTTTGTTTGAAATTCCTAAGTCTAAAAGTTCATCATTTTGTCAAATTTGATGAGTTTTTAGGTCGATTTTGGTTCTGATTTGTTCACGGATTGTTTAAAACTCAGTTTTACGTGTTATATGTCAAAATCAGATCATTTTATCAGTGAATTCTCGGTAAATTTGATGAAAAAGTGTAGAAATTGAGTAGAAATGGGTAGAAATCAGATTTTATCCATGAAAACAAGCTGAAATGGTAAGAACTCTTCCTCCTGAGCTCTGATACCACTTGTAGGATCGTTGAATCGATCAAATGAGTCAATCAGAAGAGTTCTTGATCAAATCAGAGGCGGAATTCAGTGATTTGATCTTCATAGAAGCTTGATATACACTTAGAAGTAGATTAAATGTCGTTTGTATTGATTTCACAATGTTACACGAGCTGGCGACACTTCGGCAGAGCTTCGCTACCGGAATCAGAATTTCTCCAAGTCACAAATGAAATCACAAGACCCACTATATATAGGAACAGCCAGGTCGCACGAACCAGATATGCCAGGTCGCACGAACTGGTCAGTTCGCACGAACTGGCAACTCCGTGTGAACCTGCTGGTTCAGACCTGTTTCCTGTTTCTCTCGTACTACGTGTCTTGGTCTATCTATCTAGTTACATGACTCGATACAAGACGAAGTCAATAGACATATGCACTAACAACTATCCAATCGAGTGACCACCCGATCGGATTACCACCCGATCGGATTGTTGTTCGACCCACTGACACTTTGCTTCATTTTATGCGCTGCTTATCATTTATACTATCGTTCTGATCAGGCTAACCTTACTCTCTAGCGCTCCTTCAATCCATCAATCGATGTGAGTATACTCGAACCTTTTTTGCTTTACACACTTTTGGGTGTTACATACGTTACTTATACTAAATCACATCGAACACACTACGCAATACTTTAACGCTAACCGTTACCGCATGTTATACGTGACTTAATGAATGCTTGTTTGTTATGTTTACACATGGAATGCTGTCTACCTGCCTTAGCAACGATAGTACTATAGTTTGGACTCAGCACCTGTTCACGCAGGGGTTGTTAAGGACAATTTGTTACATGGCTCACAGTGGTGAGTGTGTATTACGAACTGCCTTGGGCAGTCAACCCGCAGTCATTGGTATTGATAGGTTCATGTCGATAACTTACGTGCTTCATTTCACACTGTGTATGATGTGCGTGAGTGTTATATAGTTTTAAATGTATATTTTAAGCCCTTTAACACTTTTAGCCAAGTTTTAAATTTATAAAACACGATATTTACTAACACTAAACACACATATGGGCAAGTGCACCCATCGGGAGCGTAGTATAGTGTTGGTAAGATACCGAGGTCGTCCAAGGACACAAGAGCTTTTAGTACCGGTTTATCCTCAATGTCTAATCAAATCAAAAGTTTAGAAAAATGCTTTTTAAACAAGAAAAATAAAACTAACTAAAAATGCTGAAAAATAAAAATAAAAGTAAAAACAGATAGACAATATGAATCACTTGGATCCGACTCGTATTTAGTGTAACCTTTGATTATTTCCGCACTTTTGCACTTTTTAAGAGATTATCTTACTTATTGTAGTAGGCCCCTCTTTTGAAGGTGACGTTACCCTCAACCCAGTAGTTTGAGTCAGCAAGGATACAATCCTAAAGGGTTGGATTATTAAAAGATAATTAATTAAGTTATTAATGCATATTGTGGTAGGCCCCTCTTTTGAAGGCGACGTTACCCTCGGCTAAGTAGTTTGAGTCAGCAGGGATACAATCCTAAGTAGCCGGGTTAAAGTATTAATAGTAGTTTACATATGAGGGGACCAAGGAGTTCGGACCCCCGCCATCCAATACCAGTGGGTATTGAAGGAGGTCATACTAAAGTTGACTCTGGTCCTTGCAGGATCTATACACTGAACAAGGCAAGACTCTTACCAAACCGTTCCCTTAACCCCCGACCAGGTAGCCAACATATCTCCATATAGACCGTGGAGATATGAATGGTGAAAATCTTTTATTTTATATAGACAGTAAAATAATGCCAAGACACTACGGACAAACGATAAGGAAGACTCACCTTCAACATAAGAAACTAGTTACTAAGTCATTAATACATAACCAAATAAAAAGTGCGAAAAGATTAAAAATAAAAAGTATTACACTAAACACATGTCTTCACCAAGTGATGTAAGAGACTTAGGGAAACATGGCCTTTGATTGTCAAGAACTCTTACGATCAATCTTGGATCCCGAGACTACTCACATACTCTATGATGGATGATGGATGATGGTGGTGGATGTGGGTTGTGATGGTGGTGGTGGGTGGGTGAAGTGTGAGAGAGGTGGTTTGCCAAGGGATGATTTGCAAGCGAGCCAAGCACCCCTATTTATAGCCTGCACAGAAGCCCGGACACGGCCCCGTATCCATTGGGAACGACCCCGTGTCCACCCATCTTCTCTTTCTTCATTAAATGCAGTTTGTCTGCATTAGTTGACCATGCTCCCGTGTCCACTGGGCACGACCCCGTGTGCAGAAGCGTATCTGTACTATCAAGATTTGCCTAGATTCTGCGAATCTTTGCGTTGACCACGGCCCCGTGTCCGGTGGGCACGCCCCCGTGGTGGGTGATAGAAGCTTCAACAGCTTTGTCTTTTCTGCAGACACTTGGGCACGCCCTCGTGCTCAGTGAGCACGGGGCGTGTTCAGCCTTCTGTTCTCTTGTTTTTGCTTGGGGAGATGCTGTCGAGGGGTCGGGCATGCCATGTTTATTCCTTTTCTTGTATTATTGCTGGAGTTAGCTGCATTTTTGCTTCTTTTGTTCATTTAAGCTCTTTTAACCCTGAAAATACAAAAGGAAGACAAAAGCACACTTTTTCCAACATTAGTACTAAAAAAGGTTAGTTTTATGCCTCATTTGATGTAATTTATATGTTGCATTTTGCACACATCAAATACCCCCACACTTGAATCTTTGCTTGTCCTCAAGCAAAACTCTTTATTTTGTGGCTTACACACCCAAATGGAATGGGTAGAAGAGAAGGTTTTGGGCTTGTCATAGAGTGTCGGGATTCCAAGATTCTTTATCAGTTTTTATTTTTATTTTATTTATAATCCTATTCGTCATGATTTATTTAAAACATTACATAAGAGAAATTATTTATTAAGGCATAACATGCCTCTTTAAAATTTCATTTATATACAAGTCCACATACCTCACGGGGGATCATTCAACACTCGGCCGAAGATGTATTTTTGTGAAACACTCGAGAGTGGCATAGAACTTACTCCTACCATAAGCTTGCCAAGTAATCAATCCTCCTCCTTTTTAACTCTAAACTTTTGTAAATATCAAGAGGACTTTTTGGGGTAAGGGTTAGGCTTGGGTTAAAGGTAGGTGGTTGGGTTAGTGGTTAGTAGAAAAGGGTGAAAGGCGTAAAAAGCGTCGGTTTTCGTAAAACATTTTGTTTTTGTGACTTTTTATTTTTATAACGTTTTATTTCAAAGAAGCATTTATTCAAACAAGCCTTCTTTTGATAAGCTTTGTTTGTTTATTGCTAACTTCGTCAATTTTTTTTTATAATAAAGTCACAAGAAAACCGAGCTTTGTTACTAAAATAAAGGGTTTAAAATGACAAAGGGTTTTGGTGGGTAAAAAGGGTGTTTGATTCGGGTTAAGAAATGAAAAGGTTTAGGCTCAAAGGGGTTAACTAGGGGGATTTTGGGCAGGTGGTAAAAAAAAGAAAAAAAAAATAATGGTGTTGAAAGAAAAAGGGTTAGTCCTAATGCCTCCATCATTTACTTACTTGGGTTTAAGTTGGTAAGGACCGGGAATGTATTGTCGTGGCAAGTTCTAGAGTCGTAAGAACCAAGCGGCTATTCACACAAGAAATGAAAAATGAGCATTTAGTTTAAAGATGTGTATTTGTATGCTCAATAAATGCTCAAAACTCACTTTTTGTGGGAACTAGATCTATACTTCCGTGCGCGTTGCGCACGGGACCGCTAAGAAGAAAAAAAAAAGAAAATGTAGAAAAAAACACTAAACGATAACCGAAAGAAAATCAACCAAAAAATTTTTATGGTAATGATATTGTTCGTATGAAACCCGTTGTCAGAGATGAGCAAATGATACTGGGTGCTGATACCGAATTTCCCGAACCGAAAGATAATAAGTACCAATTCGGTACCGACTTTTGGCGTTCTTTGTAACGGTTCGCTACGGGTTTTTACCTTCATACACCAGTACTGTAACCGGTATTTTCGGTACCAGTACCCATTTGGTATCGGTTGGCACCGAGCCCATCCATACCCCTGAAACTAAAAAAAAAAATCATTAAAAGTTGAAGAAAATCAACAAAAAAAACTTTGTACGATAGCAATGTCTGTACGATACCAGTGAACAGTGATGAACAAATGGTACTGGGTAGCAACACCAAATTTCCCGAACTAAAAGATTTTCAATATCAACTCGGTATCGACTTTTGGCGTTTTCTGTTCAGGCTGGTGCCGGTTTTTACCTTCATATACTGATACCGAACAGGATCGTACCGCTATTTTCGATACCGGTTAACATCAAGCTTATCCCAACCTGTGATTAATATATAGTAATTAAAGTTAAAAATAAAGAAAAGAATTATTATTATAATAATTGTTATTATTATATTAATATATTATTATAATATATTAAAATCACTATTCATTTCAATTGGTTTATTAATATATAGTAATGAGTTTTTATGTGATCAAGTATATATAATCAAATTTTAACTAGATTTGTCATGCCGTTTCATAATTTTCTTTTGTTGGTTCTTTTTATCACGACGCTATCGGTTGTAAATTTGTAAAAATATCACCTTTTTAGAACTTGTAATTCCCAAATTAAACCAAGACAAGTAAAAAAAATGAAAATTTTTGAAAAAAATTGGGGTGTTTAGCAGTTCCAATAGAGTTTTGTGTAAGGCTTGCAATTAGGACTTGCAAAATTCAAGGTTTTAGCATCTCCCCACACTTAAATTACACATTGTCTTCAATGTGTCCCAAAAATAAGTTTTTAGGTTGATTGAATGTGTAAAAGTGTGTTTAAAAACAAATTTTTATGTTACTGGGCATCTGGACACGGGCCCGTGGTATCCGGGCATGGCCCCGTGGTCAGGTTGCCAGTAACAAAAATCAGAAAAAAGAAGCAGAAGCCTAGGCACGGGGGCGTGTTCAGCGAACACGCCCCGTGTCCAGTTACCTGATCTGGGCGATTTTCTGCAGAATGTTCAGCACGGGGCCGTGTTGGTTGGACACGGCCTGTGTTGATCTTGCTGTAACGAAGAAAAATCTGCGGGAGGCTCTGTTTTTGTGCATGGGGTGTTGGTGCAAGTTTCCCTTGGTATCCTTCACCATCCCGAGTGTTTTTTACCCATTTCATCATCATCCAACACCAAACAATTTATAAAACCATCATTCATTAAAACTAACACATTACATAAGGTCCTAGAGAATTTAAAGATAAAACAGAAAAATAAAAACTAAAGGTCCTATGATAGATGGGTCAAATGGTACATAAAATCATCCTAAGGAGTTCTACTTTAATAAGAATCAAAATTCCGGAAAGAGCTTCGTAGAACTTTTTAGACCGAGCGGTATTCCCTAGATGTTGTTAAAGCCATTCTTCTATCTCTCTTGGGAGGAAGAAGGCGGTCTCGTTTTCCTCAACATCTTGCGTAGGGGGAGTGACACCAACCGGAACCCCTTGTAGTATGTCTCGAGGGGGCTATGGGTGTATGGTGTACCATTCGGCCGGTATGATGACTTCCGGTACCACATTCCATGCCCTTTGGGTGATAATTGGTACCAAAGGAGGAGAAGCGAGAATGTTCAACCTTTGGTGCAAAAGGTTGACCTCTCGAAGACATCCCTCTAGTCCCACCGTCAAATGATTGATACGGTCGACCAATGCTTCTTCCACTCCCGTCATTTCATCAATAGCTTCTCTTAAAGCGTAAACGTAGTTTACAAGAGAATCTTCAACCGTTGATGACCTTCTCCCTTGTCGGTTGTTCCTGGAGTGCGATGAAGATGTTCCGCTAGTTCTGCTCTCCATTCTGAGAAAACATACCGAAAAGAGTTCAATTTTATCGAAACAGTACCTCGGACACGGCCCTGTGTTCAGATGTCTGCAGATTTTTGGAACAAGGAATCTTGGAGTTTTAAATTGTTTTCGTGATTTTTAAAGCATTTTTTTGAGCAGAAACAACTTAAAACGTTGTTGTAGAACTTATTTTTAACAAGATTCCTTGAATAAAAATCTAACAAACATCTCAATAAAGCTTGGAATCATGGAGATTTCAAGCTCTAAAGGAGGTATTAAGGAAAAATTGAAGAAGAAGGTAAGGGATAAAAGTGGAAAAGACAAGATGGTTGTTGGGAACCTTCTTTAGAATATACCTAGGATGGTATGTGAAGATCCACCAGATCTTTGTCTTTGGAGTGGTCCAAATGTGCAGGAATCTTGCTGCATTTATAGAAAACGACAGCAAGCTGCGCACGGCCCCGTGTCGGCTGGACACGGCCCAGTGTGCAGGCAAGATCCTGACACATTTTGTCCGTATTCTGACAAAAAGTCAGAAGAGAATCTTTTGGTGGACACGGGGGCGTGCTGACCTGGACACGTTTCGCAACCCCCGATCCCTTATCTGTCCCGGGAACGTGCGGACGCGAACTCAGAGTTTGGTGGTATCAGTTGTTTAAATCTTGCAGCGGAATTTACATCAGGACCGTAGTTAGGAAATGTTTATCAGAGTAAAACCACCACATTTAATATTAATAATCACATGGGTAAAACCCAAGTTTCTTATTACAATACAATTTATAGGGATAAACCCTATTTTATTGAATTTAAAACATCGTTTATTAGGTAACTTTTATAGCCACATTTTCCCCAAGCCTTCAGTGCTCTCCAGCTGGCTTTTTACTAATTGGCTATCACATTGGGTTACCTGAAACGCGTTTTAAAAACATTTGTCAGTGGGAAATACTGGTGAGTGAATCCCAGTTTAATCAAGTTCAAATAAAAATCACAGTGAACAGTATTGAGAGCGATCACATTGTTTATGTCTACACAATTACTCCATTAGTACTGCCAATCCTGACTTGTGGGTCATATTACCCATTGGCTAACTCATTGTCCAATGGTAACGTATTGTCATCCCCGACTTACTACTCACAGTGTAGTAAATTTTGTATACAAAACCCCAACATACCGGCAGTAATTGAAGAACAACAAAGACTCAATCACCGCTTAATCACATTGGAAAACAATTAAGGTTTTGTAAAACATTCCAAAAAGATTAACAAAAAGAGGATAAACTCACATTGCTATCTTAGACTTCGCGTAAGGGTTTCCTGGATATAATCTATAATTTATACAAATGTACATTGGTTAGTATCATAACCCTTTGAAAATATTAATGATACCCTCCCCGAGACGGCATTCCAACAACTACGTCGGGCAGAACCACGACAGTTGTTACGGAACCCTAAATCAATTGGGCAGCGTAACTGTTACGAAACTGGGGTTATTATACTTACAACGGAGCAGAACCTCGCTAATTAGGGGTATAATACCTAACTATAACTTCTACTACTTCAGAAATTGAGATTGAGAATGAATTGTGAGCGACGGAAAACGAAAACTGATGCGTTCTATTTATAGTTGCTGAATTCGACTTTCAGGCGGCCCGCGTAAGGTAAGGCAAAGCCTTACGCGGCCCGCGTAAGGTAAGGCAAAGCCTTACGCGGCCCGCGTTAACACCTGGTCAACATATAGCTTAGCTGGGTCAGCTTGTAGGTCCGCCACGATGTCGACACGTGTCAGCTCAGGGCTGTGCCACCATTTCGATCTCACGCGGCCCGCGTTAACTTAAACGGCGTCTTACGCGGCCCGCTTGGACTTAAGAAATCATACGGAATTAGGTTCTCACCTTCATACCGCCCGCGTAAATAGTTGGGGTGGGTCTACGCGGCCCGCCTCAACTTAATTTTTATTGTTTTTAATTTATTTTATATGTTATAACATATTCCGGGCTCGGTTTTCATACACGGGGTGTATTTAAAAACATATTGGGACATACTAGGGTGTCGGAAATATTATAAGGGTGTTGGTTTTACCGAAGGTTGTTACATTCTCCCCACCTTGTTTTAGAACTCGTCCTCGAGATCTACTGAAATAAATACAGATATTTCTTTTACATTTCCGATTCAAGCTCCCATGTGTACTCTGGTCCTCTTTTGGAATCCCACTTCACTTTGACTAGAACTAGTCTCTTGTGTTTGAGATTCTTGACTTTCCTGTCTTCAATTTGTAGAGGTCTTTCTACAAACTTGAGTTATTCATTTACCTCTATATCCTTAAGAGGTACTATCAGTGATTCATCAGCTAAACACTTTTTGAGATTAGATACATGAAACACATCATGTATTCCTGCCATTTCCTCTGGCAGTTGTAGCTGATAGGCTACAGGTCCTATTCTTCTAATAATCTCAAAAGGTCTAATATACCTGGGACTTAGCTTTCCTCTTTTGATGAATCTTACCACTCCTTTCCAAGGAGAGACTTTCAATAATACTTTATCTCCTACTTGAAACTCCAATGGCTTGTGTTAGTTATCGGCATAACTCTTTTGTCGATCACGTGCTGCTTTCAGTCTTTCCTTGACTTGAATAATTTTGTCAGTTGTTTCCTGCACTATCTCAGGTCCAGATAGTTGTTTTTCCCCAATTTCTGCCCAACAGACTGGGGTTCGACACTTTCGTCCATAAAGTGCTTCGAATGGTGCAGCATTGATACTTGTGTGATAACTATTATTATAAGAAAATTCTATTAAAGGTAAGTGATCATTCCAATTACCTCCAAATCAATTACACAAGCTCTAAGCATATCTTCCATTGTCTGAATTGTCCTTTCGCTTTGTCCATCCGTTTGAGGGTGATAAGCTGTGCTTAATTTTAACTTGGTTCCCATTGCCTTTTTGAAACTTGACCAAAAATGAGAGGTAAATCGACTATCCCTATCAGAAACAATTGATAAAGGAATGCCATGTAAAGAAACAATTTCATTTACATATAATTTAGCTAATTGTTCCATACTGAAAGTTTCTTTCATGGGTAGGAAATGAGCTGACTTGGTTAGCCTATCTACAATCACCCAGATTGTATCATTTCATTTCTTTGTTTTGGGTAATTTAGTAACAAAATCCATTGTTATCAATTCCCATTTCCACACTGGCATTTCTAATTGTTGCAATAAACCTGAGGGTTTCTGGTGTTCAGCTTTAACTTGTGAACAAGTTAAACATTTAGAAACATAGGCTGCTATGTCCTTTTTCATTCCTATCCACCAGAAATTTTTTCTTAAATCCTGGTACATTTTATCATTTCCTGGATGCATCGTATACTTAGACTTATGGGCTTCTTCTAATATACGATGACGTAGGTTTCCTATTTTAGGTATCCACATTCTCTTTTCATGGAATCTCCAAATTCCATCTGTTCCTTGTTTTAATTCCTTCAGCATACCTTTTAATTTTTCAGAATCATCCTTGATTACTGATTCTTGTGCTTCTCTTATTTGATCATTTAAATCTACTTGCAGATTTAATTTAAGAGAATGTACCCTTTTTGGCTTTTCATGATATTTTCGGCTTAAAGCATCTGCTACTACATTTGCTTTTCCTTCATGATACTGGATATCACAATCATAATCACTAAGCATCTCCATCCAGCGTCTTTGTCTCATATTCAATTCCTTTTGCTTGAAAATATACCTTAAACTCTTATGATCACTGAATATGGTAAACTTACTACCATAAAGGTAATGTCTCCAAATTTTAAGAGCAAAAATTATAGCTCCTAATTCTAAATCATGGGTGGAATAATTCTCTTCATGATTCTTAAGTTGTCTAGATGCGTAAGCTATAACCTTTTGTCGTTGTATCAATACACATCCATAACCTAATTTGGAAGCATCACAATAAACAACAAAGTCTTCAGTTCCTTCTGGTAACGCTAATATGGGTGTATGGGTTAATCTTTTCTTAAGGATTCTAAAGGCTTCTTCTTGTTTTAATCCCCATTCGAACTTAACAGATTTACAGGTTAGCTTGGTTAAGGGAATGGCTATTCTAGAAAAATCTTGAATAAATCTTCTATAATAACCAGCCAATCCTAAGAAACTTCTAACCTCGGTTGGTGACTCAGGGGTTTTCCATTTAGTAATTGCCTCGATCTTTGTTGGATCTACATGAATTCCTTCATGATTAACTAGGTGTCCAAGAAATTGTACCTGTTCTAACCAAAATTCGCACTTAGAAAATTTAGCGTAAAGCTTTTCCTTTCTTAATAAACTTAAAAGTGCGTGCAAATGCTTTGCGTGATCTTCTTTACTCTTAGAGTAATTTAGAATATCATCTATAAAGACAATTATGAATTTATCCAAATATGGCTTACATATTCGGTTCATCATGTCCATAAATGCAGCTGGGGCATTGGTTAAACCAAATGGCATGACAGTAAATTCATAATGGCCATACCTTGTTCTGAAAGTGGTTTTAGGAATGTCCTCTTCCTGTACCTTTAACTGATGATATCCTGACCTTAAATCGATCTTAGAGAAAAATCGAGCTCCTTGCAGTAGATCAAACAGATCATCGATTCTCGGTAATGGGTACCGATTCTTAATCGTGACTTTGTTTAATTCACGGTAATCAATACACATACGCATTGATCCGTCCTTCTTTTTAACAAACAGTATCGGCGCTCCCCATGGCGACGAACTTGGTTGTATAAATCCCTTCTCTAACAATTCGTCTAATTGTTTCTTCAATTCTTGCATTTCTGCAGGTGCCAAACGATAAGGTGCTTTGGCAATTGGTGCTGTTCCTGGTAGCAGGTGAATTCTGAATTCAACTTTTCTGTCTGGAGGTAGTCCTGGTAATTCTTCTGGAAATACATCTAAAAACTGAGACACAACTGGAATGTCTTTTAGTTCTTTTCCTTTAGTGTTAGTGATTATGAAAATCAAATACACTATAGAACCTTTTCTTATAGAACTTGCAGTTTTCATCACAGAGATGAATTTTGTAGTTCTAAATGGCTTATCTCCTTTAATTGTGATCGTTTTACCTTTTGGTGAATTTACTTGAATTGACTTTTGATCACATAAAATACTGGCTTTATTGGCTATTAACCAATCCATTCCTAATACAACATCAAATCCTGTCAGATTCATGGGATACAAGTTTGCTATAAATTGCTGATTTGAAATTTCTATTCTTGCTCCCTGCAAGATTTCAGAAATTCTAACGGTTTCTCCATTAGCTGTCTCTACTAAGCATTCATATGGTAGTTTAGTTAATGACTGATTTAAAATTTTGCAAAACGATGTATTAATAAAACTTTGGTTTGCACCAAAGTCAAATAATATTTTAGCAAAAATATCATTAACTAAAAACGTACCAGCTATGACATCTGGAATCATCTTGGCTTCATCTGCAGTCAGAACAAATGCTCTATCATTTTTAGTATTCTTATTGTTTGCAGCTGGGTTAGTTTTGGACAGTTTGGCCTGATATGACCTTTTTCCCCGCAGTTGTAGCACAACCCATTACTGGATTTCTTCCTGCAATTTTCTTCCTTGTGCCCTGGCATCTTGCAATAATTGCAAAGAGTGGAGCATTTTCCCGAATGCTTTTTCTTGCAGACTTTGCAAAAAGGTGCAGAGGTAGAACCCATATTCCTACGGTTATAATTCTCAGAACGGAATTCTTGTGTAAGCCTTTGGGTTAGGTTTTTCCTCTGGTCTTCTTCTCTAGTACGGACTAGTTCATCTGTCAAGGTATTGGCTAGTTCTACAGCTTCTTCTATGGTTTGAGGTCTAGCTGCCTTGACTACATGTCTAATCTCCCAATTAATCCCCAAATATAACGGGAGATTAACACTGGTTCTGGTGAAGCAAGAGTTGGCACTATTCTGGCATATTCAAAGAATATTTTAGTGTATCCCTTACTATCCACACCAGTCATTCTAAGATTTAGGAATTTGTTTGCTATCTATTCTTTTTCATTGGGTGGGCAGAATTTCCTTTCTACCTTGTTCTTAAATTCTTCCCATTCCATATTGTAAGTTCTATCACTTCCTTTTGATTGGAGGATAGGGTTCCACCATTCTAATGCTGAATTCTTAAACAAATTAGAAGCAAACAGTATTTTATCTTCTTCAGCACACTTGCTTATCCTTAAGACTGCCTCAGTCTTCTCTATCCAGCGTAAGGTTGCAATGGCCCCTTCGTTGCCCGAGAATTCCATTGGTTTACAAGACCAGAATTCTTTATAAGAACAACCGTAAGACACGGTTCTTCTTCTTTTGGGAATAGGCATTTGAAGTACTGGTCCATTGTTCACGCTGTGTTCCGGTTCAATTGGTCACTTACTACTATGTTTACTTTTATTATTTGCTTCTTGAACCGTTTGAAGAATAAATGGCATTGCATCTATAATTCCTTGTGCCACTATGTGTTGAACAGCACTATTATCCATTTGGTTTCCATTGTTATTGATGCTCGGATTCTCATTAACCACGTTAATGTTACTCTGGTTATCATTATTCAGATTTCCTTGATTTCCTTCATCGGCTATCTGAATTTTAAACATTTATCCCATATTAATATCACAAGATATTAGGTAATATCGTAATTCACATGACATGCAATCTAGCCAAAAACGTCGATCATTGCGACTGGTACTCTATTTTCATATACTATGCGTCTATTACACACTAGTACTGAAATAAAGATTACAATACCAACAGAAAGAAAATTACACTAATAGTACTATGCATCCGTACACACATAATTTTATTTTATTTTTATTATTATTATTACTATTACCGTTTCTACCATCACATTTACGGGTATGGATTTATCCAAAAATCCATATTGCGCTCATCGTATTTCCATACGAGACGCTCTCCCACCTGACGCATTCTCTCACTGCTTTCTAAAATTTCCTCCCCGAAAGTCCTAAGTTCTTGCACGTTTTCTGCACTCATTGAGGGTGCAGGTTCTAGGACTGGGTTTGGAATCTGGGGTGCGGGTTCCTGATATGGGGGTGAAAGTGCCTGAAATCGGTAAGGATCTTCTAAGATTTCCCTAATATATTCATCGTGGTAATAGGGATCTAAAGGGTCCATACCTGGATAGGCTCCTATGTTCTGTATGGGTGTGTCTTCATGAATAGGGTAACGTTGCACAAAGTCCCTATTATCGTCCCACCAGGGGTCGTAATTTGGGTCTAGGGGTTTGGTGCAGGTATCCTAGGGATTTCTTCTTGGTTAAAGTCATGCATCTCCACTTGGTTATCAAGATTTTCTATCTCCATGGGTTGGTCTGGGTTTTGTGGTTGTGGGGTTACTAGTTGTTCCAGACTCGGGTCAGCAGCAGTTGTAGCTAGGATATGGAAATTGGCTAGGCTTCTATTAAGCATATCCTGTGTATGGGCATCAGTCTTCCGCTTAGCGGCTGCTAAAACTCTTTGCTGTTGCAACTTTCGCATTCTTTTCCTACGTGCAAAAGCTTCCTTACTGAACCATCCTCGTTTCTTATGAGGGAATGGCTCTTCTGACTGTGCTTTAAAAGCAAACACTCCTTCTTCTTGATCAGCAGAATACCCAGAAAGGGCAAGCTGTGAAGAAGTACCTTCACTCCTAGGTGATTCAGACAACTGACGACTCATGTCTGAGGGTCCTTGATCACTCATACTGTAAACTAACAAATAGTCAAATAACACATAACAAATAATTACAGTTATGCACTTATTTCCGTAATTTATTTCCTAACACAAAATTTAGAATTTTAAGTGTCAGCATAACACTTCTTTGGCTCAGACCAGTGGCTAGGCTCTGATACCACCTTCTTTCGCAACCCCCGATCCCTTATCTGTCCCGGGAACGGGCGGACGCGAACTCAGAGTTTGGTGGTATCAGTTGTTTAAATCTTGCAGCGGAATTTACATCAGGACCGTAGTTAGGAAATGTTTATCAGAGTAAAACCACCTCATTTAATATTAATAATCACATGGGTAAAACCCAAGTTTCTTATTACAATACAATTTATAGGGATAAACCCTATTTTATTGAATTTAAAACATCGTTTATTAGGTAACTTTTATAGCCACATTTTCCCCAAGCCTTCAGTGCTCTCCAGCTGGCTTTTTACTAATTGGCTATCACATTGGGTTACCTGAAATGCGTTTTAAAAACATTTGTCAGTGGGAAATACTGGTGAGTGAATCCCAGTTTAATCAAGTTCAAATAAAAATCACAGTGAACAGTATTGAGAGCGATCACATTGTTTATGTCTACACAATTACTCCATTAGTACTGTCAATCCTGACTTATGGGTCATATTACCCATTGGCTAACTCATTGTCCAATGGTAACGTATTGTCATCCCCGACTTACTACTCACAGTGTAGTAAATTTTGTATGCAAAACCTCAACATACCGGTTGTAATTGAAGAACTACAAAGACTCAATCACCGCTTACTCACATTGGAAAATAATTAAGGTTTTGTAAAACAATTCAAAAAGATTAAAAAAAAGAGGATAAACTCACATTGCTATCTTAGACTTCGCGTAAGGGTTTCCTGGATATAATCTATAATTTATACAAATGTACATTGGTTAGTATCATAACCCTTTGAAAATATTAATGATACCCTCCCCGAGACGGCATTCCAACAACTACGTCGGGCAGAACCACGACAGTTGTTACGGAACCCTAAATCAATCGGGCAACGTAACTGTTACGAAACTGGGGTTATGATACTTACAACGGAGCAGAACCTCGCTAATTAGGGGTATAATACCTGACTATAACTTCTACTACTTCAGAAATTGAGATTGAGAATGAATTATGAGCGACGGAAAACGAAAACTGATGCGTTCTATTTATAGTTGCTGAATTCGACTTTCAGGCGGCCCGCGTAAGGTAAGGCAAAGCCTTACGCGGCCCGCGTCAACACCCGGTCAACATATAGCTTAGCTGGGTCAGCTTGTAGGTCCGCCACAATGTCGACACGTGTCAGCTCAGGGCTGCGCCACCATTTCGATCTCACGCGGCCCGCGTTAACTTAAACGGGGTCTTACGCGGCCCGCTTGGACTTAAGAAATCAGACGGAATTAGGTTCTCACCTTCATACCGCCCGCGTAAATAGTTGGGGTGGGTCTACGCGGCCCGCCTCAACTTAATTTTTATTGTTTTTAATTTATTTTATATGTTATAACATATTTCGGGCTCGGTTTTCATACACGGGGTGTATTTAAAAACATATTGGGACATACTAGGGTGTTGGAAATATTATAAGGGTGTTGGTTTTACCGAAGGTTGTTACATTCTCCCCACCTTGTTTTAGAACTCGTCCTCGAGATCTACTGAAATAAATACAGATATTTCTTTTGCATTTCCGATTCAAGCTCCCATGTGTACTCTGGTTAAAGAACCCTGAAGTGCCTGAGGCTGTTTATGAAGCTTCGTCTATTTTTAAGGAATTTATCCGGATCAGGCGGTTCCTTACTGGATGGAACAACCCTGAAGTGCCTGAGATACCTTAATTGCTCTAGATTTAGACGAGAACGCAAGAGGTTGTCGGTGAGGGTGATTCCTATGCTATATGTAGGTGGACAAGTCCAACCCTTTCCCGGGCTCTCGTTAAAGAAGGTGTATGCCGAATCGCTCAGGTCTATGTATGCATCGAACGAAGTTGATGGGGAGTCCTTCACGGCACAATCGACACCGGGATGACTATCGCTCAAGTCTTCGCCAGGGCTAGAGGTGATATCGGGAGCAACGAAGTTGTTTTTATTCGAATGCGATCCCAATTTTCTTCTTGGGTATCATATTGAGGTGAATTAATGAAATCCATCTCAAGTTCCTTTACCCAATTAAGAATTAAATCTTCCATTTGAAATAATTCGTCAAGAAGCATTTCTCCTAGAAGATTCGATTGGGAGCATTCGAGGGAGAGATAGGGATTATTTTTACTCTCGCCCCTCTTAAGGCTATAGGAAAACAATGGGTCTATATAGTGGGGCTTATAATTTAGAAAATAACATTCTAATTCTTTATGATTGCCACCACATATTTGACACCACGTACCATAAGAGGGCCGATAGTAAAAAAAATCAGAATCACTCATGTTTGTGTCAGAAATTACCAACCATCGGGATCTTACGGTTCTGTTTTCAGTAACTGAAACTTGGGCACGGGGCGTGTTGAGTGGGCACGGCCCCGTGTTCGGCTACTGTCTGACTTAGAACAGGATTGCCAGTACCAAAGATTGGGCACGGGGCGTGTTCAGCGGGCACGCCCCGTGCTGAGTTCTGCAGAAGCTGAAAATCTAAGAAAAAATCCTAAAAAAATAGAAAAATAAGAAAAAACGATTAGGCCGTTGATTCCTAACTTTCTTAAAATCCTTGTGTCCCCGGCAGCGGCGCAAAAAACTTGATGTGCGTGAGTGTTATGTAGTTTTTAATGTATATTTTAAGCCCTTTAACACTTTTAGCCAAGTTTTAAATTTATAAAACACGATATTTACTAACACTAAACATACATATGGGCAAGTGCACCCATCGCGAGCGTAGTATAGTATTGGTAAGATACCGAGGTCGTCCAAGGAAACAAGAGCTTTTAGTACCGATTTATCCTAAACGTCTAATCAAATCAAAAGTTTAGAAAAAATGTTTTTTAAACAAGAAAAATAAAACTAACTAAAAATGCTGAAAAATAAAAATAAAAGTAAAAACAGATAGACAAGATGAATCACTTGGATCCGACTCGTATTTAGTGTAACCTTTGATTATTTCCGCACTTTTGCACTTTTTAAGAGATTATCTTAGTTATTGTAGTAGGCCCCTCTTTTGAAGGTGACGTTACCCTCAAGCCATTAGTTTGAGTCAGCAAGGATACAATCCTAAAGGGTTGGATTATTGAAAGATAATTAATTAAGTTATTAATGCATATTGTGGTAGGCCCTCTTTTGAAGGCGACGTTACCCTCGGCTAAGTAGTTTGAGTCAGCAGGGATACAATCCTAAGTAGCCGGGTTAAAGTATTAATAGTAGTTTACATATGAGGGGACCAAGGAGTTCGGACCCCCGCCATCCAATACCAGTGGGTATTGAAGGAGGTCCTACTAAAGTTGACCCAGGTCCTTGCAGGATCTATACACTGAACAAGGCAAGACTCTTACCAAACCGTTCCCTTAACCCCCGACCAGGTAGCCAACATATCTCCATATAGACCGTGGAGATATGAATGGTGAAAATCTTTTATTTTATATAGACAGTAAAGTAATGACAAGACACCACGGACAAACGATAAGGAAGACTCACCTTCAACATAAGAAACTAGTTATTAAAGTCATTAATACATAACCAAATAAAAAGTGCGAAAAGATTAAAAATAAAAGGTATTACACTAAACACTTGTCTTCACCAAGTGATGTAAGAGACTTAGGCAAACATGGCCTTTGATTGTCAAGAACTCTTACGATCAATCTTGGATCCCGAGACTACTCACACACTCTATGATGGATGATGGATGATGGTGGTGGATGTGGGTTGTGATGGTGGTGGTGGGTGGGTGAAGTGTGAGAGAGGTGGTTTGCCAAGGGATGATTTGCAAGTGAGCCAAGCACCCCTATTTATAGCCTGCACAGAAGCCGGACACGGCCCCGTGTCCACCCATCTTCTCTTTCTTCATTAAATGCAGTTTGTCTGCATTAATTGACCACGCCCCCGTGTCCACTGGGCACGACCCCGTGTGCAGAAGTGTATCTGTACTATCAAGATTTGCCTAGATTCTGAGAATCTTTGCGTTGACCACGGCCCCGTGTCTGCTGGGCACGCCCCAGTGATGGGTGATAGAAGCTTCTATAGCTTTGTCTTTTCTGCAGACACTTGGGTACACCCCCGTGCTCAGTGAGCATGGGGCGTGTTCAGCCTTCTGTTCTCTTGTTTTTACTTGGGGAGATGCTGTTGAGGGGTCAGGCATGCCACGTTTATTCCTTTTCTTGTATTATTGCTGGATTTGGCTGCATTTTTGCTTCTTTTGTTCATTTAAGCTCTTTTAACCCTGAAAATACAAAAGGAAGACAAAAGCACATTTTTTCCAACATTAGTACTAAAAAAGGGTTAGTTTTATGCCTCATTTGATGTAATTTATATGTTGCATTTTGCACACATCAGTGTACGTGCTGGTTATGCGTAAATGATTTCGAACTCTATTATATCTATTAAACTTGTATGCTTACCTTTACACTATGTGTATTGACTTTTACTTTAACATATGTGACAGGTGCTTAAGATGTTTAAATGCTTGGCTTGCTGTGAAATCGAGGCTAGGAAAGGTCTAGAAACAAATAAATGAATTGTCTATATTTGAAATCTGAGTTGTCGGAACAAAACAATTGACTAGATCTTGTCTGTAATAATTATGTTATCTTTTATGACAAGGTAAATAACTGGTAATTATAGTTGTTATGGAAACTTCTGGACAATCTGTTTCGCTCAGTGCAACGCCCCGATGTTTCCGCCATCGGTTTGGGTGTGACAGATTGTTATCAGAGCCATAACTATAGGGAATTAGGCAAGACTCGACCTAGTCCGGGTCGATGTCTTAGAAACGACCTAGCCTATAGTTAGGAACCAACAGACCGACTTGTGCATAACCTGTAGGGATTATGTATGAGCTTACCTGCTACTTCTCGCTATTCTAGCCTACGCTACACTATTGCTGCACTTTAATCTTCGAAAATGAACGAGCTATTTGGTCGAGATTAGGTGTGAAAACCGCAAACTCTCGACTAAATTACTTGTTCAACCCACATTTTTCCCACAAACAGGAGGCATTGTGCCGAATCAGGAGTGAAATCCATACTTTGGCGCATAAATCCTCTTTATTTTTATCAAAACCAGAACGAAGTTGCTAAGTCAGGGATGAAACCCGAACCTTGGCGACTTGTTCCGATCTCATTTTTGGGTTTTACAAAACTCTCACCAAAGTCTCGACGGACTCCAACGACTCGAAGTAACGATATGACTAAAAGGATGCGTGCCGATCACCCAAATTCGTGGCGAGAGCACAGTCCCAAAGGCCAAAGTGTGTACCAAGAGTCTTTGTGAATAGTCAAAGCACTTTGGTTAGTCAATGTCTAACTAGTCGCAGACAATCTATTCTCGATTTTTATGAGTTTTGATTCTGAGCTCGCTACTGCCGACTCTGATAATTGTCGATTTTATGTGAGTTTTGTGTATTTTATGTGACTCATCTGTTTACGTGTTACGATTTTTGGTGATTTACTCGCTTTTCGCTTTCGCTATTGATCAACACACACGACTCGCACTGCACATCTATCTCAACACGCTAACAAATCGACATTATTGGGGATTATACGCATGCTATACTACTCGCTATGTTAATCGCGGACGCTATTCTCGAACGCTCGTGGACTTTGAATAATAGGTTTCTATATTCTGACTTCTCCCATGTGCTTCTAGGCAAATTACGTGTTTACATGCCTCTGTGCATTGTCATTCTGTGCCTTACAGGCTTATGTGCTTCTGTGCTTATGTGAATCTGTGCTTATGTGCCTATGTGTCTACGTGATTATACGTGTTTCTGAGCTTTAGTAGTATTAGACGTGTGAGGTGAGATTCGACTATGTTGTGTCTGAGTCCTATGACGATGTCTGTTGCAGACAATGTCGTCATCTGGATCCCGTCACACGCGCACTGCTCGCCAAAGCCAGAAAGACAAACGTCTTGCCGCACTCGTCGCCAAGCAAATGGCAAAGGCGGTTCCTCAGATCGTGAGAGAACTATACGAGAATATGAGCAAATCGTCCGAAGAATCCAGGACCGAGACTCCTAAAGCTGCTTTCAGCTTCAAACAGTTCAAGGCATGCGGACCGAAAGAGTTCACTGGCGAAGATGGCCCCACGGCTTTGTTTCAATGGTTCGAATCGATCGAGGTCACCTTGCGTCATAGTGGATGTCCTGACAATCTCCGCACTTTGAATGCTACCGGCGTCTTCCAGTCCCGCGTTCTAGACTGGTGGACGGCCGAAAGAAACAAACGCGGAAATGACGCAGCTTATGGTCTGTCATGGGATGAGTTGAAGAATGTTATGCTCGAAGAATTCTGCCCTCCCCATGAGCGCCAGAAGTTGGAGGACGAATTCTGGCACATCAAGCAAAAAGATGGTGACAACGCTGCCCTGACTGCTCGCTTCAAGCAGCTCAGTATCATCTGCCCCGACCAAGTCAAGACTGTTGACATGACAATCAAGAAGTACATCCGAGCTCTGCCAGATTGTGTTGCAGATTTCGTGCATGCTGCCAAACCAGCAACGATCGAAGAAACCTACTTGCTTGCCACTGAAATCAACGACAAGCTCGTCAAAGCTGGTTTTTGGGATAAAGCTTCGAAGAACCTGCACCAAGCTACCACCACCGCACCAACCACCGAAACCGCCACCTCTCAGTCATCAAAGCCCTCACGTCGCAAGAAGAAGAACAACAACAGCAGCTCCAGCAACAAGAACTGTGCTGTCACTACTACTGCTGCTCCACTTCAAGCCGTACCAGCTCAGCAGCAGTCTCAGCACCGACCAGCACCAGTTACATATGCACCGCCTGCAAAGCGTGCATACACTGGTCCCCACCCTGCCTGCCCGACATGTACTTATCATCACCCGGTGGGTATCGCCTGCCGATTCTGCGTGCACTGTAATATGTACAGCCACTTCACTGCTAATTGCCGTACTGGTCCTCGACAAGCACCAGCTCAAGCTACTGCTCATCAAGCTCTACTTCCAGCTCCTCAAGGCCAACAAGCGGCTCAGGGACCCGCGATCAACGCCAGAGTCTGCTTCGCGTGTGGTGATCCCAACCACTTCGCGAACATCTGCCCAAACAGGGTTGTGAAACAAGAGCCTCAGCAACAGCAGCAGCAGTAGCAACAGCCTCAACAGCAACAGCAACAAGCCGCCCGCGCCAGAACTTTCAACATCAATGCACGCCAAGCCCAGGCTGACAACAACGTGGTCAATGGTACGTTCCTTGTGAATGGTATTTATGCTTTGTGTTTGTTTGATACTGGAGCCGATAACTGTTTTGTGTCGTTCGAATTCGAGAAGCTCCTTAATCGTAAGCGCTCCCATCTCCCCTCGACGTTCAATGTCGAAGTCGCCACCGGAAGAACCATCGCCATCAATTCTATTCTTTGTGATTCTACATTTGAGATCAACAATCACATCTTCCCAATCGACCTCATTCCAATGCAACTTGGAAGTTTGACGTCATAGTAGGCATAGACTTTCTTCGTGAAAACCATGCCGAAGTTGTGTGCTTCGATAAAATGATTCGATTCTCGCTCGCAAATGGTGATGTATTATGTGTTTATGGCGAAACTGCTTCGAAAGGTCTCAAGCTCATGTCATGTGTCCAAGCTAGCAAGTATCTCCGTAAGGAGTACAGAGCTTTCTTGGCTAACATTGTAGTAGCGGAGAAGGAAAAGAAAGGAAAGGCAGAAGTGAAAAACGTTCCTGTGGTTCGTGAATTTCCTAATGTGTTCCCTGATGATCTTCCCAGCCTACCGCCAAGTCGTGATATCGACTTTTGTATCGACCTCATTCCTGGAGCAAACCCCATTGCTAGAGCTCCTTATCGACTCGCTCCGTCCGAAATGCGTGAACTCTCGAGTCAGCTCCAGGAACTGCTTGATAAAGGCTTCATTCGCCCGAGCACCACTCCATGGGGCGCACCAGTCCTTTTCGTCAAAAAGAAGGATGGGTCATTCAGGATGTGCATCGATTATCGGGAATTGAATAAGTTGACGATCAAGAATCGCTATCCCCTACCTCAAATTGATGATTTGTTTGACCAACTACAAGGTGCTACGTGTTTCTCGAAGATCGATCTACGCTCAGGCTATCACCAACTACGCATTCAAGAGGAGGATATACCCAAAGCCGCTTTTCGCACCCGATACGGTCACTATGAGTTCGTTGTTATGCCTTTTGGTTTGACCAACGCACCAGCGGTTTTCATGGATCTGATGAATCGCGTGTGTAAACCTTATCTCGACCGCTTCGTCATCGTGTTCATCGATGATGTCTTGATCTATTCCAAATCGAAATCCGAACACGCACAACATCTACGTTTGGTTCTCGAGCTACTCCAGGGAAATCGACTCTATGCCAAGTTCTCCAAGTGTGAATTCTGGCTGGAGGAGGTTCTATTTCTCGGTCACATTGTCAATAGTCAACGTATTCACGTCGATCCCGCGAAGATTGAAGCAGTTAAGAGTTGGATTACACCTAAGAACCCGTCTGAAGTCCGTTCTTTCCTCGGACTAGCGGGCTATTATCGTCGATTTATCGAAGGGTTCTCAAAAATCGATGTGCCGCTTACCGCTCTCACGCATAAAGACAAGCCTTTTATTTGGGGAACTGAACAAGAGTCTGCTTTCCAAACCCTCAAGCACATGCTTTGCAATGCTCCCGTTCTCACTTTACCCGACGGAAACGACGACTTTATTGTCTATTGTGATGCCTCGAACCTTGGTCTTGGTTGTGTCCTCATGCAACAGGACAAGGTCATTGCTTACGCATCTCGTCAGCTGAAAATCCACGAGAAGAACTATACAACCCATGATCTCGAGCTAGGCGCAGTTGTTTTTGCGTTAAAGATTTGGCGACACTACCTGTATGGTACCAAGTGTACGATCTTCACCGATCATAGGAGTCTACAACATATCTTTGACCAGAAGGAACTTAATATGCGTCAACGTCAATGGGTAGAACTTCTCAACGATTACGACTGTGAGATCCGTTATCACCCAGGCAAAGCAAATGTCGTTGCCGACGCCCTCAGTAGACGGAGTTATCTGCTCAGCATTCGAAATATCCAAGCCCAACACGATCTCGAAACCCTCATCCGGGAAGCCCAGCATGCCTGTTTTAATGAGTGTACTCTAAAGAAGGAAAGAATCTACCACGATGGAGCCCAACTTGTGAATAAGTCGAATGGGATATTCCACTTTCTGGACCGAATTTGGATCCCTAAGCGGACCAATTTACGACAGATATTGATGGACGAAGCCCACAAATCTTGATACTCTATTCATCCTGGTGCCGATAAAATGTACCAGGACCTTCGCTACAAGTACTGGTGGTCGGGCATGAAGAGGGATATCGCTCTCTACGTTGGGAAATGCCTGACTTGCTCGAAAGTCAAAGCTGAACACCAAAGACCCTCTGGCTTACTCGAACAACCCCCGATCCCTATATGGAAATGGGAAAGTATAGCTATGGACTTCATAACAAAACTTCCGCGCACGCCATCAAGTCACGACAGCATCTGGGTTATCGTTGACCGTTGGACCAAATCTGCTCACTTTTTGCCAATACGAGAAGACTACAAGGTAGAAAGATTAGCCCGAATCTACACCGATGAGATCATTTGTCGACACGGGATGCCTCACGACATCATCTCTGACAGTGATGCTCGGTTTACCTCGCGCCTGTGGGAGACATTTCAAATGGCTCTCGGTACTACGCTTAATCTAAGTACCGCATTCCACCCTCAAACCGACGGTCAGACTGAGAGAACGATTCGTACCCTTGAAGACATGCTCCGTTCGTGTGTCATAGATTTCGGTGGTAATTGGGACGCTTACCTGCCATTAGTCGAATTCTCGTATAATCACAGTTATCATTCCAGCATTCAAATGGCAACGTTTGAGGCTTTATACGGAAGAAAATGTCGATCGCCTATTGTATGGCACGAGATCGGGCACTCGCAATTAACCGGTCCTGAGCTACTACAAGAAACGACTGATAAAGTCCTCCAAATTCGAGATAATCTGCTGAAAGCTCGGAGTCGTCAGAAAAGTTACGCCGATAGACGACGCAAGCCCCTTGAATTTGACGTTGGCGACTACGTACTCCTAAAGGTATCACCTTGGAAGGGTGTGGTCAGATTCGGCAAGAAAGGGAAACTAGCGCCTCGATATGTTGGACCTTTTAAGATTCTGGAAAGGATCAGAAAAGTCGCCTACAGACTCGAACTACCGAAGGAACTTAATAACGTCCACCCGACTTTCCACGTTTTGAACCTTCAAAAGTGCCTGGCTGAGCATGATTTAATTGTACCCCTTGATGATCTCCAAGTAAACGAAACACTACACTTCGTAGAGAAGCCTGTAGAAATCATGGATCGCCAAACCAAGAAGCTCAGACGCTCCCGCATTCCCATTGTGAAAGTACGATGGGAAGGCAAACGAGGCGCAGAGTTCGCTTGGGAACTCGAAAGCGACATGAAGGCGAAGTACCCGCAGTTGTTTGTTACGGCTTTGACCTAATTTCGGGACGAAATTCCCTCAACTAGGGGAGGCTGTAACACCCCGTGTTTCAAAGTCAAAGTCAAAGTCAAGATTGAAGTCAAAGGAGACAAGATTGCTGATTGCAACCTGTCATTCCTTGCTCAAATCCTGTTTTGACTTCTTTGACTCATATATGGTCTTTTATGCTTTACGTTAGTTGTATTATGTGGAGTACTTATTAATAATCGAGGTTTATTCGATATCTATTGCATGTTTTATCGCTGATCGCAATCGCAACTCGAATTACGCAATCTGATTATTGTTCTTATGTGTGTGTGTGCCTTATGTGTTACTTGTGCATGTTTATGTTATATTGTGATGATCAATCAAAACGCAATCGAAACTCAATCGCAATCGAATCGCAAACGCTAAACGGATGTTAAATAAGGATGATTGTATGTTGATATAGTAGTTGGGATTAAAAGTAATTTGAATAGGAAACTCTATCGCATCGCAACGCTCAGTAAATCGAATCGAAATCGCAAAACGCATCGCGCCATTCACTCCAATCGAGTGGCCAGTCAATCGAGCTGCCACCCGATCGAGTTGCCACTCGATCGAGGTGCCACTCGATCGAGCAGCCACCCGATCGGGTTGCCACCCGATCGACCAGCCACTTATGCCCCTTTCCTTTTATGGAAACCCTATAAATAGCCCTGTCAACATCACAAACTTACCTTTTCTGCACATCTCGTCTGACCAGCGCTTCTTGCCCACTTTTCTTTAGATTTCTCGTGATTCTTGTAAGTTTTCAACCTAAATCTTGTACTTTCTTAAGCTACAAGCACTCCTACACCTTTCTATCTTTTAAATCTTAACTTTTAACCGTGAAATCACTAGATTTGAGGTGTTCTAGGATGATGTCATCATGGTGTTCTTATGAACTTCATGTTTTGGCTTCAATCCACCAAGAACAACTTAGATCTGAACGATTTCCACACAAATAAACAAAGATCTTTCATAGATCTGAACATATTCATGGTGAAAAGGATTGAAAGATGGTTTTCCAACTTTCTTTCAACTCTTTTACACTCAATGCGCTCAAAACCGATAGAATCGGAGCTTGTTCTAACCTTCTACTCTTTCGTGTTGATGTGTTGGTTCAAGATCTGGATTCTATCCACGAGACGTTGATTTCGGGTTTGAACATGAACAACCAACTCGAACCGGGAACTGTTCGGACCAGGGTGATTCCTGTTCGGCCAGCTCACTTGGGACGAGATAAGGGTTCCGTTGTACAAACAAGACATCAAAACGCCTCATTCAAGACTACAACACTCCAAACAGAAACCGGTGTTAGAACGATCAGACCGTCGGAACGGAATACCGTCCGATCGGGTTACCACTCGATCAGATTGCCACCTGATCGATCGGCTGTCCGATCGGGCTGCACTTGGTTCTATCTGTAACACCTCGAAAATTCGTGTTCAATGAAATAACGACACGTGTCATGTAAGACAAAAAGCGTTGTAAACCCGGATTTAATAAAGATGTTTTGGCAGGATTTAAAAGTGGTGTCATGTTAATTTTACCTCTGAACAACCTCAGTTATAAATCCCAAGACCCAAGTATATATATATCAAACATCTAATATATCTTAAATCCAGAAATTCGTTGACAATAAATGAATTCGAAGTGCATGATAGGTTCCTATGGAAATTTCTACGGTAAACCTTCTTGTTCGGCACTTTTGAAAAGGATCCAAGCAAACATAACATAATGGTAGGGTATGTAACTGTTAAAGACCCATAATAGAGGCCCCAAACTGACAAAATAATGTCCCAAACTCGAGATAAGTGGTTGCCCTTTCGAATGCATGAAAGAACAAACTTTTGGCTGCTGATGAAGGCTTGCGCACCGCAAGCATTACTTCTTACGGTGCGCAAGCAGTGCCCAGTTCCAACAGAACCTTCTGTTTGCTGTTTAAAAGCGATATCTCACCATTAAACGATTTTCCTCATCTCCCTTGGCCCCTAAACAATCCCTAAACATCTAGGACACCTGTGGGAATGTTATGGTTAGTAGTAGACTTAGTTGTCAACACTTTGTGGTGTCTTGGCTCACTATATAAAGCTCACAAGTGCAACACTTGATCATTCATTCCTCAAACACTTTCTGATCATTTCTGGAGCTCAAGTCTTCTTCCAAGTGATCACTAATCAAGCTTAGGACTTCAGTAAGTTTGCTAATCCTCTCTTAATTAAGTTTAGCTTAGTAATTTAGCTAAAAGTCAAACCGTCGTAATTACGATTTGACTTCGAGATTAATTAATAATGGCTCAGTCAAATCTCGAATTAAAAGTACCTCTAAGTAGGTAATTATGTGGGTAATAAACCCTCAAAAGGGTTCCCACTGATTCCCACTCTAACTAGGTCAAATGTCGGGTCAAACTTGCTAAGAAAAAGTCAACAGGATACTTAAATTCTAATTTATGCATAATTAGCAATGTAGAACATATACAACCTGTTTGATCATTAATATAACTTGGTAATTAGTGTAAGAACATGTCTAAACATGTTCAACCCGACAATTTCCTGTTTAGACCCGGTTCGGAACCGAAAGTCGCATAGTTTGACTTATACTTGACTTTCAGTTCTGACCCGTTTAGGCATGATTTAGAAATTCCTTAGAGCTTAATTTGGACCAGGTAACATGCTAGTATAACACTCTGTGATTATACACCATGGTTCATTAGTTAACCAATTAATTCGCATGATTCCGTTAATTGCTCATATGTTGACCATTATGCCCTTATCACCTTAAAATGTGATTTTTGAAAATGTAAAAGAGTAGAAACTTTAATTACTGATATTTAAACTTGCATACAAAATTTGACATCGGTTTGAGGTGTAGATTAAGAGTTATGTTAATAAAACGGCGTAATTAGCGTATAGCCTAGTTAAGCCTACTTTTTGATACCAAAATCTTTACCCACTGATGTAATATATTATTTTGGGATTTTTGAAGATTTTTAATTAATTTTAGGCTGAGCATAACTCATAGTCGCAGGCTTAATCCGATAATTGTCGGTTTTGCCCTTACGGGCCATAAAATGAGTTTTACATATCTAAACGACTCCAAACCTTTTGCTACTGATTCTAAATGATAAATAAATTATTTTAAACCTCCTGGAATAATAAAAATATCAGATTTCTATATAGGACCCGGAAACGGCTTCTAATCGCCTAATTAAGCGTTTTTAACGACTAGTATGTACTAGAACTATTTTAAACATACTAAGGGTGATACCTACTGATATTTGAGGTAAATTATAATATTTTAATAGTAAGCAAAAGTTGTTAAACTCAGACTTCGGTTTTGAGCTTTTCGGCTTATGTGAAATTACCAAAATGCCCCTACGGTGCATAGTTTGGTTAAAATTGATAAATTTCACATATATACTTCAACCTACTGATATAACTTAGCAAATTGAGTATATTTGCTGATTACATCAGGCCTGTAACTCAGGTTAACACTTAAACTCTTTTACAACCTTTAAAATGACCAAACTACCCCTACGGAGCATAGTTTGTGTTTAAATTCATTTCGGGCATAATAAATGATATCTTACTGATGTCACAACATATATAGAGAATATTAACTTAGGAAACCTGTAAATGACTCTCATTATTACCCGTTACGCTTATTACGCGTTCGGTTCGGTTATGTAACAAGTTTACATAAATTAGCCGACACGGGTCAAACCTTATCGGTTTTATCTCAAAATCCAGAGTGTGCATGAAATACCCATATTAAACAAGTCTCTGAACTTGTCGGGTATAAATCGCATTCTATCCGGTCTTCGCTTAATAGTGCGTACGAACCGTATCATTGAAACTAACCGGTCTAAGTTTAAGCTTAATTAAAGACCCGTTAGATTCTAATAGGTTATTATAAACCTTCGTTCCAGATTAGGAGAACCAGTAAAAGCTACTTGCAATTTGCTTATTGTGATTTATACATTGCTCAGGTAAATACTTTTAACTTATTTTCCCTATACGGGCTTGGGTTACGGTATATAGAATACCGCTTGATCGGGCATCAAATCTTCCATCGTTGGGTGGTTAATTGAATAATTTGATCGGCTTGTTTAAACAGTCTTGTTAGTTAAAGCCTTTGGGGGGTTAATGACCATGTCCCGGATATCCTTGGCATCATTTTACGAAATGGTCACGACTTAAGCGCGGGGTGTAGGCGTACACCCGTCAGTGCACAAAAGAATAATGTGGTGTGTCTATTGATCTTTAACTCGGACACGATCCGGGCTACTGAACGCACAAGGAACATGTAATTCGTTCACAAGATTATATATTTAAAATAATTCTCCCAAGTTAAATAAAAATGTTTATGCCACGTGCATCCAAATCAATTTTCAATCATTTTCCAAAATGAGTCAGTTGATTGTATTTACCTGTGTAAACTGACGTATTTTCCCAAAAAGATTAAACGCAGGTACTAAGCGTAATTGGCTGGGATTTCTCCTTAGCAACATTAGAAGTCTCGCAAGCTTAAGATGCCTGAAGTCTGTTGAACTATTGTTTCCATTTTGTTTCCGATCCGTCTGTGGATAAACTTCCGAATATTGTGACATTTGATATTACAATATTAAATTCGGTTGTATTATATCTTTTAAATTGCTTCCGCTGTGCATATTAAATATTGTGTTGTTTGACTATTATGTTGCCAACCACGTCACGATACTCCCCACCGGGCCCACCGGTGACACGTGGAAATCGGGGTGTGACAGGTTGGTATCAGATCCAACACTGAGTGAATTAAACACTAGTCTTTTGTGTTTAATCTCAGTTACACAATTGCACATTTCTAAACTTTCGAGTCTAGACAAATAACATAGGACAAATTCTACCCTGTTTGGTTTTTTTGTTTTGTCCTTTAATTTTTATATATTGTAGTTGTATCTCATGCTATATTGACAGGATTAACAAAATGCCGCCAAGATTCTTCCGAAGAAGAGGACGAGGAAAGGGGCTAATCACCGCCCCCAATGACAACGAGGCAGGACCTTCGAATGCGCGAGCTCCTTCCACCACCGAGAGTGACGATCCCCGGCAGAACCGGAGGAACCTCTTCGAGCCGGCTAGATGGTCGGTTTCACACAGCTCAACACCTCCTCTCCATAACCCTTACGGGCCACAGCCAGAGTATGAGCCCAACAACCCTCAACCTTCATACATACCATTACAGCGATCCTTATCGCACAACTCTTTTGGAGACCCTACACCTGTCTTCACGGGCCGGTTTAACCCAGCCAATTACATACCAGAACCAACGGGTTTTAACCCACTAGGGCCAGATGACCATTTCTCAGGTGATCACGCGGATGATATGGACGAGGATACGAACCCCGTCGAGCCTGCCAGTGGTACACCAAACCACCCGATAGAGATCTCTGACGGATCTTCTTTCCACGGATCACCCTATGTTGGTCCAGATAGCTTTCAAGCTATGTTTACCAGGCACGAATGGTACTATACACCTCCTCGCCATTCACCTCCTCTGCAGCAGCAGCAGCAACGGGATCCCTCTGAGGATCCAAGATTTGTGGCAGTCACACCACCACCTCCACCGCCACCAGTTCAACCGGCACCTCCGCAACCGCCAAGGCGTAGGAGAACCGGAGCGCGTATGTCTACGCGAGCGGGAGACTTTCATTTTAGTTCTCCACGACAATCAAGTAGCAGCCATTATCCGCCACATCAAGAAGATCCACAAATGGGTGGACCTTCGCAACCAGTTGCACAGCAACCACCTCCTATGGGTTTTGATAACCCAATTCCGGCATACACGGGTTCCATGGCGTATAACCCGTTTGAACAGCTAGTGCACACCAACTACAACTACGCAGAAGCCGACCCATACTTGGTAGCGGCTAACTATAACCCCCAAGGACCGTATGGAGACCCATGGGGAGTAGGGTACCCAACTCATGGGTACCAGATACCGGCCAGACCTATTATACGGACGCAATCGCAGCCGCCACTATTTTCTCCTCCAGAACGGGGGGAAATTCTTCAGAGACTGGATCAGGTTGAGCGGGACTATCGCCGCGACGGCCAGGAGAGGCAAAGCTTCTTCCAAGGATTGACAAGCTTGATCAAAGGAAAGAGCAAGAAGGACCGCTGAATCCTTCCAATTGTTGTGGAGCCCCTGCGTGGGCCAGTCTTGCAGTATAAACCCCTGCGTGGGTATGCTTGTTTGTTTTTGACCCCTGCGTGGGTCTATCTTTCTGTAAACCCCTACGAGGGTATGTTATTGTTTAAGTCCCTGCGTGGACTATTATGTTAGTTATTAAGCCCCTGCGTGGGTATGTGTGTTGTTAAGCCCCTGCGTGGTTAAATCCTTGTTTAAACCCTGCGTGGGTAAGTTTGTTTATTTAAAAAGTCCCGTTTAGGGCGACGTGTAACCTTTTAATAAATTAATGGAATGTAAGTTTATAAATTTCATTTTTGCTATTATCTGCATAAATATATTAGATGAAATAAATAAATCAAAATCATTCCTTTTTTTAATAATAATCTGCCTATTTAAATATTGAATAAGAATCTTAAGTGTGAAACCTAGCCTGAGTGTCATTATGAAGACCTGGCCATGATGGTAAGACCTGTTAAAAGATTCGTATCCCTGTTAACATCTGGAAACATGTTAACACTCCTGGCAGACGTGATTCATTAAAATCACACACGTCATTCTTATTATTGGATTCTTCAAAAGATTCCTAACCCAATTTTATGATCTCTGAATCATGGGTTTAGGTCATCAATTAAGATGATCATATTTTGACCATACGTGGTAATATAGCGCCTCCGGGCCCTGCTCATTTCCATATGAGCCAAAAGACAGTGGTAGCAATGACTCCCTGTCAGATAAAGGTAATGAACTAGGTTCAAACCTTCATGCTTTGATTCTCTGAAATCATAGCTTATAATTTATAAACGTCCTTGTGACTAGGCCTATTGTGCCAATATACCTTCATGTTTTGATTCTCTGAAATCATAGCCTATAAATTAAAATGTCCATGTGACTAGGCCTTTTGTGCCACAAATAAAACTGTTATTGTTTTATAATTAGGATAATTATGATAGATATCCTAAATAAATATGATTAATAAATTAACCAAATATGGTCTCTGTTTACCATGGTTAATGAATTACCCTAAGGGGCAATTCCATAATAAACTCCCAAATAAACTATTGTCCTTGTTTTCTGTAACAGTTCAATTAAATGGCTAACTCAGACGAAATGAATAGCCATCCAGTGGAGAACATTGATAACGCCCGAGTTACTTTAACGGGTGTTGAATTGAAAGCGTTGGTAGACGACGCAGTTACTAAGGCATTGGAAAGGCAGTACGAAGAGTATAGTGGGACTCGAAGTAGGACCCTATCTACGCAGCCTTCAAAGCCACCGTCCAAGAAGGACGAACCCAAGAAAGATGATGATCGACACTCCTCGAACCACCACAGTGCTCCATCTCAGCAGGTCATATTAAACCAAGGACCCCGTGACAAGGGTTGCTCTTATAAATATTTTGTTTCCTACAAACCCCGGGATTTCACTGGGGAGAAAGGAGCCATTGACTGTATGACGTGGCTGGATGAGATGGATACAGTTGTGGACATCAACGGATGCGCTGAGAGGGATGTGGTCAAGTTTGTGTCGCAATCTTTTAAAGGCGAAGCTTTAGCCTGGTGGAGATCACTGATTCAAGCCACCGGGAAAATCCCATTGTACAACATGTCGTGGGATCAATTTGTTGCCCTCATCAGGGAAAATTACTGCCCTCAGCATGAGGTGGAGAAGACAGAGTCTGATTTTCTATCATTGGTGATGACAAACCTTGACTGTCAAGCTTACCTCACGAGCTTCAACACGATGTCCCGGTTGGTTCCATATCTGGTAACCCCGGAACCAAAAAGAATAGCTCGTTTTATCGGTGGTTTAGCCCCGGAAATCAAGGCAAGCGTGAAGGCTTCTCGGCCAGCTACTTTTAGATTTGTAGCTGACATATCCTTGTCCCTCACTTTGGATGCGGTCAGGCAAAGATCGCTGAGGAATAAGGAGGATGAGAAGAGAAAACGTGAAGATGATAGTTCACGGAGATCGAACAAGAAGCACCGTGGGAACGGTGATAACAAGAAAGGATATGAGTCAAGGAAAGATGGGCATCATTCTGGTGAGAAGCCCAAATGCAAGATTTGCAAGAAACGGCACTTTGGAAAGTGCAGACTCGAGTCGAACTCTCAGACTCAGTCAAAAACCTTTGCATGTGGAATATGCAAGTCCACGGATCACAAAACCTTGGATTACAAGAAGATGAAAGACGCAACGTGCTACCGTTGCAATGAAAAGGGGCACATTAAAACCAACTGCCCTAAATACACCAAGAAGCCTGAAGAGGCCAAGAAGACTAATGCTAGAGTCTTCAGAATGGACGCAAAGGAAGCGGTTCTAGACGACAACGTTATTACAGGTACTTTCCTTGTAAATGATGTCTATGCAAGAGTACTATTTGATTCAGGCGCTGATAAGTCGTTTGTAGATCATAAATTTTGCAAATTGCTGAATTTACCTGTCAAAACCTTGAGTATAAATTATGAGGTAGAGTTAGCAGATGGCACCTTAGAAGCCGTCTCAACTGTGTTAGATGGATGTGTTATATCCATTAAGAACCATTCTTTTCCTCTATCTCTACTTCCATTTAAGTTAACCGGTTTTGACATAGTTCTGGGTATGGACTGGTTATCTCATAACCAGGCCCAAATTGTCTGTAACAAGAAACAAGTGGTAATAAAGACTCCGTCTGGTGAATCACTTACCATTCGGGGAGATACCCAGTATGGGCTGCCTGAGCAAGTGACTATGCTCAAGGCTTCAAAATGTTTAAAGAAGGGTTGTGTCATCTACATGGCACAAGTGATTATTGATGAGCCTAAACAAAAGATAGAAGACATCCCTGTTATTTCTGAATTCCCAGAAGTTTTTCCGGAAGAACTACCTGGTTTGCCACCAGATAGGCAAGTGGAATTCAGGATTGATATCATCCCCGGAGCAGCACCAGTTGCTAGAGCACCCTATAGGTTGGCACCCATGGAAATGAAGGAATTAAGAACACAACTGGATGAATTGCTAGCTAAAGGTTTCATAAAACCTAGTTCGTCTCCTTGGGGAGCGCCAGTCCTGTTTGTCAAGAAGAAGGACGGATCGATGCGTCTGTGCATCGATTATCGTGAGCTGAATAAAGTCACGATCAAGAATAGGTATCCTTTGCCCAGGATCGACGATTTGTTCGATCAATTACAAGGAGCAAGTTATTTCTCAAAGATTTACTTGAGGTCAGGATACCATCAACTGAAGGTTAGAGATGAAGATGTGCACAAAACAGCATTTAGGACTCGTTATGGTCATTACGAGTTCCTAGTGATGCCTTTTGGGCTCACTAATGCACCGGCCGCATTCATGGACCTCATGAATCGCGTTTGCAAGCCTTACTTAGATAAATTCGTCATCATTTTCATCGACGACATACTTATCTATTCGAAGAACCAAGCTGACCATGAGAAACACCTTCGCTGTATTCTCAAACTCCTGCATCAGGAGAAACTCTATGCCAAATTCTCTAAATGTGAATTTTGGCTTCGAGAAGTCCAATTCCTTGGACATGTGGTGAGTGAGCGTGGTATCCAAGTGGATCCCGCTAAGGTTGAAGCAGTTATGAACTGGCAAGAGCCAAAGACGCCTACTGAAATTCGTAGCTTCCTAGGATTGGCAGGATATTACAGGCGTTTCATTGAAAAAATTTCAAGGATTGCTGCACCCCTAACTTCCTTGACTAAGAAGAAAGTAAAGTTCGTTTGGGGCCCTAAGCAGCAAGAGTCCTTTGATAGCTTAAAGCAGAAGTTGAGCAACGCCCCAGTACTGACATTGCCAGATGGAATCGAAGAATTTGTAGTTTATTGTGATGCATCACACACTGGCATGGGGTGTGTGCTTATGCAGAAGGGCAAGGTTATTGCCTATGCATCACGACAGTTAAAGGTGCACGAAAAGAATTACACCACCCACGACTTGGAGTTGGGTGCCGTTGTATTTGCACTAAAACTGTGGAGGCATTATCTATATGGAATCAAGTGTGTGATCTATTCTGATCACAAGAGCCTCCAGCACCTGTTTAATCAGAAGGATTTAAACATGAGGCAACGCCGTTGGATGGAAACTTTAAATGATTATGATTGTGAAATCAGATATCATCCCGGCAAGGCGAATGTAGTCGCTGATGCCTTGAGTAGAAACGAAAGGGTGAAACCCATCCGAATCAATGCCAAGCGCATGGAGATAAAGAACAGTTTGACTGAAAGGTTGTTAGCTGCCCAGAAGGAGGCTGTGTTGGAAGCTAACTATCCTAACGAAAAGCTAGGGGTAACTGAGGAGCAGTTATCTCTTGGAAAAGACGGAATTCTAAGATTAAATGGACGAATATGGGTTCCAATTTATGGAGAACTTCGAGATGTCATCCTCCAGGAAGCCCATAGTTCCAAATACTCCGTTCATCTTGGAGCTGATAAGATGTACCAGGATCTAAGGGCAAATTATTGGTGGATAGGCTTGAAGAAGTCTGTAGCCACCTATGTAGCTAAATGCTTGACATGTGCGCAAGTCAAAGTCGAGCATCAGAAACCGTCAGGTTTGCTACAACAGCCAGAACTTCCCACTTGGAAGTGGGAAATGGTGACGATGGATTTCATCACCAAATTGCCGAAGACAAGGAAAGGCAATGATACTATATGGGTGATCGTTGATAGACTGACTAAGTCAGCTCATTTCTTACCCATCAAAGAGACTTATAGCTCTGACATTTTAGCCCAGTTGTATGTTGATAAGATTGTAGCCTTACATGGCATACCTGTGTCTATTATCTCTGACCGAGATACTAGATACACGTCACATTTTTGGAAGAGTTTCCAGCAATCTTTGGGCACGCGTTTGAATTTTAGTACGGCTTACCATCCTCAGACAGACGATCAGAGTGAGCGTACTATTCAAACTTTGGAAGACATGCTACATGCATGTGTGATCGATTTGGGTGGTAGTTGGGATAACCACCTGCCACTAATTGAGTTCTCCTACAACAATAGCTACCACACCAGCATAAAGGCTGCGCCTTTCGAGGCCTTATACGGTAGAAAGTGTAGAACGCCCGTTTGTTGGGCGGAAGTTGGAGATGTCCAATTACCAGGACCAGAGATAGTCTTTGAAACGACGGACAAGATTGTCCAGATTCGTGACCGTCTCAAAGCTGCCCGAGATAGGCAGAAGAGCTACGCAGATCCAAAGCGTAAATCCTTTCACTTCGAAGTAGGTGACAAGGTATTGCTTAAAGTGTCACCCTGGAAGGGAGTGATGCGATTTGGTAAGAAAGGCAAGCTAAGCCCGAGATACATAGGACCTTTCGAGGTTATCGAACGTGTCAGGTCAGTTGCCTATAAGTTAAACTTACCGGAAGAGCTCAGTGGAATTCACAATGTGTTCCACATCTGCAATCTGAAGAAGTGCTTCGCTGATGAATCACTGGTAATACCGCATACAGATGTGCATATAGATGAGAGCTTAAAATTTGTGGAAAAACCTTTGTCGATTGAAGATCGACAGGTAAAGAAGCTTCGAAGGAAGCATGTACCTATTGTAAAGGTCAAACGGGATGCCCGTAGAGGTCCCGAATATACGTGGGAGGTTGAATCCACGATGAAAGAAAAGTACCCTTATTTATTTCAGTAAATCTCGGGTCGAGATTTATTTTAAGGGGGTGAGGATGTAACCCCTAGAAAATTCGTGTTCAATGAAATAACGACACGTGTCATGTAAGACAAAAAGCGTTGTAAACCGGATTTAATAAAGATGTTTTGGCAGGATTTAAAAGTGGTGTCATGTTAATTTTACTTCTGAACAACCTCAGTTATAAATCCCAAGACCCAAGTATATATATATCAAACATCTAATATATCTTAAATCCAGAAATTCGTTGACAATAAATGAATTCGAAGTGCATGATAGGTTCCTATGGAAATTTCTACGGTAAACCTTCTTGTTCGGCACTTTTGAAAAGGATCCAAGCAAACATAACATAATGGTAGGGTATGTAACTGTTAAAGACCCATAATAGAGGCCCCAAACTGACAAAATAATGTCCCAGAGTCGAGATAAGTGGTTGCCCTTTCGAATGCATGAAAGAACAAACTTTTGGCTGCTGATGAAGTCTTGCGCACCGCAAGCATTACTTCTTACGGTGCGCAAGCAGTGCTCAGTTCCAACAGAACCTTCCGTTTGCTGTTTAAACGCGATATCTCACCTTTAAACGATTTTCCTCATCTCCCTTGGCCCCTAAACAATCCCTAAACATCTAGGACACATGTGGGAATGTTATGGTTAGTAGTAGACTTAGTTGTCAACACTTTGTGGTGTCTTGGCTCACTATATAAAGCTCACAAGTGCAACACTTGATCATTCATTCCTCAAACACTTTCTGATCATTTCTGGAGCTCAAGTCTTCTTCCAAGTGATATCTAATCAAGCTTAGGACTTCAGTAAGTTTTCTAATCCTCTCTTAATTAAGTTTAGCTTAGTAATTTAGCTAAAAGTCAAACCGTCGTAATTACGGTTTGACTTCGAGATTAATTAATAATGGCTCAGTCAAATCTCGAATTAAAAGTACCTCTAAGTAGGTAATTATGTGGGTAAAAACCCTCAAAAGGGTTCCCCCTGATTCCCACTCTAACTAGGTCAAATGTCGAGTCAAACTTGCTAAGAAAAAGTCAACAGGATACGTAAATTCTAATTTATGCATAATTAGCAATGTAGAACATATACAACCTATTTGATCATTAATATAACTTGGTAATTAGTGTAAGAACATGTCTAAACATGTTCAACCCGACAATTTCCTGTTTAGACCCGGTTCGGAACCGAAAGTCACATAGTTTGACTTATACTTGACTTTCAGTTCTGACCCGTTTAGGCATGATTTAGAAATTCCTTAGAGCTTAATTTGGACCAGGTAACATGCTAGTATAACCCTCTGTGATTATACACCATGGTTCATTAGTTAACCAATTAATTCGCATGATTCCGTTAATTGCTCATATGTTGACCATTATGCCCTTATCACCTTAAAACGTGATTTTTGAAAATGTAAAAGAGTAGAAACTTTAATTACTGATATTTAAACTTGCATACAATATTTGACATCAGTTTGAGGTGTAGATTAAGAGATATGCTCGTTAGCGTAAAATGAAAGCTTTTTGTTAATAAAACGGCGTAATTAGCGTATATCCTAGTTAAGCCTACTTTTTGATACCAAAATCTTTACCCACTGATGTAATATATTATTTTGGGATTTTTGAAGATTTTTAATTAATTTTAGGCTGAGCATAACTCATAATCGTAGGCTTAATCCGATAATTGTCGGTTTTGCCCTTACGGGCCATAAAATGAGTTTTACATATCTAAACGACTCCTAACCTTTTGCTACTGATTCTAAATGATAAATAAATTATTTTAAACCTTCTGGAATAATAAAAATGTCAGATTTCTATATAGGACCTGGAAACGGCTTATAATCGCCTAATTAAGCGTTTTTAACGACTAGTATGTACTAGAACTATTTTAAACATACTAAGGGTGATACCTACTGATATTTGAGGTAAATTATAATATTTTAACAGTAAGCAAAAGTTGTTAAACTCAGACTTCGGTTTTGAGCTTTTCGGCTTATGTGAAATTACCAAAATGCCCCTACGGTGCATAGTTTGGTTAAAATTGATAAATTTCACATATATACTTCAACCTACTGATATAACTTAGAAAATTGAGTATATTTGCTGATTACATCAGGCCTGTAACTCAGGTTAACACTTAAACTCTTTTACAACCTTTAAAATGACCAAACTACCCCTACGGAGCATAGTTTGTGTTTAAATTCATTTCGGGCATAATAAATGATATCTTACTGATGTCACAACATATATAGAGCATATTAACTTAGGAAACCTGTAAATGGCTCTCATTATTACCCGTTACGCTTATTACGCGTTCGGTTCGGTTATGTAACAAGTTTACATAAATTAGCCGACACGGGTCAAACCTTATCGGTTTTATCTCAAAATCCAGAGTGTGCATGAAATACCCATATTAAACAAGTCTCTGAACTTGTCGGGTCTAAATCGCATTCTATCCGGTCTTCGCTTAATAGTGCGTACGAACCGTATCATTGAAACTAACCGGTCTAAGTTTAAGCTTAATTAAAGACCCGTTAGATTCTAATAGGTTATTATAAACCTTCGTTCCAGATTAGGAGAACCAGTAAAAGCTACTTGCAATTTGCTTATTGTGATTTATACATTGCTCAGGTAAATACTTTTAACTTATTTTCCCTATACGGGCTTGGGTTACGGTATATAGAACACCGCTTGATCGGGCATCAAATCTTCCATCGTTGGGTGGTTAATTGAATAATTTGATCGGCTCGTTTAAACAGTCTTGTTACTTAAAGCCTTTGGGGGGTTAATGACCATGTCCCGGATATCCTTGGCATCATTTTACGAAATGGCCACGACTTAAGCGCGGGGTGTAGGCGTACACCCGTCAGTGCACAAAAGAATAATGTGGTGTGTCTATTGATCTTTAACTCGGACACGATCCGGGCTACTGAACGCACAAGGAACATGTAATTCGTTCACAAGATTATATATTTAAAATAATTCTCCCAAGTTAAATAAAAATGTTTATGCCACGTGCATCCAAATCAATTTTCAATCATTTTCCAAAATGAGTCAGTTGATTGTATTTACCAGTGTAAACTGACGTATTTTCCCAAAAAGATTAAATGCAGGTACTAAGCGTAATTGGCTGGGATTTCTCCTTAGCATCATTAGAAGTCTCGCAAGCTTAAGATGCCTGAAGTCTGTTGAACTATTGTTTCCATTTTGTTTCCGATCCGTCTGTGGATAAACTTCCGAATATTGTGACATTTGATATTACAATATTAAATTCGGTTGTATTATATATTTTAAATTGCTTTCGCTGTGCATATTAAATATTGTGTTGTTTGACTATTATGTTGCCAACCACGTCACGATACTCCCCACCGGGCCCACCGGTGACACGTGGAAATCGGGGTGTGACACTATCCTTAAACCATTTTCTCAAAATAATTAAGGACCTGAACGTTGAAACGGTCTACCACCCGATCGGATTGCCATCCGATCGAGTAACCGTCCAATCGTGTGACGTTTAGAGACTTAATGATTTTCAAACATGTTCACTCCGAACGGATTGCCACCCTATCGGATAGCCATCCGATCGAGTGACCGTCCTGCTGTGAATTTGTTCTCAAACCTGAGAAGCCTCGCCAATCAGATTGGTGTCCGATCGGAATCGGATTGCTGTCCGATCGGACTGCCGTCCGATCGACCGACCTGAAAGGTAGAGATACTTCTCCACTTTCAAAATGCTACAACGAAAACTTCAAAAGACAAGCCATCATACACAAACACATCCATCCCAAACGAGGTGACTATCCAATCGAGTGACCACCCGATCGGGTGACCACCCGAACGGATTGTCAACCGATTGACCGGCCACCCGATCGGATTGTTGTTCGACCCACTGACACTTTGCTTCATTTTATGCGCCGCTTATCATTTATACTATCGTTCTGATCAGGCTAACCTTACTCTCTAGCGCTCCCTTCAATCCATCAATCGCTGTGAGTTTACTCGAACCCTTTTTTCTTTACGCACTTTTGGGTGTTACATACGTTACTTATACTAAATCACATCGAATACACTACCCAATACTTTAACGCTAACCGTTACCGCATGTTATACGTGACTTAATGAATGCTTGTTTGTTATGTTTACACATGGAATGCTGTCTACCTGCCTTAGCAACGATAGTACTATAGTTTGGACTCAGCACCTGTTCACTCGGGGGTTGTTAAGGACAATTTGTTACATGGCTCACAGTGGTGAGTGTGTATTACGAACTGCCTTGGGCAGTCAACCCGCAGTCATTGGTATTGATAGGTTCATGTCGATAACTTACATGCTTCATTTCACACTGTGTACGTGCTGGTTATGCGTAAATGATTTCGAACTCTATTATATCTATTAAACTTGTATACTCACCTTTACACTATGTGTATTGACTTTTACTTTAACGTATGTGACAGGTGCTTAAGATGTTTAAATGCTTGGCTTGCTGTGAAATCGAGGCTAGGAAAGGTCTAGAAACAAATAAATGAATTGTCTATATTTGAAATCTGAGTTATCGGAACAGAACAATTGACTAGATCTTGTCTGTAATAATTATGTTATCTTTTATGACATGGTATGGGACATGTTGCTTTAAATAATTGGTAATTATAGTTGTTATGGAAACTTCTGGACAATCTGTTTCGCTCAGTGCCACGCCCCGATGTTTCCGCCATCGGTTGGGGTGTGACACCGCTGGACCCTGTTTAGGAGTTCCATGGCCTCCGGGGCTAGAGAACCATATGTATAAAAACAAATGGGATAAACAAGTGTTGATTCTCTAAACAAGTTTTCTCATGTTTAACGATTGTGCCTGATTCTACCTTCAACGTTGTCTGGCCAGCAACAAACCCATCGCCCCTCAGCTGAACATGAGGGAACACTCCTGTAAGGTCCACGTAAGCATTTATTCCCTTTACCACCCAAACACAAGAATATCAGTCGGCCGAAAAGTAGATTTCCCATCGAGTGGATCCGTCAAAAAGTTTACCAGAGCCTCCTTTTTACCCGAAATCCCTGCCTCGCTTTAGAACATCCAAACAATATCTATAACCAAATCAGGCTTGTATTTAAACCACCCAGGTAACTCGTTGCAATGTATCGCATGCTCACCAAAAGTATCTAACCAAACCTTGCGGCAAACTGGGAAGGTTCATCAACCAGAAACAGAGGGACCATTAGACAGTACTTAAGAATTGCTTGGTACTCCACAACTGACACGTGTTGACCTAATCCTTTAGTGGGGATGGCTGTTAGGAAATCTTATGCATGAGGAGCACGAAGACAATCAAACACCGCTTTTTATCGAGGGGATGGACCAAACTTCTCTCCCAAACTCGGGGCTTCTACTAAATAGGGTACTCGCCAAAGCATCTTGGGATTTAGGGGGCGGTGTCTTTATTAGAGAAAACACCAAGATCAAAAACAGGAAGAGACATGTGCATGCAATCCAACGCACACACATAATCAGAATCTAAGCTGACAATACCAAAGTCCCGAACAATGTGGTCCTGCAAACTCCAAGAATGCACTCTCGAGGCCACGAAAGCATACGTAGATACATCCTCTGCCGAACATAAACCCAAATCCCCCAACAAGGGTCGGAAGAGATGCCAACCTTTATTACAGATCCCCAATAAACGGACATCCGCAGACCACAATATCCTCGATCGCTCTCCAAGGCCTTTGTCAAAAACCGAAATCACCTCTCCATCAAACGTAGGCTGACACGTCCTGAGGCCAAACAACAGCTTGGCAACACCCATGCAAGAGCGCAGCAAGAGGAGCTCGCATTGAGGGTCATGCAAATGTGGAAGATAGCTCATCAGATCTAATGTACGAGATGCCATTTTCACTGCTAAACTACTGATGAAACCTACATCCCGACTAACAGTGCCTCGAGTAGTTTCACACCCAGCACCGCCCTTCCAATCTTGCTAGGAAACAAACCCTCCTGCTCCTTAATTCATTGCACGATAGCTAAAAGTTATGTTTTCCTGACGTTAAGTTAAAGCCCCGAACTGGGCCCCTTATAACTGATGATTTATAAAGTTTTAGCCACCTCTTTAGCATCTCTAATAATCTTATCACCATCCAAGTAGTAACCATAGGAGAGTAACTTGCATCTATCTCGTATCTGGTGAATGAGGGGATGTAAAACTAAGGCAAAGAGAACAGGCCCTAGGGGGTCCCTGATGAACCCCGGTGGTGGTCCAAATATAATTGTCTCCGACATATAATCTAGCCGACTGACCATATAAAAAAATCCACCAATAAGGAATTGGACGGACATCGGGTTCGAACCTCCGACAAGAAGATAGTCCTATCCACCAGGTTGAAAACATTATAGAAAACAACAATAATCATAACCAACGACCCATCCGAGTGAAACAAGTTTAAAAACATGTTCACGCTATGGAGCATAGCCTCAACCCAACTATGAATCTCCACCCCAAATTGATCTGAAAAACATATTTTAGCAATGTCATTAATATGGAAACCATATATATGTTTTCCAAAAATGAAACATATACATGCATTTTACATCAATATCGCAGGTAAGCGAGCAACAAGCTGCGCCGCTACCCCTTTCTGGATAGCAAACCCTAGCCTATTAAAAACAAACCCCTGCCCCCTGTTGATGAGCCACTGCTGTGGACAACCTGTTGGACCCTAGTCAGCAAACGGATAGCTTCTGGAGCCAGGGATCCAAAGGTGTCGAAGGCGAAGGGGACAAATGCATGTTGGTTATCAGCACATGCTTTAGCGTGTTTGTCCACCTTTTTAGATTCTGCTTTCTTTACCGCTTGTCCTGCTACAAACTCATTTTCCCTTAACCCAGCTAAAGGAGAGACTCCTGTGAGATCTACACAAGCATGTTTCCCTCCCGCCCAGCCAAAGACGAGCAGGTCCGCTGGTCTCAATGTAGATCTCCCTTCCATGGGGTCTGTAAGGAAATTCACAGGGGCCTCCTTCTTGGCAGAAATCCCCGCTCTCCTCAAGATGTCCCCCAAAACATCCCTCACCCAGTCATGCCGGTATTTGAAACCAGGGAGCTCCTTGCAATGAACAGCATGCTCCCCGTATTTATCCATGCAGGCTTTACGGCAGATTGGGCAGGTTTCGTCTTCTGGATACATAGGGATCATCAGCCGGTATTTGAGGATAGCCCTGTACTCAACAGCCGACATGCATTGTCCCAGCCCCTCGATCGGGATAACAGTCAAAAAGTCTTGCGCATGGGGGCCTTTCAAGCACTCAATCACCGCCTTCTGGCGGAGAGACAGTCAAAAGTCATGCATTGTCCCAGCCCCTCGATCGGGATACATGCATTTCCATTAATAACTCGGATTAAACAACACGACAAGAAACGTCACCGTATCATTCCACCGCCACATTTTTTATATGGCATAAAACGAGCCAAAATTCCATACAATTTTCTCAGAAAATATAACACATATACAAAATATTTCACGCCAATAAAACCATTTATCCCATTCCCATTTTCTTGGTATCCAAAATCTCTCACTGCAAAAATGACTACTCGTGTAGCGACGACTATAGTCCGATCCGTCACTAGACAAACGAGTCCACGTTTGTTATCAACCGCCACCGGAACCAGCCCCGGTCTCGTCGGGTCTGAGCCGGTGGTGGCGACAGGGTGGATTATGTCGGCTCCGGTGTTTGGTGCTCGCAATGCGAGTACAATGACATTGGCAGAGAAGGAACAGAAAGAGCAGAAGGAAGAGGCGGTGGGTGGTGGTGGTGGTGGTGGTGCAACGGCGGCAGCCACTGGTGGTCAGAAAGGTAAAGAGGTGGCGAGTTATTGGGGAGTGCCACCGTCGAGACTTACGAAAGAAGATGGTTCAGAGTGGAAGTGGAATTGTTTTAGGGTATGTTTATTATTGTTTTGTCGCTAATAACCGTCACAAATAACCACGGGATTGTTGCAAGTTAGTCGCAAATCATAGGTTTTTTGTCACTGTAATTGGTTGCAAGTCTGTCGCAAAATAGATGGGTTTTTGTCACTATAATTTTAGTCGCAAATTTATCGCGAATGGGTATTTGTGGTCGGAATTGACTAGTTTTTTAGTGGTGTATGATATGTTTGCTGATTTGAATTTGAATGGCAGCCATGGGAGACGTATGAAGCAGATTTGTCGATTGATCTGAAGAAACATCATGTTCCGAAGACGTTTTTGGACAAATTTGCATATTGGACTGTCAAGTCGCTACGATTGCCTACTGATATCTTCTTTCAGGTTAACTAATTTTGAGCAAATCACTTTCTTTATGAATTTTACAAGATGATACATTAGCCTGCAATATGAATTAGATACAGATATTTAATTGTAGAACCGTGTCTCATATCCGGAGTAATATTGTCATGTAATCATAAACCACTTGCCATCAGGTATCGGGTATATCCGTGGGTTTTTAAAAATAATTCGTTAGGATTTTCATTTCTTTTTACCCTTTTAATTTATGTATAGTTTTAATTTTAATGACAAGCAAATTAGAAATATAAAAACTAATAATTAGTGAATTAGTAGATTTTTTATTAAACATAGACAAAGGAAAATCAAACAAATTGTTTATGGACATTTTTGGCTAAACCGGTATGTATGAAATGGTAATCGAGCTGGGTATCACCTAATCTAAACCCGTCTCATATTTGCGACATTTTTAAAACTAACCCCATGCCCCAGGCTTATACCCGAGTACCCGTACCATTACTTGCCTGGAATGTTTCGCGTTTCGAGTTTGCCATTCGTGTTTCCTTAATTTGAATTTTGATGACATTCAATTTGATAATAACAGAGGCGATATGGATGTCGAGCAATGATGCTTGAAACGGTGGCTGCTGTTCCCGGAATGGTGGGAGGAATGCTGCTTCACTGTAAATCACTGCGACGGTTCGAGCCAAGTGGCGGGTGGATCAAAGCTCTGTTAGAAGAAGCCGAGAACGAAAGAATGCATCTAATGACTTTCATGGAGGTTGCAAAGCCAAAATGGTACGAACGAGCGCTTGTTTTCGCGGTCCAAGGCATCTTCTTCAATGCCTACTTTGTTGCATACCTTGCTTCCCCTAAACTAGCTCACCGGATCACCGGGTACCTTGAGGAAGAAGCAATCCACTCGTACACCGAGTTCTTGAAGGAGCTTGATGCTGGTAACATAGAAAATGTCAAGGCACCCGCCATTGCTATTGACTATTGGCGTCTTCCTGCTAATTCAACGCTTCGCGATGTTGTCATGGTTGTGAGAGCGGACGAGGCTCATCATCGCGACGTTAATCACTTCGCTTCGGTAATTGTTACATTTTTTTTTTTTTTTTTTTTTTTGGTGATGATGTTGAATGGAAGTTGGTGACATTTTGGATTGAATATGTTGCAGGATATACATTATCAAGGACTTGAGCTTAAAGATTCACCAGCTCCAATTGGATATCACTGAAGTATATGTTCTATGATGGTTTGGGACTTTGGGTGCCCATTCTCAAAACATAGCTTGTATATATTTTATAATTACATATGTGCGTTGTTTGGTACTCGTCGGTAAGAAAATATTTTTGTGTTCGTTCGTCTGATAGGTAAACGAACATACAAGAAAAGAAATTTAAAATGATTAGAAAATAGCCTATAAAAATGTGAAGTTAAAATATACAAAATATTTATTTTTTAATTATATGGTTCCTTGAAGGAACTTGTACGTTTATGATTTTCTTAATGGAAAGTGATAATGTTAACATAGAAAGATGATGAATCTTTCTAACATATTGTTACTAAAATGATTTAAATGGATTGACTATATTATATTTTGTAAAAGGTAGTTTTCTTAAAATGGATTTTGTTGTAAAAGGTTGTTTACTTTTTTTTGAACGATCAACGAATTCTATAAATGAGCTACTGGTGAAATTCATCACACCGGGCTATTGGCGAAATGGATTTTGCTGTAAAAGGTTTTTTTTTTCTTAAAATGGATTTTGAATATTTTGTATAAAAATGATCTTATATGAAAAGGTAAAATAACACTATTTAAACTTTAATAACCAATAATATCACTCTTAAGAGGTAGTTTAAGACCTCTAAATAGGTTGAACCGAGCCTAAGATTGGTAGGAGTGATTATGGGTCGTGAGCACACCTAAGTTTTTGTAAGGTTGAGAAGAAGTCGAAGAAGATAAGGGGAATGGTGAAGCTAGTATGTGAGTAAATGATTACTCTTACCCGATTAAACCGAGTTAATGCCCTCAAACTAGAACTGCACTATAGCATAAGGCACCACCTACTGACCGGACCCGCATAATAGGATTCGACTTCAAAACACTATATGGATATGTGTAAAAGAGTAAAGTGCAATTTGCATCCCTGTGGTTTGGTAGGGGATCAACATAAGACCCTCATACTTGATTTTTGTAGCATGAGTACTCGTGGTTTTGAAATGTAAGACTCTGCATCCCTGCCGTCTATTGAACGTTAGAGTTCATTTAAAAAAGTTATGAAAAGACGTAAGTATCATTTTATTCTTACAATATGCGTCCATGTGCTTTCTTTATTATTCCAACCGTTTAACAAACCAAAAAAAACTTAAAAAAACCTAACCCCCACCCCTCCCCACCCCAAAAACCTAACCCCCCCACCCCCCAAAGCTAAAATGCTAAAAACTAAACCCCAAAAAAACCTAAAAAAATCAAAAAAATAAAAAAAAAATCTAAATTTTTTTTATGTTAAAATCGCTACTTTTATTTTTGGTTGTGTTCACATTGGTTCTCGCAATAAAAAGTGGTTCCTAACGGATCTTTGTCCTATATATATATATATATATATATAGGACAAAGATCCGTTAGGAACCACCCTTTATTGCGAGAACCGCGAGAACCAGTGTGAACACAAACAGTAATTCCTAAAAAAATCTAAAAAACACCAAAAAATTTTTTTTTATTTTTTTACTATTTTTTTTTTGAAAAAATCGCAATATTTTGTTAATAAAAAAAAATTTCAAAAAAAAAAAAAATTCCGAGTAACAGTTATCCATGCACATGTGCATATGTATCGTTTCTTTGTCAAATTCCGTAATTCATTACAAATAATAGTCAATTGCACTTTCATTTACACTACCACGTGTAATACACTACTTTTTACGTTAACAATGTTAGAAATGCACATGTGCATCTATATGTATCAACAGGAAATAAGGTGTTTTGGTACACTACTTTCTCTTTCATCTATCATTCCATCCATAATACACAAGCATGCACATGTGCATTTTTGTCATTTCTTTGACAAATTCCGTAATTCATTACATATATTAGACAATTGCACTTTCATTTACACTACCATATGTAATACACTACTTTTTACATTACCAATATTAGAAATGCACATGTGCATTTATATGTATCAACATGAAATAAGGTGTTTTGGTACACCACTTTGAATACACTTTCTCTTTCATCTATCATACCGTCCATAATACACTACCATTACCTCCTACCATCCATAATACAATACCATTACCTCCTACCATCCATAATACAATACCATTAACAATATTTTCACTTTATTACATGTATGTAAACACCATTTATACCATCCAATCAACATATTACATAAAAAATTGACAACTATAACCAAACCATCAACCACTAGATATAACTAACCAAAAAACATGTATATGGGTCTACTTCTCCATTTAAAATTACAAACTTTTTGTATCAAAACACGTGATATCATGGTTATACTTAATTATGCACATGTGCATTTTGAATATTGGTAATGTAAAAAGTAGTGTATTACTAATGGTATTTTAAATTAAAGTGCAATTGTCTATTCCTGATAACGTATTACCGAATTTGTTGAAGTAATGATACATATGCACATGTGCATGGATAACTGTTACTCGAAAAAAAAAAGTTTTTTTTTTTTTTTTTTTTTTTTTATGGTAACGAAATATAGCGATTTTTTATTAAAAAATATTAAAAAAAAAAAAATTTTTTGAGTGCTTTTTTGATTTTTTTTTTTTTAGATTTTATTTTGTGTTCACATTGGTTCTCGCGGTTCTCGCAATAAGGGTGGTTCTCGCATGAACCTTACCCTATATATATATATATATATATATATATATCATTTTCCCTCCAAAATCCATACCCATCGTAACAAACCCATTCCCTCCAAACCCAAAATGAATCGGCAACAATTTTGACCCGCTTGAAAGATTTGAACCGTATACTAGCAAATAAACATACTAACCATGAATTCCAACCCATACTTGTATGCATGAAACTGAACAATACATGCATTAAACCAAATCATTTGAACAATACTCGGCTACTCTAACCATGAACCTAACAAACCATGCATGAAATCTAACCATTTCAACCAAACAAACCAAACCATTTTGAACGAAACAAACCCAACTTACAAAAAAAGCCAACCATACTCGGCTTCCCATTTGAACCAAACAAGCCATGCAATCTCAAACAAACCATTGTAACCAGTTTGAACCATTTGAACTAAACAAAGCAAACTAACTGTATACACAAACAAACCAAATCATTTACAAAATAACCTAGATAATTAGCATCATTAGGCATCAAAAGTAGTGGGATCAGATGTTAGTTTTACAAAAGCATCTACTCGTAATTACATAATTAAAAAAAAGGGTAGTTGCACGGTACCCCTGACCGCGGAAGGGATCTCCCTTCCCAGTTCACCACCCGACAAGGATCCCTGGTGGCAAATACCCATAGCCATCAAAGAGGGGTAAGAAACATGTTTCGAACCCGAGACCTCGAGTGTCCTCGGTCCGGCTTAAAGCGGGTGTCGGTGGCCACCAAAGTGGCACTAATGGGAATTGAACTTGGGTCTCCATTGGAGAACCCAAGTCACTCCACCACTAGGCCACTTGTGGTGGTTGGCAGCAACATTGTTGGGATTCAACCATATTTGCAGCGGAATTGAATGACATACATGATTCGGTAGTCATGATGAATAGGAAACAGATATGCAGAAATGATAAACGAACAGGAGAAACGAAGGTAATAGAAATGGACAATTTGAATAAACTGGAAATTGTCTTGGTGCCGGAACAGTTTGCCGGACTTCACATATTTATATGTGTGATGTTTGGTGGTCCATGTGGCGGGAATAACTGCCTATAGCAGTTTGAATTCCACCCGCTTATCGCCAGCATCATATGTTATCATACATATCGGATATATATAAGTTATAATACAAATACAAACATACTAGCATAATTAAGTTTAATTATCTATCTAATACTTTCCCCTAAACTTGATTGTGCTTGGCTGCATACATGAGAACACTTTGATTTGCTTCATCGACGGCCTTCATCGCCTGCTTGAAGTCGAATTTCCGACGTTTCTTTTGCATCTTCATGGCTCCTTCCCAGTCATTACCTGCAAATAGAGCATAATGTTGCATTGCCTCTTCATCTCGTTCATCTCCTGCACTCCTTCTTCTCTCATGGCGTGTATCCGACGAGCCTTCACCTTCTTTAATTACTTCTTTGTCTGTCACTCTTCCCTGAACCATCTTGAATTTGTAATAATAAACCAGCACATCAAGATACATAGCATAAATGATCCTCATAAACTCGCCATCATGATACTCATACCCCATGTCTTTTGCAACCACCGACCATATGTTATTATCGGTGACATTCCGGTAGCCACCATCACGTTCAACCACCATACACAAGCCCAGCAGATCTACTTTCTTGTTATCAGCCGCATAGGGAGGAATGGGTCTTGTAGAAATTCCCAGTTTGACAGTAATAAACCATGTCAACATCTCTTCGAATTTTCCCTCCAATTCGTGTTTATACTTAAACACAAATTCACCATCTTCCATCATTTCCAACAGTGACTTGCAATCGGAGAAATCATGAAATTCCATTGCACGAATAATCATTTGACTCTAATCCGGTTCTTGAGAGGATAAATTCAGATCCTCAAAATAAAAATTGAGATAATTATCCTTATGTTTTTCATTCACAACACTTAATTCCACCACCCTCTGTTTCACTTTTAAACCGAGTTCCTCTTCTTTGGTTAGACCATTCACATTATTCACTGAATTCATAACCGGTGCAGAAAACGTCGGAAATATTTTACAAGTGTCACCGGATTTTTTAACAATATACCCTTGCAAAGTTAATTGATTCAGACTCAACACATTCCGGTCTAATTCCGGCGCATAGAATACACTTTGTATTCGTAATGCTTCATTACGTGACCTGATCTCTACAGCCCCAATACCCCGATGAAGGGGTATGGTCCCAAAAAGCTGCGCAACCTCCTGCAAGGTCGCGCGAGACCATACTCCTTACTCAGCAATTTCCTTGTTTATCAACCTCGCGCGGGCTAGAGCACACCTGCATAATGCGGCGCGAGGTCTACATAAGAAAAAACTCCAGTTAGCAACACTTAGCATTTTGAAAGGAATATCTGAAAGCCCATGCCGCGTGCGAGGTAGTAACGTGCTCAGCAAGAATCATGCGTGACTATGGCGCAAGGCCTTTTCAGATAGTACACAAGGTACAAGTGGCAGAATAAAAGAGCCAATCAGGGTCCTTCTGACCCTGCGCAATCGTGCTCCAGGATCGTCTGACATGCAGGAGACAAAAGGTACTTAAGGACGCCTATGTGGCACCAATCACAGGGCAGAGACAACTGCCCCACGATCTCCACTTACCTGCTGATGGCAGAAGGGCAGCAAGGCCGACAACAGTGACACGTGGCTCCAACCACATTGCGCCAACTCCATAAACCTCCTAGAGGCCACTAACGGTCGACTCCAGTGAGACAAGGAGCATATCCTCCAGGTTGTCGCCTTCTGGCCCAAGGCCCATCAGCCCACACCCTCTTACACCTCTCCGGCTATAAATAGAGAGCTCACTTCACAGGTTAAACATTCCATTCCCTCTACTCTCTGACTTAATACTTAATTCTCTCCCCAAAGCAGTCGCTTATTCTCACGCCGGAGCCCGGTTAAGAGGGAAACCCCCACATTCCCCTCTTAACGAGTAACGGTGTTTTGTTTTGCAGATAAACCACGGTCATTAAGGAGCTCAGGAAACCTTCAAGAAGATTAACCATCATGGTAGAAACATAAACCAAACTGATTAATCCCTTAATTAGTTCCGTGTTTCTTCATTGGCGCCCACCGATTTTTTCTACAAACCACTTTCATCTTCTTTCCTGAGTTTTCGTTGTTTTTTCTTCCTTCGATCATGGCTGGTCAAGGAATCATGCCCGAGTTTGTTGGTCTTGGAGCAGACCCTAATGCAGCGTTGGGGGCGGATAACCAAAACATCCAACCCCAGCACGTTGAAGAAATCGGCGAAATCGAGATAGCCAACACTGGGGGTCCGCGCGGGAGCTTCACCCGCATCACTCAAACTACCCCAGGGAACAATGGTGTTGGACCTTCGAATCCAGCTCCACCTCAGAATATCTCGGCGCTACTAGGGCTACCAGAGGGCGAAACACCAGCCTCGTGGTACGCCAAGCAACTTGCCACCATTAACGCGGCGTATCAATCCTTGAGCGCGCAACAAGCAGTTTTAACGGCAGAACCTTCCTTGGTTACACCAACCGGCCCCAGTCACGGGCCGCGCCAGATGCCACCACCGCAAAACGTCCAAAGAAGAGTTAACAAACCTCCCCCCACCCGAAGGTTAAGCGTGCAGGACACGCGCGACACACGGGGAGAAACTGAAAGCTACTATGACGATCCATCAAACTTCCAAAGAGGCCCAGTTCATAGCCGGCTTACGCCGCGCAACATGAACGATGAATGGGAAGATACTGACCCAAATGATCCAACTTGGGAGAACGATGAAGGATCTTCAGTCTTCAATCGTTTACAAAGAAATCATGAATACTACAAACCAAGACAACATGTGGGATACACCGAAGAGGCAGAGCAAGACTTTCGCCTCGCCTACCGGCCAGCTGAATCCGTAGAACATTCGAAGTTCATTCTGAAGATAGCGCTTGCGCCGCTTAAAAAAGAAAAGTTACCTCCGACAGTTGGAAAGTTTAACGGATTGACTGATCCCGATGATCACGTCAGCTCTTTCACAAGCGCCGGTTGCATGGGGAACTGGAATATGCCCATGTGGTGCTATCTGTTTATCCAAACACTAACGGGGGCTGCTCGCGCCTGGTTCGACAGCCTTCCTCCGGGAAAGATAAAATCATGGGTGGATTTCAGGACTCAATTTTTGAGTCACTTCAGTCAACAAAGACGATACCAGCGCGACACAGCCGAAGTTGAAGACATCTGGCGCAGAGATAACGAGGGTTTGGAAGATTTCATAACTCGCTTTAACAAAGAGTGTTTGGAAATCGGTGGCGTAAGCGAGCAACTCATGCGCTGCCATTTCAAGAAAGCCATACGCTGTGATAGCCTGATTAGAACCATCACTGGGAAAGATGGAATGCCCAATGAGTGGGACAAACTCATGGAAGCCGCGAAGATAGTCGCGCAAACTGAAGAGTCACTCGCCGCAAACAAGAATTATTATACTAAAGATCAGTTTTCCAAGGGAAGCCAGTCGCGCGATTATTACGCCAGAGAGCATCACTCATCTCATCATTACTCCAGGGATTACTCGCGCGATTCTACCAGACACGATAAGAGGAAGAGACACTCCGACTGGAGTGCAAGGTCATATGAAGACAGCAGCAGGCGAGAGGGAGATGCTCGCTCGACAATCGACAGAGATCGTTATAGGAAGACAGATAGAGAAGAAAACCAGGAAAGGAAGTGGACCCAACTAACCAAATCGCCTCTCGAAGTCCTCAACACAGAGAAATTGGATCTTAAAGATCCACTACCAATGCGTAGCAAAAAGGCCAGGACCTTAACCTGTTTTGTGAATTTCACAGGGACATAGGCCACTTGACTAATGATTGCTTCCAACCATGGTTGCAGAAATCGGCCTAGGCGGCCGATTAATCGGCGCCTAGGCGCTAGGCGGTCATCTACTGCCTAATTTTGAGCTAGGCGGTCAATTAATCGGTCATGGTCAAAAATCGGTCAAAATCGGTCCTAGGCGGTCAAAAATCGGATTAATTGGACAATATTAGTCGGTCAAAATCGATCAAAATCGGTCCTAGGCGGTTCTAGGCGGTCTTAGGCGGTCAAAATTGGTCAAAATCGAACCATACTATCTGAAACTTGAAGTATTTATGTGAATTTTGAAGTATTATTTTTATATTATTGGGTATATATATATAATTTTGAAAAAATACATATAAAAATCCCATTCCGATTAATCCCGATTAATCCCAATTAATCCCGATTAATCCCTAGGCTGTACCTCACCGCCCGACTAGCGCCTAGCGCCTTCTACAACATTGCTTCCAACTGCGCATAGAAATCGAGAAGGCTCTGAAGAGTGGCAAACTGGACCACCTCCTAAAGAGCGTGCGCAAAGACATCAAGAAGATCCAGAGAAATGGGTGATCGCTGGTCTCGCCACATCACCCATCAAGAATAAACACCGGTTGAATCACCGCGCTTGACGGCAGTCAGCGTTTTCAGGTGGTACACCGTGAAGAATCAAAATTCCACCGCACTCGACGGCAGTCGGTGTTCCCAGGTGGTGTGCACAAGAAAAGAGTCACCTATGACGGATGAACGTACTTAGGACCCAAGGCAACAGAAAAATGTAATGCATCACTACTGTAAACAAGGCCCACGCGCCCATCAAGTTTGCTAATACAAGCGTTCTTTACATATTGAATCCTTGCTATCTCCTACAATATTTTCCAGTTACAAATGCATGTTAAACTTCTGATTAGCACGAAAACACTCCAGTAAATTACATGCTCTTGAGTTATGCCTTCAAGGTCCTCCGCGAACATAGCGCGAGACCGGGCTGCTACTCACACAAGAGCCACACTTACATTTATTCGCGCTAACTTAACCAAAGTTTCTAGCAACAGTGCAATAATTGTAACAGGAAAAATAAACAAGCATCACATTTAAAACAAGCGCAACCGCACAACAGTTATATAGACAACGGATAACGTTCGTTCCATTTTAAAACTAGCGCGACCGCGCAAGAACTTACATCCAAAGTATAAACAAAAATTACAAGGCACAAAGCCTGTTCACAAGCCTATTCAAACTCATCATTCCCACTGCCATCACGCTTATCGCCTTCATCGCCATCATCATCATCAGGTTTACCGTCATCACCATCATTCCCATCATCATCACCAGCTGGCTCCTCATCCGATAGTTCAACAGTTATCGGTGGGTCGAGAATGGCCTTTATACGTCCGCACCAGTCATCATGTTCCAGAGCCTTCGAAACCAAGTCCATCACAGGTAAGGCTAAATGATTGTAAGCATTTTCAGCACGAGCCAACTCGGCATCAGCTCCATCGGTCACCGAGCAGTGACTGGTATCAAACTCTTGACCAAACATTTCTTCGGCATGCTGCGCACACTCCATATAACCACCACGGTGACCAACGGCGCGGGAAGCATCTATGAGAGCGGCGACAGTCTTGTCCAGCTCACCAGCATTCAAAATCGAGTTCGCCATCTACATCAGAATAAGCAAATAAGGAACAGACTTGATAAATAAAACCAAGGTTAAAAAGAGACAAATACCAGAACTATCCCTCTGTCGCGCAGCCATTCAATATCCGAGGATAGCGCATCAACGATACTCTGAGCCTCAGCATAGTTAGTATGTGCCACATTGAGGGCAGAGGTACTCACATCACGCGCTACTTCGGCTCGCTCCTTGGCCTCCTCTGCAGTTACGGCCTTAACCTTCTCCGCCTCAAGGTCGATTTCTAAGGATTCGCATTTATCAACCTGATCATTCAGGCGGCGCTTCAGTTCGGCGATCTCAACATCCTTGGCCTGGAGATCCTTGTCCTTGCCTGACAGCTGCAACTTCACATCAGCCAACTCAACCTAGAAAGCGACAAAGGACTTAGGCTATTTTGCAAACAAGCACAGAAGGAAAAGGTATAAGTTGCACAAACCTCAGGCTGCTCCCTAGCAACCTTAGCAGCTTGCGCATCTTCGAGTTTCGCCGTCAACTCCACAACCTTGGCCTCAAGGTTGACAATCTTGTTACGATCCGCAGCCGCGCGCTCATTATCCTTCCCGCATATGCGCTTGAACTCAGCTTTCTCCTTAGCCAGCTGCTGTTCGGCAGCGTGAAGTTTATTTTTCAGGCCCTCGAGCCCCCATTCTTCGGCCTTCTTATCAGCCTCAAGCTTGGCCCTCTCTTTATCAAGGGCAGCTTTCGACTTCTCGAATTCACTAATACGCTTCAGCATCCGCTCGCGGTACCTCTCCCAGTCCGACCGCTCCCTAACCATTGTTCGCCACTCCCGTACAATCTCCTGGTTAGCAGCGCGAGCATTCGCCTCCCCGAGCATATAAGTACGGTATAGCGCTTCATGAGTCTTCGCCCTCTGCCGGTTAACCTCTCCAGGAGTGAAAGAGTTGAAGAACCAATCGCCGCAAGGGCCGAACTCTTGAAAAGTGTCCTTTTGCCTCAAACTCCAGGGAGCCCGATGGGGGGCATTCCCGCGTTCCTCTTCGGTATAACTTTTATAGTAGATATCATCGACGGTATCCTTCGCCCCAATAGCTTGTGGATTATAACCCCCGGCGCCACCAGAACTCGCGCCACTAGAAACATACGGACCTGATCCCCCAGTGGAAGTCACCTTAGAGCGATGGGGGATATCAGTATGCATAGGGGGGGTAGGTTTTTCAACCTCAGGTTCTTTTCGTCTCTCTTGATGGGGCTTTGCAGACCCCGCGACGCTCAAAACCTCCGGACCCTGCGCTTTCTCTTGAATAGTGATAGCAGCGGCACCGGTATACCTCAATGGATCATCAATAGGCTTTTCAACAGCTTTTTGCTTCTCCTTCTCCATATCAGAGGTTTTCTTCCTCTTCGACTCCTCAGCCTTCCTATCTTCCTCGGCTTTCCTCTTCTTCTCTTCCTCCGCTCTCTTCTTCTCATCCTCATCAGCCTTCCTCCTACGCTCTTCATCAACCTTCATCTGTTCTGCGGCAGCCTTCGCCTTGTCATCCTCAGCAACATGTTTGTTCTTGGCAGTCTCAGCACTAGCAGCCTTGGAAGATTTAACGGTAATCTTTGGCCTCTTTGGCTCTGGCTCCGTAAACACAACACCCTTTTCACCTCAGGCTCGACCGTTTTCTTCTTCTTAGGGGGTTTCTTCTTCTTCTCTTCGGGGTCGATACCCAGGTCGCGCAGGACACCTGCAAAGATGGTAGACCAGGAACTTAATTCCCCGGTCGAGGACCCCACAGACTCTTCGCTGGAAAGATAGACAACCTCTTTCCCAGCAGAAGTGATAGAGCGCAAGGGACGAGGGTTAGGTATATGCGCACCTTCAGTTGCGGTAGGCGGCGTGGCGAACGCATCAGCAACAGGATACATAAAGTTAACCTTTATCTGGTCATACCAGTATTCTTCTCCGTCCTGAAGCGGGCGCACGCCCATGGTACCGCCAAAAGTGGCGAAGGCAGCTTGATACAAACGCGCCTCTGCACGACAAATCATATGAATAAAACGCAAGCTGCGAAAGACCAGTGAAAACAAGGAAATTACTAACCTATGTTATCAATCATTAAGACAGGAACATCCTTGCTATCAGGCAGCCATTGATCGCTCATCCGCGCCGCCACCAAGTCATTTTCCCCAAACACTCGGTTTGGGGTGGGAGTAAGCTCCCGATACCAAGCCTCAGTCTTGGGGATCGCCAAGTCTTCCTTCACGATCGCTTCAGTCCAGGCGCGAAACGTCATGGGTATCGGAATTACCTCCTCTCGGATATAGAAAAACTTAGGTTTCCAGTCATGGAAACTCTTGGGAGGGTTTAAAAGTATCTTCTTCGCCGTGCCTCGACTGGCGAAGGAATAAAAACCCATATTCCTCTGAAGTTGGTAGAAAACCCGGAATCTATCAACAGTTGGCTCTATGCCATGAGCCCAACACAGGAACTCGAAATGTCGAACCCGAACCATTCCGGGTGGGCTCATTTGAGATATATGGAACCCATAATATTGAAGAATATGAGCCATGAAGTTCGTCGCCGGCAACCGGAAGTTGCCCCGATGAAAGAAGTCTTCGAACAAAGTGATGTACCCCGGTGGTGCATCAGCGGCCGTCTGGTTCTGGCCGGGGTACCGGGCATCCCACTCCGGTGGGAACCGGAAACTACGTGAAAGCTGTTCAAAAAGCCCTAAATCCCACCGGAGAACAGGTACAGGACCTTCTTCTCCGGGATTATCTTCATGTTGTTCTTCAGCCATCGATAAACAAAGGTCTCGAATATACTGGAAACAAGCTTGATAATCTGCTACGATGTTCTTCAAGAACTTGAAGACCTGCTGCAACCGTGTTCTTCAAACTTTGAAGATTCAAAGAAGTTCGAGAGGAAATCAAGGAATAGTAGAAGAGAAAAGTGATAAAACCTCTCGTCTCTTCGGATATATATACCCATCGCATTTAATGCGATGGGTAACCGTGCCGAGGTCGCCGCAAGCAAGGCCAATCAGAAAACGCCACGTAAGGCGGGTTTCCCGGAGTGACGGTTACCACGCGCGCGTGGGCTTCACTCTCTGACGAAAATACGATTCGTCAGGGACAAGTTGATGACAACCGTCAGAGGTCAACTCAAACGTCACCAACCGCGACTTTTTCACCAACCTGTCAGAAATTCAAATTTCGAGGTTTTTCCCGCCCAAAGTCATTAGAAACTTCACATACAAGCTAACAACAAAGCCAGTAGCAAGCCTGGTAGCCGCGCCGTAGTAACCAACAACTTACACGCGCGCCGTCTACCAAAGCCAGAAGCATCCTTCTACTTTATTTTCTTAAGTCCAGAGCTCCAACCACTTGCCTTGCGCATGGTGCAGCACTGGACTGGGGGGACTTGAAGGGGTATGGTCCCAAAAAGCTGCGCAACCTCCTGTAAGGTCGCGCGGGACCATACTCCTTACTCAGCAATTTCCTTGTTTATCAACCTCGCGCGGGCTAGAGCACACCTGCATAATGCGGCGCGAGGTCTACATAAGAAAAAACTCCAGTTAGCAACACTTAGCATTTTGAAAGGAATATCTGAAAGCCCATGCCGCGTGCGAGGTAGTAACGTGCTCAGCAAGAATCATGCGTGACTATGGCGCAAGGCCTTTTCAGATAGTACACAAGGTACAAGTGGCAGAATAAAAGAGCCAATCAGGGTCCTTCTGACCCTGCGCAATCGTGCTCCAGGATCGTCTGACATGCAGGAGACAAAAGGTACTTAAGGACGCCTATGTGGCACCAATCACAGGGCAGAGACAACTGCCCCACGATCTCCACTTACCTGCTGATGGCAGAAGGGCAGCAAGGCCGATAACAGTGACACGTGGCTCCAACCACATTGCGCCAACTCCATAAAGCTCCTAGAGGCCACTAACGGTCGACTCCAGTGAGACAAGGAGCATATCCTCCAGGTTGTCGCCTTCTGGCCCAAGGCCCATCAGCCCACACCCTCTTACACCTCTCCGGCTATAAATAGAGAGCTCACTTCACAGGTTAAACATTCCATTCCCTCTACTCTCTGACTTAATACTTAATTCTCTCCCCAAAGCAGTCGCTTATTCTCACGCCGGAGCCCGGTTAAGAGGGAAACCCCCACATTCCCCTCTTAACGAGTAACGGTGTTTTGTTTTGCAGATAAACCACGGTCATTAAGGAGCTCAGGAAACCTTCAAGAAGATTAACCATCATGGTAGAAACATAAACCAAACTGATTAATCCCTTAATTAGTTCCGTGTTTCTTCACCCGAGTAAATAGAAAATTGCTTTCCCCTGTTTTCGTTTCTACCCCAACTAAATGTTTGATTCGCTTAAATACGTTCAGATTACCAGCAAAGTGTTGAGGAAATGTAGAACTTACATCCATATATCGCCCCACTTGCCACCCTCTGTTCCTGTAACAATCATCTCATCGCGGCAGACAACTTCATTCTCTTGACTCTGAATTCCGGCGTTTATCGCTTGATTGATCAATTGAGTGGCTTCGTCATTTTCCTTCGCTTTGCACGAATATATCTGATGGCCGGGTTGATGACAATAATAGCATAGCCTTACACGGGGAAGTTTCTTTTCTTTTTCATATTTTTTCATCGAGACAATGTTGACAGGGCATTGTTGTTGACGTTTGTTGGATTTCTGCATTCCTTGGCAACGTGGCTCTAATACCACTTTGTTGGGATTCAACCATATTTGCAGCGGAATTGAATGACATACATGATTCGGTAGTCATGATGAATAGGAAACAGATATGCAGAAATGATAAACGAACAGGAGAAACGAAGGTAATAGAAATGGACAATTTGAATAAACTGGAAATTGTCTTGGTGCCGGAACAGTTTGCCGGACTTCACATATTTATGTGTGATGTTTGGCGGTTCCATGTGGCGGGAATAATTGCCTATAGCAGTTTGAATTCCACCCGCTTATCACCATCATCATAAGTTATCATACATATCGGATATATATAAGTTATAATACAAATACAAACATACTAGCATAATTAAGTTTAATTATCTATCTAATAAACACAACTCTACCCTATTGGATCCTATCTTGCCTTCCTCGTTGAAAGCGGAAATCGAAGGTCGAGTTGTTCAAAAACCTCAGAACCACCCTCCAGTGGAATATGAACCACCCTCCAGTGGAATATGAGGTGGGTGCCGGTACCATTGACCCTAATGTCAGCTACAAATGTTCAAGTAAAGTTGCATCATGTTCTAATTTCAATTTTAAAGTAAACTACACTTACCAAAATCAAGTAAAATCAAAGTGAAATCAAAGTAAGTAAACGATTATTCTTGTGTTTACCTTTCACCGCCGGTGTATCCATCACGATACACCATGATCGGAGGTTTGTGGGTGGTGTGGTGTGAGGTGGATTGGAGTATCGGTGGTGTTAGCAGCGGTGGTGGAGCAGATCGGTGGTGGGGTCCGGTGTGGTGTGGTGTTGGTGGTGGAGCGGATCAGTGGTTGAGCAGCAGTGGTGCGGTGGTGGGAAGGAAGAGTGGTGTGGAAATGAAACCAAGGGGATTCAATATGTTAGTAAATATATTAGGGGCCTTAGGGTTTTTGAAGAGGAGAAATGACACAAATGCCCGTACTCTAACGGTGTTAGACGCATGGACGCATAATGTTAAAATTTTCAAGTAGAAGGACTTAGCAGCGAAAATTAAGTATGTGGGTCTCATGTTGATCCCGCCACCAAACCATAGGGACGCAAATTGCACTTTACTCTAACTAAAATATTTGTCATTTCAATGATATAACAATAACTGTCACAGATCAAGGAACTCTGTTCAAAATATTTATCATTCAATGAATATTTATCAAATAAAATTGTACATGTTACTTTAATATACTTGCCAAAATGATTACAATTTGGCATCAATAGGGTTTTCAACAGTGGTTAGTTATATAACTAGAATTCGACCTCATGCCATACTCTGCAACCAGCTGGGAAAAAGAAGATGATTTATCTTCAAGCAATGTTGTAGGAGAATCATATTCTTCAATAAGACCTGCATATCACCCATAAAACAAAGGAATCACACACAATGCTTTTATATCAATTGCGGCAGATTGATCAGTTTAGCTCACACAAACCATTGTTTAAAACTAAAACCATGTGACTTTTGACCACAGAGGTGATTCGATGTGCTATTGCTATGACAGTCGAGTCTGAAAAGTGTTCCCTAAGTGTTTTCTGAATCATGTTATCTGTCGCTGTATCAACTGATGCAGTGGCCTCATCAAGAACCAGAATCTTGCTTTTCTTGAGTAGCACACGCCCAAGACAGATCAGTTGCCGTTGACCCATGCTCCAGTTCTCTCCGTTTTCAGTAACTATAGCAGTTTTACAAACATGGGTTGTCAAAATTTTAAGTTTTTATACAAAGAATAAATATAAAAAATTGTGTTAAGCGGGTGGAGCAATCAAGAACCTGTAGCATTAAGCTGGCCTTCCTTACTTCTAACCTCATCTCCAATCTGGCATTTATCAAGAGCCTGTAAAGACAAACTAAAGGTTATTAATGGCATACATATCACATATGATGATACCACATCTCAGTATAAGCTGAATAAATCTATATGACGTACCTCCCAAATCTGCTCATTGGTATAGTCCTCCAGTGGGTCCATGTTGCTTCTAACAGTTCCGTTGAACATAGTGGGATCTTGGGGAATTATGCTTAATCTAGATCTTAAATCATGGAGTCCAATCGATGAAATGTTGATCCCGTCTATAAAAATTTCCCCACTGGTAGGTTCGACGATACGGAAGAGTGTTTGTATAAGAGTAGATTTACCACTTCCGGTTCTCCCTACAATTCCCGTCTTTGTACCTCCATGGAAAGTGCATGTAATGCCTCTCAACACAAGTGGCATGTGTGGGGCGTATCGAACCTATTCACACATTATTTATAAACTTTTAAAACGTCTAATTTCACATGAACGATGAGTATAAAAAAGAAAAAAATCAGTAATATATTAATAACCTGCAGATGGTGAATATTGACTTTTCCTTGTGAAGGCCAGAAGTGATCAGGTCTATTCGAGTCTATAACAAGAGGAGGCTCACTTGCAATAGAACTGTATTGAAATATTCTTTCAACCGAGATAAATTGTATTTCCAATTTGCAAAGTTTTAGTATAGCCCAAAATTGTAACATGTTCAAATTTAGTCCATACGTTACTGCTAAGCCTGCGGTACCTGCAATGGGTTGGAGGGTATGTGTTACTTTATAGTTGAAAGTGTAATCGTGGTTTTGTTGGGGATTCTAGTGTTTTAATTTCATGTTATTATAATTAGATTTACTGAAGGTCAAAATGAAATAATAATTAAGTATTGACATGGGTTAAAAAGTAAAGAGATTTGGTCCATCAGATTCAGTGGCAACCATGATCAACAGCATATATAATGTCAGAGTAGTAACTGCGATCAACAGTAAGTGTGCATTAACAGCAACTTGGGTGACCAATAACTGACATATAGCTGAAGGAGTTCTTGATGAGGGATTTCCTACTCATAGAAGTTACTGCTGGTAACCAAATAATTGCCAATGCTTTTAACCGCCAACTGACAATACTTTTCATATAGAGTTGTTCCGTTTTCACTTAAACGCTGTGATGCTTCTCTACCTATTAAAGGGAAGTCCTTGGTCTGTTTATAAATTTGTTTTAGATACAACGGTTTCAACACAGAGATACATTCTCGTTGACTCGTTCTTATTGAACTTTCTGATTAAAATTTCATACCCGCATAATACTTTATTCTGAAACTGAGTTCTACATGATTCAAAAAGCTATCTATGACAATTTGGGAAAAACAAAACCTACAGGTTGTGAGTTGTAAAAATTACTTACTTGGGTCAATTATTCCTTCGGGAACAGAAACTAGAAAGATCAGAAGGAAGGAAAAAATAAAGGAAGACAGCATATCCAAGCGTAACCCGAACCAAGCCAATGCACCGGCAACATGAAACTTCGGTCTGGAATAATCGTCAATCAGTTTCAAGCATGTGTCTTGGAATCTGTGTTTCTGATCAAAGCCTCTAATAGTCGTTGATCCCGATATTGTTTCAGAAAAATGCTGAATGACCGGTGCTTTGCATACTCCAACCAATCGAGCCAGTTCTCGTGCTGCAGGTATGTAATATTGCTTCAAACACAATATATACATGTCAAACAGAAATCAGAATAAAAGAGTATCAATAATATTATAAAAACGAACGCTTCTTACAGTAACTAGGATTTATGATTACCTGTAATCTGATGCAAATTCCAATCAAGGGAAAGAAAACAAGGAACACGGGCCAAGCACCTAGTGACATAACAAAAATAATGCCGAAAAGCTGTATGACCACATACGCCAGTGAACCGATAGTAGACGGTACTGTCAAGTCAACTGCAGTTTGGTCTGTAGATACTCTGTTTAGAATTCGACTAGATGGGTTAGCATCAAAGAACGACATGGGTGCACGGAAAATACAAAAATGCATTTTGTCGAAAAGCCGGTTGGCTGTTTCATAGCCAACTTTCATGAGTAACATAGATCTTGCTAGAATACAAAAGGCACATCCAGTTCCAAAAGCCACATAAACGACAATGAACTCAAAGCCATCAACACGCATTTTGTTACTTTCGGATGTAGGCGATGCCCAAGCCAACCAGTAATTGCTGGAGATTTGAGATAACTCAAACATAATTAGTGATAATAATACCAAAGGAGTAAGCGCCCCTCCATAAGCAGTTGTAAGGTATTTCCAATACGCCGATGAGCCGACTTTACCTCTTTCTCTTTCTTCTTCTTCCACAAGCTGCCTTTTCTTCTCCTCTACGTGAGCTAAATTACCGTTTTGACCCGTTATAGTCTCGTCTTCGATATTCTTTTTTACAGTTTCTAAATTATGCCCTACAGAATCAATTTCTAATAAAGCTTCTCTGTGTGCGCCTACAAGTTCTAAAAAGTCGCTTCCTAGCTTCATAATATCGGCGTATTTTCCAGCTTGTGTAATTCTTCCATCCTTCAAGACCTGGTGGAAATGCAGAATACGCATTATATTCAGATGTTTTGTGTGCATATAGATAGAGAAAGTATACTTCAAACGCTTACCAAGATCAGATCTGCAGAGGGTAAAAACTCCACCTGATGCGTGACGTAAATCACTGTTTTTGATTCCAAGAAATCCATCATACATTCCTGTCGATAAATTACTTTAACTAGTTAAAGTTCATTAAACTATCTGTCGATAAATTACTTTAACTAGTTAAAGTTCATAAAATTATGGTTTTTGTCATACCGTTGTACTAATTGACTAACACTAGGCCTGTAAACGAACCGAACGAACACGAATGCGGGCATGTTCGTGTTCGTTCATTCAACTTTAACTAAACACGAACACGAACATATAAACACATTTTTTTGTTCATGTTTGTTCATTAAGAAAATGAGCATGTTCATGTTCGTTTGTTTAAAAACTAAACGAACAGTTCAGAACGTAAACGAACATAAACAGACAAACTTATACGAACATAATTTAATAAACATAATGAACACAATTGATTAAACATAAACGAACATAAAGTAGTTTTCTTATATAGAAATTAGTAATTATTTATGATAAGTTCAATTCAAAAACATATTTTATTACTAAAAGCCCGATTACTAATTAGTTATATTATTATATGAGTAGTTAGAAATCATGTTTATTGTTTATATTTATATAAATATAATTAATAATTTGATTATTAAAACTTGAAACAAACGTAAATAGACGAACATAAATGAACGAACAAAGCGTGTGTTCATGTTTGTTCACTTAATAAATAAACAAAAAAAAATGTTCATGTCCGTTTGTTTATTTTAAATAAACGAACATAAACGAACTTCCCGCCGAACGGTTCATGAACAGTTCATGAACATTAGGTTCATTTACAGGCCTAACTAACCCTGAGGAAACATGAGAAACAGAAGATTTATAAGTAATTGACTCACCTTGAAAAGATGGTTTCCTGTAATAGCATCAACAGCGCTGAACGGATCATCAAATAGATATATATCAGCATCTTGATACAGAGCACGCGCTATCTGTATTCTCTGTTTCTGACCTCCACTCAAATTGATTCCCCTCTCCCCTATAACCGTTTGATCACCGAAAGATAGAACTTTAAGGTCTTTCTTCAAATCACACGCTTCTAGAACCTTCTCGTAACGTTCTCTGTCCATCTCCTTACCAAACAGGATATTGTGTTCTATCGTTCCGCTCTGTATCCATGGAGATTGACCAACATATGCCTTTGTGCCACTGAGTTTGACTCTTCCAGATAATTTAGGCAGTTCACCTAGTATACACGACAGTAAGCTTGACTTTCCCGAGCCAACCAGGCCGCATACAGCAACCTTCATGCGATGAAAAACTCTGAAACTTATATCACTCAACGTTGGATTACAAGATGTCGCATCCCATGAAAAATTTCCATCAACAATCTCGACTACCGTGTCAGAACTACCTCTTGGGATTATTTCTACCATACCAGAATCTAATTCAGATAGACTGAGGAATGATGCAATACGATCAAGCGAAACTTTGGTCTCAACCATCATAGATATTGTATCCGGAAGATTATACACCGAGTGTTGGAGATTCTTAAACGTTGCAAGTGCAGACAACACCTTCCCGGAGTCAAGTGGGATGCCAGCAAGCATACACGTACCAAATGTGGCTATAGCCACACATGTGGGTGCAACCCAGAACGCAAAACTAGCCATTGCCACCGTAAATGTATATTTATACAGCCAATGCGCCTCATCGTTCCGGATATCATTAATTCTAGACAAGAACTTCATCTCCCATCCATAAAGCTTGAGAATCCTCATATTCTTTACAATTTCAGAAGTTTGTTTCATCCGTTTATCTTTACATTTCATCAACTCCTCTTGAAACTTTTCCTGAAAACTCCCTAATGGTATGTTCGATAGCATGACGACAATCGTAGCAACAGAGGTAGCTAATGAAGAAATCCCGAGATTTTTATACAATATTGCTAGTGCCAGACCGACTTGTATGATGACCAGCCAAGTGTTGTGCATGTACTTGGTGAAATCACCGACTCTTTCAGCATCAACAGCCATGAAGTTAATAATCTCGCCATTCGAGTGTCCCTGTTTTGACTGAGACGAAAGGGTCAAACCTTTGTGGTATATCATTGCAACAAGTGCAGCTCTGACGTTAGTTCCAGCCTGTTGCAGCTTTAACTCACAGTGTCGTTGTGCCAAACACTCTACAATCTTAGCAACAATGAACGCAGAAACTAGAAGTAAGCCTGTGTTTAAGTCTCGTTGTCCACTTAGATACCCGACAAATGTGTTTATGAGGAACGGCCCCACGTATGAAGCTAACGTGGATAAAAATGAAAGGAGACCAGTGATTATTATGTCTTTCCATGTTGTCAATACCACAGCCTTGACAAGACTTAAATTATTCATTTGGATACTTTTACTCTTATCCAATTGTAGTTTATTTTGTAAAACCGAAAAGGATCTTTTAGCACTATTTAAACTGTCGAGTTGAGGGATGTCCTCAAGATCTAATCGTTTCTTATATCCTAGAGAAATCAACGGATGAATCCAAGAGAACGTAAGAAGACTGAAGAAATTGCTGGTTGACAAAGGGTTTATAGTTTCACTAGAGCTGCTTTCTAACAACGGTTCATGATGAAAATGGCTTACGGTTCCGCCGTCATTCTTAACCAAGAACCCAACATAACACAGGAATAAACCGACGAAAGTAGACGAGGCATCTAACACCAAGAAATGGGCTGCTAAACTATGAATCTGTTTGTGGAAAACATAGTCTGACACTAGACAAAAACTAAAGATTAAGAAAGAAGAAAACCACCAAATCCTTAACGCAAATGGATACTTAGATTGTGTGGATTTAGAGACATGATTGTGCAAGTAAACCGAAATGAATAACCAAACAAGAGTTCGAAGAAGGGTATCCGAAAAGCCAATGGTGTTTACTTTAGTCCAACTATTTCTATACCAATAAAGAAGGTTCAAGGAGCACATAACAAGGTTAAGAACCACAAGGATCACACAAGATAATAGGGTCTGTCTGTAAAACAAGACCCCATTGTTGGGCATCTGTTTAGGACCTTTGAAAGTGATTGTTTTGCAGAGACAACTGATGAATACAAGAAGCAAGAAACCAAGGTGTGTGAAAGCAGAAAACCCATGCACCAACAGAAAGTTATTATTCATTGTTGAAACTGAAAGGTGAGACAAAGTCACTGATATACCCATGAATGATGGTTCACAAAGTGACTGACTTTGTTGGATGGAATAGGGTCTTGTCTATGTGTAAACACATAGTGTGTGTGTGTTGACACTGACACCCACCCACATAGAAATGATAACTTTGGGATCTGGTCAGTGGTCAATATTGGTGGATTATTAACATCCCCTTTGTCTTGTTCTTTATATCTCAACAATGATTGGGTTATTCTGAAGTTAAAAGTCAATACCAAACACAAGAAAGTAGCTAATGAGGGCCCACTGTGAAAGAAAACAAGGGTTTTGTGGAGCAATGCAAAAAGTATATTCTTTGGGGCATTTCATCAAACACCTGGGGTGCTCAACCTTAGACTAAGGGGTATGGTGAGGCCCATCCCCACGAGGATGGACCGTCACGTAGGCGCCACGTAGGAGTGGCTCGGAGGGGATGGACCTAGGGGGTGGGGGATGAACCCCTTTATGTATATATATGTATGTATGTATAGGTATATGTGAGAGAAGGGAGAGAGAAAGAGGGCCGGCGAGATCGGCTGGTGGGAGCCGGAGAGGATGGGAGGGGCGGTGTGGGGGACCGGCGCCGGGCCAAGCCGGGCCTCAGCCGGCCCCCATACCTTCCAGTCTTATGAAGAGATTTTCCCATCCACTCTCACTCACAGTTAACTCCAATTAATTGCTAATTCGATTCGAAGACTCCAAAAACCGAATTTGAAACTGGAATTCGAATCGAATTTCAAGTTTTCCGAGTTCTGTTCAAATGGTTAAAAAGGAAGTTATTCACTCATACACCGAGTTCTTGAACAAGCTTGATGATGGTAAATTAAAAAAAAAAGAGTAAATTACTTTTTGAGTCGTGGTTTTAATCACTTGAGTTTAAAATCAAAAAGTTTAAAACGTTCTGAGTCCCTAACCGTTCATTTTGTAACGTTTTGAGTCCCTGTGTTTTAATGGTTTTAACCACTTGAGTTCAAAATAAAAGTACAAGTGTTAAAAGTTGGACTCAAATTGTTATAAAATGAGTGGTTAGGGACTCAGTGCGTTAAACTTTTTGATTTTGGACTCAAGTAATTAAAACCGCTAAAACACAGAGAATTAAAAAGTAATTTACTCTTACAAAAATATGCAAACGGCACCAGCCATTGCTAGTGACTTTGTCATAGTAAAGATAATTGCTCCTTGTGTTAAATTTGGTTTTGCTTCTAAATCCTAATGTTTGACAAAATCATCATTTTAATCTATAAGTTTAAAAGTATTAATTTACCTATACCCATTTCATAAGTTATTTCATTATTATCCAGACCTTTAATATCACTTATTTTCTCTATTAAGTTAAACACATGTGCTTATCATGTGTAGGATCGAATGCCTAACCCATTTGCCTATCATGTGTAGAATAGAATGAATTTAGAGATGTTAGAGAACATTTTTTTCCTTGAGAATGAACGAACGAAGGTGCGTGGGATTTGGATCGTGTAGGGTATCTTTGGTCAATGAGAGAGAGAAAGACCAAGATGGCAATCACATGATAAACACGTGTTAAACTTGTTGGAGAAAATGGATGTTATTAGAGGTCTAGATAAAAATGAAACAAGGAATAAAATTTTTGGAGGTAAATTGATTTTTTATATTAAATAGTTATTTTTGTCAAACCTTAGGGAGCAAGAACAATTTTGATGAGGATTGCTAACAAGACATGTTTGAAAGTATGGGTAGAAAATATTGCATTTTTATTAGGGATTAGGATCAAATACAAAGGATCCAAATTGTAAGAAGTGTAAGAAGGATTTATAGAGTGACAAGTGTCCAATAACCTAAAAAAACCCACTACACAAAAAAACCCACTAAAAAAAAAAAAAAAAAAAAACTTAAACATCCACCACCACCAAAAACCGCCACCCCCACCCCACCCCCACCCCCCACATCACCCACCACCAAAAAAAAAAAAAAAAAATTTTTTTTTTTTTTTTTTTTTTTTTGCCGAGGGGGTGGGGGTTTAGGTTTTTGGGTGGTGGTGGGGGTGGGTGTTTAGTTTTTTTTTATATTTTTTTTTTAGGTTTTTGAGGGGGGGGGGGGGGGGGAGGGGGGGGGGGTTAGGTTTTTGGGGGGTGGAGGTGGGGGGTGGGGGGGGTTAGGTTTTTTGGGGGTTTTTTTTGGTGAGGTATAGTTTTTTTTTTGTTTTTTTTTGGGGGGGGGGGGGGGTGGGGGGGTTTAGGTTTTTGGGTGGGGGGGGGGTTAGGTTTTTGGGTGGTGGTGGTGGTGGGTGTTTAGGTTTTTGGTGGTGATGTAGTGGGTTTAGTTTTAGGTTATTGGACACTTGTCACTCTATAAATCCTTCTTACACTTCTTACAATTAGAAGCCTTTGTAGAATAACTTGACCCTTTTTATTAGTTTGTATAGTTATTAAGGTGTTTTGTAAACCCAATTTATGAAAGAGCTAATTGAGTGGTTTTTGTTTGTGTTACATGTTTCAGGGTCAAAATCCGGGCTCGGGCTCAAGTTTGTAGCATTAGATCACCCTCTGACGTTCAAATTGGTACAGTAATCAGGAAGTCAGAAAAAAAAGTTGAAAGAATGGGGAGATATCATGTTAAGAGTGGAGTCCTTTCAGCATGAAGCCATGTGCCTTCTTATGTAGGAGAGTAGTGGGCCAGATTAGGCCAGGTGAAATGTGAGCCCTAACCCAAATATCGGGCCATGTTTGGATATCCGTCATCATTAACTGACAGGGTATCACTTACACTCGACTTAACCGAGCTGATGGCCAACTCGATCTACACAATTCTATATGGATATACGTAAAACAAGTATCATAAAAACAGTATAACAATAATAGACAATAGTCCTAAATCTGACATTATAACTTTTTGTTTTGTTGGTATAATTTAACAGATTTATTTATACATTATACAAGCATATATTCATAAAAAGGAAAAAAAAAATTTGTAAAAGATGTTCTTTCATATGCCAAAAATATAGAATCTTTGTTAAATAATGCATTGATGTGATTGCGTAACACTTAAAAGGTCTAACGACGACTTCCCATCATTCACCAATGAGGTCATGACAAACATGGCAACTTGCAAGTTTTGATCTCCATGGAAATTTTTGCCAGTTGGACCCACTTGTATATGTTATGGAAAAATGTGTCCACAGGCTGCAAACTTTTGAAAACATCCAAGTTAAACCATGTAGAGGAAGATACAAATAATAGCTTCACCCTTGCGTTTTGCTCTATGTGGCAGTTTAGTCTGGCATTATAGAGTGTTTTTCTAAAATCTATGTGGATGGTCAACTTTTGTTCTATCTACACTAGTAATTCTACAATCTTTCATGCTAAAGATATCACTAGTACCTAAGTTCAACAACATAAGATGTGCTTTTACAAAAGCTAAAACTTTACTACAAATAATTAAACCGACTAGCTACTCAAACTGGCTAGTGAGAAAAACCTGATTTGACCAAAGTTATCCGTTTTAACAAACTTCATTAGCACTTACATTGACATTCAGAGGGTCTGGATTAAATTAACTCATACAAATGTGCCTTCACACCTTCTAATTGGGACCGCCCCTGTTTCGTCCCATCCCCTTCGTCCCCTACAAGACGCCAACGACGGTCCATTGCTTTCTTATCCAAAACACACACACACATACATACATACATACAAATGGACATTTAAGTATTGATTGACGATTCACATTTTAGTATTTGAAATTTTGACTCAATTACTCAAAGTCTCAAATGGACATTTAAGTATGGCTAATTCTATACACCCCCCCCCCCCCCCCCCCCTCTTTACTGATTACACCCCTCCTTGTGAGAGGAAAACTGTCGGTCCCACGCAGGCCCCACCTGATCGTATGTGAGGGGAGGGGGGTGAGAAAAGTAATTAGGGGGGTGAGAATAGTAGCACCCTTAAGTATTGGACAATGGACAATTAGACCACCCGTAGTGGGGCGTTGTTTTTAAAAAAAATTGAAAAAAAACGCCCCAAAACGCCCCCTCCCACTACACCCGGTGTTATAGGGCGTCTTTTTTGAAAAAAATTGATGTTAGCGTTTTAATTATAACGCTGAAAGTCCACTGCATGTGGCCACATGGTGGGGTCCAAGGTTTTGACTAGCCAATAAGAATCTAGTTTCTTTTTTTTAATCCTTTTCTCTATAAAAAATAATAATTATTTATTGATTGCATGGGGGTTATTGGAATAATGCCACACTACGCCACTTTTGCTATAATGCCCAACGCTGACTAGGATGTCACGTGTCGGATAATGCCTCATGGTGGGGGCATTATTTTTGTTTACCACTACACATGATCTTAGTGTTGGATTTCAATTCTAATTATTTAAATGAGCTCTATTTGGATATTGGACCAAACATTGTTGATGTTGGTCTAGAGTCATTTCATTAAAAATGATACACACACAAATATATATACATATTAAAAAATAAACCGAGCCAACCGAGCCGAACCGAACTGAGCGGACCTTTGCTCGTGTTCGGTTCGTTTACAAACCGAATCGATCCGAACCGAGCAATTTTTCAATCGAGCTGAATCGAACGAGCAAAATTCCGAGCATCTTTCGAGCGAGTATCGAACGAGCGTCGATCAATTTGAACAGCCCCTACTCACCCCCCACACCCGATGACGTGGCCGCCTACGTGGTGGATCATCCCCAAAGGACTACCCTTCTCCATACCCACCAACCTTATTGATTAAGTAAAAATAGAATTACAAGACCCTATATACAAATGACACCGCTCTATAAACTAAACAATTTTACTACTAAATATATACACCATGATAAAAAAAATGCAAACTTAGTCATCTCAGCCGTCTTACTAAAGTAGACAAAATAACAGTCATATTAGTCGTCTCACTAAAAATGTAGACTACATTCTATCCGTCTTAGCTGATAGTTGACAAAGCTCATATAAGGACGTGTGTATCAAAACGTTTTTTTTTTTTCAATAATTTAGTGAAGACTAAAAAAGGATGCGTGTATCAATTTTTTTTTTCAATAATGTCAGTTTTTGTAATTTCCTATATTATGATTTTATTGTATTGTAATAAATTTAGTATTATAATGTCACAACATATACGAAGATATTCTGGTTCTGATTCCACTAGGACCCACTTTGGAATCACCAAGCTAAATTAATCAATTAGATCCTACAGCTTGATCCTTAGGGTATTGGGAGTGGGTGCGGCAATCACTCGGCAAAGTAGATTGCCGCTCGGTATACACCACCCCGCACATGTTTGACGCACGGCAACTTTGCCAAATTGGTAGTGGGTTACCGAACGGTGAAGCACATGCAAGAGGCAATAATGCCATTGACTTTCTTCTCAACTTTATAAATCAACACCTCCCACTTCCATTTTATCTTAAATTAAAAATAAAATAAAAAGTTTACCACTTCACCAATTGTCTAACCATTGCCAACACTTTTCAACATAGTTTAAACACTTATGACTGAATGACGTGGCACACTCTCATTGGTTGATTTTGAAGTTTACCACTCTCAAGTGTCTAACCACTCCCTACACCCTTACATCTCTTATTGTTTGACTTTGTATCTTCCTATCGTCCGTTATATCTGTCACTATACTTCACTCTCATTTTTCCATATCACACACACATATGGCCACTTGTCCCCCCTTTGATTTTTCCGACAAATATTACCACACTTCTGGCGACAGTTGTGTCCGGCAGACCAGTTTCTTCGCCGGCAAAGCCGTCCTAAACCAAAGTGTCGGGTACTCCGTTATTCTCGGCTTCGGTGCCTTCTTCGCCTTCTTCACCTCTTTCCTGGTACGTACATACATGTGCAGGGTCAGGGTGGGCCACCGAACATGCCCATATCCTATAGGCTATAGGTTCTTTTTTTTTTCTTTAGGTACCGTAAGTCGATTTATATAAAAAAATTATAAAGCTTAGTCTATATATATAAATTTCTATTTTAAAGAAACGGGTTATTTAAATTATGTTGACATTTATTATTACTACAGGTTTGGTTAGAAAAACGTTATGTCGGAGCACGTCATACGTCGGAGTGGTTCAACACCGCCGGAAGAAACGTTAAAACCGGACTCATAGCAAGTGTTATTGTATCTCAGGTATTGTTTTCCGGTGGTTCCTTTTCGTTATGATCGGAATATTGACTTGACTTTTTTACGTTGACTTTTCTGATCCCAACGGTAAAGGCTTCAGCCAGACTGACCATAGGTTGTTTGTTTCAGTTCACCATGATTTAAAATATTTACTACATACTTTTATATTGCAAACAAAGTTAAATAATTTTATTACAAAACCTATATGACCCGGCCCGGCCCATATTGACATGTTTAGTATTACTGGCCTGGGTCATAATTTTATTACAACACGTCAACTAGTTTAATATGTTTAGGTAAATGGGTTAGACGGGCCGTGTTCGGGTTGACCTGTTTAAATAAGCGGGTCTTGATAGGATTGATCTGTTTAACTTGTTTAGTTAAACAAGTCAACCCGCCAAACCTGTTTATGACCTATTTAACCCATTTATTACAAGCACCAACCAAATTAAACTCTTTACTACTTTATTACTATCGGCTAACACATCAACTAGTTTGGCACGTGTAGATAATTGGTTAGACAGGTTAAAAGATTTTAAGTGTGGCCAAGTTAGGATTAATATTTTTACACGATTAAATATATGGGTCATTCCGGTTTGAACAATTCAACCTGTCAACCCGACACCACTAATTTTATGTATATTTTTAATTGATATTTTGAAGTCACTCCTCTATTAATCTATCATGTATGATCTAACACTAAATATGTCTTGAAAGTGGACTTGGGCTGCAACTATATTACAAAGTTCAAATGTAGCCTGGCAGTATGGAGTCAGTGGCCCATTCTGGTACGCCAGTGGTGCCACCATCCAGGTTTGTATCTTGTACCATTTCTCATGCTTTGTATCTTGTACTCTAGGCACTAACACTTGTACCTTTGCATGAACAGGTACTCCTGTTTGGTGTAATGGCCATAGAGATCAAAAGAAAGGCCCCTCATGCTCATACTGTTTGCGAAATCGTTAAAGCTCGGTACGTTTAACTGTTCAAGTTTACATTGCTTCGTCTTGAGGTCATGAGTTCGAATCCTCATTACGTGTATTTGTTAGATGGGGGACGGCTGCACATCTCGTGTTTTTGGTGTTCTGTTTCATGACAAATATCATAGTCACGGCAATGCTGCTTCTTGGCGGCTCCGCGGTGGTCAATGCACTCACCGGAGTCAATATTTATGCCGCCAGTTTTCTAATACCTCTAGGAGTGATTGTATATACCCTTGCTGGAGGATTAAAGGCCACTTTCTTGGCTAGTTATATACATTCTGTTATAGGTAACCTTGCATTTTTTCATTGGTTGACTTTTAAAGTCAAACATATTACATCTCAACATAGACTGACAATTTATGACACGGCCCATTAACATGCCATGACTCGACATGAAATTAAATGGATTAATGTTGTGTAACCCGTTTGTTAAACATGTAAATGTTAGTGTTTAACAAAAATGACACGTATAGTTAAACATGACGTGTTCGGGCGTGTTAATGTGTTGTATGAACACGACACGTTTTGCCAGCTCTATCTCAACATAAGTCCTAACTTTTATCCGCTGTTTTTGTTGGTTTTGTTGTTAGTGCACTTGGTGCTAGTCATCTTCGTGTACTTAGTCTACACGTCTAGCAGCGAGCTTGGAAGCCCAAGTGTCGTCTATAGACGTCTAGCAGAAGTCTCAAGCCGATCTCGAATGTGTCAAGAACCCATATCCCACAATGGGCAAGCTTGCGGCCCGGTTTCTGGAAACTACCAAGGATCTTACCTAACCATGTTGAGCTCGGGCGGGCTAGTTTTTGGTATCATCAACATTGTCGGTAACTTTGGTACTGTTTTCGTCGACAATGTAAGTTTCTAATTTCCATCATAAAATCTAGTTAAAACCTGAATGGCTTTCGACTTTGTAATGCTTGTGTTTGTATCTTTTTAGGGGTACTGGGTGAGTGCCATTGCGGCTAGACCATCGTCGACTCATAAAGGGTACTTGTTAGGTGGGCTCGTGTGGTTCGCTGTACCGTTTTCATTGGCTACATCACTTGGTTTAGGAGCTCTAGCCCTTGACCTTCCATTAACCGCAAGTGAAGCGAGCCATGGGCTTGTTCCTCCGGCTACAGCTATGGCTTTGATGGGCAAAGGGGGTTCTGTTCTTCTTCTCACCATGCTTTTCATGTGAGTTACACATAGGGGTGTCGTTCGTGTTGGGTTGACGGGTTTTGGGTTGGAGGGTTGAAATTTAAAACCTGAACACGACTCGTATTTTTATTCGTGTCAAAATAGTGCAAGAGCGCACATGACCCATTTAACCCAGTTGTGTCAACATTCAAACAGGTTGACGGGTGGTAATCAAGTTGTAAACGTGATCAGGTTGGTGGGTTTCAAATGTTGCGTTTAATGGGTTAGGGGGTCGACCTGTTTAATTAAAGGGGTTAAAGAGTTAAGAGGTCAAACTGAAAATGATTCATTTATTTATTGGGTTAAATATGACGGCAAAAACCTAATTATTCTCCTGTCGTGTTGGAAATTGTCACCTCTAGTTACGATCTTGATCAGGAAGCTAGACGGGACAATTTTTGTGTCTTAATTTATGAATGTCGATTTGGGCTGTGTTTTATCTTTAACAGACCAACGGGCCCTTACAGAAAGCATCTAATTGACCCGACCCATTAACTCAAAATCCCCGACCCGCCCATTTTGCCGCCACAAATAAAAAGGATCAAAACTACCAAATTCTGACTTGTTCTTAATGTTTTTGCATCAGGGCTGTAACATCTGCTGGTTCTTCCGAATTAATCGCAGTTTCATCACTATGCACATACGACATCTACCGAACATACATCAACCCCGACGCCACGGGTAAACAAATCCTGAAAGTTTCTCGAACAGTCGTGTTCTCATTCGGATGTTTCATGGGAATCCTAGCAGTCATACTAAACAAAGCCGGGGTGTCCCTCGGCTGGATGTACTTAGCCATGGGCGTGTTCATCGGGTCAGCTGTTATACCAATTGCCTTCATGCTCCTATGGCGAAAAGCCAATGCGTTTGGAGCCATCCTAGGCACCATAGTCGGGTGTGTTCTTGGGATCATAACTTGGTTATCGGTTACTAGCGTTGAATATGGTCGGGTCAACTTAGATACGACAGGAAGAAATGCACCTATGCTTGCTGGGAATCTAGTTTCGATCCTCACTGGTGGTGCGGTTCATTCTATATGCAGTTTCTTGAGACCTCAAAACTATGACTGGGAAACCACGAAGCAGATCACGATTGTTGAGAAGGAAAAGAGTGAACTTGCGGTTGACGAGTTTAAGGAGGAGAAGCTCATTAACGCGAAGAAATGGATTATTAAATGGGGCCTCGGTTTTACCTTCGTTATCGTCATATTATGGCCTTTGTTTTCACTTCCGGCAAGTAAGTATCTGTGACGGAACCATAACTTTTAGCCAACTAGAGGGCCCAGTTTAGGGGGTTTAAACGAGCCGAGCCAAGTAACTTACGAGAGCTCGAGTTTGGCTTGTTTCAAGCTCTGTTTCAAAGCTTGAGTTGGGCCCGTGACTAGTTTTTCAAGCTTGAGCCTGGCTGGTTTATTATATGTAAATCATTGTATTTACCTTTACAATTATTCTTTTTATATATTTATTTGATAATTTATATATATAACATAATATATATTATATAGTTATATAAATAATATATATTATTTAGTTATAAAAATTATTAAATAAAAGTTATATAAATTATAAGCTTCTTTAGGCTTGCAAGCCTGCTAATGCTCGATAAGTGGAGCTCAAGCTAAGGCTTGCTTATTAAACATGCTTATTTTAGGCTCAAGCTCTGGCTCGACCTTGTATAAGCTCGGCTCGATTCGAGCATTTTGCAAGCCGATCTCAAGTAATTCACGAGCGGCTAGGCTTGTTCACACCCCAGGTCCCGCTCATGTATTTTTTTTTCTTTCTAAAACTCAGATTTTATATATAAAATCTCAACATATTCTAGTGACCCGGGGGTAAGCATACCCTCTTGACACCCCCCTTAACCCGTTCAACCCATTTGGCCCGTTACGATCGTAGTTAACATGTTCTAGTTTACTCATTTAACATTTTTATCATCTTGTAAATGCAGAGGAATTTAGCAAAGGATACTTCACCTTTTGGGCTGTTGTAGCAATAGCATGGGGTACAATCGGGTCGGCTGTGATCATCGTTCTACCACTAGCCGAAAGCTGGCAGACGATTCAAAGTGTGATGATCGGAATGTTTACAAATGATAAGCTGGTTGAGAAGATTGATGAACTTAACTTAAAGCTGGAAACCATCATCAAAGCTGTACCTGATGCTGAGAGGATCTATTTGCTTGAAAAGGGGAAGATCAAGAAGGATGAAACATCATTGCAAACGGGCCACATTTCTTAACAAGAATAAAGATTATTGTCTGATCATTTGTGTCTCATTTTATAGCACAATTTATAGGTTATATCATAATTCTGTCACGTTTGTATTTATCTTCACATAAAGTAAATGAGAACCCAAAATTGATAATCACCATCTTGATGCCAATCAGAAAAAAATAATATAAGAACCCGATATCCAGTTGTATCGGTGTTTATGGTTTGACTCGAGTCATACTTTGGGGTCTAAGTTTTAGAAGTTGTAAATTTAGACTATGTGGTTTTAATTGTTCAAGAAGTTTGAGACCTGACGCTAACTTTAGTTGATCTTTCCGTTAACTTTGTGTGAAATGACCAGAATACCCTTTGCCTATTTTAGATATTTCCTTTAAGGGACTATTTATGGAAATAAAATAAAATAAAAAATCTAAAGCAACCCCCAATCTCTGTTGACTCTCTCTCTCTTCGTCAGCGGTTAACGGTTTCTCTGCTGTTAGGATCTCTGACCACTTCAATTGATTGAAACAAAAGGAGAGATCCGGAGGAGGCATCAGTGTGGGTGGGTCGGGTCAAAACAAACCAATTTAAAATAGGTCCAATTGGGTTCGTTCAAAATGGGTTCTAATCATAATTTCTTCGGGTTAAAATGGGTTTTAGCCAAAATAGATTCGAGTCAAAACAGGCTATGACCAAAATATGTTCGGGTCAGTTAAAAAAAGATGACCATGATAATAAAATAACTAGAAAATGTATAAAAATTAGCAATAAAATCAAAGATAAAAAAGCAACACTATTAAAAATTAAACTTCACAGTCATGTTTCACAAGTTTGGTGATGGGCACTTAGTGTGAAGATTCTTTTTTGAATTGATAGGGTTAAAACAAAACAATCACATGGGCTAAAATCGTAATTTACTCTATCACATTTAATTGTGAAGATACCATATGTGGACAAAAGTAAATTAACGCTTTCCAGCCTGTTGTATTTAAGTAAAAAAAAAACAAAAAGAAAATACTGTAACATGACAAGAAATAAGCTACGCTATCAAGGAGAGACCATTTTGGTAGAAACTTTATTCAGCAATATGATTGGTGGTCACGTAAACATGCACTCCATACAGCTTGCCATGTAAGCAGAGCACCATGCCACCATGGGTGTACCCCACACTCTCTCGATCCCTCAATCCGGATACCTTGAGTTATGTTAACTCTGGTTTAAGCTTAAGGGTTATTATTCGACCTGTATTACAAGGTTTGGTACCATATATGTAATTATTTACTTATAATTACTAAAAATGTATTAAAAAATTGAGCACATGTATTTTTATATGCTTGTTTGTTCTATATATGATATATCAATGGTTTTAATAAAACTATATGTAATTAGTTACTTATTACTAAAGATGCATTAAAAAATGGCATCCGTATTGAACAAGTGATTGCATGCTTGGCTTGTTGTCAACTGGCCCACATTTAGATTTATGTAAAATTGATGAACAAACATTCTGATTTGGATGATACGCTATCACATATTGACATCCCATAATCTAAAGTAAAAGAAATATGGTTATTAATTTGTAAAAGTAGTTGATCACATGCTTCTGTTTGAATACAGACTTTATGTAATCATCACTCAATTATCCTGCTTCCAAAAAACCATAGTTTTCATCAACTTTTCCACTGCATTATACTTAGAATTAAACTTACATTTATTTTATTTAAACTTCATACAATAAAAGTTAAAGCTGTCAATTAATCGTAGGATAACATAATTTCATTGGTAGTAGCAAGATTCTAGTTGGTGTAAACACCAACAAAATCAGTCTGGCTCGAACCAACGTAAAGCGCATTGTTCATCTCCTGAACCACACCAACCGTCGTATCTGAGAATTGGGTAAGGGGCACAGTTTGCAGCACCATTGCGGACCCATTGATCCTTAGCCCTTGAGCCTGCTTCTCAACCGCCACCCAAAACTCTCCATCATTTACTGCCCTCTTGATATTCTTTGGGCTCCCAAAGCTGGTCATGAAAACCTCATTTGTGCCCCTTTTTGGTCCCTGCAGCCAGTATCTTTGAATTTTCTTGTTTACATAATCCAGAACCAACACATACTTTCGGTCACTACTAACCGCTGGACCACCTGCACCTGCAAGCCCACTCATCAAAACGGTTACCCGTTGAGTTCGTGGATCGTATTTCAACAGTTTTCCAGTGGAGTCGGATGTCAAGCTAGCATCAGTCGTATAAACATTTCCAGTATATGATTCAACGTCAATGCCTGATAAGTACTTGTAACCACCGGAAAGTTGTGTTGCAAAACCGCCATTGAATCCTACAACCAGGAGACCAAAGAAAGCATCGGTGATATAGAGATCACTGGTTTTATAGTTAAAGCTAAGAGCCACTGGTCTTCCACATATTGGTCCCAATTCAAGATCATTTGTACCATCACATAACTTCTTGGTCCTGATCATAATAGAAAACAAAAAAAATACCAAGTAATTAGTAATTTACTTAAGCTTGCACATATAACTATATAAGCAAACTGATAACATTCTGACCACTATACTCATATAGATTTAAAACTTAAGTGCATCAAAATGTAGTGTACTTATTTCATTTTTTCAGTATATGTAGTGTACTTACATATATATACACATTTATCCTGTAATGGTTTGCAACATTTTTGCATTAAGTGGTAAAAAATGCACTAGGGAAGAAATATAAGTAGCACAACCTGTTAGGTGAAGTGTAAGCGAAATCAACGAACCCAATGGCGGGACCTTTCCATTTTAGGATCCTACCATCTGCGACTGTCACGTATGGACCTTCACCAGCACGGTCGAAAGCAGCAGATTCAGGGCCTGTGACACTTGGAGGCAACACAAGTTTGTTAAAAGTTTTATAATCATTAGAGAACACACTTCCAAGAAGCAAGAACCAAACAATGAGTTTGACAACTAAAAGGCTGATTGTTTTCATGGTTGTAAATGTACTCTCTTATTTATCTGTCAATTGCAATGCATCTTTCACTATACATCATCCTCTTATATACACATCGAAACACACACTTACACCTTCCACACACCTACTATGAATATATTAACAAGTTGTTAATAGTTGACCTATGCTATTCCTTCTTTGGGATAAAGATAGTTGCTTTAACTTGATGGAAAGAAAGCATGCCGACTTCAAGATATTCATTTATATGTTCACAAATCTACGTTTTCTTGCATGGAATTACTTAGTCAACAGTGTTTTGGATTTTACTGTAACTAATCATGTTATATAAAAGTAATTTCCATTATCCTTAAAAATTCAAGCAAGCAATGAAGTATATGATCTAAGTAGACAAAAGTTAAAAAGGAAAATGCAAACAAATGAACAAAAAACTAACAAGTAATAAGTAATTTCAAGTGTATAAAACTTTCAAGCATTTGAACATAGGGATATTGGATTCAAATAATCCAAACTTTCATCAATTGGCTGATAGCACTCCCAACTTTTGATTTGTACCACACCACTCCCAACTTTCAACTTATTTTCCTTTGGCATTCACAACCTACCTGAACCCTAACCCACTTAGCTGATGTCAGATATCACGTCACTAAAAAGAGCATACATCATCAAAAATGCCACATCAGCTACCCATGTCACTAAATAAAGTATCACATCAGAAACCATGTCAGCAAAAAAGGCCAAATCAAGTTCCACGTCACCAAACAAAGTGGCACATCAGCAAAAAAACTAACTGGGTTAGGGTTAAGTTAGTTTACAATTATGTGGAGACACGCGTCCTAAACCCTAAACGTGTAAGAGATTGAATTAAGGGGACTAAAGTTGACAAACAATGAAAATACGTATGCGGATGGACTAAAAGTGTCAACATGCTAAACTTATGCCTCTAACTGACCACATACGATGAACGTACTCTTAAACGAGTAAATTATTGGACGTAAGAAGCCGTTTGTGAAAGAAATCGAAAGTTTACTAGACAAAGGGGTTAAACATGTCAACATGTTAATTCTTAACTCTGAGTGACCATTTAACGAACCCGGGGCTTCGTAATGTTCAATTATACTCTCGAGAATACGTAATAATGAACTCACAAGGTTTCGGTATCGTTTTGTGATAATTATGCAAAATTTCAAGAAGAAGGGTTAAAAGCGTCAACGAGAGAAACTAGTGTATTCTGGTGACCTTTAACGAAACCCGGAGCCTAACGGTGTTTGATTATACTTCCAAGATCACTTACAACCTAACTAGGAGGGTTAAATGAGCCAATTACGAAAGATATATTGCATTAAAGGTTCAGGGACTAAAAGTGTCAAGTTTTAAAACATGTTTGCTGAGTCCTTGGGTGGTAGCGTCGCGCGACCCCTCCCCCTGATCACTCTGGCGTGACGCGACGGGTCTATTTTGAAAGAAAGGTGTTGCCAGCTGCAGGTTTCTTCTTCCTTGGCCTCCAAACAAACCACCAATTCTTTGAACTCGAATTCTGTGGATTTTCTATGGTTTTTAAAACCACTTTGGACACCTGTGATCATCTCTGGAGTGTCCTAACATCTGGCATGATCCAAGAACTCCCTCTTCAACTATAAATAGAGGCATTGGGCTGCCTTTCATTCTTGCACCATTCAATTCTCATCTCTTCTCTCTTGCTTGAGCTTTCTTGAGCAATTCCTGAGGTTCCTGATAAAAAAGGAAGCTCCCCTGAGTTCAAAATTCGAGCTAGGACCCTTTGTAAGTGTCCTTAGCCACTCTAGTTCGGTTTTTATACGTTTAAAGACCGAGAGTCAAAGTTGCCGCAAAACGGCTTTGACTTTCGGTTTAGACCTAAAGGGTCCAGCCATTGTTCGAGACGAATATGACTACGTGATCGTAATTAGGTAGGTGTTAATCCCTCAAAAGGGCACCTCCTAATTACCATGTTTACTTAGTTAATTGTCGGGTCAAAGTAATTATATAAAAGTCAAACTAATCAATTTTTTAAATAAAAATCAAAACTTATAATGTAGAAGTTATAAAACATGTTTTATCACTTTAAATAACTTGGTAAACATTATTAGAACATGTCTGAAAATGCTATACCCGACAATTCTAAGTTTAAGCTCGGTTCGCAACCGAAAGTCGCAAAAGCTTGACTTTTGCTTTGACTTTCAGTTCTGACCTGAATTAGCTTATTTTCTTTATGTCTTAAGGTTCCTTTGTGACCATATTATGTAGTAGCAAAGGCCTCTGAGGTTATGCTACATGGTCACTTAGTAATCTAAATTATATGCATGTTTCTGATATTATGCTTATTATTGACTAGTATGCCCTTATGGTCTAAATATGAGATTTTCAAAGAAATGAACATGCAAATGGATTAGGTACTGATTAGTAAACATAATTAGAATATTTTGACACTTACATTCTGGTCATAAACTGATGTTATGCAAATAATCGTAAATTAAGATTTTATAAAGACTAAAATGCCCTTTGATATATAAATCAAGCTTTAAACATAAATTTGACTAAAGACTCTTTACCTACTATTGTGATATCATTTTTAGGAATTATTGGGATGTTGGGTTAGATTATATACTGACCTTAACCTTGTGTGCTTGCATAAAGCCTATAAATGATGATAATACCCTTTTTTACGAATAAAACGAGTTTCACATATAATTAACATGCAAAACCTTTTGCTACTGATATACTATGAAAAATAAAATATTTTGACCATTCAAAGCTGGTCAAAATCTCATAATCGCTTAAACCTCGGAATTATCGTCAAATATCGACTTTCACGCTAATTAAGTGCATAGTATGGTTTAAAACCATATTTAGCACCCAAGACTTGTTACCTACTGATTTTATAAATCATTTTAAATATTTTTACAGTAGGTATAAGTCTTGAACTCAGAATCCCAATTAAGTCCTTAAAAGCATATGTGAAATGACCAAAATGCCATTTCGGGGCATAGTTTGGCCATAAATGGCGAACCACACATATGTATGATATCCTACTGATATAACATCATAAATTAAATATTTTTACAGAATTTTTTTTTACCAAAACTTCAGTTTACCTTTAAACCCCTTTTATAAACTTCAAAATGACCAAAATGCCCTTGTGGGGCCTAATTCGGTTTTAAAATCTTTTTGGACATACATGTTGATATCCTACTGATGTCAAAACATATTTTAAGCATAATATCATATGGAACTTGTATATGACTCTTTCGGTTACCCGTTCACGCTTATACGCGTTCGGTTCGGTTTATGTAACTAGTTTGCATAAATTAACCGAAACGGGTCTAACCTTGTCATCAAAACTTCAAAATCCAGAATGTATTTAGTTTACCCATATTATACAAGTATTCATACTTGTTGGGTCTAAATTGCATTCCATTCCGGTCTCCGCTTAATCTAGCGTTTCGTACCGTAAAGCATCCTTAAAACTAACCGGCCTAAGTCCTTGACTTAAATAAGACCCGTTAGTATCCTAATAGGTTAATAAAACTTTCATTTCCGATTAAGTAGCCTCAGTAGAAGATACTTGCATAAAGTCTTAGTAACATACGGCTGAGTAGCATTTCTTGCATTATTAACTCAGGTAAATACTTTAACTTATTTTCCATTATACGGGCTTAGGATACGGTAAATTATTACCACTTGGTCGGGTATGAGATCATTTAGTCAGATTGTGATTTAATAAATCTGCATAACCCATTTTAATCTGTTTTGTTTGATAACATAAACTTTGGGGGTTAACGACCGTGTCCTGGATATCCTCGGCTCATTTAAATTATTAATGGTCACGACCTGTGCACGGGGTGTAGGTATACACCTGACAGATGCAAATGCTAAATAATAAATTACCCACAAGTTGGGGATAACTCCTTTGTGGGTTTTTATAAGTGATGAGTCAGTTAATCATGTCCGGTTTCCAAACCGGCCCCAAATGTATGACAAACATGTAAATCTGTATACAAGATTTTAAATGAAATTATCCCAAGTTATAAAAGATTTTTTGTGCTTCAAGCACTTAAACCAATTTTCATAAATGTTTTCAAATGAGTCAGTTAGTTGTATTTAACAGAGAAAACTGACGTATTTTCCAAAGACTAAGTGACTGGTACCTCTCGAAATAGGCTGGAGCTACTTGGCATTAAATAAGAGGATCTTGCAAATCCCTAAATGCCTAAAGTTTGTCGAACTCTGTTTTATGTATTTGTTTAATGGTCCGCCTATGGATCTCTTTTACAACCGCCTATATATTCTTTCATTTTGAACTTTGAACTTCGAACATTTTTGTTGGTGCACTATATGTCTGTTGATTACGTCATAATCAAGTCTTGTGTCTAGATAGGGTGAATGTACACACAACAGGGTTTTTGTTAGGGTTTGTATAGGTTAAGCTTGAAGGTTTCGCTTGAAACTAGTTCAAGCGAAATCAATAGGTTCGCTTCAGGCTGTTCAAGCGAAATCATATTGTCTATAAATAGGGTTGTGGTCATTTCACTTGGTAACGCAACTTCTGAAGGTGTAACGAAGTGCTGCCAATTTCTGTTCAGGTTGTAAACATTGTTATTATCAATACAAGCAACAGATTAAAGAGTACAAGCTGTATTCGTGTCCGGTTTACTGATTCCGCCTTTAAACTGGATGTAAAACTCTTCGGAACGACTCAGTCGGGTCAAACAACGATCCAACAAGTGGTATCAGAGCTCAGGACGAGGAGTTCATACTACTACAGCTTGATTCTACCGGATTATCTTCTTTCTACTCATTTCTTTTTACGTTTTTCAGTTCTGAACAAGTTTCAACGATCGAAATGGTCTAATTTTCGAGTATAACGTGTAAAACTAAGTTTTAACAAAGCCTACAAAGTTTCGGACTAAAACTCAGACTAAAACATGTTAAAAATTACCTAAAATCAGATTTCGCTTGAAAGTTTTCGTAGATAATGGACTGATTTCGCTTCAGATCTGACATATTGGAAGATTTCGCTTGAGTAGTTGAAGCGAAATAGAGGTTTTCACTTGATTTCGCTTGTAATCAGTTGAAGCGAAATACATCAGATGGATTTCGCTTGAAGCTTGAAGCGAAATAGATTATAATTGATTTCGCTTGAATCAGATTTGAACTTGGTTTTCGCTTGAGATCAGTTGAAGCGAAATAGTTGATTTCGCTTGGATTTGTGTTGTTATCTGATTTCGCTTAAAGCTGTATATACTTCAAGAATTTCGCTTGAAGTTGCTGAATTTTCATAACTTTGAAAATTTCTAAGTGTTTGACTAATTTCTGTTCAGGTACATTCAAGATGGATGATAATTTCATAAACCCGTTTAGCGATATGTACGCATTCACTTCCGAATCTTCAGATAGAAGATCTGAGATAAAAGAATATTCGAAGGAGATTTCGGAGAATTTGAAGTTTGAGAACATGTACGGAAGCCAACAGAAGCCACCAAAGCTAATGAAAGTGGAAGATTATCACTGGTGGAAAAACAGATTTGAGGGTTGGGTAAAAGCTTTCACTCCTGAAAGTTGGTTAAAACTGACAAATGGATACACTGAACCAGTAAAAGAGGGAGGAGAGTTAATAGAAGCAAAAGATTTCACAGACATAGATACAAAAAATTTTGTAGCTGAATATAAAATGATCACATTAATCAAACAGTCAGTGAGAGAGGATATTATTTCATTACTTGAACAAGAGAAAACTTCAAAGAGTTTGTGGGAAGCTTTAGGGAAAAAGTGTGTAGGAAGTAATGAAATTATCAAAAACAAAAAGAAATTGTTGCGTAAAGAGTTTGATCTTTTCAGTTGTATGAAAAATGAATCTGTTTGTAAAATGATTGAGAGATTCGGACATCTGAAAGTGGAGCTGATCAGACATCAAATCTTACCTTCTGAAGAAGAGCTGGTGGATAAACTGTTTGATTCATTGCCAGATGATCAAGAGTGGAAATACTTCGCTCTAATGTTGAAAAATACAATCAAGCCTGAAGATTTGAAATTGGATATATTGATTGAAAGGCTTGAAAGTCATGAGCTGGAGATAAAGAGATATAAAGTCAACAATCCAGCTTATCAGCAGAATGTAGAGCTTTACTACAGAATATCGCAGGCTGGGTCACCAAGAACAGCATTTTCTGCAGAAAGTTCAAGCTCAGTGAACAATGAAAGTCTTCACAGTGGTTTTCACAGTGGATCTTCTTCAAACACTTCAAACCAATCTGCTTCAAAGAATTTGTTTCAGTGTAACATCGCAGTGGATCTGAAGAATGGGCAGAATTTCAGCGAAGAGTCGGCAAAACAACAGATGGTTTTCTTAGCATCTGTACTTGAATCGTATGAAAGTCTTGTTGCAGGGAAGATTGGCAATACCAATTTGACAAAAGAAGATTATGATCAATTAGACCCCGAGGAGATGGAATTAATGGATATCAGATGGTGCATGGCCAGTGCGGTTCGTCGGGCACAGCGGTTCATGGAGATCACGGGGAGAAAGTCAATTGGTGGACCATCTACCAAACTGGGATTTGATAAATCCAAGGTGACATGCTTCAAATGCAAACAAAGAGGTCACTTTAAGCGCGAGTGCAGAAATGCGTATGCTGCTGATGATTCTGAAAATCCATTCAATGAAGATTACTATAGAAAGGCGATTTACCATCAGAACAAGTCTGAGCCACCAAGATTGAAACAAACTGAAGAAAAATCAAGGGCTCTTGCAGTTATATATGATGATGAAGGGTATGATTGGAGTCAAGAGGTTCTACCTGAAGAAGATGCAGTTGGTTATGCATTTGTGGCTAATGCTGATCCTGATAGATATTGGAAAGCAGACTATGCAAGATGGGAAATTGGAAAATTAAACGAACCATTCAAAGAAGCCCAGAGAGCAAAAAGATGGAATGAAGAGTTGGAATGTTACATGGATCCATGGGGTAATCCAGTTGTTGACCCATCAAAAGTGGATTTCGAAGCTGTTATAAATTTGGTTCCAAGGCAGGCTACTTTTAACACTCGAAGGTTATCTGATAAAGCATATTTGCCTGATTTGGAGAAGAAGATTAGAGAAGTTTGTGAAGCAAGTCTACCGAAGGTGGTAGAGATGAAGAAGAGAAAAGAAGAAGAGTTGAAGAAGATGATTGAAGAAGTAAAAAATGTTGTGAAGATTGCTGCTGAAGAAGAACAGAATGCTGAAGAAGAACAGAAAGCTGAAGAAGAACAGAAAGCTGAAGAAGTGCAGAAGAATGAAAAAGTTCAGAAAGAAGAAAAGGAGGAGATTATAAAGGAAGATAAGAAAACTGAATCAGAAGAACCGGTGTTGAAAGAAACTGAGGTTAGAAAATCTTCTGATCTATCTAATGTTGAAATGGTTGATGAAAAAGAAAACAAGTGCAGGAATTGCATAGCAATGTGCAAAGCCTGTACTGAAAAAGATGACATCATAAAAACAAAAGATATTGAAACAAGCAAACTTGAAAATGTTTTCAAAATGAAATGTAAAGAAATGATTGAGAAAGAAGAAATTTTGAAACTAAAAGTTGAAAATTTGACACATAAATGTCAAGGTCTTGAAAAGGATAATGATGTTTATAGACAAATGTGTTCTACAAAATGTATTGATTGTGTTGAAAAAGACTCTAAATTTCAAGATTTACAAAAACAGTATGATTCTTTAAAGTGGTCGAGTCAGAGAGTACAAGAAGCTTATGATACTTTGAAGAGCCAAGTCAAAAGTTTTGATCAAAGACTGTCTGAAACTTTAGTTACTAAAGAAATGTATGAAAGACAGTTTAAAGGAAAACAAATTGAATTAAACAAATGTGTTGATGAAATTGCAAATCTTAAACAAGTCTTGGCTGAAAAAGAAAAGATTGTTACAAAACTTCAAAGTTATCATAACTCTTCGTACATTCTCGAACGTATTTTCAACATCACACCAGATGACAAAGATACTGATAATTCCAAAAAGGGTATTGGTTCAGAATTTCATCAGGTACCACCACCATTGAGAAACAATTATACTTTTTATGATGAGGAAAAGGTGGCAAAGGGTTTGAACATAGCTGACCAGTTACCTGAAAGTATCGATGTGACTTACTCCAAATCTGATGATGCTAATGATTCAGAGGTGGTAAGTAAGGTTGTTGAAAGCGTTTTGAAAGATGAGCCTACAAAAGGTAAGTCTGAATCACAGGATGGAGATGAAGGAAATCTTCATGATGGTTATCTGAAAAACACAAAATTCGAGGAAAGTTTGAATGATGATTCAAAAGGATTGGTTTATACCATGATTGGATCGGACAAATTATTCTTAGATGTTGTATTCCTGATTCAGAATGTGATTTCAGAGAAGGTCGATAAAGTTTTCAAAATGGTTGAGATTGAGAAGTCTGAAATTCCAAAGTTTGCTGGTAAAGGTCATAAATCTTTTTATAACAAACCTGGTTTTAAGAAGAAAAACATGAAGGCTGGTTTGGGGTATAAAAAGAAACAGAATTGGAATCAAAGTAAAAAACCAAATTTGGAACGAAAGATGAATTTTGTTCAAGGAAAAAGCTTGAAAGAAGAGGAAAAACTTAAATTTGGACAACAGTCTAATGAAGAGTTTGATGCTATAAAAAAGAAACAACAACAGGCCAAGGATGTTTCAAAGAAAGTGTGTTTTAAATGTGATCAGATTGGACATATTGCACGAAAGTGTCCAAATCCAAAGCTTGTTGATGTTGAAAAACAAAAATCTGAGGATGTGAAATCTAGGTCAACCAGATTTGATTCGAAACAAACTTGGAGGTACAATACAAACAAGTTTGCTTCAAATCAAACTTGGAAACCAAAACAGACTAGGTCTGATTCAAGACAGATCTGGAATGCTCACACACCCAGATTGAGAACAACACAGAGTTGGAGAAAATCTGTTGATATGACAAAACCTAAAGAGTTTTGGAAACCTAAAAATGTTTTTCAAAATCAAAAGGTTCAAAAAGAGACAAATTTTTACAAAAGAGGTACTCCGGAAGGTCAAATGTGGAGTATTAAGAAACAAATTACGTTGAAAAAAGATGAAAAAGTTGAAGTTAAAGTTGAACAAGTTTTAAATGACAAAGAGTTTCCAAAATTGAATGATTATAGTATTGAAATGCCTAAGGTCAAACAGACCTGGGCTAAATTGTTCAAATGATTGATAAAGTTTGAATGTGCAGGTGCTCAACGAAGCTGAAGACTGTGAGAATGGTAGTTGGAGCAACCTGGCACAGGAAGAGGTTGCAGGACCCTGGTTTGGTTGAACAGGGAGTTCAGTTTATTTTCTGTATATAAATAAACAATATTTTCAAAACCCTAAAAATTTGAAAAAAAATTAAAAACCAAAAATATGTTTTTAGTTTGTTAAAATTTGAAAAACCAAAAATATGTTGTTTTTAATTTTGTTTGAATGTATGTTGATTGAATATGCCGAAACCCTCACGGCTGAACAAACATGATTACTTTCATCAGGTTGAAAAACGGTTTTTCAAACTGTTAAAATCAATGTGTTGTAAATCATGGGGGTACATTATATTTTTCTGCAAAACAGAAAAATAAATGGATGGCGAGACAAAGCTATCAGTGTTGGTTGTCAAATTTTCTTTAATGGTTTTGCATTTTAGGGGGAGAAAAATGGTCATTAGAAAATACAAAAACATTTGAAAAATTTGAAAAAGTAAAAAAAAAAACATGATAAAAATAAAAAAAAATTGAGTTTTTGCGTAAAAAGAGGAAATGATAGTACATCAGTAGACAGTTATAGTACGCTAAAGAAATGGAAAGTATAAAAGAGTTAAACAATCTTACTGATGATGTGTCGATAGGTTTTTACACATTTAGTAGATTTATTCGGGATATAAACCTAAATTCAAGCTTGTGAATTCGTGGGGAACACTACTTGGATATATAGGTAACCCCTGAAATCTCGTTTGAAAGGTCTCGTAATCTGATATACTAGGTCTTTATACTCTATGATGTCTGGGGTATTATTCCGGGACTTCTGCTGAACGGTAGTTCTGACCTAGTCCCTGGCTAATACTTGCTGAAATGCTTGAAACACAGCATAACACCCTCAGCATGCTGAAACAATTAAATTGATATATGCTGCTGTTGTAAGCAAAAAGATCCTCTTAAGGGGACACACCGAAAAGTCGAAGCTGATATCTCTCTGCGTATACGGAAGTATCGATCTGAGATCCCTCGGCCCTCGCATACCTAAATTATATACAGACATCATTGTAGTATTCTCACCTGTAAGACTGATTATTGGGATTCTGGATACGGGAGTATATTCAAGAGGTGGGACACATGAATGATCTAAGTTCTTAATTCATCTAAATCGTATCCTGAATAAGTTGAAATTTGTGTAAGAATTTAAGATGGATCAGTATATCGACAATCGAGGTAAATTGTTTAAGTCTGAGTATGAAATGTAGCTTAACGGTACTTGTGACTTGTTATAAACTGATATGATCCTCTGACGCATACTCAAAACAAAAATATTGTTTGTAAATATGTTTGTACATATTTCTTTACTGCTTTATGTTTTCAGAAAATACAAAAAGATTTTGATTTCTGCTTTATTTTCGACAACTGATGTTTGAGTGCTGAGTTTCAAAATCTAAGTAAGCTGATTGTGTTTCTGAAAATAAAACAAGTTCATTAATTTGAAACTTGATTTAAATTCAAAAATTTCAAAAACAGTTTGTGATATCTCCAAGATCATTAGTTTGAACTTGGATGATAAACTGTGAGGGAGTTGGATTCTTTAACACTGCCATATCAGTAAAGTATGTTGATAGGGGGAGTAGTCTAAAGAAGATTGATTGATATCATGAAAATGTTATTACTTATAGTTGGATGAGTGATTGCAGGTTTCAGGAATTCCCACGGAAGCTAAATGATAAAGCTTGATTCAGATATCTTGGATTCTAGCATATCAAGAGGGGGAGTTTGTGAAAGGGGGAGTCTGAATTGAAGATAAAGATTGAGGAAAGTGTTTACAAGGTTTGAAGAATTATGAAGACAAAGACTTGAAGCCAAAGACTTCATCAACATCCAAGGGGGAGTCTGTTGGTGCACTATATGTCTGTTGATTACGTCATAATCAAGTCTTGTGTCTAGATAGGGTGAATGTACACACAACAGGGTTTTTGTTAGGGTTTGTATAGGTTAAGCTTGAAGGTTTCGCTTGAAACTAGTTCAAGCGAAATCAATAGGTTCGCTTCAGACTTAGGATTTCGCTTGAGGGATTTCGCTTCAGGCTGTTCAAGCGAAATCATATTGTCTATAAATAGGGTTGTGGTCATTTCACTTGGTAACGCAACTTCTGAAGGTGTAACGAAGTGCTGCCAATTTCTGTTCAGGTTGTAAACATTGTTATTATCAATACAAGCAACAGATTAAAGAGTACAAGCTGTATTCGTGTCCGGTTTACTGATTCCGCCTTTAAACTGGATGTAAAACTCTTCGGAACGACTCAGTCGGGTCAAACAACGATCCAACAATTTTGGGTTGTAATGGTAATTAAACTTCCAAGCCTTCCGTTGTGCTATATCTGTGTTTAATTGTCTATGATGATATCAACTACGTCACGATACTCCCCATCCAACTCACCGGATTATGTGAAAATATCGGGGTGTGACACTTTAGTACTCTGATCGCTAAAAAAAGACAACTGCATGCTTGTGGTCAAGTGGGAGATACATCTAATATATAATAATGATGATAGAGAACAAACATTCTATTTGGATCATACGCCACGCATGACTTTCCCTTTTTAATTTTATAAAAAAAGTTGTTAACGGTTGATTTGCATGGTGTTTGTTTATTCACGCTTTATGTAATGATTAATCAATCGTGTCTTTTTCTACCGACCATATAGTAACTTCTCACAAATGTAATGTTTATATTATCATATCTACATAAATTAAGGAGATCATATACTTTGGTAGTTGATACTTGATTATGTAGCGAACGAAAAGAAACATCAGTTATTTACTCAAACATGATTCAATATAGAAAAAAGTTATTTATTTTAGTTTTAAATATTTAATAATTAGTATGTAAAAACGTGGCATAAGAAAACATTGTTAAATATTAGTATGTCACAACGTGACATAAGAAAACATTGTTCGCAATCTTAAATCATGTGATGATCTAGTTAATACAAAGCTAAATTTAAGTAGTGAGAATTAAGAACCATATAGACAAATATACATGTTGCTATGAACGTGATACATAATGTAGTTTTTTTAACTATATTGTTTCTCTGTCAGCACTGTGATTATCTTATACGCATTACTTAAGTGTTTAAGGAAAATTGGTTCTAAATTCAAATAGTCTCTTGGTGTAATTCCTAAACGTTCGAAGTGCACCACCAAGAGTGTTGACATCAAATTTAAACATTTGGGTTGATAGATAGATAATTTGACAAGGTTAAAAATAACTAATCAATGTCTTAGATTAAAATGTTGGTTATTCAAACAATGCATTTGTTTAGGCTTATGTTAGAGTGGGATAATGTAAGAAACTTTGTAGATTTAGAAACTCGAAGCAAAACACTAAGGCCCTGTTTGTTTACATCTTAATAGCCTCTTATTCTTCCATGTCTGACTGAGTCAGAGTTCAGACTGTTTGTTTCATGCCTCTTAAAACTTATCATCCCTCTTATTTTGCTCTGTCCGAGTCAGACATGGAGAGGAGTCTGACTACCTCTGAATGACAATTGTGACTTTGATACCCTCAATCCTAAAAAACATAAACATCTCCATAATTGACCGGGTCATTTGTGCGCCGGAGAGAAGCAGACAAAGAACAACAGTTTAGAGAGAACAGCGGTGAACGGCGGCGACCTTCTTGTTCCATCATCAAAACCAAATCATCATCACCATCTCTCTTTTTTTTTCAGAAAATAAAGAGAACGGGGGTGTTTACCGGAAAATCTAACGGAGAAACTCCATCGCCGTCGCTACATCGTGACCCCACCGTCGCCCCGCAGTAGACGGCGGCGCTGTCTACCGCCGTCGCAACCCTTCTCCGGTCTCTCTTCTGTCTGACTTCTCTCACTTCTCGGTCCAAACGTCACTCACCACCACCCGATGGTGGTGGTCAGCTCCATAATTGACATTGGGGGGGTGGCTTGCCGGCAAGACTGTCGCCGGTGTTACAGCCGGCAGCCGGCCGTGGTGTTTGTCGAACAGGAGGTCGAGGGAGAGGGGAGGGTGAGCTCTGATGTGTAGTTGTTTGTGGAGGATTCAAGGTTCTTCACTCTTATGTTTCTTTATAAGTTGAAGAAGATAGATGATTGAGGATGAAGATGGGATGGAGATGGTATAGGTAGAGAGAGAGAGAGAAAGTTCTGGAGATGATTGAGGATGAAGATGGGATAGAGATGAAATATATTTAATAATAAAATGGTTTTTTTAATTAAAAGGGGTAAAAATGTCATTTTACACAGTGATTCAGATGTGCAACCAAACAGTACTTTACTGGTTCAGCACTTAATGGTTCAGAGCCTCTTACCCATTCAGACCTCTTATTCATTCAGCACTTATTGATTCAGATGTTGCCAAACAGCCCCTAAGATTGATTAGGCTTTTTGTATGTGTTCCAAAACTGAAATCTCTCTCAAAGAAATGGCAGGAAAACAACGTTTTTGCACCATTTCGGGAAGTGAAAACAACATTCTTTGCTTTTTGGCAGGAAAATAATCGTAGGAAAACCCGACTACAAAGTTTAGGTCTCAAGTTTTCTTCAAATATATATTACTAATCGGCTTGTCGTGTTCTAAATCATATATATTGTCTCATATGAGCACGCGCTTCACATCTCACGAGTCATGACCCGTTTAATAGTTTAACAAAATATATCCTTGGTTTTTTACTTCAGAGTTATTTGATTTTAATAATCCTAAGTTTCACCTGTTGGCTGATAATAATCCCAAGTTTAAAAATTCCCTCAAATGATCCCAACTTTTAAGAATTTGGCCCCCATTAATCCTTTACTAACATCTAAGAATTTGGCCACCTTAATAGATTCAAGTGCATAGAGACTCTTTAAATAATTTAAAAGCACCTATATTGGAAAAGGATCATTGGGGGGCAAATTCTTAAAATTGGGATCGTTGAAGGGAATTTTTAAAGTTGGGATTATTATGGGCCAACAGGTGAAACTTAGGATTATTAAAATCTAATAACCCTTTACTTTATTATAGTAAAATTATGGGAAAAGTTTAATATAGCATGATTGAAGTAAGTTTGTATAACCCATATTCTTAGAGGGGTGACTTGTCATTAGTACATATATTAGATAGCAAATTAATATAATTCCATAAACGATTACAACATTACATCATCTAAACAAAACAAAATCTTAATAACTTAGTGATAATTGTAAAGTTTTTCAAATCATCTAACACTTTTCAACCAATGGTGTTTTGTTATTATTTGTTTGACTAAGTAACTCCATGTAAGAAAACGTAGATTTATGAAGATATAAATGAATATCTAGAAGTCGGCATGCTTTCTTTCCATCAAGTTAAAGCAACTATCTTTATCCCAAAGAAGGAATAGCATAGGTCAACTATTAACAAGTTGTTAATACATTCATAGTAGGGGTGTGGAAGGTGTAAGTGTGTGTTCAATGAAAGATGCATTGCAATTGACAGATAAATAAGAGAGTACATTTACAACCATGAAAACAACCAGCCTTTTAGTTGTCAAACTCATTGTTTGGTTCTTGCTTCTTGGAAGTGTTTTATCTAATGATTATAAAACTTTTAAGAAACTTGTGCTGCCTCCAAGTGTCACAGGCCCTGAATCTGCTGCTTTCGACCGTGCTGGTGAAGGTCCATACGTGACAGTCGCAGACGGTAGGATCCTAAAATGGAAAGGTCCCGCCACTGGGTTCGTTGATTTCGCATACACTTCACCTAACAGGTTTTGCATAATCTTCTCTCTTAGCTACTCGTTGACTGGAGTTTAATGCATCTATATACTTGGTCAACGCATACAACTTAATTTAGATACATTTTATCTATATAACATACTTCCATTTTTTTACCACCTTATTAGTATAACAATAGATGTTATGCAATGACCAAGTATGGAAAAAAAAAGTAGTAAAAATGAATCAAGTTGTATATACCAGAAAAAAAAGTACTACGTATAATAGAACGTTACATTTTGATATAATTAACCTATAAATCTTTTTTGAGAAAATTTTACCTTATATATACATTATTGGGAATTTGGGTCTCAAGTTAATTAATTACTAATTACTAGGTAAAAACATTATTTTGTTTCAGGACCAAGAAGTTATGTGATGGTACAAATGATCTTGAATTGGGACCAATATGTGGAAGACCAGTGGCTCTAAGCTTTAACTATAAAACTAGTGATCTCTATATCACCGATGCTTTCTTCGGTCTCCTGGTTGTAGGATTCAATGGCGGTCTTGCGACTCAACTTTCCGGTGGTTACAAGTTCTTATCAGGCATTGACGTTGAGTCATATACCGGAAATGTTTATATGACTGATGCAAGCTTGACACCTGACTCGACTGGAAAACTGTTGAAATACGATCCACGAACTCAACGGGTAACCGTTTTGATGAGTGGGCTTGCGGGTGCAGGTGGTCCAGCGGTTAGTAGTAACCGAAAGTATGTGTTGGTTCCGGATTATGTAAACAAGAAAATTCAAAAATATTGGCTGCAGGGACCAAAAAGGGGCACAAATGAGGTTTTCATGACCAGCTTTGGGAGCCCAAAGAATATCAAGAGGGCAGTAAATGATGGAGAATTTTGGGTGGCGGTTGAGAAGCAAGCTCACGGGCTAAGGATCAATGGGTCCGCAATGGTGCTCCAAACTGTACCCCTTACCCAGTTCTTCGACACGAGTGTTGCTGTGGTTCAAGAGATGAACGATGCGCTTTACGTTGGTTCGAGCCAGACTGACTTTGTTGGTGTCTACACGAACTAGAATCTTACTACTCTACTGCCCCATGAATGACAATAAAAACTTACTATTATTGACATTGTATTGGAGGATGTGATGGATATATGTTCTCCCATAATTGATTAACAGCAATAATCTTTGGACTGAAATAAATTGGACCCTTACTTCTCTTGTATGAAATTTTAATAAATTAAAATGTGTGTTAAAGTCTGAAGTATGCAGTGGAAAAGTTGATCAAAACTATGGTGTTTGGAAAATGAATGATTGAGTGATGATTACATAAAGTCTGAATTCAAACAGAAGCATGTGATCAACTACTTTTACAAATTAAAAACCAAAGTTCTTTAACTTTGAATTATGGAAATGTCAATATGTCATAGCGTATTATCCAAATCAGAATGTTTGTTCATCAATCCTACACAAATCTAAATGTCGGTATGCAATCACTTGTTCATTACGGATGCTATATTTTAATTAAATACATCTCTAGTAACAAGTTTTCTTGAATACATCTTTAGTTAAAAAAGTATTCGACTGCATTACAAGTTTTTTTTAACGAGTTTTTAAAACCCGTGCGTTGCGACGGAACCGTTAAACCTAATTAAAAATAAACTTAAAAATGTTGAACCAGATACGCGCGTTGCTGGGTGTTAAGTCGTCAAATTTAGAGAACGAAAGAGAAAACCTAAAAAAATATATAAATGTAATATGCCAATAATGTCTATTTAAATTATTTAATGTTAGAGTCTTTAACACTCAAGTAAATATTGTCTTAACCAAATGGGTCTTGGTCCATTGGCAAAGACAAAGTCTTTAAACACTTTGGGAGAAGGGGGAGTGTTAAAATACCTATAACTATCCCGTATAAATGTGCATATTATGTTTCTTATTTGTTTCCTTTTAACCTCTTGTTTATTTGCTTTGTGAGGTTGGGCTTTAAGGATGGGTTGCTCCTTCATTGATTGCTTGGTGTCTTGGGCTGTGTCTTGGGCTTATAACCGTTGCATCCTTCTGTTGCCAGCTGGGCTCCGGTGTTATCGCTTAGGGTTAGCAAGATAAAAAGGGGGTTTGGTCCCTTGGTGGTGAATCATCCGAGCATCTCATTTCCTTTGTCATTCGCTGCTCTCTGGTTATTTCCTTGAGTCTCACACGTACATTCGTGAGCTTAGGTTTTGTCTATTGATTGTACTGATCATCCAGTTGGAGATCCTTTACTCTTTTGTTTGATGTTAATCTGTGATGACTGAATCATTCAGCCGTTGTATTTGATTCTGAGCTTTCATAATAAAAATCTTTGTTTCTCAAGTTCTGACATGGTATCAGAGCCCCGAGGTTAAATCGGTGCTCTGGTGCTCTTCCGCTGCTTCTCGTGAAGGTTGATCTCTGTAAATCAACCTAGGCCTTCCGATTCTTGAGGTCTTGGTAGTCTTTGTGTCTGCCGGCCTTGACTCACGGTGTTACCCTTCTCTTGTTGCTGCTGTGATCAAAATCCTGATTTCTAGGGTTTGGGCTTGGTCCTGGTTCTGTTCATTGGTGCTGCTCGTGTGGAATTGAAACCCTAATTATTGGGGTTCTACTCTGGTTCTTGAAGAAGACCCTCGTTAGTCCCTTATTGGGCAAACTAACAGGATCCGTTTTGGCTTTCTGATCAAACGCTTGTAACCCTAAGTGAAGGTTACAAGCCTTGGTCCGCTGAAGTTGCTTGCACCCACTGTGAGATTGTTCCTTCCTTTATCTTTTTTGTTGCATCATTGTGTCTTGCGTCTAGGCATCCTTGATACCGGTTAGGCTTTACCGGTTTGATTATTGGGACACAGAGAGGGCTCACTCTGTTGCATTGTGTTTGGTCTGTCAAGTCGTGGCTCCCTGGTCATTGTCTGCGGAGGCACCTTGAGTGATGAACCTCTGATCGGACCTCTGTCCAGGCTTCGCCGGTGTTTGTTACCTTGATTGCTTTGGTTATTTTGGGCTATTTATCTGATTGTTTATTACCTTGATTGTGTTGACTGTTTTGTGGTTTGTTTGTTTGATATCTGCTGTCCGGTTATTCATCCTTTTTCTGTTCTGTGTTTTTTTCTTTTATCATTATGACTGATAAAACTGAGACTGCTGTGACCTTGATTAGCAAGTTGGATGCTAGTGACCCATTATATCTTCATGCTAGTGACTCTAGTGGTCTCACAATAGTCAGTATTAAGCTTAAAGGAACTGAAAACTATGTGGTGTGGTCTAATGCTATGAAACTTGCCCTAATGGCTAAAAACAAACTAGGGTTCATTGATGGAACTTGTGTTAAATCTAAAGACAATGATGTGCTTGCTAGTCAGTGGGATAGATGCAACTCTATTGTTCTCACCTGGATTTTGAACTCTGTCTCTGATGAATTATATGTTGGACAAGTCTACTCTAAACTTGCCTCAGAAGTATGGGATGATTTAAAAGACACATATGATAAAGTTGATGGGTCTGTTGTGTTTAGCTTATATCAAAAAATCAATTCTGTGAGTCAAAATGGTTCTAGTGTCTCTGAGTATTATCACAAAATTAACACTATGTGGAAACAATTTGATGCTATGCTTCAGTTGCCTTCTTGTACTTGCAATGCTTCATCCAAGTTCAATGAGTTTAATCAGTTAATCAAACTTATGCAGTTTCTAATAGGTCTTGATGACATTTACCAACCTGTTAGAACTAATCTCTTGACTAGGGATCCTCTACCTACCATTAAAACTGCCTTCTCTATTATCTCTAGAGAAGAGTCCCATAGAGGATCAAATAGCGGGTCTAAAACTCCTAATGTTGGTTTTGCTGCTAAGTCAAACAATTTTAATGACAAGAAAAAATTTAACAAAGGTCCCAACCCTAATCTTAAATGTACTCATTGCAATAAGGTTGGGCACACTGTTGATAAATGTTTTGAACTTCATGGCTATCCTTCTAACTATAGACAAAAACCAAACAGTCAGTGGTCTAAGTCTAATAATTCTGTGAGTAACGGAAATAGCCCTTCTGTGAATAATTCTGTGAGTGATAAAGGTAGTAACCCCTTAAACACTTTGTCTGCTGATCAATTTTCCAAGTTGCTAGGGCTGCTGAATGAAAATAAAACTGAAGACCCTAGTAAATCCAATGTGGGAGGTAAATGCTTTAATTCCTTCTCTAACTTCAAACATCTTGTCTGTTTTAACTCTGTGAACTCCTCTAGCCAGAGTCTGAACTGGATCATAGACTCCGGGGCAAATCAGCACATGGTTATGTCCAGTAAAAACATGTTCAACCTGGTAGATGTCACTGAATATAATATAACCATTAAACACCCTAATGGAACGGATGCTAAGGTTACTAAAATTGGTTGCTTTAAACTGTCTGAGTCTGTGATCCTAAAGGATGTCTTTGTTGTGCCTGAATATTATGTGAATCTCATCTCTGTGCATAAACTTGCTAAAGATAACAAGCTTAGAGTTATATTTGATGAGAATACTTGTTACATCCAGGATTCCTTCACCAAGAAAACCCTGGTGACTGGTAGACAAGCTGAGGGCTTGTACTTTTGTGGTAATCCCCTAGGCACTAATTTTTCCTGCTTAAGTAAAACTGAAAGCATAAAGCTCTGGCACTCAAGGCTGGGTCACCCAGCTGAACAAGTGCTAAAAATCTTACAAATTAAAACTGAATCAAATGATGCCAATCCTTGTGACATTTGTCACAGGGCCAAACAACATAGGGCACCATTTCCTCTAAGTAATCACAAGTCAACAAAAATAGGGGATCTGGTGCACTTAGATGTTTGGGGCCCCTACAAGGTCACCAGCATAGATGGTTATAAATATTTTCTCACTGTTGTTGATGATTTCACTAGAGCGGTGTGGGTATATCTAATGAAATCGAAATCCGAAGTTTTTGAAAACCTACAAAGTTTTTACAACTTGATTAAAACCCAATTTGAGGTTGACATCAAGGTCTTTCGGAGTGATAATGGATCTGAATTCATTAACTCTCAAATGTCTTCTTTTGTTAAATCTAAAGGGATAATTCATCAAACCTCTTGCACCTACACCCCACAACAAAACGGGATTGTTGAAAGAAAACACAGACACTTGTTAAATGTTGCAAGAGCTTTATTATTTCAGTCTAAGGTCCCTCTTAAATACTGGTCTGAATGTGTGCTTACTGCTTCATACTTAATCAACAGGCTTCCTTCCTCTGTGCTACATGGTTGTTCTCCTTATGAAATGCTTTTTGGTTTTAAACCTTCTCTTGATCACTTGAAAGTGTTTGGTTGTCTGTGTTACTTCACTACTTTAGACATCTCTGATAAACTTGAAGAACGTGCTGAAAAATGTGTTTTTATGGGAAACTCCAACTTTAAAAAAGGATATAAGGTCTGGAGCTTGGACCAAAGAAAGTTTATTTTTTCCAGAGATGTCAGTTTTCATGAAACTGTTTTTCCTTTTAAAAATAACACTAATGGTGAAATTAATGTAAACTTGTTAAATCAACTAAATTTCTTTGACAACTTTGATTCTTCAAGTGATACAAATCCCCATGATGAAGAGAAGGGCAATACTGACTCAACTACTATGACTCAGCAACACAGTGATACAGTTGAGTCAACTATTGATAGTGACACTCAACATACATCAGACATTCATGATGTGACTGAGCTTAATGAGTCTGTAGAGGTTCCAACTGAGCCTGTGAGGGCTGAGTCAAGTAGTGTTCAAGATGAGTCAAACCTTCCTGAGGGTACTCAAAACATTAGAAGATCCACTAGGTCCGCCTCGGCCCCTAGAAGATTTGATGATTTTATTGTAGGGAATGCCAAATATAGCTATGATAAAGTTGTTAATTACTCTAATCTGCCTACTGAAAATGTGTGTTTTGCTGCCAATATAAATAAAATTGTTGAACCTCAAACTTATAAAGAAGCCCTTAAAGATAAGAGGTGGGTTGATGCTATGAATGATGAACTGTCAGCCCTTTATAAGAACAATACATGGGATGTTGTGGACTCCCCTAGTGGCACTAAACCTATTGGTTGTAAGTGGGTGTTTAAGGTAAAATACAAATCAACAGGCGAAATAGATAGATTTAAGGCTAGGCTTGTAGCTAAAGGGTTTAATCAACGTGAAGGGATTGACTTTGAGGAGACATTCTCCCCTGTCGTTAAGATGGTTACTGTTCGATGTGTTATTGGTCTGTCAGTTCAAAACAACTGGCCCCTATACCAACTTGACGTTAACAATGCCTTCCTATATGGAAATCTTAGGGAAAATGTTTACATGACCCTTCCAGATGGTTTAAATGTAAATCAGCAGGATAAAGTGTGTAAGTTGAACAAATCTTTGTATGGGTTAAAACAGGCCCCTCGTATGTGGAATGAACGACTTGTCCAAACCTTAGTTAAAATTGGGTTTGTTCAATCCAAGTGCGATCATTCCATGTTTATCAAGTCCGATAAATCTATCTTTGCTGTTCTCCTGGTTTATGTTGATGATATTGTGTTAACCGGTAATTGTGAACATGAGATTAATAAAATAAAAAATCTTTTAAAAAATGAGTTCCAGATCAAAGATCTCGGTTTACTCAAGTACTTTCTTGGAATAGAAGTAATAAAATTAAACAATGGTATTTGTCTTTCTCAAAGAAAATATTGCATGGACCTGTTGAATGAATATGGGATGAGTGGCAGTAAGCCAACTACCTGTCCCATTGATCAAAACCATGTTTTGACCAATCTGAATCTAAACAACTCTAAACCAGTGGATACTACTCAGTATCAAAAACTTGTTGGAAAACTCATTTACCTATCTCACACCAGACCTGATATTGCCTACTCTGTTCATTACCTATCTCAGTTCATGCATAAGCCCACTGAGGCTCACACCCAAATTGCTTTCAAAGTTTTAAGATATCTCAAAAATGCTCCTGGCGCTGGAATCCTATTTACCAAAGGCACCACCTTCCAGTTAACTGCTTTTGCAGACTCAGACTGGGCTAAATGTGTGGACAGCCGAAGATCTGTCACAGGTTTTTGCATTTTTCTTGGGGGCTCTTTGGTTTCTTGGAAAAGTAAGAAACAAAGTGTTGTTTCTCGGTCCTCTGCTGAGGCCGAATACAGGTCTATGTGCAGTGCCACGTGTGAAATATTGTGGCTTCTGAATCTGTTAAGAGAACTCAATGTTGCTGTGCATATTCCGGTTGATCTGAAATGTGACAACACTGCAGCGCTGTCCATTGCCGCTAATCCTGTCTTTCATGACCGGACTAAGCATTTTGAAGTTGATTTATTTTTCTTAAGAGAGAAAATTGCATCCGGATTGATCAAAACAACAGGGATCAAGACTGAGCACTAACTTGCTGATATATTCACTAAAGGCTTGCTTCCAAAAATTCATTCTGATATGTGTAAGTCTCTGGGTATGATCAATCCCTTTGCACATTTAAACTGAGGGGGGGTGTTAAAATACCTATAACTATCCAGTATAAATGTGCATATTATGTTTCTTATTTGTTTCCTTTTAACCTCTTGTTTATTTGCTTTGTGAGGTTGGGCTTTAAGGATGGGCTGCTCCTTCATTGATTGCTTGGTGTCTTGGGCTGTGTCTTGGGCTTATAACCGTTGCATCCTTCTGTTGCCAGCTGGGCTCCGGTGTTATCGCTTAGGGTTAGCAAGATAAAAAGGGGGTTTGGTCCCTTGGTTGTGAATCATCCGAGCATCTCATTTCCTTTGTCATTCGCTGCTCTCTGGTTATTTCCTTGAGTCTCACACGTACATTCGTGAGCTTAGGTTTTGTCTATTGATTGTACTGATCATCCAGTTGGAGATCCTTTACTCTTTTGTTTGATGTTAATCTGTGATGACTGAATCATTCAGCCGTTGTATTTGATTCTGAGCTTTCATAATAAAAATCTTTGTTTCTCAAGTTCTGACAGGGAGGTCTTTGGTTTAAGTCTCAAAGAAGATAGAAATAAAAAAAAATTACCGTTCAAAAAAAAATAAATATTGTCTAATAAAGAATTCTGATGTGTGTGAATTGAGAAAAAAAATAGTTTTGACAACTCATATAAAGATGAAAGTTGTACTAAACACCATGATTTTGTATATATGAGCTCACATATAAACAATTTTCTACTTATCTCCCTATCAAATCTCTGCAAACAAAATCAATATTATTATTATTATTATCCCTCTCTATGCTTAAATCCACCTGTAATTGTTATTGTTAATGTCATTAAAATTCTAAAAATGATAATTAATAAAAAAAGAGTAAACTGCAATTTTACCCCCTAAGGTTAGGGGTCATTGGCATGTCTACCCCCCCTAAGGAAATAATTGCAATTTTACCCCCCACGGTTCACTGTTATGTTGCAACCTTACCCCCTGTTAACAAATTCTGTCAAGTCAACGTTTGTTTTGACTGTTATAATGTGTGAAAAGTCGTTTTTGCCCCTGTCTTATTAAAATTATATAAAAAATCAAGAATCAAGTTCATCATCATCATCAGTTCATTCTTCATCATCATCAGAAGTTCATTCTGGGTGTTGGAAGCTAGATCCACAAATCACCTACAAACAATTACTCTCATAATTCATTCAACATCAAATTTACACAAATCATCAAACCCTAAGTACCCTAACAACAACAAATCCAGATCCACAACACAAATCACAAAATCAACGAAACAAGTTCATCATCATCAGCAGCAGTTCATTCTTCATCATCATTATCATCATCAGCAGTTCATCATTTCCTTCTTCCTGATCCAAGAACAAAACAGAGGATTCCAGCAGTATTTGAAGAAGATGATGATAAATAATTATCATCCAACAGCAGTTCATCTCTTTCTTGAACCCGAATCATTCGGATTCTTCAACCATGTTTCCATCTGCTCCGAAACAGAGGATTCTTCATTCGAATCGGTTTTATGATCACACCCCGGACCACCCGACCCATATGGGTGTTGATTACATTCTTGTTATCAACAATCCCCATTGCAGATCCATCAATTTTCAATAAAGGACTACTCGAAACACGGGGCATTTTCGCCTTACCGGCTAAAGGCGAAACACTAGATCTATACTGCAAATCAGGGTCGTTCTCCGGAGACTCCCTGTGTTTCTGACGATGTGCGAAACCCTAGCGGTGTCGCAGTGATGGTGATGGCAGTCTGAAAATCCAGCAGTAGCGGCACCGGCCCGGATTGTCGCCACCGACAATGAGGTGCAGATCTGAAAATCCAGCAGTAGCGTGGCGTGGCAGTGATGGTGAGTCGCCACCGGCAACGGTGAATCGCACCTGAGGTTCAGATATGTTCGCCGTCCGAGTCGCCCCTGAGGTTCAGATCTGTTCGCCTGCAAATGGAGGTTCTTGTGGATCTTCAAATCTGTTGGGCTTATTTTGATGATGATGATGAATTCTCCTGTAAATGGATCTTCAGATCTGTTGGGCTTGTAAAGACGGAGGTTCAGATGATGATTATGTGTAACACCCCAAATTCTCGTATGACATAAAATTATAATGAGTGGCCATGTTCTAATAAGTTAAAATGGAAAATATATAGAATTGTGTCAAAATAAAAGTTAGTAAAAGAAATATGGCTAAGTTAGAATGTGAATTACTAAAGTGAATAGGGTCTAAAAGGTGAGGGACTAAATGTGTAATTATGTTATAAAATATGATAAAAAAAAGAAACCAGAAATTGGGTCTGGGGGTGCGATCGTGAGAAGCCAGGGAAACTCCTTCCCTCTCAAAAACCCTAAATCTCTAAATTCCATCAATTGAAAGTGAAATTAGTGAGAAATCAAATGCATGAGCTAGGAATTCGGATTTTCTAAGTGTTATTGACCTCAAGTAAGTGAAATTTCTTGATTTGGTGATGTTTGATTTTGTGGGTTTGGAGTAATTCGTGAATGTAATGCAAAAATTGTTATGAATAATGGTTGCTATGGTTGTCTAAACATCAATAGATGTTAGATTTTGAATATAAGCATGGTTTAGGGCAAAACCCATTTTGCATGTCAAAAGATGGTTAAGAATTTGTGAAGTTCTACATGCTAATTAGGTTGATGCTGGTGAAATTGTTAGGAATAATTGATTTAGAACTATGTGCTCATGACTAGAATGGTAGATTTCAAAATAATGGGATGTTTATGTTAATCAATGAGTGACTATGGAAATTGTGTTTAAGATGTTTGTACATTGTGCTAAACTAGTGATACACACACAATGTGTTCGATGAAATGCCTAAGTGAGTTTAGTTATGGTTTTTACATGAATATTTGTTAAGTTGATGCAACTTCTTTATGATAATGATGTATGAGATTAGTAGACGCCATAACATATTATAAGGACTGTGAAAGTAATGTTTATGAAAGCTAAAATATGAGATGATGACATATAGGCACGAAGAAGGAAGAAGGCGCAAGTCACTCGAATGCACAAGCATCTCAAGATCGCGGTAAGTTCATATGAACTTAACTCCTTTTTATGATGTCTTACGGATGATAGTTAGTAATGTAGTCTTAGTGTTGAGTTGTATGTATGTTCATGACAAATTGTTGCTATGTCATAAATTAGGAAAATGATAAGTTTATGTCATTTGTGTATGACAAGAATTACCCATGGTAAATGGGTTAATTAGGACAAGTATGACGATTGATGTTGATGTTTGAATATGGGCTCATTACTAATAGGTCGAATGAGATGTACGTATGAATGCATTGAGATGTTGGAATAAAGGAAAGTTAATGGAAAGAATGTTAAATGAAAAGAATGTTTCAAACAAGATTTGTAAATAAATGGTAAATTACCAATGGGTCGATCAAGAGTACGATATGAATGTTACGGATTTTATTCGAGTATTATGAATTACAAATGGAATGTATTATGATGGAAATAATGAAAGTTGTAAAGTAACATGTTATGTTAACGGGTCGAATAATGATAGGTAATTAAAGGATTCGAATTGTTTATGTATTATGAACTAACAAATGTTTTCGTTGTTATGAATGATAGGTAAATCCCATGCTTGATTGCGGCACGCTCGGACCGAACACACACAATGTAGACTTTTATGCGCTTCTGTTTCAAGTTGTTTATTTTGATTGGGTCAAAATACCATTTTGTGTAGTAAATGTTAAACTAGTAACTAGGATGTTTGTAGTAGTTTGAAGTTTAAACTTTATTTTTGAAAAGTTTGGATTTAATGTTTTGGTGAAATGTGTAAAGTTTAAAATTTAGCATCCTTTGAAAGTGTCGTGAAATGTATTTTGAATAAATTTTGTTAAAAGCAGGAAATCGCCTTCTTTACGAATGGGTCATGTCAAAATTTTTGTAAAATAGTGAGAAGTTTATGTTTTTTTTATTGATTATCGAAAAGTGGGCGTTTCAAGTTGGTATCAGAGCCTAGGTTTGAGGGATTTAAGCATTAAGTGCTTGAACTCAAACTGAAAGCTCGTGAGAAGTGTGTGTTCGTTCCGCGGCGCAAGGCAAGTAAGTATTTTAAAAGTTGAAATTTTTGCATTACAAATAATTTAGTTACGGAATGTTATGGAATGATTACAGGATGTTGTGGAAAGATGTGGGATAAATCGGATCAGTTTGGGGGTTAGAACGGGTCAAATGAAATGGGAGCTAAACATTAGGTTATATCAGATCTGGAGCCGCACACAGTTGTGTCGTTAAGTGACACAGCTGTGTGGACCGTTGATGCTTGTTGCTGAGATTAGGGTGTGAGGCAAGGCTGACACAGCTGTGTGACATTGTAGTCAGATAACCAACACAGCTGTGTCTGGGCAAAATTTCCACAAACTTCATATTTTCTTGAGTTTTCCACAACGAATCACCAACAAGCTTTCCAAAACTACAATATTCAAATAAAACACAATTAAATGTCAATTCAATCGAATTTGTAACCAGAAATATATAAAATGGGGGATAAAAAGAATAAAAAAAAGTGATACCAAGGTATTTGGGATAAAGAATACTATGATGTTGGTTGTCGGAAACGTTGAGTTTCCAAAGAAAGTTTAAGTATGATTTAGTCGCGAGTAATTTCTTTTACGTATTAGAAAGAATGAGAGCTACGTATCACTAGCATGGTTATATGATAGAAAGGATGAATGAATGTCTAAAATAAAGAATGATACGATACGATCGTCAATGACGATAAAGCATGAACTATGAATGGTGAATGAAATGTATCATGATAAAAGGATGTTAAATCATGATGATGGGAAGTATGAAATAAAATCTAATGAATGTAATGGATGTTTTGTGTAGATGGCTGATGTGGTGAATGTAAATGCCGATGATGAGGCACGCCGAGATGAAATGAGAACAATGATTGTGGAAGAGGTAGAGAAAGCGATTGAAGCTAGCATTCCTTGGCTAGCTCAAGAGGTGGAAGGTCAAGTATTGGGCGTAGTCGATACTCTAGCGTCCAAGGTGGAAGAACTAAAGGAGATGATTAATGAACTACAAACAAAGAAAAGTACTCGAAGGTGCACGTACAAGGAATTCATGGCATGTAACCCCTTGCCATACAAAGGGGAAATTGACCCGATAGCTTGTCAAAGGTGGATTTCAAGCACTGAGGCGGTGTTTGTGAGAAGTAGATGTGAAGTGGAAGACCAAGTAATGTTTGCAACGGGTCTCCTACAACTCCAAGCGAAGGATTGGTGGGACGCACATTCGAAGGAATTGGGGGATGACAAAGTACAAACGTTAACTTGGCAAGAGTTCAAGGAGCCGTTTCTGAAATATCATAGCCCACAATCCGCACTTGATAAGATTCAAGAAGACTTCTTACGTCTTCGACAAAAGGATGAAACGATTGATGAAATAACGAATAAGTTCCTCGAGAAGGTGAAGTTTTGTGGGGAGATAGCGGGGACTGAAAGGTTGAAAATCATACGTTATCATGCTATGTTAAAAGCTGAATATCGGGAGTCCGTAAATCCCTCCAAGTGTGCAACGTTGAATGAATTAATCGACTAGGCAAGAGATAGGGAGATCGAGTTAAGAAGGCAGGTTGAATGGGGAGAGAAAAGGTGGCGGAGAAGCCCGCCAACACAAACCCATCGAAAAAGGCAAAATATCAAGATCAAACCAGGAAAGGGAAGACAAGTAGTGGGATTCCGACTTGCAAGACATGTGGGAAGCATCATTCGGGTGAATGTTTGTTGGGAAAGAAAGGATGCTATAAATGTGGGCAAGAGGGACATCCGTATTATAGGTGCCCCGAAAACTCTAAAGCGTGTTACAATTGTAACCAAACGGGGCACATTAAAGCGGAATGTCCGAAACTCCAACAAGGGGCAAAGAAAGATGGAAAGAAGGATGAGTCTTCCAAGGCTCGTGGGAGGATGTTCCTGTTAACCTCGGATGAAGCTAAGACTAGCCCGGATGTGGTCTCAGGTATATTCTTGGTTAATTCTATGCCTATGAATGTATTATTTAATTCCGGGGCTAGTAGATCGTTTATTTCTAATGAATTGTTAGTTCATCCATCGTTTAAGCTTGAAAAGATGTTAGTACCCCTAGAAGTGGAAGTTGCTGATAGTAAAAGCTATTTGTTACATGATATTTGTAGAAACTGTAAGATCTTGATCGAAGATGAGGAATTTAGTATAGATCTTGTCCCAATGTACATGGGGGAATTTAAAGTAGTTGTAGGAATGGATTGGCTTGCCCAAAACCACGCTGAAATTTAATGTGAAAAGAAAGTCATTTATGTAGTAACATCGGGGGGGAAATGGGTAAGTGTTCAAGGAGATAGGGTCATCAAGTCGAAATTGTGTTCTATAATCAAAGCTGTCAAACATGTGAAGAACGGAGGTAAGGCGTATATATCTTACGTGATTGACACCAATCGAGGTGTTCCAAAGCTTGAAGATGTGAATGTAGTGAACGAATATCCGGATGTGTTTCCGGAAGATCTACCGGGGCTTCCGCCCGAGCGGGAAGTAGAATTCAAGATAGAGCTTAACCCGGATGCAAAACCGGTAGCTAAAGCTCCTTATCGGCTGGCCCCGACCGAAATGAAAGAATTGATGACGCAACTTCAAGAGTTACTCGAAAATGGTTTTATTAAACCAGGTGTTTCACCATGGGGAGCGCCCGTATTATTCGTGAAGAAGAAAGATGGTTCGATGCGAATGTGCATCGACTATCGAGAATTGAACAAGCTAACAGTGAAGAATCGTTACCCGTTGCCCAGAATTGATGACCTATTTGACCAGCTTCAAGGGGCAAGTTGGTTTTCAAAAATCGATCTGCGGTCGGGGTATCACCAACTGCGTGTACGAGAAGAAGATGTGCCGAAGACTGTGTTTCGAACGCGGTACGGACATTACGAGTTTTTAGTGATGTCCTTTGGGCTAACGAACGCACCAGCTGCGTTTATGGATTTAATGAATCGGTTGTGCCGACCTATGCTTGATAAGTATGTAATCGTTTTTATTGATGATATTCTAATATACTCCCGCAGTGAAGCAGAGCATGCTTCCCATTTACGTGATGTATTAGAAACGCTTCGCAAGGAAAAGTTATATGCAAAGTTCTCAAAGTGTGCCTTTTGGCTTAGAGATGTACAATTTTTGGGTCATGTAATCGATGCGGATGGTGTCCATGTGGACCCGTCCAAAGTAGATGCGGTAATGAATTGGGTACCCCCGAAGAATCCAAGCGAGATAAAAAGCTTTCTAGGCTTGGCGGGGTATTACAGAAGATTTATCCAGGATTTCTCCAAGATAGCCTCGCCCATGACAAAATTAACAAAGAAGAGTGAAAAGTTTATATGGGGCGAAAAACAAGAGAAGGCGTTTCCGACTTTGAAGGAAAAGCTCTCGAATTCTCCGGTGTTGACATTACCGAATGGAACGGATGATATGGTAGTGTATACTGACGCCTCCCACCAAGGTTTAGGTTGCGTGTTAATGCAAAAGGGTAGAGTCGTTGCTTATGCTTCAAGACAACTCAAGCAGCATGAAAACAATTACCCAACTCATGATCTAGAATTGGCGGCGGTCATATTTGCCTTAAAGATATGGAGGCACTACCTATATGGGGTGAAATGTACTATTTACTCAGATCATAAAAGCCTCAAATATTTTTTCGAGCAGAAAGATCTTAATATGGGGCAACGAAGATGGTTGGAACTCATTAAGGATTACGATTGTGACATTCATTACCATCCCGGGAAGGCTAATGTAGTGGCGGACGCACTAAGTCGAAAGGAGTACCCGCCTTCGATTCGGGTACAATCGATGAAGATGGTAGTTACTTCTAAACTCCTTGAAGAAATACGGGAAGCTCAAATTAAATCCCTGAATGCCGAAGACTCAAAGAAGGAAAGAACGAAGGGATTTATTCACGACTTAAGAGAAAATGTGAATGGTATGAAAACGAGGTATGACCGAATCTGGATACCTCGGGAATGTGATGTGAAGGAATTACTTTTGAATGAAGCTCACAAGTCTCGATACTCGGTACATCCGGGGGCTACAAAGATGTATCGAGACTTGAGGATGAATTATTGGTGGCCGGGAATGAAAAGAGACATTGTCAAGTACGTTGCTAAATGTTTGACGTGTTCTCAAGTAAAGGCCGAACACCAAAAGCCGTATGGAAAGTTACAACCGTTGGAGATACCGGTGTGTAAGTGGGAGCATGTAACGATGGATTTGGTGACTAAACTTCCTAAGACAAGGAAAGGGCACGATGCTATTTGGGTAGTCGTTGACCGACTAACCAAAAGTGCACATTTCTTACCCATTCGAGAAACTTATAATTCGGAAAGGATGGCGGAAGTTTATACGAATGAGATTATATCTCGACATGGGGTTCCGGTGTCTATAGTGTCTGACTGGGATACCCGATTCACATCTCTTTATTGGAGAAAATTTCATGAAGAATTGGGGACCCAGTTACATATTAGCACCGCTTACCATCCTCAAACCGATGGTCAATCGGAGCGAACTATACAAACATTAGTTGATATGTTAAGGGCGTGTGTCATGGATTTTGGGGGAAGCTGGGATGATCATCTACCCTTGGTAGAGTTTTCATATAAGAATAGTTATCATAACAGCATAAAAATGGCCCCCTACGAAATGCTCTATGGAAGGAAATGTAGAACCCCGGTTTGTTGGGGGGAAGTGGGTCAACGCGAACTCGCGCCACAGGATGTCGTAGCCGAAACAAATGAGAAGATTGATACGGTTAGATCAAGACTAAAGGCGGCGCAAGATAGACAAAAGTCTTATGCGGATCGAAGAAGGCGACCAATTGAGTTTCAAGTGGGAGATCATGTGTTACTAAAAGTCTCCCCATGGAAAGGGATAATTCGTTTCCGTAAACGCGGAAAGCTAGGTCCTCGATACATCGGACCATTCAAAATACTCGCTCGGGTCGGGGCGGTGGCGTATCAGTTAGAATTACCACCCGCGTTGGATGGAATTCATAACACCTTTCATGTGTCGCAACTGCGGAAGTGCCTCGCGGATGAGACGGCATATTTGCCTTTGGATGATATTGAAGTGGATGAAAAGTTAAATTATATTGAAAGGCCCGTGGCAATAAAAGATTTTAAAGTGAAGCAACTCCGCAACAAATCCGTTCGACAAGTGTTGGTCCAATGGCAACATCGAAAGGGATCGGATCTTACGTGGGAAGCGGAGGATGAAATGCAAAAGCACTACCCAGAATTATTTGGTATGTATTCAGGTTTCGGGGACGAAACCTTTCTTAAGGGGGGTAGACTTGTAACACCCCAAATTCTCGTATGACATAAAATTATAATGAGTGGCCATGTTCTAATAAGTTAAAATGGAAAATATATAGAATTGTGTCAAAATAAAAGTTAGTAAAAGAAAGATGGCTAAGTTAGAATGTGAATTACTAAAGTGAATAGGGTCTAAAAGGTGAGGGACTAAATGTGTAATTATGTTATAAAATATGATAAAAAAAGAAACCAGAAATTGGGTCTGGGGGTGCGATCGTGAGAAGCCAAGGAAACTCCTTCCCTCTCAAAAACCCTAAATCTCTAAATTCCATCAATTGAAAGTGAAATTAGTGAGAAATCGAATGCATGAGCTAGGAATTTGGATTTTCTAAGTGTTCTTGACCTCAAGTAAGTGAAATTTCTTGATTTGGTGATGTTTGATTTTGTGGGTTTAGAGTAATTCGTGAATGTAATGCAAAAATTGTTATGAATAATGGTTGCTATGGTTGTCTAAACATCAATAGATGTTAGATTTTGAATATAAGCATGGTTTAGGGCAAAACCCATTTTGCATGTCAAAAGATGGTTAAGAATTTGTGAAGTTCTACATGCTAATTAGGTTGAAGTTGGTGAAATTGTTAGGAATAATTGATTTAGAACTATGTGCTCATGACTAGAATGGTAGATTTCAAAATAATGGGATGTTTATGTTAATCAATGAGTAACTATGGAAATTGTGTTTAAGATGTTTGTACATTGTGCTAAACTAGTGATACGCACACAATGTGTTCGATGAAATGCCTAAGTGAGTTTAGTTATGGTTTTTACATGAATATTTGTTAAGTTGATGCAACTTCTTTATGATAATGATGTATGAGATTAGTAGACGCCATAACATATTATAAGGATTGTGAAAGTAATGTTTATGAAAGCTAAAATATGAGATGATGATATATAGGCACGAAGAAGGAAGAAGGCGCAAGTCACTCGAAGGCACAAGCATCTCAAGATCGCGGTAAGTTCATATGAACTTAACTCCTTTTTATGATGTCTTACGGATGATAGTTAGTAATGTAGTCTCAGTGTTGAGTTGTATGTATGTTAATGACAAATTGTTGCTATGTCATAAATTAGGAAAAGGATAAGTTTATGTCATGTGTGTATGACAAGAATTACCCATGGTAAATGGGTTAATTAGGACAAGTATGACGATTGATGTTGATGTTTGAATATGGGCTCATTACTAATGGGTCGAATGAGATGTACGTATGAATGCATTGAGATGTTGGAATAAAGGAAAGTTAATGGAAAGAATGTTAAATGAAAAGAATGTTTCAAACAAGATTTGTAAATAAATGGTAAATTACCAATGGGTCGATCAAGAGTACGATATGAATGTTATGGATTTTATTCGAGTATTATGAATTACAAATGGAATGTATTATGATGGAAATAATGAAAGTTGTAAAGTAACATGTTATGTTAACGGGTCGAATAATGATAGGTAATTAAAGGATTCGAATTGTTTATGTATTATGAACTAACAAATGTTTTCGTTGTTATGAATGATAGGTAAATCACATGCTTAATTGCGGCACGCTCGGACCGAACACACACAATGTAGACTTTTATGCGCTTCCGGTTCAAGTTGTTTATTTTGAATGGGTCAAAATACCATTTTGTGTAGTAAATGTTAAACTAGTAACTAGGATGTTTGTAGTAGTTTGAAGTTTAAACTTTATTTTTGAAAAGTTTGGATCTAATGTTTTGGTGAAATGTGTAAAGTTTAAAATTTAGCATCCTTTGAAAGTGTCGTGAAATGTATTTTGAATAAATTTTGTTAAAAGCAGGAAGTCGCCTTCTTTACGAATGGGTCATGTCAAAATTTTTGTAAAATAGTGAGAAGTTTATGTTTTTTTTATTGATTATCGAAAAGTGGGCGTTTCATTATGAAACAAGACGGAGGTTCTTGTGGATCTTCAGATCTGTTGGGCTTATTTTGAAGAAGAAGATGATGACTTAACAACCCTTGTGGATCTCCAGCAGTATTTGAAGAAGATGATGATAAATAATAATAATAATAATATGGGGTAAGATTACCAAAATACCCTCACCTATAAGGGTCAAACTACCGTTGACTGTTAACAGGGGGTAAGGTTGCAACATAACAGTGAACAGTGGGGGGTAAAATTGCAATTATTTCCTTATGGGGGTAGACATGCCAATGACCCCTAACCTCAAGGGGTAAAATTGCAGTTTACTCAAAAAAGAAAAATAGAAATGACAGAAAGGTAACACATGGTGGGGGTATTTCAAAACACCACCACCACCCTCTGTTGATTGAAGAACTCATGTCTACACAAAATCCCAACTCTAAATAAAACATGATTTAACCCACTTTTATTCTCACATTGTCCGCACTACCGTCAACCACCATCATGCCTCCTAAAGATTCCATTTTTCAACCACACTCCTCCATAACAATTAACTTTTTACCAAACAGTCATTACCTGAATGTGTTTATTCAAGTGAATTTCTTTTAATAAAAAGGAACAGATTATCCCCAACCTGACAACCACCCCCACAACATCTTTAATTATTTATTCGCTCTATGACAATCAAATTTTGGGGTGCCTTCTCCTGTCAACGATATCATCACCATAGCACAACCACCGCTTCCGGTGGGCATCTGACTTGTTCCTACCACTACCACCGTTGCACTCTCTCTCTCTCTCTCCTTCTTTGAAGACAGTCGTCGAGCCACCCCTAAATGCCTAACGTCTGCCTCGTCGACCTACCCATTACTACCATAGGCAGACCGCCGTCTACCAACTCAAAATTTACTGTTTCTTAGTATCGGAGATAGGCAACGTTTGGGTCCGGAAAAGTTTCCGCGTCACTATTGCAGCGTTGGAGGAACTTGAGTTTGAGTTTGAGAAGGGTGATAGGTGTTGAGTGTTGATTGCTCTGATTTTTTTATTAGGCAACAGGGTTGGTGGTCATGTTGATTGTTGAAGTTGTCATGTGAAATGGCACACACACCCCTAAAAAAGACAAAATGCTATACAACTGGACCAGTAACATTTAATAAAATTGAACAGTAAATTTAACTCACAATAAGAATTTGGTAATTAATATAGAGGAAATACCTCTTAAGTAATAAGTATTCAATTGCATTACATATGTATTTCAATGTATTTTAATTACATTCAGTACGTCTTAATAAAAGCATCGAATCTTAGTGGTATAACAAGAAATATTAGTGGTTGCTATCAATTACATTCAGTACGTCTTAATAAAAGCATCGAATCTTAGTGGTTTAACAAGAAATATTAGTGGTTGTTAACATGTGTAGAAACGTCACCTGAGATACGTCTCTTGACTTGGAGATCTGGTTGGAAGTGGCTTGGACTCCGATCTATAAAACAGAACACCGTTAGAACTTGTCACAGGAATGGGTTATTCCTGTAACCACCTTTCGGCGTTAGAATAAATATTTGTTTATGGGAGAGAAAGTATTTGAGAGAGAGAGAGAGAGAGAGTTGTGTGTTACCTCATGATGTATCCTCTATTTATACTTTTTGATGGATTAGGGTTTCCCCTTAAATCGGGAAGTTGGTTGTACGATAATTCCCACTTTCTAGGAGATATTGCGAATCTTCTATTTGCATGGGAATATAACGATAATATTCTCCTAAATATGTCGCATTTAGTGACGGTCTACCCGACTTGGGATGACCGAGCCGGATCATTCCTCCACATGTCCCCCCAGTCCAATACTATGAGAACTTGGCTTGGGGTCGGACTTAATAATTAAAAGAAGAACCTTCAAAAAGTAATAATAATAGCAATGAAAAAGTACAGTAGGGAAATCAACTGGCGGCGTTGGCTGTCACATGACAGGACCCGCTAATGAGTACCCATGTGTACACGTGTAAAATTGGGCTCCAATTTTGAATTTCGAAAAAGGGAGACTGAACGGTCTAAATAGGAGAAACCCTTACTAGAGGAGAGCTTTTCCCCAAGAACCGATCATCATTTCCACTTTTCTTAAGAATTCGTATGGCTCCAAAAACTTTCGACCAAACCCAAGCCAATGACTCCCTATACTGCAAATGGAATAGGGCCTCGTTCCATTCTCTGATAAAGTCCTGTGGCATCAGACCGGAATGGCATCCTATTCTGCCATCGGAGAAGGACACTGCCTTTCCCCTTTGTGACGGCAAGATTACGTTATTTGCGATTTTTTCAAATTCTACAACTTCCGGCTCCCAATAACCCGATTTTGCAAAGAAATGTTGGATGAATACGTCGTGCACATATCTCAAGTACACTCGCTTGGTCTCGTGAAGCTTCGCCATTTTGAGTATGCTTCACTTAGCCTAAGGTTTTTGCCCGAAAGATGATATTTCATGCGTTTTGCACATTAGCTTGGAAAGCCCCCTTCTTTACTTTCGATCGCCGAAGCACAGATGTGTCATGCCTGCGACTGGTTCCCTCTAGTTCCCGAGACAAGGACTAGAAGAAGAAGTTCATCTTCGTGGATGTTGACGTCATCCCGGAAGCAATGCACTGGAAGGTGATTGCATCAAAGGAGAAGGTAGAGGATGCCGCTCCCGCCAAGGTGGAATATCAGGAGAATGCTCTCTACAAGGACCTGACCGCTCATCCGTCAGAATGCACCATTATACCCGACGGGGCGCTAGTGTTGGCTGGGATGAGTTTGTGCTGGCCAAACCCGCAAGCCTACCCAGCTTTCGAGACCGTTGACGGGAGTAAGTCCCTAACGTTGTGTAATGTAGATAACTTACATCATTTCTTATGACGTTATATTTCACAGGTGCCTATTCCCTGGCGGACTTCCTATACCCGAAGAAAGCTTCATCCATATCAGTCACGGACCGCCCCTTGGAGGCTGGGGAAGAAAGTGTTCTTCAGATGCACGCGGGAAATTTCCTCATATTCGGCCCTCGTCTTGATGCCTTGTCCAAGGGTCTTCCCGTTACAGTGGTTGTAAGTGAAGCTAGGGCTATGGTGGTGGCTCTCAAGCGGACCATTCGTCTCCGGAAAACTGGAACAGAGAGCTCCGCCAAAGGACAATACTCCAAAGGCACTGTGGACCCCTTAGCCGCCATTACAACAGCTCACTCCACTACTGGGGTGGTGGAGATGCCTTTCATTCCCGCCCCGGTGAGCGCGAAGGCTGTATCAGAGGTGGTAATTGAGGTGCCGCCGTCGAAAAGGGTGAAGACCACTCCTCTGTTGGCCCAATTTGACGCCAAAAGGCATGTCGTGCTCGCATGTCTCGGTAAGTGGTCTGTCTTTCCTAGTTTTGCTTTGTTTTTACGATTTCATCTAATCCTGTTGACATCTTTACAGGTCCCATTCCTGGAGGGCAGTCTAGCATTCCTGCTATTTCCGCTTCTATGGGATCCCCGAGCCATGGTGAAATGACTGCAATCGTTAGCTCTGAATCATCTATGCCAGATGGGATCCCCGAGCCATGGTGAAACAACTGCAATCGTTAGCTCTGAATCATCTATGCCAGAAATTAGCGCGAGTGTTGATGTGTTATTTAGTGTCTGCCTCGAAACTCCAATTACCACCATCGATATCCCTACTCCTTTGTTTACCGAAGTCACAACTGTTACTGCCACAGTGGCTTCGACTTCCGTTGTTGGGTTCTGTAGCTCGCCGCCAGTTGTACTATGGGAACAACTGTTTTAGTAACTCCTTCTTCTGTTGCCCTATCTGTGGGATTGTCATCATCCCCCTTGGAACTGTCTAGTGATCATGACGCTAGTTTTAGTGAGGCGGCGTGATTAAGAGGCCAGATATTTGATGAAGGTAACACAGTGGAAGAGTTGTACTTGCCCACCATAGCCTAGGATTCCTAGATGCCGGACAGACCATACAAACCCCGGTGGAAACTAGCTGAGTCGACTCGGCTGATCCATCCCACCGTGGTGAACCATTGGGTGGACCATGCCTTCCCCCTGCCGAAATATCATATGTGGAAGGTCAAGACTTTGGCCAGTTGTTGGATGTCACCTTAATCGACGTGGTGTCAGGGGTTAAGAGGATTGCTGAGATAAAGCGTCGTTGGGCTCAGGATAACCGGGAGCTCCAACAGGCACGCTGAGCTATACAGCAAATGATGGATGATGTCACAAACCCCGATCCCTAATTCCAGGGAACGGGCGGCTGCGAGCCAGTTTCGGTGGTATCGGTGTTTATTAATTTGGCAGCGGAAAAATTTTATCAGGACCGTAGTTAGGAAATATTTGATCAGAGTAAACCACCATATTTTATAAATACAATTATATATGGGAAAAACCCAAATCCGTAGTACACATGTTTACATAGGAATAAATCCTATTTTATTTATTAAAAACATCTATTTTATTTTAGGTAACTTTATTGCCACTTTTCCAAGCCTTCAGTGCTCTCCAGCTGGCTTTTATTGACTTCACACTAAGTTACCTGAAACACGTGTTTTAAAAACATTTGTCAGTGGGAAATACTGGTGAGTGAATCCCAGTTTAATCAAGTTTAAATAAAAAGTCACATTGAACAGTATTGAGAGCGATCACATTGTTTATTTCTACACAATTACTCCTTTTAGTACTGTCAACCCTGACTTGTGGGTCATATTACCCATTGGCTAACTCATTGTCCAATGGTAACGTATTGTCATCCCGACTTACTACTCACAGTGTAGTAAATTTTGCATACAAAACCCCAACATACCGGCAGTAATTGAAGAACTACAAAGACTCAATCACTGCTTAATCGCATTGTAAAACATTTAAGGTTTTGTAAATAATTCCAAAAAGAGGATAAACTCACAAAAAGGTTTACACAAAAAGAAGGATTACTCACATTGCTATCTTAGACTTTGTGTAAGGGTTTCCTGGGAATAATCTATAATTTACACAAATGCACATAGGTTAGTATCATAACCCTTTGAAAATATTAATGATACCCTCCCCGAGATGGTATTCCAATAACTACGTCGGGCAGAACCACGACAGTTATTACGGAACCCTAAATCAATCGGGCAGCGTATCTATTACGAAACTGGGGTTATAATACTTACAACGGAGCAGAACCTCGCTAATTAGGGGGTATAATACCCGCGTATTATCTATACTATCAGAAATTGTGATTTGAGAATGAATTGTGAACGAGTTTCAACTGAGACCCGAGGCCATCTATTTATAGTTGCTGATTCTAGGTTTGTCGCGGCCCGCGTAACATACGGGCAGGGCTTACGCAGCCCGCGTTGACTCCAGGTCAACGTATAGCTTATCCTGGTCACTGTGTAGCCCCGCCACGATGATGACACGTGTCATCACCGGGCTGCGCCACCATTTGGGACACTCGCGGCCCGCGTTAACTTAACGGGTAGCTTACGCGGCCCGCTTGAACTTAAGAAAATCAAAGGAATCAGGTATCAACCTTCATACCGCCCGCCCGCGTAAGGGTTGGGGTGGGTCTACGCGGCCCGCCTCAACTTACCATTTCTTGTTTTTCATTTATTTTTAATGCTATATTATATTTTGGGCTTGGTTTTCACATACGGGGTGTAATTAAAAACATATAGGGGTATTCTAAATATATTAGGGGTGTCAGAAATATTTTGGAGGGTTGATATATCTTGGTACAACTCCTGGATTATTTAATAGAATATATAGTACACTCACACTTAAGCATAGTAACCCAATTCTAATTTATTCCTACGTCACGAGACAGAACCCCAACGAATTTAGGCAGAGCCTTGACATACGTTACGGGGTCCTACGTCAGTCGGACAGGGTATCATTGATCAGGGGTTACAATACTTAAAACAGGGCAGGGTTTTAAAATAAAAGTAGAATTATGGGAACGCAAGAAATGGGCGAGACACAGAGGAGAAGAATATGTGAATGAATTGTGAAGTCTATGTCTCTATTTATAATTGCCATCTTCCTTAGAGTTCACGCAAAAATTTTGGCCAGCTATCAATATGCATTAATTGTTTTTGTACACGTATTCATGAAATGCATATCCATATGTAATTCTTACATTTCCATTTCTTTTGTTTTAATATTACTTTATTTCTTTTCTTTTTAAAATTCACGTAAACTAGTATTAGTATATATGTTAATATTATTTTATTTCTTTGAGATTTACGTGCACTAACATATGACTTTAGTTTGAATTATTTATATAATATATATATATATATATATATATATATATATATTATAATTAATTTAACTGCTTCACTCTTTTGGTGCTTATAACTTCTAAAATATGATGTTTTATAAAATAATAAATATGCTATTAGAACGAGAATAATTTTATCTACATTTTGAACCAAGTTTCATTAAAAACAGAGTAGGTTCAAATATAATGTATTTTTATAAATTAGTTATTAAACGGTTCATACGCTTGCCCAAAATATCTCATATTTCCATTGGTCAACTTACCCATGATGTATCCTTTTAATAACATAAGTTGATATATATATATATAAATAAAAATTTTTGGGAATGTTACATCCTCCCCACCTTATTTTAAATCTCGTCCTCGAGATTCCCTGAAATATGGATGAATATTTTTAGTTAGTTTAGTTTCTAGGTATATTCTGGTTTTTGTTTTGAATTTCACTTTACTTTGACCAGAACTATTCTCTAGGTTGTGAGATTCTTATCTTCTCAAGATTTCTTAATGAAAGTAAAATTATTAGCGTAAGTGTTTAAATGTGTTGTGTCTTCGCACAACTTTTAGTTACAGGTTTCCTAATGCATCAATAATCGCAAGGGAATTCTTATACTTTCGATGGCATCTCAACTTATAGAGTTCCTGTTGTTTATCTTGTCGCACGAACTACGAGACGGATGATCAAACGAAATAGTGTTTGATATCGGAATTATAGACGTATACGGGAGATTCCTAATAAATAAGTCTAAAATTATCATTGACACACTTGTTCGTGATTTATTCCTAATTGTCAATCAATATGGTCTTTGGATTTCCTCATAGACATACATGTCCATATAATATTTCATATACTGTAATATGCACACTATCCATAATGTCAATGTATTTAATAGATTCACAAGTCAGACATCAAGTCATGGTACTATTTAGGGAATTCCATTATCATAACATATACCCCATCTCACCCGGTCTCGCCGGAGAGGTAACCCCATCTCACCCGGACAAGCTGGAGAGTCTACCGCACCATACCCAGTTTTGCCGGAGAGGTAATTATCATGGTATTTCCCAAAGACTTCTCTCAAATCAGGATTTTGAAAGTACATCGTTTATTATAGTTTGCATCAAGAAACAAGGAAATCAGTATTCTCATGATGGATCATATTCTAGAACCGAGTAGTACTAATAAACAAGAAATAACAGTGGCCAGTTGTTATCGCTTATTTATCATACATGCACTGTTCTAGTCATCATCCTCACGGGATACCAATAACCATCACACTTTATCTATGCAAGTAATTGGCTTATCTCAAAGCTTTATACTAAGGTATTCTTCTTAGATTCAAGTCTAAATACTGTCCTGGTTGTTACCAGTGAATATTAATATCCTAACTCTTTCATTTAAGCATAGATATTATTATGGTTGTGGTTTTTCTTTTGCTTGGAAAATGAAGTTTTGACAAAAATATAATTGTCTCTATTGATACTATAGTTAGGTTAAATGTGAAGAGTATGCTTATAGCTAACTTTATTAGATTCCGTCACAAGGAATATTTTATTGAGACATATGACATTTTACAACATAGTAGGTTTCATGGTTTATAATGACTTCATGTTTTCATATGAATCACCAATGATATTTTCTTTTATGTTTATCTCACAGAAGATATTATATTGGGTATACCATCAAGAAATTCTATTGGGTATAGGCATATATGTGTATAAAATTTCAAATCTCTAGTTAATATTAAACTTACGGAATATATACACACATATATAAAATAATAACTGTTTTGGTCAAAAATTACCGAAGCAATTTAGTGATCAAATTAGTTAAGTGAGGTAGTGTGCTAATATTATGTGTGAAAAATGTGTTAACCAAATTAGTTATGAAAACAGTTTCAGGATACGGCTCAGGATATCGAGCTGTATCTACAATCAAACAATGAGCAAAAATGTAAAGGTTGACACGTGATGTACGAGGAAAGCCCTTGATCAATCTAGATCGCCGGCATAAAACCTCGGGAGCTGACAATCGCAGCTGCCTTGTTCTTCTATTGCTTCAAATATCAGGATACAGTGCAGGATGTGGTGCGGATCAACTAGGTGTTACAATGTAATTCGATTACAAGTGTTTGTGTGTAGTGATTGTTGAAAGCTAGAAAGCAGAAGTGTTTGAGAGTGTGTGAAAGTTGCATTGTGCCTTAATCTGATCCGCCCCCATCTATTTATAGTAAAACAAATGTAACTAACTATCCTACATAATCGGGATCCAACGAATATTCCTTAGTCGAACGTTGTAGACCTGGTCTTTCGGGTTCAACGTCTCTCCTTTAACAAATACGCCCGAGTCTTGAGGAGATGGAGCCCATTTGACCGTTGGCAAGTCCCAGTCTTTAACCTGCACGTGATTAATTCGATATACCTCAGGATATCACCCAGGATGTTAGCAATATCCCCGTCCAGTATCCTGATCACAGATAAACAATTAAAAGCAGGATATAGATCAAGATATGTATGCTTAGAAAATGAGCCATAACAATTGTCCCCAAATATATCGGTTGGTATACCAATCCAACGGATATATTTTAAAAGTTTTATCTCAAAACTTAAGGCAATCAATACGACTAGACCCTTGAAATGACAGTGGTGCAACTTCCAAAGCGTTATTTACTCTTTACCCCCTACATTCAGCCTATATTAACCGAGGGACTCCTCATTATGGTTATCCTTATCTTCAACCGAACATCAGGTACTTTTCTCTCTATCCTTTCTATTTTCCTTGTTTATATCTCATTTTCTCCGATTGTGATCTTCCATGGCGACCCGTACCAGATCACAAATGGCGGACTCTGTTTCCACCTTTCACAAACAGAATTTGCTTCAAAAACCTTCAAAAGAGGTGTGTTCTTTCGACAATTCCGATATCGCGGCCCTACAAGCTTCCGGTGCCTTTCCCGTCGGGACAATCTTCCGTCCATTCGACTGAGAGGTCCGATCGGACTTTTGTTCCGACGAATGGGTCTGCTTTTTTGCCTATCCTTTCTTCATAGGACTTCAATACCCGTTTTCACCTTTTATTTCTCGTTTCTTCGAACTTACAGGTCTTAGCTTTGCCCAAATCATGCCCATGGTTTGGCGCATATTACTTACCTTGGAAGGAATTAAGGCTCGCCATATGCCCGACCTGTGCATTGAGGATTTGCCGATGGCTTATCGTTTAAGATCTCATGGTTCCAGCCGATTCCTTCTATTCTCTATTTCCAAAGACCCTCTCATCCTCAAGGCCACCAAGAACGAGGATAAGTGGACAAGAAAATTCTTTTTTGTGAAAAGAGACTCCATTGATAAGGGTTTTGACCTCCCTAAAAGATGGTTGACTTCCGGTAGGAGTTAGGGTTTTTAGGAGTATCCCTAATCATATCCCGAACCTCCATCCTGAACCAACACCCTGATATGTCTATTTCTTTTCTTGCAGCAAACTTTAAAGAACTAGCTCCTCCTAGTGCTGAATCGGAAGGGAGAATAAAATAGATCTACTAGCTTCCAGAGGGTGAAAAAACCTTTAACCTGTTACTCACAAGCTCAAGTCAAAGATCAAGTTCCAACATGTCTGGTAAGCATAATTTCAGGAATTATTTTTATATTAAATTGATTATTATTTCTAGAGATATAATAAGCTTAAAACATCTTCCCATGGGCAGTGCCAGTTATTAACCTCGAAGGCTTCCAACTTGACGAGTTGGACAGTTACTCCAGCCTTGTGCCTGCCAAACAAGAACCTAAGCCGAAGCCATCTGCCACACCGAAGTCCATCACTTCAAAGACTGCTACTGCTTCTAAAGCCCCTCCAGCATCCAGGACCTGGGCCTCTAGTTCCCGGAAGAGGAAAGAAATGGATTCTCCAGCCGCCTCTGAGACATTCTCTCTCGAGAATCATGGGTTTAGTGAAGCTACTTCATTCCTCAAGCAGGTAAAAATTCCCTTCCAATATCCTGAACACACATGTTAATCATTATCCTGTTCATTTTACGCCGATACCTGTATCTTTAACTGCAGGGCTTGGAACGTCTCACGCATTTGTATGAAGACACCTGTGGGCTTAATAAGATGCTGCAGATCAAACTCGAAAAAGTTGAAGCCACCATAGCTGATCAAGGAACAATTGCAGCTGCCAAGTCCCAGCATTATGAGGACAAGTACAAGGCAATGACCCAGGAACATCAAGCTGCCCTCCACAAGGTCAAAGAGGATGCCCAAGCCAATCTAGATGCCGCCCTTCTCCAATACCAGCAGGATATGAATTCATATCGGGACAGTCTCAAAGCATCCGTGGTCATCTCTCTTCTTCAAGCCAGGATAAGGATGGCTTATGAGGCCAGGGATTTAGGCTTCGAATGCCCCTCCTGGAACGTAAAGGCTTGGGAAGGGAAACTACAGGATCTCGGAGGTCATCCCGTTGCTCATCCTGCAAAGCATGCTGGTGAAGAGCCTTCTAAGGCGGCAGAGGAAGTGACCAATGCTGGTGATGATGCTGAGAAGAATCCTGATGCTGGTGCGAATGCAGGGAAAGAAGTTGCTGATCAGGAAGGCGCCGCTTCTTAAGCGGCGAAGTGGGCGATGATGGATATACGTGCCAAGGCCGGAGCCCACTTTTTTAAATTTCATGGTTGTGGTTGTGAAAAACAATTTACATTTCCTGTCTTTGAACAATTTATATTTCCTGCATTAGAACAATACGATGACCAAAGGTGGATGGGTCCTAGGTTTTAGGATGAAGCCCTTGGTCATCAGTTAGTATAATCTGTTTTGAATTTCGTAGCGGTTGAAGGTGGACAAGTTTCGTTTTGAGATAAAACCTTCAACCGTTACGTAGGTATGGTAAAAACTAATCGTGGTTTTGGCGGATGGGCCTTGGTTTAAGGTGAAACCAAAAGCACAACTTTTGACTTGTTAATAATATAACTATCTCGTGACTTATTTGTTGTTGCCTTGCATTTCTTAATGTAACTCTTAGCTTTGTAAAAATTTTGTATTGTTATCTTATGAAAATATCCTGATCAATATGCTCAGCGATATATTATAAAAACTTTTATTAGATAGGACTTCGAAACATTCGTTCAACTTTGTAGAAAGCTTTTTAAAGAGTGAAAAACAGTCCAGTTTCCCAAAACCTGTTTTGATAATACCTAAATGATCAAAGTTTCAAACTAGTATTAGTTTCAAATATTTTAATCAAATATTCTGAGAAGTATTTCGAAAATATATTTTGAGAATATATCAGGATATTTAACCTTTTATCAAACATAGTGTTATCAAAAACTTAAACGATGTTTTACAAAGGAAAGATCATACCAGGGATAGGGTACAACCCTATTATTAAACCTCATTCCCTTTGCAACTTTTCCAATGAAGATGTCCCCTGACTGAGACATTTAGGGCATTAGTTCCAAGCTTCATCCTTTAAGCTTTACTCCATTGCCTTAGTAGGATTGTCCCCTGTGTACAATGTCTTCAAACACTTAGAAATCTTCTGGATATCAGTTCCAATTGTATAGACAATTTTTCGTATTACAGGGGTAAAACCCAAGAATGTACTGGAAATAAATCCCTTGAATTCTAGGGGAAATCCCAAATTTTCGTGCGCTACAGGCGGGAGTGTATAAACTCCAAGACTTAGAAAGGTGAGAACCTTTAAACCTTAGAGAGTATGAAAATACCCTTTCGTGAGAGAGGGTGATCAATCCTCATATACCTTTAGGATTCAGGATATAGCCAACAGTAACGAAATTGTCAGCCACTTTTACATGGACTGGTCCCGCCACCTTGAACTATTCCCGAATAACTTGCGCTCCAGGCGGAGTGTTTAAACCCAACTCGAAAGAAAGGTGAATACCTTTAAACCTGTGAAGGGATCAGGATCCCTTGTACGTGAGAGAGGGGGCCAATCCTCTAATCTTCTGAAGTATCCTGAGTGAGCATCCTGGAGCTATACCCCGAAGCATATACTGCAAAACATCCCTAAACTAAGGTGGGTGTTAGCTTGGCTAACACCCCTCCGATGCTTAAGTTAGTATTGGGTTTCAAAGAATAAATTAAACCAAACATATTTAAGAAAGATAGAATTCATACCATCCTGAGTTAGAAATTAAATTCTAAGCTCACTTGAAATAAAGCTTAAGGTGTATAGCATTCCAAGATCTCGGTAGCATATCCCCTTCCATATTCTTGAGTCTATATGCTCCTTTCCCTGCTTCTGATTCAACTTCATATGGTCCTTCCCATTTTGGAGCTAGCTTGCCATCGGCAGGATTAGTAGTATTCTGAAAAGCCTTTCTTAACACCCAATCTCCAACCTTAAATCTTCTGGTCCTACTATTCTTGTTATATGCTCTGGATATTCTTTGTTGATATGCTGCCATCCTCAGCCTCGCTGCATCTCTTGTCTCATCAATAGTATCCAACTCCTGGCATAGGACTTCCGGATTCTTTTCAGGATCCCAGAGGTTGGATCTTGCTGTAGGTACCACCATTTCTGTCGGGATCACTGCTTCTGCTCCAAATACTAAGGAAAATGGGGTTTGGCCTGTTGCATTCTTTACCGTTGTCCTATCAGCCCACAAAACAAAGGGTAATTCTTCTGCCCATCTTCCTTTTTTGGCTCCAAGTCTCTTCTTTAAGTTATTGACAATTATCTTGTTTGAGGATTCTGCTTGTCCATTTGCTTGAGGATGTACCGGAGTAGATGTTATCATTTTGATTCCCCAATTCTTGCAAAAGTCAGTAGTTCTCTTGCTTATAAACTGAGAACCATTGTCACAGATTATCTCGGCTGGTACTCCGAATCTGGTTAGGATATTTCTCTTTATGAAGGATACTACTTCTTGATCCCTGACTTGGACAAATGCCTCGGCTTCAACCCATTTGGAGAAATAATCTGTCATTGCCAACATAAAAACCTTCCCTCCTGGAGCCTTTGGAAGCTTTCCCACTATATCCATACCCCACTTCATAAATGGCCAAGGGGAAACAATAGGATATAATGGTTCAGCAAGCTGATGCAGTATGTTACTATGTCTTTGACATGCATCACATCTTCGAACATATTCTGTGGCATCTCTCCTCATTGTCGGCCAATAATATCCTGTCCTTAATACTTTTGAGAATAATGACCTGCCCCCAGTATGGTTACCACAATCCCCTTCATGTATATCCTGAAGTACTTCTTTGGCTTCAGCATCCTCCAAGCATCTCAAATACGGTCCTGCAAGAGATTTCTTGTATAAAATATTATTTATGAGAGTGAATCGTGATACCTTCATCCTAAATGCCTTAGGATTTTCATCTCCGGGGATATCTCCTTCCTTGAGATATTTTATAATTGGAGCCGTCCAAGATCTAGGATCATTTTCCGTATATTCTGCTCCAGGATCCTGAATACCCGCTACTTCTTTACCCTGAGGATTCGTTGCAGGATACAAGATATGTAATATCGGTATTTGGGTCCCTTCTGGTATCCTGATCGATGATCCCAGATTTTCTAAGGCATCTGCTTCAGCATTATCCTCCCTTGGTACCTGTTCAAGTGTAAAAACATCGAAATATCCTGCTAATTTTTTGAGAATATCCAGGTATTCGATTAATTTCTCACCCTTGACTGCATAGGATCCATTAAAATGGTTAGTAATTAACAAGGAGTCAACATATACTTGCAAATTCTTGATATTCATATTCTTAGCCAACTCTAATCCTGCAATTAAAGCCTCATATTCTGCCTCATTATTAGTAGCAGGAAATTCACACCTAATAGCCTGGGGTAATATGTCCCCCTGTGGCGATTTTAGTAGTATTCCCAATCCTACTCCTCTTACATTAGATGCACCATCAGTATATAATGTCCAGGATCCTGAGGATTCTCCTAACTGTTGAACTTCTAGGTCTACCTCATCCTGAATGTCACTACTGAAATCAGCCACAAAGTCAGCTAAAGCCTGAGACTTTATGGCATTTCTAGGTTCATATACTAAATCATAAGCACTTAACTTTACTGACCACTTGGCCATCCTGCCTGACATCTCTGGTTTCCTAAGCACATTTTTGACAGGATAATTTGTTTTAACATGAATTCTATGTGTCTCAAAGTAATGTCTAAGCTTCGTTGATGCCATAACTAATGCCAGTATCAATTTTTCTAAATGAGAATATCTAGTTTCAGCATCCAACAAACTTTTACTAGCATAATAAACAGGATACTGCTGACCTTCATGATTCTTAATAAGAACAGCACTTACAGCATTCCCTGATACAGCGAGGTATTGGGATAGTGGTTCACCATTCTCTGGCTTCATCAATAGAGGTGCAGTTGAGAGATATCGCTTCAAATCCTGCAAGGCTGCTTCATGCTTTGCTCCCCATTCGAACTTCTTATTCTTCTTGAGGATATCATAGAATTCCTTGCATTTTTCCGAGGATCTCGAAATAAATCTGTTCAATGCTGCTACTCGTCCTGTTAACCGTTGAACATCCTTCATATTTTAGGGTGATTTTATATCTAGGATAGCTTTAATCTGCTCCGGGCTTGCCTCTATCCCCCTTTTCGTCACCATATATCCAAGAAACTTTCCTGCCCCCACTCCGAAATGGCACTTAGCAGGATTCAGCTTCATGTTATACTGATCCAGGATATCAAATGCTCCCTTGATATCCTGGAGGTGATCCTCAGCCTTTTTAGATTTCACCACCATATCGTCAATATATACCTCCATGGTGTCCCCCAGCTTATCTTTGAACATCATGTTCACTAATCTCTGGTATGTTGCACCTGCATTTTTCAAACCGAAGGGCATAGCAGTATAGCAATATATACCTGTTGGTGTCATGAAAGCAGTATGCTCCTGATCCGAAGGCTCCAGTTGAATCTGCTGAAATCCTGAGGATGCGTCCATGAACGTTAACATTTCATGCCCAGCAGTAGCATCCACCATTGCATCGATATGAGGAAGGGGGAACGGATCTTTAGGACAAGCCTTATTCAAGTCTGTGTAATCTACACAGACTCTCCATTTCCCATTTTTCTTCTGCACTACGACCACATTTGCCAACCACCTTGGGAACTTGACTTCTCTGATCATCCTGGACTTCAATAGTCTTTCAACTTCCTCTTGGATAATCGTATTCTGCTCAGGAGCAAATTTCCTTATTTTTTGCTGAACAGGCTTGAATGATCTGTCAATTCCAAGTTTGTGAGTGATAACGTCTTTGGATATACCTGTCATATCCTCATGCCTCCATGCAAACGTCGACATCCTGCATTTCAAAAAGTTAGTTAACTGCTCTTCAATATCCTGAGGGATATTGGTTCCTACGAGCACCGAGATATCAGGATTATCCCGATCCAGGATAATTTTCTTCACATCCTGCTCCGAAGCTTCCAAGGTATCCCGGGCCCGCATCTTTAATTGCTATGCTTGATTAGGCTTGGTTGAGGATTTCATTGAGGATGAGTAGCATTCTTTCGCCTCCTGCTGATCACTTTCAACCTTGACAACTCCCCAAGGGGTAGGGATCTTGATGCATTGGTGATATGTTGATGGCACAACCTTCATATCGTGAATCCATGGTCTTCCCAGTATGATGTTATAGCAGGATAAGGAGTCCATCACACAGAAGCGTTGTATCGAGTTGACCCCTTCAACGTATACTGGTAACTTTATCTCTCCTACAGTATTTCTAGCTTCTCCACTGAAACCAACGAGCACAGTGGACTTCGAAGTAATGTCCATCGGAGATACATTCATTCTCTTCAATGTTTCCAGCTGAATTATATTGACAGAACTACCGTTGTCTACCAGTATCCTGCGTACAAAATGGTTAGCCACATATAATGTTATTACCAAAGCATCATGGTGAGGATCCTGAACAGTATCCCTGTCATCACTATCGAAAGTGATCACTTTATTAGCTGTGAGGGTAGTCATCCTGACTGGTTTGTCTCCCATTTCACTCTTAGCTTCCTTTGCATGTCTCTTAGCCGCCGAATACGAAGTCCCACAAATGTCGGATCCTCCTGAAATAAAGTTAATTATCTTGGCATCTGCTGGGGGTGATGCTGCTCGTTCAGGATCCTTCTCGGGATCCTACCCTTTATTCTTCTTTCTTCCCAGCAAGTCCTTCAGATACCCCTTGCTTAACAGGTAACTTATCTCTTTCCTTAAAGCAATGCAATCCTCGGTCATATGTCCGAAGTCTTCATGGAAGGCACACCATTTAGATTTATCCTTCAATCAGCTTTCTGCTGGTTCTTTCGAGGCCACCTAGCTTTGTCCCCTAAACCCTGCATAGCATACATTAACTCAGGTATATTAACAGAAAAACAGTATTCAGATAAGTCAGGATATTCTTCAGGATCCTCGTCTTCAACAACATTCACTTTCTTGTTATCATTTCTGCCATATGGCTTGGGGCGATATGGCTTATATGAGGATTCTAATTTCCTGTTAGTTGATTCATAGGTTGAGGTAGAATTCATCCTCTCCTGCATCTTCTTGTCATCTTCCAAACGGATATATCTCAAAGCCCTGTTACGAGCTTCGTCGAGATTCCTGCAGGGATTCATTACAAGATCCTGATAAAACTGAGAATCCTTTTGCAACCCCATCTTAAAAGCTTGCACAGCTGTTGCAACATCAAGATGTGGGATATCCAAGGATTCTCGACTGAATTTGTTCACATAATCCCTCAAGGATTCCTGAGGCCCTTGAGTTATCCTGTAAAGATCACTGGTTAGTTTCTCAAAACTCCGGCTGCAAGAAAACTGACTATTAAATAAATTAACCAAATGAGCAAACGAAGTAATTAAGTGAGGAGGGACATTTAGTAGCCATTTTAAGGCTGATCCTGTCAGGGTAGACCCAAAACCCTTGCACAAGCATGCTTCCTTGAGCTCCGGAGGGATAGGGTTAATCTCCATTCTTTCCCTATACTGGGCAATATGCTCTTCAGGATCCGTGGTCCCATCATACAGCTTCATGTTGGGAGTCTGAAATCTTTTTGGGATTTCAGCATCACAGATAGGATATGCAAAGCGGGATATCCTGCGGCTGTCTTGGGATACTTCCGGAATTGGGTGGACCACTCTAGGTACACTGGATATCATGTCCTTCAATTTCTGGAGCTCCCTGGTAAATGTTGACGTCATACCTGCATCCTGCAAAGAGCCATTGTTGTTAGTAGCAAGAATATTATTATTTGACACATTACCAGTCTGAGGATTTTGGCCATATCCTGAAGCATATCCTGAACTCCTCACAGTAGACATCCTGACCGAGGAGGGTATCTCAGGGGTATGATTCTGAGAATGGCTTGGGACGATATTCCCCCTGTTATCCTTAGTGTAAACTGCGGAACTGAAGTTCAAAGCCCTGGGCTGTATGGGAGTGACAGTTTCTTCAGCAGGTCTACTCGAGCTAGCTTTTAAGAGTTGTATTTCTCTTAACAGCATTTGGTTAGTTTCCTGTTGCTGCCTCATTTGTTCCTGCACACTTCCAAATAAAGTTAGAATTTCATCATTAGAGGCTAAAACGGGAGCAGATCCCTGAACACTCCGAGTAGGGATAACATCTTGAGGTTGTGAAGAAAATGGCATCCTTGGAGGAGGTGGTGGAAGCACCGAACCGGTAGTAGCAGAGGTTGCAGCAGACATAGTGGAGGAGCTCATGTTTGATCTTGAGGCCATTGTAAACAATGTGGCAAAAAGTTTTGAAAATAGAAAACCGATCAACGATTTCACAAAGATTTTTAGTAAAAGTAGCACCACTTGCCCCACGGTGGGCGCCAAATTGTTTTGGTCAAAAATTACCGAAGCAATTTAGTGATCAAATTAGTTAAGTGAGGTAGTGTGCTAATATTATGTGTGAAAAATGTGTTAACCAAATTAGTTATGAAAACAGTTTCAGGATATGGCTCAGGATATCGAGCTGTATCTACAATCAAACAATGAGCAAAAATGTAAAGGTTGACACGTGATGTACGAGGAAAGCCCTTGATCAATCTAGATCGTCGGCATAAAACCTCGGGAGCTGACAATCGCAGCTGCCTTGTTCTTCTATTGCTTCAAATATCAGGATACAGTGCAGGATGTGGTGCGGATCAACTAGGTGTTACAATGTAATTCGATTACAAGTGTTTGTGTGTAGTGATTGTTGAAAGCTAGAAAGCAGAAGTGTTTGAGAGTGTGTGAAAGTTGCGTTGTGCCTTAATCTGATCTGCCCCCATCTATTTATAGTAAAACAAATGTAACTAACTATCCTACATAACCGGGATCCAACGAATATTCCTTAGTCGAATGTTGTAGACCTGGTCTTTCGGGTTCAACGTCTCTCCTTTAACAAATACGCCCAAGTCTTGAGGAGATGGAGTCCATTTGACCGTTGGCAAGTCCCAGTCTTTAACCTGCACGTGATTAATTCGATATACCTCAGGATATCACCCAGGATGTTAGCAATATCCCCGTCCAGTATCCTGATCACAGATAAACAATTAAAAGCAGGATATAGATCAAGATATGTATGCTTAGAAAATGAGCCATAACAATAACTATACATCCGATGGTACCAATCATCAAGCTTATTTCCATGACTTTACTTTATCCTTTTTATAGAAGTAGTATATTGAAATAAACTTCATAATATTTTAGAATTTAAGAATGGATAAATAAAAGTTTAAAGAAATAAATTAATGAAAATATAAACTTTTTTTTTTTTGGACTCCTGAGAATAAATTTATTTTTAACTAGTGGGGTTGAACCATATGGGTTTAAAATATCAAAACTTAACTCTCAATTTATTGTATATTAGATTATTTATTCAAAGAAGTATTATAGTAAATAATACAAAGTTTGACGTTTCAAAAATTGATTCTAAATATATTTGAGTAATATACATGTATTGGAATATGTATGTATATTCCATACAATATTAGTAGTAATTTATTTAAAGATATTACAATATTAAGATTGTAATCTGAATTTTAAATAAAGTTATATAAAGAACTAAACACACATTTGATTCAACTATTTTTATATGGGGCATCCATTTTAAATTATAGTTTGAAAATGAATGTTTAGGAATATTTTAATGTGCCAGGTAAAATAAATAGATACTAAATTATTGATTTAAGTGAGATAAGAAATGATGTTTTCACTGTTGCAATATACTAATATGGGATAACATTTCTACCATAAGTAAATGTGCAAGGATAAAAAATATACAGTATATTATTTTCGTATAGTATAATATAATTATACTTATGAGAAGATAGGATTTGTATACATATTCTAGTAAAAAGATCTAATAGCCTTGTTACATTTTAATAAACCCGCGACGGACTTATAACATAAGTGCATATACTATTCTATATACTATATTACACTTATTAGAATTTATTACACCATGATATTTTATTAAAATTTTAGATATAAAATATATCTTTTACTTACTGTACTATCTTATAGTAAAATATACTATTCATATATCATTGTAAAATGTTTTATCATTATACTAATAATATAAAAGGTACGGATGTACTCAAAGATTATGAGTTATAAGATTATAAGTGTGATATATAAGTCAAAAAAATGTAATTGACTTACTGTACGAGTCGACTATTTGAAAAAAATTATATTAAATTTTAGATATCAAATTATATATTATTTTATATATTATCATACATTTATCAAAAATAAAATTTAATAAAACATTGTATAGTAAGAATTTATAATTAGATATACATAAATACATTCAGACGTCATCTGCATTACTTGTATATACTATGATACTGTACTATTTAAAATTTCCATTTTCCAACCGAAGACCGTGTAGGATAGATACCCATATGTACTAGTGGATTTCTATTTTTGGTCAAACTTTAACACCTGTTTGAAAAATGAATATTTCCCTCAAGTGTTTCATTAAAGATACTCCAAAGATATACTACAAAATTAATTTAAGTTTAAACTAATAAATTATTTTGAGAAAAAACATCTTAATAATTAATTTATGGTTTTAGGCAAACCAACAAACCATGTGCTAACATACAAACCAATTTTTTTTTTATAATTTAGGATATACAATCCTATAACTAATATGACGGGTTAATCTTATAGGGTGGGAGTTGGCTAGAAAGTCCATTTTTCCTACAAAGTGTACAAAGTCATAAAACATCATAATGTTAACCATAAAACACACTCAAAACCCAAAAATAACATAGTAGAGATTACTAAAACACCATATTTGTGGGGTTTGTGTTGTGTTTTGAATGATAAGGCTTTGATTATCGAATGACTAACATTAATGTGTTTTATGTTGATTATTATGTTGTGTTTTATACTCATAGTTGTACGATGGTGTGTTTGAAGTTTTTAAGGAATGTTAGGGTTTGAATATTGTGTTTTAGTGATCTTCACTATGTTATTTGTGGGTTTTGAGTGTGTTTTATGGCTGAAATTGTGGTGTTTTAAGACTTTGTACACTTTGTAGGAAAAAGGAACTTTGTAGCGGAACCCCACCCTAATCTTATAATCTTATATTAATTATTTCCAGGCATAAGACCTATTCTGGCCATATCTTAATATTAAAGATCTGTAGTAATGCTTTCAACGTTTAGTTAGGCCTTTCTACATAGTCCAACCAACCCAAATCTCTTAAAAACTTTAAATGATTTTATTAAATCATGAATACTCATCATATTCATTTAACCATCTATTTTATTACTAAGTATTTTAATATAAACTTTTACAAGTAATCTCAACATTAGTTATTTCATAAAACTATGAAAGTATGAAGTCTTATGGTCAACTAGTTATAAATCAGAAAGGATAAAATGGAATGGTAAATTGGTACATCTAGGTTTTAAAATTTGCTTTGGCTAGATCCACTAAAGCAATCTTTTAAATTAATTCTTAAAATCCTTTCGGTTAATTAAATAGCTTCGGTTTTATTTATTTAAATATAAATTATTTTGAAATAATATTATTAAAACCACAAAGTTTTAAAGTTTTATACCATATATTTCAATATGTATTTTAAACCAAAGTAAATGATTGGTTCCAAAAGAGAATCATAAACATGACTGCTTTATTAATAACTAACTTAGTTTGATGTATATTATGATACTAGTCTAAGTACCCGTGTAATACACGGGTGGCTAAACAAAAAAAATTATACTTTAACACGTAAATACTTTATTACACGTTCGTTCGAATATTATGATGAATAATATCTTATAAAAAATAATTAACGATTACATTTCTTAATATATTTTAAGAAATATGAATATTTTGTTAGGATTATAGTGTGTCATGAGTTGTCGATTTTAATCACGGGTTGGATATAATGTTTTCAAACTGTTGACCAAATCCCAATACTACATCTCCCTAATGTTCGTTACATATTAAGTTTTTCTTAACTAAAACTTCATGATGTTTTCATGCTTTTTGGCAAATAAGACTTGAACCGGCAGTGTGACATCTAAATATTCTTTAAACATTTCACATTGAAATCATTCTTCTCTACTCAGAAATTGTCTATCACTTTTCATAATCCTAGGTAAGAATACCATTGGCTGTTCTATAAGATATTGATTGATTATTTATTACAATGTGTTATTATATATTGTTTTTTTTCTACTAATCTTTCCTTTGTATTCTATGCAGAAATGGAACATGCTGCAATCACACTGTTGAATAATTTGGACCTCAACGTTGATAACTACACCATCAGAATACGCATTGTGTTTTAGGCGCCATTATCTTTATTCTCTCAATTCTCCTTTATTTACAGAGCTTTTCAAAACACCGTCGTTTCTCTTCTCAAATAGAAGGATCATAATAATGTTGAAACATTGTATGACGACAAAAAAACGTTGAACATCATTACTACCGGGATATAATTGTTTACCACATGTATTAACCACAAGACAAACATTAGTTATAAATTGTGGTTAGAGACGAGCAACCTATTCAGATTTCTATTGTAACGAAGATCAAACTGACCACCATCCGACAAACCAGCTTGCCACATAAAGTTGTGCCATCCTCTTAATGCATACCGAATACTGCCATGTGCAGTTTTGTCCCGTATATCCAAAGTCATTGAAATGGTTAATAAGAATTAAAACTTTACAAAAATTCCATAATATCAAGTTAACACATGAAGAGCCTGTATCTATTTATGTAAAATATTCAACAAAATAATGGAAAAAAAATAGTTAATGTAATGTTTTGAAACAAACGGATATAGCAAAGCAAATAAATACATCAATGTATATTTAAATATTATCAAATATAATACAATCATAACCTATCACCTCACCTTCCTTCAACACTGTTATCATCTTCATTCACGAAGCTCAAGAAGATTACAATCGACGGTTCAACAAATTGGTAAAGTTACTTTACCGACTTAATTTTCGATCACTTGAACGACATTATACGGTTTGATTTACACACTTATTTTCCGATCACATGAACCACAATCTTCACTTTGAGTTACTTTACCGACTTCTTCCCGGCGATTATTAACAAATTGGAAGTGAAATAGGGTTTTAGGCTTTCATGAAATTGAATGTTGTTTATGTTAGGTGTATCTATGAGGGATTAGATTCTATTGCATGTGTTTAAAAGTATAGAATTTCGGTTAATTATGTGATTTGGTTGATATATTTTGTCGATCTTCTTGTGAAAAATAGAATTTGTTGATTGAGATTGTTATTTGGATGATTGAATAGCTTATAAGTATCACATAAAACTTAAGATTGAGCATATTTTTAGTTGACTGATAAGGTGTTTGTTTGCGGCTATTATTGAAAATTTAGACGTGAAATCTGGTTTTAGGTTTTTATAAAATTGAATGTTGTGTATGTTATGTGTATCTAAGAGGGATCAGATTTGTATTGCATGTGTTTGAAAGTATAGAATGTCGGGTAATAATGTTATTTGGTTGATATATTTTGTGAATCTTTTTGTGAAAAAATAGAATTTTTTGGTTAACATTGTTATTTGGATGATTGAATAGGTTATCAGTATCACATAAAAATTAAGATTGAGAATATTTTTTGATGACTTATATGGAAATAGGATTACATTGATGTAATATACTTTTATTTTTCCTTATATATGAGAATATATGTAGACAATAAAATTCAACACTAAAAAAATAGGTATGTTGTTATAAATTGATCAACTAAATTGAGTAGTTATTTACTTGTAATCAAATACATTTATCTGATAACAGTTCCTTTGTTATTGTTTAAAGCCTACATATACAGATTTTATTTGAATTATGAATTAGGATTATTGCTATAAAGGCATATTTATAAAAAACTGTGTATATAGTATTGCTTAAGACGTAATTTTGTTATTGCTATAAACATATAAGTATGCATTCAAGTTGAATACTAAATGTTTATAACAGTTGTTGCTATGTTACAGGTATATAAAAATGAGTTCGTCATGCGTAGCTGTGTTACATGAGCAATCGTCGTCAAAACTGGTATGCTACAAATGTTACAAAAAAAGTATATATAAATTGTGTTATATACGATCTAAATCATAAATTTAACGACAGGTGGTGCCAATAGACTTTGTTAAGAGTGTATATGGTGATTATTGGCAAAGAACTAAATTAATGATACATCATGAAAGTCAAAGAAGTTGGCCAGTTTCTTTGAGAAGTGTAAGCGGGGAATCTGTTATCACTGACGGATGGAGTAATGTGGTAAGGGATCTTCAGTTGACAAAGCAAACGTTATTGCGCTTAAGGATAATGGAAGATAAAAATATTCAAATCGATTGTTTCTTCGAGAACATGTGTGGTGAATCTTTTTTAACAGTAAACCGTTACGGCATTTTAAAGATAATAGTAAGTATACTAATATGTATGAATCAATTTGTTTTTTATTATAGTTGTAATATAAAACCTTGCATATCTATCTGTTATAATAAAATGCTACATAACTTTTCAGGTGATTCCAGAAGCTTATGTCACAAAATGTTACTCTTACACGCCAGTCAACGATTGTTATAACATATATGCAGCAGGTCAGATTTGGAAAGTTGAGACGGACAAAATCAATGATAATTATGTTTTCACAAAAGGTTGTCCGAAATTATTTCATGATCTTGCGATAGAAGATGATGATATACTGTTATTGATGAAGACGGACAGCAACACATTTGAGTTAAAAATTTATCGTCGAGGAGTTGAGGTTGTGTTGACCAACAAAGAAGAAAGTGAAGATGACTATCTGCTGGAAATACCTAAAGACACATACTACCAAAACGTTCAGTTTGTAAGTATTTTCAACTAAAGTATAACGGTTTACTAATAAATACGACTTATTTATGTATCTTATTGTTTAACAGACATTATGTGATGATGATGACTTGATAGATCAGATGATTTCTGAGGTAATAACTTTACATTTATGTAGATTAAAATACATTACAATCCGATTTTGTCAATTTAATAACTATCATACACAGATTCATGAAGGTAATAACAAAGAGGGGGTGAATAAAAACATTGCTGGAAAAGAAAAGTCGAAAGTAGAAACAAAGATTTTGATGAGAGAAGCGACAAACCAACCAACAAAAGATGATGTGATTATTTAAAACATAATAATAGATAATTAGTTTAATTAATATATGTAGACATATTTAGTTAATAATTGTTAGTTATTATTATCTAACGTTAGTAGTTGTATTAACATCTTAAGATGAAAGGAAAACAGGTTGAGGCATATTGTTATGCGGATGACAGTAAGGAGCTGATATGCGGAAAAGAAGTCGAAATGCCAAAAGTGCCAACAGTTGGACAGATAACTCGCAGGCGCTTGGTACGTATAGCATAACTTAAAAACATTTAGTGATCAATATTTGGTATAAATTTAGAGATTATTCTAAATATAATGGATGTGTTAAAAAATAAGGTAAACGAAAAAAGAAAGAGATATGGTCATGAATTGAAGATTTTGGATGTTGAACGAAAAGTTGTTGCAAGGACAAATGCTGTTGAGAAAAGTGGTAAATATGAATTCACAATTAAGGGAGAAAACCGCATGGTATGTTTTTTTAACCTACTTAATAATAAACAGAAATACTATGACATGCATAAGGGTGAATTACGTGTTAATAACAACATTAATGCAGAGAATGCCTGCTAATGTTGTAAGATTTGCCGGATTCAGAAATAAAGTGCATGAGTTAAAAGTGACGAACATGAATGGAAAAACCATCGATATGAATCTTAGGCGCCAGAAGAATGGAGATGGTGTAAGGTATGCAATCGAAGCTTGGCCGATGTTCATGAAGGAGAATGGCCTTCGTTTTGGTGACACGTTGCATTTCACATTTGTAAGTTCAGGAAATCTACTGATCTTATCACACGTGGATGGGGTTAATGCAGGTTAACAGGTATTCTAATAATGTAGGTGTTTGTGTAGAAGAAATAATGACTATTTTGTGCTACTGATTTTATGTTTCCTCTTTGTTGGACATGCAATCTTTAGTTATCATGTTTTATTTTGTTCATAGGTAGTTTAAGGTTAAAGACAATTAGTATTATATCATCCAACCACGTACCATATTTTTTAATGTAATTAACAGTTGGTATCGTGTATAAACAGTTGTTGATAATCAATGTTTAAATAGATATATTTAGAAAGTAAGTTGTGGTTGTTTATATGTGATTCGGATTGCTTATATAAGTTGCAAGTAAAGAGGTACTACAAATGTAATATAACACACTCCAATACATGTTATCTTCTTAATCTTTATTATAGGTTCGTTCGGATTGCTAATGATATTATTTGAGTGGGTGGTATTAATTATCACAGAAAATTTCTAGTACAAACATTTGGGTATAATCATAAAAATAGATTGATTAAAAACGGCGAACATGGCGACTTATATATATATATATATATATAGGGGAAGGTTCATTTGAGAAGAAAAATTAATTGAGAAGAAAAAGAACAAAGGGTATAATTGTAAAACATTAAATATTTTTTCTCTTAGCTCATTTATTATCATCTTTGACTAATTAGTTAATCATAAAAACTATCATCCTTCACACTAATGTTTTTTGACTACACACATCAAAAGTTACCCTACACCTTTCGTAATTTACCCTACACATATTGAAATTTATCCTACACAACCTGTAATTTATCATACACACATTGTAATTTATCTTACACTCTAAATTTTTTTTTTTTAAATATATATTTTGAAGGTAAGTTACAAATTTTAATGTAGTTAGCTATTAAAGAGGAATACTACTAATTAATGATCTTTGTAGGTTTACCATATTACCCTTATAGTAATATTAAATACTTATATTAAATGAAGTAAAATAAAGCATTCTTATTGGTTGAAATTTCTTCTTTTTTCTTCTTACAAAAAGTTTCTTCTCATTTGAACTCTCCACTATATATATATATATATATATATATATATATATATATATATATATATATTTATTTATTACAAACAACAACTGGAATTCAAAATATACTAATGATTATGCATCCGTAACTTATTTTAGTCTATCTAAGTTATAGAAGTATTATGCTCAACATGCTTTTATATAAGGTTTATTCTATCTCCTGTCTCCACTATGTTGTTATTAAAAGGGGCGAAGTTCCTTTAAAGTTTCTAACTCATAGGCGGCATGGGTGCTGGTACTGGTTTGGCCGTTCGACTTTTTAATATAAGTTAGCATTTACTGCTGTAGTGGCTAACATATGGAGATTTACCCATTGTTCATCTAATTCGTCTTCTCCTAGTGGGTTATTGTCTGCTTCCTGAGTTTGTGTATTTATTTCCTGATTGATTATCGCTCCCTTTGGTTGTGACTTCTTTATTTTCTCTCGACTTTTGCTAATAATCCAACTTCTCTTCTTAGTGGTAAATGGTTTCTTAGACTGTGCCTTACGAATAAATATTCCTTCCTTAGTATCTGCTGAGTATCCTGAGGGATTTGGTTGAAATGAGGTTCCCTTATCTTTTGGTGAACTATCTAATTGACGATAGATGTCCGAAATTCTTTGCTTACCCATACTGTAGACTAACAAATAGTCAAATAACATAAAACACATAAGCACATAAATTATTTCCTAACACAGAATTTAAAACTTAAGTGTCAGCAGAACACTTCTTTGGCTTGAACCAGTGGCTAGGCTCTGATACCACCTTCTGTCACAACCCCCGATCCCTAATTCCCGGGAACGGACGGCTGCGAGCCAGTTTCGGTGGTATCGGTGTTTATTAATTTGGCAGCGGAAAAATTTCATCAGGACCGTAGTTAGGAAATATTTGATCAGAGTAAACCACCATATTTTATAAATACAATTATATATGGGAAAACCCAAATTCGTAGTACACATGTTTCCATAGGAATAAATCCTATTTTATTTATTAAAAACATCTATTTTATTTTAGGTAACTTTATTGCCACTTTTCCAAGCCTTCAGTGCTCTCCAGCTGGCTTTTATTGACTTCACACTAAGTTACCTGAAACACGTGTTTTAAAAACATTTGTCAGTGGGAAATACTGGTGAGTGAATCCCAGTTTAATCAAGTTTAAATAAAAAGTCACATTGAACAGTATTGAGAGCGATCACATTGTTTATTTCTACACAATTACTCCTTTTAGTACTGTCAACCCTGACTTGTGGGTCATATTACCCATTGGCTAACTCATTGTCCAATGGTAACGTATTGTCATCCCGACTTACTACTCACAGTGTAGTAAATTTTGTATACAAAACCCCAACATACTGGCAGTAATTGAAGAACTACAAAGACTCAATCACTGCTTAATCGCATTGTAAAACATTTAAGGTTTTGTAAATAATTCCAAAAAGGTTAACAAAAAGAGGATAAACTCACAAAAAGGTTTACACAAAAAGAAGGATTACTCACATTGCTATCTTAGACTTTGTGTAAGGGTTTCCTGGGAATAATCTATAATTTACACAAATGCACATAGGTTAGTATCATAACCCTTTGAAAATATTAATGATACCCTCCCCGAGACGGTATTCCAATAACTACGTCGGGCAGAACCACGACAGTTATTACGGAACCCTAAATCAATCGGGCAGCGTATCTATTACGAAACTGGGGTTATAATACTTACAACGGAGCAGAACCTCGCTAATTAGGGGGTATAATACCCGCGTATTATCTCTACTATCAGAAATTGTGATTTGAGAATGAATTATGAACGAGTTTCAACTGAGACCCGAGGCCATCTATTTATAGTTGCTGATTCTAGGTTTGTCGCAGCCCGCGTAACATACGGGCAAGGCTTACGCGGCCCGCGTTGACTCCAGGTCAACGTATAGCTTATCCTGGTCACTGTGTAGCCCCGCCACGATGATGACACGTGTCATCACCAGGCTGCGCCACCATTTGGGACACTCGCGGCCCGCGTTAACTTAACGGGTAGCTTACGCGGCCCGCTTGAACTTAAGAAAATCAAAGGAATCAGGTATCAACCTTCATACCGCCGGCGTAAGGGTTGGGGTGGGTCTACGCGGCCCGCCTCAACTTACTATTTCTTGTTTTTCATTTATTTTTAATGCTATATTATATTTCGGGCTTGGTTTTCACATACGGGGTGTAATTAAAAACATATAGGGGTATTCTAAATATATTAGGGGTGTCAGAAATATTTTGGAGGGTTGATATATCTTGGTACAACTCCTGGATTATTTAATAGAATATATAGTACACTCACACTTAAGTATAGTAACCCAATTCTAATTTATTCCTACGTCACGAGACAGAACCCCAACGAATTTAGGCAGAGCCTTGACATACGTTACGGGGTCCTACGTCAGTCGGACAGGGTATCATTGATCAGGGGTTACAATACTTAAAACAGGGCAGGGTTTTAAAATAAAAGTAGAATTATGGGAATGCAAGAAATGGGCGAGACACAGAGGAGAAGAATATGTGAATGAATTGTGAAGTCTATGTCTCTATTTATAATTGCCATCTTCCTTAGAGTTCACGCAAAAATTTTGGCCAGCTATCAATATGCATTAATTGTTTTTGTACACGTATTCATGAAATGCATATCCATATGTAATTCTTACATTTCCATTTCTTTTGTTTTAATATTACTTTATTTCTTTTCTTTTTAAAATTCACGTAAACTAGTATTAGTATATATGTTAATATTATTTTATTTCTTTGAGATTTACGTGCACTAACATATGACTTTAGTTTGAATTATTTATATAATATATATATATATATATATATTATAATTAATTTAACTGCTTCACTCTTTTGGTGCTTATAACTTCTAAAATATGATGTTTTATAAAATAATAAATATGCTATTAGAACGAGAATAATTTTATCTACATTTTAAACCAAGTTTCATTAAAAACAGAGTAGGTTCAAATATAATGTATTTTTATAAATTAGTTATTAAACGGTTCATACGCTTGCCCAAAATATCTCATATTTCCATTGGTCAACTTACCCATGATGTATCCTTTTAATAACATAAGTTGATATATATATATAAATAAAAATTTTTGGGAATGTTACAGATGAACTTCATCGTCGTGACAGTTTGCTTGATGTTGCCCGCGTTAGAGAGTCCCGTCTAATAACGGAGAAATAAAAAGCTGAAGAGGACCTGATATGGGTAAATTCGAACCTTGTTGAGGAGCGGGTGATATGGACCTGTGATTGCCAAAAGAAAGATCGAATAAGAGCCCATTCGCTAAAGGTACAAGTGGAGCTGGAGAGGAAAGTGGTGGCGGAGGCACAAAAGGTTTTAATTCTAGCCTCTCAAGTACAAGGTCTTCATATTGACACTGAGTTTGTGTCGCAGGTGCAAGAATGGCACACTGCCCTGATGAAAGAGATGGAGGACACCCAAGCCTGGTTTTTGCAAACCCGTCAAGAGTGTGATGACCTCGTGGTTCATAATACTCGCTTACAACGTGTTCTGGATGAGGAGAGATCCCGCCACACCAAAGTGGAGTATGCTACCAATCAGGCCCTGGCTGAGGTAAGCGATTTAACTAACCATCTTGGCGCCTTAAAGGAAGAAAAGAAGTGGTGGAGTTCTCACGGCATGATTGCTGGTGTTGAGTTCCTAAGGAGATCTCCTCATTTTAGTGTCCTGCTGGATGATTTTTCGGTGGCAGCATACGACACTGGGAGACATGATGGTATGCATGTCGCGTATCAGGAGCGCAACCGTCAAGACTTACTAACTTAGGAGTTTCGAAAAGCAAATCATGTAGCGTCAAACCGTATGGCTGAGACTTTGTCCGTCATGGCCAACAATCCGCTACCTGAGTTTCAACAAGTCCTGGCTACAGCGGAAGGTGAAGACCCTGAAGCACTTCGCCGCCTCCTTGAGCATATGACTGTACTTTTGGTACGTGTCGCCATGTTAAAGATTGCAAACGTTGTGTATTAAAATATTTCTGTTTTAATTGTTATGTTCTAACGTAAACATCAGTTTTTTCTTTAATGATTTGTCATGATTGTTCTGGCTTCGTCCCCTGACATGGGGGCGATGTGACTGTTGACGTGAATCCTATTGATTACTCTTACTATTATTTAACTACGATCAATGCATGTTTCCCATAAAAATGGGGAAGACTGATTATGGGGAAGACTGATTGTCGTCGTCGTATGTCCAAACTTGTATTATATTATGTATTTAAACTTGTATACTCGCCAACATATTTGTTGATTATATTTTAATACATGTTGTAGGTTGATAGGTGACGATTGAAGTAACAAGTTTAGGGTGGACTTAGATACACACCTAAATAATAAAACAATTATTTATATTTCATGTTTCATGTTTGTTACACTTTGATTGTATTTGGTTTTTGGACGATGTATGCCATTTTAGTATTATGAAATTTTGAATTAAATATATTGTCACAATTAGTGTTATGATGCAATTAGAAATCTTGTTTTCGTCTCACTCCGATGTTTCCGCCATCGGTTGGGGTGTGACAACAGGAAAGCCCCACATGCCAAGTCATGCGTTAGCCCGGGGATTGCTATGCTTTCCTTTTTGAACCTTTCCAGAAAGATGTGACAACTCGCACTTATAACCTCGTACCATTTCTTTTACGTTTCACTGTACGTTGTAATTATGTCTACTTAATTAAGTGTTTGAATATTTGGTTGATTATAAAAGTTTATATTATGTGTTAGAAGAATGGATATTAATATTACAAACTCAAATCCCAACCGTACATGGGAAATAAATGTGTGCAGCTGCACACTTTCCTCATCGCACACCTCAAATATGCTCACACACACCATTGTGCGACCACCTCCTAGCCGCACACTCCATCATGTCACACACCTCTCCACCTCACTCTCACCTAACCGCATACCTTCTTAATGATTGGGCCGACAGTCCAAAAGAATGTTAGGTGGACCGCACACCTACGAATGCGGCATCCCCGTCTTGTATAAATACATAGTTGCCCTAAACCCTAGGAACCTTTCCAGCATTGTTGATGGCAGCCTTCTTTATTCTGCAACATTCTCTCTCTTTTCCTTAAACAAATATTCCTTTTCTTTCTTGGAAGATTCAGAGCAGCTTTAACCTCTCAAAGCTTTCCTTTTCATTGAAGATCTATCTTTCCCTTTTTAGAGAATTCATCAACACAGCAGCCTTTCCTCTTATAGTTTTCTACTTTCCTTTTTGAAGATTCTTCTTGATATTCTTGAACACCCTTTAACCTCACATTCCAGGTTAGTTTCGATGATTGTTTGATGATTGTATCGCTTGAAAATGTGTGTGTGTGTTCACTAGATCCTTCACTAAATGATCGTACGAAGGATGAGTAATGGATTTGATGTTCTTGATAGAAATTATTGTGCTTGATTCTTGTAAATATGAGCTTGATGATTTCCTTGTGTTAATATGATTTAGAAACATTCGGACATGATAGATGAACTAGTGTTTTTGTATGATGCAAGGTGTCAAAGATCTCGTATGACATGATATTCACAAATTGTTCAAAAGATTATGTGTAAATGATGTTTGTGAATAATTTAGTATGTCTCACTGTTTTTGATTCATGTCCTTCACCATTTAACACTAAATAACTTAAAAATTGTGCGTTTGATGATAAATTATGTTAGGATGTTCACCACTTGTTAAATCTCTCTAGGTGACATAATGTCCTTAGATCTAAATGGATGAGTGTTAGGATCTGAGTTTCTTTTTTACTGTGTTTTTGTTTAAGAAATGATGAAGATGAACAAGTAATGCAGCGGAATTAAAATGGAAATAAACTTTGCACACAATCAAATAGGAGAAATGCTTTTAACACACAAGTTTATCATTGAACCGAATGCTTGAATTTATTCCAATCACCGATTACAATTTTGCATGCATGTAACAAACTCCCCCTCAGCCTGAGCTCACAATGTTTGTTCGTACAGGATGAAAAGTGATGAAGAGCTAATAGAACAGTACAGGGTACTGTTCTATTTATAGGCACGAACAAACCACTGTGGCATCTTTGCTGACGTCACCATGAAAGTGACATCTAACCTCCTAACAAACTCTAACTACTGATCTAACACAAACACTACTATGCTAACTACTATTTACAATACATTACATAAGAAAGACTAAACTACTGCTTTATGCTTCCACTGTTGTGACTCCAGCAGTACTTGATATCTTCAGCAGTGCTTGACCCCATTGCAGTAGATTAATGAACAGGCTTTAGTCTTCATCAGTCTTTATCTTGATCAGCAGTTGTAAGTCAGCAGATGTTGTAAAGGATCAGTGGATGGAGGTCATCAGTTGTTAGAACCACTTTCAAGGGGAGAGAATGTAAACATAACATCTGCTTATTTTGGATCCACTACTCTGATCCGGTTTTGGCTTTAATCAACTGTTCCTCTGGTAGGGTTCAATCCCAACAATCTCCCCCTGGAACAGATGATGCCAAAACCCTTCATTATTGTAGATCTTTATTGTCTCATCAGCAGTTCCCTTATCTGACCGTTAAGTTGTAACTCAAAGTCTAGGGCATCTGTATCATCTTCATCCCTGCAAAGTGTAAGATCAAGGAGATCCTGCATATCTTCAACACTCAGGCCTAGTGCTTGTTCCCTTTATATTTTCTTCACTTCTCCACTGGATTTGATCAGAGTCAATACATGGGACTGTTTGTCAGTTTTCCACTTTAGTATTTTTGAATCCAGTGGGTTTCTTGGGAGATTTTTATTAGATAAGGAATTTGGAGATGATGGCCTGGTGATAACTGACTGAGCAGTGCTTTGAGCATGAGCAAGCTTAGGAATATCAGTTGTCATTTGCTTGAGGACCATTTTTATAACTTCATTACCTGCTGCTATATCCTCTGTTGTTTCTGCATCCATCTGTTTTTGCCTCCTTCTTTGATAAAGGATGGCACCAGGTGGACAGTGGCTTTCCTGACTTGCAATTTTGGTGGTCTTGTTGAAACCACTGCTTCAGGATAGTCAGGTTTTTGTAGGATATTTGGATTTGTCTTTCTTAGTTCTTCCAACCTTTTGTAGCTAGCCCTGACTTTGTCCTCTTTCCACCTTGTCACCTGATTTCTTGACCCAAAATCAGCAGTGATTAGTTCCTCTTTCATCCTCTTCACGTCTAACACTTTGTCTGGTACATTTTTCATGTACCTTGACCAGACAGGAGGAGTGTGTTTCACTTTGTCTTTATTCATTTTTTCAATTCTTTCCAACTCCTCTTTGAGTTCACCCACTGTCCATTCTTTATATTGAGCTTTGTCACCTTTGTACCTTTTGAAGGCCATGATGTGCTCAATGTAATCTTTTCTTAAAGTTTCATCATCTCTTTCTGAAAGCTTTTGACACAAATCTTTTGAAAACTGCTCCAAAGTTCTGACTTGTGTGAGCAGAAATTGATAGTGCCTTTGAATTTCTTTATCAGGTTTTCCTTGTGAGTTTCTCTTAGAGATATCCTCAGCCTGTTGAGCCTTTATCTTCAAATATTCTTCAATATTATTTGGCCTTGGATATCCTTGGACAGATGGTAGGTTTCTTTTAGCAGGATTATCTTCAGAATAAAAAGATTTGATCTCTTCTCTGACTGCTATGAGCTCTAAAGGATACTGAACAGATGCTGAAACAATGGCAGTGATTGGTTTTTGAACTTGGGCTGAAGAGAGAGGAACAGGGTTTGGAATAGTAACAAGTGACAAAGGTTGTGAAGATGTTGGTGGTGATGGAGAATCATCATCTTTCAAAATTATCCTTCTCCTTTTTGGTTTAGGAGAAGCTTGTGGAGTGTTGGTTGGTTTAGTGGTGGTGATTTGAGTGGTGGTTGTTGCAGTGGAAGGTGGTTGACTAACAGTTGTTGAAACAACTGGTGTTTCAACCACTGTTGTCATTACAACAGATGATGTGTCATCAGCTGTCTTCTGGTTTTTGGCAGGAGGTGATGGTGGAGATGAAGTTGTTTTTGGTGGTGATGGTATTTGTGATGGTGGTGGTAAGGCAGTGGTTGTGGTGTGTGTTGAAGTGGTAGCAGTTGTTGAAACCACTGGAGTATCAACAGCTATTGTTATAACAGGAGTTTTAACAACTATTGGTCTGGGAGATTGATGTTTGGAGATTTTGGTAGGTTTGGAAGTTTGCTTTGTGGGTCTGGATGGTGTGTGTTTGGGTTGCCTCACTTGTCTAGTGGGCTGCTTTCTTTTTGGCATATGATTTTCATCATCCTTAGGCTCAGAAGTACCTTGCTCATTCAGCTCCATAAAAGCTCTTTTCTCCTGTTCCCGCATGGCTTTATCCTTAGCCTCCTTATCCTTTTTAGCATCATCTTTTGCATCAGCTATGGCATTTGTGGTAACATCAATCTTTTTAGAACCATCTGGTAAGGGTATGTCTGCAAGCATGCTAGAATTATCTGGAGCAATATATAAACAATCCTCATAACCCTTTTTCTTCCACTGCTTTATTTTCTCCCCCTTTTTGGCATCAGCTGGTGGTGGTTCATCCACAAAGATGATAGAGGGAGGAGCAGTGCCAGTGGTATTCAGCAAATGGGCCTTAATAGCCTTGATATCAGCCTGGGTGTCTTTAAACCTTGACTCCATGAGATTTCTGATCTTTTGAACTTGAATCTCATGTTGTTGATCAACTAATTCTCTTTGATGTTGGAGCAGTGGTTGAAACAAACTCTACAGCTCATCTGTAGTAGGAGCAGATGATGGAGCAGCTGTTGGGGTTGGTGCAGCAGTGGGTGATACCTTTTGAACTTTCAACAACTGTTGCAGCATTTCTTTGATTTCTGCAACAGAAGTATCCAGTTTATCAATTCTACCCGTCAATTCTCGGTACATTAAACCATCACCCAACTTAATGGGATCATCTGATTTCCCACTAGCAGTGGTTGTAACAGTGGTTGACTCAGGAAATGTACCCCAAAAGTCATCCACTGATGCCCCTTTGTCTTGGTACTAGGGACGTCTTCCTTCAAAATGAGAAACACTTTTTAGTGAACCAGTGAACATTGGATACACAAGAGTTCCCAGAGAAGAAATTTCCTTCAAGGAAGTCTTATTAATGAAACCACCATCCAAGTGCAAACCAGTGGGTTCAGCACTTTTAGTGGCTGCTTCACTTGAACTACCACCAAGAGTTACTTGTAACTCAAGGGGTATAACCTCCTCAGGTGTTGTTGGTGGGTTAGCAATGATTGAAACACCAGACCAAGTCACTTGTTGAGGTATATTATCATTAACAGGTGAGTGAGAATGACTGGTTTGTGTCTGGTTCAAATCAAGAGCATCCAACAAGAGTTTTGTTTGTGGGGGAATTGTGGCTGTGAGTATGGGTGTAGAAAGCGAATTTTCCCCGGGCAGTGGCTGTGGATGATGGAAGTAATTGATTCCAGAGCATCATATTGTGGTGTCCCTATGTGTACAACCTGTTCTTTTTTAGAAGAGGCAGGAGGAGTTTGAGGCATGGGTTGAGATCTTTCTACCATCTGCTGTGAGGAAGTAGCAGCAGTGGTTTCAAGTGACTTTGGTGTTATCACTGGCAGTTGCTCTGGGATCTCATTTTCCAGAGTTGCCTTTGTTTTTGGTTTGGGGGGTTTTTGTGTTTTCTTTTGTCTTGGCTTTTTGGTGGTTTTAGGTGGGGGTTTCACAGCAGTTGGTTTGCTGCTGTGATCACCTAGAGCAGTGGGCTCAGCAGCAGGTGCCTGAGGAGCAGTGGTAGCTGCTAAATTCTGCTCAGGAGCCTCTGCTTTTGTTTTAGAAGGCTTTGATAATCTTGTAAATGTTTCAGTTTGTAAGCCATTTATTTGAAAAGGTTCACCTTGGATGAGCACATGAGCATCATCCTTTCCAAATTTCTTTTGAAAGTAGAAACTTAAGAACCTTGGAAATAATAAAAATGATTTTGCAGTAACATTTTTGACCAAGCCATCAAAGATCTCTTGGGAGTAGTTAAAATTTTTGTTTTGTAAAATAGCATATCCCAGGTATTGGATCTTTAATGGTATCTCATTAAAAGCAGTTGTTTTATTTGAAACACACATCAAGAGGGTATGGAATAAAAATCTTGTTGCAGGAGGAAAGTTACCCTTTTGTAAGGTGTCTTTTCTCATTTCTTCAGCATACCCCCTCTCAAGAAAATCAGTTTGATATTCGTTTTTGGGAAAAGAAGTTTTACCTTGCTGATCATCGAGTTCAAATACTTCTGAAATGGATTGTGGTGTAATGTTGATCTTTTTACCCTTTATTGAGGAATTAATGGCTATGATCATCTCACCTTGGGTCTCAAGTGTGGCATTTTTCCAAAATTCTCTCTGGGTTTTTAGCTAAATTGGAGCATCGGCGGTCAACAAAGTTTTGTACTTTGAAGACGAAAGAATGTCAATGATGGAATTGAAGGTTTCAGTTTGAGTGGGTTTTGTGAGTAGACCCAAATAATTGTGAGGAGCTTTGTATTGAATTTCGATGGGTTTGGTAGCCATTTGAGTGGCCTTTTTTGATGATTTTGGAGCGGAAGAATACATGAGTAGGTTGCAAGATGAAGAAGACGATGAGGGATTTGAGAGAGAATGATGGAAACTGCTTTGAGAAAGGAATTTTAGAATTCAATTCGACAGTGTAAAACCCTGTTTGGGGGTTTTGATCAGGGTTTTATAAGGGAAAAAGTGAATGCTGACGTGGAAGTGGTTACAAAAGATCTGACCGCTATGTACTGACCACGTGCCAATCCCTGATGAATAATGGAAGACAGTTGTTTTATGGAACCACTGATGGAGCAATATCAGTGGTTGCAACGGTACAATGAAAACAGTGGGTGATTTTAACTATCAGTGGATGAAAACACTGATTTTGAACAACAGTGATTACCAAGGAAATGAGAGAACAGGGGTTGACTTTCAGTAGTGGACAGCGTTTAGTGGAACAGATGTTTGAACAAATCAGTGGTTATGGCAGACTTTTAAGGATTTTAATGAAAAATTCATTTTTAGCTATTTTTAAGGATGGATTTTTGATTTTCTGAAAACATTTTAATGCTTTTATTCATAGAAAAACAAGATTTTGCTTGTTATTCCATGTTTAGCATGCCAATCCTAGAGATCAAGCTTTCAAATGTGGATGTGTCTAATGCTTTGGTTAGCACATCTGCCAGTTGACCTTTAGTTGGAACATGGTGCAGAGAAATCAAACCTTTTTCATAGCAATCCCTCACAAAGTGATGTCTGATGTCAATGTGCTTGGTGGTTGAGTGAGAAACTGGATTTTTGATGATATTTTCTGCTGCCTGACTGTCCAACATGAGAGGTGTCTTTAGGGCAGTGATACCAAAATCCAGCAACTGATTTTGAAGCCAGAGCAGTTGGGCTGTACAGCTTGCAGCAGCAATATATTTTGCCTCAGCAGTGGATGTGGAAACAGCTGCTTGTTTTTTGCTTTGCCAGGACACTAGACAACTGCCTAGGAATTGGCACCCTCCTGAAGTGGACTTCCTTGTCTTGTCACATCCAGCAAAGTCACTATCTGAGAAACCTGAAAGCTTGATATTTCCATCAGCCGGATACCAGATACCAAGTATGGGAGCACCTTTTAGGTATCTGAATATCCTTTTTACAGCAATAAGGTTTGACTTTCTAGGGGCTGATTGGGATCTTGCACAAACACATGTTGCAAACATGATGTCTGGCCTAGATGCAGTTAGGTACAATAAAGACCCAATCATGCTTCTATAAAGAGTTTGATCAACTAAATCATCCTTTTCATCAGACATAACTATTTTATTGGTTGCAATGGGTGTACTGCATGGCTTACAATCATCCATCTCAAATTTCTTTAAAAGTTCTTTGGCATATTTGCCTTGATGGATAAAAGTGCCATTTTGCAGTTGCCTTACTTGGAGACCAAGAAAGCACTGGAGTTCACCCATTGCACTCATTTCAAACTCAGCTGTCATGAGTTGCCTAAACTCTTCACACATTTTGTTACATGTGCTTCCAAAGATGATGTCATCCACATAAATCTGGACAATCATCAAATCCTTTCCTCTCCATTTTAGAAACAGTGTTTTGTCTATTTTACCTCTTGTGAAACCAATGGAAAGTAGAAAGGTGGAAAGAGTTTCATACTAGGATCTTGGTGCTTGTTTCAAGCCATACAAAGCTTTATTTAGCTTGTAGACATGATTTGGATTAAATGGATCCTCAAAACCTGGAGGTTGACAAACATAAACTTCTTCTTGAATCTTACCATAGAGGAATGCACATTTGATATCCATTTGATACACCTTGATGTTGTGGTTGACAGCAAAGGCCAGGAATAATCTGATAGCTTCAAGTCTTGCTACAGGGGCAAATGTTTCATCATAGTCAATGCCCTCTTCCTGTCTAAACCCTTGAACCACAAGCCTAGCTTTATTCTTGACAACAATGCCCCTTTCATCAGTTTTATTTTTGAAGACTCACTTTGTGCCAATAGGACTTACCCCCTCTGGCAGTGGTACAAGCTCCCAAACTTGTTGTCTTTTGAACTATTGGAGCTCCTCTTGCATGGCTTCTACCTAGATATTGTCTTTTAGTGCCTCTTGGTACTTGACTGGCTGATGGAGAGATAGGAAACCAGCAAAAAGACAAATGTTTTGGGATTGACTTCTTGTGAGCACCCCTTCATTGATGTTGCCAATGATTTGGTCAGGTGGATGAGATTTCAAAAAGATCAGATCTCCTTGGTATGGAACAATGGCATTTAATGGTGAGGGCTGCAGATGTGAATCATCTGAGCTAACCACTGCTGGTGACTTTGATGATCCAACAGTGGCCTCAAATGGGGGTGGAATAGGAGGTAATGGTGTGGACACATGTTGACTTTGATCCACTGTTAGAGGACTTTTATCAACAGTGTTTGATGATGTGGAAATAGGGGTTGATGGGCTACTTTGGTCAACAACTGTTGATATAGCAGTGGTTGAACTTTGACAGCTATTTTGAACATCTGCTGCTCTACCATTTGATGCAGACTTTTGTTGTGGAATGATGACTTCATATCCATAGTCTGATGATGAACTTTCTGATGGACCTGCACTGTTAGTCTTGACAGCAGTATTTTCAAAAGTAAATTTATCAAGATCAAACAATTCTGCAGGGTTTGCTGGGATTTTCATTGATGAAAGTTCATTGAACTTTACATTCAAAGTCTCTTCCACTGTCTTAATCCTTGTGTTAAACACTTTGTAGGCCTTAGCAGTGGTTGAGTATCCCAGATGGTAACCACAATCAATTTTGGCAGCAAACTTTGAAATAGAATCTTTTAAGTTTAAAATGAAAAATGGGCAGCCAAAAACTTTGAAATATGAAATCAATGGCTTTATTTTATACAACAGTTCATAGGCAGTCTTTTGATGCCTATGGTTGATTAAAACTCTGTTTTGGACATAGCAAGCAGTGTTTACTGCTTCTGCCCAAAAAGTTAATGGCAAACCTGAAACAGCAAGTATGGTTCTGGCAGCCTCAATCAAGGTCCTGTTCTTTCTTTCAACAACCCCATTTTGTTCTGGTGTTCTTGGAATGTTGTACTGCCTCACAATTCCTTTTGACACACATAAATCATCTAACTCCTTGTTTCTGAACTCTGTGCCATTATCACTTCTGAAGATTTTTACTAGCAGGTCAAACTGCTTTTCAACCTGTTTTACAAAGTCTTGCAGAATGCCTGTAGTCTCATCTTTTGAGTGTAAGAAGTAAGTCCATGTAAACCTAGAAAAGTCATCAACAATAACCAAACAATATCTTTTCTTCCTAAGATTCATGACTTTAACTGGGCCAAACAGATCCATGTGAAGCATTTGCAAGCACTTGGTTGTTTTGGACTCTTCAATTGATTTGAATGAGCTTTTATGTTGTTTTCCTTTTAGGCAGGAAACACAATACTCAGAACAAGTGAACAGTTTTTGAGGTAAACCTCTTACTAACCCCTGTTTGGATATAGCAGTGACTGTCTTGAGATTTGTATGCCCCAATCTCCTGTGCCATAATTCTGTCTCTTTGTTTGAGGCAGCTGAGAACAGACAGGCATCAGTCATGGGGCTCTCTTTTGACATATCCACCACATAAACATTGCCACTTCTTTGAGCAACAAGTTGGGTTTTTCCAGTTTTTATTATTGCTTCAATCTTTTCAACCATTTCTGGTCCAACAATCCTACAACACTCTTTTGTAAAGAATGAGCCATAGCCCTTATCACTCATTTGAGAAACACTTAAGAGGTTGAGTTTTAGATTGTCTATTAGATTGACATTTTCAAACTTAACTTTACCAGACTGAACAGTACCAGACCCCAGAACCTTCCCTTTACTATTATTGCCAAAGGATATATCACCCCCTCCATGAGTTTTGAAATCTTTGAGAAGGGCTCTACATCCTGTCATGTGCCTGGAGCCTCCACTATCTACATACCAAAGACTATCAAAGCATGCAGAAGCTCCCTGCACATGTAGTAAAGGATTAGTTCATTAGGGTCTCCAAAGCCAATAAGGCTTTGGATGGGGTCTCAGCAGTGTCTAGGTTAAGTTCAGGTGGATGGGTAGTGGTTAGGTCAGGGGTTTGGACAGTTTTGGAACTGTTTTTCTCTAACCACTGTTGGGGGTCTTGCCCAATGATCTGCTGATAACCAAATGGATACCTGTTCACTCTTGGTTTAGAAGGCTTTTTGTAAACCTCATAAACATGTGGGATACTTTGGTATGGTGGTTGTCCCTTACCTCTTCTGTATTGATTGGCAGGGGGTGCATCAGTCACCTGAACATCTTTTTTGACAGATGTTTGGTTCAGCTATTTTGTAACAGCTGTTTGAACTGGCACAAACAGTGGTTGGTTCTTGGTGAATTTAATGGATGAACTTGATGAACTCATGGATGTTTTTGCATTGTACTCATTCTTTTTCACATCAAATGATTTGAGATACACACATTCTTGAGTTTTGTGGTTTGATTTACCACAGATGGTGCAGCTCTCAGCAAGTACAATAAAACATGTTTTGTTGAGATCATATGCTTTTAGATGAAAACAGACTTTTGTTAGATGATTCTTCTTTTCACAAAAATCACAAAACAGGTTTTTGATCTTTTCTCTTTTCTTTCTCTTTTCAGACTCCTTGGCAACAGAGTTTTGAACCACTGTTGGGATGTTTTTGAGGGGAATAACCTTAGCTTTAGGAGCTTTTACACCATCAGTGGTTGTGAAGTCCATTGGTTTAAAATTTTCAAGAATGTCACACTCATCAGACCATGTGGGTTTAAATTGGTATTTCTCAATTTCCTCAAAAGTTGAGGATCCCACAGATCTTTCCAGAGTAATTTTGTTACCAAGTTTATCAGTTATCTTAACTTCTTGGCCATTCTTGTTGGTGTTATTTCAACTGAACCAGCTTGTTTTGCAGCAGTGTTTTCAATTTCATCATATTTTCTAAACCCTATGCCAAATTTTACAATGCTTTCAAGCTGTTTTTCAAGCATGACCTCATAACCTTTGCAAGATTCCACCCATATTTCACAAGTGATCTTGGTGGATTCCAACTCCTTTTTACAAACTTGATATTTTTTCTACCATTGTTTGGAGTTGGTTCTTGGTTATGCTCTGCTCCTCTTTTAGACTGCAGATTTCTTTATCTTTTTCAGCCAATTTGTTTTTAAGTTCTTTTAAAGACTTTTCAAATTTGACTTCATCATTCAACACTTTATCCCAAAGGTTTTCATTCACCTCTTTAATGTTAGCAAATGCTATGATGCATTTGTCTGAACACAGATTTTCAAGAACCTGAGATGATACCTTAGCAGCAGCCATCATGGAACAATCACATTGATGATCATTTTCTTCATCAGCTCTCTCTTCTTTCTCACCTTCTTTCTTCTCTTCTTTTTCTTCTTTCTCTTCTTCTTTGGACCAGGGGTCAAATAGTGGTTCTATCAGGGGTTCTAAATTTTCTCCTAGCAGTATTTCATCAGCAATAGCAGTAACCACTGCTTCAGCAACTTCATCCACTATTTTAGCAATTTGTTGCCCCTTTTCAGCATCCAGCTCTTCTAGTATTGACTCTAATGCCATAAGACAAAATTCATCATTAGAAGCATTATTAGTAGCATAGAGTGCAAAATTTTCATCTCCAAGTTCATCAGGCATACTGCTCCAGTCAACAAAGCCTTGGGTGAAAAAGCTTTGCTGATCTGGTTGAACCACTGTTGGTGGTGCAGCTTGTTGTGGTGCAACTGGTTGCACTTGAACCTGAGGTCCAGGAGCTTGGATATACTGAATTTGTGGGACAGTGGTTTGAACATAATGCACAGGAACAGGGTTTGCATAGTGAGCAGTGTTTATATGGGTAGCAGGGGTATAATGGGAATAGTGCACAGTGCTTTGGTTTTGTGGTCTAGGATTTGAGTTGGGATGAGTAATAATTGGACCAGTGGTTTGACTCCTACATTCCCTAGCAAAATGACCTAGCCTATTGCACTTATAGCACTTGATTTTTGACTTATCCAACCCCACTTTTAAATTCCCATGTAACCCTGGGAATTTTCTCCCTGTCCTTTTATAGAATTTGCTTGTTCTTACACTAAGCAAAGCCAATTGATGCAAAATGTCCATTTCTTCAAGATCAGTTGGATCAAAGTGATGTAAGTCATTGAGTTCAAAGCATAGATTATCAGAGTTCTGGCTTTCTCCATTTGCTATGAAGGAAAAGTTGGATGAGTGAGGATCAGAGTTGAAATTACCACCAGCAGTTATGTCAATAAAATGATCATAACTCTGATCCTTACTACTGCCAGACTCTTCTTGACCCAGAAGAGCTGTGCTGCCAAATGAATAATCATCTGCAACTTTGCCAGACTCTTGCAACTTCTTTTTCTAGTTTAACTCCCTTTCATAGGTCAGGAGTCTACCATGAAGTTGGGTCAGTGTCAGATCTTTGAACTCAACAGAGTTTCTAGTTACAAAGGCAATTGTATCCCATTTTTTCAGGTAGTGATCTAAGAAACCTGCTATTTTGTGTAGAATTAGGAAATACAACTTTAACAAGTCTTAGCTCACTAATGAGACAACTGAATCACTCAAACTGTTGAGTCACTGATTCACCCTTAATGTGGCAAAAGGTTTCATACTGCTGATTCAGAATTTCCCTGGTATTTTCAATTACTTCTTCAGTTCCCCCAAATTGTTCCTTAAGTGCATCCCATAATTCCTTGGCACTGTTACAGTGTAACAGCCCAGCATAAATTTCATTGGGAAGAGCAGATGCAATGATGCTAAATGCTTTGGCATCCAGTTCAAACTTTTGAAAATCAGTTTCAGTATAGTTTTTAGGTTTTTTAGGTTCGAACTTCTTTGTGTCCTCAGCACTTGGCACCATGGGAACATGTGGTCCAAAAACAACAGATCTCCAACATCCAGTATTCTGTTGAGCAAGGATGTAACCCATCCTTCTCTCCCAGATGTTGTATTCATTTCGTTTAAATATGGGTGGTTTGAAAAGTGAACCGATGTTATTTTTATCATCTTGTGATTGTGACATCATCCTGGTTGTTTTACAGGTACTGATTAATCAACTTTGATGGTGATTAAACCTTACTCTGTTTTTCAACAAAACGAACAACTATCAGTATCAATGATTGTGAGCTGAACTATTTATGTCAAAATGATTGTTAGATCAAATTTGACTGTCCGAGCTCTGATACCAATTGTTAGGATCTGAGTTTCTTTTTTATTGTGTTTTTGTCTAAGAAATGATAAAGATGAACAAGTAATGCAACGGAATTAAAATGGAAATAAACTTTGCACACAATCAAACAGGAGAAATGCTTTTAACACACAAGTTTATCATTAAACCGAATGCTTGAATTTATTCCAATCACCGATTACAATTTTGCATGCATGTAACAAACTCCCCCTCAGCCTGAGCTCACAATGTTTGTTCGTACAGGAAGAAAAGTGATGAAGAGCTAATAGAACAGTACAGGGTATTGTTCTATTTATAGGCACGAACAAACCACTGTGGCATCTTTGCTGACGTCACCATGAAAGTGACATCTAACCTCCTAACAAACTCTAACTACTGATCTAATACAAACACTGCTATGCTAACTACTGATTACAATACATTACATAAGAAAGACTAAACTACTGTTTTATCCTTCCACTGTTGTGACTCCAGCAGTACTTGATATCTTCAGCAGTGCTTGACCCCATAGCAGTAGCTTGATCAACAGGCTTTAGTCTTCATCAGTCTTTATCTTGATCAGCAGTTGTAAGTCAGCAGATGTTGTAAAGGATCAGTGGATAGAGGTCATCAGTTGTTAGAACCACTTTCAAAGGGAGAGAATGTAAACATAACATCTGCTTATTTTGGATCCACTACTCTGATCCGGTTTTGGCTTTAATCAACTGTTCCCCTAGTAGGGTTCAATCCCAACAATGAGTTTGTGTAATGCTGATGATGATGATTTGATTTGCGATCCATGATATTAAATCTAACTGATGAATGATGATAATAAAAAGGGTTTTATGATGTAAGAGGACCTAGATCCATATTGATAAATGTTTGAGTTTAAATACCTGTGGGTGAAAATCTGGTGATTGCTTGAAAACATAAGATTCATGGTTTGTATTCATGTGAGGATATGCATTTTGATTGAGAAAACCTAAATGATTTACTGTTTGAATTATTTTGACGTCGCACACTCTGAAATTTACAACATAAACTACATGTCGTATAACTCACAAACACAGCACACTTATCTGCCACGTAGACCGCACACCATAGGATGTACAATCAAGACGGTGTAGCGTACAAAAGAGTTATGCATGGCCGCACACTTCTGGCCGCACATTCTCTTCATACAAGTCACTGATGCACAGTGTATGACCTTTATATGCATAGTCGCACACTTGTCAAGTGGCCGCAAGAAAATACGTGATTACTTGTATACGATCCTAATATTTGTAACCATAATAGGACGTGGTTGGCCAACTTAAGACAAATAATTTATCTACCAAGCAAAGCAAAGGTGAGTTCACACTAACACTAAAAGCATGTATTCCCGGTGGATTGGGAACCTAATATTTCGAGGGAACGGAATAGTAATTAAACAATATCTAAAATTCATGTCTTTAGCGGACTAAACGAAACTCTATCATTTAAGCCCCCATACACTTATACTGATTAGTCGCCTGGCCTGGCGAACGGGATATTAGTTGATAGCGCTATAAGGTTTGACAAACATCACACCGAGCCTTAGAGGACGGGAGTGAACTTTTATGCCTTGGCACTGGTCAATGATGATAGACATTGATCTGGGGCAAAACAACAACTACGTCAAAGTTTCGGTACTACATAGTTTAGTAGCTTAACGATAGGGTAGCTCCCAATGACATGTTTTATAACCTAGTAACTAAATAATTTATGTTTTTGGGATAAAAAAGTAAACCTTTTTAAAATCGTGAACTCGCCAACTTTATGTTGACATACTACTGCATACTTGCTGGTCCTTAGGTGCTACGCTGGAGACTGCTCGGCGGAGTGTAGTGGTTTTATGGAACCAATGTCGAGTTCTTATTTTGGAAACTTATGTTTTAAAAACTATTAATGGAATTTTGTACTTTATGCTTTCGCTAGTTTCTCAAACCATGTTTTTAAACTTTGAATGTAATGTCACTAATCGTATTCGTAATGTTAGCTTTGATTTATTTATCTTAATTGTTCAATATGATTGGTGGCATGATTCGGTCAGTCACACGCCTCGCGGTAATACTCCGCAAGTAGGAAACTGAGGGTGTGACACAAGTTCTCTACAGTTTTGTTTTCCCGCCAGCATATATGCAACACCTCGTTCCTGTCCTTGGTGTGTCTTCGTTGCTGGCTAAACTGCTGTGAGAACTTTGTTATTAACTCGTCAAAACTGTCAATTCCTCCGATTGGCAAGCTATCCCAGCAAACGCGAGCGGCGCCCACCAGGGTTTGGACAAACATTTTACACCACAGGGGCATTGGCCATAGAGCCACTTCCCCTGCACTTCGAAAGAGATTGATATGATCATCCGAGTCACTTGTCCCATCATATTTTCCCACTGTTGGTGGCATATTAGGCTTATCTTTTATTGGCACTTCTGCTATTAGTTTGGAAAATGTTTGACTTGAAAGTGACATATGCCGGCTTATAAGGCCTAATCAATTCATCACCCTCCAAGTCAATGTGCTCTACTATTGGTGGGCCCTGAGTCACAAGAGGAGTGGCCACTATTGTGACCAGTGAGGGTCCAGTTTGAGTATAGTTAAGTCATTGTCTTGCCTAGGAAACATTACCCCCGGACGCCCCCGTTGTGGTTGTGTTGACAGACATGGGGTATGGCCCAGGAAGCCCATACCACGGCGAAGACTGTACATATTGATAGCCCCATGATGTTGATTGACTTCCTTCATATGGCGTCCCAAAGCCATACGCCTGAGGTGACATGTACCCATAAGGCGGCATGTAGTAGTAAGGCGGAATATACATTTGGTTTCCCGGGGTTATGGGAGCGTTCTGCATAGCCCAAGGCATCACCACCGACTGGTGAAGTGGGGTTGACATGGCCACTGTCAGGGCCGCGGCATATAGCGGAGGGAACTGGAAATTGTCCACGGGTTGGTAATATTGGGATGTAGTCCCTACAGCGGATGTGTGGATGGGTAGAGCTGATTGATAGTAATAGTCTCTAGGACCCGCTGTCGGTGTGAAAGTTGATGAAGTTGCATTCAAAAAAGTCCCATGCAAAGCCGACGAGGCCGTCGTGGCTGTCACCTATGAGCTGGGGGATTGACTGAGCCCCGTGGTTTGAGATGAGGGACCTACCGGCCTTGTTCCTGCAATTGATGCCTGCACAGGCCCTCCTTCGTATCCCAGAGGCATCTCTACATCAAATTCCATATTCAGAGATCTAGTGATTATTGGAGAAGAGATTACCACCGCTGAGTCCATCGTTACCATACCTTCTTAACTATCAGAAACTGGAACGGTGCATATTGCTATAGTACTTGTATTCGAACCACTTATCATGGTAATGGACTCTCACTATTTCAGGTCCCACGGATGGCGCCAATGTAGAAAAGTCACGTGAGATACGTCCCTTGGCTTGGTGATCCAGTTGGAAGTGGCTTGGACTTCGATCTACAAAACAGAACATCGTTAGGACTCGTCACAGGAATGGGTTATTTTTGTAACCACCCTCCGGTGTCAAGTATTCGTTTATGGGAGAGAAAGTATTTGAGAGAGAGAGATTTGTGTGTGTTACCTCATGATGTATCCTCTATTCATATTTTTTGGTGGATTAGGGTTTCCCCTTAAATCGAGAAGTTGGTTGTATGATAATTCCCACTTTCTAGGAGATATTGCGAATCTTCTATTTGCATTTGAATATAACGATAATATTATCCTTAATATATCGCATTTAATGATGGTCTACCCGACCTGGGATGACCGAGCCGGGTGTAAGGATCTACAAAAATACCCCAAAACGACCCGTAAATAAAAACCCGGACCCTTGAAACCCTACTGTGCATGAAAAACCAATAAAAACAGATTTTTGGGTTTCATGCGGGCCGCGTAAGAGTAAGCCTAAGCTTACGCGGGCCGCGACAGCTCATAAAATCTCCGGAACAGCGAACAGGCCACGTGGCAGGCCTACCGATGACACGCTAGCCCTAGTCTACGATTAGCTGGCCCTCGCGGGCCGCGTAAGATCAAGAGGGGGCTTACGCGGGCCGCGTAAACCCCATTTTTCAGCTATAAATTGATCCGATCATGAGCAGTTCAACTGTGTCGAAAACTTTTCTCAAAAACGAAGTTCTACTGCTCAAAATCATAATTTCCATTAGGGAGGCGTTGCTACCATACAGGGTATTAACTCGATCGCTGCTACGATTCAATGTCCGATCGATTGAAACTATCCAATGGATGTTTAAGTGCTGCCCAAATTAGGGCCATACTTTGTCATTCGTCGTAAATTCGATGGATGTTTAAGTATTGCACTTTGTCATTCGTTGTGAGGGTTTTTATCTCGTGAGTTATCGTAAATGTTGTATTAGTTACTAACCTAGTTCGTGTGCATTGTTATTTAAATTAGGTTACAAGGCTAATCAGTAGGCTAAACTCTGCCCGTTTAAATCTGCAATGTGAGTCATTCTCTTTTTATCAAATTTCTTTACAAAACCCTAAATGTTTTCAAGGTTATAATTACAGGGATTAAGTCTTTGTAATCTTCAATTACTGCCGGTATGTGGGGTTTTGTAGACATTACTTGTTTCCCGTCACCATTGGACAACGAGTTAGCCAATGGGTGATCTGACCATAGTCACAGATACAGTCGAGTGACAAATACCGATTTGGGTAATTGGTTGATATAAACAATGTAATCACCCTTAATACTGTATATTATAACAATGCGTCGTTTTGTGCAACTTGAATGACTCGCTAGTATTTCCCTGCTGATAAAACCTTTTTAAAACATGTTTCAGGTGATCTGCTGTGATCCGGGAAAAAAGTGCAGTGTAGCACTACAAGCTTGAAGAAGTGGCTTAATAAAAATAAAGAAACATGTTTTTGAAAAATAGGGATTTCCTAGTGAAATTCCCTTATTGTAAATTACGGGGTTTGTCCCTAATTATGAAATAAAATAATCGAGCATTTTTAAGTTTTAAACGATCCTGTTAATTATTCCGCTGCCAAATTAATTAAATACCACGGGGTTTCTGTCCCGCGGCTTCTGGACCGGGTCAAACCGGGCTGGGGGCCGTGACAGAAAAAGGTGGTATCAGATCCACTGATTTAAGCCAATTAAGTATTTAGAAATACTTAATTTTCTGATTATCATTTTGTGATTATGTGTTTTTTGTGTATTATTTGACTATTTGTTAGTTTACAATATGGGTAAGCAAAGAATTTCGGTCATCTATCGTCAATTAGATAGTTCACCAAAAGATAAGGAAACCTCATTCCAATCAAATTCCTCAAGATACTCAGCAGATACTGAGGACGGAATATTTATTCGTAAGGCACAGTTGAGAAACCACTTACCATTAAGAAAAGAAATTTGATTATTAGAAAAAGTCAAGAGAAAATTAGGAAGTCACAAACAAAAGGAGTGATAATTAATAAGGAGACTCAGGAAATAGGTAATAACCCGCCATGGGAAGATGAATTAGACGAACAATGGGAAAATCTCTACATGTTAGCCATCACAGCAGTAAATGTTAACTTATAGTTGAATCGCCAAACCAGTACCAGCATCTATGTCACCTACTAGCCAGAAACTTTAAAAGAACTTCATCCATTAGATAACCACCTAGTAGAAGAAAGAGACAGGATAAACTTTACCTAAACGCATGTGAGAATAATACTCCTATAACCTAGCTAGACTAAAATAATTTACGGATGCATAGCCACTAATATATTTTGAATTTCAGTTGTAATTTGTAATAGATATATATAAAAATCGCAATATTTCGTTTTAATCAATATGTTTGTATAATTGTATTAGATATTTGTAATTAATTTTTCTAAATTGCCATTCTGCGATTTTGTGAGAATTTAATTTACCAATTTTTAACCTAGAATTTTGTGTGTTTCTTCATATCTGCTAAACAGCATGAATGAGTTGTCTGAAGCTCTTCAGAATCTCAATCTCTATTTTGTTAATGTGGAAGTTTCCAGAGACTTTACCGGTTATTGTGCCGACATGGATGAACCTATGGAATTTCAAGCCCAACCTCCGGAGAAACCCAAGCCAAAGAAAAGAAGAAGACTTGTAGGCTGGAGGCATGTGCGTAGGAAGAAACCAGCGACACGGAAAGTTATAAAGAAAGAGGATCCCAAAGATAAAGGCAAGGGAATAGAGATTGGGGAAAGTTCCAGGCAAGACGAGGAAATGCCATCCTGGGAGGAGCTGGATCATAAACTGGCACTTAGTGACCTCATCGGACCTGCCGGTGAAAACCTCTTTAATTACCCAGCGGAAGCACAACTTCCAGTTGACCTAGAGCCTGAAATCCCAGATCCTATTATCCACTCCCAACCTCTACCAGCAGAGCTAGAAGAGTGGTGGACCACCGACTGGCAATTTCAGAATCTCCTAAACAACCCTAATACCTTTTTCCCCCAATTTGACCCTGAACCTCCACTACATCCACCAATGAGCACCGAGAACTTAGCTGAACTCCGCCATTATGGCGAGGAGCTGGTGGACGCAGGGAATAGAATCCGGGAAGTAGGGGAGAGGATCTCCTGGAAATACGATGAGAGGGAACGTCGTCTCTAAAATGTCAGCTGATAGGGATCATATGGGGTTGTGGGAATGTGTGTTTAATGATAATATAATAATAAAAAATATAATTATGTGAAATAACTTAAAACTTTTGTAAGATAACTTGTGTGTACGGATGCCTATTATAATATATAAAATATCGAACGTCAAAGAATCGACAATTTTGGCTATACGTGTTGATGTGATTGTGAACGACTGTTTTGTTATGTTTGGTTGTTAATTATTCTATGCTAATCACTTATATATATTAATTACCAGATGGAAAACGCTGGTAATGAACCCGTTAACGAAGTTAACCAATCTGAACAAAACCACAAAGATCAATTTCTGAATAGGCAAGATATCGAGAATATCGTTGCTCAGGGAATAGCCAATGCTATTCCAGCAATCCCTGCTGCTGCTCGAAATCCAGTTGAACCTCAACAAATTATTCCTAGCAAACGTACTCATGAAGACAACTTCAGTAATAGCATAAATGGAGGTGGTAACATTAATAATAATGATAATGATGTACTGCAAGCCCCAATTCTCAAAAGAATGAAAGCTGCAACGCCTGGTTGCACTTACAAGGAATTCCTTGCCTGTAAACCTGTTGAGTTCGCAGGCAATGAAGGGGCGACTGCGGTGCTGCGTTGGTTGGAGAAAACCGAGGCAGTAATCAAAATCAGTAAATGTGCCGAGGAGGATAAAGTCATGTATGCTTCTCACCTTTTTAAGGAAGAAGCATTAGAATGGTGGAATACGGTATTACAAGCCAAGGGAAGTGACATGGCGTATGCCACGAGTTGGGAGGAGTTTAAGCGTCTAGTGGAAAGAAAATTCTGCCCAGAATATGAAAAAGAGCAGATGGTGAACAAATTCCTGAGCCACCGAATGGTGGATGTTAATTGCAGAGGGTATACTTCGAAGTTTTTCGAATATGCTCGAATTGTGCCTACTCTGGCTTCGCCAGAACCGGTACTTATTTCTCGCTACATTTGGGGTTTAATTAGTGAAATCCGTGATATTGTCAAAGCTGCAAGGCCCCGCACGATTGACGATGCGGTGGAATTAGCCAACACTTTGACTGACGGACTGGTGCGTACGCGAGAAGAAAACAGGAAGAAGGAATTGGCTCAGAAAATTACCCAAGGATTTCGTGTGGGTAATAATAGCAATTTCAAGAAAAGAAGAACTGGGCAATCTTCCACTCCGACGTTCTGCAGAAGCTGTAAAAAAACATTTTGGCAAATGTAATGAAACCTGCAACTTCTGCAAAGCGATAGGACATCGTGAAGAAGATTGCAGAAAGAAAACAAGGGTCTGCTATAACTGTGGAAAAGCTGGGCATTTCAAACCAGAGTGCCCTAAGTTAGTCAAACCAGCAGATAACAAGGCTAAACCTGCAGAAGGAACTACCAAGAAAAACGCAAGAGCCTTCCAGTTGACTACTCAGGAAGCAGAGCTAATCCCTGACGTGATAGCTGGTACGTTCCTAGTCCACAACGTTTATGCAAAAGTATTATTTGACTCTGGTGCAAACCAAAGTTTTATAAATACTTCATTCTGTCAAGCTCTTAACCTACCTTTAACCAAACTTAGGCAAATTTTTACAGTAGAAACGGCAGATGGGAATTCTGTTAACATAGATAAGGTTTTGGAAGAGGGAAAGATAGAACTCTTAGGCCATAAGTTTTCTGCAAACCTGTTACCTATGAATTTAGCTGGATTTGATGTGGTATTAGGAATGGATTGGTTAGTAGCCAACCATGCCAAAATTCTTTGTGATAAGAATTCCACAGAAATACATACACCCACAGGAGAATTAGTGGTGATTACAGGAGATAAGCCACGAAAGCCACTGAAATTCATTTCAGTAATGAAGTTGGCCAGTTATTCAAGAAAACAAGAAGTGGTATATATGATTTCAGTAATCATTAACATGAAAGGTAAGGCACTGAATGAAATTCCTGTAGTAGCAGAATACCCAGATGTATTCCCAGAAGAGTTACCAGGGTTACCACCGGATAGGGAGGTAGAGTTTAGAATTCATTTGATTCCTGGAACTACACCCATAGCAAAGGCACCTTATCGGTTAGCACCCACCGAAATGTAAGAACTGAAACATCAATTAGATGAATTGCTCAGTAAAGGATTCATACAACCTAGTTCATCCCCTTGGGGAGCACCAGTGTTGTTCGTAAAGAAGAAAGATGGTTCGATGCGAATGTGTATCGATTATAGGGAACTAAATAAGGATACAATTAAGAATCGATACCCATTACCTAGGATTGATGATCTTTTTTATCAACTTCAAGGAGCTAGATATTTTTCTAAGATAGATTTATGCTCCGGATATCATCAATTGAAAGTACAAGAAGAGGAGATACCTAAAACTGCTTTCAGAACTATGTATGGTCATTACGAGTTTACAGTCATGCCCTTTGGATTAACAAATGCTCATGTAGCATTTATGGACATGATGAATAGGATCTGTAAACCGTACTTGGATAAATTCGTAATTGTCTTCATCGACGATATACTTATTTATTCCAAAAGCCAGGAAGAACATTGTGAGCATCTGCATGCACTCTTAACCTTGTTAAGAAAAGAGAAGCTTTATGCCAAATTCTCTAAGTGTGAATTCTGGCTACAGGAGGTACAATTTTTAGGACACATGGTGAATCATGAAGGTATTCACGTGGATCCCTCCAAAATAGAAGCAATCACCAAATGGAAGGTCCCACAATCAGCTATGGAAGTTAGAAGTTTTCTAGGGTTAGCTGGATACTATAGACGATTCATTAAGGATTTTTCTAAAATAGTTGTGCCATTAACTAAGCTAACCTGTAAAGCAGTGAAGTTTGAATGGGGACCTAGGCAAGTGGAAGCTTTTAAAATCTTAAAGCAGAAATTAACAAACGCTCCAATTCTTGCCTTACCAGAAGGAACAGAAGATTTTGAAGTTTACTGCGATGCTTCTAAGCTAGGATTAGGATGTGAGCTAATGCAACGCAAGAAGGTAATTGCGTATGCCTCAGGGCAATTGAAAAAGCACGAAGAAAATTATACTACTCATGACTTAGAATTAGGAGCAATAATATTTGCCCTTAAAATTTGGGGATACTATCTGTATGGAAGCAAGTTTACTGTCTATACAGATCATAAGAGTTTAAGATATATATTTGGGCAAAAAGAATTGAACATGAGGCAAAGAAGATGGATGGAAATTCTAAGTGACTACGACTGTGATATTCAATATCACGAAGGGAAAGCAAACGTAGTTGCAGATGCCTTAAGTCGTAAGTATCATGAAAAGCAAAAGCGAGTTCGTGCTCTTAGACTAAGTCTACAATTAGACTTAATGGAACAATTGAAAAATATTCAAGAAACAACAATCAAGGATGATGCTGAAGGAATGAAAGGAGGAATAAAGGAATTAGAGCAAGGAAGTGATGGAATTTGGAGATTCCACAAGAAAAGGATTTGGGTACCTAAGCAAGGAAATTTAAGAAATAAGATTTTAGAGGAAGCCCATAAATCTAGGTATACCATGCATCCTGGTAACAATAAGATGTACCAAGATTTAAGAAATAATTTCTGGTGGATAGGAATGAAAAAGGATATAGCTAGATATGTATCTAAGTGTCTAACTTGTTCACAAGTTAAGGCAGAACACCAGAAACCCTCAGGTCTATACAACAATTAGAAATGCCTGAATGGAAATGGGAACTCATAACAATGGATTTTGTTACTAAGTTTCCCAAAACCAGAAAAGGTAATGATGCTATTTGGGTAATTGTGGATCGATTAACCAAATCAGCTCATTTTCTACCCATGAAAGAAACCTTTAGCATGGAAAGGTTAGCAAAATTGTACGTAGACGAGGTAGTATCCTTACATGGAGTCCCACTCTCTATTATATCGGATAGAGATAGTCGTTTCACTTCGCATTTTTGGACAAGTTTCCAAGAGGCCAAGGGGACGCGATTAAATTTAAGTACAGCTTATCATCCTCAAACAGACGGACAAAGTGAAAGGACGATCCAAACCCTGGAGGACATGCTTAGGGCATGTGTGATAGATTTTGGTGGAAATTGGGATGACCACATACCCTTAATTGAATTCTCCTATAACAATAGTTATCATGCAAGCATCGAAGCTGCCCCGTTCGAAGCACTATATGGACGGAAGTGTAGAACTCCAGTTTGTTGGGCAGAAATAGGAGAAAGTCAACTATCAGGTCCTGAAATAGTGCAAGAAACTACCGACAAGATCACTCAAATCAAGGAAAGACTAAAGACGGCTCGAGATCGCCAGAAGAGTTATGCAGACAATCGACGCAAGCCGTTAGAGTTCCAAGTTGGAGACAAGGTATTCTTGAAAGTTTCTCCTTGGAAAGGAGTAGTTCGGTTCGGTAAGAAAGGAAAGCTGAGTCCAAGATACATAGGACCCTTTCCAGTAATCCAACGCATAGGATCAGTTGCCTATCGATTACAGCTACCAAAAGAGCTAGCCGGGGTACATGACATATTTCATGTATCCAACCTCAAGAAATGTCTATCTGACAAATCCCTGGTAGTACCTCTTCAAGATGTAGAGGTAAATGAAAAGTTAAAATTTGTTGAGAAGCCACTGCAAATAGAAGACAGAAAGGTCAAGTTTCTCAAGCACAAGCGACTAGTGCTGGTCAAAGTCAAGTGGAATTCAAAGAGAGGACCTGAATACACTTGGGAGCTGGAATCGGAAATGAAGCAAAAATATCCTTACTTATTCCAGTAAATCTCGAGGACGAGATTTTAAATAAGGTGGGGAGGATGTAAGGACCTACAAAAATGCCCCAAAACGACCCGTAAGTAAAAACCCGGACCCCTGAAACCCTACTGTGCTTGAAAAACCAAGAAAAACAGATTTTTGGGTTTCACGCGGGCCGCGTAAGAGTAAGCCTAGCTTACGCGGGCTGCAACAACTCATAAAATATCCGGAACAGCGAACAGGCCACGTGGCAGGCCTACCGATGACACGCTAGCCCTAGTCTACGATTAGCTGGCCCTCGCGGGCCGCGTAAGATCAAGAGGGGGCTTACGCGGGCCGCGTAAACCCCATTTTTCAGCTATAAATTGATCCGATCATGAGCAGTTCAACTGTGTCGAAAACTTTTCTCAAAAACGAAGTTCAACTGCTCAAAATCATAATTTCCATTAGGGAGGCGTTGCTACCATACAGGGTATTAACTCGATCGCTGCTACGATTCAATGTCCGATCGATTGAAACTATCCAATGGATGTTTAAGTGCTGCCCAAATTAGGGCCATACTTTGTCATTCGTCGTAAATTCGATGGATGTTTAAGTATTGCACTTTGCCATTCGTTGTGAGGGTTTTTATCTCGTGAGTTATCGTAAATGCTGTATTAGTTACTAACCTAGTTCGTGTGCATTGTTATTTAAATTAGGTTACAAGGCTAATCAGTAGGCTAAACTCTGCCCGTTTAAATCTGCAATGTGAGTCATTCTCTTTTTATCAAATTTCTTTACAAAACCCTAAATGTTTTCAAGGTTATAATTACAGGGATTAAGTCTTTGTAATCTTCAATTACTGCCGGTATGTAGGGTTTTGTATACATTACTTGTTTCCCGTCACCATTGGACAACGAGTTAGCCAATGGGTGATCTGACCATAGTCACAGATACAGTCGAGTGACAAATACCGATTTGGGTAATTGGTTGATATAAACAATGTAATCACCCTTAATACTGTATATTATAACAATGCGTCGTTTTGTGCAACTTGAATGACTCGCTAGTATTTCCCTGCTGATAAAACCTTTTTAAAACATGTTTCAGGTGATCTGCTGTGATCCGAGAAAAAAGTGCAGTGTAGCACTACAAGCTTGAAGAAGTGGCTTAATAAAAATAAAGAAACATGTTTTTGAAAAATAGGGATTTCCTAGTGAAATTCCCTTATTGTAAATTACGGGGTTTGTCCCTAATTATGAAATAAAATAATCGGGCATTTTTAAGTTTTAAACGATCCTGTTAATTATTCCGCTGCCAAATTAATTAAATACCATGGGGTTTCTGTCCCACGGCTTCTGGACCGGGTCAAACCGGGTTGGGGGCCGTGACACCGGGTCATTCCTCCACACCATGGCACTGCCACAAACAGATCAACGACCAAATATTCACCGAAAACTTCAACGAAATAATACCACATTATTATCATGTGTTACTGTGTTAGTTAGTTTAGGATACACAAAGTCACGTTAGGTTTTAATAAGTCATTTTGATGTTAAAGATATGTGTATCATTAATTTTAAACTTATGGACCTTAGTCAGCCTTTTTAAGTGTTAGGGGCTGTTTGGCAACTTCTAAATGGTTAAGTGCAGAACGAGTAATAGGTCTTAACCATTTAGTGCTGACCAATTCAGATTAGAGGTATTAACCATTCAGACTCAGTATAATGCTTAACCATTCAGACATTTGCTCGTGAAACAAACAGTCTGAACCATTAAGTGCTGAACCAGTAAGAGGTCTGAACCATTAAGAGTCCCATTAAGAGCCCTTAATTGGATAATTTAACTTACACAAAACCACATATGATTATAACAAGTCATTTCACTTTAATAATATACTAGAATTTTGGCATAGGCCGCGCGTTGCAGCGGCGACGTCTTAATTGTTTACAACTGGTGTCATGTTATGAGATGCGTTAACCAAATGAAAACGCGTGTTTCGTTGTATCCGATCTCAAACATTGCGGTTACAAAAGAAATGTAATGCAACCCAGGTCAGTTCGTTTAGTGAAGGTTCCACCTAACTACTACACAACCCTTACCTTTGTATCAAGACTTAGCGGCGTCAAAACGTATTGTAACTCGTATTTATACCATTGAATGAAAATGTATTATGATTGACCTGGCTCATTTCTGAACACACTTTACGTCAAAACGTAGACCAACAACACACGCAAAAATAAGTATGAAAACATATTGTATTTGACTTGGTTCCAAATAAAGATTATGCTGAAACGTGATTTTATATCACTTCCGTAGAAACATGAATTTTATATCAATTCGTACATTAAAATGTCAAAACATATACTAATTGAAAATTTACATAAAAATAAGCATGTAAAAGCATTATCCTTGACGCTTTACGTCGAAATGTGAATCTATATTAATACGTACGTAAAAATAATCACGTGAACCAAGACGTAAATAAAAATAATCATATTGTAACGGCATATATAAAATATTATAAAACATTATACTTCTCCGGGATGAAAAACTGAAAAATATAAGTAGAATATTAATTTAAGTTACTACATTATTTCCTAAAAATATAAAGAAATTGAAATTGAAATATTTCAACTAATTAAATTAGTTAATTTAAAAAGTATGAATCTATTTATTAAAGGCTAATAAAAAAGGACAGTCCATTCGTTTAGTTTGGTTTTTCAGTGACAAAGCATCAAAATTCAAAACCTTCTCACTCTCTCTGTATACAAACACGACGACACACTGTCAACATCATCAGGAGTAAACGCTTTTAACTACTTTTAACTCTCTCTCGCTCTCTATACAGCCAGAACCACAATACCCCCATCGCTAGCCACCGCGAAGCCATTGTTTGCAGACGGCGACAGCGGCTCTCTTTGGTTTGGTGTTTACAACCGTCGCCTCCAGCGACCTAAAGCATCCTCTAAATGGCGGCGAATTTGGTTGTTCAAAGGTCCAATGACGACGATAACAACATCTCGGTTTAAATCGGCGACCAGGCAGGCTATTTCCGGCTATTTAAGGTCGCCACAATCCTGAGCTACCATTGCATGTGGTTTTATCGACCCGATCTGTAGCGGCAAGGGTTTCAAGGTAAGGTTCCGACCTTTTTCGCTTTTTCGGCTACACTAATTTGTTCTTTCCGAGGTTTAACGGCATTCCCGTCGTTTTAGGGTTTGTGCTAGTCGTGATGGTGGAGTTATGGTACTGATTCAATGGTTTCGAGTGTGTTTGGCAATGGCAGGTGTAGTGGATTCTTGTAGGACCAGCAACATGATAGCAGACGGTAACATCCCCATTTCCGTTTGTTAGCCAGCTGATCCCAACTAAGGGCATTATTGTAATTTCGCAAGAAATGACACTATTGTAATTGGTCGAAAGTTCATGGGTGCTTTTGTCTTTATCGGTGGCTTATGACACCGACCTTTATCTTTAAGATTATACTAGGATTTTGCCCGCCGCGCGTTGCGGCGGCGCGCGATGGGTGGAAACATATAGTAAGACAAAACACGATTCATAAAACGCAGTGCGTAAAAGACAATTAAAAAAAATGTAAATCACAAAGGAAGACACAAAGCGTACAACACAATGCCAAAGACATTTCAAAAATCACAATGCATTGGCATTTGCAAAAGTAGGAGTTGTAGTCTACGGATTACAATTGCAATTTTTTTAAAGTTTGGCGGGTGTAAAAATGGAGTAATAGTGCAAGGGGTAAAAAAACAAAGTCTAAAAAAGACAAAGTGTAAAAGTATAGGGATGGTGGCGGAAATGTGTAAGAGCTAAGGGGTGTTGGTGGAAATGTAAAAGAAGAGGGTTGGTGGCATAACTGTGTAAGAGCTAAGGGGGGTGATGGTGGAAAACCAAAGTACACGATTGGTGCTGGCAAAGTTTGAAAGATGAGGTTGTGGTTTTGGAAATCCAAAGTAGAAGGTTTAGGGACTAAATTTGTCATTTTATGAAACTTTGAAGATACCAAAGTCAATGAGCTAAAATTGCAACATCGTTAAAGTACGGGGGGCAGGGAGGCAAAGCCGATGGGAAACCCGCGTGCGTTGCAGCGCGAGTACATTGCAAACATCGAATAGATTAGTCGAAGCGTTATGTAATGCGTTAAACATGTGAAACGCACATTTTGACGTATCCAATTTAACTCAATAGCATTGTAGCTGGATAAAAATGTAAAGTATATCGTATTTATATGTGACCCGACTCATACATAGGAAATGTACAAAAAAGCATAAAATGTGTATCAAGGGAAAAATAACACGTGTAATAAAAAGTGATATTCATATCAACGGAAAAAATTATACCCTTAGCGTGTTGCGGTAGGGTCGAAACGTAGAATTGGAAACGTACATAAAACAATCAAAAAACAAAATATATTTGACCTGACTTGTTCCCCAAAAAAGTTTACATCGAAACGTATACCAACTCGGATTTATACCGACACATAAATTTTATTATTCATAATACAACCCACGGGCGATGCGTCGTGGGCACATTGCAAACACATTGCAAACCATATGAAAGCGCATGTCTTGACGTATTTAGTTCAACTCAATGTATGGTTGAATCCAAACGTTTAGTTTTTAAAAAAGAAATTTAGTGAACGAAAATAATTAAAGAAATCAATAACCTAAAAATGTATAGATATACGGTATAACGATAAAGGTGAAACATTATAAAATTTTGAGATTAAACCTTAATGGTCTAATATTGCAATGTAATTGAAGTTTAACTTGGAAAGGAAATGGACTCAAAACACAATTTAACAAAACTGAAAGCAAAGGGCCAAAATGTATATTACTCAAAGTATGTGTGAAAAATTGAAGTTTAACTTGGAAAGGAAAGAGACTCAAAACGCAATTTAACAAAACTAAAAGCAATGGGACAAAATGTATTTTACTCAAAGTATGGGTGAAAAGAGGAAATGTCGAAATGGACCTAAAACGCAATTTAAAAAAAAAGCTAAAAGCAAAGAGCCAAAATGTATTTTACTCAAAGTATTGTGTGAAAAAGGGTTATTGCGATTTGCGAATTATTTAACTTCTAATTGCACCGATTTGTGTAGAAAATATAGTACATATTGTTTTTATGTTTTTGTTTTTATAGGTATCAAAAAAGACAAAGGTGTTATTAGTCACATTATTAGTACCTGGAAAAAGAAAAATTATTGAGCAAATGGGAAATTGGCAATTGCATGTGGGCTTTGCATGTTTGCATGTGGGCTTGAATGTAAGCAAAGTCAGTGGAAACCCCACCGACTTTGTGCTTTAAGATTGTACTAGTATTTTAAGCCGACGGCGCGTTGCGGCCGCTAACACGTTAAACTACATAGGCTAAACGACTTTGAAATGTTACGAATATAAGAAAGAAAAGAAAAGAAAACAGAAAGACTGGATTTACGAACCGGATAACGTAATAATTAAGTTAGAATCTAATTAGTTAAAAATATAAAATATATTAAAACAAAATAATATATTTATTATAATTCCATGTAAGAATAGAAATTAAAAAGCTTTAGTAACTTGTTACTCGATGCTTATGCAGTCTCAAATGGCTTTGCTTTTACCTGTTGTGAATCTAAATACTAATAAAGTGTTGCAAGAATAGTTTGTTAGGGTGTACAGGGTGGGTTAGGCAAGGGGATTCGGCAACCCCTTGCCTCACGGCAAAGACTACCGCCAAGATGATGATGTCGATCGAAAAAGAAGAAAGAGAGGAGAAATTAGCGAATGCTTGCTGCTTGAGGCAAAGAAGAGGGAAGGGTTAAGTGTGGGGCCCATAATTATATCAATCAATCATCCCTTTTCTTTTTTTTTTCTTTTTTTTTAAACGGTTTGCCTAATCTTAATTTAGGCATGCACCCCTTGTGTTTTTTGGGTAATAGGCAAAACTTATAGGCAAATTATATGGCACAATTCAATTGGGTGAGGGGAAACTTTGCCTAAAGAGATTAGGCATGCACCCCCTTCACCCTTAATTCCAGTTTTATATTCTGACTTTAGTTTAGTTTTATATTTTTTATAAGGTTTATTTATTTGTTATAAGTTTTAACACTGTGTTTTTGTTTGAGGTTTTTGGGATTTACAAATGGGCTAGTCTTTTTACACATTGCTAGGTGAGTTGTATGCTGATGGGCTGCTGATTACTTATGGGCTCAGGACATTGACATATGTCAGAAGACTTGGAATATATAATTGTGAGAGTGGCTCATTTGGAAGGTTCCAGAGAGAGAAAAATTTGTCCAGTTCATTGTTAGACGCTTTCCAGTCTACCGTGTTCCTTTCGGATTAGTGGTCGAGATTCGAAAGCAATCGTCGTCATTGGATTTGTTTATTGAAATGTATGTGATCAACGCTTTCTAGTTATCCTGCGTTCACACAACACGGTCGTCAAGGTAGGCTTTGACTGTTAGCAGAGGATCTGGGTGAGTGTTAACTTGGTGGTTGGATCCCAGCCCTGGTGGCTGTCTTGGTTGCATGATCGGAGTTCTAACCCGACAGAGAAAAGACGGCTGGTGTTTTCGAAGACTGGTGAAAAAATATCAAATACGGATAGTATTAAATAGGGGCAAATATGTAATTTGTCGGTGCACTGTTTACACCGACCTTTGATTTTAAGAGTTTACTAGTAAAATGACCCGCGGGCGATGCGCCGCGGGCCCGTTGCAAACATCGAATTGATTAGTACAATCGTTATTTCATGTGTTAACCATATCAAGATGCATGTTTTGCCATACTCGGTTCAACTCGTTGTAACCTATATAAGTATCGTAGTTGAATCAAAAAGTAAAGTAAATCGAATTTACATAAAACGTGTACAGAGAAATAACAAACATGTGTAATTGTAGTTTTACCCGTCTTGCATTGCTAGGGGTTGAAACGTTGAGTAACTCGAATTTATACTGTCGAATGAAAATGTATTATATTTAACCATGCTCGGTTTGGTACAAAATTTATGTCGAAACGTAGACCAACTGAAAACGTACATAAAATAAGCACGGAAACGTATTATATTTGAGCTAACTCATTTCCAATACAAAAAAGTTTACGTCTAAACGTAAACCAACTCCAATTTATACCGACACATACATAAAGATACGTGCATAAAAATTTTGTTTTTTAAGTAATGGAAAGGATAAAGTCGAAACTTTAAAAATTTAAGAAGATCCATAAAATTTATTCAAGTTTTTATTGACTTAGCTTTCATTTGTTTTAATTTGCTTGTAACTTTTGGTATGGCTACTTTACTTAATATATAAATATCTTTGAAAATCAATTATGAGTAACTCGAATATTAGTCCGATTCAACTGATTTGAGAGATTTGATAGGAGGGTGGAAAAGTAGGATTTTGACTGGGAGTTTACAATTTTTATTTTGAAAAGCAGTAGGAGTTCATATAATTACAGAACTACGATTTTTACATTACAATCTTTTGTTATATTGGCTTGGGGTAAAATTAAATAATATTTATTGGATATTCTCTATGCACAATCCACCGACTTTTCAATTTTTCCCTCTCTAAATCTCTCAGATTCACACCGCCACCACTCACCGCAACAAATACATTCGCCCCGTTGTCGAACCATTTCGCGATCACCAGTCAACCGACAAATCACCCTCATCAAGAAAGTTGGATGGCGTCACACCATTTCGCCTCAACCGCCGCTTACAGCGGTCTGGTGGTTCAATCAAACCCTAAATCATGTAATCTCGATTCGATTGCCAACCCGTTTTCGTACACAACGACCCGTGTTCGTTAGCGATCCGTGACCGGCAAGATTTCGTTGTGTTTTTGGGTCACTCTGCGGGACGTAGGTCGTAAAATCATGATAAATAGTAAGCAAACAACAAATAAACCGAGAAAAATCGTAAAACAAAAACGTCAATTTATACTGTCGCGTTACATCAACATTTTGAAGTTTCAAGTTAACTTCTTACACTATAAATAATACAGGCCTTTAACTAAATAACTTTATATTATAATTTTCCTAGCCATTAGTTTTTAAATAGATTTATAATTTTCGTGCATTAGTTTTTTTACAAATTTTAAATACATGTTTTGAAAACGGACTGACTCGGTATCCACCATAAAAACTTATATATTTTTTCTTACAAAACTAAATACAATTCAAATTAAATTTTATTAAAATTCAGGTCGATCCTCGCCACTATAATAAATAATATTAAAATACAACTTTCTAGTACTCTTTAGTGTTTTAGGCCGTAACACCACGTCATAGGTACCACAATACTATTTCTTTTTCTGTTTGTTATATTTTATTTCGTTTTTATTCTCATACATAGTTATATTTTGTGGCTCATACTCTTACCATTTGATTCATCCTAATATTATAATTTATATAAGGGCACTCGGTGTGGGGGACGTCCCCGCCATGTCTAGGCCCGGCACCTGCCCATCCTTCCATTTCCCCTGCTTCGTCGACGTCCTCTTCGTCTTGCTCAAGCCGCTCAAGACGCTCCACCCCTTTATCACACACACATATACATAGAACACATATATATACATATATAGATCCATCCTCAATTTCCTTGGTTCCATCCTTGGAGGGGCATCCTCCTTGGATGTTGATGTGACGTTGACGTAGAGGGGCATCCTCCAAGGACTTGACTCCTCCACAATCGAGTAGCCTAAAGAAAGGTTAATTTACTATATTTTATTGTTATGTTTTGAAAGAAGTAAACTTAAAACATAAATATACTAAAAAAAGCTGACATTGCACCTCCATGTGCCCTGTCACTCCATCATTTCTTAACTTTTATCTTTCTCTGCACATCCATGGTTCCATGTGACATCTTGTTAAAAGTATGAAATATTTACATATTCAATTTTATATTTGCGGCGTTTAGTTGTTATAAATATCTCATTAATTTTGTTTTATGTGTTGAGGATTGGCTTGTACTCTGTGGGTTTGTTCATTGTTCAAGTGGGCCGAAATGAAAAAGACTTGGGCTGGTAGCAATGGGTTGGAAGCAACTGATGGATCGAGTTGCAAGTGCTAATTGGGCTTGAGACTTTGTAAAAAGACTAATGGGCTTTGCAGATCATTTAGGGCTTTTGAAGGTTGGATATAAAAGTGTATAGAAGGTTCTGGTTGTCTCAATTCAGATGATTTTTACGCAACACACCACTTTTTCCTCTAGGGTTTCAAGTCGAATTCCTGTTTCTGAAAAAGACTTTTTCCAGATCAGTTCATTCACTTGTTTATTTTCTCTCGCTTGTTCTTGAATGATTAGGGGTTCAAATTTTAGATTTGATCATATTCATGTGGGATCTGATCTCGGTTTGATTTCTCTTTGTATCACTGTGGAGATTAACTGTTGATAATCTTCATTGCAAGTTAGAGAGTTAGGTTTGTGTATTCTATAAACAGTTTTATGAATTTTTGGGTAATAAATGTTTCGATTTGGGTATTTTTGCTGTGTTTTAATCAAAGATCTTCTTATGGTATCTTGTTTTTGACACATCTCCGTCCCATAACACCACCACCACAGATCCGGTTCGACAATGAAGAAACCTCTGGTATGGCGAATCGACCACCGTTGGTCGGTGGTGTTGGAAGAAGCTAACGGCGGTAGACGACGGAACCGGTGGACCAGATTCTTCTACCTCCATTGTTGCTCAGTTGAGTCACAATGTACTTGGGGTTTTGAATCGGCAAAAACGTGGTCAAACAATAATTCGCATGTCAAGTTTTCTTCTATCAGGCCAGCAGTAAGCATGCACATCCAACGAAAGTTACAAAGGGCATTTGGGCATTTGTGTAATTTTGTCGGTGAAGCGGGTGTTTTGGTCGGTGGCAAAGGCCACCGACTTTGTAATTTAAGATAGTATAGAATATAATAAATAAAGGGTCCTAATATTAACACATGGGAAAACTTATTTACACATGGTGTATACTGGCCGTATACTGTTATACGACCCGTATAGAATAAAAACAACTGACAAAGTCTGTGCCAGCAATTAACGTTCATTATCCACCAACAATCCGTTCATTATCTGTTGTTATCTAAAACAATATCAATTAACGTTCAGTTGTGTATACAAATTCATCACCAGTTTCTACAGCACAAGCACATACACAGGAAGAATGTTCTCGAAATTGAAGGAAAAGAAAAAATGGTTGTTGATGTTTTTCACTATCAGGATTTTGTTGGTTTGTTTGAGAACCAGATTCCAATGTCCTACTACTTCAATCCTTCCTACATTATTGAAAATTACTATATCACCCGCCATTCTCTTGCACCTGTATACATTGATTGTGGATTTTCTTGAGTCATCGGGAAAACTTTTCCTCAGGGGAGGGTGAGTAGTATGAGTCTGAGTCCATTGTGGTTCGTGAATGTTGGAAGAACCCGACACGTCTTCTGCTGCCTCTTCGGTTGGTAAAAGACATAGGATGGCTTCTAATACAAGCTCTTTGTCAGTTGTGGTTGATTTATAGGAGGAGGTTATGAAACGAATATATGTTTATGCGAACATCCTTATTTTGTCACGTACATGCGTTTAATTCCCAACATCCTTATTGTATCAGACTCTCTCCCCTCCTGATGCAATTTTCACAGTGGTACCAATGTCCTGCAACTACAATCCTTCCAACGCCTGATTTCGATACAACCCTTGTGGATTTCGGTTGGTTCAGAAACTTAACAAGAGAAGCAACTAAAAAAAGGAAAGAAAGAAATTTTTTACCATATGTATACGGGCCGTATACCGTTTATACGGCCGTATATTCTCGGTAAAAAACAAATTTACCAATCGTATACAATGTATACGATGATTGTATACGGGCCGTATATTCTGATACGGCTCGTATACTATGGGTAAAAAATGGTTTATTCTCTTTAATCTATTAGAACGATCCTTGTCTTTAGAACCTGATTCTGGTTTAAACAATGGAATTTGTGGATTAACAGAAATAACTGAAAATAACTCGCCATTCTCTTGCACCTGTATACGTTGCAAGGTATAGAATGTTTGAAGTATTCTTGGTTCAATACAAACTCTTCTGAAAGACAAGAATACAACGTTCATGTATCACAAGATAATGGTTTCTCGACAAATGAAGTATTATCTGACATCATCTGTTCATCATTGTTCTTGAAGATGAAGATGAAGAAACGAGACTTTGTTTTGAGAAATTAACAAGGTAAACCTGAATTTTCAGATTTTTAGACACTTACTTGAACATGAGTCTGAGTCCATTGTGGTTCGTGAATGCTTCGATTTCAACAAATCTTTCAAGGTCTTAAGTGATGGACAACTGGTTAAAAGTTGTAGAAGAGTTTGTGTAGAGATCTTTACGTACAAATTTGCATCATCCTTACGGTTACAAATGAAGCGTTGGGATTCAAGGGTTTATGAGTAAAAGAATTGTGGATTTCGGTTGGGTCAGATCTCGGAAGTACTGAACAACAGAAATAACAATATGCGGCCCTCACAAAGTTGTCATTTTCAAGTGTGAGATTAGCCAAACGAGGATGAAAGATACTCAAACCATCTGATCCCGTTGTTGCAAACTCCTTTAATGTGAGATTCTTCAAGTTTGCACATTTTGAGAAAATACCAATGTGTTTGTCAGCTTCGTCAATACACAAAGTGACAGAATTTGTGGATTTCGGTTGGGTCAGAAACTTAACAAGATAAGCAACTAAAAAGTTAACATTCTGATTCAGATTCAGAAAGCAGATGTTTAGTAGTGTTTGAGAAACTAACAAGGTAAACCTTAATTTTCAAAATTTTAGACACTTACTTGAACCGTTAGTAATGCTAGATGTCATTTTGGCTGAACCACAACCTATTACAGCACTGTATGAACCTGCGTTTTGAAAATAGGCTTTGTTCTTCGTTTATTGGATCGTTCTAATAGATTAAAGAGGTTTTTACCATTTTTTACCATATGTATACGAGTCGTATACGGTTTATACGGCCGTATACCATTGGTAAAAAATATTTTTACCGATCGTATACAATGTATACGATGGTTGTATACGGGTCGTATATTATTATACGGCTCGTATACTATGGGTAAAAAATGGTAAAAAAGGGATTATTCTCTTTAATCTATTAGAACGATCCTTGTCTTGAGAACCTGATTCTGATTTAAACAACGGAATTTTTGGATCATACTACTAGCAGAAGAACCCGACACGTGTTCTGTGATGATTCGAAACATTCCGAATAACTAGCAGAAAAACCCGTACCGGTAATTGTTTATCCATACTATTCTTCATAGCCATATTCCCACTCACAAGTTGTTGATACATATCGTCCGTTCAAGTTGAGCTTCCTGATACATATCGTTCGTAAGAAACTGTTCGTGCACTGAACCTTCAGTTGTGTACCCTTCAATCTTGTTGAGTATTTTTCTAACTTTATGCTTGCATCCACCACAGTGAATATTAACTTTGTGTGAAAGAGTTTGGAAACCGGACGGAATCTATGAAGAAACTGTTAGAATTTGTGGATTTCGGTTGGTTCAGAAACTTAACAAGAAAAGCAACTAAAAAAATACAATTGATTTCTCTTCCGGTTACCAGGCCTATCATCTCCGTCTACGTTTGGTTTCCTCAACGAAGAACCATCAGCCATTATCAGCCCTTTTTTCCTTTGGTTTCTGGTTGATTTTGAGGGTGAGGGTTTTGAATTGATTCCTGCGCTCAAGTTTCAACGGTCTCTTTGCTTCGTCCACTAGAACTATTTGTGTATGCATTCTTTTGGTAGTTAACAATGCTAATTAGAAAAAAATCTGTAAAAATTAATCATATCAATTGCTATAACAGGATGGATGTGACACACATAGATAGATAAAATGTCACAGTTGTCAAGACTGTTTGTCGGGTTTCCAATGCTGTCGCAACCCCCGATCCCTGATTCCCGGGAACGGGCGGACGCGAGCTCAGATAGTGGTGGTATCAGTTTGTTTAATCTTGCAGCGGAATTTACATCAGGACCGTAGTTAGGAAATGTTTATCAGAGTAAAACCACCATATTTGATATTAATAATAACATGGGCAAAACCCAAGTTTCTTATTACAATACATTTATAGGGACAAACCCTATTTTATAATTTAAAACATCGTTTCTTAGATAACTTTTATAGCCACTTATTTTCCAAGCCGTCAGTGCTCTCGAGCTGGCTTTTTCCCAGTTGGCTTTCACATTGTGTTACCTGAAACATGTTTTAAAAATATTTTGTCAGCGGGAAATACTGGTGAGTGAATCCCAGTTTAATCAAGAAACATTTTATCAATTAACACAGTATTGAGAGCGATCACATTGTTTATTTCTACCCAATTACTCAATCAGTACTGTCAATCCTTGACTTGTGGGTCATATTACACATTGGCTAACTCGTTGTCCAATGGTAACGTACTGTCATCCCGACTTACTACTCGCAAGTAATAAATTTTGTATACAAAACCCCAAATACCGGCAGTAATTGAAGAACTACAAAGACTCAATCACTGCTTAATTGCATTGTAAAATAATTAAGGTTTTGTAAAATATTACAAAAAGGTTATCAAAAAGAGGATAAACTCACATTGCTATCTTAGACTTCGCGTAAGGGTTTCCTGGATATAATCTATAATTTATACAAATGTACATTGATTAGTATCATAACCCTTTGAAAATATTAATGATACCCTCCCCGAGACGGCATTCCAACAACTACGTCGGGCAAAACCACGACAGTTGTTACAGAACCCTAAATCAATCGGGCAGTGTAACTATTACGAAACTGGGGTTATAATACTTACAACGGAGTAGAACCTCGCTAATTAGGGGTATAATACCCGACTATAATAACTTTTCTACAGAAATTAAGATTTGAGATTGAAATGTGAGCGACGGAAAACGAAAACTGATGCCTGCTATTTATAGTTGTGATATTGAGTTCTGTCGCAGCCCGCGTGAGACACAGGCCAAGGTTACGCGGCCCGCGTCAACCTTGGTCAACACCATAGCTTGGCCCGGTCAGCTTGTAGACTTGCCACGATGTCGACACGTGTCGGCATCTGGTGTATCCGCGTTTCATGAGCTCTCGCGGCCCGCGTCGATGTAAGCATAAGCTTACGCGGCCCGCTTTAACTAAAGAAATCAGCGGAGTCAAATTCCAGTCTTGATACGGCCCGCGTGAGCTTCAGGTGGGATCCTACGCGGCCCGCCTCAGCTCTAATTTCATATTTTTATTTTATTTTTATAAACTATAACATATTTCGAGCTCGGTTTTCACACACGGACATAATATAAGACACATAAGGATATTTTAAGATATAATAGGGTGGCATAAAATATACTGAGGGTGTCGGTTTTACCGAGGATTGTTACAAATGCTCACACAGGGTGATAAACAACGCTGATACACGTAACATCTAGTTATATTCAGATTTAAACAATGCCCGCCTCAATTGAGATAACGGACATCCATCAAGCTCAAAAAGAAAACTTGTGTTTCCCATAGTCACAAAAGACTGCGGTTTGTATTTCGCATAGCCACCGTTTTCGTAGTAAAAAACGGTTGCGGTTTGTATTTCGCATAGCCATCGTTTCCGTAGTAAAAAACGGTTGGGTTTGCACATTCAATCTTCAATACTTCAGTAAAATACCACTAGTAGAAGAACCCGACACGTCTTCATGTAACAGAGAATGTTTTAGAAAATTGAAGGAAAATGAAAAGATTTGTTGAAATCGAATTTGACAACTATGACAGCTTATTAAAAGTATCGTGTGTTGTAGTTTGGAAAGATGACTGAACAGAGATCTGAATAACAAACTGTGGAGAACTTGTTTGTGTCAGGTTCTTCTGCTAGTTACTCGGAATCGATAAATAACCAACACGAAGATCTCTGCGATCGCTAAGGTTTTCATCAACGGACTGATCGGTAACGTTACTCTACCTGTGCTCCGATTTAAGCGGCATGTTCCGATCAACGTTTATCGACATTGTTAAAGGTGATGAAGAGTTTAGAAACCCTAGAATGATTGTGTTTTTACGGGAATAAAACGTGATACTTGAAAAAACGCCAATATATACGGCCCGTATATAGTTATACGGCCCGTATACCATTGGTAACATCAAAAACCCACAAAAATAAATCAATTGAGCCGTATACATTTTACAAATCGTATACACATGTATACGACCCGTATAACTGTATACGGGCCGTATATAATAAAACAAAAAAAACATTCTCTGCGCATTTTTCTATTCAAAAACACTAGTCTAAGTTCCCGCGAATTTTGCGGGTGGACTAACACACAAATATATAACTTAAAATTGATGAAATAATCTTTGGAAAGAAATAAACGTTCAAGTACAGTGAATTGAGAAAAGGAAGTAACGCAAAAATCACAAGTCATTAAAGACTTCTTTATACCGGTAAACTAAGGAAACGACAAAGAAGTTGTACCGCCGATAAATTGGGTTATACCGGTACCGGTTCATACCAGGACAAAGGTCAAAATTTTGAACTTTTAATTTTTAGGTGCCTAAAAAAGGTGATTATTTACCTTATTAGTTAAAGTGTAAAACTTAGCGTTTACAATTGACAATCCATATCGATCAAACTTCTTCCTCACTCAAAGATAGAAAAAATCATTGGGTTTTTCAAATTAAGTTCTAAAAAGTTTTTCACTCCCAAAACTGAGTAGTGTTGGTGTATCATAATCAACATATTTTGCTGATGAAATTATACACGTAATAATCAACATAATTCGCTGATGAAACTATACACGTAATTTTGAAACGATTTAGGACAAAGTTGACCTAAGACCCCGGCCCCCTGTTGGTTTGATGGAAGATAATCAACTTACCCACTAATGTTTGCAATGTCTATATCAGGGGCGGTTTTCCAAATACCTGATCCAACTCCACCATCGCTGTCGAACGATCCACCACCGCCACCACCAAAATAGCTCTGAAGATATTATGAAATCTACCCATATTACCGCCAAAAATATTGCTCGAAAACCTCGTTGTTCTGACACCTGGACCATTTCCACCACCTCCCATTCCCTAGAACCCGAAACACTCAGCGAAAATGTCATCTCGGGTTGAATGTGAATGGTGTGCATCCACCGGTGGAGAAGTAAGAGAAGACCATCTTTTTAGACTGTGAAGTTTAATGCGAGTATGCAACCCTTAACATTCAACCAAAACACCATTCAGTTCAAGAGTTGTAGTGGTTCTTTGCCATCCTTCCTGTTCTTAGCACAAAAAGCAAATGGTTAGCCTCTCAAATTTCAAATAATGAAAAACATCATAAAGCAATTCCATTTAATTAGCTTGTACATAAGTTCAACCCGTATGCCTTTTTACAATACACTTTTAGTGCTAATTTGAAGTTTAAAATTAAGCCATTTAGTTTATAAAAGAATTAGATATATAATAGATATAATCACGGTTCATGAATTCCTAGACTTATCATTAATTAATTTTATTTGATACTTATTTTTAATTATCCCTATTGAATGGATAAATTGAACAAAAAATAGCAGCAACCAATATTCTACAAATCCACCTACACCTGAATGGATAAATTGAAAAAAAAATTAGCAGCAACTAACATTCTACAAATCCACCTACACTAAAAAAGTAAGACACATTTAGATGGTAGAAGCAATTTTTGTAAAAAAAAAAAAAAAAAAAAAGACCGCCAACTACACCTAAAAAGTAAGACGCAATTAATTGGTCATAACAATGATTTTGATTCTTTTCAAATTATGACGAACAAAACAGGTTGGGTTGTGGGTCAGCCGACCTCGCCAGTATTACACCGGTTTTAAACTAAATGTATTAAAAATCTTAAAATATTAAAAGATCTTATAATGTGTTTAATGAATGGATATAATACCTAAGTAGTTAATGCGGTAAAATAGTCAAGGACCGTTTTTTGAGAAATCTCGGGTTATCGCAGTGGAATATAGAGGTGTACAAATAAGGTTTTCTGGAAAAACCGGTCCAGTTTTTAACCGAAGCAGTTATTTTATACAACGATAAAAACCCGTAACGGTAACTAACCGGTTTTTGAAACCTAAAACCCAAAGTGGTCCCAACTGAACCGGTTTAGTTTTAAAACTGGTTATTCAGAACCGGTATTTTATAACCGATTCTAAAAACGGTCTAAAAATGGGCCAGAACCTGCAGACTTGTGCTGTCATGCCGCTGTTTTTCGCCGAAACCAGACAAAAAAAACTTACAGATCACTTAAAAAAACCTGCAGGCTGCATCGTCCGTCGAAAACGTTCATCGAAAAAACCTGCAGCGACGCTGTTGCTGGTTGCGTTTTTCGCTGAAAAAACCTGCGTTTTTGTGTTTTTTCGCAGAAAAAATCTGCTCGAGTATAAATTAGATAGAAGATACGTCTTGGGTGTGCCTGGTACGGGATAGTTATCATTGTTTTCAAAGATAATGTCTCAGTGAATTAGGAACGTCTTTTATAATATGCCACTTTACTGTGAAAAAAGCCACTCCATTTATCAAGTTGCCAAAAATCCATGTTCTTTTCAAAAACAACGACCCCCATCATTTCAGCAACGCCAGCAAACTGCCGTCTCCCATTTACCTACATAATCACAAACCAAACCATTCATATTAAAGTACTTATGGCAATTTCAACCCGTTTACCTGAGAAAATGTTACAAAATAATACATATGAAAACATTTTACAATATGCCAATAGATTCCAAGGGGAATTTGTTGTATAATAACCAATAATTATTATTTAACATGTTTCAATTTATATATACCACCCTCATTTAAACGAAAGATCCATTCGACATATTCACACTCAAACCGGTTGCATTACACTAATGTGTCACTCTAGAGTTCTTCCCGATTATAACTGTTTCAGCAATTAGGGCATACTACCACAAACATAACAAACTGTAATGAAAGAAAAAGTATACACAACAATCGGTATACCTTGCTCGTAGCAGGTTGTTCGAGTGTTTGGTTTTGCCTTAGTTGGAAATGATTCAAGCGCCTTAAATCCATGAGAATTGTCCTTCCTGCAGATATTCAGAATCATACAAAGAATCCAGCCTAAACAAAACAAAGTAAAAACTCGTAAGTACTCCAATCAACGTAAACAAAACCATAGCCCTAACCCAAAATTCTGCAAACAAATAAAAATTGAGCAAATAGTCAGAAGAAATAGATTCTGTTATTGATTGTTAAACAGAAAATCCGAGATGAGCTACTTAGAATCTGAACGTGCTATAGAGGATCCATCAAACCTGCTTGTGGGCCAGGCTATCAATTTCATCATGTTTTGCTTGTAAAATCTTTAGCACCCCCCCCCCCCCCGGGTCATCATCTAGTGTTAGAGTAATTGGCATTGCCCTTCTCACCAGATCCACCACCCGTATCTACATTCTATAGGATGAATTAAGGTTTTAGAATCTGCAACCGAATGGATGGGTTTGTGGTATATCAATCATGTGGGTGTGGGTTTGTGGGTAGAGAGAGGGGGATGGCATACATTCCAAGCAGGGAATTTTTCTTTTGTTTCCGGTGGTCAAATTCAACCTGCAACGGCATGATTTAATTTTATCAAGAAACAATAATATATCAATAGAATCATATGTGATTGAGTAAATTTAAAATTGACGAAAACCTAGAATAAGATTCAATTTTGTGATGTGAAAAGAGGTTAAAAGAATTAAAACTGAAACATTAATGGCAAAAAAAAAAAGATGAATCATAACCTACATGTTTCGGTGGTCCTTGTGATGATTGAGACAGAGAGAGCAGATGGTGCGATTCATACAATCCAAGCATTGGTATCAACCATGGCGACCATTTCATATCTTCTTAGGCCTCACTCGACACCGGTAAATTAGGGTTTCCACTCTCAATCTCATTCTCTTCCTCTTCTTTCACAGCAGCTTCAATCTGACCCTTAAAAAATCCCTACTGAGAAGCCCTAATAATATCATCGATGAATCATCGACTATCTTAACACACAAACATACAATTAAATTAGAGGCATATGAACCTAAAGATTCAAGAAAAACAAAATAATGAATCAGAGATCGATGAATTACCAGACCGGAGCACTAAATAAGTCCCTCGAGGTGAGAGTCGTTCTTGATATTGAGCCGGTGAAACTGAATGCGACCACTCCGTGGAAGAGAGTCCGATTCAATGAAGAAGCAATAGATGAAGAAACAAACGACCCAGAGGATTGATTGAGAGATGAATCGGCAAGGTGAAATACAGATTTAGATCTTTTATTTGAAATAGGATTTAGAAGGGAAGTAATTCATGTTTATGGAAACAAAAGATGCGATATAACGCAGTGTGAAAGGAGAAAGAGCATTCTCTTATTTGCCGCTCAAATGAAAAGAATATGGATTGTAAGAATCACACGTGGCAATAACATGTTTAAGATGATGCCATGTGGCATAAGTTTGTTTTGTTTTATTATAAGGTATAGATTCTATACGAGCCGTATAATTGTATACGGCCCGTATACAATAGGGGATGTGAAAATAAGATATAAGGTATGTGGGAATAAGGCACCCCATAAATAAATGACTAAATGTACACTTTTGGACCTTCATAGATGACATAGGCCATTCCGTTAACTCACTAATTAAGTTTAGTCAAAGTAAACGAATGTTGATTATGCTCCCAAATGAAATAGAAAATATTTTGATCAACATAACCAGCACACTAGACTTAATTAAAAAAAATTATTCCGTGTATAAATAAGCAAGTTTTTTATGCATAACCACTTGTACCTTATGCTTTGGAAGTTTAAAAAAAACTTGATTTTTTACTTTTAACCCAAAGGTTTTTAGCTTTTATAATTTTAACCCTACATAATTTGTTTTTTTAACTTTAACCCAAAACTAAACTTGATTTTTTACTTTTAACCCAAAGGTTTTTAGCTTTTGCAATTTTAACCTTACATAATTTGTTTTTTTAACTTTAACCCAAAACTTTTCATTATTTGCAAATGGGTTATTGGATTTTATCACCCTTAACTATTGGTCATTGGCCGCTGCCACCCCCAACTATCACTTTGACGCCCACCACCCCCAACTTAACACTTAGTGTGTTCTGTCACCAAATCACTAACTTTTGATCCTGCTACTATACTTTTGTGGGTATCCTAAGATCCCTAAAACCTTCCCAAGATCCTTATGACACCCCAAATAGTGTAGTAACATGATCAAAAGTTAGTGATCAATTAACGGCATGGTGACAGAACACACTAAGTGTTAAGTTGGGGGTGACGGGCGCCAAAGTGATAGTTGAGGGTGGCAGCGGCCAATAGCCAATAGTTCTGGGTGATAAAATCTAATAACCCTTTGCAAATTAACTTCACAACTTTTGTCACTTATACTTTTCATCTTTGGCAAATTTTCGTTTTACGTATAGTTCTAAATTTTTCGACTTAATACAACGCAACGTATGAGTGTGGTTCAACTTTTTTATGTTTTGTTTCAAATTTTGCAAGTTAACACGACGCAACATGCATGTGTGGTTCAACGTTTCTACCTCTATTTTTTCATGTTTGACAGGTTCGTCGCAACACACAGATCCTAGGTCGAGTCAGTGTTGGTGGTCGATGACGGTTGTGTGACATTAGTACTTTTTGACACCGTTTTACGCCCCACCACAACGCGGGGTGTGCTTTGGGGGGTTTTCTAAAGAAAAAATGGTTATGCATATGGTTGTCGTGACCTTGGCTTTGGGGGTTTTCCAAAAAAATTGATTTTTTTACTTTTCACCAAAAAGTATTTCATAAATTACTTTTAACACAAAACTATTTGTTTTTTTTTACCTCTAACCCAAAACTTTTTATCTTTTGCAATCTATCCTCGCAACTTTTTTTACTTTCAACTTTGGTCATTTATAGTTTTCATTTTCCGCAATTTTTTCGTTTTATGCTTGGTTCTAAATTTTGTGACTTAACACATCGCAACGTGCGTCTTTGGTTTAACGTTTTTACGTTTCGTTCTAAATTTTGCTAGCTAACACGACGCAACGTGCGTGTGTGGGTGAACGTTTTTACATCGTCTATTTTTTCCCCGTTTGACAGGTTTAACATAACGTGCGGGTCCTAAATCGACTTAGTTATAACTAAATATTCCTCGCCGCATTGCGGCGGGTCTCAATTCTAGTTTAAAATAAAAACTAAAGTATTGAAAAATTTATTGTGGTTATTTTGCGAGTTATGGATCGTTTTTTTCACCCTTCTTCCGCATTCTCACTAGTTCACAAAACGAGCCACTAATTCTAGTTATCGGCTCTGCGTCATTCGCCCTTGAGTTCTTAGATCAGCAAGTCCTAGTTGGCGAGTTGCTTTGCTTCTCCACTTCCATAAGTTTCTCTAGTATCACAGTTAACTTTGGTTTCATATTTTCATTTATTATGAACTAGTTGGATGCACCCGCGCTTCATGGGGGTCTAACAAAACTAAAATTGAAACGTCGACGCAATAGTAAAAATTAGCGCTTTTTTACATAAATCGAAAACCAATACGAATACCAATAGTACTGATGTGGTTCAATCGGTTCGGTTTATCACCTCACTTTCTCCGTAGCCTTATTGTCACCACCACTCACCGCCCTCCCATGTTCTCGGTCTCTCTTAAGTATATTCTTACAATTTTAATGATTACAAAACCAGGAGAGAAAGTGGGTAGAGTTAGAGTGTATTATGAAGAAAAGAGAAGAATTTTAATGATATAAAGAATTGATCTTTATATCACCGATGCTTTCTTCGGTCTCCTGGTTGTAGGATTCAATGGCGGTCTTGCAACTCAACTTTCCGGTGGTTACAAGTTCTTATCAGGCATTGACGTTGAATCATATACCGGAAATGTTTATATGACTGATGCTAGCTTGACACATGACTCAACTGGAAGGTTGTTTAAATACGATCCACGAACTCAACGGGTAACCGTTTTGATGAGCGGGCTTGCTGGTGCAGGTGGTCCAGCAGTTAGTAGTGACCGAAAGTATATTTTGGTTCCGGATTACGTAAACAAGAAAATCCAAAGATATTGGTTGCAGGGACCAAAAAGGGGCACAACTGAGGTTTTCATGACCAACTTTGGGAGCCCAAACAATATTAGGGTGAAGGGAGTGTTTACCTATTTGGAATAGGTAAACTCCCCGTTCATTCAATCAGACTGGCTTCCACATCAATCCACCTAAATTGTTTATCTAATGCTTAAAAACGTTGGCGGTGGTTTACCTAATGGGGTTTAGGTAAACTATTTAAAAAAAATGTGTGATTGGTTGAGAAGGCATGGACCCCACCACACACCCATCTCTCTCTCCCCGACTCGGTGAACCTTCACCGATTTTGGCCACCAATTCGGTAACATGAATGCGGTGAAAAGGTTGGCGGTGGCAGTAAGCATCGGTAAACCCATTTACCGAACACCACTCTGCTCAGCCTTAAGAGGGCAGTAAATGATGGAGAATTTTGGGTGGCGGTAGAGAAGCAAGCTCAAGGGCTAAGGATCAACGGGTCCACTATGGTGCTCCAAACTGTACCCCTTACCCAGATTGATGAAATATGGCACCAAATCTGGTAATATTGGTCGAATAATAACCCTTAAGCTTAAACCATAATTAACACAACCCACGGTATCCGGATCTAGGGATCCAGAGTGTGGGGTACACCCATGGTGCTCGTTGATAGCGACATGTAACAATATAGTGTGTATAGCGATAAACTCACACAAGTTATGCAATCTCTCAATGTTCTCTCTGGCATACTGTTTTTTCGATTACATCCAGATACTTACTCTCACACCGAAGAGTAGTCAATATTTTCATATCGATCACCAATGTCTGCAACTGAGCTTTATTAATGTTTCTATTGGTAGGTTCTTGAAACTGTAGTTTGAATATTTTCCATGTATGATGTCTACGCTTTGTGCCGATCACTTTCAAGTCTCTGTACAGTATTGGAAATTCATGAACTAGCCATATTAATTTTAGAAAAAAAAAATGGACAAACTTGGAGGAATAGAACTCATCATTAGTTTTGAATTTTAAATGTCAAGAGCTCATCACATCAAATTTGTGAAACATGACTGAAGCTTGATTTTTGGTAGTGTTGTCTTTTTTATCTTTGATTTTGTTTATTGCTGTTTTTATACAGTTTCTTGTTATTTTATTATCATGGTCAATTTTTTTAATTGACCTGTTTCTAGTTATTTTATTATCAGGGTCAATTTTTTTAATTGACCCGAACATATTTTGGTCATAGCATGTTTTGACCCGAATCTGTTTTGACTGGAACCATGTTAACCAATTAACTCGAAAGTATTTTGGTCATAGCATGTTTCGACCCAAACCTGTTTTGACTGGAACCTGTTTTGACCCCAAGTGATTTTGATTAGACCCGTTTTGACCCGAACCCGAGTGGACCTGTTATGATTCGGCCTGTTCTGACCCGAACCACCCGATTTTCCCAGGCCTATGGTTGACCATTGATTCCTCTCAATCTCTCCTTTTATTCCAATTGATTGGGGCAGTAGGAGATCAGAAGAGCAGAGAACCCAAATACATATCGGGCATTGACGTTGAATCATATACAGGAGATGTTTATATGACTGATGCTAGCTTGACTTGCAACATAAGGTAAGATTTGAGAAACTAGAACCCGTACTTTAAAACCATACGATTCATTTCTCAAGAGTGTATGTTGCGCAGAAACATGGCACAACCAGGGTTTACACCCGACTCAACTGGAAGGCTGTTGAAATACTATCCAAGAACTCAACGGGTAAATCTTAGTAACAAGTAATTACTTGCATATAGTTATGTGCTATTAAAAAGATTAATTGCAACTTTTCCTCGTTTCGAAAAAAAATGTTTGGTGAATGAAAACATCTCAAGAGGTGATAACATCTCAAACCTTAAAACAAAACAACACTCAAAACTGTTCAGAACACAAAATATAACCATGCAGCTAAAACTCCTTAGTCGTTACCTATTTCTTTTCTTCTTTCTCGGCCTCTGCCGCTCTCTTCAGCCTCGCACCCAAATGGCGTTTGTTTGTTCTCTCGACACGTAGTTTTGCGTATGCATTAAATGACTTCATCTCTTCGGTAACCTTCACAAGTTCAACAGCTTGCTTCTCCCTGATGATGGGCAATACCGGACCTTGAACCTGAGTAGCAGTAGCAAGCTCCTCTGGTGTAGAGTCACCCGCCTGATTAAACCAAATAATTAAACCACCATTAACTATAAAGGTCCCATAAGTACCGGTGTCAATGTTAGGTATTCAATAGAAGAGGAGTTAAACTGTGAATGTCTAATACTCTAGGGTTATATTTGTAATATGTTCATAATTAATACATTTGATTCGTATCAGTTATTGATACGAAACAAATTGGTAAAGAGGCTAACTGAAGAAGAATAGAAGAAACTCAGAGAGGAAGGAATTCATGCAAACAATTAGCTGCTCTTCTCATTCACAGGTCCAGCATATGTATATGAACATATTACAAATATAACCCTAGAGTATTAGAAATTTACAGTTTAACCCCTCTACTAATTTAATACCTAACAGTCCACATAGCAGACTGTGACGTTGTGTAACAGACCCTAAAATAAGTAATTCTAATTTGGGTCGAAATGCTTACAGCAATAAAACTAAATAAATTTTACCTTGGTTTTCCTTGTGCGTCTTGGGAAGATAACTAACTTAGCCTTGAAAGTTTTAAGCCTCTGAACATTGGCTTGCAAGCCTTCTAATGACCGATTCCTGCGCCTATGGTCCACAGCTATTCCAATGGTAGGAGCAAGTTTCTTTGGAATACCCGCAGCCTGTTTTTACAAATATAGTCAGTTTCACAAAACTAAACACAACGCGGGACCGTATAAAATAAACTAGATTTAAAACTTCATGTGTTAATATCGTCACATAGTACTGCATGACCTCATGTTGTAGCAATGGTATACAAGATTTTGTCCCAGAAAACGTGATGCGTTTTAAAATTGCTTAGGAAAAGTTGACAATACATCAATTTTTCTACAAACAAACTCATGACAAAGATACTACAATATTATATACTATGTAGTTAATATTGCGATATATCACCAATATATAGGTGATATATAGGTTATCGGTCCCCTGGTAAAATATCGGTGCAAAATATCAGTCAGAATAACGGTACCGATATTATCGGCGATATTGACCAATATTTGACCGATATTCGACCAATATATGACCGATATATCACCGATTTTCCCGACATCAGTACCTTTCTTCTTAGTTCTACCATTCGTCTTTCTTTTTATGGCTGTTATTAGTGTTTTAAATCTTAATTGTTAATTGTTAGTGTTTTAAGTCTTAATCAGTTCCTACTTGCTACAATTGTTAGTGTTTTGCAAGTTGCAAAAGGTTAATTTGTTAATGGTATGAGAGTATGCTGAATTGTTAGTGTTAAATTGTTATGTATATAAATTCTGCATGATATTAAAATTAGTGATATCCCATTGCGATAACCTATATCTCGAATACCGGTCCTTAACCGATATCCGATATTTTACCGCATTAACTAGTTATATAATACTGATAAGTGAATAGTCTTACTTTCAACTCTTCAAGAGAGAATCCACGACCCTCTCTAAGTTTCATGTTGTATTTCAAGGTTTGTCCGTGAACCTGAGGACGAAGTTTTCCAGCAGGCCTCGGGAAAACTTTAACAGCCTTCACTTGCCTAGCTGTAAATAAAAACATAAATAACACGAGTAATTATTCAAATAAATGAAACAGTCAGACAAATAAAAACAGGCGGACTAATGATTCAACTAGAAGAAATATATATACCATTCCGTCTTCTTGTTTTGCGGGCGGGTTGGTTGAACCATGTCCTGACATAGTTCTGCCAATGCTTCTTAAAGTGCCCATTTGGGATAACATTGTTATGCTTAACCATGGCTCCTCTGTAAAAAAAAAACACACCACTTTTATTAAGTTATAAGTATAGTTGATTAACTAAATTCTTAATATTAAGATCTTTACAATTGGATATATAATTAACTTATAGTTTTACAAAGCGTGTCTCAACACAAAGCAACCTCAAACGCAGGCCCTTTCGCTTTAGGTGTAAGTTACCGCGATGTCGCAATCTACACAAAAGGCTTATAAAGCACAAGAAAAAACGTCTTAAACGCAGGTCCTTTCGCGTTAGTGTAGACATGCGCCTCATGTACATGGCGACTTTTTGAAACCCTACGATAAATATATAAAAGAATATATACAACCGTCGTAAACCTAGCGTACGAAAACTGGTGCGCTTTTGCACTTTGCATCCATTCTAACAAGTGAGGCATAACGATCACCACAACGTGTGGATCGGACAAGAATATAACATCAAAATTCAACCAACAAACTGTTAAAAACAACACAACATGAGCAAATCAAGGCATCTACGTATCAAAACTCACAAGTATCAAAACTCTCTAGTACATCATCCACTGTCTCCTTTTCACTCATTCAAAATAAGTAGAAACAATAAATACCTAAACAGACCAATCTCCTATCACATGTTGATAAATTATCTAATATACAGCCAAATCTTACCAAAAATTGCAATATTTATTGTCTAACGAGCTGCGATAAGATACAGAATTATAATAAATATATTCGTAATGAATAACGATCTGAATTGAAGTATTTTGTGATGTTTGAGGAGATTAATATTATGTTACAGTTTTAATTGAAGCATACCTGAGATTGAGATGGTAACCTCAGCTTAGAGAGTTGGAGAAATGGTGGAATCAGGATTGATTTGGGGATTTAGGGTTTTAGGTTGGGGATGATGATTATTACCTAGATCTGATGGCTCAGATCAATCTTAGATGACAAAATTATTTTTGTTAATAAAAAGCTTAATTTGATTTTAGAGTAAAACTAGTGAAATTTCCCGCGCTATCCGGCGGGGAATTCGAACATTATCGATTCGTTTCGTTTTGTAACAGGATGAGCACGGTACCCGTTTGGTACCGAGCCGGTACTGAAAGTAACGATATCGAAAAACGGGGAAAAGTGGTACCGGCAACGAATACACCAGTACCGTACCGGTTGGTTATAAAAAATAATTCCCCGCACTACGTGGCGGGGAATTCGAACGTTATCGATTTGTTTTGTTATGTAACGGGATGAGCACGGTACATGTTCGGTACCGAAAGTACCGGTACTGGAAAAGGGGGGAAAAGTGGTACCGGTACCGAATACACCGGTTCGGTACCGGTACTGATATGGTATAGGTACTTACCGGTGTTTTACCTGTAAATACCAGTACTGTACCGGTACTGAAAAACGGGTAAAACAAGAATGGTTCTGGTACCGAATATACCCTGTACGGTTCGGTACCCAGTACCAAATGTTCATCCCTAATATGCGCTACACTGTAGGAAGATGAAGGTATGTTAAAAGATTTGGCAGCATGTAATAAAAAATTTTCTTTCCCATGAAAGGCTTCGAACCCGAGACACTCACTATATTTGAATGTTCATACAATCAATTTAATTGCGAATTTTTTTCTTAATAGTTTCACGCAATAATAACTATAATATATACATAGAGCGGAAAAGGAAAAAACGTAAAATTAAAGTGGAAAATCGTAATTTTTTACCGACGGCAAAATTGTAATTTTTAGTTGTGGGCAAAAGCATCATTTTATTTTGAACTGGGGGTAAAAACATAATTTTGAACTTATGGCAAAATCGTAATTTTAAAGCGGTGATAAAATCGTAAATAGGTTTGGCCAATGGGGGAGTTCCAGACAGCTGCCTGGCACTACTCCTTCATCTTGTGTCTGTAGTTATACAATGAGGGCAAAATTGTAATTTGACTGGGAAAGCAATGAAAAACGATGATAAAAATGTAAATTTAAACTGAGGGCAAAATCGTAATTTACCTGAGAGGGAGAAAACAAAACTTGGCGAAACTCTAAATTTAAACGGGGCAAAATCGTAATTTTTAACCGAGGGAAAATTTGTCATTTTTCACTGGGGCAAAAGCATAATTTTATTTTGATCAGGAGGTAAAATCGTAATTTTAAAATGATGGGAAAAGTGTAATTTTAAAGCGAGACAAAATCGTAAATTGGTTTGGCCCAAAAAAGTCAAAAAGCAAAAATAAAAATTCAATAAATCACTGCGATTTCCAAAATGTAATAGAGTTAATGTCAAAATGGAATCATTTAAAAGCTAGTTTTATCATTTCAGTTTAAAATTGCAAATTTTTGTATCCAGAAGGTTTCAATTTTGTTTCCATTTCCATCCAATTGACAAACTAAATTAGAATTTTCTGTTAACTCTCTCTTTTTTGTCGTTTTTCTCATTTAAATGAAGGGTCTAATCATCATTTTATGCCATAATATATTTTAGGCAAATTGGATTTAAATAATCTCAGTTTTATCAATTTGGCAGATAATAATCCCAACCCAGTTATTGGCCGATAATAATCCGAACTGATCCACTTTTGGCCGATAATAGTCCGCCGTTAAACATAGCTTAACGGAGTTAAGCTTTTTTCCGAATTACAAACTGATGTTTTATGGATTTTAGTCAGAACGAGGATACGAGTCGATTTATGTAAAACTTACCTCGAACGATGCTTTAAACGATTTGATTTTTGTTAATTGGAAGTTTAAACACCCGAATTGAAGCATCGTTTTCGTCGTTTGGGGCAATATTTCATGGTAAATTTTACATCAATCAACTCGTAATCTCGTATCCCCGTTCTAATCAAAAGCCCTAAAACATCAGTTGTAATTCGGGAAAAAAAACTGTTGTCCTTCAAACTGCTGATGAAGCCCTAAAGACTAAACACTGCTGGTTCAATCTACTGAAGACTGTTAAGTACTGTTGATTAAAGGACTGCCCACTCAAGGACTGATCAACCTTGAGGAAAGCACTGATGGAAGGAGAAAGCAGTAGTTCAGTGTGTCATGTATTTTGTATAGAGTCAGTGGTTAAGTTAGCAGTGTTTGTATAAGAACAGTGGTTATAGGTTGTTAGGTTGTTAGATGTCACTTTCATGGTGACGTCAGCTTAGATGCTTCAGTGGTTTGTTTTGCCTATAAATGGAACAGTACCCTGTACTGTTACATTTGATTGACTGAGTGAGTTCTTCTCCTCCAATCCTTTCATCTTGTGCAATCAACCAGGGAGCATCAGGCTGAGGGGGAGCTTAGTTTATAAGCATGCTTTGTAATCTTTTGACTTGATTTGTAATCTTTCGACTAATGGAATGCATGTGTTTATCTAAACTATTTTCCTCTTTGATTGTGTTTACAAAGTTTGTGTTCATTTCCGCTGCATAAATCATCGAATCATGTTCATTCATTTTTCATATATTACAAACAAACACAATCATGAGAGCCTCCGATCCTAACAATTGGTATCAGAGCTTGGACAGTCAAATTCGATCTAACAATCAATTTGACATAACAGTTCAGCTCAAAATTCATTGATGCTAAGGTTAATCGTATTTAGTTGAAAAACAGAGTAACGAGCGATCACGTTCAAAATTGATATTCAAAAACTCTGTAAAACAACCAAGATGTCATAAGACACACAAACTTCACATAACAAGTGATGTCATACATAAAACACCTATAGTTTTCAGATCCGAAAATATGTCTGATAACTATGGTATAATCATTTTCTTTACAAATTGATTTCAATTGTTGTTATGAAGTTTTGTGCTGTATCCATCATGTTTGCCGCTAAAGTATGTACCTCAGGTCGACAAAAACCCATGTTCATAAAAACATTAGTGTTTTTGTTAACATAAAAAGAGGGAAATTAAAACTTTAGTTATTAGATCTTATGTGTTGAAAAACAGGTTGGGAATCCTGCTGAAAAGGACAAAATCAACTTTGTTAAAAATACATTAAGAAAATCAAGTGTTAAAATAGTCCAAATCATATGTAATGTGAGATTTGACATAAGCATGTACAAATATGACCAGATCTCTCAAAACATTGCTGCAAAAATGATTCTGGAATAAGTATTCCTTCAATAAAACCTCCCAGTGAGTATTTCAGTACTTATGAATGGGAAGGGTAAAAAGAGAAGAAGAAAAATCACAAAAACTTAAAAGTGTGTTTATCTCAAAACCTTTGAAGTTAAAGGAAAAGAGCATAAATGTAAAACACTTAAGAGTCCAAAATTGAGTGAATAATGGTCATCAAGCAACTGTGTGCATTCAGTGATTCAGGAAAGTTCTGGTAACTATAGTATCACCAGTGATTAAACTTACAAGAGGACTAGACAAGTTTTTCAGAGCCATCACATGGTAACAAAGTCTATAACCGGACTTTCAAAACTTATGTGAACGTGTCTCTTCATTTTTGCAATCAATTAAATAAGAAAATGGTCTCAAACAGTGGTTATTACAATGTATTTCAAACCACTGACCATTTTTATAAACTTGAGAGTGATGTGATTATGAGTTTAATTGAAAAATATACCAGATTTTTTTTTATGTTATTTTCAGAAAAACCTTTAATTATTTTTCTTGAAAAGGTTTTTCTCAAATAAAGCAGGATATATTACTCTTTATCTTTTTCTTCAAGAGTGATATATTTTGTACTTTTACTTGTTTTTTATAGCAAAAGTTTCAAACACCTGTCAGGATATAGAACCCTTATTTTTGGTGATATTATCCTTGAAAATAGGTCAAAAAGAAATGGTATAAGTGTCAATATCATGTCAAACTCAAGTTTGTTTTAACACAGATCAGAGATTGATTGCTAACAGACCTTAAAATACTTGGTACTCATGTTCTAATTTAAATATTATGACACAAAATGAGTTGCCATAGTAAAAAGGTTTCCTTCATCTGGGGTACTAAACCACTGTCAGGAAATTATAAAAGCTTCAAAACCTATAGTAGACATGTGGCAAAACCTTGAATGCATATCTCTGTAAAAACTGATGATATGTTAAACTTGAAAATTTGCATCTAAAATGTGTTTTGTTGAGGATAACAATCTTGCAGATGTTCAAAACAGTTGCCAAAAGCCTATCTACTATTGCACTAACAGTTGCTGACATAATAACCCTCAAATCCCTACCATTATCCTAATCACTGTTCAGTTCAAACATCTGTTTCCTAATTACTGTCCACTGCTGAAAGTCAACCCCTGTTCTTTCATTTCTTGATAAACACTGTTGTTCAAATCAGTGTTTTATCCACTGATAAAGCTATCCACTGATAGTTAAAATCACCCACTGTCTTCACTTTGATCGTTGCAACCACTGATATTTGCTTCATCAGTGGTTCCCTAAACAACTGTCCTCCATTATTCATCTTACCATCAGAGGTTGGCACGTGGTCAGTTATTAGCCATCAGATATTTGTAAACCGCTGCCACGTCAGCATTCACTTTTTCCCTTATAAAACCCTGATCAAAACCCCAAACAGGGTTTTACACTGTCGAATTGAATTCCAAAATTTTTCTCTCAAAGCAGTTTCCAATCCTCCGTCTCAAATCATTCTTCGTTCATCTTCGTCAAAATGACAAAATCAAAATCATCCTCATCTTCCAAAAAGGTCGCTGAGAAGGCCGCTGAATCCATTGAAATACCATACAAAGCACCTCACAACTACTTGGGTCTACTCACAAATCCCACCACCACCAAAACCTTCGATTCCATCATTGACATCATGTCTGCATCAAAGTACAAAACTTTGTTAACAGCAGATGTTCCAATTTACTTGGACACCCAAAGAGAGTTTTGGAAGAATGTTACCCTTGAAAAACAAGGCGAGGATGTCTTAGCCATTAACTCTACTCTAATGGGTAAACCTGTCAAAATCACACCACAATCCATCTCGGAAGTCTTTGAACTCAATGATCAGCAAGGTAAAACTTTCTTTCCCAAAAATGAGTTAAAAACTGATTTCCTTGAAAGGGGGTATGCAAAACAAATTAAAAAGGATACCTTACAAAAAGGTAATTTTCCATCTGCAACAAGATTCCTGTTCCATACCCTACTTATGTGTGTTTCAAACAAAACCACATCTTTTAATGAGATACCATTAAAGATTCAAAATCTGGGATATGCTATTCTTCAAGATGAAAATTTCAATTACTCCCAGGAAATCTTTAATGATTTGGTTAAAAATGTTGATAAAAAGCCATTCTTACTTTTTCCAAGATTTCTAAGTTACTATTTTGAAAAGAAACTTGGTAAGGATGATGCTGCTGCAATAAAAAAAGGTATATCTTTTCAAATAAACAGCTTAACTGCTGAAACTTTTACAAGAATGTCAACACCTTGCAAAACACAAGCAGAGGTGCCTGAGCAGAATTTAGCAGCTACCACTGCTCCTCAGGTATCTGCTGCTGAGCCCACTGCTCAAGGTGATCAAAGCAGCAAAACAACTGCTTTGAAACCCACACCTAAAATCACCAAAAAGCCAAAGCAAAAGAAAACTTAAACCCCCCCCCCCAAACCTATCAAAAAGACAACTCTGGAGGATGAGATACCAAAGCAACTGCCAGTGACAACACAAAAGTCACAAGAAACCGCTGCTGCTACTTCCTCATAACAGTTGATACAAATATCTCAACCCATGGCTGAAACTCATCATGTTTCTTCTCAAAAAGAACAGGTTGTACAAATAGGGACACCACAATATGATGCTCTGGAATCACTTGCTTCCATCATCCACAGCCCAATGCCCGGGGCAAATTCTATTTCAACACCCATATCTTCACCCCTCACATTACCACAATCTATAATACCCTTGTTGCATGCAGTTGCTATAGCTCAAACACAAACCAGTTCCTCTCTATCACCTATCACTGAGAGCACATCCCCACAAGTGACTGGGTCTGATGCTTATACCTCTGCTATCCCAGCAACATTTGAGGAGGTTACACTGCAGGAGTTACAAGTAATTCCTGACAGTAGTTCAAGTGGAGCAACAACTACAAGTGTTGGATCAACAGATCTACACTTGGCCAGTTGTTTCATCAATCAGACTCCCTTGAAGGCAATTTCTTCTATAGCACCTCTGGTAACCACTAGTGAGTTAGTTTTGACCACTGGTACCTTCAAAAGGTTATCAAGTGTTGAAGAAAGAAGACCCCAGAACCAAGAACAAGGGGCATCAATGGGTGATTTTTGGGATTCATTTCCTAAGTCACACATTGATACAACCACTGCTGGTGGGGATTCAGATGATCCCATTAACTTGGGTGATGATTTAAAATATCAGGAATTGACGGGTAGAATTGACAACCTTGAGACATCTATTGCTGAAATAAAAGATATGATGCAACAGTTGTTAAAAGCTCAAAAGGTCTCAACCACTGCTGTTCCAACTCAAGCACCTGCTCCATCACAAGCATCTGCTGCAAATGAGTTATGGAACTTATTCCAACCTCTGCTCCAACAACAAAGACAAATGGCTGGTCAGCATCATGCAATACATGTTCAAGAGCTGAGAAACATGATGGAGTCAAGGTTTAGAAATACCCAAGCAGACATCAAGGCTATAAAGGCCCACATCCTAAACACCACTGGCACTGCTCCTCCCACTGTTCTCTTCATTGATAAACTTCCCTCAGATAATGCCAAAAAGGGGGAGAAAATCAAACAGTGGATAAAGAAGGGAATTGATGATGGTCTTTATATTGAACCAGAAAAAGAAAACATGACTAAAAACATCCCTTTGCCAGATGGTAGTAAGAAAATTGATGTCACCGCAAATTCACTTGCAGAAGCAAAAGCAAGTGTTAAAAGGGATAGAGAGGCTAAGGATAAAGCCAGGTGGGCACAGGAGAAAAGAGCTTACATGGAGCTGAATGCACAGGGTACTTCTGAGCCAAAGGATGATGAAAATCCTAAGGATGAAAAGAAGAAGCCCACTAGACAAGTGAGGCAACCCAAATCCGCACCATCCAGACCCACAAAGCATGCCTCCAAACCACCTCCCAAAGCCTCCAAACCTCAAACCACAAAATCTCAAACTTCCACCCAAACAGTTGTTGCAACAACTGTTAGCCAAACACCTATCATCCCTAAAACACACACCACAACCACTGCCCTACCACCACCACCTAAAATCACTTCACCACCAAAAACCATCACTTCAACTACATCACCACCCACTAAATCACCACCTGCTGAAAAGCAAAAGACATCTACTGACACATCAGTAGTTGTAATGACAACAGAGGTTGAAACACCAGTTGTTTCAACAGCTGTTAGTCAGCCATCCACCACTGCCCTCACCATACAACCCATTGTCACATCACAACCAAAACCCCCTTCACCCAAAAGGCTTTACACAAGGAAAAGGAAATCTCATGATGGTACTAATGATATACCAGCACCTATTCCTTTATCATCCACACCTTACATAGCCATCAAACCACAACAATCCATTTCACCAACTGTTGTCAAACCAATAAACCCTGCTAACCTTGTATCCATTGATCCACTGGAATTGGAAGCTGTAAAGGATGAGATGAGACAATTCTATACAGTGGATGATCCTTCACAAAGAAAATTTCCTTCTCTCATAGGCTTCAGAAATCCAGAAAATATGGATGAGTATCTAAAACTTAAGGCCAGGCAAGCTGATATAAGGGCTAGACTAAGGTCAAACAAATGGAAGATCAAGGTGATAAAGCCATTTCTGAAAAAATGGAATTTCTGCTCACTAAGGTCAAACAAATGGAAGATTATGCAAGAGATCTAAGCAAAGACATGTCAAATCTGCCACCTGGAGCCATCCTACAAAAGGAAATGAGAAAGGATTATCTTGCATTCATCATGAAAAAAAAGTTTTATCCAGCCAAAGAAGAATAATTCAGTGAATGGCCACTCATTGCATTAAAGCATGAGGTAAACAGAATCATGATGATTAAGAATGATCCAGGTCAGAAAAGGACAGCTCCAAACTGGAGCAAATACAAAAAGCATGAGGTAAACAGAATCTACACCGACGAGATCATTTGTAATCATGGGACGCCTCGTGACATCATCTCTGATCGTGATGCTCGGTTTACCTCGCGACTGTGGGAAACGTTTCAAACGGCACTCGGTACATCGCTTAATCTAAGTACTGCTTTCCACCCTCAAACCGACGGTCAGACTGAAAGAACGATTCGTACTCTTGAAGACATGCTCCGTTTGTGTGTCTTAGACTTCGGTGGTAATTGGGATAAATACCTGCCGTTAGTCGAATTCTCGTATAACAACAGCTACCATTCTAGCATCCAAATGGCACCATTCGAGGCATTATACGGAAGAAGATGTCGATCGCCTATTGTATGGCACGAGATCGGTCATTCGCAATTAACCGGTCCTGAGCTATAACAAGAAACGACAGACAAAATTTTCCAAATTCGAGACAATCTGGTGAAAGCTCGGAATCGACAGAAAAGTTACGCCGATAAGAAACGCAAGCCCCTTGAATTTGACGTTGGTGACTACGTACTCCTAAAGGTATCACCTTGGAAGGGTGTGGTCCGATTCGGAAAAAAAGGGAAAGCTCGCACCTCGATATGTTGGACCTTTTAAGATTCTGGAAAGGATCGGAAAAGTCGCCTACAGACTCGAACTACCGGAGGAACTTAGTAATGTCCACCCGACTTTCCACGTGTCAAACCTCCGAAAGTGCCTAGCCGACCACGACTTACACGTTTCTCTCGATGATCTGTAAGTGAACGAAACATTACACTTCGTGGAAAAGCCTGTCGAAATCATGGATCGCCAAACCAAGCAACTCAGGCGCTCTCGCATTCCTATCGTGAAAGTCCGATGGGAAGGCAAACGAGGCGCAGAGTTCACTTGGGAACTCGAAAGCGACATGAAGGCAAAGTACCCGCAGTTGTTCAAAGAGAAATTCTAGAAAGAGAAAGTTCTCAAACGTGATTCACGGCGTTTAACAGCTTCCATCCTAATTTCGGGACGAAATTCCCTAAACAAGGGGAGGCTGTAACACCCCGTGTTTCCACAAGTCAAAGTCAAAGTCAAGGTTAAAGTCAACGACCGGTTATACGGATTTGACTTAAAGAAATTTCTTTATTTTATTTGTATTATGTGGAGTAAGTGTTGTTAATTACAAGCCATCGACGTGTTATTCAAACGACTTACGACTGTGAACTATAGGAAGTAACAATGCGATAAAGCTAATCAACTGACAATCAAACTATGCTAATCGAATCGACACTGAATCGCAACTCGATCTATACTTGTTGGTTATTGTTATACGTGTGTGTGCCTTATGTGTTACTTGTGCATGTGTATTTGTGTTGTGCTGTGGTAATCAATCGAAACACGATCTAACTCGAAATGCAATCGAACTCAATCGACATCGAACTCTAATCGTAAACGAACTATGATAATTAGTGGAGAAGGGATAGTGCCCGATATGAATTAGTTGGGACTGAAAGTAATTTGACTAGGAACCCTATCGTGTCGAACCGCTCGCAATCGAAATCGAAACGCCAAAAATCATCGCGTCGAACATTCAAACCATGTGCCATCCGACCGGATAGCCTCTTGTCTGCAGATCAGATGTCATCCGACCGGATAGTCATTCGGGCGGTGTGTCATCCGATCGGATAACCCTTTCCTCTTTTGGAATCCTATAAATACCCCTGTCATTGTCATTCTTTCTACTTTTGGAAGCCCTCTGTCCGAACAGTTCGTGCTCCCCACCTTTTCTTCGATTTCTCTCGATCAAGGTAAGATCTCGTCCTAAATCTTGTACTTTCTTGATCTACACGCACTCCTACACCTTTCTATCTTTTAAATCTTAACTTTTAACCGTGAAATCACTAGATTTAGGGTGTTCTAGGATGATGTCATCATGTGTTCTCCAAGAACTTCATGTTTTGGCCTCAATCCACCAAGAACAACTTAGATCTAACCGATTTCCTCAAAGATCATGTAAAGATCTCGACACAAGTGTGGTGAAAGAGGATTGAAAGATGGTTTTTAACTTTCTTCCAACTCTTTTGCACTCAAGGTACTCAAAACCGATAGGATCCGACCCTGATCTAATCTTCTACTCTATCGTAGTGTTGTACTAGCTCAAGATCCGGATTCTACCCACGAGACTACCGATTTCAGGTTAGTCAAGAACAACCGTCTCGAGCCGGTAACCGGCCGGGCTAGGGTGATTCCTGGTCGGGTTGGTCATCTGGGTCGAACTAGGGGTTCTGTTGGCTAACCACGTTGTCAAAGTGTCTCGACAGAATGACAAACCATCAAAACGACCAAGTGTAGAACGAACGGAACAACTGTAACGGATTGCTATCCGACTGGATTGCTGTCCGATCGGATAGGTCATCCGAACGGATTACCATCCGAACGGATCACACTTGGGTCCCACCTTTAAAACAATCTTATCTGAAGTTTGAGTATCGAACGAATTGCAATCCGATCGGACGACCATCTAACTGGATTACTCTTCGGATCATGAGATACTAAGACTTTAAAGACTTAAACAATTTTCAACATGTTCATTACCAGAGTTGCCACCCGATCGGATGGACATCCGATCGAGTGACACTTCAGCTGTGAACTTGTTTTCATGAGTAATCTCACCACTAAGTTGCCGTCCGACCGGACCACCGTCCGACCGGATGACCATCCGAACGGATTGTCATCCGCACGACCCACCATCCGATCGAACGACTTGATGGATAGAGATACTTCAATGCTTTCCAAATGCTACAACGAAAACTTTAAAAGTCAAGCCATCATACACAAACACATACTTCTTATAGGAAGAAACAATCCACTCGAATCGTCATCCAACCGGACCACTGTCCGACCGGATGACCACCCAAACGGATTGTTATCCGCACGGATTGCTGTCCGATCGGATTACCATCCGATCGAACCACTATCCGACCCATTTGCACTTCGCACCATTTGACGCGTAAAACGTCACTTATCGTTATGCTATCCAATCTATTCAGGCTAACCTTACTGTGACACCCCAGGAAAACCAGGAAAACCATACAACTTAACTAGCTTCCTCAGTGAGTGCTTACCAAATTTCGGGATGAAATTTCTTTCAACTTGGGGATGATGTGACAACTCGAAATCTAGAACCTTTCGTTGTATCTTGACGTAACATGCTTGAACACTATGTGACTAATTGACTTGTTGGTTTAATGAATGATATGAGTGAAATTATGTGATTATGTGTTGTGCTTGTATGTATGCGTGTATTTATGTAACCCGAGACACAAGGACCCGACTCGAGACCATGCGATCTCGAGTGAACAGTAACAGTTGGGCCGGATTGGGCCATGCACCCCTTTAGTCTACCCGGAAGCCCATTAGGGTGCACCAACTTAGAACAAGTATATAACCTTGGTGGATAGCCAACCTTGCCATTCTTTGGGCAATCTACACACACTCTCCTACACACACTCTCCCTCCCTCTCACTAAAACCCTAAGTCTCAACATCTCCCTTCTCTCATTCTCTCGGATTCAAACCGGCAACACTAGGACCTTCGGTTCAAGCTTGGAATCGGCATTCGGAAGTTCACCCTTCATACCCTTTAGCCGGTTAGTGTCTCATTAATTGTTTAATGACAAATACATGAGAAATTGTTGTTTATGATAAAGATGTTTGCTTGATAGAAGGTAGTTATTTGTTATCAAATGATGTTTATTATTGAAGGATGTGCACGTTTTTTACAATCAAGTTGTGTAGAAATGAAGGAGTGTATGCAAGCATGTTCTTGAATAATCGGTTGATGATGCATGATGATGTATCTTGGTGTGACTTGATAATATGTTGGTTTGTTAAGTTTTATGCATGATGAATATGTCTTCCTTGAATAATCGGTATTGAGATCTGTTGCTATCCATGATGAAGGTATTTGCTTGATAATATGACTAGTGTGTTACATGATATCAACATGATTTATGAATAGTAATGGTAAAAAGTTGCTTTAAGTGTTTCGGAAATGACAAGATAGATCCGGTATAGCATGCCTCGAGTTGGATTCGGATGAATGATCATGATGAATAACTTGAATACATGAAGAACAACATGAATATGATATGAATGTGTCTTGAATATTTGAAAAACTAGTTGTTTGATCCATTTTAGTTGAATATTAGACAAGAAAACATGTTTGTATGGATAGTACATAAGGTTGCATGAAATGGAAATTCTATTGGTTAGTACACTATGCAGATTCAGCAGGTGCTGGGAGTCGAGACCCCTGGTTTCGACTCGAGACCAGGTAGATGACAACTCAAGACCCCCGGTTGCGACACAGGTTGCGAGTCGAGAACCTCTAGTCTCGACTCGAGACTACACATTACCAGCATAAAAACAGCATGACTCGAGATCATTGTTGCTAGTCCGGTTGCGACTCGAGACCATCTAGTCTCGAATAGTTCATGCATGACTCGAGAACTCGTAGGCTTTAACCCGAGATCGCACAGTCTCGACTCGAGATCTCTAGTCTCGACTCGAGACCACGTACACACACCTTCTGTTTGGACTTGCACACTGCTATGGGCCTAAGTAGTTGGGCCGCACACTTAGACTTTGGTTGTTACGTGAATGTTAGTGTGGAACTTGTTACGAACTGTTGATGAACTGCCATGCTAGACATGTATGCCATGATCGTTACTTGTGTACGATACGTGTAGAACATACGTGCACTACTTGGATATGAACCTGACATGAATGGTATCTATGTTAGGACGTTGATGCGTGCGAAGTGTTATATATATTAGGTGTATATTTTAAGCCCTTTTTAACACTTATTTTAGCCAAGTTTTAAATTGATAAAACACGATATTTTACTAACACTAAACACACATATGGGCAAGTGCACCCATCGTTGAGCGTAGTATAGCGTTGGTAAGATACCGAGGTCGTCCAAGGACACAAGAGCTTTTAGTACCGGTTTATCCTCAACGTCTAACCAAAATAAAAAGTTTAGAAAAATGTTTTAAACTAAGAAAAGATAAAAACTAACTAAAGTGCTGAAAATAAAAATAAAATAAAGACAGATAGACAAGATGAATCACTTGGTTCCGACTCGTATCTAGTATAACCTTTGATTATTTCCGCACTTTTGCACATAATTAAGAGATTATCTTAGTTATTGTAGTAGGCCCCTCTTTTGAAGGTGACGTTACCCTGACCCCAGTAGTTTGAGTCAGCAAGGATACAATCCTAAAAGGGTGGATTATTGGAAGATAATGAATTAAGTTATTAATGCAGTATTGTGGTAGGCCCCGCTTTTGGCGGTGACGTTACCCTCGGCTAAGTAGTCTGAGTCAGCAGGGATACAGTCCTAAATAGCCGGGTTATAGTATTAATAGTAGTTAACTTATGAGGGGATCAAAGAGTTTGGACCCCCGCCATCCAATACCGTGAAGTATTGAAGGAGGTCCTACTAAATTTGACCCAGGTCCATTGCAGGACCTCTAAACGCTGAACAATGGCAAGACCTTTACCAAACCGTTCCCTTAACCCCCGACCAGGTAGCCAACATACCTCCATATAGACCGTGGAGATATGAATGGTGAAAATCCTTTATTTTATATAGACAGTAAAATAATGCCAAGACACCACGGACAAACGATAAGGAAAGATCACCTTCAACATAAGTAACTAGTTATTAAAGTCATTAATACAAAACCAAATAAAAAGTGCAAAAGATTAGAAATAAAAAGTATTATACTAGACACTTTGTCTTCACCAAGTGATGTAAGAGACTTAGGCAAACATGGCCTTGATTGTCAAGAACTCTTACGATCAATCTTGGATCCCGAGACGACTCACACACTCTACGATGGACAATGGATGATGGTGGTGGATTATGGTGTTGTGATGGTAGTGGGTGGTGGATGAAGTGTGAGAGAGGTGGTGTGCCAAGGGATGAGATGAAATGAATCCAAGCACTCCTATTTATAGGCTGAACAGAGAGCTGGGCACGGCCCCGTGTCCGCTGGGCACGGCCCCGTGCCTGTCTGACACTCTCTCTCCTCATTAATTGTAATTCGCAATTACAATTAATGTGCCTGCTGTACTTTCGACACGCCCCCGTGTTCACTGGGCACGGCCCCGTGGTGGGCAATAGAAGCTTCTATAGGTTTGTCTTTTCTGCTGCTTCTTGGGCACGGCCCCGTGCTGGCTGAGCACGGGGCGTGTTCAGTCTTCTGTCTTCTCTATTTTGCTTGGGAGGATGCCGTTGAGGGGTCGGGCAGTCCACTTATGTTCCTTTCCTTGTATTTATGTTAGATTTAGCTGTCTTTTTGTTTCTTTTGTGAATTTGAGCTCATTTAATCCTGAAAATACAAAAGGAAGACAAAAACACTCTTTTTCCAACATTAGTACTTAAAAAGGGTTAGTTTTATGCCTCATTTGATGTAATTTATATGTTGCATTTTACACACATCAAATACCCCCACACTTGAACTTTTGCTTGTCCTCAAGCAAAACTCTTTAATATGTGGCTTACACTCCCAAATGGAATAGGTAGAAGAGAAGGTTTTGAGCTTGTCGTAGAGTGTCGGGATATCCAAGATCTTTTTGGGTTTTATCTTTATTTATTTACAATCCTATTCGTAATGATTTATTTAGAACTTTTCATAGGAGAAATTACTTATTTGGGCATAACATGCCTTTTTAAAATTCCATTTATATACAAGTTCACATACCTCACGGGAGAAATCACTCACACTCGGCCGAAGGTGTATTTTTAGTGAATCACTCGAGAGCGGCATGGAACTTATTCCTACCATAAGCTTGCCAAGCGATCAATCCTCCTCCTTTTTAACTTTTATACCTTTGTAAATATCAAGAGGACTTTGTGGGTTAAGGGTTAGGCTTGGGTTAAAGGTAGGTGGTTGGGATAGTGGTTAGTAGAAAAAAAAGGGCGAAAAAGCGTAACAAGTGTCGGTTTTCGTAAGATTTTCTATTTTTGTAACTTTTTATTTTGATGAAGCTTTTATTCAAACAAAGTTATTTTTTTGATGAACTTGTTTGTTTATTTTCTTTTTGCTTCATCAACAACACACATATTTTTATTTTTTATTTTTTTATTTTTTTATTTTTTTTTACGAAAAATCGAACTTGTTACTAAAACAAAGGGTTAAAAATAAAAAGGTTTTGGTGGGTAAAAGGGTTTTTGGTTTGGGTGATGAAATGAAAAGGTTTAGGCTCAAAGGGGTTAACTAGGGGGATTTTTGGGTAGGTGGTAAAAGAAAAAGAAAAAATAATGGTGTAGAAAAATAAAAAGGGGTTAGTCCTAATGCCTCCATCATTTACTTACTCGGGTTTAAGTTGATAAGGACCGGGAATGTATCGTCAAGGCAAGTTCTAGAGTTGTAAGAACCAAGCGGCTATTCACACAAGAAACGAAAGATGAGCATTTAGTCTAAAGATGTAAATTTGTATGCTCAATAAAGGCTCAAAACTCACTTTTGTGGGAATGGGTTTTTATGTGATCAAGTATATATAATCAAATTTTAACTAAGTTTGTCATGCCTTTTCATAATTTTCTTATGTTGGTTCTTTTTATCACTACGCTATCGGTTGTAAATTCGTAAAAATATAACCTTTTTGAGAACTTGAATTTCCCGAGTTAAACCTAGACAAGTAAAAAAAATGAAATTTTTGAAAAAATTTGGGGTGATTAGCGGTTCCAATAGAGTTTTGTGTAAGGCTTGTATTTAGGACTTGCAAAATTCAAGGTTTTAGCATCCCCCCCCCCCCCCCCGACCTTAAATTACACATTGTCCTCAATGTGTCCCAAAAATAAATTTTTAGGTTGATTAGATGTGTAAAATAGTGTTTAAAAAGCAAAAATTTGTGTTACTGGGCGCTGAACACGGCCCCGTGTTATCCGGGCACGGCCCCGTGTTCAAGTGCCAGTAACAAAATTGAAATAAGAGATACAGAAGTCTGGACACGGGGGCGTGTTGGGTGAACACGGCCCGTGTCCAGGTACCTGAACTGGGTGTTTTTCTGCAGGTGGTTCAGCACGGGGCCGTGTTGGTTGGGCACGGCCCGTGTTGAACCTTCTGAACTGGAGAGAATTGTCGGGTTGCCTCGTTCTTGTGCATGAGTTCATTTTTCTCGTTCCCCTTTTCATCCTTTACCACCATGAGTGTGTTTTATTCATTAAAAACCATCCAAACCTTAAAAACCATCATTTCATTGAAATCATAGAGAGACCTTACATAGTCCTAAATTAAGATTAAACTTAGATAAAAAAAAACCATGGAGTTCTAGCCTCTACTTTATTTTAATTAGCAAAATTTCCAAGAAGTAACTAATCTTGGTTAAACAAGGCCTTTTTGAACTCCTTCTTCCACGTCCGGTTCTCCTCAAATGTCGGCGAGCCATTCTTCCACCTCCCTTGGAAGGAGAAAAGAAGGCTCATTGGCATTAGTTTGAGGAGTTTCAACTTCCACCGGGATCTCTTGTTGGTGTTCCACGGGAGGTTCCGCCGGAAAGTCTTCCCACCCGGTAGGGTTGTGGATTCCGAGTGCTAGGTTCCAATCCTGCTGAGGAAGGACTGGTTCCATTGGAGGTGCTACAAGAATATTTAACCTCTGGTGCAAGAGGTTAATTTCTTGGAAGCTGCTTTCAAGTCCCATCGTAAGATCGTTAATACGGTCGATTAGGACCTCCTCTACTGAAGTCATTTCGTCGAGAGCCTCCCTTAATGCTATCACATAGTGCACAAGTGTAGCTTCAATGGAGGGTCTTCTTCCTCTTCGGCTGTTTGACGAATGCACAGAAGATGTTTCGCTGTTTTCACTCGACATTCTACGAAAAATAAACTGAAAAAGTTTATTTAATGAAACAGTTATCGGACACGGCCCCGTGCTCAATGAGCACGGCCCCGTGTTCATCTTTCTGCAGATTTTTGGAGCAAGGAAACTTGGATTTTTAAGTTATTTTCTGAACTTGTGGGGTCTTTTTAGTTGCTAATAACTTAAAACAATGTTACATAACATGTTTTTACCAAGATTCCTTGAACAAAACTCATTAATCCGTACCACAGAGTTGGAAGAATTCAAACTTTTAATGGTAGTTCTTTGAAGAAAGATGGAGAAGAAGGAAATGGCTAAAAGAGGAAAGGACAAGATGGGTTGTTGGAACCTTCTTTTAGACTTACCTAGGATAGTTTGAGAGAAGATTCCTGCAAATCTCTGCCCCAAGTTGGTCCAAATGTGCAGAATTCTTGGCTGCATTTATAGAAAACGACAGCATCCTGGACACGGCCCCGTGCCCAGTGGACACGGCCCCGTGTGCAGGTGAAGTTCTGACACAGTTTGTCCGTATTCTGACGTACTGATCAGAATGGAATCTTTTGATGGACACGGGGGCGTGTTGGGTGGACACGGCCCCGAGTCGAGGGACTGTTTTATGAAGTTGTCTAGTTTTTAAGGAACTTGTTAGTATCGGGTGGCTCCTGACTAGTTGGAACAACCCCAAAGTGCCTAAGATACCTTAATTGTCCTAGACTAAGGCGAGAACGCAAGAGGTTGTCGGTGAGGGTAATTCCTATTTTCATTCTAGGTGGACAAGTCCAACCCTTTCCCGGGCTCTCGTTAAAGAAGGTGTATGCCGAATCGCTCAGGTCTATGTATGCATCGAACGAGGTCGATGGAGAGTCCTTCACGGCACAATCGACACAGGGACGACTATCGTCCAAGTCCTTGCTAGGTACGAAGGTATTTTCGGGAGCAACGAGGTTGTTGGAATGCGGTTCCAGCATTTCGTCATGGTCATCGTCTTGGGGTGGATTAATAAAATCCTTCCTAAGCTCTTTTAACCAATTCAGAATTAGCTTTTCTAGTTGAAATAACTCATCAAGGAGCATTTCCCCTAGAATATCTGGCTGGGCGCATTCGAGGGAGAAATAGTGATTATTTTTACTTTCGCCCCTCTTAAGGTTGTAAGAAGTCGGTGGGTCCATGTAGTGGGGCCTATAATTTAGAAAGTAGCATTTTACTTCTTCATGTTTGCCACCACATAATTGACACCACGTACCATAAGAGTGCCGAAAGTAAAAACAATTACTATTACTCATGTTTATGTCAGAAATTACCAACCGCCGGGATCTAACGGTTCTGTTTTCAGTAAGTGAATCTTGGGCACGGGGGCGTGTTGGGTGAGCACGGCCCCGTGTTCAGCTTACTGTCTGACGTAAAACAGGATTGCCAGTTCCAATGATTTAGCACGGGGGCGTGTTCAGCGGGCACGGCCCGTGCTGAGCTCTGCAGAAGCTGAAAAACTAAGAAAATCCTAAAAAATTAAAAAGAAAAATAAAAGATGATTAGGCCGTTGATTCCTAACTTTCTTAAAATCCTTGTGTCCCCGGCAGCGGCGCCAAAAACTTGATGCGTGCGAAGTGTTATATATATTAGGTGTATATTTTAAGCCCTTTTTAACACTTATTTTAGCCAAGTTTTAAATTTATAAAACACGATATTTTACTAACACTAAACACACATATGGGCAAGTGCACCCATCGTTGAGCGTAGTATAGCGTTGGTAAGATACCGAGGTCGTCCAAGGACACAAGAGCTTTTAGTACCGGATTATCCTCAACGTCTAACCAAAATAAAAAGTTTAGAAAAAATGTTTTAAACTAAGAAAAGATAAAAACTAACTAAAGTGCTGAAAATAAAAATAAAATAAAGACAGATAGACAAGATGAATCACTTGGTTCCGACTCGTATCTAGTATAACCTTTGATTATTTCCGCACTTTTGCACATAATTAAGAGATTATCTTAGTTATTGTAGTAGGCCCCTCTTTTGAAGGTGACGTTACCCTCACCCTAGTAGTTTGAGTCAGCAAGGATACAATCCTAAAAGGGTGGATTATTGGAAGATAATGAATTAAGTTATTAATGCAGTATTGTGGTAGGCCCCGCTTTTGGCGGTGACGTTACCCTCGACTAAGTAGTCTGAGTCAGCAGGGATACAGTCCTAAATAGCCGGGTTATAGTATTAATAGTAGTTAACTTATGAGGGGATCAAAGAGTTTGGACCCCCGCCATCCAATACCGTGAAGTATTGAAGGAGGTCCTACTAAATTTGACCCAGGTCCATTGCAGGACCTCTAAACGCTGAACAATGGCAAGACCTTTACCAAACCGTTCCCTTAACCCCCGACCAGGTAGCCAACATACCTCCATATAGACCGTGGAGATATGAATGGTGAAAATCCTTTATTTTATATAGACAGTAAAATAATGCCAAGACACCACGGACAAACGATAAGGAAAGATCACCTTCAACATAAGTAACTAGTTATTAAAGTCATTAATACAAAACCAAATAAAAAGTGCAAAAGATTAGAAATAAAAAGTATTATACTAGACACTTTGTCTTCACCAAGTGATGTAAGAGACTTAGGCAAACATGGCCTTGATTGTCAAGAACTCTTACGATCAATCTTGGATCCTGAGACGACTCACACACTCTACGATGGACAATGGATGATGGTGGTGGATGATGGTGTTGTGATGGTGGTGGGTGGTGGATGAAGTGTGAGAGAGGTGGTGTGCCAAGGGATGAGATGAAATGAATCCAAGCACTCCTATTTATAGGCTGAACAGAGAGCTGGGCACGGCCCCGTGTCCGCTGGGCACGGCCCCGTGCCTGTCTGACACTCTCTCTCCTCATTAATTGTAATTCGCAATTACAATTAATGCGCCTGCTGTACTTTCGACACGCCCCCGTGTTCACTGGGCACGGCCCCGTGGTGGGCAATAGAAGCTTCTATAGGTTTGTCTTTTCTGCTGCTTCTTGGGCACGGCCCCGTGCTGGCTGAGCACGGGGCGTGTTCAGTCTTCTGTCTTCTCTATTTTGCTTGGGAGGATGCCGTTGAGGGGTCGGGCAGTCCACTTATGTTCCTTTCCTTGTATTTATGTTAGATTTAGCTGTCTTTTTGCTTCTTTTGTGAATTTGAGCTCATTTAATCCTGAAAATACAAAAGGAAGACAAAAACACTCTTTTTCCAACATTAGTACTTAAAAAGGGTTAGTTTTATGCCTCATTTGATGTAATTTATATGTTGCATTTTACACACATCAACGTAGTTGACCACTTACAACTTGATTGACCTTTCTGTGTATCTGCCGAGCAAACCAAGGTGAGTTCACACCCTCTACAAAGCATGGGATTCCCAGGGGTTTGGGAATGGGGTTAAGGAACGTGGATTCCTCGTCCTTTCTTGGGTAGGACAGTATTGGTTCAGGAATATAATTCCTCGTCCTCATGGACAGATAACTCGTACTAGACCAAAACTCTATCACGAAGTCCCTCCTTTTTATATCGACATAATCGCCGGGCCAATGGCGAGCGGGTCATTAGTTAGATAGCGCTATTTAGGTCTGACAAGCCTCACACCGTGCCGCAGAGGACGGGCGTGAACTAATGGATCTGGGCACGTCAATGATGATAGACATTGACAGTTCAGGGCACATAAACATGACTACAGTCAGCAGTCGATATGGTAACGAGTCTAGTATATACATGGGGTAGCCCCCACGGCCGAAATGCCAGATAACTAACAAGGGGTAGCCCCCACGGCTGGATTGCCAGAGTAACCGGGAATAAACAAGTCACGTTTTTCAACTATGGGGTAACCCCCACGGCAGGATGCCAGATAAAGGAAACTGATTTCGAAACAACGTAAAACGAACACCCAACTGTGAACTCACTCAACTTGTTGTTGACTCGTTACTACATGCTTTGCAGGTCAATAGGTACTTAGCTGGAGCTTGCATGGAAGAGAGTCGTTGTGGGACATGGACGGCTGTGTGCCATGTTAAACTTTGAAACAATTAACTTATGTTTTGGTTTTAAACGTTATGCTTCCGCTTGCAACTTAAACTATGTTTTGTTTGGACACCAATTGTATTGGTTGGATTTTTATAATCACTTACATGCTTGTTCAATATGATTGGTGGCTGGATCCTGGTCAGTCACGCCTCCCAGCGGTAGTACTCCGCAGGTGGATTTTGGGGGTGTGACAGATTGGTATCAGAGCCATTGGTTATAGTGAACTTGGTTTTAATAAAGGAAAAGGTTTTATTAAAATCAGACTATAACCTGTACAGTGCTCTACGATCCACAACGACGCTTCACTCCACATGCAAGGCTCGACATTCTAGGTGATGTGATCTGTGTATATATTGCCTACTTGATAGTTACATAGTGCATTGCTTTTGGTATGCTTAGTCAGTATAACTACTGTTGCTTGAACCCGTGTGTGCTTACTCTCTTCCGTCATCGCAATTTCACGAACCTCTCTCACTCATGTTCTTCTTGATATGAAGATCATGTCTGGACGCGTTAACATGACTCAAGCCCAGTTGACGGCTCTGATTAATGAACGAGTTGCTGCGGCACTTGCAGCTGCACACGCAGAAGGTCAACATGCTCATCCACCTGTGTGCACCTTTAAAACCTTTATGGACTGCCGACCCACTACTTTTAGCAGCACTGAAGGAGCCGTAGGCCTCCTCCACTGGTTTGAGAAGCTCGAGTCAATTTTCGAAATGTGTGAATGCCCTGAGGAGCGCAGGGTGAAGTATGCTACCGGTACTCTCGAGGGTTTAGCGCTCACGTGGTGGAATGCTCAGGTTCAAATGCTGGGGTTGGTTGCTGCTAACGCCACCCCATGGAACAACTTTAAGGAAATGATCAAAGAGGAGTATTGCAATCGTGATGAGATTCACAAACTAGAGGTAGAGTTTTTCAACCTCCAGATGACGGGGTCCGAGATTGAAGCTTATTTGAAGAGATCGAATGAACTGGCAATTCTGTGTCCTACCATGGTAGATCCTCCCATCAAACGCATCGAACTATTTCTCAAGGGCTTAGTGCTGGAAATCCAAAGTCATGTGACTTCAGCAAACCTCGCCACCATCCAGCAAGTTGTGCAATTGGCTCACCGTCTCACTGATCAGGCGGTGGAGCAGAACAGGTTACCAAAGCGCATAGGTGCTGCAACTACTTCAGGTGCTCTTAATGACAACAAACGGAAATGGGATGGAGCTTCAAGTAAGGGGTCGACTTCTGTTCAGTCTCAATCTCAGTAGAGAAAGACCGAAGACTACAAGAGCCCTAGCCAGCAATCATCTGGTGGTCAAAGTCATGGTGGGTATAAAGGGAATCACCCCAAATGCAATCGCTGCGGCCTACACCACAGCGGGCCATGCACCAGGGGTAACTGTCATCGGTGCAACAAGCCAGGTCACGCTGCAAAGGATTGCAGGAGCTTATATCCCGCCAATCAGAATCGTCAGCAAGCTCAACAGAATCAACGCCAGCTGCAGCAGCAGCAGCAGCAGCAGCAGCAAGGTGACAACAAAGGGTGCTTTCAGTGCGGAGCTGAAGGCCACTTCAAGAGAGATTGTCCCCAACTGAACAGGAACCAGAACAACAACAACAACAACAACAACAATAACAGCGATCAGGGGAATGGTAACAATGGGAACAACAACAAAAATGGAGCCAGGGGGCGGGCGTTCGTGATTGGCCAAGGTGAAGCAAGGAATGACCCCAATGTTGTGGCGGGTAAGTTCCTTCTCGACGAATTTTATGTTACAGTTTTATTTGATTCGGGTGCCGATACTAGCTACATGTCACTAGAAGTTAGTCAAATGCTTAAGCGTATTCCAACACCTTTGAACAACAAGCACACTGTAGAGCTAGCAAATGGTAAGAGCTTAGAGGCCACACACGTAGTCAAGGGTTGTAAACTTGTTCTTGCTAACCAGACCTTCTCTATCGACCTTATACCTATCGTCTTGGGTAGTTTCGACGTTGTTATTGGGATGGATTGGTTATCCCAACACCGAGCAGAGATTCTTTGCAACGAGAAGATTGTTCGCATTTCTGGTTCCAGTAGTGAACCTCTCATGATTCGTGGCGACAAGAGGGGTGCTGTTGAGAACATCATCTCTCTCCTTAAGGCCCAGAAGTGCTTGGGAAAGGGCCACACTGCCATTTTGGCTCTTGTTACTGACACCTCGGAGAAAGAAAAGAAGATAGAAGATTTTCCAATTGTACGCGACTATCCTGAGGTATTTCCTGAGGAATTACCTGGCCTTCCGCCTCATCGCCAGGTCGAGTTTCAGATTGAACTAGCTCCTGGAGCTGCTCCTATAGCTCGTGCACCTTATCACCAGCTGAGAGTCCGAGAAGAGGATGTCTCTAAAACAGCCTTTAGAACTTGCTATGGGCACTATGAGTTTTTGGTCATGCCTTTTGGGCTGACAAACGCACCTGCGGTTTTCATGGACTTGATGAATCGAGTGTGCAAGCCTTACCTGGACAAGTTCGTTATAGTCTTCATCGATGACATCCTGATCTATTCTAAGAGTCAGGAGGAACACGAGCAGCATCTACGACTTATCCTGGAACTCCTTCGAACAGAACAGCTTTATGCAAAGTTCTCGAAATGCGACTTCTGGCTTCGTGAAGTCCATTTCCTAGGCCATGTGGTAAATAAGGATGGGATTCATGTTGATCCATCCAAAGTGGACTCGATTAAGAACTGGCCTGCACCTCGTACACCAAAGGAAATTTGCCAATTCTTGGGTTTGGCAGGTTACTACTTGATTGACCTTTCTGTGTATCTGCCGAGCAAACCAAGGTGAGTTCACACCCTCTACAAAGCATGGGATTCCCAGGGGTTTGGGAATGGGGTTAAGGAACATGGATTCCTCGTCCTTTCTTGGGTAGGACAGTATTGGTTCAGGAATATAATTCCTCGTCCTCATGGATAGATAACTCGTACTAGACCAAAACTCTATCACGAAGTCCCTCCTTTTTATATCGACATAATCGCCGGGCCAATGGCGAGCGGGTCATTAGTTAGATAGCGCTATTTAGGTCTGACAAGCCTCACACCGTGCCGCAGAGGACAGGCGTGAACTAATGGATCTGGGCACGTCAATGATGATAGACATTGACAGTTCAGGGCACATAAACATGACTACAGTCAGCAGTCGATATGGTAACGAGTCTAGTGTATACATGGGGTAGCCCCCACGGCCGAAATGCCAGATAACTAACAAGGGGTAGCCCCCACGGCTGGATTGCCAGAGTAACCGGGAATAAACAAGTCACGTTTTTCAACTATGGGGTAACCCCCACGGCAGGATGCCAGATAAAGGAAACTGATTTCGAAACAACGTAAAACGAACACCCAACTGTGAACTCACTCAACTTGTTGTTGACTCGTTACTACATGATTTGCAGGTCAATAGGTACTTAGCTGGAGCTTGCATGGAAGAGAGTCGTTGTGGGACATGGACGGCTGTGTGCCATGTTAAACTTTGAAACAATCAACTTATGTTTTGGTTTGAAACGTTATGCTTCCGCTTGCAACTTAAACTATGTTTTGTTTGGACACCAATTGTATTGGTTGGATTTTTATAATCACTTACATGCTTGTTCAATATGATTGGTGGCTGGATCCTGGTCAGTCACGCCTCCCAGCGGTAGTACTCCGCAGGTGGATTTTGGGGGTGTGACACTTACTCGCTAAGCGCTCCCTTCAATCCATTAACCGCTGTGAGTATACTCGATCCCTTTTTGCTTTACGCACGTTTGGGTGTTACATACGTTACGAATATTCAAACTACAACAATCACACTACTCAATACCATTTGAACGCTAACTGTTAATGCATGTTATACGTGGCTTATGAATGCTTGTTTGTTATGTTTACACATGGAATGTTGTCTACCTGCCTTAGCAACGATAGTACTATAGTTTGGACTCAGCACCCGTTCACACGGGGGTTGTTAAGGACCATTACTTGCATGGATTACGGTGGTAATCATGTATTGCGAACTGCCTCAGGCAGTCAACCCGCAGTCATTGGTATCGATGGATCTATGTCGATAACTAACGTGCTTCATTTCACTATGTTTATGTGCTGGTTATGCGTAAACGAATTCAAACTCTCTATGCTATTATCAAACTTGTATGCTCAACTTTACATTTTATGTATTGACTTTATTTTAAAGTATGTGACAGGTGCTTAGGACGCACACATGGTAGGAATTTGAAGCTAGAATAAAGCTTTAGAGCCCAACACATAGTTGTCTGTAGTGGTCAAACTAAGGGTCTCTAGAAGCAGATAAACAATTGCTGATTGTTTAAATCTGAGTTGTCGGAACAGAATATTTGCCTGGATTTATGTCTGTAATAATTATTTTACTGTTTGAGATATGGTATGGGACGTATTAATTAAATTGAATAGTATTGATAATTGTTATGCAAACTTCTGGACAATCTGTTTCGCTCAGTGCCACGCCCCGATGATTCCGCCATCGGTTGGGGTGTGACAGATTGGTATCAGAGCCATAACTATAGGGAATTTGGCAGGACTCGACCTAGTCCGGGTCGAAGTCTTAGAAACCTAGACTATAGTTAGGAACCAACAGACCGACTCGAGTACATCCAGTAGGGATTACGTACGAGCTTATTCCTCACTAAACTCACTTATACCACACTATCACTACACTCGAATTTTCAACTATAACAGGGCGATAAAGTCGAGATTAGGTGTGAAAACCACAAACTCCCGACTAAATTGCTTAATTTGATACTGCTCAGCGTGGGAAATTATACCAAATCAGGGGTGAAACCCATATTTTGATGAATAATCTCCTCTGTTTTATCAAAAACAGGGACGAAGTTGTTAAGCCAGGGGTGAAACCCTAACCTTGACGACTTGTTCCGCACATTTTACAAAACTCTCACCAAGGTCTCGACGGACTCCAATGACCTGAAATCCTGATATGACTAACGGGATGTGTGCCAAATGCCCCAGAATCGAGGCAAAAGCACAGTTCTGAATGTCAGACATGAATGACAAGTCCTTGTGAATAGTCGAACCACCTTGGTTAGTCCAAGTCTATTAGCCGCAGACAATCTATCTCTCGTTTTTTTATGAGTTTCAAGGCTGAGTCGCTACTGCCGACTCTGATGATTCGTCGATTTTATGAGAATTATGTGGTTTTTGTTTATTTGTTAGCATATTGGGGTATCATTGGATTCGGTCTAACGCTTTTTGTTTCTGCTGATCACACAACACACTACACGACGTTAACAAATCATTGAATTATGGGCGACTTTATACTACGATATACGCTCATGATAGGTCCCGGTTTTCGCTCTAAAACGAATGCGAACCGAACGTGTGACGTGTGGAATCCGTACATGAACGTGACCGAACACACGAGAACGTGATATAATCAGTGATTCTATTGACAGATCTGAGATCGTACAAAGCACCTGAATCACGATGTCACTTTCTCTCTCTAGCTTCTCTCTCTAGATCTAGAGCTCTTCAATCCTCTAAAATACCAAAAGTGTCAAAAGTTCTAAACCTAACACCTTAGGTTCCTATCTATAGGCCAAGGGATCTAGAACTCTGTTTTCTGACTGCCTCTAGTGATTAAATGCGTATGTGTTTCCTTGCTTCTGTGCCTTACTTGCTTAGGTGTTATGTGATTATGTGCTCTACGTGCTTTTATGTAAATGCGATTTTGTGCTCTACATGTTATGTGTTTACGTGAATATGCGTGTTCCTGAGCTTTAGTAAGTAGTAGACGTGTGAGGTGAGTTTCGAATACAATGTGTTAAGTCCTGTGACGATGTCTATTGCAAACAATGTCGTCTGGATCCCGTCACACACTTTCTCGTCAAGAAAAGAGGGACAAACGCCTTGCTTCCATCATTGCTAAAAGTGTGGCAAAGGCCGTAAGTGATGTTTACGAGAATGTCAGCAAATCATCTGAGGAATCAAGGACCAACGCTCCTAAAGCTACCACAAGGCCCTTCAGTTTCAAGAAATTCAAGTCGTGTGGGCCAAAAGAATTCACTGGCGAGGGAGGTCCGACTGCACTATTCCAATGATTTGATTCCATTGAGGTCACTTTGCGACAGAGTGGTTGCCCTGATGACCTTCGAACTCTGAATGCTACTGGCGTTTTCCAGTCCCGTGCACTAGACTGGTGGACGGCCGAGAGGAACAAGTGAGGGAACGATGCAGCCTATAGTCTGTCGTGGGACGAGCTCAAGGAAGTTATGCTAGAGGAATTCTGCCCTCCTCACGAACGTCAAAAGCTTGAAGATGAATTTTGGCACATACACCAACATGAGGGTGACAACGCTGCTCTCACTGCTCGTTTCAAACAGCTCAGCATCATCTGTCCCGATCAAGTCAAGACTCCGGAAATCACAATCAAGAAGTACATTCGAGCTTTGCCCGACTGCGTCGCAGATTTCGTGCAAGCGGCTAAGACTAAGACGATCGAAGAAACTTACCTACTGGCCGCCGAAATCAATGACAAAAGGGTCAAGGCTGGTGTCTGGGATAAAACTTCAAAGCACCTGCATCAAGCTACCGCCACCGCACCAACTGCTGAACCCACCTCATCGAGCAACAAGAGGAAGAACAGCTCCAACAACAAGAACTGTGCGATCACTGCTGCACCGATCCAAGCTGTACCAGCCCAACAGCGTCAAGTAGCGGCGCCTGTGGCTAATGCACCACATGCAAAGCGTGCATACACTGGGCCACACCCGCTCTGCCCTACTTGCACCTACCACCACCCAACTGCCATTGCTTGCCTTTTTGTGCTCATTGCAATGTATACGGCCATTTTACTGCCAACTGCCGTATTCGACAAGCTCCTGCTCATCAAGCTCTGCTCACTGCCCCTCAGGGTCAACAAGCTCCTCCGGCACCCGCGATAAAATCCAGAGCCTGCTTCGCATGTGGCGACCCGAACCATTTCTCCAACATGTGCCCAAACAGGGTCGTGAAATAAGAGCCTCAGCAACAGCAGCCTCAACAGCAACAACAACAACAGCAACAACAACAGGCCGCACGCGCCAGAACTTTTAACCTCAACGTGCGTCAAGCCCAGGCCGACAAAAATGTGGTCAATGGTACGTTCCTTGTGAATGGTATTTATGCTTCCTGTTTGTTTGATACTGGAGCCGATAATTGCTTTGTGTCGTTCGAATTCGAGAAACTCCTTAGTCGTAAACGCTCCCAACTCTCCTAAACGTTCGATGTTGAAGTCGCTACCGGAAGAACCGTCGCCGTCAATTCTGTTCTTCGTGATTGTACCCTTGAGCTCAACAATCACATTTTCCCAATCGACCTTATTCCGATGCAACTCGGAAGTTTTGACGTCATAGTAGCCATGGACTTTCTTCGAGAAAACCATGCTGAAGTTGTGTGCTTCGACAAGATGATTCGATTCTCGCTCGCGAATGGTGACTTATTGTGTGTATACGGTGATACTACTTCAAAGGGTCTCAAGCTTATGTCAAGCGTGCAAGCTAGCAAGTATCTCCGCAAGGAATACAGGGCCTTCTTGGCTAACATTGTAGTAGCGGAGAAGGAAAAGAAAGAGAAGAAGGAAGTGAAAGACATTCCTATGGTTCGAGAATTTCCTAATGTTTTTCCAGAGGATCTTCCCGGACTACCGCCAAGTCGTGATATCGACTTCCGTATCGACCTCATTCCTGGAGCCAACCCTATTGCCAAAGCTCCCTACCGACTCGCGCCGTCCGAAATGCCCGAACTCTCAACCCAACTCCAGGAATTACTTGAGAAAGGCTTCATTCGCCTGAGCACCTCTCCTTGGGGCGCGCCAGTCCTTTTCGTTAAAAAGAAGGACGGGTCGTTCAGGATGTGCATCGACTACCGGGAGTTGAATAAGTTAACCATCAAGAACCGTTATCCCCTACCTCGCATCGACGATTTGTTTGATCAACTACAAGGCGCTACGTGTTTCTCAAAGATCGACCTACGTTCAGGATATCACCAGCTACGTATTCAAGAGGAGGATATACCCAAAACCACGTTTCGTACTCGTTACGGCCACTACGAATTCGTTGTCATGCCTTTTGGTTTAACCAACGCACCAGCGGTTTTCATGGATCTGATGAATCGCGTGTGTAAACCGTCTCTCGACCGTTTCGTCATCGTATTTATCGATGATGTCATGATCTATTCCAAGTCGAAAGCCGAACATGCGCAGCATCTATGTTTGGTTCTCGAGTTACTCCAGGGGAACCAACTCTATGCCAAGTTCTCCAAGTGCGAATTCTGGTTGGAGGAAGTTCAGTTTCTGGGTCACATTGTTAATAGGCAAGGCATTCACGTCGATCCTGCGAAGATTGAAGCTGTCAAGAGCTGGGTTACGCCTAAGAACCCGTTTAAAGTCCGCTCTTTTCTCGGACTAGCGGGCTATTATCGATGATTTATCGAGGGATTCTCAAAGATCGTTGTGCCGCTTACCTCTCTCACGCACAAGGACCAGCCTTTTGTTTGGAAAACCGAACAAGAGTCTGCCTTTCGAACCCTCAAGCACATGCTTTGCAACGCTCCTGTTCTCACATTGCCCAACGGAAACAATGATTTCATTGTCTATTGTGATACTTCCAATCTTGGTCTTGGTTGTGTTCTCATGCAACGGGACAAGGTCATAGCTTACGCGTCTCGTCAGCTCAAAGTCCACGAGAAGAACTATACAACCCATGATCTCGAGCTAGGCGCAGTTGTTTTTGCATTAAAGATTTGGCGACACTATCTGTATGGTACCAAGTGCACGATCTTCACCGATCATAGGAGCCTGCAATATATCTTTAATCAGAAGGAACTCAATATGCGTCAACGCCGATGGGTAGAACTTCTCAACGATTACGACTGTGAGATCCGTTATCACCCAGGCAAGGCGAATGTTGTTGCCGACACACTTAGCAGACGGAGCTACCTACTCAGCACTCGTAATGTTCAAGCCCAACACGATCTCGAAACCCTCATCCGCGACGCTCAACATGCGTGTTTTAACGAACGCACCCTGAAGAAAGAAAGAATCTACCACGATGGGGCCCAGCTTGTGAGCAAATCGAACGGGATATTCCACTTTCTGGACCACATCTGGATTCCCAAACGAACCAATTTACGACATATCTTGATGGACGAAGCCCACAAATCCCGGTATTATGTTCATCCCGGTGCCGATAAAATGTACCAGGACCTTCGTTATAAGTACTGGTGGCCGGGTATGAAAAGGGATATCGCTCTCTACGTCGGAAAATGCCTAACCTGTGCTAGAGTCAAGGCTGAACATCAAAGACCCTCTGGCTTACTCGAACAACCACCAATTCCCATGTGGAAGTGGAAAAGTATAGCTATGGACTTTATAACCAAGCTACCGCACACGTCATCAGGTCACGACAGCATTTGGGTTGTGGTCGACCGTTTGACTAAATCAGCTCACTTTTTGCCAATACGGGAAGACAACAAGGTAGAACGGTTAGCCCGAATCTACACCGACGAGATCATTTGTAATCATGGGACGCCTCGTGACATCATCTCTGATCGTGATGCTCGGTTTACCTCGCGACTGTGGGAAACGTTTCAAACGGCACTCGGTACATCGCTTAATCTAAGTACCGCTTTCCACCCTTAAACCGACGGTCAGACTGAAAGAACGATTCGTACCCTTGAAGACATGCTCCGTTCGTGTGTCTTAGACTTCGGTGGTAATTGGGATAAATACCTGCCGTTAGTCGAATTCTCGTATAACAACAGCTACCATTCTAGCATCCAAATGGCACCATTCGAGGCATTATATGGAAGAAGATATCGATCGCCTATTGTATGGCACGAGATCGGTCATTCGCAATTAACCGGTCCTGAGCTATTACAAGAAACGACAGACAAAATTTTCCAAATTCGAGACAATCTGGTGAAAGCTCAGAATCGACAGAAAAGTTACGCTGTTAAGAAACGCAAGCCCCTTGAATTTGACGTTGGTGACTACGTACTCCTAAAGGTATCACCTTGGAAGGGTGTGGTCCGATTCGGCAAAAAGGGAAAGCTCGCACCTCGATATGTTGGACCTTTTAAGATTCTGGAAAGGATCGGAAAAGTCGCCTACAGACTCGAACTACCGGAGGAACTTAGTAATGTCCACCCGACTTTCCACGTGTCAAACCTCCGAAAGTGCCTAGCCGACCACGACTTACACGTTTCTCTCGATGATCTGCAAGTGAACGAAACATTACACTTCGTGGAAAAGCCTGTCGAAATCATGGATCGCCAAACCAAGCAACTCAGGCGCTCTCGCATTCCTATCGTGAAAGTCCGATGGGAAGGCAAACGAGGCGCAGAGTTCACTTGGGAACCCGAAAGCGACATGAAGGCAAAGTACCCGCAGTTGTTCAAAGAGAAAGTCAAGAAAGATAAAGTTCTCAAACGTGATTCACGGCGTTGAACAGCTTCCATCCTAATTTCGGGACGAAACTCCCTAAACAAGGGGAGGATGTAACACCCCGTGTTTCCACAAGTCAAAGTCAAAGTCAAGGTCAAAGTCAACGACCGGTTATACGGATTTGACTTATAGAAATTTATTTATTTTATTTGTATTATGTGGAGTAAGTGTTGTTAATTACAAGCCATCGACATGTTATTCAAATGACTTACGACTGTGAACTATAGGAAGTAACAATGCGATAAAGCTAATCAACTGACAATCAAACTATGCTAATCGAATCGACACCGAATCGCAACTCGATCTATACTTGTTGGTTATTGTTATACGTGTGTGTGCCTTATGTGTTACTTGTGCATGTGTATTTGTGTTGTGCTGTGGTAATCAATCGAAACGCAATCTAACTCGAAATGCAATCGAACTCAATCGACATCGAACTCTAATCGTAAACGAACTATGATAATTAGTGGAGAAGGGATAGTGCCCGATATGAATTAGTTGGGACTGAAAGTAATTTGACTAAGAACCCTATCGTGTCGAACCGCTCGCAATCGAAATCAAAATGCCAAAAATCGTCGCGTCGAATATTCAAACCATGTGCCATCCGACCGGATAGCCTCTTGCAGATCAGATGTCATCCGACCAGGGTGTCATCCGACCGGATAGTCATCCGGGCGGTGTGTCATCCGATCGGATAACCCTTTCCTCTTTTGAAATCCTATAAATACCCCTGTCATTGTCATTCTTTCTACTTTTGGAAACCCTCTGTCCGAACAGTTCGTGCTCCCCACCTTTTCTTCGATTTCTCTCGATCAAGGTAAGATCTCGTCCTAAATCTTGTACTTTCTTGATCTACACGCACTCCTACACCTTTCTATCTTTTAAATCTTAACTTTTAACCGTGAAATCACTAGATTTCGGGTGTTCTAGGATGATGTCATCATGTGTTCTCCAAGAACTTCATGTTTTGGCCTCAATCCACCAAGAACAACTTAGATCTAACCAATTTCCACAAAGATCTTGTAAAGATCTCGACACAAGTGTGGTGAAAGAGGATTGAAAGATGGTTTTTAACTTTCTTCCAACTCTTTTGCACTCAAGGTACTCAAAACCGATAGGATCCGACCCTGATCTAATCTTCTACTCTATCGTAGTGTTGTACTAGCTCAAGATCCAGATTCTACCCACAAGACTACCGATTTCTGGTTAGTCAAGAACAACCGTCTCGAGCCGGTAACCGGCCGGGCTAGGGTGATTCCTGGTCGGGTTGGTCATCTGGGTCGAACTAGGGGTTTTGTTGGCTAAACACGTTGTCAAAGTGTCTCGACAGAATGACAAACCATCAAAACGACCAAGTGTAGAACGAACGGAACAATTGTAACAGATTGCTATCCGACCGGATTGTTGTCCGATCGGATAGGTCATCTGAACGGATTACCATCCGAACGGATCACACTTGGGTCCCACCTTTAAAACAATCTTATCTGAAGTTTGAGTATCGAACGAATTGCAATCTGATCGGACGACCATCTGACTGGATTACTCTTCGGATCATGAGATACTAAGACTTTAAAGACCTAAACAATTTTCAACATGTGCATTACCAGAGTTGCCACCCGATCGGATGGACATCCGATCGAGTGACACTTCAGCTGTGAACTTGTCTTCACGAGTAATCTCACCACTAAGTTGTCGTCCGACCGGACCACCGTCCGACCGGATGACCATCTGTGACAACCCTCAAAATCCCATGTATTCCGTACAAATTATTAATGACAATTAAAGTGCTTGACGACTACGTGGAATTACGTAACTGCTTTCTGATATCTGTGTTATACTTACATGTGCATGTTGACACACTAGTAGTGTACAGAAAAGTCATTAAATAGTCCGTTATGATTTCCTAAGTGTTAGAAATTAAAAACGTTACAAAAATATATACATAGGACACGTTACGAATTAATTAAGCAGTTTAACGAAACAGTATCGAACCGAACAACCGGATTTTACCCGGGACATAAAAATATTGTCATTGACATTGTTTTTCTTTTTCTAAGCCAGTTAGGGTCCCCGAATACCCTAACACTCATTACAAAACACCACACACTAGTAAAAGGTTTAACCTTCTAATTAACAAACTAAACCATAACTAACTAGTTGAAAATCAACCATGAACCCCCCTCTCTAACCGAGTTCGGCTCCCCATAGGGGACATCCTCTTACAAAGTTGATTATTTTAATCCCATGCTTAATATCTTCCTAGCACATGAACCATTGGTTAAGGGTGGTGTATGGTCTATAAAATGGAACAAGGGATAAACATTTTAGACATTCACAACACTTGAACAATTTCACTCCTCTATCTCTCCTTCTCTAGATATCTCGGCTAAAACCATAGGCACCACCACCACCACTTTTCGATTTCGATCTTGCTATTTCAAGCACATACAAGGGTGAAGGATCACGCACAAGGAAGCCCGGTGCTTACGGATTGCCAAGGACCTCACTACGTTGCTATTAACCACTCGTTTCTCGTCTATTTTCTTCCCTAGCCTCGAGCTAGTAGTAAGTGACTCTAAACGCCTTCTTGATCTATTCTAAAGTGGTTAATAAGAGTTTCGTCGGTTGAAAATCACTAACATATAAGATCACCAACTAAAAGTCTACTAAAGTGATGAACAAGGTGGTTAATGGATGAATATTAGTGTAAATCATGTAGATCTTGTGTGATTATGATTATTGGTTGATTATCTGATGTTTTGCTGATTAATATTAATATGTGATGTTGTTGTGGTCACTAAACATGATTAACGGAATCAATCGAACATAAGTTAGTAAGTTAGAAAGTGAAAACAGAATCTGTCCCGGTTTTACAGCCAACTTCAGTTGGCTGTAAACAGGTCATAAACTCAACGAAAAACCGATATTTTGAATCTAAAATATGTTATTATGAAATACGGTTCTAATGGCACCGGAATCGTAATTTTTGGACTTCGTTTACTATTTTTAATGTGTCGATTTGTAACAACAGCTTAAGCTGAATTTTGACAGCAATAAATGGGTGTCATACTTTCAGTCATAACCTGAGTTTTGTGATGAATCGGACCATGAAATTGGTACAGTAGATGACAACCGATGCATTTGTAATTACCCCACTGGAATTTCGTAAATCGGACACTCGATGAATTTTAAATAAATTATCCCGTGGACTGTGGTCAGAAAAATATAAATCTGAGTTCAGCCCGGAAAATGAATTTTTATAAAATATTGGTAAGGAACCGGACCCCGATATTTTTACAAAATAAAATATGGAATGTTTATGACATTCTGTAAAAATTTGAGAATTTTTGGAATAAGCTAACTATTTTATTAAAATGTCCGAAAACAGCTCAGTTTCGAATATTAATGCTGAAAAGACATAAGTTGTAAATTGCATGTCTAAGTGTCGGGTAGGTTATCCGTGAATTATATAACGTGTTATGTGCTATGCGTGTTATGTGCATTATCATATGTTTGCCTATGAGTGGGGGAATGGATGGGAAACTTGGATGGGCATAAACCGTTAAAGTGATGCATGTTATGTGATAGATACGTGTAGGAACTTTGTGCTCTATTTGAAAGTCACTAAATGACTAACTGGTAATCATATTAGGACGTGATTGACCGACCTTGACCGTTAGCTATATTTGAGAATCTAACCGAGCAAACCGAGGTGAGTTCACACACTTTCTAAGGCATGGGATTCCCGGTGGTTTGGGAATGGGTTAAAGAATTTAAAACTAAGTCTACATATCCTCCTTGGGTAGGATATGTACGGCCATCCTCCATAGATTGGATGCCATTATTAATCCTATGAATTCTCCTGGTGCAGAATACGTACGTTCGTCCTCCTTGGGTAGGACAACAACCTTAAAACTAGCTAGACAAAACTCTATCATGAAGTCCCTCAATTTATATCGACTTAATCGCCGAGGCCAATGGCGAGCGGGTCATTAGTTAATAGCGCTATTAGGTTTAACAAACCTCACACCGTGTCGTTCGGACGGGCGTGTACTAATGGACTATGGCAAACTGTTAGTGATGATAGACACTGATGTAGGGCACAACTATTGTTCGTCAGTTGTCGATATGTATGGTCTAGTAGTTCATACGGGGAAAGCCCCCACTAATTATGGATACGGTTTGGGTAAAGAAAAAAGGAAATGGTTAAACATACTTTCAACTTCGGGGTAACCCCCACGGCAAATAAGCCAACGAAAGTCAAACCACGTTTTTCAGAAACAACTTAAAACCAAACAACCAAACGTGAAATCACTCAACTTTGTTGTTGACTAGTTGTTACATGCCTTACAGGTAACCTTCTGGGGTAGCCCAGTTGGCCAGCCTCACCCAGGCCTCAACTTGAGGTCACCGGTTCGATTCCCGGCAATGCCCTTATGGGGTATTGGGGCTCTTCACCGTGGGTAATCACCGCCAGGCAGCTATGGGGCTAAGTTAGCTTGCGGAGTTGCAATAATCCGGCGGATGGGAGGTCCGTGCAACTACCCCCCCCCCTACATGCCTTACAGGTCGCTAAATGCTTGGAGCTTGCACGAGGAAGAAGTCGTTGTGGTGTACGGACTGTTATGTTCCGTGCTCATTGTTTAAATCCTTATGAACTTATTAAACTTATGTTTTGAACCTTAACTTATAAACTATGGACTTATGCTTTTGGATTTACTTTTATGCTTCCGCTGTTTAAACTAAACATGGTTAACTAGCTTTGGTCACCAATTGTATTGTGGTTGGTCTTATTTACTTAATTACGATGTTCAATATGATTGGTGGCTTGATCCTGGTCGCGTCACGCCTCCAAGCGGTGGTACTCCGCATGGCGGATTTTGGGGGTGTGACACCATCCGAACGGATTGTCATCCGCACGACCCACCATCCGATCGAACGACTTGATGGATAGAGATACTTCAATGCTTTCCAAATGCTACAACGAAAACTTTAAAAGTCAAGCCATCATACACAAACACATACTTCTTATAGGAAGAAACAATCCACTCGAATCGTCATCCGACCGGACCACTGTCCGACCGGATGACCACCCGAACGGATTGTTATCCGCACGGATTGCTGTCTGATCGGATTACCATCCGATCGAACCACTATCCGACCCATTTGCACTTCGCACCATTTGACGCGTAAAACATCACTTATCGTTATGCTATCGAATCTATTCAGGCTAACCTTACTCGCTAAGCGCTCCCTTCAATCCATTAACCGCTGTGAGTATACTCGATCCCTTTTTGCTTTACACACTTTTGGGTGTTACATACGTTACGAATATTCAAACTACAACAATCACACTACTCAATACCATTTGAACGCTAACCGTTAATGCATGTTATACGTGGCTTATGAATGCTTGTTTGTTATGTTTACACATGGAATTTTGTCTACTTGCCTTAGCAACGATAGTACTATAATTTGGACTCAGCACCCGTTCACACGGGGGTTGTTAAGGACCATTACTTGCATGGATTACGGTGGTAATCATGTATTGCGAACTGCCTCAGGCAGTCAACCCGCAGTCATTGGTATCGATGGATCTATGTCGATAACTAATGTGCTTCATTTCACTATGTGTACGTGCTGGTTATGCGTAAACGAATTCAAACTCTATATGCTATTATCAAACTTGTATGCTCACCTTTACATTTTATGTATTGACTTTATTTTAACGTATGTGACAGGTGCTTAGGACGCACACATGGTAGGAATTTGAAGCTAGAATAAAGCTTTAGAGCCCAACAAATAGTTATCTGTAGTGGTCAAACTAAGGGTCTCTAGAAGCAGATAAACAATTGCTGACTGTTTAAATCTGAGTTGTCGGAACATAATATTTGCCTGGATTTATGTCTGTAATAATTATTTTACTGTTTGAGATACGGTATGGGACGTATTAATTAAATTGAATAGTATTAATAATTGTTATGGAAACTTCTGGACAATCTGTTTCGCTCAGTGCCACACCCCGATGATTCCGCCATCGGTTGGGGTGTGACAGCCAGCATCACCAAACTCCTCATCAGTAAATAAACCTCTCCCAAGAAACCCATTGGGTTCAAAAATACTAAAATGGATGTCTGATCAAAAGACCCATGTATTGACCCTATTCAGATCCAATGGAGAAGTAAAGCACATATCAAGGGAACAAGCACTGGGCCTGGGTGTTGAAGATCTCCAAGATCTCCTTGAGCTTATACTGTGTAGGGATAAGGATGATACAAGTTCCATGGATTTTGAGTTGCAATTTAAAGGAAAAGTTAGGGAACTTCTGATGAGACAATAAAGATCTAAAATAATGAAGAGTTTTGGCATTATCTGTTCCAGGGGGAGATTGTTGGGATTGAACCCTATCAGAGGAATAGATAATGAAAGCCAAAACTGGTTCACAACAGTGGATTCATCATAAGCAGTAGTTTACATCAGGCTTTCCCCTTGAAAGTGTTTATAACATCTGATGTCCTCTATCCACTGTCCGTATACAACAGCTGCTGTCCTTCAAACTGCTGATGAAGCCCTAAAGACTAAACACTGCTGGTTCAATCTACTGAAGACTGTTAAGTACTGCTGATTAAAGGACTGCCCACTCAAGGACTGATCAACCTTGAGGAAAGCACTGATGGAAGGAGAAAGCAGTAGTTCAGTGTGTCATGTATTTTGTATAGAGTCAGTGGTTAAGTTAGCAGTGTTTGTATAAGAACAGTGGTTATAGGTTGTTAGGTTGTTAGATGTCACTTTCATGGTGACTTCAGCTTAGATGCTTCAGTGGTTTGTTTTTCCTATAAATGGAACAGTACCCTATACTGTTACATTTGATTGACTGAGTGAGTTCTTCTCCTCCAATCCTTTCATCTTGTGCAATCAACCAGGGAGCATCAGGCTGAGGGGGAGCTTAGTTTGTAAGCATGCTTTGTAATCTTTTGACTTGATTTGTAATCTTTCGACTAATGGAATGCATGTGTTTATCTAAACTATTTTCCTCTTTGATTGTGTTTACAAAGTTTGTGTTCATTTCCGCTGCATAAATCATCGAATCATGTTCATTCATTTTTCATGTATTACAAACAAACACAATTATGAGAGCCTCCGATCCTAACAAAAATTTAACCCCGTTAAGTTATATTTAACACAGACTATTATCGGCCAAAAGTTGACCAGTTTGTATTATTATCGGCTAATAACTGAGTTGGGATTATATCGGCCAAATTGAGAAAGCTGGGATTATTTAAATCCAATTTGCCTATATTTTAATTAAATGAGGAAAATGATGAAAAAAAATGAGAAGTTAACAGAAATTCTAATCCAATTTACCAATTTGATGAAAATGGCAACAAAAATGAAACCTTAGGAACTCAGATACAAAAAAGTTTCATTTTTAAACTGAAGGGAGAAAAGTGGCCTAAACTCGGGGACCATTTTGGCATTTTACTCTTTATTTTAAATCCATGCAATATTATTAATATTTGTTTTTTAAATAATATGAAAACCAGTTTTTAAACCCACCTAGTTTTATGTCCCGCCTGCATTGTGGGGCACTAAGCCGAATATTCCACAGTTTTATAACATGTGTGTATGTGTTTCGATTACTTGTACATGCGCTAAGCCAAATATTCCTCTGGGTTTCTTTTGGTTTCAAGAACCAAAACAACATTTTCGTTGATCGCCATCGTTGGAGTATTGGAGATGTAAGAAAACTTAAGCGGTTTGTGTTTTTGAGAGATAGAGAAGTGGTGTGGTTAAAACTGACATTGCAGGCCTGTTTATACTAAGTTAAACAGATATAATGGTAAAAAAAAGTTGGTTCCAAACAGATATATAACCATTAGGAACCAATTCCCAACTGTATTTTTTTTTAAATAGGCATACCCGGTTTGTACCCTCCCGGAACCGGTCCTACCCGAATCGGTTCCACTAGGTTCTATTATATATACATGTAACCAGTTCCGGTTCATACCCAGTTCTTCTTGATAATCGGGTCCAATAATACCTGATTTGGTTGTACCCTAATCCTACCCAGTTCCGATTAGAGCTCACAAACCGTTTTGTGCACCTATTTTTTAGATAACAATTAACTGAACATATAATTTCTAACTATTATATTATATATATTATACATATATATATTATATTATATTATATTAATTAATATTAATAGTAACTCACGATGAATAGTAGCTCAACATTTTTTTAATATTATAGTTTTTAAGTTTTCATTATTTTATTACTTTAATTTATTATTTTATTGTTTCCTTTATCTTATTATTTTAAGTTTTCTCATATAATACTATAGTTTTTTAAGTTTTCATTATTTTATTGTTTTAAGTTTTCTCATATAACATTTAAGGTAATGTCTTAGCAACATTGATGCCCTGGCGATCTCGACAATAAAACATCGGTATCGGTATCCTTATTATCATAACCGTTACTGATATTCGTATTTATGGTTTTTTACCGATGTAAAACACATATCAATATTATTTTGGTCATATCATGACTTTATTTTTGGGTTTTTTCTTTCGCTTGATATACCGAGTGGCGATACCGTACCGATGTCGTAATGAATCGAACTCATACCGAATGAATACCCGCCGCAACGTGCGGGGGAATTTAACTAGTTATATATATTAATAGTAACTGATCATGAACATTATTACGTTCAAGAATTTTTTAATATAATAGTATTCTAAGTTTCTATTATTTTATTATTTATTACTTTAATTTATTATTTTATCGTTTCCTTATTTTATAATTTTAAGTTTTCTCATATAACATTTAAGATAATGTCTTAGCAACATTGGTGTTCTGTCGATCTTGACCGAACAACATCGGTTCGGTATCGTTATTATCAGAACCGTTACCAATATTCATATCTATGGTTTTTGACCAATGTAATACACGTATCGATATTATTTTGGTCATATCATGACTTTATTTTTTGGGTTTTATCTTTCGCTTGATATATCTAGTGGCGCTATCGTACCAATAACGTAATGAATCGAACCGATACCGAATGAATACCCGCCAATTGATCATGAACAATTATCTAACATTTTAATATTTTAAAGTGTTTATTTATTTTTTTACATCTATTTTCAAGCCTTTATTTATTTTTATTAAATATTTCATTCATCAATCAATTTAATACTTTTCTAATAACTTGCTTCGTTTATTTTTCAAAAATTTAAATCCGTAACTATATTTTTTCTAACATTGCGATATAAATTTTATTGAAAATATACCGTGTCGATATGTACCTATTTACTTTTAGAATATTTTATTCATCATTTATTTTAATTTTTTCTAATAACTTGCGTTTTGTGTTTATTTGTTTCAACATCACGTTAAAAAATTTATTACTTCAGTATTTTTGTTCAATATTGTTTTTTTTTAGTTTTAGTTATTTTATTAGTTTATTACTTTAATTCAATTTAATCATTGTTTTTCTTATATTACTTTTAAGATTAAGATACGATCAAAGTATCCGTTATCAAACAAAACATTATAAAAATAATGCATACCGGTATGTTGTTCGGTTTAGTTCGGTATGATATCGTAACGATAGGGTGTCAGTTTATTGGAAATGTTAACAATAAAATTAAATATTAGTACCGATTGATACAGGTGTTGTTTAATCGGTTTCAATTTGGTTTGGCACGACAACGATACAACGTCCGTTTTCAAATAAAAAATATTGCAATGTTGAAATAAAATAGACAAAGAATGCAAACAAACATAACCAATATCAACTGAACAATATCAGTACCTGTATTGATATTCGTTTTTATTGTTTTCGAGTGATGTAATGTTCTCTTTGGAATAATATTATAGCAAATGTCGGTACCGTAACGAACCGAACGAATACCGACTGATTCCCGCTGCGAAGTGCGGGGGAATCTCACTAGTTACATATAATTTCTAACTATTTAAGATCATAAAGAGTTATACCTAAAAAAATTAAATGCATGATTGGTTGAAAAATAGTGGGCCCATCATTACCCCATCTCCCTCATATTCACCGCATGCGGCAAGTAGTCCCCGCATTCACCCTATCCCTCCTCTTCACTGCGTGACAAAACCTTGTTGGCGATGCACCACTCATGCGGCAAAAACCGTCCCCGCATTGTTCCCCGCTTCCACCCCCTTCACCCTAAGATCGTAAAGAGTTATACTCATGAGCATGCTTGCAAACTCGATTACAACTAACAAGAAACATGTACGATACCAAGAATGGAACACCACTTGGTAATTGGATATGAGATTAGAATTAACTCTACACGTTTGGAAGAAAATGACAATATATAAATAGTTACGAGCAATAAGTGTAACATAAGAAACTCCTAGAGGACAACTTGTGTAACTTAATTGTCAATAGTCAATACTCATTATTATTCATGACGGGTGAGTATAACAAAATTACACTCCGCTCTAACATCGACCCACAATCGATTTCTCTCTTGCAAAAAGTTGTTCTGAAACAAACACTCATTGCATCTATGGATCATCATAAACAAGTTTCAGATCAACAAGTTCGAAAACCGGCTTCACCGACCAAGTGTTCGGTTCATGGGATCAGTGAGGTCACTATCACCACCGGTGTACCGGCAAAAACAACTCCGCTGGGTTCATCGGAAAAAAGCTCCGGAGATTGCACCGCCAAGGTGGATGATCAGGTGATCACTTTCTTATCTCTTTCTTTAGCATGCAAATTTATTACTTGTATTTTAATTAAAATAAATATATTGTGTATCCTGCTTCAAAAAAACAAGAATGCATTTAATCATGATATTATAAATTTTATGTATTGATTTTGAGTTAAATACTATAAAAACTTTTTTTTTTCATAATTTGAAATGCTTAACATTTTAAAAGTATTGGTAATTATATTTTATTTTCTTGAACAACAATTTATACATTTTTTTAAGATAAATACACCACAATTAACATCATACAAAATTTAAACTTCCAATCTTTTGTTTGTAAAGTACATCACTAATTTCTCTTGAGGACTTTTATAAAAGAGATTAGGTATGCAATATAATCTCATCAAAATTTGATAAAAAGAGATTTAAGGCGTGTAAGTATATTCACATAGATTAGGTATGAAATATAATCTCATCAAAATTTGATAAAAAGAGATTTAAGGTGTGTAAGTATATTGACATGAGAAGCTCTGTGATTATAAAATACAATATAAAATTATTTGTAAAGCGGTAAAAAGTGTCGTAAGACGGTTTTATACGTCAGTAGATAACTACATATAGCATACACGTTAGCAAGAACCATACATGGCATACACGCTAACAAAAAATCATGTATGAAAATGTATTTTAATTAAGTTTATGGAACATTACAAGATTTGATTGATGGTTTTTAAGATTAAAAAATATTACAAAAAAAAATTATATAAATATAACTAGTAGAATATTGGCATATAAATATTTCTCAACAATTTGTTAGGGGGAGGTAAGAAATTTTGCTTCTCTTAAGGTTCTGGATTCAAATCCAGGCACGTGGATTTTAATACTAACATACTAACTACTAACCGGTTAGCGTCATCCTAACCGTACGCCATTCAAAAAAAAAAACCTCATTAAAACCGGGTGTTGTTAGGTGAAGGCTTCTAAACTCCCCCTCCCTTCAAATGGATGGTTCTCATTGGTTCCCCTAAATCGCCACCAAGTATCCCTTTTCATGTCCACCATTCCACTCACAAGTTACAACCCCTCTTTGGAGCTTTTTTGGCGCCCTCTAGGTGGTGTAGGAGGCGTTAACAATATTAGTTATAGTGTAAAAATTTTCTTTTTAGTTTTTATTTCAATATATATTTTTTTATTTATGAAAATCAATTCTTCGATATTTATTTGGTCTCTTTTAAGAAACATTTTAAAGGTTTTATAAGAAAAAAAACACTTGATTTGATAGTTTTTTTTGAACGGCAAGGTGTCACAATTTTTTGGGTGCGAGACACCCCACACCCCCCCCCCCCCCCCCCGCATTGGGGAGGCTCGTCGCCCCTCTCCGGCCAGACGTGAGTGTCTTAACCGTGCCCCAGCTGGCATCAGAGAGTGACCGGCGTCCAAAGGAAAAACCCCACAGGTGCCTCGCCCATCGTAGGGCTTGACGGATTGAGAGCCACCACAGAGGGGAATAAACCGCCTCAAGTGAGGATCGAACCCGGGCATCATGGGTAAAACCCTGGTGCATCAACCAGTTGGACTGGCATCATTTGCACTTGATTTGATAGTTAATATGAAAAAAAAAAATATTTATATAAAAATCATCAATAGTTTAAGAATAAACTGTCATTTTGGTCCCTGTGGTTTGGGCACTTTTGCCATTTTAGTCCAAATCTCAAACTTTTTAAATCTGGGTCCCCGTGGTTTGCATTTTGTTGCCATTTTGGTCCAAAAGTGAAATTTGACCAGAATCCCTAAATTAAAACCCCCTGTTTTGTCCTTACAGGGGTATTTTTGTCATTTTATAATTATTATAACTAAATATTGATTAAACCTTTTTCTATTTATGATTAAACATAATGTCATCTGTCTCTCTCCTCTCTTTCTCTCTCGACCCAGACCCAGACCCAAACCCTTTTACTCTCTCATCTCTTCCACTCTTTCTTTATCCCAAGTCTGCACAAGTCCATCAAATTATACCGATTGACAACAATAAGCCGATTCCCAGATTCATATCCACTCTTCTTTTTCTTAATGCCCAGTCAAACAAGAATGCTGCAATGTCTATTACGTCAGTTCTGCAACTGATACTCTTCAAGCAAACAAACAATAATGGATAACTTGCAACTTCACTATCACACTTGTTTACAGAGCATCCAAAATGAATCGTAATCAATCCGATTACACTGAAACTCGTCAAAAATCAACCCAAGTCGAATCAGATCTTGAAAATTCTTTCAGATCCATCGGCACGAACTCATGTCTGAAACTCAGGGACGACGGTTGTAGTCGGAGCCTTTACAGCAGGGACGACGGCGGTGGTGGAGTTCGGTGGCGGTGGTGTTCGAGAGAGAGGAGAGAGAGAAGAAAGAGATGATGGCAGTGGGATGGTGGTGTTGGCGACAGTGGGATGGTGGTTGTGGGGATGATGTAGTATTGGGGGTGGTGGTGTGGTGGTGGTAGTTCAGAGAAGAGATAGAGAGAGAGAGAGGTAGAGGGGTGTTAGAGAGAGAGAAAGAGAAAGAAAGTGCAGAGGGGTGTTAAAGAGAGAGACATATTTTTGGGTTTAATTATTTTTAATCAATATTACTCTATAATAAAGCCAGAATGACTAAAAACCCCTGAGCATAAAGACAAAATAACAGGGTTTTTTTTTTTTAAATCTGACCTAATTTCGTTTTGGACCAAAATGGCAACAAAATGCAAACCACGGGGACCCAGATTTAAAAAGTTTAAGATTTGAACTAAAATGGCAAAAGTGCCTAAACCACAGGGACCAAAATGGCAGTTTACTCATAGTTTAATTTAAAAGGACATTAAACATGAATAAGACGCTTTAAGGGTTATGAATGATTATTAGATACTCAAAAGTCATAACATCAAAGTGATATAAGCGTGCTCTCGTGGAAGGCTTTCATGATTAAAATTCAATCTATATAAAAAGAAAAATCTTTTATTTTTAGTTTTTAGGAAATATATCTTTTTTTAACTACTAAAAACTACACTTTTTTACACCTTATCTAGATGGTAAGAGACTTTCCCCTTTTACCACTGAGTTACAACTCAAGTGACGTATTTTCTCACATATCTTGATATTTTTGTTGTTTAGTTTTGAATAGCAATCAATATTTTTATTAAGTTGGATATTATAAAACTACAAGATGTTTTATTTTATATTTTATAGTTTTCAATTTGGTCACTAAACTCTGTAAAAGTATTTTTCAGTTTTTATGTCATTAAAGAACATTATATTTTCTCAAATGTATGTTTTGTGTTATTTATTGGCAAATAACGATTTATTGATTGTAATATCATATTATAATTGATAACATGAAGTATTAAGATAATTATGATGTTATTTTATGTCGTTACTTTACTAAATCTCATGATTAGTATCAATGGCTGATGTTGGCTCTTGCAAGAACAATAAGGATTATATAGAAGGTTTGGAGATTTTTTAGCACGTGCTAATAGTTAATTAAAATAGATTAAGCATTAATTGTTGATAGTTCATTAACTAAAGTGTAGTCCCCTCGTAACGAGACCACCCGTAGTGGTGAGTTATTTGGACGTGTTTTGGCCCCATAATGCCCCAAAACGCCCCACACACCTCTCCTGGGGCATTTTTGTCCAAAAATTGTGTTGGGTGTTTCCTCAAGCACGGCTCCTCAAACTTGATTTGACCAATAAGAAATTTCCAACTCATTTATGATAATATTATTTGTTTTATTTTTCTAAAAAAGATAATAATTGAGTAATCATTGTTGGGGCATTATGAGGCATTATACCACTACACCTCTTTTTACGTTCACATCCCATAATGGCCCATACGTCACATATCACTTCATGCCCAAGGGAGGGGCATTATGATAATGTCTCACCACACATGGTCTAAATAGTAAGGGTTCAAGTTTCATTAAAGGTAAAATGAAGTTTTTATGAGTAGTTAGTTTGTCTTTAAAAAACACCCGATGAAGAAGAGGGGTGTGGGTGGGTGAATGGGGTGTGTTGTTCACATAAACATATCACACTCTCTCTCACCCTTTCGATCTCTTTTTCTTCCCAAACGAAGATGTCTTAATTTTATAGACAATTTTTAGTTTTTTTACCCTCTCTCCATTTCTCTATCCTCTTACTTCCACTCAGATTTCGGATGGTATCCAAACACGTCGTTGGAGATGCTGTAATAGGATATAAATGATACCATATCAAATTTGTCATTTGATTATTGACATAATTGTTATACAATATTCTATAATATATAATTTTAATGTACAAATTACATATTAAACACTATAATATATAATTTTAATGTACAAATTACATGTTAAACATTGTGTTGTTTCTTTTTTTATAAAAGAAATTGAGATAAAGTAATAAAAATACTATAATACAAGGGTAACTATTAGATATATAATTATTAAATTAAAACATCAAATTTGACACTACATTATATACATACGATATATGGATTAGTTTATCTATATTGGTGTGGGGTTTAATCGATTATGCTTTAGTCTCTAGAAGTTGGAGTGAAACGGGGTCACATGATATTGATGGGTGGCATGGTTAAAAGATGATGATGGTATGTGGTCGGTTTGAATAAAACAACAACAATAATAATTAATAGTACTACAACTAATGATAGTAATATACAATTTAATTAATACAATAGTAAAGTAATATATACATATAACTATAAGTGTTATTTGGTAAACATGAACTTTTATGAGTATGATCATAATAAATGATTTTGAATTATTTTATCAAAAGATGTTTAAGAATGTTCATTAACATATAGTTATTCTGTCATATGGATAAACACGATGACATGATACTTACATATATTTTGATAAATCAGTAAATCACATAAACATGATAGATTGGATTTCTTTTTATTTAATCTGTAATAAACTTTGATCAGTCACATTGTCGCATTATTTGGTATTTATAGTTGCATTTTCTAACAATTTTCTTTGATCTTTATTTCTTCTGGATGAACATTAAAGAGTTTAGCCACATGTTTTATGATATAAAACAAAATAAACTACTTATTTATTGTTTTTATTAAAACTTTTAAAATTAAATAATTTCTTATTATAGATTATACTTGCAAGAAATATAAACTTTACCTCCATCATAGCTCAAATTTTAAATATTTTTTTACGTTAATATGTAAAATTTATAAATGCATTTATATCATATTTATTTATTAATAGTTTAGTATTTTTCTTTATACTTGAATAAAGTAGTAGTAATAATAATAATAATAATAATAATAATAATAATAATAATAATAATAATAATAATAATCTATTATATTAAAGAACATACTTTATTAAATATAAAAAATCTAGTTGTGATTTATAAATGTTAAAATTTAAACTTAGGTATGAAATGGCAAGCTCCCACAACCCTTCTAGATCTACACATTTTGTCCACAATAGTGTTAGAACTCTCAATCCATGGGAACGATACATTTTCAACACCTTTGTACTCCTCAACTACAAGGTCATTAACAATAATAAATGTAAAGACAAATGTATTAGTATAGTTTGTCTATAAGAATAAACAATATTACTAAACAGACGATAATTATAAATATAAACTTACAGACATATTTATCGTGATTAGAACCTTATTTACACGATATTAAACGAGCCCATTTAACAAAAAATAAACTTTAAATAAAAAAAACTACAAGCACAATATAATCGACAATGTTTGGACAATTTGGTTTATTTAATAGAAGATTGTAGGTCACTAGCGTCAGTGACGAAGCTTGAGATTTCTGATCGAGAGGTCGAAAACATATATACCCAAATATTTCTATAGAACCAGAGGTCGAAAACGTATATGCCCAAAAAATTTTATACGACAACTATATACTCTTCACTACTGAGCGAAAAGTTCAAAGGTCGGCCGCCCCTGACTAGCGTAGTCCATTACAACCAGCCTAAGTTGATTTATTATTATTATTATTATTATTTTTTTAAAACATAAAAAAATATTAATCATGTTCATTAAAACAAACACTTGAGTACTTGACTTTAGATTCTGTTTGTTTACCCCATCTCTTTCTCTCCGATGGCCGATTACCTGGGAAGAAGCTAACAAAACCCCATTAATATCATCGTCACTTGTTCATGGTTCGTATATATATTCTAACCCTATATTTCTTTTATATCTATACTCCATTTTTTTTTATAAGTTAATGTTCGTAACTGCAAGCATCGATTGTATCTATATGCATCATCATCATCATCTTACCAAATTAATTAGGTTACATGGATTCTTCAATTTTAAATTAGTTAATTTTCTTAGATAGATCTGAATTACTTGATAGAGTTGACCTAATTAATGCTGATCAATGTAACTTTGCGTATAGCTGATTGTATGTATCATCAATCATCAACTTTGTGTTCATTTCAAGGTTTTTGAACTGGTCAACTGTTTCTTCACTTTTGGTCAACTTTGGTCACTTGTTGTTCAAGTTTGATCCTTGTGTTGACTAGTCAACTTGTTTAAGTTTTCTTTAGTAATTAAAAGAAAAAAAAATATGAATTACTTGATAAAGTAACTGAAATGTAAAAGACATGAGAGAGATGCAATTTCTGGTTGTACGTTGGGTTTTAAAATGTGCGCATGAGGCATAAATAGGCGTCAAGTGCAAGATGCTTCGCCTTAGACAATCAGACGGTTTCAGGCGCATGTTGTAGAAAAACCATAGGTGAGGCACGCGCCTCATGTGCATGGAGAGTTTTTCCATATCAGGTGATTTGTATAATTGGCCTTTTAGGCCGTTGTACATGTAGGTGATTTATATATAAGATAATATATAAAATTTATCTATTGCAAAGTTTTGGGCACGGGATGCTAAAACCCTATAGGAAATATAACTTTTTTATACAAACACCTTGTGTGTCGTGTACAAAAGGCGGTACGCTTTTGCGCTTTGTGCCTCTGCGCGGTACCCTATCGCCTCAGTGTGCTTAACGCTTTTCTAAACCAAGTTGGGACCTAAACGCCTCAGAGCGTCTCATGTGTTTTTAAAACCAAGCAGTGAAGAATATATGCATAGCCTTGTTAACTTCATGTCTCTTACTTGTTAAAGTTTCAATCTTTTTATATTTCTGCAGCTTAAATTCACATTCTGACCTCATTTCATAACTAAATGCAGAAACTGAGGATCACAACTAACAAACAAACATCCATACCCATGGGCGGATATAACATACAATACGCAGGGATCAACGAAGAACAACATTCTCCTAGAACAAATCCCAGTCACAGTTACAAAAAAATCTCGCTTCTACCCCTAATTTTTCTCATATTCTACGAGGTATCCGGGGGCCCGTTTGGTGTCGAGGATAGCGTTAAGGCAGCCGGCCCGCTTTTAGCACTTATCGGGTTCTTAGTCTTCCCATTTATATGGAGTGTACCCGAAGCTTTAATAACTGCCGAAATGGGCACGATGTTTCCGGAAGATGGCGGTTATGTCGTTTGGGTGTCGTCTGCGTTAGGTCAGTATTGGGGGGTTTCAACAAGGTTGGATGAAATGGCTTAGTGGGGTAATCGATAACGCGTTATACCCGGTTCTGTTTCTTGATTATTTGAAATCGGGTTTCCCGGCTTTAGGCGACGGGTATCCGCGAATCCTAGCGGTAATAGGTTTGACTGTTGCGTTGACTTATATGAACTTCAGGGGCTTGACGATCGTCGGGTGGGTTGCGGTTCTTTTAGGAGTCTTTTCAATCCTCCCGTTTGTAATTATGGGGTTCGTTTCGGTTCCCAAAATAGACCCGGCGAGATGGCTCGTGGTTGACTTACATATCGTAGATTGGAATTTGTACTTAAACACATTGTTTTGGAATCTGAACTATTGGGACTCGATAAGTACGTTAGCGGGTGAGGTCGATAACCCGAAAAAGACACTCCCGAAGGCTTTGTTCTATGCTTTGATATTCGTCATTTGCGGCTACTTTTTCCCTCTGCTTATCGGGACCGGGGCAGTCCCCCTCGACCGCAACCTTTGGACCGACGGGTATTTTTCGGATATCGCAAAAATCGTCGGTGGTGTGTGGTTGAGATGGTGGGTCCAGGCGGGTGCCGCCATGTCAAACATGGGAATGTTTGTAACCGAAATGAGTAGCGACTCGTTTCAACTTCTCGGTATGGCAGAGCGCGGTATGCTTCCCGAGTTTTTCGCGAAAAGATCCCGTTACGGGACCCCGGTAATCGGGATATTATTTTCGGCTTCGGGTGTGGTTTTGCTCTCACAGTTGACGTTTCAAGAGATCGTGGCGGCAGAAAACTTTCTTTACTGTTTCGGTATGATCTTGGAGTTTATAGCCTTTGTGCGGTTAAGAATGTTGTATCCAGCCGTTAGCCGGCCTTATAAGATACCGGTTGGAACCGTTGGTGCGGTTCTTATGTGCGTTCCTCCAACCATATTAATTTGTGTGGTTTTGGCTCTGTCAACGCTTAAGGTCATGGCTATAAGCGTTGTTGCTATAGTTATCGGGCTTGTTTTGCAGCCGTTCCTCAAGTATGCCGAGAAGAAAAGATGGGTCAGATTCTCGACTAGTGCCGATCTTCCGGACCTGCATAATGTTGATGAGAATGATGAGTCTTTGTGTCTTAGTGAGTAGTGACATCAATGTGGTTGAGAGCTTGTTTATATTCTGTTGTATGATGACAGTTTTTGTTTTTTGGTGTTAAAAGTTTAGTAGCCTTTTTGTGTTCAAAGTAGTAAAGTACAACTTATAAGTTATAACTTATAACAATGCAGCTAAACATGTACGTATCTGTGACCGATGACTATGATCGCAAACAAGTTTAACCGAGCTCTAGCCTGTGGTAATGTCTCGATGGGTGGTTTGTTTTGTGAAAGATTATAGCTTCTAGAGGTGGATACTTTGATCCGTTTACTTATATATCGGTCGATTGAACTTGTATATTTTCTGAATGAGAACGGGTTAAACAATTAAGGGATTAGATGTGTTGGCAAAGTCGAGTAGTTCAAACGGGTTTGCCAGTGATCTAAATTTGCCGTTAAAAATAAATAAATGCTTATAATCACCTAATTGATAATCTATATATTGTTAGTTTAAATACATAGTTTTTATAACACCTAAAGCTTGGAGCTCGGAGCTCGGAGCTCGGTTTTAAAATAAATATAAGTTGTCAAAAGTCTTAAGCTGTGTATTTACATCCTAATCGAGTTACATATTCAGGTTTTCATTAAGCTGGAAATCATTGATGATTATATTGAACAGTAAAGCTTTCGAGTTTCTAAGACTCGAAACAAATCTTTCAAATTGTAATCAAAAGTTTATTGAAAATAGTAGATTGCAGTCCCGTGTATTACACGGGTTGATTAATGTAATGTTATATAATATAAAATTATTTTTAATTAAAAAAATAAGTACCTATAATTAAGAGACTTGAAAAACAAAAAGTATGTAACTCTAATGTATGACACGTGTCGTCCGTGGCTTTCTTTTATCATATAAAAAAATAGAGTAGATACATAAACATATATAGATTTTACGTAACATTTGGCCTGGTTTTTATTTATTCTTATTTTTCTTCTTAGAGCGCGTGAAATTCTTTCCAAAACCTTAAAAATACTAACGTATAAAGTCTTACCTTTGTAATCATAAATTACAAAATATTCTAAGTATTGATTACATTTTTTGCGAAATTGTTGGGTATTATAAGAAAGTGTAAAGTTGACCAATTATTTATTTATATGACAAGATTTTCCGTGGTGTTGAAGTCAATGTGCATCAAGTTGTTGCGGACATCAAAGCTTTGGGCTTTCTGTGGTTTCGTAGTAGATTCAAGGATGGTAGCGTTAATTGGAAGTCTTGGTGTAAATTTAATTTGGACTTGATGTAATTGGTTTTTGTGGTCTCTCCGTCTTGGTGAGCCCGTGTGTTTTATGAAATTCTAATTTCCAAAAAAAAAAATTATTTATTTTTCTTTTCCGGTTCATGTCCTTTTTTAAACTATAAAGTACGTTCAAATTTGTAAATCACGGCACATAGGACTAAAAATTAATATATATTATATTAAAACTAGGTTAGAACCCCGTGTATTACACGGGTTGATTAAATATATTTTTATATAATAAAAAAGTTACATCTTTAATTACCCTTGTATAACATGAGTTGAATAAGCACGTGTACTACACGACTTGAATAAATATAATGTAATCAGTTAACACACACAGTCGTCAAAATACGTTTTTGGTAAAAATAACTTTGATATGCTGTTTACATATTAGTCTAACATTTTACTTTGTTTTTTTTTATTTTTTCTATTATTAGTTTATAAACTTGTGTATTACAAAAGTCTATTAAATCCACTTATTTTTTCTTTCCTCATTCATGACCCATTGCTTTGTACCTAAATATTAGTTTTTATTCTTCCCTACTTAATACATGTAATCTCTATCAAGTAATCAAAACTAAAGAGGAAAACAATTACAAAAAATGATATGCACTTTTCAATTTGAATTCACATACAGAACTAACATGAGGCTATCAACCTGCAAATATTGCTTGTTTGGCATTTAGTCAGCGAAACACGAGCTGGATCTCTCCTCCGAGTGGATGTTGATAGCTCGGAATAAAAGGGGCTTGCTCCATGTGAATGGCCCCATAAATTTAAGAGATCCAATTGTGTTTGGACTACATCTCCTATGAAAACAGAGGCAAATTTGCTTGGGGTTTCAGGCAGTTGCGTTTGCAACACATCCCCATTCCATTTTGCGAGTCAGTTGATGTCGGTCATCAAACGATAGTGGGATCCTCACATGTTAGGCATGTGAGGGGAATAAACTGAGATAATTAACTTGGTTAGTCATAAAGGATTAAACCAACAACAAAAATAAACTTAAAGGATGTTTTTAGCAAGTTTTAAACATTAAGGCTGGAACCTGCAAGTTTGAGAAAACATAAAGTACGTTTTGTGCATTTTACTCGCAAAATAATAAACTAAAGATAAATATAAAGATTATATTAGAAGATAAATATAAATATAGAGATATAGTTATAGATAAGCGTCGACTTAAAATATGGGATAACTTGATAAATTATTTTAAAACTTGTAATTTTTAAGATAAAAAAAAACATAAATATATGGCAAGAAAACTAAAAAATAGATGTCCCTCGTATCGACACGTGTCCATTAATTGGTTTCTTTTATTATATGTATAGATTGGAATTTCTTTTATTATAAGTTAGCAGGATAAGGATAAAAAAATATTTTTTTAAATAAAATATAAGTAACATAGTAAGAAGATAATGTCATGTGACATTAATTGGAGTGTTTTATTATAAGTTAGATATAACAATGCGAAATTGTCAATATTTTCTTTAGAATTAATCTAGGCCTACAAAGTGCAACTATTTAGTAAACTTTATAAAATATGATATTTGGTAATTACTATACTATTTACGCTATAAAGTTATGGCTTGTAAATAGTCCTTCCTTCATAGCCCAGTGGTTGGGGGCCGGTTTGTCCTCCTAGAGGTCACCGGTTCGACTCCCGCTTGTGGCGAAAGGGGGTAGGACACCCGTGCGCAATGATTGTGAAAAACCTACCGAGGAGGGTTTGATCCTGAGCGTCACTCCGGTTTTCATCCGGCTGTTACTCTAGCGAGGCAACTCGTGTAGAGGCAGTACGGTTTCCGGGGGAAAGCCTTCGACCCAAGACTGATTAACCCAGCGCTGGCCTTGCTATCTGGGCCCACGTTCTTGGCGAGGGTCCGCGATTTGCGGATGTGACAATGGTCACCATTAAGAAGTTCACCTTTCAAAAAAAAAAAGTACTCCTACTACACATCACTTGACACATGTTCTTTTTTTATATAAAGTTATGGCGTATGAATAATACTACCACCATACATCACTTGGCATATGTTCTTTTTTACTCATTAAGTTTTTTTTTATATATTTTTGTAAACTTTTTCTTTTAAACTTTTCAAATTTTTATACAGTGCCTTTTTTAACATTGTCACATGTCCTTTTTTAATCTATATATATATATATATATATATATATAAATGAGATTGATTTCGGCTATGTGGCATTTGTCTTTGGCCATATAGGCTGATGTGGCAATTTAGTTTAGGAGGGAAATCACATATGGCTTCTACAATCACGATTCCAAGAAAAAAGAGGTGGGATCCGAATGGATTTGGGTCGGGTCAACATAAAATGGATCCTATATGTTATTTTCCAAAACCCTAGACACCACATTCATCTTCATTCTCCTTTCATCTCCGTTCTGGTTCAAGCATACAATCCAAGCATTGCCATTCCGAGTCAATAATCTTCATTCTCCTTCATCTTTATTAAGGTATCTTCGATCTCCCTAAAATAATACCCGCAAAAATGGCCAAAATTGTTCAACGAAATCATACCTATCGAATCTCCCTTCTCTATCTTCTTTTTCTTCTACAATTGTTCATCATCTCATCGGATCTTCAAGATTTTATCAAGATCAAAAATAAATATACCTAATGGAACCTAGATCTGCGTTATTTATGTTATTGTATATACAAAGTTGTTTTTATAAAGATTGTTTCGATTGCTAAAAACCATTTGTTTTCTCATTTCTGTAGATCCGATCAAAGAAATTAAAGGTGTGTTGTTATTTATGTTATTCGATTGTATTATACAAAGTTGTTTTTATGAATATTGTTTTGATTGCTAAAAACCATTTTTGTTCTGATTTCTGTAGATCCGATCAAAGAAATTAAAGGTATGTTGTTATTTATGTTGTTCGATTGTATATAAAGTTCATTTTATAAAGATTCTTTCGATTTCTAATAACGTTTTCTTTGTTCTGATTTCTGTAGATCCGATCAAACTTTATCTTTTTCTTTCATTGGATTTCTAATAATCTTTGTTCTGATTTGTAATAACTTTTTCTTTGTTCTGATTTCTGTAGATCTGATTTCGGACTCCGATAATTCGTCAAACAAAAGAGGTTATTTAAGTGTTATAGTTGTTTTTTCTTTTTTAAGTTTGTAATATGTAATTTTATCCTTTCTGTTCATTAATTTTTTTTACTTATTAATATATGTTCTGAATGATTTGTGGTTTGTATTTTCCCATGGTGAACCCTCAATCTTTTTTGAAATTCGGACTCGGATTGTTCGTCTACCAAAACAGGTTATGTTGTTCTGAATTTTGTAGATCCGATTATAAAATTGAAGGTATGTTGTTTTAGTTTGTTGTTTATCTACTGTGCATCTTTAATCTAAGCGATTGAACATTTATATTTTTTTTGCAAACAATATCAAGATCGGAGGTTTTGTTATCATCATCTACATTCTCTGATTTATGTAGTGTCTATGAACGTTAATCAGGTCTTGGACATTATTCAAACTTACTGATTTTTGTTTATTTTGATTTTCATGTGAATCCCTAAATCTTGGATAACAATCGGACTCCGATCATTTAACAAGCAACAGAGGTTAGTTGAATGTTATAGTTGTTTTCTCTTTTTTAAGTTTGTAATATTTGATTTTATCATTTATGTTCGGTTTTTTTTTTCAAAAATTAATAATATATGTTCTGAATGATTTATGGTTTGTTTTTCTCATGGTAAACCCTCAATCTTTCGTGACAATCGAACTCGGACAGTTCGTCGACCAAAACAGGTTAGTTCAATTTTCTTGGTGTTATTTGTTTTTTGATATCTATAGTCTTTGTTTTTTAATTTTGTCTTTATGCTATATTTTGAGAGTTTATGTTATTATCTTTTGAAGTTCATATGGTTTGTTTTGTCAATTATATTTTTTTTTCTATTTAGTTAGTTGTTAATTATTTAAGGATATCTTTAATTTCTTTTAAAATTGTTTTTTGTTTCTATAAATAGATTACTGTTTTTAATATTAATTTTTTGTATTAGGAATTATTATTCAGTTTCTGTAAATAGACATTGTTTCTATAAATAGATTACCGTTATATTTTTTTAAAACATTGCTTACTTCCTTTGCAGTTATGGATCCTAAAAACAACGCTCTTTCGTTGTTAAAGTTGATTGATGACTATGATCCTATATTTTTGATATGTTTCTTTAGTTTTCAGTTTTTTTTAAATTAGTAATATATGTTCTGAATGATTGATTGTTTGTATTTTCCCATGGTGAATCCTCAATCTTTTTTGAAATTCGGACTCGGAATGTTCGTCTACCAAAACAGGTTAGTTAAATGTTGTTGGTATTGTTTGTTTTTTGATATCTATACTCTTTCTTATTTCTTATTAAATTTTCTGTTTAGGCATAATTTTGAAACTTTATGTCATTATCTTTTAAAGTTCATATTGTTAGTTTTGTGAGTTATGAGTTTTTCTATTTAGGTTTAAAGATACCTTTAATTTCTTTCTAAAGATGTTTTTGTTTCCATAAACACATTACCGATTTTAAGGTTAATTTTTCTATTCTCAATTATAACGTTGTTTCTGTAATTAGACATTGTTTCTATAAATAAGTTACCGTAATATTTTTAAAAAAAATTCCTTTATTCCTTTGCAGTTATGGATCCTAAAAACAACGCTCCAATCGTTCTTAAAGTTAATTGATGACTATCATCCTATATTTTCGGTATGTTTCTTTGGTTTACATTTTATCAACAGACAATAAGTTATTTAAGCTTATATGGTTTTTTTCGATTCATAGGAAATACTGTATGATGAGCAAGGAAAAGTTCCATATGGTCAATGTCTTGAACTTATTGATGATGACTTATGCAACTGCAGGAGTCTGAATCTTCTTCGAACACAAGAGGTAAGCTTAATTTTGTCGTTTTTTTGGTGTTTTTTGATCCGGTATAATGATAGTTTTCATCGTTTATGCTAATCTCTATAATTTTTAAGTTATTTTGTTTATTTTTTTTTGCAAATCTAAGTATGTTATTTTTTTAAATTTGAAAATCTTTGTTTTTTTACTAATAAATTTTGTATTGTATTAATATGTATTAATGATTCTTTTGTTTTGGTTTTTTATTTCTGTTATTCTTTTTTCATGATTAACTAATAAATTTTATATTGTGTTAATTTTGAATCCATTAAAGATTATGTAAATTTTTAGTGTGTGATATGTTTTTACGGAATATTGATTGTGTTTCTAAAAATAAATAGGTTTTAAATTTTTTTGAATCCGTTCCTTTTTAATTATTTGTTTTAGAAGTTTCTCCCGATATTATAAGTTTGTTTCTATAAATAGTTTAGCGTTTTAATTTTTAAAAAGCCTTCATTTTTAATTTCCAGATATGGATTAGAGTAACAACTGTCCTTCATTTTTAAAGCTTATTGAGGAAGATGACCCATTATTTTTGGTATGTTTATTTGTTTTCTAATTATTATTTTTTTTATCATTGTTATTTTTTTCTTATTTTGTTAAATTTAATTACTATTCGTATTAGATTGTTAAACATTTTTTTCCCTTATATGTAGTTCAAAGATGATTGGGATAAAAAAAACTGAACCGAAAGGGAAAACAAGTGTTGGTTGTGATGAAAATCAAAGTTCAAAGGTTTGTGTTCATTTACTAAATTATAGAAGTTTATAATTACCTGAATTGTTTTACCTTTATTTTTTCATTTTCAAAGGTTAATGTTTTATGTTTCTTAGGATGATCCGAATGGGAAATCAAATGTTGTTGTTGATAAAAATCTAACTTTAAAGGTTTTTGTTCACTTAGTTTAATTTTATCGTTTTTTTTGTCTTTTTTGATCCGGTATAATGATAGTTTTCATCGTTTATGCTAATCTCTATAATTTTTTAAGTTATTTTGTTTTTGTTTTTTTTTTGGCAAATCTAACTATGATATTTTTTGAAATTCGAAAATCTTTGTTTTTTTACTAATAAATTTTGTATTGTATTAATATGTATTAATGATTCTTTCGTTTTGGTTTTTTATATCTGTTTTTCTTTTTTCATGATTAACTAATAAATTTTATACTGTGTTAATTTTGAATCCATTAAAGATTATGTAAATTTTTACTGTGTTTTATGTTTTTATGGAATATTGATTGTGTTTCTAAAAATAAATAGGTTTTAATTTTTTTTGAAACCGTTCCTTTTTAATTATTTGTTTTGAAACCGTTCCTTTATGCTATATTTTGAGAGTTTATGTGATTATCTTTTGAAGTTCATATGGTTTGTTTTGTCAGTTATATTTTTTTTTCTATTTAGTTAGTTGTTAATTATTTAAGGATATCTTTAATTTCTTTTAAAATTGTTTTTTGTTTCTATAAACAGATTACTGTTTTTAATGTTAATTTTTTGTATTCGGAATTATTATTCAGTTTCTGTAAATAGACATTGTTCTATAAATAGATTACCGTTATATTTTTTAAAAACATTGCTTACTTCCTTTGCAGTTATGGTTCCTAAAAACAACGCTCTTTTGTTGTTAAAGTTGATTGATGACTATGATCCTATATTTTTGATATGTTTCTTTAGTTTTCAGTTTTTTTTTAAATTAGTAATATATGTTCTGAATGATTGATTGTTTGTATTTTCCCATGGTGAATCATCAATCTTTTTTGAAATTCGGACTCGGAATGTTCGTCTACCAAAACAGGTTAGTTAAATGTTGTTGGTATTGTTTGTTTTTTGATATCTACACTCTTTCTTATTTCTTATTAAATTTTCTGTTTAGGCATAATTTTGAAACTTTATGTCATTATCTTTTAAAGTTCATATTGTTAGTTTTGTGAGTTATGAGTTTTTCTATTTAGGTTTAAAGATACCTTTAATTTCTTTCTAAAGATGTTTTTGTTTCCATAAACACATTACTGTTTTTAAGGTTAATTTTTCTATTCTCAATTAAAACTCTGTTTATGTAATTAGACATGGTTTCTATAAATAAGTTACGGTAATATTTTAAAAAAAATTCCTTTATTCCTTTGCAGTTATGGATCCTAAAAACAACGCTCCAATCGTTTTTATAGTTAATTGATGACTATCATCCTATATTTTCGGTATGTTTCTTTGGTTTACATTTTATCAACAGACAATAAGTTATTTAAGCTTATATGTTTTTTTTTTCGATTCATAGGAAATACTGTATGATGAGCAAGGAAAAGTTCCATATGGTCAATGTCTTGAACTTATTGATGATGACTTATGCAACTGCAGGAGTCTGAATCTTCTTCGAACACAAGAGGTAAGCTTAATTTTGTCGTTTTTTTGTGTTTTTTGATCCGGTATAATGATAGTTTTCATCGTTTATGCTAATCTCTATAATTTTTAAGTTATTTTGTTTATATTTTTTGGCAAATCTAACTATGTTATTTTTTAAAATTTGAAAATCTTTGTTTTTTTACTAATAAATTTTGTATTGTATTAATATGTATTAATGATTCTTTTGTTTTGGTTTTTTATTTCTGTTTTTCTTTTTTCATGATTAACTAATAAATTTTATATTGTGTTAATTTTGAATCCATTAAAGATTATGTAAATTTTTAGTGTGTGATATGTTTTTACGGAATATTGATTGTGTTTCTAAAAATAAATAGGTTTTAAATTTTTTTTGAATCCGTTCCTTTTTAATTATTTGTTTTAGAAGTTTCTCCCGATATTATAAGTTTGTTTCTATAAATAGTTTAGCGTTTTAATTTTTAAAAAGTCTTCATTTTTAATTTCCAGATATGGATCAGAGTAACAACTGTCCTTCATTTTTAAAGCTTATTGAGGAAGATGACCCATTATTTTTGGTATGTTTATTTGTTTTCTAATTATTATTTTTTTTTGTCATTGTTATTTTTTTCTTATTTTGTTAAATTTAATTACTATTCGTATTATATTGTTAAACATTTTTTTCCCTTATATGTAGTTCAAAAATGATTGGGATAAAAAACTGAACCGAAAGGGAAAACAAGTGTTGGTTGTGATGAAAATCAAAGTTCAAAGGTTTGTGTTCATTTACTAAATTATAGGAGTTTATAATTACCTGAATTGTTTTACCTTTATTTTTTCATTTTCAAAGGTTAATGTTTTATGTTTCTTAGGATGATCCGAATGGGAAATCAAATGTTGTTGTTGATGAAAATCTAACTTTAAAGGTTTTTGTTCACTTAGTTTAATTTTATCGTTTTTTTGTCTTTTTTGATCCGGTATAATGATAGTTTTCATCGTTTATGCTAATCTCTATAATTTTTTAAGTTATTTTGTTTTTGTTTTTTTTGGCAAATCTAACTATGATATTTTTTGAAATTCGAAAATCTTTTTTTTTACTAATAAATATTTTATTGTATTAATATGTATTAATGATTCTTTCGTTTTGGTTTTTTATATCTGTTTTTCTTTTTTCATGATTAACTAATAAATTTTATACTGTGTTAATTTTGAATCCATTAAAGATTATGTAAATTTTTACTGTGTGATATGTTTTTATGGAATATTGATTGTGTTTCTAAAAATAAATAGGTTTTAATTTTTTTTGAAACCGTTCCTTTTTAATTATTTGTTTTAGAAGTTTCTCCCGATATTATTAGTTTGTTTCTATAAATAGTGAACTATTTTAATTTTTAAAAAGACTTCATATTTAATTTTCAGATATGGATTAGAGTAACAACTGTCCTTCATTTTTAAAGCTTATTGAGGAAGATAACCCATTATTTTTTGTATGTTTATTTGTTTTCTAATTATTTTTTTGTCATCGTTTTTTTTTTCTAATTTTGTTAAATTTAATTACTATTCGTATTAGATTATTAAACATTTTTTCCCCTTATATGTAGTTCAAAGATGATTGGGATAGAAAAACTGAACCGAAAGGGAAAGCAAGTGTTCTTTTGTGATGAAAATCAAAGTTCAAAGGTTTGTGTTCATTTACTAAATTATAGGAGTTTGTAATTAACTGAATTGTTTTACCTTTATTTTTTCATTTTTCAAAGGTTAATGTTTTATGTTCCTTAGGATGATTCGAAGGGGAAATCAGATGTTGTTGTTGATGAAAATCTAACTTTAAAGGTTTTTGTTCAATTAGTTAATTTTAATTTTTAAGTTATTTTTTTTGGCAAATCTAGCTATGCTATTTTTTGAAATTTGAGAATCTTTGTTTTTTTACTAATAAATTTGGTATTGTATTGATATGTATTAATAATTCTTTTGTTTTGGTTTTTTATTTCTGTTTTTCTTTTTTCATGATTAACTAATAAATTTTATATTGTGTTAATTTTGAATCCATTAAAGATTATGTAAATTTATTAGTGTGTGATATGTTTTTACGGAATATTGATTGTGTTTCTAAAAATAAATAGGTTTTAATTTTTTTAAACCGTTCCTTTTTAATTATTTGTTTTATAAGTTTCTCCCGATATTATAAGTTTGTTTCTATAAATAGTTACCGTTTTAATTTTTAAAAAGCCTTCATATTTAATTTCCATATATGGATCAGAGTAACAACTGTTCTTCATTTTTAAAGCTTATTGAGGAAGATGACCCATTATTTTTTGTATGTTTATTTGTTTTCTAATTATTATTTTTTTTGTCATTGTTTTTTTTTTCTTATTTTGTTAAATTTAATTACTATTCGTATTAGATTGTTAAACATTTTTTTCCCTTATATGTAGTTCAAAGATGATTGAGATAAAAAAAACTGAACCGAAAGGGAAAGCAAGTGTTCTTTGTGATCAAAATCAAAGTTCAAAGGTTTGTGTTCATTTACTAAATTATAGGAGTTTGTAATTAACTGTATTGTTTTACCTTTATTTTTTCATTTTCAAAAGTTAATGTTTTATGTTTCTTAGGATGATCCGAAAGGGAAATCAAATTTTGTTGTTGATGAAAATCTAACTTTAAAGGTTTTTGTTCACTTAGTTTAATTTTATCGTTTTTTTGTATTTTTTGATCCGGTATAATGATAGTTTTCATCGTTTATGCTAATCTCTATAATTTTTAAGTTATTTTGTTTTTGTTTTTTTTGGCAAATCTAACTATGATATTTTTTGAAATTTGAAAATCTTTGTTTTTTTACTAATAAATTTTGTATTGTATTAATATGTATTAATGATTCTTTTGTTTTGGTTTTTTATATCTGTTTTTCTTTTTTCATGATTAACTAATAAATTTTATACTGTGTTAATTTTGAATACATTAAAGATTATGTAAATTTTTAGTGTGTGATATGTTATTACGGAATATTGATTGTGTTTCAAAAAATAAATAGGTTTTAAATTTTTTTTTGAAATCGTTCCTTTTTAATTATTTGTTTTAGAAATTTCTCCCGATATTATTAGTTTGTTTCAATAAATAGTTAACCGTTTTAATTTTTAAAAAGCCTTCATATTTAATTTCCAGATATGGATCAGAGTAACAACTGTCCTTCATTTTTAAAGCTTATTGAGGAAGATGACCCATTATTTTTTGTATGTTTATTTGTTTTCTATTTTTTTTTTGTCATTGTTTTTTTTTTCTTATTTTGTTAAATTTAATTATATGTAGTTCAAAGATTATTGGGATAAAAAAACTGAACCGAAAGGGAAAGCAAGTGTTCTTTGTGATGAAAATCAAAGTTCAAAGGTTTGTGTTCATTTACTAAATTATAGGAGTTTGTAATTAACTGAATTGTTTTACCTTTATTTTTTCATTTTCAAAGGTTATTGTTTTATGTTTCTTAGGATGATCCGAAAGGGAAATCAAATGTTGTTGTTGATGAAAATCTAACTTTAAAGGTTTTTGTTCACTTAGTTTAATTTTATCGGTTTTTTTTTGTCTTTTTTGATCCGGTATAATGATAGTTTTCATCGTTTATGCTAATCTCTATAATTTTTTAAGTTATTTGGTTTTTGTTTTTTTTTTTTGCAAATCTAACTATGATATTTTTTGACATTCGAAAATCTTTGTTTTTTTACTAATAAATTTTGTATTGTATTAATATGTATTAATGATTCTTTCGTTTTGTATTTTTATATCTGTTTTTCTTTTTTCATGATTAACTAATAAATTTTATACTGTGTTAATTTTGAATCCATTAAAGATTATGTAAATTTTTACTGTGTTTTATGTTTTTATGGAATATTGATTGTGTTTCTAAAAATAAATAGGTTTTAATTTTTTTTGAAACCGTTCCTTTTTAATTATTTGTTTTGAAACCGTTCCTTTATGCTATATTTTGAGAGTTTATGTGATTATCTTTTGAAGTTCATATGGTTTGTTTTGTCAGTTATATTTTTTTTCTATTTAGTTAGTTGTTAATTATTTAAGGATATCTTTAATTTCTTTTAAAATTGTTTTTTGTTTCTATAAACAGATTACTGTTTTTAATGTTAATTTTTTGTATTCGGAATTATTATTCAGTTTCTGTAAATAGACATTGTTCTATAAATAGATTACCGTTATATTTTTTAAAAACATTGCTTACTTCCTTTGCAGTTATGGTTCCTAAAAACAACGCTCTTTTGTTGTTAAAGTTGATTGATGACTATGATCCTATATTTTTGATATGTTTCTTTAGTTTTCAGTTTTTTTTTAAATTAGTAATATATGTTCTGAATGATTGATTGTTTGTATTTTCCCATGGTGAATCCTCAATCTTTTTTGAAATTCGGACTCGGAATGTTCGTCTACCAAAACAGGTTAGTTAAATGTTGTTGGTATTGTTTGTTTTTTGAGATCTACACTCTTTCTTATTTCTTATTAAATTTTCTGTTTAGGCATAATTTTGAAACTTTATGTCATTATCTTTTAAAGTTCATATTGTTAGTTTTGTGAGTTATGAGTTTTTCTATTTAGGTTTAAAGATACCTTTAATTTCTTTCTAAAGATAATTTTGTTTCCATAAACACATTACTGTTTTTAAGGTTAATTTTTCTATTCTCAATTATAACTCTGTTTATGTAATTAGACATGGTTTCTATAAATAAGTTACGGTAATATTTTAAAAAAAATTCCTTTATTCCTTTGCAGTTATGGATCCTAAAAACAACACTCCAATCGTTTTTATAGTTAATTGATGACTATCATCCTATATTTTCGGTATGTTTCTTTGGTTTACATTTTATCAACAGACAATAAGTTATTTAAGCTTATATGTTTTTTTTTTCGATTCATAGGAAATACTGTATGATGAGCAAGGAAAAGTTCCATATGGTCAATGTCTTGAACTTATTGATGATGACTTATGCAACTGCAGGAGTCTGAATCTTCTTCGAACACAAGAGGTAAGCTTAATTTTGTCGTTTTTTTGTGTTTTTTGATCCGGTATAATGATAGTTTTCATCGTTTATGCTAATCTCTATAATTTTTAAGTTATTTTGTTTATTTTTTTTGGCAAATCTAACTATGTTATTTTTTAAAATTTGAAAATCTTTGTTTTTTTACTAATAAATTTTGTATTGTATTAATATGTATTAATGATTCTTTTGTTTTGGTTTTTTATTTCTGTTTTTCTTTTTTCATGATTAACTAATAAATTTTATATTGTGTTAATTTTGAATCCATTAAAGATTATGTAAATTTTTAGTGTGTGATATGTTTTTACGGAATATTGAATGTGTTTCTAAAAATAAATAGGTTTTAAATTTTTTTGAATCCGTTCCTTTTTAATTATTTGTTTTAGAAGTTTCTCCCGATATTATAAGTTTGTTTCTATAAATAGTTTAGCGTTTTAATTTTTAAAAAGTCTTCATTTATAATTTCCAGATATGGATCAGAGTAACAACTGTCCTTCATTTTTAAAGCTTATTGAGGAAGATGACCCATTATTTTTTGTATGTTTATTTGTTTTCTAATTATTATTTTTTTTGTCATTGTTATTTTTTTCTTATTTTGTTAAATTTAATTACTATTCGTATTAGATTGTTAAACATTTTTTTCCCTTATATGTAGTTCAAAAATGATTGGGATAAAAAACTGAACCGAAAGGGAAAACAAGTGTTGGTTGTGATGAAAATCAAAGTTCAAAGGTTTGTGTTCATTTACTAAATTATAGGAGTTTATAATTACCTGAATTGTTTTACCTTTATTTTTTCATTTTCAAAGGTTAATGTTTTATGTTTCTTAGGATGATCCGAATGGGAAATCAAATGTTGTTGTTGATGAAAATCTAACTTTAAAGGTTTTTGTTCACTTAGTTTAATTTTATCGTTTTTTTTGTCTTTTTTGATCCGGTATAATGATAGTTTTCATCGTTTATGCTAATCTCTATAATTTTTTAAGTTATTTTGTTTTTGTTTTTTTTGGCAAATCTAACTATGATATTTTTTGAAATTCGAAAATCTTTTTTTTTTACTAATAAATTTTGTATTGTATTAATATGTATTAATGATTCTTTCGTTTTGGTTTTTTATATCTGTTTTTCTTTTTTCATGATTAACTAATAAATTTTATACTGTGTTAATTTTGAATCCATTAAAGATTATGTAAATTTTTACTGTGTGATATGTTTTTATAGAATATTGATTGTGTTTCTAAAAATAAATAGGTTTTAATTTTTTTTGAAACCGTTCCTTTTTAATTATTTGTTTTAGAAGTTTCTCCCGATATTATTAGTTTGTTTCTATAAATAGTGAACTGTTTTAATTTTTAAAAAGACTTCATATTTAATTTTCAGATATGGATTAGAGTAACAACTGTCCTTCATTTTTAAAGCTTATTGAGGAAGATAACCCATTATTTTTTGTATGTTTATTTGTTTTCTAATTATTTTTTTGTCATCGTTTTTTTTCTAATTTTGTTAAATTTAATTACTATTCGTATTAGATTATTAAACATTTTTTCCCCTTATATGTAGTTCAAAGATGATTGGGATAGAAAAACTGAACCGAAAGGGAAAGCAAGTGTTCTTTTGTGATGAAAATCAAAGTTCAAAGGTTTGTGTTCATTTACTAAATTATAGGAGTTTGTAATTAACTGAATTGTTTTACCTTTATTTTTTCATTTTTCAAAGGTTAATGTTTTATGTTCCTTAGGATGATTCGAAGGGGAAATCAGATGTTGTTGTTGATGAAAATCTAACTTTAAAGGTTTTTGTTCAATTAGTTAATTTTAATTTTTAAGTTATTTTTTTTTGGCAAATCTAGCTATGCTATTTTTTGAAATTTGAGAATCTTTGTTTTTTTACTAATAAATTTGGTATTGTATTGATATGTATTAATAATTCTTTTGTTTTGGTTTTTTATTTCTGTTTTTCTTTTTTCATGATTAACTAATAAATTTTATATTGTGTTAATTTTGAATCCATTAAAGATTATGTAAATTTATTAGTGTGTGATATGTTTTTACGGAATATTGATTGTGTTTCTAAAAATAAATAGGTTTTAATTTTTTTAAACCGTTCCTTTTTAATTATTTGTTTTATAAGTTTCTCCCGATATTATAAGTTTGTTTCTATAAATAGTTACCGTTTTAATTTTTAAAAAGCCTTCATATTTAATTTCCATATATGGATCAGAGTAACAACTGTTCTTCATTTTTAAAGCTTATTGAGGAAGATGACCCATTATTTTTGGTATGTTTATTTGTTTTCTAATTATTATTTTTTTTGTCATTGTTTTTTTTTCTTATTTTGTTAAATTTAATTACTATTCGTATTAGATTGTTAAACATTTTTTTCCCTTATATGTAGTTCAAAGATGATTGAGATAAAAAAAAACTGAACCGAAAGGGAAAGCAAGTGTTCTTTGTGATCAAAATCAAAGTTCAAAGGTTTGTGTTCATTTACTAAATTATAGGAGTTTGTAATTAACTGTATTGTTTTACCTTTATTTTTTCATTTTCAAAAGTTAATGTTTTATGTTTCTTAGGATGATCCGAAAGGGAAATCAAATTTTGTTGTTGATGAAAATCTAACTTTAAAGGTTTTTGTTCACTTAGTTTAATTTTATCGTTTTTTTGTATTTTTTGATCCGGTATAATGATAGTTTTCATCGTTTATGCTAATCTCTATAATTTTTAAGTTATTTTGTTTTTGTTTTTTTTGGCAAATCTAACTATGATATTTTTTGAAATTTGAAAATCTTTGTTTTTTTACTAATAAATTTTGTATTGTATTAATATGTATTAATGATTCTTTTGTTTTGGTTTTTTATATCTGTTTTTCTTTTTTCATGATTAACTAATAAATTTTATACTGTGTTAATTTTGAATATATTAAAGATTATGTAAATTTTTAGTGTGTGATATGTTATTACGGAATATTGATTGTGTTTCAAAAAATAAATAGGTTTTAAATTTTTTTTTGAAATCGTTCCTTTTTAATTATTTGTTTTAGAAGTTTCTCCCGATATTATTAGTTTGTTTCAATAAATAGTTAACCGTTTTAATTTTTAAAAAGCCTTCATATTTAATTTCCAGATATGGATCAGAGTAACAACTGTCCTTCATTTTTAAAGCTTATTGAGGAAGATGACCCATTATTTTTTGTATGTTTATTTGTTTTCTATTTTTTTTTGTCATTGTTTTTTTTTTCTTATTTTGTTAAATTTAATTATATGTAGTTCAAAGATTATTGGGATAAAAAAACTGAACCGAAAGGGAAAGCAAGTGTTCTTTGTGATGAAAATCAAAGTTCAAAGGTTTGTGTTCATTTACTAAATTATAGGAGTTTGTAATTAACTGAATTGTTTTACCTTTATTTTTTCATTTTCAAAGGTTAATGTTTTATGTTTCTTAGGATGATCCGAAAGGGAAATCAAATGTTGTTGTTGATGAAAATCTAACTTTAAAGGTTTTTGTTCACTTAGTTTAATTTTATCGTTTTTTGGTGTTTTTTGATTCGATATAATGATAGTTTTCATCCTTTATGCTAATCTCTATAATTTTTAAGTTATTTTGTTTATTTATTTTTTTTGGCAAATCTAACTATGATATTTTTTGAATTTTGAAAATCTTTGTTTTTTTACTAATAAATTTTGTATTGTATTAATATGTATTAATGATTCTTTTGTTATGGTTTTTTATTTCTGTTTTTCTTTTTTCATGATTAACTAATAAATTTTATATTGTGTTAATTTTGAATCCATTAAAGATTATGTAAATTTTAAGTGTGTGATATGTTTTTATGGAATATTGATTGTGTTTCTAAAAATAAATAGGTTTTAATTTTTTTTGAAACCGTTCCTTTTTAATTATTTGTTTTAGAAGTTTCTCCCGATATTATTAGTTTGTTTCTATAAATAGTGAACTGTTTTAATTTTTAAAAAGACTTCATATTTAATTTTCAGATATGGATCGGAGTAACAACTGTCCTTCATTTTTAAAGCTTATTGAGGAAGATGGACCATTATTTTTGGTATGTTTATTTGTTTTCTAATTATTATTTTTGTCATTGTTTTTTTTTCTTATTTTGTTAAATTTAATTACTATTCGTATTAGATTGTTAAACAATTTTTTTCCCTTATATGTAGTTCAAAGATGATTGGGATAAAAAACTGAACCGAAATGGACAGCAAGTGTTCTTTTGTGATGAAAATCAAAGTTCAAAGGTTTGTGTTCATTTACTAAATTATAGGAGTTTGTAATCAACTGAATTGTTTTAACTTTAATTTTTCATTTTCAAAGGTTAATGTTTTATGTTTCTTAGGATGATCCGAAGGGGAAATCAAATGTTGTTGTTGATGAAAATCTAACTTTAAAGGTTGTTGTTCACTTAGTTAATTATAGTTTTGTGAATTTAAATGGATTACTTCACATTTTTTTATTTATATGTTTACCTTTTTTCAGGTCAAAAGCAAGTTTGAGATGAATCTGGACAAAATTTTGATACCGAAGAATAAATCCCATGTATATCTGGTTACTTAAGTATTATATAATGCAATTCCATTAAATAAGTAGGTCATTCCACTTATTCTGCAGGTATATAATCAAGATTTGATTGTTATGTATTTTAAATCTTTAATCGCAATATTTTTTGATCATTTATATGTATTTTTTGTGTTGTTGATGATTATTTAAGTTTGTCCGATTATAATGTTTATGAATTGATCTATTCTTTGATGTGGAGGAGGTAGGGGTTCGGGTACTACAAGTTGTAAGGGGGTCTACGGTGAGGCCAAGTTTAGACACGGACAATCTTATAAAGTTGATACCGAAGAATAAATCCCATGTATAGCTGGTTACTTAAGTATTATATAATGCAATTCCATTAAATAAGTAGGTCATTCCACTTATTCTCCAGGTATATAATCAAGATTTGATTGTTATGTATTTTAAATCTTTAATCGCAATATTTTTTTATCATTATATGTATTTTTTGTGTTGTTGATTATTATTTAAGTTTGTCCGATTATAATGTTTACGAATGGATCTATTCTTTGATGTGGAGGAGGTAGGGGTTCGGGTACTACAAGTTGTAAGGGGGTCTACGGTGAGGCCAAGTTTAGACACGGACAATCTTATAAAGTTGTTTCACGGTTCTGGATTCGTTGAAACTCGAGCTTAATCGATTGGAAATTGAAGTCACAGGTGATTAATGCAAAATGATTTGTTGGATTAATTGAATCTTTTTTTGTTTTTGAATGTTGATATTGTTTGCTCTTCTGTAGATTATGATCGAGAACCGAGCGAATCACAATCTTAGATAGATTTTTAATTAAATGTCTACATAAGAAAAAAATGATTGAAAACTATAACTTTAATGTCACTGTGGGTTTTTACTGGTTAATGACCTTCGAAGTTGCCCAACTGCTCATTTAATTAGTTGATGGTTGCATAGGTGTTCACGTATTGAATACATTATTTGATTTATATACTTCATATTATAGACGGAAGGGATTATATACAATTTAGATCTTTAACTTATATAGCCACCAACTATCTTACCTCCACCAACAGATTTTCATGTATTTTCCATTGAGTAATGTATATTAATGTTTCACGGAATTTTTTTTAACGAACTGACCCATCTGGGTTGGATTTGTAGTTTGCTTTTTTCCATGTTTATATATTAGTGTTAGTTGGTTTTGTTTTTTGTTGTAGCTGATGTGGTGTCATTGTATCATATATATCAGTGGAGTGTCAGAATGAAGAAAAAAAGGGAGTTTTTTACTAACTATAAACAAATACACCGACTCCAGATGTTCCGTTATGCGCCTTTATAGTTTTCAGAGATCTGATGGAACTGTGCAGTTATTCTTTTAGATCTTTTTTATTTTTTAGATTTTTTTTATTTTTAGAATTCTTTTAGATTTTTTAGATCTTTAGGATTTTTTTATGTTTTTAGATTTTTTGAATTTTTTTGATTGTACATTTGATCAAAATATATTTATTCCTTATTAGATTAGTTAGTAATTATTTGATGGACGTAATTATCCTTATTATCTAATCAAGGGTTTCCATTTGGATGTATATAAGGAGAGATAACTAGAGAGATAAAGATCACACAATTACAATAACATCAAGAACTCACGAATTCGTTCATACTCTCTCTCTCTCTCTCTCTCTCTCAAACGTGTTCATAAAAAACCTTTGAAAGCATGTGTTTTTATTTTATTTAATGACAATTCGATTAATGCAAATTAAAATTTCCGATCCGCGAGTATTCACGGGTTATAACCTAGTTATTATATAACTTAGAAGGAAATGTTGGTTACATTTCTTTTTAATCTCCCTTTACTATGTGAAAGTTTTACTTTGGCCCCTCTGTTATCAACTGATTCTTTTTCCCCATAGTAATTTTCACTTTGAACCCCTCTATTTTGTCAATTAATTTCTTTTCTCCTAAACTTTTATATATACAATCACACAACTCTCCTTAAATTCTTAACTTTTCAGCTTTACGTGTCGCTATAAATTCGAAACGGATAGTTGATTTGTCACAACTTCATACATTTCATTTAATCGTACCGTATCTTTATACGTTTCTTTCGTGTGCATAAACACGTTAATGTCACCATGTCAGGGTGCTTAACGAACGTAAAGGGCCCCTTAAATACATAGTATAAAAGGTCCCACAGCAACACGCATGCACCTTATTTTCATTCTTTAACTTATAAAAAAACTATTTCCTCAGGTATCCATATAAATTCACGTTTCACGTTTCGAAGTAAACGGTATAAATTCACGTTTCGACGTAAACGGTATAAATTTGCGTTTCGACCTAAAGTTTTCCGTAAATGAGTCGGGTCAAATATAATAGATTTTCATGCTTATTTTTATGTATGTTTTCTCCTGAGATATGTTTTGACATATATATCTTAAATGTAAATGTCGGTGTGTTTTACACAACGTTCCCTCCTTTTTTTCTATCCATTACACAAATGGCCCTTCTTTTATTCCAATATGCAAAATGCAAATGAACTAAAACAATGAAATAAATACAAGTTACATCTCTGGGTGATAATAATAAAAGTGCTAAAAATAAAAATTACTACCCTCTTAGCGTGTCAAATCGTGATTAAGTTTTGTACGTTTTCAGTTTGTCTACATTTCGCCGTAAAGTTGGTTCCGAATCGAATGGGCTCAGATACAATACAATACAATACGATCTTATTCGACGATATAAATTCAAGTTGCTCTACATTTTGATCTCGCTGCAACGCGCTAGGGGTAAAATTTCAACCCTTGATTACGATTTTTTTGTACGTTTCCTATGTATGAGTCGGGTCACATGTAAATACGTTATGATTGTACAATATAAATTCGATTACTTTACATTTTGATTCAACCGCAATACTATTGAGTTAAATACGATACGTCAAAACGCGTGTTTTCATATAATTAATGCATTAAATAACGTTTGGATTAATTTGTTTGATGTTTGCAATGCACCCGAGCAGCAACGCGTAGATACTAGTTTTACATTGTATATATTTATCGTTCTAAATTTTGAACTTTTATATTTAATATAATATAATCATACCACCACACACACCGTAGCGAAATAAAAACCGAACCAAGTCAAATACAATATTTTTTTAACCTTTTCATTTAAAACACACCTTTGCGGGATTTTTGTTTACATCTACACTTCGAAATAAATACTGTTGATCAAATACAATATTTTATTACTTTATCACCATTGTGTGACGTTTCAATGTAAATTTTATTTTAAACCGAGTCACCGCACCAGCGTGATAGCTAAAACAATCATATAGAAACATGAGTAAATTGTCCTGACAAGTTGGTCTAGTGGTTAGTCACTTGGTTTCTCTCCTTGAGGTCTCAAGTTCAATTCTCACTAGCATCACTTTGAAGGACATTGGTGGTGGCAATGAAGTTTAGAACTAGGCCTCTCTGGAGGTCGACAGTTCGAAACCGAGCCAAACCGGGTTTTACCGCAGTGGGCCTTCGGGCGGCGGGTTTTCCCCGGAACTGGTGGCTTGGTGGCTCGGGTATGCATCCAACTCTGACCGTTATGGATGAGGGGATGCATTTGCTCGATTGAGGGCATCCCAGGATGCTTATCCGGTGATTTAGTTGGCCGTTCAAAAAAAGAAACATGAGTAAATTACGATTTTGGCCCTCGTGGTTATATCACTTTTACCCTTTTAGCTAAAAAAGAATATTTTAACATCTAAGCCCCTATCGTCTTTTTTTCTAACATTTTTGGCCCCTAACACTAACCCTATCCATTAAATGTTAGGGGCCAAAAGGGTTAGAAAAAAAAGACGTTAGTGGTCAAAAAAGTTAGAAAAAAAAACGTTAGGGGCCAAAAGGGTTAAAAAAAGGACGTTGGGGGCTCAGGTGATAAAAAAAAATTTGGGCTAAAATGATAAAAGTGATATAACCACATGGTCAAAATCCTAATTTAGGGGCTGTTTGGTAGCCGCTTAATGACCATTCAGATGCTAACTCTTAATGGTTTAAAACCTCTGAATGAATAAGAGGTAACCTAAAGTCTGAATGGTTAAGAGGTAACCTCCAAATGGTAAATCATCACATGTCATATTCTTCTACCTTTTCATTGGTAAAATTTCTAATGGTTCCATTAAGAGGTAGTCTCTTAATAACCATTCAGAGACTACCAAACAGCCCCTTACTCTAAAAACATAAACCCTAGAAAAGTTAAAAACTCCGGGTCGACCCACCCACACCAAACATACCAACAACCCGATCTCACTTTCTTGGAAAGAAAGACAAAAACACAGAAAAAGGGTTTGCAGGTAGCAATTTCACCACTTCAAATTCGTCACGAAAAACCATATACCGCCAATCTCCACATCGAGTAAATCACCAATGGACGTCATAAAATCACAACAATTATCAGTTCGATCGATCGAAAAAGTCGTCGTACATCCGTTAGTACTCCTCAGCATCGTCGACAACTACTACAGAGTCGCTAAAGACACTCGGAAGCGAGTCGTCGGTGTTCTTCTCGGTAGCTCTTTCAAAGGAACCGTTGATGTCACTAATAGTTACGCAGGTTTGGTTTTTGATCGATTCGGTTTTTGTTTTGCGTGTGTTCTAGGGTTTGTTTGGATCTGAGGTGGTAAATTTAGTTATTGTAGATTGTTTTTGGTGACGTGACAGTTTAATTTTGTGTTTGTTTGTGGTTATAGATTGTTCATGATAAGATGTGTGGTCTAGGCTTTATAATTGTGACAGATGTGACGGTTGAATTGTTGTGATTGTTCAGAATTATAGATTGTTTATGCTAAAGATGTGTATTCTAGGGTTTATAATCATGACATATATGACGGTTGAATTGTTGTGGTTATTCAGGATTGTTGATTGTTTATGCTAACGATCTATTCTAGGGTTTATAAGTTATAATAATCATGACAGATATGACGGTTGAATTTTTGTGCTTGTTCGTTGAATCGAAGTTCTACAGTTATGGGTGTCGTATATTTGGGTGAAGCCTGAAAGGATTAAGTGTTTGGATGATAGAGGAAGATCTTGTGTTACTTAATTCTGTCAAGAATGTACGCTGAGTGGTTGACTGCTATGCATTTGTAGGACAGACAGGCAGACATACTAAACTTTGCCCATCAGAATAGCAATAGCCATATAGAATGGATAGGAACCATTGTACAATTGGAACAAACTCATCTTCCTGACAAGAGAAATCTGTTTCTAATGATCGATCGCTCTTTAACCAAACTATGATATATCATTGGCAACAAAAGTTGCATTGTTTGTTATACTATGTTACCAGAATGACATGTGCATCAACTACATTTAGTATATAGAACGGAGTTTGCTTTGTGAATTCTGATAGGCGTTGAATACTTGAGTATTATAGTTGTCAGTATAGTATAGTGTACAAAGCTCAGTATTTTAACTATAATTGCTTGGCTAACTTGGGATACGTACGAAGCGTATGGTAAAAAACCATTGACATTATGACATTTCTGGACTTAAAGTACATCTAAAATGATTGTTTTGCAACATGTAAGTTCTTAGTTTGATACAGAATAAGATGTTAGAAAACAGGATTCGGATAGATAATTTAAGAAACTAGGGATTCTAGACTTAATTCATATAAGAATACCGTGTCCTTTTCAGTAACACTGTTAAAGCCATCTCACCTAAGATTTATTATTTGTATTACATAATTTTAAGAGAAAACTTTTTTAACCTCTTCTTTTTGCTCAATATTATTCGGTGGTACTATATGTGTGGATACTTTAACAAGATGGAGTCAGGAGTTATCGAAAGACTCAAATACCTTTTGTATTAAGAAATAAAAGTTGTAGCATCATTTTGTATGGAACATTCTTCCCTGCATTCAAGGGATACATAGATTAGAATCATTAGATTGAATTTATGTAAGATTTGGGGACAACTAATGCAATAATCTTCATTTAACCATGAATGGTTCAGGTGCACCTTGATAGGGTTGTGTTGCAAAAATATAACTGTATTTAATGAATTGTGATTGATGAACACTACACACAGAATAGTTATAGAATAAAGAGTATATGTTTGCAATGTCAGTTACACCTCTGTATTTATTGCGTTCTGATTTATGAAATGTCATGAAGTTCACATTCCGTAACAGCAACTAGATATCATTGTAAAACAATTATCAGTACAGTTCAACCAGTTGAAACTTAAACACATGTACATCTAAAACTCAAATACCTCGAATGTCAGTTACCCCTAGATTCATTCTTCTAAATGGATGCTTTTTTTATAGTGCCATTCGAGGAAGATGAGAAGGACCCCAGTATATGGTTTCTTGATCACAACTATCATGAGGCCATGTTCTCCATGTTCAAGAGAATCAACGGTAATGCTCAATTTTATAAAAAAAGTACAGCAGTGTCTACTGATTAGCGCCTTTTGTTTTCCTTTCTGAAAAAAGCTACCCTATTATAAAAAGATGTGCTAATATTGATATTTGTTGCAGCAAAGGAGCATGTTGTAGGGTGGTATAGCACTGGCCCAAAGCTACGGGAGAATGATCTCGATATTCATGGTCTATTTAACGAGTATGCAATATGATCTTATTCTGATTATAAATTTTCCTTGCCAATTTTCAGCGGCAGGATCGTATGCACATATTTTAAGCTTACTCAGGGTTATTTTGTATCTCATTTTTAGCATAAAATAATCTATAATCATGACATCTTAGTTCTCAACGAATGACGTCTTGGTAATCATTTCTTATGGTTTTATTACCTGTTCTCGTTTCTGGTATCTTGACTGTTGAATCTTGTTACTGCAGCTATGTTCCAAATCCTGTATTGGTTATAATCGATGTGCAACCAAAGGAGTTGGGAATACCGACAAAAGCATATTATGCCATTGAAGAGGTTAAAGAGGTAAATCAATACCAGTTCCTAATTAAGTTATCATTATCATTTAATACGATGCCCATCTACACACCATAGAACTGTCAGAATCTGTTTTGAATACATAATACCATTCATATCTAAATGATCGACTAAGCATTGATTTGCCTCAATTTACAGAATGCCACTCAGAAAAGCCAGAAGGTTTTCGTTCACGTGCCTTCAGAAATCGCCGCACATGAAGTAGAGGAAATCGGTAATCCAAGAGCAAAGAATTTTTTTAGAAATATTCACTTAACCAATCACATAAACAAAAGAGATGTGTTCGTGCATATTCCTTTGATCATATTCTTTCATTTATTGGAATCCTCTTTCAACAGGAGTGGAACATTTGTTGAGGGATGTCAAGGATACCACTATCAGCACACTCGCAACAGAGGTCTCTTCTTTTATTTTATTATTATATTATTGTTTTTATTTAATTTCATCGATTGCCTCACAACAGTTGCTAAGCTATATTTTTCTTTCTTATTTGTTCATATTATATAGGTAACTGTAAAGCTGGCAGCATTGAAAGGTTTAGATGCAAGGTTGAAGGAGATACGTGGGTATCTTGACCTTGTTATAGATGGCAAGCTACCATTAAATCATGAAATTCTGTATCATCTCCAGGTTTGTTATTCTACATTTTATCCACATATCCAACATTATAATTAGAGGTGGCAAAATTGGCTGGTCAGGTTAACTACTCCAAACGGGTTTGAGTCGAAGTGGGTAATCTTTTTAGTGTGGGTTGAAACTTGAAACGGGTTTGGTTTACCCAAAAATACCTTGTCAATTTTTAAACTTTTTACAAATAACTATTACAATAGTAAAGCGAGTTAATTATTCCATGCATTAAAGTAGGGGTGTGCACGGTTCGGTTCGGTTTTTTGGTCAAACTAAAACCGAAACCAAAATGTTCGGTTTTAGCAAAGGTTTAGTTCAATTTTTGAAACAAATTACGTAAGATTTAAAAACAAAAAGTACAATCCAAGATTTAAGAATCTTTCTTAGATGTTTACATTTAAGTTAATGGGTGGGGTTCGGCTACAAAGTCCATTTTTCCTACAAAGTGTACAAAGTCATAAAACACCACAATTTCAGCCACAAAACACACTCAAAACCCACAAATAACAGAGGAATATCACTAAAACACAATATCCAAACCCTAACAGTCCATAAAAACTTTAAACAAACCATCGTAGAACTTTGAATATAAAACACAACATGATAATCAACATAAAACACACTAATGTTAGTCATTCGATAATCAAAGCCTTATCAGCCAAAACACAACACAAAACCCACAAATATGGTGCTTTAATAATCTTCACTTTGTTATTTGTAGGTTTTGAGTGTGTTTTATAGTTGACATTACGGTGTTTTATGACTTCCTACACTTTGTAGGAAAAATAGACTTTGTAGCCAACTCCCACCCTAAGTTAATATTTAATTAATATTGTTCACATAAATGTAACCTTCTAATCTTTTTTTATGTTTCTCCAAAGCTTTTTTAAGACATTTTATTTTGTAATAGTTTGAAAATCATTTAGTTTTTATGTTAAAGTTTGTTATTTCTTATGAGCAATGGATAAATCATCTCAAAGACAAATAAACATGTTAATGTTCTTATTAGAAATACTTAGCCTTCAAGAATAAACATAATAATTCCTAAATCAATATATAACAAACATTACATTTTTTTATAAATTGGGTTGGGTTTTTTTCGGTTTTCATAAATTGCGAAACCATAACTGAACCCTAAATTTCTGTTCGGTTTTTTCGGTTTCGGTTAAATCAGTTTTTTCGGTTTTGGTTTTTTTTTGGTTTTTCGCTCACTCCTACATTAAGGTACATGTTGGGTGAGTGGGTGACTTTACACCCATTGACCCGTTTCCTTTTTAACGAAACGTCTTGGTTTGACCTGTTTGAGGATCAAGCATAACCCATAACCCTTATAATAAGTAAATGTTTCAAATTGCCGCCTCTCAGTACATATCTATTTGTTTCCATCTTTCACAAAATTCGCCACTTTTATAGCGAATTCTGTGACTATGGTTAAATTGTTTTTACATTGCAGGATGTGTTTAACCTTCTTCCCAATCTGAATGTTGCTGATTTGATAAAGGCATTTGCAGGTATATAATTATATTACATTAGAAAAGGCAGGAGAATGATTAAAGACTTTTACTCTTGCTTTTGGATTTCATTTGCTTTTTGGCTACTTTGCAGTGAAAACCAATGACCACATGCTTGTTATCTACCTTTCTTCTCTCATCAGAAGTGTGATCGCTCTTCACAACTTGATCAATAATAAGGTAAACACCCGTTCTCCACCCTTTGAAATATCTGAAACATGTTTTGTTTTTGAAGTGACATTTTTAACCCCTCTATATATGAGAACACATTAATGCGGGCTAGTTCATGTTAAGAGGTTACAATTTCAACCCATTTACACCAGAGCACGTTAATGCGGGCTGTATTTGTTTGATAACGGGTCAAACAGTTTAAATGTTGAAAATAGCTACCAAGAAACAGGTAGTCATGTTTAAAGGTTTATATCGGGTATCAGAATGCTTACAGTGTCCTATGTCTTTTAAAAGAAGTCAACTTTTTTTGTTTTCACAATATGCATCTTTACTCATATATGGTTTATTAGTGTTGGTTTCTTCCTAAACGGGTTAAGCTCGTTTCGACTCCAACCCAGTTTGACTAGTTGCCCAAACTGTTCATTTTGTCCCCCTTAGTTTACTTGATTGCAACGGAAAGTAACTTAAATTCTTGCTGACTGTCATTTTTGGCTGTTTGCCCACTTGTCTTATGTGATGTGTACTAAAAATGGTTTGATGAACTGATGTAAGGTGGTTAATTTTGTTGTGCTCAGATGCTTAACAAGGAGCACGAGAAAGCAGAAGACGCAAAACCGGCCACGGTTGTCAGTAGTTAGGGACGGACAAAACACTTTAATCTTCTTTTGTCATTATTGAACAATAGCTTGTGCAAGTAAACTAAGTCTAGTTAAATCATCAATAGGCTCACCACTGATTGACTGGTCTTTCACAATAGCTTCAACTGATGCTTCCTTATAGCTGATAATATGATTTATGATTATTCAAATTTCATATTGTCACTTTCAAAACACACACCCAAACTTTCCTTGTGCATCAGAAATCTGCATAGAAAAGCCCAAGTACCTTCTGGTGACTCTGTTGAACATCTGATTGAAAAAAATTGTTCCTCTTACTACCCTGCCTAAAGAGAGCACAATTCCAAAAGAAACACGTCTAAAAGGAGGCCAACTAAAAATTAACAATCCGATTGTCAAAATCGCATATTTATAATCAGTGGCGTCTCTGAGAATTCACGTACCTGTTCGAGCTCGAAAAATGTGCCCATATGCTTTAACGAAAATTGTCTTTTTTTTTAATTTTTATTTTTAAAATCATATTAGTATTGGGTTGGGCCCAATAAACCTAATGTAAAGTCGGGTAAATTTTAAAGCATAAAAAAATATTTGATAATGGGCCTCTATATTGATTTGTATGTGTTTACAATTTTTTTTTTAAATAACATATATATATCGATTTTTTTTTAAATCCTGTGCCGCTCGAAATCACGGGCCTTGTGCGGAAGTCCTCCCCGCACACCAAAAGAGCCGCCCATGTTTATAATGCTTACTTCCATACAACCTAGAAAATAGTAGGGCGAACCCAACTCGAAAATTGAAGAAAAAATCTTATTCGATTCAGAATCATGAATTATCTCATTAGATGCAAGGTTTCCTTAATAAAACTACATCAAACTTAGGTCAATTATTCGTATTCTTAGATGATCAAAACAAGTTCTTTTGTCCTACACTTTTAGTTTTAGGAATCAGACACAAAAGAATGCCAAACAACAACAAACTGGATTTTCATTTTCAGAAAAAAAAAAAAAATTAGTCTGAAGGCACTATGTGCAAAGAGTGAGCCATGGGCCTAGGAACAAGGCACTTAATACCTTTGACTGTTATGCTGGACCAAAGTTAAAAGTGTGATGGATACAAATTACTTATACTTTAAGTTCATCGTTCAAATTTCTACTTTGCATTAAAACAGCCTCAGTAACAGTATTATAAAGTTTCAAAACAGATTAAGGACATATGGGGATGTAGCTCAAATGGTAGAGCGCTCGCTTTGCATGCGAGAGGCACGGGGTTCGATCCCCGCATCTCCATTTTTTTTTCATACTTTAATATTTACTTTTAGTGGCTTCTTAAGTTATTATATCTCAGATGTTTGATGTTTTACTTGTTATTTCTAAACATTTTCCCACAATCCATCTTACAAATTATCTGATCGACAATCTTTTAGTCGCTTTTTACATGAGTTTTAAATAATACTTAGGTGTTGACATAATATTTTCTCAAAAAATCCACCCGAGTGAAATTTCTAAGGCCGAGACACTCAATTCCCTTCTAATACAAAGTTAGATGCAAAATTCAACATTCGTTGAGTAAGTTTGTTGGTTAACATGATCGACGTATGCATGTGTTGGCTCGTTAGGGAATAACCAGTGTAACAATGACATATCTAAGCAACTTTGCATTCATCTTATAGGACAATCTTGTAACCGCGAAATGGAATTAGGGCAAGGAAACTTACCCAAGATGATTGTCATATGCTTAAATCACAAAGGAGAGATGTAGTCATGTATCAAAGGCTAGTTCTTGTCAATGAATTCATTATTTGAACCTTGTTTGATTATTTTTAAGACCATGTTTTCTGGCTAAACCTTTCGTTGCTACCTAGGTTAAGATGAATATTTAATAAAGTTTGGATTTTTATTCGTATTAATGTTGGTTATGGGTTTTCTTGGAAAGTAAAGAACTTTGGAATCTTTAATTTGGTGTGTATGCGTATCTTGTGTTGATTTTCGATTAATTGCTCGTTTCACATGAATCTTGATGAATGTCTTTCATAGAATAGGTTCGTGTCAATTATCTAATCTTCACGGGTTTGAGTAATTTTTGGGTGAATTGGCCAATAACCTTAGAAACGGTAATTAAGAGATTATTGAAACTTGATATTCTACTAATCTTGTCGCTGTAAGGCTCGAGGTTATTAATAGGTCTCGGTTTGGTATATAGCTAGGATTAGGTTTTGTGAGAAATCGGTCTTAGTTCCCTAATCATACTCGTGTCTATTAAACCAAGTTAAAATCCATAGTTGCCTTAGACTTTCGCGCTGTAAGGTAGATTGTCATATTAGGGCACTTTTCAAGAAGTTAGAGGACTGTAAGGCAATCTAACAACCGGTAGTCGTAACAGCCTTGTAGAGTCTCACAAGTTTCTTCCTGAGAAGGGTCGGGAGGTCTTAGTAGGGATTTCTTAGGGTTTAGTAATAAAAGATCCCGGTTCCATACCACGTTAGTTTCGAATAGAAATTCATTCCTAGTTGAACGTGAGTCTAGCCTAGGTAGCCTTCATCATCACTGAGTTAAGTCTTCGTCCAAATTCGCGTCTAGTTAATTTAGTTTAATTTTTAATTGCAAATTTAGGATTTTTAGAACTCCCCCCCCCCCCCCCCAAATCAATTAAACAATTAGTTAAGTTGTGTCAGTCTTAGTCTAGATAGAGTCTTAGCGTAATTTAATCGAGTCTCGTGGGTTCGATATCCGGACTTACTTAGCTTTACTAGAGTCGATCGGTTTGCTTGTCGGTCAGTAGTTTAGTCTAGTTTAGAGAGTCTAGAGTATTACTTTGAGTCTAGATTTAGGTTAATTTTAGTTGTTTTTATTAAACTACTTTTAGCACATCAAGTTTTTGGCGCCGTTGCCGGGGACTCTTTGGAAATTGCGTTTATTACTTTATTTGGACTTAATTGACATCATACGTGCTACTTGCTTTTGTATATTGAGTCGTAGGAGTCTAATTGTCCGTGTCTTTTATTTTTCTTAATTCTTGTAAATGTGTGTGAAATTTGTGGAGGACCTCATTTTACTGTTAATTGCCCACAATATGAGGGGTCCTCTGCACAATGTTATGCTAACCCTTTTGTGCAGCCGCAACCATATTTTTCACAGGGGTATTCTTTGCATTTTTATGATGATCGGCCATATTACGATGATCCGTATCAGCAGCCACAACATAACCAGGGTCAGACTAGCGATAGAGGTTCAGAGGGTAGTCTAAGTAGGATTGAGGAGATGTTTGCTCAGTTAATGGCGAGAGATCAGGTCACCCAGAAAACCCTAGCAGAGTACGATAATATTATGAGAAATCAACAGTCTGCTATATTAGATCAAGAGTTTGTTACATATGATGTGGAAGGGAAAGAGTTATCATATGAGGATTGGTCAGATGAAGAGATCACTTCAGTCACAGAGACGAAAATGGATGCTGAAGTCCCACCTCCGGTTCCACAGGTTCCAATTATTAATTACTGGAGTGACTCTGATGATGAAATAGACGAAAAAGAGTAGGCTACTTATCAGAGGTCTTTAGCGAAAGAAGAAGTGATGGAGGAGGAAGTGGACTTAGAGACTCACTTGGGTTAATGTTTGGTGCAGAGGAAGAAATTGAAGAGGTAGAAATTAAGTCGTCTGGGGAGGATGAGTTTTTAGAGTTAGAACTAGAGGGTTTACCGGTCTATGAAGAGGTAGGAGTATTGGACCCAGCTGGGGACATAGCATACATTGATGCCCTACTTGAAGGTGAACTGACAGAGGTAATCAAACCTACCCCAGAAGAATAGACTAAGTGTGGGGATCATCCTGCGAGAGTGGTGGAAGAAGAAGAGCACCACAGCTATCCCGTGGTATTAGTGATAAATGAAACTTCAGAATCGATAAAACTGCAGGAGGGGGTAAAGAAACGAAAAAGAGAAGATCGAAAACGGAAGAGGATCGAAGGTTTATATATGTTGGAGGGGAAGGAGCCGTTCAACCACGATCAGTCATCTCCCTACATGTCGCGCATTCGGTTTCTTCCAGGTAAGTTTAAATTCTGGTGGTCTGATCCGTTTGAAAATTTTAAAATATTTTGTTATTCCACCAATAAATTTTTAATTATTTTTGAGGATCGGGTGGAATTAAACGGGTTAGATAGGGTACAGATCAAAGAAAAACCTCCTGATCAAAATTCAAGTGTGGGGAGGGTTTTGTAGAGTTTGTTCAATTTATTTATTCGATGGATTTTCGGTAGTTTGTAGAGTTTGTTTATTGAGTCGTTTATTTTGTACTAAGAGTCTAAGTGAGTAGTTTTGAGTCAGTCTTTTGTTTAGAGTTGATACTACTTTGGTTTTTGCTTGTTTTTGTTTATGCAGATTTGAATATGTACCACCCGTACTCAATCTCTATTCGGGTGATTTTGGAGCTGCTTATCAAATTCCAAGCATTTATCGAGTGTACTAGTCAGTGTCAAATAGTGTTTAACTTGGTTAAGCATAGGGACACTGTTTCCAATTATCAGTATATCATCCACATACAGGATGAGGAATGATATAATGCTTCCACTAGCCTTTCTGTAAACACAAGACTCATCTTCATTTTTGACAAAAACCAAATTCTTTGATCTTTTGGTCAAAACGAAGATTCCAGCTACGAGATGCCTGTTTGAGTCCATAAATGGACTTATTCATCTTGCACACCTTATTAGGATATTTTGGATCAACAAAACCGTCTGGCGGAACCATATAGACATCTTCAGAGAGATGCCCATTAAGAAAAGCGGTTTTGACATCTATTTTCCAAATCTCATAGTCATAGTACGCGGCTATGGCAAGCAATATCCTGATCGATTTGATCATAGCAATGGGCGAGAAGGTCTCATCATAGTCAATACCCTGAGTTTGAGTGAAACCCTTCGCAACTAGCCGTGCTTTATAGGTGTGTACATTTCCATGCATATCGGTTTTTTTCTTGAAAACCCATTTGTGTCACGGCCCCCGACCCGGTTTGACCCGTTTCAGAAGCCGCGGGACAGAAAATCCCGTGGTATTTATTTAATTGAGTTTAACAGCGGAAGAGTTCTTCAGGATCTTTTAAAGCTAAAATTTCCCGATTATTTTATTTCACAATTAGGGATAAAACCCCGGTAATTTACAATCATATGATTTCCCGGAGAAATCTTTATTTTTACAAAACATATTTCTTTATTTTATATTGAGCCTCTTCCTTAAGCTTGTAGTGCTTCTCGGCACTTTTCCTGGATCACAACAGATCACCTGAAACATGTTTGAAAAAGGTTTTGTCAGCGGGAAATACTGGTGAATCATTCTATTTACTAAAACGACTCATTTGTTATAATTTACAGTATTAAGAGAGATTACAATGTTTCCAGATATCAACCAACTACCCACAGTATTTGTCACTCGACCCATTGGCCCTCCCGTTGTCCAATGGTGTCTGTGACTATGGTCATATCACCCCTTGGCTAACTCGTTGTCCAATGGTGAAGATTATCAAGTAATGTATACAAAACCCCACATACCGGCTGTAATTTGGTGATTACATAAACTTAATCACTGTAATTATAACTTTGAAAATAAACATGCTTTTGTAAACAATTTTGATAAAAAGAGAATGACTCACATTGCAGATTTATATGAGCAGAGCTTAGCCTACTGATTAGCCTTTTAACCTAAATTTAATAACATGCACACAACTTGGTTAGTAACTTAATACAACATTTACGATAACTCACGAGATTAAACCCTCACATCGAATGACAAAGTGGGATACTTAAACATCCATTGAATTAAAAACGAATGACAAAGCATAAACCCGAGTGTGGGCAGCACTTAAACATCCATTGGATAGTTTAATCGATCGGACATTGAATCGTAGCAGCGATCGAGTTATTACCCTGTATTGCGGCAGCACTTCGTGAATTGTGTGTGTTGTGGGACTGTTTATGCTATAACTCAATGTACAATTTGAATTTTTACGTCGAACTGAAGCCAGGAATCAAGTCCCAGACTCTACTATTTATACCCAAAATTCGCCCCCCCTCACGCCATGCGAAAGATCTTCTGGTGCGCGTCGCGTGGCGCGAGAGACCCTAATCTACCCTAGGGTTGCTCCGTGTCCAAGTAGCTCAGGTGAGTTGGTTTCGCGTTAAAATTCAACTTACACGTAAAACTGTTTAGATATTACCGACTAGGGTTTACCCCCCTGAGTTTTAGGGGCCCTGATCCTGATTCCGATTGTTCTGAAAATTTTAGGGTTTATGCAGAATCACTTGGGTGTCTTAATTAGGGTTTCCTATTGGACAAATTAAAGTAATAAGTAGTACTTTTTAATGAGAGTTGTTATATCCTCCCCACCTTAATAAAAATCTCGTCCTCGAGATTTACTGGAACAAGTAGGGGTATTTTCGCTTCATTTCTGATTCCAGCTCCCACGTGTATTCAGGTCCTCTTTTTGAATCCCACTTGACTTTGACTAAAACTAGTCGCTTGTGTTTGAGAAACTTGATCTTTTGGTCTTCTATTTGTAGTGGCTTCTCAACAAATTTTAACTTTTCATTTACCTCTATATCTTGAAGAGGTACTACCAGGGATTCGTCAGGTAAACATTTCTTAAGATTGGATACATGAAATACATCATGTACTCCAACTAACTCTTCTGGTAGTTGCAAACGATAGGCAACTGATCCTATACATTGGATTATTGGAAATGGTCCTACATACCTTGGACTCAGCTTTCCTTTCTTACCAAATCGAACTACTTCTTTCCAAGGAGAAACTTTTAAAAGTACCTTATCTCCGACTTGAAATTCTAACGGCTTGCGTCGATTGTCGGCACAACTCTTCTGGCGATCTCGAGTTGTCTTCAATCTTTCCTTGATTTGAGTAATCTTGTCGGTAGTCTCTTGCACTATTTCAGGACCTGACAATTGACTTTCTCCTATTTCTGCCCAACAAACTGGAGTTCTGCACTTTCGTCCGTATAGTGCTTCGAATGGGGCAGTTTCAATGCTTGAATGATAACTATTGTTATAGCAGAATTCAATTAAAGGTAAGTGATCATCCCAGTTTCCACCAAAATCTATCACACATGCTCGGAGCATGTCTTCTAGAGTTTGGATCGTTCGTTCACTTTGCCCGTCGGTTTGAGGATGATAGGCAGTGCTCAAGTTCAGTTTAGTTCCCATAGATTCTTGGAAACTTGTCCAAAAGTGAGAAGTAAAACGGCTATCCCTATCTGATACAATGGAGAGTGGAACTCCATGTAGGGATACAACTTCATCCACATACAATTTTGCCAACCTTTCCATGCTAAAGGTTTCTTTCATAGGTAGAAAGTGAGCTGATTTGGTTAATCGATCCACAATTACCCAAATCGCGTCATTACCTTTTCTGGTTTTGGGTAACTTAGTAACAAAATCCATTGTTATGAGTTCCCATTTCCACACAGGCATCTCTAATTGTTGTAGTAGACCTGAAGGTTTCTTGTGTTCTGCCTTAACTTGTGAACAAGTAAGACATTTAGAAACATATCTAGCTATGTCCCTTTTCATTCCTATCCACCAGAAATTATTTCTTAAATCTTGGTACATCTTATTGTTTCCTGGGTGCATGGTATACCTAGATTTATGGGCTTCTTCTAAAATCTTATCTCTTAAATCTCCTTTTTTAGGTACCCAAATTCTTTTCTGATGAAATCTCCAAATTCCATCAGATCCTTGCTCTAATTCTTTTACTTGTCCTTTCATTCCTTCATCATCATCCTTGATTGCTGTTTCCTGGACATTCTTTATTTGTTCCATTAAATCTAACTGTAGATTTAATCTGAGAGCACGAACTCGTCGTTGTTTCTCATGGTACTTACAACTTAAGGCATCTGCAACTACATTAGCCTTTTCTTCGTGATACTGAATGTCACAATTGTAGTCACTTAGGATTTCCATCCATCTCCTTTATCTCATGTTTAACTCTTTTTGCCCAAATATATATCTTAGACTTTTGTGATCTGTATAGACAGTAAACTTACTTCCATACAGATAATGTCTCCAAATCTTAAGGGCAAAAATTACGGCTCCTAACTCTAAGTTATGAGTCGTATAATTTTCCTCGTGCTTTTTCAATTTCCTTGAGGCATACGCAATTACCTTCTTGCGTTGCATTAGCACACATCCTAATCCTAGTTTTGAAGCATCACAGTATATTTCAAAATCTTCAGTCCCTTCTGGTAAAGCTAGGATTGGAGCATTTGTTAACTTCTGCTTTAGAATCCTAAAAGCTTCTTCTTGTTTAGGTCCCCATTCAAACTTAACTGCTTTACAGGTTAGCTTAGTTAATGGTACAACTATTTTAGAAAAATTCTTAATAAACCGTCTATAGTATCCAGCTAAACCTATAAAACTTCTAATTTCCATTGCAGATTGCGGAACCTTCCATTTGGTAATTGCCTCTATCTTAGCAGGATCTACATGAATACCTTCATGATTCACCATGTGTCCTAGGAATTGCACTTCTTGTAGCCAAAATTCACACTTCGAGAATTTGGCGTAAAGCTTTTCTTTTCTTAACAAAGTTAAGAGTGCATGCAAGTGCTGACAATGTTCTTCCTGATTTTTGGAATAAATAAGTATATCATCTATGAAGACAATTACAAATTTATCCAAATATGGTTTACAGATTCTATTCATCATGTCCATGAATGCTGCAGGTGCAGTCGTTAATCCGAAAGGCATGACTGTAAACTCGTAATGACCATACCTAGTTCTGAAAGCAGTTTTAGGTATGTCTTCTTCTTGTACCTTCAATTGGTGATATCCGGAGCGTAAAACTATCTTAGAAAAGTATCTAGCTCCTTGAAGTTGATCGAAAAGATCATCAATCCTTGGTAATGGGTATCGATTCTTAATTGTAACCTTATTCAATTCTCTAAAATCAATACACATTCTCATCGAACCATCCTTCTTTTTCACAAACAATACTGGTGCTCCCCACGGGGATGAACTAGGTTGTATGAAACCTTTACTTAGTAATTCATCTAATTGCTTTTTCAGTTCTAACATTTCTGTGGGTGCTAACCGATAAGGGGCCTTAGCCATCGGTGTAGTTCCTGGAATTAGATGAATTCTAAATTCTACTTCTCTATCTGGTGGTAATCCCGGGAGTTCTTCTGGAAATACATCTGGGTATTCTGAGACTACATGAATTTCCTTAAGTTCTTTACCCTTAGTACTAATGATTACTGAAATCATATATACTATTCCTTGTTTTCGTTCATAACTAGCAACTTTCATTACTGATATGAACTTCATGGGTTTTCGCGTTTTATCTCCTGTAATTATGATTACTTCTCTGGTGGGTGCCTGAATCTCTATAGAATTTTGATCACAAAGAATTCGAGCATGGTTGGCTACTAACCAATCTATTCCTAACACAACATCGAATTCAGCTAATTTCATAGGTAATAGGTTTGCAGAAAATTTATAACTTGAAAGTTCTAGTTCTACATTTTGCAAGACCTTATCTATTTTAACTGAATTCCCGTCCGCCGTTTCGACTGTAAAAATCTGCCTAAGGTTGGTTAAGGGTAAATTAAGAGCTTGGCAGAATGAAGTATTGATAAAACTTTGGTTTGCACCAGAGTCAAATAATACTTTTGCGTAAATGTTGTGAACTAAGAAAATACCAGCTATCACGTCAAGAATCAGCTTGGCTTCCTGAGTAGTTAACTGGAAGGCTCAAACATTCTTCTTGGTAGCTCCATCAGCCGTCTTGGTTTTGTTGTCTGCTGGTTTAGCCAATTTAGGACATTCTGTTTTAAAATGCCCTGCTTCTCCACAGTTAAAGCAGATTATGGTTTTCTTTCTGCAGTTTTCTTCCCGATGTCCTACAGCTCTGCAGAAATTGCAGGTTACATTGCATCTTCCAAAATGTTTCCTTTTGCAATTCCTGCAGAAAGGCGGATTTGAGGATTGCCCTGTTCCTCTTCTCCTGAAACTGCTGTTATTACCCGTACGAAATCCTTGGGTAATTTTCTGAGCCAGTTCCTTTTTCTTGTTTTCATCTCTTGTGCGTACCAGTTCATCAGTTAGGGTGTTAGCTAATTCTACCGCATCGTCAATAGTACGAGGTCTTGCAGCTTTAACGATATTACGAATTTCGCTAATCAGTCCCCAAATATAGCGAGAAATGAGTACCGGTGCTGGCGAAGCCAGTGTTGGTACCACTCTAGCATATTCAAAGAATGTCGAAGTATACCCTCGACAGTCTACACCTATCATTCGATGATTCAAAAACTTATTTGCCATTTGATCTTTTTCATATTCGGGACATAATTTTCTTTCTACAAGATTTTTAAATTCTTCCCAGTTCATGGCATAGGTCATATTTCTTCCTTTGGTTTGAAGTAATGTATTCCACCATTCTAGCGCCCCTTCTTTGAAAAGATTTGACGCGTACATGACTTGGTCGTCCTTGGCACATTTACTTATTGTAATCACTGTCTCGGTTTTCTCTAACCAATGCAGTGCTGCAGTCGCTCCTTCATTGCATGCAAATTCAGCGGGTTTACAAGCAAGAAATTCTTTGTAAGTGCAACCAGGTGTTGCAACTTTCATTTTCTTAGGGAGCGGAGCCTGTCGTAAATCATCATTGTGAAGAGTATGATTACTGCCTCCGTTTACGCTATTACTGAAGTTATCTTCAGAAATACGTTTGCTAGGAATGATTTGTTGAGGTTCGATTGGATTTCTAACAGCAGCAACGATTGCTGGAATGGCATTGGCTATCCCTTGAGCAACGATATTTTCTATATCCTGCCTAGTCATAAATTGATCTTCCGGATGTTGCTCAGATTGATTAACCTCATTTACTGGTTCGTTATTAGCGTTTTCCATCTGATAATTAATATATATAATTTATTAGTATCAAATAAATAACAATTATACACAATAATCATATAAATTTCACAATACACTTATATAGTCAAAACTATCGATTTCTCGATTTCCATTTTATATATATTATGCATCATTACACACTGATTATTTTACACAAGTTTTATTTTAGGTTATTTCACAAGCTATATTTTACTTATTTATTTACAACCACAGTTTCACAACCTACTATCCTTCGTCAGATGGTATTTTAGTAACGACGTTCCCTCTCGTCGTATTTCCAGGAGATCTGTTCTCCTACTTCCCTGATCCTATTTCCTGCATCCACCAATTCTTCGCCAAAGTGACGGAGTTCAGCTAAATTCTCATTGCTCATAGGTGGGTTTGGTATAGGTTCCGGGTCAAACTGTGGGAGAAAGGAATAAGGACTGTTGAGAAGGTTTTGGAATTGCCAATCATTAGTCCACCACTCGTCCTTTCCTAGAGGTTGAGTGTGAATTATAGGTTCTGGGATTGCTGGTTCCAAATTTATTGGAAGTTGAGTTTCAATAGGATGAGTAAAAACATTTTCATTGACAGGCTTAATAGTATCACAGCTTGCCAATATAAAATCTAGCTCCTCCTGCAATGTCATTTCCTAGGTTTGCTTAGAGCTTTCTCCAATTTCTACCTGGGTTTGTTTAGAACCTCCTCCAATCTCCATTTCTATTTGCTTAGAATATTCCTCAAACTGTATTCCCATCTGCCTAGACTCTTCCCCGACTTCAATCCCCTTTCCTTTGTCTAAGGGATTTTCTATTTTGGGAATCTTTCTAGTGGCGGGTTTCCTCCTGCGCACACGTCTCCATCCCACGAATCTTCTTCTTTTCTTGGGCTTAGGTTTCTCCGGAAGTGGAGCCTTGAATTCCATAGGTTCTTCTATATCTGGTATATACCTATTGAAATCCCTGGAAACCTCTATTTTTACCGGATAGAGATTTAAATTCTGTAGGGCTTCAGACAAGTCACTCATGCTGTTTAGCGCATATACAAAATACAAAAATTACTAAGTTAAAATTTCATAAATAACCTTTAAATATTATTGCATACCGTGTGATTAATTAAATACAAAACAACTAAAAATTAAAACACACTAGGTTTTATTGTAAACTTATTTATTTACTGGATAAGGTTTCTGGACTGTAGATGATAAGGATGCTAAAACTTGAGTCAGATTATTTAAAGATTTGCATTAACTGCTACAGTGGCTAGCATATAAAGATATGTCCACTTTTCATCTAACTTGTCCTCCCATGGAGGGTTATTGCCTAATTCTTGGGTTTTCTGATTAACTTTCCCTCCTTTAGATTTCTTTTGTTTCTCTTGACTTTTCCTAATAATCAAACTTCTTTTATTAGGAGAAAGTGGTTCCTCATATTGTGCCTTACGGACAAATATTCCTTCTTCAGAATTTACATAAGGTTTTGAGGAATTTGTTTGGGATGAACTTCCCTTCTCGTTTGATGACCTATCTAATTTAAGATAGATGTTTGACAGCTTTTGCTTACCCATACTGTACACAAATATTAAAATAATAAAACACATAATCACAAAATGACAAGTAGAAAAATTAAGTATTTTCTAAATACTTAATTGGCTTAAATCAGTGGCTCTGATACCACCTTTTTCTATCACGGCCCCCGACCCGGTTTGACCCGTTTTAGGAGCCGCGGGACAGAAAATCCCGTGGTATTTATTTAATAGAGTTTAACAGCGGAAGATTTCTTCAGGATCTTTTAAAGCTAAAATTTCCCGATTATTTTATTTCACAATTAGGGATAAAACCCCGGTAATTTACAATCATATGATTTCCCGAAGAAATCTTTATTTTTACAAAAAATATTTCTTTATTTTATATTGAGCCACTTCCTTAAGCTTGTAGTGCTTCTCGGCACTTTTCCTGGATCACAACAGATCACCTGAAACATGTTTGAAAAAGGTTTTGTCAGCGAGAAATACTGTTGAATCATTCTATTTACTAAAACGACTCATTTGTTATAATTTACAGTATTAAGAGAGATTACAATGTTTCCAGATATCAACCAAATACCCACAGTATTTGTCACTCGACCCATTGGCCCTCCCGTTGTCCAATGGTGTCTGTGACTATGGTCATATCACCCCTTGGCTAACTCGTTGTCCAATGGTGAAGATTATCAAGTAATGTATACAAAACCCCACATACCGGCTGTAATTTGGTGATTACATAAACTTAATCACTGTAATTATAACTTTGAAAATAAACATGCTTTTGTAAACAATTTTGATTAAAATAGAATGACTCACATTGCAGATTTATATGAGCAGAGCTTAGCCTACTGATTAGCCTTTTAACCTAAATTTAATAACATGCACACAACTTGGTTAGTAACTTAATACAGCATTTACGATAACTCACGAGATTAAACCCTCACATCGAATGACAAAGTGCGATACTTAAACATCCATTGAATTAACAACGAATGACAAAGCATAAACCCTAGTGTGGGCAGCACTTAAACATCCATTGGATAGTTTAATCGATCGGACATTGAATCGTAGCAGCGATCGAGTTATTACCCTGTATTGCGGCAGGACTTCGTGAATTGTGTGTGTTGTGGGACTGTTTATGCTATAACTCAACGTACAATTTGAATTTTTACGTCGAACTGAAGCCAGGAATCAAGTCCCAGACTCTACTATTTATACCCAAAATTCGCCCCCCTCGCGCCACGCAAAAGATTTTCTGGTGTGCGTCGCATGGCGCGAGAGACCCTAATCTACCCTAGGGTTGCTCCGTGTCCAGGCAGCTCAGGTGAGTTGGTTTCGCGTTAAAATTCAACTTACACGTAAAACTGTTTAGATATTACCGACTAGGGTTTACCCCCCCTGAGTTTTAGGGGCCCTGATCCTGATTCCGATTGTTCTGAAAATTTTAGGGTTTATGCAGAATCACTTGGGTGTCTTAATTAGGGTTTCCTATTGGACAAATTAAAGTAATAAATAGTACTTTTTAATGAGAGTTGTTATAATTTGCTCCCTACTGCCCGAGATTCGGGGTGTAGCTCAACCAAGTCCCAGACTTGATTATCTCGCATAGATTGCATCTCAACGTTCATGGCTTCCATCCATTTCGCTGATTCAGGATCTGAGATAGCAGATTTGTAGTTAGCAGGTTCGTCACTAGACTCATCTACTACAAAGACTTCAGTACCTTCAAGATGCCAAAGGTATCTATCAGGTTCTTTACGAGTCCTGCTACTTCTGCGAACACCTGTATTTATGTCTAATTCATCAGCAAAAATTTCTTGTTGTTCAGACGTTCCGACTTCATCGGCGGTTGTTGTTGGTTCTCGAATTTCTTCAAGATCAACCACATTATTTCCAGTTCCTCGATTAAGAAGTTCTTCCTCGAGAAAGCGCCCCTTCCTTTTGATGGAAATAACATTTGCATCAGGATGGTAGAAATAATATCTGCTTCTTTTATAGTATCCGACGAAAACAACCTTTTCGCCTCGAGGATCGAGCTTATCATCAGCATCACTTGTGATGTATGCATCACATCCCCATACATTTAGGTATTCCAAATCGGGTTTACGCTCATGCTATATCTTATATGGGGTTTTGTTTACTTTTTTAGTCGGAGCCAGATTGACAATGCGGGCGGCAGTTATAAGAGCATGACCCCAAAAGGAGTGAGGCAAGTTAGTTCTACACATCATCGATCGAACCATATTAAGTAGGGTTCGATTTCTTCTTTCGCTCACGCCATTAAGTTGGGGTGTGCCAGGTGGAGTGGGTTCTGAAATTATTCCACACTCTTTGAGATGATTGAGGAACTCTAAGTTGAGGTATTCGCCACCTCGATCTGATCGAAGTAGTTTTATCTTTCTAGTAAGTTGGTTTTCTACTTCGTTTTGAAACTCTTTGAACTTTTCAAAAGTTTCTTGCTTATGCTTCATAAGAGAGACATAAGCATATCGACTATAATCGTCGATGAAAGTAACGAAGTATCTTTCATGGTTTCTTGTCATGGTTCTGAAAGGGCCACATACATCAGTGTGAATGAGTCCTAGCAGACCATTGGCCCGTTCATCAACAATAGTAAAGGGACGCTTTGTGAGTTTTCCAGCTAAGCAAGATTCGCAATCATTAAATGAGTCCTGTCCAGTGTATTCAAGAATCCCTTCGGATTGGAGCCATTTTATGCGTGCCTTACCTATGTGGCCAAGTCTACAATGCCATAGAAATGTTTCATTAATACCAGCTTTGTTACACTTAGAAAGATGATATATGTTATTGCATGTTTGAACATCAATCTCATAAATACCATTTCGAGGTTTAGCCTCAAAATAAAAGACATCATTCAAGTAGGCAGAAATAGAAATACCACTAAAAACGTACTTGAAACCTTGTTCAAACAAATGGGAAATCGAAATAATGTTTCTGGTTATACCAGGTGCAAACAAACAATTGTTTAAATTAACTACAAGGCCAGAAGGACATGAAAAATGAAATGTGCCGGTTGCAAGAATGGGCACTCGTTTCCCATCACCAACAATGAGTTCCATGTCGCCTTGTTTCAGCTTCCTCCACTTTTCAGGCTCCTGCAAAACATTAGTGATGTGGTAACCACACCCGGTATCAAATACCCATGTGTTGCTAGAGACAGTAAAAATCTCAATAACATAAATGAGAATACCTGAAGAAGTGCCAACGTTATTGGCCTTGTTCGTCTTCAGCTGGGCTAGATACTGCGGGCAGTTCCTTTTCCAGTGCCCCATTTGGTTGCATTCAAAGCACTGACGCTCCTGGGGAGGGGGTGGTTTAGCAACCTGCTTGTTGTTGGTGGCAGATTTGGCAGCAACAACAACCATTTTCTTGCCTTTGTTGTTATAAGCCCTTTTCTTGTTGTTGGGCTTCTTAACACCACCGGACTTGACCATCAGAACTTGGTTGGTTTTATGTGGAATGTTCATCTCGGCTGTTTTGAGCATACCATGTAGCTCAGGCACAGTCTTCACCCAAGCATTCATATTATAGTTCATAATAAACTGGTCATATGAGCTAGGGAGAGAGTTCAAGATGAAGTCCGCTGCCATTTCATCTTGTAGTGGATAACCAAGTTTGTTCATCTGGTCAATGTACCCTTTCATCTTAAGCACATGAGTACTGACACATGATCCTTCTTGCATTTTACAGCTTATGAGCTGTTTCATGGTGTCATATCGCTCCTGTCGGGCTTGTTTCTGAAACATGCCTTTCAGTTGCTGGATCATGTCATAAGCATCTTTATCTTCCATGTTCTTCTGAAGTTCAGGAGACATGGTGGCTTGCATAAGGCAGGCTACCTCAATGGCATCCTCGTTATGTTTTTCCAGTGCCTTACGAGCAGCAGTAGTGTTACTTTCAGGCTCGGCAGGGACTGGGCCATCTAAGATATATAGCTTTTTCACCATCTTGAGAACAATTCTCAGATTGCGGTGCCATTCAACAAAAGTTGGTGTTATTCAGTTTTTTCCTTTTCAAGTATAGACTTGAGAACGAAGGAGGTTTTTTCATTAGACATCTGTTACACAAGCAAAGAGATTTTAATTAGTATTTTTTATGTATATTTCCTTATTTAATTAATGACCCATTACAGTAATTAGAACAAGAAATGAGAATCTGGCTATGTCAGTAGTAAAGGCAGCTGTGGCATGCACTTTAGTAAGTGACTAGGCAGACTGACAACGAGTGTCAATTGTGAGAATTGCACAACTCTTGAGTATGAGGCCGCTAAGACAACTCTTGTCTATGCATTGATACGTTTAGCCTCATCTATGCCGACTTTTTACTTTCGAGACAGCTGGAGCATGTGGTGAGAAAAGAAAAAGTAATAGTCATCCTAAAAGAGGTACTTGTGTAAGGGCCAGATGTGTCAACGAAACCCTTGCACCTTGTAAGGATATGCTAGACATCAAGTGTTGTGATGTGGCTCCAAACACTGATGGTTCGCTTTACGTTCCAAGTGTAGCTTATGATAGGATGACATAGACTATTGATTTTAATTATGGGTTAATTTAATATTTATCAAATAGGGTCGTACGAGCCAATTTTAGTATATATTAGTCGTGACATTTTGATGAATCATTTCATCTCTCAGGACACTTAATTTTAAATAACCTTTTAAAACTAAATTTGTCGCGACTTATATAACCATATAAGAGTTAATAGTTTTAAAACTATTAAGTTATGAGTTTTAGAAAGTTAAAACTTGTTAAATTTCAAAAACTCCAATGGTTATTATTTATTTTAAAATAAACTATTTGTTTTATAACAAATATTTACAAGTTGTAAAAATCAGTTTAGAACTTGTTACAATTTGGTATTAGGTTGGTGGGTTATATAAAAACTTATATGATAAAAGCAACCATAATAGCAAAAAATAAATATGTAAATCTTTAAGCCATTTTGTTTGTTCTTGCTAGAGCCAAATAGCAAGACCAAACTGGGTCACGGGGTAACAACAACCACAAGGATGGACCTAGTGCATCTAGTTGTCTTGAGCACCTCCTTGATTCCAGTAATGTCTTTAGTTTTGTCTTCGGGTCTTCAACTTTATATAATAATATAAAATATAACAAAAAATGAAACCCTAATCTATTACAACTTTGACCCACAAAGTGGGCCAAAACCATAAAACAAAACAATAACAAAAATACAAGTACAAGGTCAGCCAATTTACATATTCAACACAATCATATTGAAGTGAGCAATCTTTTGGTCAAATAAAACTTTTGACCAAATAACTTTTTGCCCAAGAAATATTTAGATCCGAAACTTTAAACAACTTAAAGTTTGAGATCTATAACCGGTTAAAAGGACCGGTTCCGATTTGCATGTTTTAAGCGTGACTCTGATACCACTGTTGGGATTCAGTGGTGTCAATTTTACATTTTTATCAAAATGGGGTTGATATATTTTATTAACTAAATATATAATTAATAAAAAACAAACGCAGCGGAATAAATATAAATAATCAACACCAAAAGTGAACCGAACAGGATCATGGTTACAAACATGCAAATACGGTGTATATAATAGTTAATCTACCGATGAGATTAAATATACCTTGTGGTTAATAATTAACCGTGTGAGACACCGAGGTACAACGAACTAGTGCTAGACACAAACACTATGACAACCGGTGATTTACGCCCTAAATTACGTGATTAACAGGTGATTTACGGTTCTTAATTACGTGATTAACAGGTGATTAACACAATAATAAATAGTGTTTATAGCGCAAATTAACTTAATTAGGCCTTTGGAGTGCCTAGGAACGTTTATCCGACTCTACAGTACGCGTATGAAGATTCACGCGGAATCTGCGGAACATCAAATGACAACGGACTAATACCGAACAAAATACTGACAACGCCACTATTATACGCCTTTTAATTTTAGAAATTTTATTCTTTCGACACTTATGGAGTTTGAGTTGCGATATCGGGTCTCGTAGGAATTACGGGCCACTTACACAAGAGATGGGCTTGTGGGCCCTGGGCCCAAGCCCAAAACCCACAAGCCTAAACATGCACATAATATATTAGATCTTAAAAATCTATACAAAATCTTGCAAAATCTCATCAAAATCTTTTCAAATCTACAAAATCCTTATAAAATCTACACAAGATTTTTTTGATCAAAAGTTGGATCACAAGATCCACACAAGATCTTCAAAGATCTCAACATATCTATATATAAGACCCATACCCCATTACTCTTCATTTGTGCAGACCCTATCCAAACATCCACACACACACACCTTCTAAGCTCTCTCTCTCTCGATTATCTTACAGACTCACACACACATTTCTCAGCTCACTCTCTAAAACCCACATACAAATGAAAAGGATTCAGCTCCCTAAACCCCTATCTTCATCTACACACCAACACACCCACTTGAAATCGGAGGTTGGCTGAGAAGGAGAGTGAACAGAGGAGAGAGAGGGTGACCGGGAAGAGAGAGAGAGAGACGGCGAAAGGGGTATGGCGCCGCCGCCTGCGGCGGCGGAGGCGGTGGATCTTCACGGCGGAGACAATGGCGGCGTGGTTTTGTTCAGCGGCGGAGGTGGACGTGGGACCCACAACAGGTGGCAGTGGTGGTGTTATGCAGCGGCGCCGCCGGCGATGGTGGTGTGCCTCCGACAGACCTCCGACCTCCGACGACAGGATTTCGGTTCTTTTCATCTCAAATCCTCATAGAACCCCATCTATTTTTCTGGTCTGTTTTGCTACCAGTTCAGGATGTCAATGATGATGATGACGACGATGTTGACGGTGGTGGCCGACGACGGCATTGGTCACCGGGGCCGCACCGACGGCAGTGATGGTGAGTATGTTTGCGGCTCGAGTTTTGATTCGGGTCAGATATGTTCAACACTAGGTTGTGTTCGGTTCAGAATCGGGGTTTCGGGTCAAACCCGGTTGACTCGGGTCAACAGCAGGTCAAGCATGGTCAACAGTCAACAGTTCGGGTTCTACAAAAGGCAGTTCGATACGGTTCAAATTTAAGTTTCGGTTCGATGATTTCGGTCAAACCGAGTCAACTCGGTCAACCCTGGTCAACGCAGCGAGTTGACTCGGTCAACTCAGTCAGTTTACTCGACGTTTCGGCTTGAAGACTTGGTAAAAATTAATGACACGTTTAATATTTGTGTTTTTATATAAATTTAATCTTACGTGACAAACGAGCTCGAACCGGTTGATTATATTTTACGTTTGATATTTTTAACAAAATTATTTATATTGACTATTGAATCTTGATTGAAATTTGTTAAAATAACGACAACTTGTGTTGTCGGGGCCGACCAAAAACAGAGGAAACTCTGCCCTTTTTTCGAGAAAATCCGTAAAAACAAAACAAGTTTTATTGAAAAGCGACAACTATCGATACCAAGCGACTTTTATAAAAACCAATATAAATGTGTATATTACTTCAATGCACTTTATAACCTACAAAAACGATGATGACGCAAATTATTTTACAAAATAAATATAATTATTATATTTATCTCAAATGTTAAACTCGAATCCTCTTTATAAATAAATATCGTTACATATTTATTTCCGACACAAACAAATCGATTCTTTCATAAAAATAAATATAGTTATATATTTATTTTCAAACATGACAAGTCGGCGATTCTTTTATAAAGTGAATATAACTTTTTATATTTATTTCAAATGCCGAAACGGCATATACATATGTTTTGGCAAATATATACAAGACGCAATATATATAATACAAGTTATTATATATTACTTTCATACCAATATTCCTATATACACAAACGACTTCTCAAGACGACTAACAAGTATAACTTAATCGTTTTCATTAAGTTAACAAATTACCATCGAATCGTTCGATTATCAGGTTCGGTAGAGCTCGGTAACACGTAGTTTAGTTACCACATTAATTTGAAACTTATAAGATATTCCGTGTTAGGAATATTGTAGAATGCACGCTAGCGAATCTCGTCTTGGAAACGACATCATGAAGTCGTATATAGCTAGCCTTGCACATGCATATTCAGGTGAGTTCATAACCCCTACTTTTTACGGTTTTACATTTTTATAAATGTTTTCGGGGTGGAAAGACATGCACATTTTACAAGAACATACAAAGTTTTTGAACGAACGAAAACTCATATTTCTAAATCATGTTACGAATGGATTTCGAGGAACTCAAATGGTTTACGAACGGTTCATACTAAATATATCGGTTTTTACAAAACTAATGGGATCGTCTAGTGATAATATTGGAACTGGGTTGGTCTGCGTACGTAAAACGAGACAACCCAGTGAGTTCATGCTCCCCCTTTTCTTTTAACTGTTTTCAGATTTATAACTTCGTGGGTGAAGTACATGTTACTAAATGTTTACAGAAAAGTGAGATTATGTCCTCACTTTTAAACTTTTACATACTTTTTAAACTTGGGGAAAATACATGAGTTATGGTATGATGGATACAAGAACTAAGGAATGATACTTGAAATTGTGTCACGAATAGGGTACCCGAAGCACCATTAATCGTGTACATACTAAGACCGCAGAACAAAAGGTTAGATCTAATGGGTTTTCGGGAAACCACACTCTTGGTGATAACTAGTACCAAGCAGTGCTTTTGTGTCTCAGTCGTGAATCGAAAACTGGAAAAATGCCTATGGTTTGGATGTTTCCTATGTCGTGTCACATGTTAATGGCCTTGCAACCCATTAACAATCTCGATACTTACAGAAATACTTGATACATACAAATTACATACTATGTTTTATACAAATTCAAAGCATAGGATTATGCGGGTATGAAGTCAAAGTCAGGGTGGGCATTGACGGTTATACAAACTTTACAAATACAAAGTTTCCATATAACTTGACAAGAAAATGATTTTTAAATTCGTTTTCTCAATAATTTTTCACAAACCGGTTATTCAAAAAGATTTATTTCAAATCTTTTACAAGCAAACTATGAACTCGCTCAACTTTATGTTGACTTTTTCGCATGTTTCTTTCTCAGGTTACTTTTCAAAGTTATGGCACAGTTGGAATAGGAGGACCATTGAGGAGTCGGGTACTTAGTGGGCGTTCGTTTTCTAGAAGTCTTAGCTATTTTGCTTCCGTTGTGCAATGAAGATACCAGTCCAGTCACGCCAATGCTCTGATAATTTCGGGGTGTGACAGATTGGTATCAGAGCTATAGGTTACAGCGAACAGGGTTTTCTGTAGGAATTCCTAGGCTCTAACCTCACATTACTCTAGGACTTAGATCATTAAGACTTTGAATACATACAGAACTCCTAGTACTCGAATATGGTCTCCAACCGTTGCCGAAAAACAAACAGTCAAAATTATGTTTCCAAACATACGCTATAGTGGTGTTTTACACATGGTACACAAAAACAATTACATGAAGTACACAAAACTCTGAGAGTTTAGGAAACGTGCATTTAAGACCTTCGAAAACTCATGTTGAAGTTCATTAAAGGTCATCACGTAGGAACCGCGAATATTAACTCGGGTACGCACTATTATCCATATTGTCTATGATATTTTGACTTCCCGAGCAGGCAGTGTACACATAAAGAAATGCTAGTGCACAGGTATATGTGAAACTTAAGCTATACATCAACGGAGGTTGAAGTACGTCACATACGACTTTCGAGGAAGCGGCGGTTTGGCACGCGGTCCTGCAAACGACACGAGTCATGCTAAGGAGAAGACACATGCCTTCGTATTCCCCTATCTTATTAACGACGAATACGCTATGTTTGACATTCCATGGTAATGTCACCTAACAACCGGTTATCACATGCAACCCCAGGTAAAGTCCTTAAATTTCTTTTATTGAAATTCCGACTTTTGCATCTAATGAGTAGATTTTCTACTTCTCTACTCCTCTTGATGGTCATTATATCACGATCATTTCTTTCAGTATAGTGAATATTCAATTGCTTCATTCCTTGAGGAATTCATATGTTACGCATGCATCGTTTGTTACGCATGTGGTTTCGTTTCGAATAAGCGTTTCATTTGTTCCGAGTCGTAGTGGACTTGTTTGGTCTACGACTCCATTAAGTTGTTTGTTGATTTCAACACCTTGTGATGGTGTTTTCACTAATTGAAGCCTGCGCTAATCTCGTTTACGCATCTCATGCATGGATTTAATTATCTATTTATTGATTTGCTTTAAATCCGCTTTGATTTATCATGTTACAACAGTCTTAACACAATCGTATGTTAAGGCAATGGTGCACAAATTCACACTTTATTCCGGTGTACCTACTAACGGTTCTTTCATTATCGATCGAAAGTTTTGCGATATCCACTGCTTCTTCATCTTCGATCGAAAACATTATTTCTTTGATGTTCCATTTTCAATTGAAAATTCTATGATGCCATTTGAAACAAACTTTCAGATTCACTTTATTACACTTTCATTTGATTTCAAACACGGTGAATTTGTTTGATCACCACTATTATTGAATTACTTAAATCACTACGACATCTTGTGGCGTCGGTATAACTTGTAGCTTGGGCTAATCACGATCGAGCGTTTCATGCAAAACTATTTCGTTTGGGCTTGTTGATTCTAAGCTTCTCCTAGCGAATGTTATTGTTTCTAACATTCATTTGCATATTGTAAACTTCCATTTGGAATTCTATTGGTCGAAATTCCTCTTTTATTGAACCCCTGTTAACTTGGTCACGCTAGTGACTGTATCAATATGTCTCGTTTCCTTTGACATTATTCGTATTTATTTATGCATAACGTAACTCTAAGGAGTTAACGTAGTCTAAATTTCGAAGACGAAATTTTATTAACAGGGGGAGAATGTGACAACCGGTGATTTACGCCCTAAATTACGTGATTAACAAGTGATTTACGGTTCTTAATTACGTGATTAACAGGTGATTAACGCAATAATAAATAGTGTTTACAGCGCAAATTAACTTAATTAGGCCTTTGGAGTGCCTAGGAACGTTTATCCGACTCTACAGTACGCGTATGAAGATTCGCGCGGAATCTGCGGAACATCAAATGACAACGGACTAATACCGTACAAAATACTGACAACACCACTATTATACGCCTTTTAATTTTAAAATTTTTATTCTTTCGACACTTATGGAGTTTGAGTTGCGATATCGGGTCTCGTAGGAATTACGGGCCACTTACACATGAGATGGGCTTGTGGGACCTGGGCCCAAGCCCAAAACCCATAAGCCTAAACATTCACATAATATATTAGATCTTAAAAATCTATACAAGATCTTGCAAAATCTCTGCAAATCTCATCAAAATATTTTCAAATCTACAAAATCCTTATAAAATCTACACAAGATTTTTTTTGATCAAAAGTTGGATCACAAGATCCACACAAGATCTTCAAAGATCTCAACATATCTATATATAAGACCCATACCCCATTACTCTTCATTTGTGCAGACCCTATCCAAACATCCACACACACACCTTCTAAGCTCTCTCTCTCTCTCTCGATTATCTTACAGACTCACACACACATTTCTCAACTCACTCTCTAAAACCCACATACAAATGAAAAGGATTCAGCTCCCTAAACCCCTATCTTCATCTACACACCAACACATCCACTTGAAATCGGAGGTTGGCTGAGAAGGAGAGTGAACAGAGGAAAGAAAGGGTGACCAATATAAATGTGTATATTACTTCAACGCATTTTATAACCTACAAAAACGACGATGACTGATGTGCGTGAAAGTGTTATATATATTAGGTGTATATTTTAAGCCCTTTTTAACACTAATTTTTAGCCAAGTTTTAAATTTATAAAACACGATATTTTACTAACACTAAACACACATATGGGCAAGTGCACCCATCGTGAGCGTAGTATAGCGTTGGTAAGATACCGATGTCGTCCAAGGACACAAGAGCTTTTAGTACCGGTTTATCCTCAACGTCTAACCAAAATAAAAAGTTTAGAAAAATGTTTTAAACTAAGAAAAATAAAAACTAACTAAAATGCTGAAAATAAAAATAAAATAAAAACAGATAGACAAGATGAATCACTTGGTTCCGACTCGTATCTAGTATAACCTTTGATTATTTCCGCACTTTTGCACATAATTAAGAGATTATCTTAGTTATTGTAGTAGGCCCCTCTTTTGAAGGTGACGTTACCCTCACCCCAGTAGTTTGAGTCAGCAAGGATACAATCCTAAAAGGGTGGATTATTGGAAGATAATGAATTAAGTTATTAATGCAGTATTATGGTAGGCCCCGCTTTTGGCGGTGACGTTACCCTCGGCTAAGTAGTCTGAGTCAGCAGGGATACAGTCGTAAATAGTCGGGTTATAGTATTAATAGTAGTTAACTTATGAGGGGATCAAAGAGTTTGGACCCCCGCCATCCAATACCGTGAAGCATTGAAGGAGGTCCTACTAAATTTGACCCAGGTCCATTGCAGGACCTCTAAACGCTGAACAATGGCAAGACCTTTACCAAACCGTTCCCTTAACCCCCGACCAGGTAGCCAACATACCTCCATATAGACCGTGGAGATATGAATGGTGAAAATCTTTTATTTTATATAGACAGTAAAATAATGCCAAGACACCACGGACAAACAATAAGGAAAGATCACCTTCAACATAAGTAACTAGTTATTAAAGTCATTAATACAAAACCAAATAAAAAGTGCAAAAGATTAGAAATAAAAAGTATTATACTAGACACTTTGTCTTCACCAAGTGATGTAAGAGACTTAGGCAAACATGGCCTTGATTGTCAAGAACTCTTACGATCAATCTTGGATCCCGAGACGACTCACACACTCTACGATGGACAATGGATGATGGTGGTGGATGATGGTGTTATGGTGGTGGTGGGTGGTGGGTGAAGTGTGAGAGAGGTGGTGTGCCAAGGGATGAGTTGAAATGAAACAAAGCACTCCTATTTATAGGCTGAACAGAGAGATGGGCACGGCCCCGTGTCCGCTGGGCACGGCCCCGTGCCTGTCTGACACTCTCTCTCCTCATTAATTGTAATTCGCAATTACAATTAATGCGCCTGCTGTACTTTCGACACGCCCCCGTGTTCGCTGGACACGGCCCGTGGTGGGCAATGGAAGCTTCTATAGGTTTGTCTTTTCTGCTGCTTCTTGGGCACGGCCCCGTGCTGGCTGAGCACGGGGCGTGTTCAGTCTTCTGCCTTCTCTATTTTGCTTTGGAAGATGCCGTTGAGGGGTCGGGCAGTCCACTTATGTTCCTTTCCTTGAATTTATGTTGGATTTAGCTGTCTTTTTGCTTCTTTTGTGTTTTTGAGCTCATTTAATCCTGAAAATACAAAAGGAAGACAAAAACACTCTTTTTCCAATATTAGTACTTAAAAAGGGTTAGTTTTATGCCTTATTTGATGTAATTTATATGTTGCATTTTACACACATCAAATACCCCCACACTTGAACTTTTGCTTGTCCTCAAGCAAAACTCTTTAATATGTGGCTTACACTCCCAAATGGAATGGGTAGAAGAGAAGGTTTTTGGCTTGTCGTAGAGTGTTGGGAATCCAAGATCTTTTTGGGTTTTATTTTTATTTATTTACAATCCTATTCGTAATGATTTATTTAGAACGTTTCATAGGAGAAATTACTTATTTGGGCATAACATGCCTTTTTTAAAATTCCATTTATATACAAGTTCACATACCTCACGGGAGAAATCACTCACACTCGGCCGAAGGTGTATTTTTAGTGAATCACTCGAGAGCGGCATGGAACTTATTCCTACCATAAGCTTGCCAAGCAATCAATCCTCCTCCTTTTTAACTTTTATACCTTTGTAAATATCAAGAGGACTTTGTGGGTTAAGGGTTAGGCTTGGGTTAAAGGTAGGTGGTTGGGATAGTGGTTAGTGGTTAGTAGAAAAAGGGCGAAAAGCATAACAAGTGTCGGTTTTCGTAAGACTTTCTATTTTGTAACTTTTTATTTTGATGAAGCTTTTATTCAAACAAAGTTATTTTTGATGAACTTGTTTTTTTATTTTCTTTTTGCTTCATCATCAACACATTTTTTTTTTGAACGATCCTACGAAAAACCGAACTTGTTACTAAAACAAAAGGGTTAAAAATAAAAAAAGGGTTTTGGTGGGTAAAAGGGTTTTTGGTTTGGGTGATGAAATGAATAGGTTTAGGCTCAAAGGGGCTAACTAGGGGGATTTTTGGGTATGTGGTAAAAGAAAAAGAAAAATAATGGTGTAGAAATAAAAAGGGGTAGTCCTAATGTCTCCATCATTTACTTACTCGGGTTTAAGTTGATAAGGACCGGGAATGTATCGTCATGGCAAGTTCTAGAGTTGTAAGAACCAAGCGGCTATTCACACAAGAAACGAAAAATGAGCATTTAGTCTAATGATATGTAATTGTATACTCAATAAAAGCTCAAAACTCACTTTTGTGGGAATGGGTTTTTATGTAATCAAGTATATAAAATCAAATTTTAACTAAGTTTGCTATGCCTTTTCATAATTTTCTTATGTTGGTTCTTTTTATCACTACGCTATCGGTTGTAAATTCGTAAAAATATAACTTTTTTGAGAACTTGAATTTCCCGAGTTAAACCTAGACAAGTAAGAAAAATGAAATTTTTGAAAAAAAATTGGGGTGATTAGCGGTTCCAATAGAGTTTTGTGTAAGGCTTGTATTTAGGACTTGCAAAATTCAAGGTTTTAGCATCCCCCCCACACTTAAATTACACATTGTCCTCAATGTGTCCCAAAAATAAATTTTTAGGTTGATTAGATGTGTAAAATGGTGTTAAAAAGCAAAAATTTTGTGTTACTGGGCGCTGGACACGGCCCCGTGTTATCCGGGCACGGCCCCGTGTTCAAGTGCCAGTAACAAAATTAAAACAAGAGAAACAGAAGTCTGGACACGGGGGCGTGTTGGGTGAACACGGCCCGTGTCCAGTTACCTGAACTGGGCGTTTTTCTGCAGGTGGTTTAGCACGGGGCCGTGTTGGTTGGGCACGGCCCGTGTTGAACCTTCTGTAATGGAGAGAACTGTCGGGTTGCCTTGTTCTTGTGCATGAGGTCATTTTTCTCGTTCCCCTTTTTCATCCCTTACCACCATGAGTGTGTTTTATTTATTAAAAACCATCCAAACTTTAAAAACCATCATATCATTGCAATCATAGAGAGACCTTACATAATCCTAAATTAAGATTAAACTAGATAAAACAAAGAAATAATAAACCATGGAGTTCTAGCCTCTACTTTATTTTAATTAGCAAAATTTCCAAGAAGTAACTAATCTTGGTTAGACAAGACCTTTTTGAACTCCTTCCGCGTGCGGTTCTCCTCATATGTCGGCGAGCCACTCTTCCACCTCCCTTGGAAGGAGAAAAGAAGGCTCATTGGCATTAGTTTGAGGAGTTTCGATTTCCACCGGGATCTCTTGTTGGTGTTCCACGGGAGGTTCCGCCGGAAAGTTTTCCCACCCGGTAGGGTTGTTAATTCCGAGTGCCAGGTTCCAATCCTGTTGAGGGAGGACTGGTTCCATCGGGGGTGCTACAAGAATATTTAACCTCTGGTGCAAGAGGTTAATTTCTTGGAAGCTGCTTTCAAGTCCCATCGTAAGATCGTTAATACGGTCGATTAGGACCTCCTCTACTGATGTCATTTCGTCGAGAGCCTCCCTTAATGCTATCACATAGTGCACAAGTGTAGCTTCAATGGAGGGTCTCCTTCCTCTTCAGCTGTTTGACGAATGCACAGAAGATGTTTCGCTGTTTTCACTCGACATCCTACGAAAAATAAACTGAAAAAGTTTTTTTAATGAAACAGTTATCGGACACGGCCCCGTGCTCACTGAGCACGGCCCCGTGTTCATCTTTCTGCAGAATTTTGGAGCAAGGAAACTTGGATTTTTAAGTTATTTTCTGAACTTGTGGGGTCTTTTTAGTCGCTAATAACTTAAAACAATGTTACATAACATGTTTTTACCAAGATTCCTTGAACAAAACTCATTAATCCTTACCACAAAGTTGGAAGAATTCAAACTTTTAATGGTAGTTCTTGGAGAAAGATGGAGAAGAAGGAAATGGCTAAAAGAGGAAAGGACAAGATGGGTTGTTGGAACCTTCTTTTAGACTTACCTAGGATAGTTTGAGAGAAGATTCCTGCAAATCTCTGTCCCAAGTTGGTCCAAATGTGCAGAATTCTTGGCTGCATTTATAGAAAACGACAGCCTTCTGGACACGGCCCCGTGTGCAGGTGGAGTTCTGACACAGTTTGTCCGTATTCTGACGTACTGATCAGAATGGAATCTTTTGATGGACACGGGGGCGTGTTGGCTGGACACGGCCCCGTGTCGAGGGACTGTTTTATGAAGTTGTCTAGTTTAAGGAACTCGTTAGTATCGGGTGGCTCCTGATTGGTTGGAACAACCCCAAAGTGCCTAATATACCTTAATTGTCCTAGACTAAGGCGAGAACACAAGAGGTTATCGGTGAGGGTAATTCCTATTTTCATTCTAGGTGGACAAGTCCAACCCTTTTCCGGGCTCTCGTTAAAGAAGGTGTATGCTGAATCGCTCAGGTCTATGTATGCACCGAACGAAGTCGATGGAGAGTCCTTCACGGCACAATCGACACAGGGACGACTATCGTCCAAGTCTTTGCTAGGTACGAAGGTATTTTCGGGAGCAACGAGGTTGTCGGAATGCGGTTCCAGCATTTCGTCATGGTCATCGTCTTGGGGTGGATTAATAAAATCCTTCCTAAGCTCTTTTAACCAATTCAGAATTAGTTTTTCTAGTTGAAATAACTCATCAAGGAGCATTTCCCCTAGAATATCTGGCTGGGCGCATTCGAGGGAGAAATAGTGCTTATTTTTACTTTCGCCCCTCTTAAGGTTGTAAGAAGTCGGTGGGTCCATGTAGTGGGGCCTATAATTTAGAAAGTAGCATTTTACTTCTTCATGTTTGCCACCACATAATTGACACCACGTACCATAAGAGTGCCGAAAGTAAAAACAATTACTATCACTCATGTTTATGTCAGAAATTACCAACCGCCGGGATCTAACGGTTCTGTTTTCAGTAAGTGAATCTTGGGCACGGGGGCGTGTTGGGTGAGCACGGCCCCGTGTTCAGCTTACTGTCTGACGTAAAACAAGATTGCCAGTTCCAATGATTTAGCACGGGGGCGTGTTCAGCGGGCACGGCCCGTGCTGAGCTCTGCAGAAGCTGAAAAACTAAGAAAATCCTAAAAAAATAAAAAAGAAAAAATAAAAAAGATTAGGCCGTTGATTCCTAACTTTCTTAAAATCCTTGTGTCCCCGGCAACGGCGCCAAAAACTTGATGTGCGTAAAAGTGTTATATATATTAGGTGTATATTTTAAGCCCTTTTTAACACTTATTTTTAGCCAAGTTTTAAATTTATAAAACACGATATTTTATTAACACTAAACACACATATGGGCAAGTGCACCCATCGTGAGCGTAGTATAGCGTTGGTAAGATACCGAGGTCGTCCAAGGACACAAGAGCTTTTAGTACCGGTTTATCCTCAACGTCTAACCAAAATAAAAAGTTTAGAAAAATGTTTTAAACTAAGAAAAATAAAAACTAACTAAAATGCTGAAAATAAAAATAAAATAAAAACAGATAGACAAGATGAATCACTTGGTTCCGACTCGTATCTAGTATAACCTTTGATTATTTCCGCACTTTTGCACATAATTAAGAGATTATCTTAGTTATTGTAGTAGGCCCCTCTTTTGAAGGTGACGTTACCCTCACCCCAGTAGTTTGAGTCAGCAAGGATACAATCCTAAAAGGGTGGATTATTGGAAGATAATGAATTAAGTTATTAATGCAGTATTATGGTAGGCCCCGCTTTTGGCGGTGACGTTACCCTCGGCTAAGTAGTCTGAGTCAGCAGGGATACAGTCGTAAATAGCCGGGTTATAGTATTAATAGTAGTTAACTTATGAGGGGATCAAAGAGTTTGGACCCCCGCCATCCAATACCGTGAAGCATTGAAGGAGGTCCTACTAAATTTGACCCAGGTCCATTGCAGGACCTCTAAACGCTGAACAATGGCAAGACCTTTACCAAACCGTTCCCTTAACCCCCGACCAGGTAGCCAACATACCTCCATATAGACCGTGGAGATATGAATGGTGAAAATCTTTTATTTTATATAGACAGTAAAATAATGCCAAGACACCACGGACAAACGATAAGGAAAGATCACCTTCAACATAAGTAACTAGTTATTAAAGTCATTAATACAAAACCAAATAAAAAGTGCAAAAGATTAGAAATAAAAAGTATTATACTAGACACTTTGTCTTCACCAAGTGATGTAAGAGACTTAGGCAAACATGACCTTGATTGTCAAGAACTCTTACGATCAATCTTGGATCCCGAGACGACTCACACACTCTACGATGGACAATGGATGATGGTGGTGGATGATGGTGTTATGGTGGTGGTGGGTGGTGGGTGAAGTGTGAGAGAGGTGGTGTGCCAAGGGATGAGTTGAAATGAAACAAAGCACTCCTATTTATAGGCTGAACAGAGAGCTGGGCACGGCCCCGTGTCCGCTGGGCACGGCCCCGTGCCTGTCTGACACTCTCTCTCCTCATTAATTGTAATTCGCAATTACAATTAATGCGCCTGCTGTACTTTCGACACGCCCCCGTGTTCGCTGGACACGGCCCGTGGTGGGCAATGGAAGCTTCTATAGGTTTGTCTTTTCTGCTGCTTCTTGGGCACGGCCCCGTGCTGGCTGAGCACGGGGCGTGTTCAGTCTTCTGCCTTCTCTATTTTGCTTTGGAAGATGCCGTTGAGGGGTCGGGCAGTCCACTTATGTTCCTTTCCTTGTATTTATGTTGGATTTAGCTGTCTTTTTGCTTCTTTTGTGTTTTTGAGCTCATTTAATCCTGAAAATACAAAAGGAAGACAAAAACACTCTTTTTCCAATATTAGTACTTAAAAAGGGTTAGTTTTATGCCTTATTTGATGTAATTTATATGTTGCATTTTACACACATCAATGACGCAAATTATTTTACAAAATAAATATAATTATTATATTTATCTCAAATGTTAAACTCGAATCCTTTTTATAAATAAATATCGTTACATATTTATTTCCGACACAAAGAAATCGATTCTCTCATAAAAATAAATATAGTTATATATTTATTTTCAAACACGACAAGCCGATGATTCTTTTATAAAGTGAATATAACTTTTTATATTTATTTCAAATGCCGAAACGATATATACATATGTTTTGGCAAATATATACAAGACGCAATATATATAATATAAGTTATTATATATTACTTTCATACGAATATTCCTATATACACAAACGACTTCTCAAGACGACTAACAAGTATAACTTAATCGTTTTCATTAAGTTAACAAATTACCATCGAATCGTTCGATTATCAGGTTCGGTAGAGCTCGGTAACACGTAATTTAGTTACCGCATTAATTAGAAACTTATAAGATATTCCGTGTTAGGAATATTGTAGAATGCAAGCTAGCGAATCTCGTCTTGGAAATGACATCACGAAGTCGTATATAGCTAGCCTTGCACAGGAATATTCAGGTGAGTTCATAACCCCCACTTTTTACGGTTTTACATTTTTATAAATGTTTTCGGGGTGGAAAGACATGCACGTTTTACAAGAACATATAAAGTTTTTGAACGAACGAAACTCATATTTCTAAATCATGTTACGAATGGATTTCGAGGAACTCAAATGGTTTACGAACGGATCATACTAAATATACCGGTTTTTACAAAACAAATGGGATCGTCTAGTGATAATATTGGGACTGGGTTGGTTTGCGTACGTAAAACGAGACAACCCAGTGAGTTCATGCTCCCCCTTTTCTTTTAACTGTTTTCAGTTTTATAACTTCGGCGGTGAAGTACATGTTACTAAATGTTTAAAGAAAAGTGAGATTATGTCCCCACTTTTAAACTTTTACATACTTTTTAAACTTGGGGAAAATACATGAGTTATGGTATGATGGATACAAGAACTAATGAATGATACTTGAAATTGTGTCACGAATAGGGTACCAGAAGCACCATTAATCGTGTACATACTAAGACCGCAGAACAAAAGGTTAGATCTAATGGGTTTTCGGGCAGCCACACTCTTGGTGATAACTAGTACCAAGCAGTGCTTTTGTGTCTTAGTCGTGAATCGACAACTAGAAAAATGCCTATGGTTTGGATGCTTCCTATGTCTTGTCACATGTTAACAGCCTTGCAACCCATTAACAATCTCGATACTTACAGAAATACTTGATACATACAAATTACATACCATGTTTTATACAAATTCAAAGCATATAATTATGCGGGTATGAAGTCAAAGTCAGGGTGGGCATTGACGGTTATACAAACTTTACAAATACAAAGTTTCCATATAACTTGACAAGAAAATTATTTTTAAATTCGTTTTCTCAATAATATTTCACAAACCGGTTATTTAAAAAGATTTATTTCAAATCTTTTACAAGCAAACTATGAACTCGCTCAACTTTATGTTGACTTTTTCGCATGTTTCTTTCTCAGGTTACTTTTCAAAGTTATGGCACGGTTGGAATAGGAGGACCACTGAGGAGTCGAGTACTTAGTGGGCGTTCGTTTTCTAGAAGTCTTAGCTATTTTGCTTCCGCTGTGCAAAGAAGATATCAGTCCAGTCACGCCAATGCTCTGATAATTTCGGGGTGTGACAAACACGAACCGAGCGGCGGTGACTTTGGTTTGACCGGTCAACTGTCGTAATATGATAGAAAAGGATGACACCAATTTTGTGAAGGTGGCAATTGTTGCATTTCTTCTGTGATAGTCTCACGAAACAAAAAGTGAAATTCCCTTTTTGTTTATTTGATTACGGCAGAACACACCATCTTTTACATTCAGGATGCTTAAATATATATATAGTAATATATTTAGGTTAACATCCCTAATTATCTCTTAGGCCCCGAAACCCAATATAATAAGTTCAAGCCCAGACGCGATACGAAGCCCGAAAAACAAAGTTTAATTAAATAAGTAATTAAACGTTATATTATTTATAACCCGTATAAATAATAAATTCCGTTTCTCGTGGATATATAATTATTCTGGATAATTATATATTTCATTCCGCTAATTGTTCGTGGTCACCAGTTAACCAAGTTAAGTGGATTGAATGTTCGTTGCCTAAGGTGTAACTCTTACGGGTCATAGCTCGGTCAGCAGCGTTGACTTATCGAACCCGTACATATAAATCCAACATGAACAGTGTCCCGTCACATGGCACTGAACAATTGGTTATATTTTTTGGTTTTTATTTAAAACAAAGAAAATATAACCAGTGGTTGGTTGGTCTAAAGTGCAATTTATTTATAACCTCACGCAAGTTTATTTAAGACGGTTTAATGATGGGATACAAAGGCTAGTGATTGATCTATAATGAGATGATAGATGTTGACTTTTAGACCCTTGTGTGTAAGGTAGTGGGGTATGGTGGGGCTTGGGTTGGGGCGTGGGTTGAGCATTGGTTGACATGTGAAATGGGTAGCAGAGATGGGCTAAACCCACATTCAACACGGTATGGTGGGGCGGGAGTTTGGGGCGTGGGTTTGGTGGGCTTCGCTGGGCTGATCCGCTGGGCTATTTCAATATTATTTAAAATAACAAATTTAATTTTTTTAATATTTTTAAATAAAGAAAATTACAAAAAAAAATCCTAACTTTTATATTTGTTTTTTATCTCTTCTCTCAACGCCAAGACTAGTTGTAACTCGTCACCCTGTAGGTGATCAATGGGCTGGGATAGAAATTTCAAATCATCCCGTTTTTGTTTCGCTGCATCTCTAGCGGCATCTCTAGCTTCTTTGCTCCTTCGTATTTCGGCCCTTTGTTGTTGGAATACGTTGAATGTATCCATCTTGCATGAAATGTCATCCAACTGTTCGCTGTATATTCCCCTACGCGAGCCAGAACTCCTAGCTGAAGGCGATGCCGTATCAGATCTAGATTTTTGAGCACGCCTTCTTGAGGCATTTCTTCCATACTCAGGCCGGTTTGGGCTTGGCGAATCATCCAAAAGGTCCTCATACTCTTGATCTCGTGCATCAGATTGGGCTTGGGACGAGGCCCTTGACCTTTTGGAAGACGAGTTAGTTTCGCTACCTATGGGGATAGCCGCCCACTTTGGATGGAACTTACAAATATCCCAACAATGCATGAAACGGAAGTCGGTCTTCACATTTGATTTGAATGTGACCACTGCATTTGTCAAAATATCGGCTTCGGTTTCACCACTTTTAGGGTTTTGCTTTGCTTTATTTAAAAAACCACTAAATTTTGTAAGTTGGGCGCTTATCTCGCTCCACTTTGAGGATAAGCTATCGTTTTCACGATAAGTCCCCCTACCCATTTCTTCATGGAATAGTCTACTAACCGATTCCCACAGGGCGGTTCGATGTTGCGAATGTCCTATTTTAATAAAAAAATTAATATATTACAAACTTTTATAAAAATTAACCATTAATAAAAACAAAGGTTAAGAATACCTAAAGTTGAATGTTGAGATTGTTCACACCAAGCCCTCGCCAATGCAACTTCTTCAGCAACGACCCATTTTTGTTGTTTTCGTTTGGCGGTTTCAACTACTTTATCCTCCTCGGTTTTTTTCTTATGACTTCTCTTTTTTATGGGTTTCGATGCGGAAGGACCATCATTGGGTGGTTGAGTTTCGGGAACGGATTCGTTTTGTGATAGGTCGATGGAGGTTTGTGAAAGGTCGATGGGCGATTGTGAAAACGGGGTAGGTATCGAATCGTCGGTGTGTGGGAAGTTAGTAAACACACGATTCCCGATATACGATGCATAACCCGCCATGTCGGGCATAGGAGAGTGTATGAAATATGGACGAGCTATTGAACGATTGGGTGGTGGGCTAGGATTATTTTCTTGGAATCCATACGGGTTGCTCGGGTCAAAAGGACGGTTGTAAGGATGCATTTTTTCGTTTTGTAGAAGGAGAATTGAAATAGAAGATGTGGTTGAATGTGGTAAAAAATGGAAGAAAAATGTGAGTTTTATAGTGAAAAAATGGAAGAAAAAATTATTATTTTTTTAATATAGCCGTTGGCCAACGGCTAGCCCAACGGATCTTTTCTTTTGGCCATACACAGCCCGCCATGTCAGCTCGCTTCCCCCGCCCCACGCCCGGCTTGAAACCCAAGCCCCAAGGGCCACGCCCTAACCCACGCCCACCCGGGATGGTGGTTTGGGCGTTTTCTCCCAACCCACGCCCCAACCCAAGCCCCATACCCCACGGTCTAAGTGTTTATGTGAAAGATGTAGCAACCTTACAGTGTTTTAAAAACTTATAACTGTTGTGCCGTCTTTAGACGCCAATGTGCAAAAGAGAATTGTCACATTTACGTGATGGGGGCTGCCTTATGACGCCAAACTAGGATGAAAAGAGGGATCACCTCTTGGTGATTTGATCAATTGTGTGTTAGGTTCACACCGTATGTGATATACTTGCATGCATATGTTATGTGCTAGTAGTTGTCGAGTTTTATTTTAGTATGTTATTTATTAATTAGGCATGTTTTGAATTATAGATAGTGGGTCAAGATAGTTGGTTAGTGGGTAGTTATTTATCTTTTTAGTATTTATAGTGTAAGCCATTTGATGTTTATGGGTATGAATGAAAAATATTAAGTCTCAAATTCTCTCTTGATTTCATCTTGTTTCTCTCTATTTTATGTGGAGCTTGACCCACTTTAACGGGTTATCTATCAAACCAAGTGGTACACATCAGCATATAGACAAATGGTGGGTGTGTCGTGTGATTGTTTAAGGTGTCAACTTGGAGTCTTTGGTGTTGAAATTGTACCTGAGGTGTCCTGTGCTATAGTGTAACTTATGTAAACGTGTCGTGCTATCAATAAGCGGGTTTAAAGAAGTATGAGTCGGTCTTGTCTAAGAAGGGTTGGGCTCATAGTTATGTGTTGAGTTGGGTAGCAAGTTTGAGTTTGTGATTTTGGTTAGGTTATGATGTGCTTAAAGATAGTTTTAGGATGCTTATGAAACGAAGTTCTTAGGTCAAAAGTAAAGTGTTTTGTTGTCAAACTTATTGCTTAACTTAATAGTTAGAACTAACTCAGCGTAGCTGGCTTTTACATGTATGTTAGATCGTTTGCAGGTAGGTAGTTTGAGTCTTGAACACTTTTGGCTGGCGGATGGTGCTACTTGTGAGAATGGTGAAGGCATTCGTTATCATTTTATTTTTGATGATTCGAGATTAACTAATTAACTTTCACTTTTTTATATTTAAATTTTGCTGCGTGTTTTTAGAAAATTGTATAAACTTTAGACTATAAACTGTAATGAGATCCAACTCTATGGAGCCCGGTTTTGGGGGCCTTACACCACATATCATCTTTTCTGGCATTCATACTCCCATCTCCTTCGCCTTCTCTGGCCCATGAGAGGCATGATGGTGCCTTCACTAGATCTTATAAAATCTGACTAACTTGGTTCTATCCAACCAAGGAACCAATAAACAACCAGTGTTCTTCGCAAAACGAACCCTCGCGCCCACCACCCAACTCCCGAACATCTCATATTTTTATTTCAAAATCGAGATTTGAATTAGTGGTAGTAATTGAGGATCAGGGAAGGTGGAAGATTGGAGATGGTGCATAAATGGCATCTCGACAATTCCGATGACAATTCCGGCACACACAAAAAAAGGGAATCACATGGGCCATTGATAGGTTGTTACGTGGACTAATGGCGTTCCTAGAAAGTGGCCACCAGAAATAAGTGTATATATATATGTATTTATATTTATATATGGCGAGTGTTATCTTAAAAAACATTAAATATTTCAAGAACCGTGATGACCGAAGAAAAAATCAATTAAAATCATTTTTTAATACAACCCTTTTTATAATTAAAATACAACATTAAAAAAAGAATTTACTCTTGAAATAATTCATCTCTCTTTTCAAAATCACTCTTAATAATTTTTTACACATGTGTAAATACAACAAATTTACACAACACATTTGTAATTTTTTACTTATTTTCTAATACTATATTAGAATAATAATGATAAGTGTTTTTTTTTTTTTTTTTTTTTTAATTTGAATGGTTTTTGACCAAGTTCTCGCGGTTCTAACGATATATATGTGCGTTTTCAATTTAACCTTACCCTATATATACATGTATTTAAAGGAGGGTTATATAATTTAAAAACCCACTTGAGTTGAGAAAACTTGTGAAAACCCAATGTAACAATCTATTTTATTTTGATTGTTGTATATGTTGTAGTTATTTAAAAAAAAAGAAACCAATTTTGTAGACAATTGTTACATGTGTAACATTTACGACATTTTATTACGCATGTGTATCAATTGTTTACAATTTTTAGTGTTTTTTTTGTAATGAGTATAATAATATATATTGCATATGTTAATAAAATAAGAGTAAAGTGTAATTTGCGCCTCTAGGAGATGGTGACGGGATCAACTTGCATCCTTATTTTGAAAAAAATGGATACCTGAGTTCTTGTGGTTTATTTTTCGCTATACTCTAAGTCCTTCGGTCTATCTTCCGTTAAAATAAATGTTAACATGCTTGTGAAATTATATCTTTACCCATCCCTAGAGACACATATTGCAATTATTTTTTTAACCCACCCATTCTCTCTCTACCAATTACCACACCACCACCATCACCTACAAATTTGGCCAACAAAAACCTATAAATTTGGCCTACAATGATATTTGGCACAAGAAGTACAGGTAAACCGCCACCACCATCATTGAACCGTTTTTCAAACCAATTTAGACCAGCCACCACCCCGCTGACCTGCTTTGACCTCCTTTTATCGCATCCGAATAACAAACCAACACGAAACTTGACCACTGCCGTCAACTATATACTCCGACTACCACTAGACACCGTTTTTCGAACCTAAAACGAACCAACCATCACTGTCACTAGCCAGCTTCGTTTCCCCTAACATATTTCCCGTCCACGACCTTTGGAAACAACCTAAATCAAGAGCGTCACACGACACCACCATCGTCATCGCACATCATCACCACCGTACGCCACTACCACCGTAACTACCTATCTTCATCAGGTAGACCCCACCTTTAATCTCTGTCAACCTTTGTGTTGAAATCGGTTGTGTGCATGTTTATATGAGAACGTAACACTTAGGGGTTTTCACACCTAATTTATTCAAAGAATGAGGTAACATTTTATTTTACTTTCATTTAAGAGTAAAGTGAAGTGATGTGATGTGGGGTAGATAGAAGATGAGATAGAAGGTGGTAGGTGTGGTTGTGGTGGTGTAGTGAGGTTTTAAGGAGGGGTAGGAGGTGTTTAATGTGTAAGTTTACCCAAATAGCCTTTCAATTGATGGTCATACTGACAGAAGGACTCAAAGTGTAGCAAAAAATAAACCACGAGAACTCAGATATCTTAATTTTCAAAATAAGGGCACAAGTTGATCCATTATCTCAAGGATTGCAAATTGCACTTTAAAACAAAAATTGATTGCCCTATATGTATATATTTTGTTAAGGGTAAATTACTTTTTGAGTCTCTGTGTTTTAGTGGTTTTAACCACTTGAGTCCAAAATCAAAATGATTAACGCCCTGAGTCCCTATAACCACTTTTCTTAACCAATTGAGTCCAAATTTCTAACATTCTTAGAATTTTTTGGTTAAGTATAGTTAAATGACCAAAACACCCTTATAGTTAAAAAAAAATAAAAATAATTATCTGCATCCCGCCCTAAAACCCACAACACAAACACGCCTCCTGCTTATCACCCAGTCACAAAACCCTTACAAAACGCCACCGCCGCTGCTTATCATCCATCAATGACGCTCAAGAACCAAAAGGGCAGCCAATCAAACAAGAGAAAGACAGTTACAGGCGCAACCAAAGGCGGCGATAAGAAGAAACTCAAAACCTCATCAAACGACCAATAAAAAACCTTTTAAGAAAAAGTTCGACGCCGGTAAACCCAAATTCGATAAACCAGATGCATTGCCCAAAACGAAGCGTGAACTTCGTATACAAGCCAAGGTTTGTTCGATTTTTATCTGTTTAACTTTCACATGAAAATTGATTGCCTTGTTATTGGTATTGATGGATTGCAAAGATTAACTTTCATTGGCACCTGTTTTATTCATATTATCAATTGACAATAAGCCATGTTTGAATTTTAGATGTCCAAGTTGTAGCCTTGATTCATATTCAATATTCGTTTGCAATTTCATTAAAATGCAACAAATTTCATTTCAGTTCGACAAAAAAGTAGTGTTAGATGGTGGTGTTGGGGTTTCAGTGGGATGGTGGTGTTGGCGGCAGTGGGATGGTGGTGGTGGTGTGGTGTGGTGTGGTGGTGGAGGGTGGTGGTAGGATGTCTAGAGGTAGTGGTGGTGGAGGTAGTGGGATGGTGCTGGGGTGTTTGCTGGTGTGTGTGTTTTATCATATATATATATATATATATGTAATTCATTTTTATATATTATATTAAAGTTTATGCATTAAAGACGTGTTCCTTGTATTTATGTACATATAAGACTTGTACTTTGTGTGTAAATGACCAAATTACCTTCATAGTTAATAGACTTGATGGATGGTGTTAGAAATTTGGACTCAAATGGTTAAGAAAAGTGGCTATAGAGACTCAGGGCGTTAAACATTTTGATTTTGTACTTAAGTGGTTAAAACTACTAAAACACATGGACTCAAAAAGTAATTTACCCTTTTGTTAATTATACTTCATGTTTCACATAAACAAGGTGCTAATTCCCTATGCGCTGCAACAGGTTTCATAGGGTTTACTAGGGCTCATTCTATTTACACCCCCTCTTTTACTAATTACACCCCCTTTATAAAAACATCACATCCATCAATAACTTGTTTTGTTTTTAGTTTTTTTTTGTCTTTTAGTTGTCTTTTTTTATTCTTTTATTTAATTATTAGTTATTTATTATTTGTTTATTATTTATTATTATAACTAAATAGTAAATAAAGTATCCACTTTTTATTTAATTATTTAGTTATTATTATTATCATTGTTATTATTATTATTATTATTATTATTATTATTATTATTAGTAGTAGTAGTAGTAGTAATGGTATATTATTTATTATTAGTCTTTATTGTTATAATTTATCAAATTATATTTATAGCTGTAACAACAGCTATATAAAAATAAGTACTTTTTTACAAAATTATTATCATTTAATAATTTACATACCGAGGTTTAATCTATACACCCCCCAAATATAGCAGGTTGTGCTATCCAAGAATTATACATATTTTGACGTGATTCAAATATATTCTCCCAGCCAGCTGCATCATTTTCTCTCGCTAATTTCCATAGGTTGTTTGTGCCGGCAATTGGATGCTCTCCTTGCAATTCTACCATTATAAAATGGTTACCATTCACGTGTGCAATTGTAATTATTTTTTTTTCTGGGAACCGGTGAGGGCCTCTCCAAAGTGAAAAACAAGTCGAACTGTTTCTTTTTTGTTGAGATAAAAAATGAACGATTACATTAATTTTGTTCGCAATCAAGAATCCTGTCTCTGGCATAATCATCCTGTGTTTTTCTGGTGCAACCCCCGATCCTGACCAAGCCAAGGACGTTAACACATCTTCGAATGAGCCTAAGAAAGCCTTAGTGTACTTATTTCTAAACTCGAGTAGCTCTTCCATCAGTGACCTCCGGATAAATAACCATTCATCTTCACCGTACCCGAGAGCAGAAGCTGTCACCCGAAACCCACAATTTCCATCACCTAACACGTTATGTATGCGTGTAACATACGCATGGAAGATTTTTGGAATTAGATGAATATAGTTGTGTATCACCTGTGATGCTTGATCTTGGTTCAACCCCATGAAGTCATAGCCTGGCGCAGTTGTAGAGTTGGTGAAAGAACTTTGTCCGACAATATCTTGGTTCAACCCCATGAAATCATATCCCGGTGTGTTTAAAAGGTTGGCAAAAAAACCTTGTCCGTCAGTATCTTGGGTCATGAACGGACTTGGTTCACCAGGCACTTGATAGTTCACGTCTGGACTGGCGTAGTAGCCGATATTATCATCATAGTCGTTGAATGGTTTTTTTCCGTAAATATCTTGATTTATGAACGGACTTGGTTCACCAAACACTTGATAGTTCACGTCTGGACTGATGTAACCAACATAATCATTATGGTCCCTTAATGAACTTTCTGTAGCAGCCTCTAGATACCCGAATGAACTATGTCTCCAAGGCTCTTGAGTGTAATCATGATCTTGGGAGTTCACAAATGAACTATGCCTTGCAGGTTCTTGAGTGTAATCCTGCTCTTGATAGTTCGTAAATGAACTATGCCTTGCAGGCTCTTGAGTGTAATCATGATCTTGGGAGTTCCCAAACGGACTGTGCATTGGAGGCTTCTGAGAGTAGCTTCGTTGAAGGGGCGGTTTAGCAATTGCAGGGTTCAGTTTTTTTTGTTGTTTGGATTTTGTAGTTGGTCGTCCACGAGTATTTTTTTTTTAACATCAGGTTCTTCAACAAAAGGTATACTTGGATTGGTTAATTCTTTTAACTTTTGTAGTAAACTTTTCTTTCCAGGCTTGGATCGATTATCGAAGGCTTTTTTAAAACTTTCCAACTCGACGTCACAAGTAATATCCTCACAATATACTGGTAACTCGAGTTTCCTCCAAAATTCATCGACCGAATCTAAAGGAATAGATTGACCTGCATTAAAGCATAAGTTGTCAGCTTTTAAATATTACCAAGCACATCGACCGAATCTTAGTTTAATACACTGACCTGCTTTCTTATACTTTGAGATTTCACAAGCACATGGTAATCCATAACACTTACGAACTTGACAACGACAATGTGAACGCTTTAAATGACGCTCTGCTATTATTATATCAAGTGCTTCATGAGAAACAGAGCCATGTAATAGCTTCAACATTGGTAGGTTGTGTTTATGCATTAGAACAATTCTACTTTTTTCGAAGCTATCTTTAACTATTGTATATTGCGAGTTCACTACTTCATCAATGTGACGAATAATCTTATCTAAGGTACAATTTGCTGAATTCAAGAATTTTTTTAGCTTGGCATGTTGGCTTTCAGCTCTGTTAGTTGTCTGATTTCCGAAATGTAAGCATTTGTTAGTCCATACGGACACAAACATTTCTTTATACTTGTTTAACCAAGTACTATTCAAGTAATCCAAAACATCTGCAAAGATAATAATGATGATAACGATGGTAACAACAGCAACAGCAACAGCAACAGCAACAGCAACAGCAACAGCAACAACAACAAACAACAACAACAATAATAATAGGATTATAGTAATAATACATACCTTGATGATGGATTAACATTGACTGAAGTTGCTTGTAATTTTGGAGGAATGATGTCCACGTTTGAGATTCAACGAGTGCATTCCACATTATATTGAAGATATTCCAATCATGTTCCGTGCTTGTAATATTGAAGATATTCCAATCAGTTTCAACGAGGAATGATGTCCACGTTTGAGATTCAAATGTGTTAGTTTTCTAAAAAAATGTTTAGAAAAAAAAAAAAAAAAACAAACTTAAAAAAAAAAAGAGAAATGCAAAGAGAAATGATTTAACATACATATATATAAAGGAATATTATAATTTTGAACATGTTTTTATTAATGTATATACACGTTTAAATATCGTACATATTCGTTTAATAATGTAAACACATGTACAAATTCTAAAAAGAAAAAAAATATATTTTAACTGGGGTTTCGCAAAAAAAAAAAAATAAATAAATAAATCAATGCTTAGAGAAAATGAGTAGTGCACATTGGTTCTCATGATTCTTTTAGGATCTTTAGACCTTGGGGTATGATATGTACCAATCGGTTGATAAATAATCCGTTGAGTGGATCAAGCTCAAAAAAAATTAGGAAGAAACAAGACTTGAGATAATTCTCTAATTTTTTATTCATACCCAAAAACTAACAATACGTATGGCATAAATAGCCTTCAAAACAAGGGAAATAAAAGAAAGGCATAACCGTAAATAAACCACTACCTCCTCTAATTACTTTGACTCCATAACATATGACTCATAAAACTAAAAAGAAACCAAAACATGTTGAACGTGGGCATGCATGTGAGGATTTCATGGGTAGCACGTAACAGGGTATGGCATCGGGAACAAGCTCGGGGAGCTGAGGTGGAGGGGGTCCTCGATTAGATATCGGTGCCATCGGTGATTTTCTCCCGTTCGTCCCGAGCTCCAAAATTTGACCGTTTGGTTGATGACCGTTGCCAACAGTCCAATTTAATTAAAAAAACTTAAATTCATTATTTTTTCCTATTTAAATACCACTCATTCTATTTTTTAACTGACAATTTCAAACACTTTCTCATTCTCTCAACTATCCTTCACTCTTTTATAGAAAAAAAGTCATGGCTTCGAGCCGATCGAATCACGTCCATTCTTTCCAAACACATCCGCCACTCCCTTGACTCAACCTCCACTCGTATACGCCACGACACCCATGGATCCGTTTTCGTTTAGCGGTTTTAGTCAAGCGCAAAATCCTTGGTAAATGCAATACCAACATCAACAACATGTTATGAAAATGCAAATGCAATTACAACCATCTCAAATGCCACCGCCCCAACTGTTTACTCAAACCACACACGAGCATAACTTCGTTTCTTAAGCCGTAGATGACGATGTTATACCCGAAACACAACCACAAACGACAAAGGCAAAGAAAGGGAAAAAAAGAGCTTAAGAAACTCAAGAAAAGGCAATCGGGAAGGCGGAGAGCATTCCTTGAACACCCGATGAGTTGGAAGCACTTGCACGAGCATGTGTTAAAGCTTCTACCGATCCGATATTAGGTATAACTTTTTTTATTTTCTAAATAAAGTATTAATATTAATATTTGTAAACGTTGATTATATTTTTTATTTATAAACGTTGATTAAATTTTTTTATTTCTAAACGTTGATTTTTTTTTTTTTTAATGTGTAGCAAATAATCGAAAACTTGAAGGCTTTTACAACCAAAAATTGGTATCTTTGCGGGTATATATAAAAAGAATGGAACAATCGTCTAAGTGGTTCAAATGATGAACATGTTTTGTCGGTGGCTATTAAAAAATACACCAAGGGTAATAATGGGCCATGGCATTACATAAGGGCGTACGAAATTTTGAAAAATTGTGAGAAGTGGAAAATGGTACCTAATAAGGTAGAACAAGCAAAAAGATCACAAACGAAAAGATCTAAAACAAGTGTGCCGGGGAGTTATAATGCATGTGGTTCCGATGCACGTTGTGCTATCGATATAAACGATGAACCCGAGTTCGCAGATGAAGCTCCTACTCCTGAATCAAGACGGCCAGTTGGAAGGGATCGTGCTAAAAGGGAACGTGCGAAGGCATCGGGTTCAAAGACAACGAGCTCGAGTGATGTATCAAAAGTTGATACAATTCTAGAAAAATTCAACCATTTTATGGGAGTGCAAGAGGAAAAGTACAAGAAGAAAGAGAAAGAAAAAGAAGAAGCGGTGTTGCTGTCACACCCCAAAAAATACCACAAGCGAAAACCCCCGCGAGGCGTGTGACGTACCAGGATCTAGCCACTAATCACATTAAACATAGACATATAAGATAAAATAAAACTTTCCATTAAACAAAATTGTATGATTCAAACACTAGTTAGAAAATCAACTTGTTCAGCGGAAGCATAATAATTTATTCAATGTGTTTAAAAATGTAAATGTTCAAAACAATGCATCAGCGAGACGCGTTTCCAAATGTCACGACCCATGACCACTCCAGCTTCCCAGACAGCAAGTTCCCTGACAGTGTACCTAACGACCTGCAAGCATGCAGAAAAGTGTATCAGACAACGCTGGTGAGTTCACAGTTTGTTTTAACAGTTTAATACCAAGTAGTGACTTATGATATGTTATGCTGATAATAACTCGATACCGCAGACGGCCCTTTTTGCCCTTCTCCAATGCTCTATCAAACATTGGTCATGATTTAAAGTTATTAGTTAACGCCCGTCCTATCCAGGTACGTCGTGAGGGTGCCAAACCTAATAGCGCTATCAACTAATAACCCCGTTGCCCTATAAACAACTAACCCGGTAGTATGATGGGACTTACGTGATAGAAAGTGAGTGTATTATCCAACATCAACGTTTACTGAAAACCGTTGCACATCCCCTGCAAGGATATGCGTTTGTGAAATCCGCCTCACATCCCCTACAAGGATGTGGGTATTTGAAAACCGCCTCATATCCCCTACAAGGATATGGGTTTACGAAAATCCGTTTACAAGTTTTGTCAGTTTGATTGTCCCCACCGGACGCATGCTTGTCTTGAGAGAAGTGAACTCACCTTGGTTTGCTCGGTATGACTAGCTACTTGCACACACTTAATCAGTCAAGTCATAGGGTGTTCATGTACACGAGATCAGTTTACATTTACGTTGTTCACGTATAATTATAGTGTGCATATTGCATAACAGGTAACAACCACTTCAAACACATAACACACATAACAGATGGTTTACTGCTCACACTAGACAAATCAGGTTTCCCATTCATGATTAATGTTATACCATCTTTACAACACATGCAATCATCAACATACTCATCATAGCCTACTGTTCTTGTGTGGCTTCTCGGCGAAGGTTTCACTCGACGAACTTCTATGCTTCGTCGAGAGTATCTGTGACGAAGCATTCCCACTGCTCACCATAATCCTGTCAACGAAGAATCCATTCTTCGTCGACATGGAATTTTCGTTGGGGAGGGGACTTCGTCGGGGAAGGACTTCGTCACATACATAACAATTTACATTATTTTCTTAATGCACAAAACTCAATCATTAACCCTAATCATGCCACTAAGAACCATAATCAATCAGATCACCATCACATTAACCCATTCTTTCATACGATCACAACAAACACTCGATGGCCAATCCACCCCAGTTTCCCCATGTATCGATCATGTATAGAAAGAAACATTGTCATATTCATACTAATCATTAACAGTTACATATGAACAGCCTTGACTCTTCATCATTGATCACGCCGCAATTTAAGTTCATCGTTTCATCATGTTACCGATTCTAATACACACATAAATCCCAAACCAACGACTAGCATTATAACAGTTTCAATTCTGTGGTTATTAATCAAATATTCTAAACAACCCTAATATTTCTACCAATTCTCATAACCACGTATAATCACGAACACTGATAATAATCAATATAGGTACGGATACTAACCAAGGACTCGTAGAAGTTATGCTAGAATGAGGAAGAAAGGAATGCTTCGAATGAAAGGGATTGCCGAATGAGAGCGACTGCCGTCGGTTTATTGAGAGAGAGCTAGGGTTTTGTCAGTTATCGCCTTACGTACAAACATGTGAATACTAGGTAAATATAATCGACTCGTATCTGGGCCTCACTTGGGCCGAAGGCCCATACGGCGAATGTTGCTTTTGACGAAGAAGCATTCTTCGTCGGGTAAAGGTGATGACGAAGTTCCAATCTTCTTCGGGTGAAGGCTTGTGACGAAGATCCAAGTTTCGTCGAGATGGTGGTTATGACGAAGATTCCAATCTTCGTCGGGTAAGGGTGATGGCGAAGGTTCCATGCTTCGGTTATATTTGTTAAGTCTATAAGCCTTAAACAATTTACAAGTTTCCATTGCCAACCAAACAATATACAATATATCAATCATATAACAGACGTGCACAAAATATAATGCAAACGAATTATGAAAACACAGTATGAAACAAGTAACGTGTCGGGAAAGACCTTGAAAACTCGGGTTGTCACATCATCCCCAACTTGAAAGAAATTTCGTCGTGAAATTTGATAAGTAATCCAAAAGCGGCGAAGTGTCGGATCAGGATGACTGCGGATTTTCCCCGGGTGCTACATCATCCCCAACTTGAAAGGGAATTTCGTCCCAAAATTCATTAGTTGTACCCGAATTAGATTGTTCAGTTGGGAAAAGGTGAGGATACTTGAGCTTCATCTGATCCTCGCGTTCCCACGTGAACTCCGGTCCACGTCTTGAGTTCCAACGAACTCTCACGATCGGAATTCGGCTATGCTTACGAACCTTGACCTCCCGGTCCATAATTTCGATTGGTTCTTCGACAAACTGCAACTTGTCGTCAATTTTCAACTCTTGAAACGGTACTACAAGTGTTTCATCGGACAAACACTTCTTCAACTGTGAAACATGGAAAACATCATGAACGTTACCCAGCTCAGCAGGTAACTCGAGCTTGTACACCACCTTACCAATCCGTTCCAGAATTTTGAATGGCCCGACATAACGCGGATTAAGCTTACCGCGTTTCCCAAAACGTACCACACCCTTCCAGGGTGAGACTTTTAACATAACGCGATCGCCTACAGCAAACTCCAAGGGTTTTCTACGCTTGTCAGCGTAGCTTTTCTGACGCTCGCGCGCTGCCACCATACGATTTATGATTTGTACAATCTTCTCAGAAGTTTCGAGCACAAGCTCCGGGCCCATGATTTGGCTGTCACCCACTTCAGCCCAACAGAGAGGAGATCGACATTTTCGTCCGTATAAAGCCTCAAACGGAGCTTCCTGAATACAGGTATGGTAACTGTTATTGTAAGAAAACTCCACCAAGGGTAAGTGTCTCTCCAAACATTTACCAAAATCGATAACATATGCTCGCAGCATGTCTTCCAATGTCTGGATGGTTCACTCACTCTGACCATCCGGTTGAGGGTGATAGGTAGTGCTCATGTCGAGACGTGAGCCAAATGATCTGTGCATCGCTTGCCACAAATCGGATATGAAACGCGGATCACGATCAGAGATAATGGAGGTTGGCACCCCGTGTCTAGAAACCACTTCCTTTAGATAGATACCAGCCAACTGCGAGAACTTGTCAGTTTCTTTGATTGCGAGGAAGTGTGCAGATTTCGTGAGACGGTCAACGATCACCCAGATGGTATCATTTCCGTTTTGAGTTCTAGGTAGCCCAGTGAAAAAATCCATGGCGATTTGTTCCCATTTCTACATGGGTATTTCTGGTTGCTGAAGTGGGCCTGAGGGTTTCTGATACTCCACCTTGGCCTTTGAACAAGTCAAACATTTACTTACATAAGTCGCGATGTGGGCCTCCATCTTCGGACACCAGTATAAGACTCGTAGATCCTGATACATCTTATCAGAACCCGGATGAACGAAGTATCGAGACTTGTGTGCTTCATCCATCACAAGATCTCTAAGGTTACCATACAGAGGAATCCATATTCGCTCCATGAAGTAGTAAATGCTGTCAATCTCTCTACGAGTCGTTTCTCCATGCCCCGTAAATACTCAGCTTTAAGGTTTTCTTCCATCAATGCTTCAGTTTGAGGAGAACGGATCTGGTCAGGTAGATTAGAGTGGATGGTGAGCTGCAAAGCCCGAACACGTTTAGGTTTCGACTCCTTGCGACTAAGGGCGTCAGCTACAACGTTAGCCTTACCTGGATGGTATTTGATTGCACATTCATAATCGTTTAATAGCTCCACCCAGCGACGCTGTCGCATGTTCAACTCCTTCTGGTAAAAAATATGCTGAAGGCTCCTGTGATCGGTATAAATAGTGCATTTGGTACCGTACAAGTAATGCCTCCCGATTTTGAGCGCAAACACCACGGCCCCCAACTCTAAGTCGTGAGTCGTGTAATTCTTTTCATGGACCTTCAACTGTCGAGAGGCGTAAGCTATCACTTTCTCGCGTTGCATCAGCACGCAACCGAGACCCTGAATAGAGGCGTCACAGACTCACAGTACACCACAAAATCTTCGGTACCCTCCGGTAAAGACAAGATCGGTGCACTGCTGAGCTTTTGCTTTAGAAGCTGTAAGGCGTCTTCCTGTTTCGTTCCCCAAGAATATACGACACCCTTCTGTGTTAGAGCGGTGAGGGGTTGAGCAATCTTTGAAAAACCCTCAATGAATCTTCGATAGTACCCAGCGAGGCCAAGGAATTGTCACACCTCCGAAGGATTCTTTGGTGCTGCCCAATTCCTGATAGAGTCGATCTTAGTAGGATCCACGTGTATCCCCATTTCGTTAACGATGTGGCTGAGGAAGTGTACTTCTCGGATCCAGAAGTCACACTTAGAAAATTTCGCGTAAAGCTGCTCCTTCCTCAGGAGCTCCAAGATAAGATGCAAGTGCCATTCGTGGTCCTCCTTGCTCTTAGAATAGATCAGAATGTCATCGATAAACACGATGACAAAATCGTCAAGATATGGTTCACATACGCGGTTCATGAGATCCATGAATACCGCTGGTGCGTTAGTTAATCCGAATGGCATAACCAGGAACTCATAATGGCCATACCGCGTGCGGAAAGCTGTTTTTGGAACATCCTCCTCTCGGACTCTCATCTGATGATAGCCCGATCTTAGATCAATCTTCGAGTAGAAGCTCGACCCTTGCAACTGGTCGAACAGGTCGTCAATGCGAGGTAAAGGATAACGATTCTTGACCGTCACCTTGTTGAGTTCTCGATAGTCAATACACATGCGAAAGGATCCGTCCTTCTTCTTTACAAACAAAACCGGGGCTCCCAAAGGTGAAGAACTGGGTCGAATAAAACCCCTATCCAACAGTTCTTGAAGTTGATTTGACAACTCTTGCAATTCCCCAGGTGTTAGACGATAGGGTGCGCGAGCAATTAGAGCTGCTCCTGGTGTGAGATCAATGTGGAACTCCACCTGACGATGTGGAGGTAAACCTGGAAGTTCTTCGGGAAAAATGTCAGGAAATTCACGAACAACAGGTAGATATTCGATTCTCTTTTCCTCAGACAAGGTGTCAGTAACAAGTGCTAAAATAGCAGGGTAGCCCTTTCGTAAACATTTCTGGGCTTTCATGGATGAGATGATGTTGACGGTTGCCCCGCTTCGATGACCCTGGACAGATAATGAGGAAGAGGTACACGCACGATTTTCTCCTTGCAAAGTATATCTGCTCTGTGCTTGGACAACCAGTCCATACCAACGACTATATCAAAACTACCAAGAGTGATAGGGAGCATTGACCCATAAGGTCGAGTTTACACCCTAAAAGTACATGCGAGGCTTCAATGGACTTGCCATCAGCCAATTCCACTACGTGTTTGGTTTCAAGAGGTGTTGGAGTTAACCCTAACTGACGACTGAACCCCAAAGACACATAACTCCAGTCGGCACCAAAGTCGAATAATACAGTAGCTAGAATACCCTTGATAGAGAACGTACCAGTTATGACATTGCCATCGTTCCTTGCATCACCTGCTCCAATCGTAAATGCTCTCCCGCGAGCGCCATTTCCACCGTTATTCCCGTTGTTATTTCCCCCGTTGTTATTCTGGCGATTACCCCCATTGTCATTGTTGGCATTCTGATTCAATTGTGGGAAATCCTTCTTGAAATGCCCTTCACTGCCGCACTGATAACATCCCCTCTGATTACCCTGACTCTGCTGGGGTTGCTGCCTTTGTTGCTGTTGCTGGGGCTGTTGCTGTTGTTGCTTGGGGTGTGGAGCTCTACAATCTTTCGCCATGTGTCACACCTTGTCACACCTTTGACATGCTCGGCTACACGGGCCATAGTGATGGAAACCACACTTATTGCACTTCGGCTGCTTTCCTGCATAAGAATCGGAAGTCTGACTGTGGTTATGGTTCTAATTGACGGAAGACGACTGGCTGAAACTGCGGGTGCTGTTGTTGTCTGGCTTCTTTTGCGACGTGTTCGAGTTCGTCGCCTTATCTGCGTCGTTCCACTTACGCTTGTTGTCAGTGGTGGGGGTGGCAGTAGTAGCAGTAACACGTGGTGGCAGCGAGCCACGCTCCACCTCCTGATCAGTGATCTTGTGAGCCAGCCTGATAATCCGTTTAAGGTTGTCGAGATTCGCTGCAGTGACTAATCCCTTAACTGGTGGTGCCAATCCCTTTATGTAGAGCTCGATCCTGCGGGGTGGTGGTCTGGATAGATTAGGACACATGTTTGCCAGCTCGTGAGACCGTTTCGTATAAGCCTCGATCTCAGATCCCTCCATCTTCAAGTTATAGTACTCATTTTCCATCTTTTGCACTTCATCACGAGGACAGTACTCCTCTCTCATCAGTTCCTTAAAATCATCCCAAGTAGTAGCATTTGCCATCTCAATGCCCAGCATCTGTACCTGAGCATTCCACCAAGTCAAAGCACCGTCCTCCAAGGTGCCAGAAGCAAACTTCACCCTGTCCCCAACTGGACAGTTACACATAGCAAAAACGGATTCGGCCTTCTCGAACCAACGGAGCTGTCCCACGGGACCTTCAGCTCCACTGAAAGTTTGAGGCTTGCAATCCATGAACGTTTTGAACGTACACGCAGGTGGATTGTTCTGATTTTGGTTCACAGGTTGACCTGAAACAAAAAGAAAGTACGCACAAATAAGAGTCGAGTAAATGACCGAAGACTATGCTTTGTCTGGTATATATCGTACCAGCTTGCTGGGCTGCCAAACCCTCAGCCACGCGTGCGTTAATCATGTCAGTCAATTGTGCTTGAGTCATGTTGATGTTGCCACGTCCACCGCCGCGGCCACGTCCACCGCCGCGGCCACCTCCACGTCCACCGTTACGTCCGCCACGTCCGTTCATGATTCTATATAAGAAGAGTGGAAGAGGTAAGGATCGCAATTAAGTAGAAGTCAATCATTGCTACGACTTCTATGGACTTGAGGAACTCTAACATTATACGATTAAGGTAACAGAACCCTTTTCACACTTATTAAGCCTCACTGGGATTCTCATGCACCTTACATTATTATTATGTGTGCACCCATAATAATAAGGCAATTTGCATGCTTATCTCAATGCCTCTTAACTCGCGCTAAAAGGTTCTCCGCACTCAAATAACAAAACGAAGGATAACACAAAACTAGGAATCACAAAAGGCGAAGGGTAGTGTCACATCATCACGCATTACTAAAACATGCAGCACTGGTAATCACATCATGGAATCTAGTTTGTAGTTTCATGCAAGTCGTGAGTGTGTGGCCACTAAACTAGTAATGCATAAAGTAAATAGAGGATGAACCTTGCGATCTGGAGCTGAGTGTCATGGTCGTTTTCGATACTGTTCGGTTATAGTATGGTTTTATGAAAACGTTTTAAAACCTAGTTCACTATAACCAGTGGCTCTGATACCAAACTGTCACACCCCAAAAAATACCACAAGCGAAACCCCCCGCGAGGCGTGTGACGTACCAGGATCTAGCCACTAATTACATTGAACCATAGACATATAAGATAAAATAAAACTTTCCATTAAACAAAATTGTATGATTCAAACACTAGTTAGAAAATCAACTTGTTCAGCGGAAGCATAATAATTTATTCAATGTGTTTAAAAATGTAAATGTTCAAAACAATGCCTAAGCGAGACGTGTTTCCAAATGTCACGACCCATGACCACTCCAGCTTCCCAGACAGCAAGTTCCCTGACAGTGTACCTAACGACCTGCAAGCATGCAGAAAAGTGTATCAGACAACGCTGGTGAGTTCACAGTTTGTTTTAACCGTTTAATACCAAGTAGTGACTTATGATATGTTATGCTGATAATAACTCAATACCGCAGACGGCCCTTTTTGCCCTTCTCCAATGCTCTATCAAACATTGGTCATGATTTAAAGTTATTAGTTTACGCCCGTCCTATCCAGGTACGTCATGAGGGTGCCAAACCTAATAGTGCTATCAACTAATAACCCCGTTTCCCTACAAGAAACTAACCCGGTAGTATGATGGGACTTACGTGATGGAAAGTGAGTGTATTATCCAACATCAACGTTTACTGAAAACCGTTGCACATCCCCTGCAAGGATATGCGTTTGTGAAATCCGCCTCACATCCCCTACAAGGATGTGGGTATTTGAAAACCGCCTCATATCCTCTACAATGATATGGGTTTACGAAAATCCATTTACAAGTTTTGTAAGTTTGATTGTCCCCACCGGACGCATGCTTGTTTTGAGAGAAGTGAACTCACCTTGGTTTGCTCGGCATGACTAGCTACTTGCACACACTTAATCAGTCAAGTCCTAGGGTGTTCATGTACACGAGATCAGTTTACATTTACGTTGTTCATGTATAATTATAGTGTGCATATTGCATAACAGGTAACAACCACTTCAAACACATAACACACATAACAGATGGTTTACTGCTCACACTAGACAAATCAGGTTTCCCATTCATGATTAATGTTATACCATCTTTACAACACATGCAATCATCAACATACTCATCATAGCCTACTGTTCTTGTGTGGCTTCTCGGCGAAGGTTTCACTCGACGAACTTCTATGCTTCGTCGAGAGTATCTGTGACGAAGCATTCCCACTGCTCACCATAATCCTGTCGACGAAGAATCCATTCTTCGTCGACATGGAATCTTCGTCGGGGAGGGGACTTCGTCGGGGAGGGACTTCGTCACATACATAACAGTTTACATTATTTGCTTAATGCACAGAACTCAATCATTAACCCTAATCATGCCACTAAGAACCATAATCAATCAGATCACCATCACATTAACCCATTCTTTCATACGATCACAACAAACACTCGATGGCCAATCCACCCCAGTTTCCCCATGTATCGATCATGTATAGAAAGAAACATTGTCATATTTATACTAATCATTAACAGTTACATATGAACAGCCTTGACTCTTCATCATTGATCACGCCGCAATTTAAGTTCATCGTTTCATCATGTTACCGATTCTAATACACACATAAATGCCAAACCAACGACTAGCATTATAACAGTTTCAATTCTGTGGTTATTAATCAAATATTCTAAACAACCCTAATATTTCTACCAATTCTCATAACCACGTATAATCACGAACACTGATAACAATCAATATAGGTACGGATACTAACCAAGGACTCGTAGAAGGTATGCTAGAATGAGGAAGAAAGGAATGCTCCGAATGAAAGGGATTGCCGAATGAGAGCGACTGCCGTCGGTTTATTGAGAGAGAGCTAGGGTTTTGTCAGTTATCGCCTTACGTACAAACATGTGAATACTAGGTAAATATAACCGACTCGTATCTGGGCCTCACTTGGGCCGAAGGCCCATACGGCGAATGTTGCTTTTGACGAAGAAGCATTCTTCGTTGGGTAAAGGTGATGACGAAGTTCCAATCTTCTTCGGGTGAAGGCTTGTGACGAAGATCCAAGTTTCATCGAGATGGTGGTTATGACGAAGATTCCAATCTTCGTTGGGTAAGGGTGATGGCGAAGGTTCCATGCTTCGGTTATATTTGTTAAGTCTATAAGCCTTAAATAGGTTACAAGTTTCCATTACCAACCAAAAAATATACAATATATCAATCATACAATAGACGTGCACAAAATATAATGCAAACGAATTATGAAAACACAGTATGAAACAAGTAACGTGTCGGGAAAGACCTTGAAAACTCGGGTTGTCACAGTTGCTCTCAAGGGAGAGACTAGAGTTTGATAAGAGGCGACTCAAATTTGATATTCATAATCAAGAAAGCGAAGAGTTCCGACTAATGAGAACGAATATCCAAAAGGATGATATCAGTATACTCACCTGCTACGATGAATCGTTGTGCTTACCTTAATCGTGGGGGTATGTCATGGTATGGGACACACATGTATTATAGAATAATATTACCTTAAACATATCATGAGGTTGAAAATTGAATGTTGAGCGTTAGGTTTATGAGGACAAACATATTGGCAATCACTTAGACCAGTCTGAGTAAGTTCATACCGAAAAGTGTTCCTTGGTCAGTTTGAGAACGATTTTGATCCCATTGCAATTGTAATTGTATATTAGTTTCTTTGTTTATTTATGTTTCTGTTTATATTCTTATATTTAAAAATTAAAAAAAAAGTATATAGAAAATTCAAAAATTCAAAAATAGAGTGTTTATTTGTATTATCACAATTTAACCGTTTTTGAAGATTTGACTGATCATCAAAAGTTGGAAGGAATTTGAATTATGATCTTCGAGTACAAGTACTTGGATGAACTAAGTGTTCATATGGTACTTTCCTCTGTTGCATAGAAAGGTTTGCTTATGAATTTCTGAGAATTTTGCAGAACTTGATTTAAATCAAGAAACAGGGGATGATGAAGATTGAGGTGTTGTTAGTTGCTGACAAAGCATGAAGCATCACAACAACAAGATGTACCTGAGTCAGAAGAACCAGATACGAGTCATCGTCTGACAATGATAGTACCTTTGAAGAAGTACATGTGAACCTGCTTGAAAGAGAAAAGATTGACAAAGAAAAGAGCTGTTGAGAATTCTCCTCTCGCATTCTTTTTAAGCAAGATGTTCAAGCAAAAGCTGATGATATTCAAGAAGAACTAAAGACCCAAGTTTGAGGATGAAGAGATGAAGTATCTTCCCACAGAGATATGATAAAGACAACATAAACCCAGGGGGATATTGTAAGGCCATAAATTTGAGTAGGTTTACACTTGTCTTTATCAAACACACTTATAGGTTTTGGACTTAGTTTTCTAGTAGGCTTGGGTTAGGCCATGTGGGCCGATTTTTATGTGGACCCTATATAATGTTATGTCTAGTTCATTATTAGGGTTAAGTGTGTGAAGCATTAGTGTGGTTGTTGGTTGTATGCGATTTGGTTCTTGAACAAATTGTACCAGACAAGCATTTAGCTTGTGTGCAATACTAATATACAACCGTTTTCTCTTGTTTTCAATTGTTTTTCGCATTCTTGAACGTGTTTGTGATATCCTACGAAGATCTCTGGACTTACAACCACGTTTTGAGAAGCTGGAAATCAGATTAGCCTCGAACGAGCATGAACTATGTACCTCCTTGCCATAACATAACCTATTTTGATCTTAAGTTTACTCAACTACTTATAACAACTTGACAATGCTAACATCAAATATTCCTCCATTTTAGTGTAATTCTTGATTTACCATAATAATAAAGAAAACAAACTCACATATAAATGAAAATGTATTAAAGTTTGAATATTCATCTTACAATAACAACAACAAAGCAATTGGCAACTTGTACTTTTCATCATTTCAACTAGATTAGGGAGTAAAATACAATTTTATTTCTTGAGGTTTGCTCCAAACATCAGGTTTCGTCCCCTTTTAACACTTCTCGACCTCTAATGTTTCACATCTTAACACGTTTCTTCCGCAATCCGAACACACGTTTCTTAGTATCATTTGCAGTTAAATTAATCTTATCATTAGAAGATGCAATGGAGGTTATGATGGTGCTGTTGGTTCTTAATCTGTTCCCTATACGCAACGAGATGATACTTTCAACTCTCAGAACGAATCATGCCCACAAAAATGCAATGTTTAAGGTGATTTAAATTATTTTGATTGAATTTAAATCCTAGGTGAGAGAATGTATGTATATATGAATATATATATACAGACAGATTGAAGGTTTAATCGTACCTCAGTGCTTATAATGGCAATGGAATGAGGGATAGGTCATGATAATGGAATAATTGCGTTCTTAATTGTGATATTATTGGTGGCGGTGGTGGATTTAGCATTGGTGAGGGGTTTTGCGATGGCAGATTTAGCGATGGTGAACCGACTTTTCTTGTCAGGATGAAGAGATGACGTGTGGCGAGTGTATATATGTTTTTATATCTATTTTAGCCTCTTTTTACTCGCGAATTCAAGTTTTAAATTTATAAAACACGATATAATATTATCACTCTACACACACGTTATGGCAAGTGCACCCATCGCGGACGTAGTATAGTGATGGCAAGATATCGAGGTCGTCCAAGGACACAAAAGATTTTAATACCGGCTTTTCGTTAACGTCTAATCTAACCAAATTTTGATAAAAATGTTTTTAAAAGTTATAAAAAGATAAACTAAAAAGCAAAAATAAAATGTAAGGAAAAACAAATAGACAAGAAGGAATCACTTGGTTCCAACTCCTCTTTTATGTATCCTTTTAATGATTTCCACACTTTGGGCATTTTAAGAGATTATCTTTAAGTTATAATAGTAGGCCCCCTTCAAGGCAGTGTTACCCTCAACCTATTGGTCTGAGTCAGCATGGATACAGTCCCACAAGGTTGGATTATTGAAAGATAATTAAGTAAGTTATTAATGCGAAAAGTGGTAGGCCCCCTTCCAGGCAGCGTTACCCTCAACCCTTTTGTCTGAGTCAACAGGGATACAATCCTCGCATGGTTGGTTTAAAGTTTTAATAGTAGTTTATAGATAAGGGATTCAAGCATTTTATTACTTCTCCCGAGGCGAACAGTACCGCCCACTCGTGAAGTCTTACTAAGCTTGAATCAGGTTCTCGCAGGATCTTTACACTGAACGAGACATAGAATTACCCAACCACCCTTCTAACCCCCTTCCAAGTAGTTAACGCACTTTATATAGACCGTAAAGACATGAATATGTGAATCAGCAACATATGAAGAATGGTTAAATAAATTCTCCTTCAATATAAAAAACTAGTTATTAAAGTCATTAATACCTACCAAAATAAAAAGGAGCCAAAGATTGGAAATCAAAAGGTAATACATAAAAGATTTGTCTTCACCAAGTGATGTAAGAATTTAGCCAAGCATGACCTTTGTTTGACAAGAACTCTTACGATCGATCTTGGATCCCGAGACTACTACACACTCTAAATGATGGAAGATGGATGATGGTGGTGGGTGTTGGTGTTGTAGTGGTGGCAAGTGTGAGAGAAGTGGTTTGACAAGGGATAGATTGGAATGAAACCAAGCACCCCTATTTATAGCTGAAATCAGACAACCAACACGGCCTCGTGCCCTCCTGGCATGGTCCCGTGGACTTCAATCTCTCTCCTCTTCATTAACTGCAGTGTCAGACCTCGTACTAACACAGCTTCAACGGCACGGCCCGTGGCCAATGTACTTGTTGTACTATCTCAGATTCTGCGAATCTTAGAGTTGACCACACCCTGTGTTGCCTTGGCATGGCTCCGTGTTGATCTTTTGATTTGTCTTTTGTTGTTATATTTTTCTTCTGCAGAGAATGTTTATTGGGCACGGTGTAACGCCTCGCTTTTTGTAACTTTCCTTATATAGCAAGTTCATTGTACTTTCCATTTATGGAAACTTGTAACTCTTTGTATTCGTACTTCATTTCATACGTTGTAATCTGAGACTTGAATCATAATGAAAATCCTATCTTTTTACATACTTGTGTTATGCTTTATTCATAAATACTTGATGATTATTCATGTTGCATACATACTTGGTACCTCTTTACATACAAATTCATGCGTATTCATACTTGTTATACATGCAAAATACAATTTTATACTTCTTTATTTATGCATAACACTTACACATTGCACCTATACATTTAAAACGCTTAAAATCGTCAAAGATGATAAAAAATCAACAACTGGGCTATTGGGCCTGGCGCATCCGTGCGGAGGGGCAACCTAATCCGCTCGAAGAGCCCATCTGCGATTAATGGCCCATCTGCCATTAACCTACCTTTCAGCCTATAACTACATGGCCTTCTTCTTCATTCCAACCCTTTAACACTCGAACTTCTCCCTCGAACCAACACTGATCAAAAGCATTCGGAGCTCATCTCAGTCATTTTTAAAGTGAGAATTGAGCTGATAACTCCTGTTCTTCATTTTAATCTTCTACTCTTTCTTATTTTTACAAAGTTTTACTTAGATTCTTCCTCATCTTTCATTTGGTTTCTCAGGTTTGCTTGGGCAATCTGATATAAACTCTCAAAATGTTGAGGACCAGATGGAAATGAAGTTAGAACTTTTCAAAAACCATTTTACAAACCTTCTGAACCTAAACTTGACTGGATCTGTGGTTCATCGAGCTCACAAGCTAAGAGAATAGCTATGGATTCAAGATGTAACCAATACCAGTTGAATAGGTGGTCAGTTCAAACAAAACCGAGATGATTTACCTCAAGAACAGTCATATCCGTTCGAATTGGCAGGCGCATCCGTCCGAATGGGACGTCCTCACTCGCACGAATGCGACATCCCCATCCGTGTGAATGCAGTGTTCCTCATGTTTCGACGATTTTCAAGTGTTGGATGATTTCCAGATTGCTACTCTTCATATGGTTAATTCTGGAACATCAGTGTGTCTGTGGGAACCTTGGTTTCCAATATAAAACCACCACCTCAGTTAAACTCGTAAACGAACACCCAAACAACTTCCTAGACCTAGAACAAGTGAACCTCGTCCAGCCTCCGACACTTAGTTTATTCTTTCTATGTCGTTTTGGCACACCTTGGGTTGTACATTGTTTGGTTGTTTGGTATACTGTATATTCTGTCATTTCCTTTCTGTAAATCATGACCAACCGATCAGTTTATCTGATTTGTGCTTTGGTGATCAATAATGAGGTTTTAACCTCCATGCACGACTTCTATGAGACTTCTGATATTATTGGACTGATAATACACTAATACTATAAACTTAACAGAAAACACGAACGTAACTGATTAATAGTCAAAAAGTTCAAAACAAGAATCTGCCGACAAACTGTCAATTTCGTGCGAATGTGCCCATTCGTGAGAATGGAACATCCGTTCCAGATATACTTGTTCGAACAGTTCGTATTTCCGTTCTCGTCATTCTGATGTCGTGTTCTCAATCACTGAAAATCAGAATACACTTACTGTTTATTTTACCTATTATTTTCATAATATACTAAGTACTTTAATTCTGTAAACTTAATCCTTCAACTCCGACTCATGCCTTCGTTTACCCTTTAGGGTGACCTTGGCATTTCTGTACTAAATCCATCTTAACCTTGGCGTTCCTGTACTACGTTCATCTACTCCAGCCAAAACTATGCTCACTAGGATTCTATTGAAGAATTAGCAAAATTGTGAGTATACTCGAACCCCTTTCCCGCTTTACACTTTGGGATGCAACATGTTTATCTATCAGACTTACACTACTACACTTACATGTTTATACAAATGCACAAACAATCCTTATACATGCATGTATACGTTATACTTGATGCTTTAATCTGGGTTTGTACGTTTTGTGTTGAACTTGTCAGTAACTTCGTACGAGCCTACCCTTAACATGTATAGCGCTATAGTAGTAATGCACCGCCTGTGAACATTGGGTTATGTTAAGATTTTCTTGCGTTAGACTTTGGTTTGACTTGCTTGTTCACTTGCCAGTTTATTGTTGATCTTGAATAACTAGTTTGCCATGTGGATCTGTTTAAACTTTTATACTTATACTACGTATCAAAACTTGTATACTCGCCAATGCATTTTTGTGTTGAACTATACTTTTAACATGTTGCAGGATGATGCTGATGATATTAAACTAGGAGTAGCGTTTATGCTTTAGATACACACATAGAAATCTTAGGTTCTAAATTGTTGTATCAGTTGTACCCTTTTTTGTTGTATTTGTTTCGTTGTATTTGAGCATGTTGTATTTTGAAATTCTATGTATTGTAACATGACAAGTTTTATGCAATGAAATCAGTTTACCTAAATTATTGTCATTCTTAGTGTTATGTTGCAATGAGCAATCTCGTTTTCGTCTCACTCCGATGTTTCCGCCATCGGTTAGGGTGTGACACACGGCCCATGCCTGGTGGGCACCGCCCCTTGCCATAGCTTCTGATCTTTGTTATTTTATTGGTTTAGATGTGGATGGGGGCTTGGCGAGTTGTGTCAATCCTACTTCTTTGTATTTATGTTGGTTTTTGCTGTTATTTTGCTCCTTTTGTGCGTTTAAGCTCTTTTGACCCTGTAAATTAAAAAAGGAACAAAGAAACAAGCTTTTTCCAACACTAGTACCGAAAATGGTTGATTTTACGCCGTATTGGATTTAATTTATATGTTGTATTTTAGGCACATCAAATACCCCCACACTTGAATCTTTGCTTGTCCTCAAGTAAAACTCCATATTGTGGCTTACACACCCAAACAAAATAAGTAGAAGAGAAGGTTTTAGGTGTATCTTTAGAGTGTCGGGAATCCAAGTTCTATTTTTATTTTGTTTCTATTTTATTTACAGTCTTATTCGTCATGATTTATTTAAAACACTAATTAAAAAAAATTATTTTGTTTTGGCATAACATGCCTATATAAAATTCTATTTATTTATTTATATACAATTTTACATACCTCACAAGTAATCACTCAACATTCGCCCAAAGATGTATAAGTGAAGACGCTCGTACCTGATTCGGAAATTACTCCTACTATAGGCTTGACAAGTAATCGAACCTCCTCCTTTTTGACGTTTTAATCATTGTAAGTATAAAGAGGACTTTTAAAGGGTAGGCTGTGGCTTGGGTAGGTGTGTTTGATTGAAAATGGCTAAAATTGTAAAATGCCAGCCTTTTCTTTTGAAAATCTATTTACTTGTGACTACATAATTATAAGCGATAATTTTTGCTTATTTATTTCAAGTAGCTAGATTCTTTTTTTTTTGAATGTCACTTCTTTTATATAATTTTCAAAAGAGCCACATTTACTGAAAATAAGGGGTGTGAAAATAAAAAGGATTGGTTTTGGGGTGATGGGTGGTTGTTTTTGCAAAATTATATTTTTACGGGTTTTAGAAATGAAATGTTTTAAGGCTCAACAGGGTTTATCTAGGGCAATGTTTTTGAAAAAGAAAGAAAGAAAAATAAAAGTTTTAAACTAAAAACGGGTTTAGTCCTAATGCCTCTATCATTTACTTATTTGGATTTGTGTCGGTAAGGACTTGGAACGTATTGCTTTGGCAAGTTCTAGATTTGTAAGAACCAAACGGGCTATTCACACAAGAAACGAAAATTGAGCAATTAGTATAGATGTGTATTTATATACTCGGTAAAGGCTCAAAACTCACTTTTATGGGAAAATGGTTATATGTTAATTGCCCGGATGGTCCCTGTGGTTTCACGTTTTTTCACGTTTAGTCCCCACCTTTTGGAAATAGCAGGTATGCTCCCTATGGTTTGTCATTTTGTTACTCGGATAGTCCCCTGACATTTACTCAGGGGACTATCCGAGTAACAAAATGACAAACCATAAGGAGCATACCTGCTATTTCCAAACTAACTGACATATACTCAGGGACTATCCGAGTAACAAAATAACAAACCATAGGGAGCATACCTGCTATTTTCAAATGGTGGGGACTAAATATGAAAAAACATGAAACCACAGGGACCATCCGGGCAATTAACTCTAAAATTGTATATACAATCAAATTTTACAAAGAATTGTTATGCCCATTTTTATAATTTTCTTAATCGGTTCTTTTTATAACGAAGATATCAGGTGTAAATTAGTAAAAACACAATTTTTAGAACTTATTTTACCCAACTAAACCAAGATAAGTAAAAAGAAAAAATAAAATTTTTTTGAAAAAGTTTGGGGTGATTAACGGTTTTCCAAGGCGAGTTTTGTGTAAGGCTTGTTTTTAGGAAAAAACGATTCAAGGTTTTATCATCCCCCCACACTTAAATTACACATTGTCCTCAATGTGTCCCAAATATGATTTATTTTGATTACATGTGTAAAAAGTGTGAAAAATAACAAAAATTTTCAGTTACTGGGAACAGGCACGGGGGCGTGTCAGGTGAACACGACCGGTGGTCAAAGTACCAGTAAACTGTTTTGTTTTCCAGAAAACTTACAGGGGAATGAGCACGGGGTCATGCCTGGTGGGCACAACCAGTGTCACTTTCCGGGGAGGAATTTTTGGCATCAAGTGTGTGGGTACGAGGGCGTGTCTGGTGAGCACGACCCCATGGCGATCGTCTGTTTCAGGTAAAAATTCAGGTTTTGTCGTCTGGCTTTTGTTTTCCGGGCTTGGGGAGCACTATGCTTAGTGTGTCCAAGCCTCCTATGGTACTTGTTGTGACAACCCTCACCAAACCAGGTATCCGTACGAATTAATTAATATTTAATTACTGCTTAATTACTGTGCTTGCTTACAACTGTGATTAAACTGCTTACTGATTTCTGATACGTACATACTCATGCATCACATTTTATACTGTCACTCTATTATTTTTTTACACAATCGTCAGTGACAACCTTGATGCACAAAAGTACAGTGAGCACACTATACGGGATACCCAGTAAACATGCTGACATAGCCAGCATCAGACAGTTACTGTCTCTGAGGCCAGTATGAGCCGGGAATAGTTTACTACACTAGTAGGGAGTGTAGGGAGGTGAGGATTGTAGAACTGCGTCACTAGGTGATTGTTATAGTGACCGGATGTGCCTAAAACGTACTTTGAGTACAAAATTCTACACTTTAAATAAAAACTCAGCATTAAGCTAACTAGTAAAGTGCCAAAACAAGAGAAAAATATTACTAGACACTTCCCAAAGTGTCGGGAATAAATTGTGTCACTAAAAGAAATAATAACGACACTTTAAATACTTATTTAGCACTTTAACGGAGTAATATCCAACCGTACAATCGGACTTAACCCGGAACATAAAAATATTGTCATTGACATTATTTCTTTTTCTGAGCTAGTTAAGGTCCCCGAATACCCTAACACCCGTTACAAAACACTACACACTATTACTCTAATTTAAAATACCTAATTAACTAATTGGTGCTTAACTAGCTAGTTAAAAATCTAACCATATGTAACCCTCCCAACCGAATTGTTTCCCATGTGGGGACACTCCACAAAATTTCGGTTACTTTATTTTGGGCATGCTAAATATCTTGGCTACATAATATCTCATGGGTAATTAGGTTAAAGTGAATTATAAAAATAACCACAAGACCCACCATCTTACTCACTTCAACAATTCAACAAAATTTCTTTTCTTTCTCTTTTGCTTGTGTTCGGCCGAGAATACATGCACACCCACCTACATTTTCCAATTTTGATAAATTCATTTTACATAACTACAAGCGTGTTAGAGCTCGTATAAGGAAGCCCGGTGTTCACGGAATCGCAAGGACCTCACCACAACGCTATTAACCACCCGTTTTTCGTCTAGTTTCTTCCCTAGCCTCGAGCTAGTAGTAAGTGACTCTAAACGCCTTCTTGATCTATTCTAAAGTGGTTAATAAGATATTTGTCGGATAAAAACCATAAACACTAGAGATCAAAATTAAAAGTCTACTAAAAATAATAAACATGGTGGTTAAAGAATGAATACTAGTGTAAAACTTTTGAAACTAGTTTTGTTATGATTCTTTATTGTTGTTGGATGCTAGTAGTAGTTCGGATCGTCATCTAACCCGGCTAAGTCATGTTCAAGAAGCATGAACTAGTGTATGTTAAAGTATGAAAGTGGTTAGATGATGAACACTACTACTTATAACCATGAAATTGTGTAAAAATGATTCTTTTTGTAAAAAGGAGTTCTAAACTAGTAGATCTAAAGATCTACAAGTGGTATTTTCGAAGAACCAAGTGTAAGATGAAATCATATTTTTAAAGCCGGATCTTTCAAAAAAACTAAAGGTGTTTTTTTTATGAACACACAAGTGTGTAGACACTTGTGTAACGAAAGGTTTCAACAAAGAATTGTTTTTGTAATTTTGACTAGAAGATGTACAAATGCATTTTCTGTAAAAATAAGATTTTCGAGAAACCGATTTCAATTATAAAAGTAGAAAGATCTATTAAAAATAATGGGAAGTTACTACACACTTTTACACAACCCACAAGTTCATGCGTTTGTGATATTTTTGAACTAGTATGATGTTGGAATATTGTTTGTTGTTGATTGAGAAAAATTGTTGTTTGAATTTATAAAAGAAAATGATACGCTAGAAAGCGTGGCCACCTCCAGTTACAGGGGAAACTCTGGCGAAATTTTTCCAAAAATCTAACACTTGGAGATATTTTTATCACAAGTGTTATGAATATAATTTTTAACTTATTTTTCCAAATAAACTTCGCCACGATTTTTATTACAAAACTACCAAGTGTCGGAGGTGGGATTTTCACAAAATAAAACTTGATAAATATATATTTAGTATATATTTTCCGTAATAACACTTGTGAGATTTTTATGATTATTTTGTGAACTATACAAATATTATTTTTAGGGTAAAAATAATATTACTGAATATTAACGGCTCCAAAATAACGCGAACGCCTTCACAATAAATATTTAAGTTACACCGGTATTATTTATACCTCCCGAACCTTACAACGTAACTTACGTATTTTCCGAAAATACACATAAGTGTGTATTTTGACAAAGTATTATTTTGGAAAATTATATGGAATAAAATATAATATTTTTGGGAAAAATATTTATATTTTGGAAGTAAAGTATTTTAGACAAATGAAATAAAATATATTTTATTAAGTGAGACTTAATAATATATTTCGAAGTTATATGAACGCACATGTAATAAAAACCCCCATCCTTGGGAAGGAATATATTTACAAAATAATTACGAAGTGTAATTACGAAATAGTTGCCTAACTATTTCCCAAAGACATTAAACCTTAAGCTAAGGCACGGCCGTCCGTCTAATAGAAGTTAGTACGTGTAGGTCGTCGCACAGCAGGTTGACCAGGAGATTTCTTGTTAGAGACGCACTTCGGTGAGTTCATGTCCCCCTTTTCTCTTAACTGTTTTCAGTTTTCTAAACTGCGGGGGTGAAATACATGTTACTATGATTACGAATACTTTTTACATGGTATGGTTAGCTTAAGGAGGGTTAGGACGTACAGATCATGTGAGTGAGTAGGCGCAACTTGAGGCCATTAATCCTCGTGTAGGACCGAGGGACATTAGTGATAGATCTATTTGGGTGTAGCGAGCCCCACTCCTGAGCCCGCTTAATGGACCAGGTGGTGACTAAGTGCCCAACGCACAAATCCGCTAGGGTTGAGTCTTCCTGCATCACTTCACACATATCATTGGCTTTGCAACCCAATGGTGATCTCTTTTTCCTTATTGCTACATACTAGGGACATTTTTACATCGGGACGTACTTAAACCTTTTTACATTGAGACTTACTTTAAAGGTTTTACATACTCACTTTCACATGAACTCGCTCAACTTTATGTTGATTTTTCAACTTACATGTATTTCAGGGAACTAAGGATCTGGCACGGTATGCTACGTTTTCACGCTGCGTTAGAGTTATGGGATCATCCAAGTTTAGGGGTTGTGGCTTTTACCTGGACGAGTCACAGTTCTTAAACTACGTCTATCTTAAGTTTGTGGTTGTGTCTTTCGAACAATGTTTTTATGTTATTAGGTTGTAATTTCCGTTGTATGTGTCAACACATTAAGACAATGTTGTGGTAATTTATTTTTCAAACTTAAATCAATGGATGATCTGCATGGTTTTATTTTCATATAGCTTTGTTGTGATTAAGCTATGGTATTAAGAAGTCACACCAAATAAACCCACGCTTCCGCAAAGCCAGGGTGTGACACCTGTGAGGTATAATACTACAGCAGCCGAACATAATACAACACAAACATAAAGCAACCTAGATTACCATAGTTCAAGTTGTTCTACCACCACCACATTACACGAAAATAAAAACAAATGCAGAAAAAGAAATAGTTCAGAAAAGTAAATTGTTCAACGGGACGTAGCCCGGGAAATACTAGTTTTTTCAAAAGTTAGGGAAAGATAACCTGGAAGATAACCACGTCGCCTGCTATCACCACCACCAAGTCTGAATCCATATCTTGTCCCTCATTCTCTTCCTCCTCCTAGCCGCGATGCACCATGTGTCACGGATGTATGTGATGTCATTTTGCATGGTGATGATGTTGCGCTCCATGCTTCCGATCCGGGAGCTTGAGCTTTGACCCAAGCTGTAGGCATTCTTTGAGACTTGGAGGGTTTCCTGCATGATATTATATAAATTATGGAGGTTAGGAAAATCACCCCCGCCTTGGGATGAGGAGCCCGGAAATGATCCGGTGCGAGGACGATTCGGGATATCTTTGATTTCCAGGATTTCTTCTGGGTCATTCGGGTTCCAAACCCGACCTCTTGAATCCTTAAAGCGCATCAATCTGTTTTTGCAATCAATAATCAGATTCAGACTTCGGCTGTAACACCTGTGTCATTTCAACCATCAAACAAATGCCCAACCAGTGAAATATTGTATTTCATACTTGGGATTTGTAAAAATATGTGTATCGTTTACACATATCAATTCTTGTTCGATTTCAAGCTCTAAATCGCTTTCTGGAAGGTTATACGCGCACTAATGCGTAAATATAACCAGTTTAATGCAACGAACACTCCGGAAAAGTGAAATAGGCTTAACATACCTTAAATAAACTTTACATAACTTAGATATAAGTTTTGGAAGGTTTGGTGTGGTGAAATCAAAGTTTAAATCGCTTACAGGGACTAAAGTTGACAAACTGCGAAAGTATGCCAATTTGAACTGTAACAGACATTCCGGAACATGACCATAAGTTAAACATACCATAAATATCCTTTACATAGCTTAGAAATAGGCTTTGAGGGGTTCGGTATGCTAAAATAAACTTTTGGGTCATTCAGGGACTAAAAGTGTCAAAAAGTGCACAAGTTTGCATTTTCGCGCATAACTTACGTTCTGAATACATCTGGACATCCAAAAATTTATGTGAGCATGACTATATTATATTTTAGTGTTCGCCATAAGAAAAATCCATTCGTCGCGTCATTTGGATCGTTTTTCGCGCTTATGCGCATTCCGTCGTAATTAAGCGAACATCGCGATCGTACGACCAAACGAACCGACATCCGACATATTTTTGAGCATGTTTTGAGTTCCCTATACTTTAACTTCATTTTAGAGCCTTGAAATGAGGTTAACGGGGTTCAAACGCATCGAAAAAGGCCTTAAACACGTGCAGGGACCATTTCTGCCACTTTTGAAACATTTCTGAAACAGGGAGGTGCTAGCGTAGCGCGACTGCATAGTGCCTTTGCACTAGCGCTACGCGACTGCCTAACCTGACCAGATTAAGTGTATTTGCAATCAGATTTCAGCTGATTAACCACAACCACATGTTTGCAACTTGCTTAATCACTAAGATTAGGAGCATATGTGGCTCCATAACCTTTGTGACAAGTGTACGGCTCGGATCGTGGCACGATATTCAAGAAACGATCCTAGGGGCTCTACTTTATCTATAAATACCCACCCCCCTTTGGCTTAAAAACCCACAAATCTGATTGAAAAGACTCTAAGTTGGAACCTTCGTTTCATACCTGAGCTATTTTGATCTGGGTTAGCATTCGGGGACCCTGGGTAAGTATTCTTTCGTTCTTTTCCTTATTTTACTGCTTTTCGAGTCAGAAAGTCAAACTTTGTTTGACTTTCAGCGTTGACCAGTAATGGTCAATGCGAAGTTCGTTTGAACTTCGCAACGTGAGTGTAATCACGTTGGTCATAGTCCCTTGGGACTATGCCCACTGACTACCACGTTGTCTAGGGTCGTAGGGTAGGCGATCTAATAAATCGCCTATACCTTCGAACCCGACCCAGTTTTGGTCGATCATTAGGATCCGACCAAATACATTAGGTGACCATAGTAGGTAGGGAATAACCTTCCGAGGTTATACCCTATGGTCACATCGTTTAAGTAGTTGTATGATAGGTAGTTTATATGCCTTAGGTAAATTACCAGAATACCCTTTTCATACATAATTGATAATTTAGCATATGTAACCTAAACCTTTGTCACATAACTGATTATGTAACATGTTAAGGCATATATTACTTGTCATAGGACTAGTTAGGCGGTCCGAACACGTTTCACGCGAACGACGCGTTAAAGTAGCATAAGCTACCTAAACGGGTCGTAATGGGTCGTAGACACTTAGGTTAAGTTTCATTTAGTATGTAGGCTTTGTTAAAACCAAAAGACACGAGTCTCTACACTCGTTTGGTTTACAAACCCTAATGCTACCCGATCTTCCGATTTAGGTCCGGTTTATTAATGTAGCTACCTATACTAGGTGCCGTTTGATATCCGCGATCTCTAGTATTGTTTGGTTGTTACTCAAGGACTACCGAGCAATCTCAAGTGAGTATATAGACCCCTCTTTTACTGTTTTCCAAACTGTTTTGGGGTGGAACACATGTGCCTACTTGTTACTTTCATGCTTTCCTGTTTTGACATTATATACTTGCTATGTTCATTAGTACATTATAGTACATGATTTCATTACATTTCCTGCTAGGTGTGCCCATTGTGTGCATTACTTAGTACATTGTTTTACATTGCATTTTGTTGCATATGCTCATCCAGCATGTGAACACATTATACTACATTTTGAACCGTTGTATCAATGAACCGTTTGTATCTGGGAACCGTTGTACCTGTGAACCGTTTGTATCTGTGAACCGTTTGTATCTGTGAACCGTGTGAACCGTATTTGACATAGACATTTCAGCATAGACATTTTAACATGATTGACATTTGATCATGCATTTCCCACAAAACATAACTTTGATTTAAACCAAGTTTTACTTCAATACTTTGTTTTTGTGTATATGGTTTAGTTGAGACATTTCACTTGCCATACATGATATTTTGACATAGACATTTGACATGGATATTTGACATAGACATTTGACATGGATATTTGACATAGACATTTGACATGGATATTTGACATAGACATTTTGACATTGGTTTGGTTTGATTAAGTGATTAAGTAACGATGCGTGTGTAATATGATACAAGCATGGTGGATACGCCGCTGGTACTTCCTATATATAAGTGTTTGTATGGTATTACATATTGTAGCGTTATTTGAATCATTTCAGTTTGATACATATAACATTTTATACAAATAACATACTTTTCACAAGACATTGTTTTACAAACAACTTATCTTATACAAACTCATCATACATGGTTATTTATTTAACCATACATTATTTACTTATTTATACATATCATCTGAACTCATTGTTTTTCAAATGATTTACAAAGCAAAGCAAATAACAAGGTTCATGACTAAACATTTTCTCAAACATAAGTCATGGAACCTATTTTCACAAAACCTATGTATCTCACAGGCATTTTTATGCTGACGTACCTATTTTCACATGTGTTTTTCAGGAACTGTTGCATAAGATGATCAAGATACACATAGGCAGACTTGGGCTTTAGTGACAATAAAAGATGCAAGACTAGTTAATTATGTTGTATTTTCTTGTTTGTTAAGACATTGTAACACTTTTAATCAATAAAACAAAACTTCAATTGCCATGGATTTGAGACAATTAATTCTGTTACAACACTCCCCGATGTTTCCACCACGTTTAGTATGTTCTACGTGGTCGGGGTGTGACAGAAAAGATGGTATCAGAGCCAATGGTTATAGGGAATTAGGTTATTAGTAATTAGTAATGCTTTGACCTAGTCTATAACCTTCTTAGGACCCTAACGCGAGTTTACTTGCGTTTAGTCATAAAACAATACTGTCACCTATCCTTAGGCGACGACCACAACAAGAACATAAATTTCAAAACCGCTTTGAAAACTAATCATCTGTTCTAGGATGATTGATTACTAGGTTTTGAACCCTCTGTTATATGGTTTTGAACCCCTTTGAGTTTTCAAAATCTCGTCAAGGTTTTGGGTTTTAAATAATGTGAACACGTGCAAACTGGAAGGGTGAATGCCTGTATTCTGGGTTTTCTGTCTAGGCAAGCACTTCGTATACATCTCATCAGACGCGAGACCAGTTGTGCTTACCTGGGAATCCTTGGGATGAGTGTTCACTTATAGGCGAGCATATCTTCGCAATACATTATTTTTGACCTATTTACTTTTCACCGGGTCGTTTGTTGCTTTGTAGTAACAAACAGATGACCACTATCCTTGCTTTCATCAAGATTTGTTTCATCTCATTCTTTTCGTCTAATCCTCTCACTCGTTTCATTTCATGTTTCCTCTTTTAGAATGCCTCCTCGACGCGAAAGCCAGATAGCGACTGCCGAATTGGCAGAAATCATTGCGCAGCAAATGGCTGCTCAATTCCCAAACCTCTTTGCTCAATGGAATCAAGCCAACAACAACAACAATGGTCCGTGCAACTTCAAGAGTTTTAACTCGGCGAAACCACTCAAGTTTAGTGGTTCTGAGGGAGCGACTGGGCTTCTTCAATGGTTCGAGAGCATTGAGAATACTTTCCGCCATGTGCAGTGTCCTGACAATTGCAAGGTCGAGTTTGCTTCAAGTGTGTTCCAGAAGAGAGCCCTTACGTGGTGGAATGGGGTTATGAGAGATCGTGGTGCAGAAGTTGCTCTAGCACAGACATGGGCTGAACTCAGGGCTCTCATGATGAAGGAATTCTGTCCTCGTCACGAGATCAGGGCCTTGGAAAGGGAATTCGACAATCTTGAACAAGACAGCGGTGAGCATCGAGCCTACACGGACCGTTACGAGGAGTTAAGTCTGTTATGCCCAAACATGGTCACACCTTTGGATAAGGCAATCGAAAAGTACATTGATGGCCTCCCTGACTCAATACAAGACATCGTGACTGGTAGCAACCCTACTACAGTTAGGCAGGCCATTGAGCTATCTGCAACCTTGACTGAATCAAAGATTAGGAAAGGTAAGATTTTCCGAAAGGGTGACAAGAAACTGGTCGAGGAATCGAAACCAATCGAGGAATCAAAGACCATGGATGAACAGACTGGATCCTCTAAGAAGTCAAAGAAGCGAAAGGCTTCTCAGAACTTCACCGTGGTCGCTCACAATGATCAAGCCGTCCCCAACCAACCAGCTCAACCCCCTGCCAGGAAACCCTACAAAGGAACTGCACCCTTGTGCAACCAATGTGGCCTACATCATCATGCTGGTGTGAAGTGCCGCACATGCCAAGTATGCAGACTTATAGGTCATACAGCGAGGGTTTGCCCAACAGCAGCAGCACCAAATCAGATTAACAACAATCCTGCTCAAGCTCGTTTCCCACTGGGATCTTGCTACAACTGTGGCGAGATGGGCCATTTTAGTAGGAATTGCCCAAGACTTGATGATGCAAATCCAGCGCAGGGATGAGTATCTGACCGACAGAAGATAACGCTGTTTAGAAAATAATCGAGCCTTGTGTATTATTTTCTTTTATCACAATCTATGAAACAGTTGTTGTTATTGTTGTTTATAAATAAATCTTTCATTTACATTTCAATATGTTTATGTGGTTGCATGTATAAACATATCCCATACAATACCGACAATCAAGGAACCGCATTCCTTGAAGAACAGACTACTTCCAAATTTCTTCCATTGTATGATCTCTTGCGTTTTTCACGAAAATCCTAAGTACCCGTTTCTTCCAAGAGAAACGAAGTACGAGGTGCCAAGTTAATAGCAATCAATAACAAGAAAATAACAATTATGTGGTTATGTGCTTATGTGTTATCCTTTATGGGTCATGTGATCCAATTTATGTTATTCAAATCCTCGTAAAATCTTACATATCTTTGTGCAAGAGATTCATAGTAGGATACCCAAAGGTACTACTTAAATCCTTAATGGACTTCTACGTTGTAGTTAAAGTCCCTTGGATTATAATGTACTACTTCATAATTAGACCCCTTTAGTGGTCTAGTTAAACAGATTGATCCAAAAATCTGATTAGGGATATCATGTGATGATATAGCTGAAAGGACTCCTTAGTGGCCTAATTAAGAAGATCCTCTGTTGATCTAATTAAAAGGACCCTATGGTAGTCTAGTCACTCTCATCTCAGGTTTGATATCTTTCCCCACAACATTTCAAAACAAACTGTGCGGACTGTGCAAGGAATTACGTAATTATGGATGCATACATAATTATGGAATTTAGTGCACAGAAATCACAGCAAGTTCTATCATGTATCAAGAGTTAACCCTATTCATTTCCAATTCTGATGAAGCATCCGTTGAGGAAAAATGAACTAGCTATTCATTTTTCACTTCTGAAGAATATCCGTTGAGGAAATGAATATCCGTTGATTATCTTTTCATTTCCATTCTGAAGAATAACCGTTGAGGAAAATGAATTATCCATTCATTTTCGTTCTAAAGAATATCCGTTGAGGAAATGAATATCCGTTGTTTATCTTTTCATTTCCATTCTGAAGAATAACCGTTGAGGAAAATGAATTATCCATTCATTTTCGTTCTAAAGAATATCCGTTGAGGAAATGAATATCCGTTGTGAAATCCTTCATTTCCAACTCTGAGGAAGCAACCGTTGAAAATGACTCCGTTAGTTCATTTTTGTTTCTGAAGATTTATCCGTTGAGGAAATGAATATCCGTTGTGTAATCCTTCATTTCCAACTCTGAGGAAGCAACCGTTGAAAATGACTCCGTTAGTTCATTTTCGTTTCTGAAGATTTATCCGTTGAGGAAATGAATATCCGTTGTGTAATCCTTCATTTCCAACTCTGAGGAAATAACCGTTGAAAATGACTCCGTTAGTTCATTTTCGTTTCTGAAGATTTATCCGTTGAGGAAATGAATATCCGTTGATTTTTCTTTCATTTCAAATTCTGAAGAACAAACCGTTGAGGAAAATGACCCCGTTTGTTCATTTTCGTTCTGAAGAATATCCGTTGAGAGAAATGAATATCCGTTGATTTTTCTTTCATTTCAAATTCTGAAGAACAAACCGTTGAGGAAAATGACCCCGTTTGTTCATTTTCGTTCTGAAGAATACCCGTTGAGAGAAATGAATATCCGTGGATTATTCCTTCATTCCCATTTCTGACAAAGAATCCGTTGAGAAAGAATGAATCATCCATTCATTTTCACTTCTGAAGAATACCCGTTGAGAGAAATGAATATCCGTGGATTATTCCTTCATTCCCATTTCTGACAAAGAATCCGTTGAGAAAGAATGAATCATCCATTCATTTTCACTTCTGAAGAATATCCGTTGAGGGAAATGTATATCCGTTTAGTTAATTCCTTTATTTTCCATTTCCGAAGAACCCGTTGAAGAAAATGACTCTGCTCGTTCATTTTCGCTTCTGAAAAATATCCGTTGAGGAAAATAATCAGATTATGCTTTACATATCTTTGATGACTATTTGAAACAAAGTCATAGACAGACTCCTACGAATTAATTTCGGGACGAAATTTCCTAAAGTAGGGGAGACTGTAACACCTGTGTCATTTCAACCATCAAACAAATTCCCAACCAGTGAAATATTGTATTTCATACTTGGGATTTGTAAAAATATGTGTATCGTTTACACATATCAATTCTTGTTCGATTTCAAGCTCTAAATCGCTTTCTGGAAGGTTATACGCGCACTAATGCGTAAATATAACCAGTTTAATGCAACGAACACTCCGGAAAAGTGAAATAGGCTTAACATACCTTAAATAAACTTTACATAACTTAGATATAAGTTTTGGAAGGTTTGGTGTGGTGAAATCAAAGTTTAAATCGCTTACAGGGACTAAAGTTGACAAACTGCGAAAGTATGCCAATTTGAACTGTAACAGACATTCCGGAACATGACCATAAGTTAAACATACCATAAATATCCTTTACATAGCTTAGAAATAGGCTTTGAGGGGTTCGGTATGCTAAAATAAACTTTTGGGTCATTCAGGGACTAAAAGTGTCAAAAAGTGCACAAGTTTGCATTTTCGCGCATAACTTACGTTCTGAATACATCTGGACATCCAAAAATTTATGTGAGCATGACTATATTATATTTTAGTGTTCGCCATAAGAAAAATCCATTCGTCGCGTCATTTGGATCGTTTTTCGCGCTTATGCGCATTCCGTCGTAATTAAGCGAACATCGCGATCGTACGACCAAACGAACCGACATCCGACATATTTTTGAGCATGTTTTGAGTTCCCTATACTTTAACTTCATTTTAGAGCCTTGAAATGAGGTTAACGGGGTTCAAACGCATCGAAAAAGGCCTTAAACACGTGCAGGGACCATTTCTGCCACTTTTGAAACATTTCTGAAACAGGGAGGTGCTAGCGTAGCGCGACTGCATAGTGCCTTTGCACTAGCGCTACGCGACTGCCTAACCTGACCAGATTAAGTGTATTTGCAATCAGATTTCAGCTGATTAACCACAACCACATGTTTGCAACTTGCTTAATCACTAAGATTAGGAGCATATGTGGCTCCATAACCTTTGTGACAAGTGTACGGCTCGGATCGTGGCACGATATTCAAGAAACGATCCTAGGGGCTCTACTTTATCTATAAATACCCACCCCCCTTTGGCTTAAAAACCCACAAATCTGATTGAAAAGACTCTAAGTTGGAACCTTCGTTTCATACCTGAGCTATTTTGATCTGGGTTAGCATTCGGGGACCCTGGGTAAGTATTCTTTCGTTCTTTTCCTTATTTTACTGCTTTTCGAGTCAGAAAGTCAAACTTTGTTTGACTTTCAGCGTTGACCAGTAATGGTCAATGCGAAGTTCGTTTGAACTTCGCAACGTGAGTGTAATCACGTTGGTCATAGTCCCTTGGGACTATGCCCACTGACTACCACGTTGTCTAGGGTCGTAGGGTAGGCGATCTAATAAATCGCCTATACCTTCGAACCCGACCCAGTTTTGGTCGATCATTAGGATCCGACCAAATACATTAGGTGACCATAGTAGGTAGGGAATAACCTTCCGAGGTTATACCCTATGGTCACATCGTTTAAGTAGTTGTATGATAGGTAGTTTATATGCCTTAGGTAAATTACCAGAATACCCTTTTCATACATAATTGATAATTTAGCATATGTAACCTAAACCTTTGTCACATAACTGATTATGTAACATGTTAAGGCATATATTACTTGTCATAGGACTAGTTAGGCGGTCCGAACGCGTTTCACGCGAACGACGCGTTAAAGTAGCATAAGCTACCTAAACGGGTCGTAATGGGTCGTAGACACTTAGGTTAAGTTTCATTTAGTATGTAGGCTTTGTTAAAACCAAAAGACACGAGTCTCTACACTCGTTTGGTTTACAAACCCTAATGCTACCCGATCTTCCGATTTAGGTCCGGTTTATTTATGTAGCTACCTATACTAGGTGCCGTTTGATATCCGCGATCTCTAGTATTGTTTGGTTGTTACTCAAGGACTACCGAGCAATCTCAAGTGAGTACATAGACCCCTCTTTTACTGTTTTCCAAACTGTTTTGGGGTGGAACACATGTGCCTACTTGTTACTTTCATGCTTTCCTGTTTTGACATTATATACTTGCTATGTTCATTAGTACATTATAGTACATGATTTCATTACATTTCCTGCTAGGTGTGCCCATTGTGTGCATTATTTAGTACATTGTTTTACATTGCATTTTGTTGCATATGCTCATCCAGCATGTGAACACATTATACTACATTTTGAACCGTTGTATCAATGAACCGTTTGTATCTGGGAACCGTTGTACCTGTGAACCGTTTGTATCTGTGAACCGTTTGTATCTGTGAACCGTGTGAACCGTATTTGACATAGACATTTCAGCATAGACATTTTAACATGATTGACATTTGATCATGCATTTCCCACAAAACATAACTTTGATTTAAACCAAGTTTTACTTCAATACTTTGTTTTTGTGTATATGGTTTAGTTGAGACATTTCACTTGCCATACATGATATTTTGACATAGACATTTGACATGGATATTTGACATAGACATTTGACATGGATATTTGACATAGACATTTGACATGGATATTTGACATAGACATTTTGACATTGGTTTGGTTTGATTAAGTGATTAAGTAACGATGCGTGTGTAATATGATACAAGCATGGTGGATACGCCGCTGGTACTTCCTATATATAAGTGTTTGTATGGTATTACATATTGTAGCGTTATTTGAATCATTTCAGTTTGATACATATAACATTTTATACAAATAACATACTTTTCACAAGACATTGTTTTACAAACAACTTATCTTATACAAACTCATCATACATGGTTATTTATTTAACCATACATTATTTACTTATTTATACATATCATCTGAACTCATTGTTTTTCAAATGATTTACAAAGCAAAGCAAATAACAAGGTTCATGACTAAACATTTTCTCAAACATAAGTCATGGAACCTATTTTCACAAAACCTATGTATCTCACAGGCATTTTTATGCTGACGTACCTATTTTCACATGTGTTTTTCAGGAACTGTTGCATAAGATGATCAAGATACACATAGGCAGACTTGGGCTTTAGTGACAATAAAAGATGCAAGACTAGTTAATTATGTTGTATTTTCTTGTTTGTTAAGACATTGTAACACTTTTAATCAATAAAACAAAACTTCAATTGCCATGGATTTGAGACAATTAATTCTGTTACAACACTCCCCGATGTTTCCGCCACGTTTAGTATGTTCTACGTGGTCGGGGTGTGACATCGGCACACAGCAAGATCAACTTTTGTTATACCTACACCCTTGTGAAATACCATCAGAGTTCGCCTAATGTAGTTTTTGAATAGTTTGGCGATCCATCCTTCGTAAAAGTTGGCTGTGCGAGTGTCTGCAGTGGCGTTGCTGGCCATGTTTCTCATAAGCATGTGGGCGACGTCGATGGGCTGGTGGGTCACGAGGCAATAAAGGCAAGTGAGCTCGTGAAGGTTCACCACCCCACCGCTATATTTCCTTTGGAACAAAGCACCGCTAAGGACCCGATGGATGTAGCGGATAAGCGGGTCCCTGATCTTGGTGCTTTTCGTGGAGCTCGGGTTGTAGTGGCCATCTCCGATCATTGCCCATGCAGCTTGTCTAAGGTTATCTGGTAGTTCTCGGATAACTTCAGTGAATTCAGGTTCAGCAACATCTTCCTCGGTGTAAAGCCCAATATTGATACCGAATTGGGCGACTGATATGCTATACCATTCACCCCAACACCTGAATTGCACTGCATCAGAATCAAAGAGGTCCGGATCAGTTTTTTTGAAGGTCAGCGTGCTCAGAAACTCCATGTTATACTCATGGATTGACCGGAGCCGAGTCTCTAAGAAGATGCGGAGAGGACCAGTGACGAGAGCGTCATATCTTTCCCGCTGCCCTACAGTTTCAAGTGTCTCATAGCAAACTTGTCTCGGATGTTCTTCATGCCTAACTTGCAAAACCTCAAACCGATTTTGGTATTCAAGCTCAGAAGATTTGAACCTGAGGAACTTGTGTGGTTCCATCCCTGCAAGAAAGAACCAATAAGATAGTTGATATGTTGAAAACTATGTAAAAAATTGAAATCAGGTGGTCTGGACACGGCCCCGTGTCTGCGGTTTTTGCTGCCCACGACCCCGTGTCCAATGGACACGACCCCGTGTCAAATCGTCTATTACTTCAAAAATTAAGGTTTTCAAGCCGGCTTCGAAAAATTCAAAATTTTTGGTCCATTAGGTGCGGTTTACCCCGAAAATCAAACCCCCAGTATCGATTTTGCATAAAACACGTGTTTACCCTTTCGATTTTAGGTTTTTCGGTCAAGAACAAGGGTTTGTTAATAACTGCTTTAACAATCTGATTTTCTAAACAATGTTTAGTTATTAACTTCTCAAAACACTAGTACTAACTACTACTAACATGATCTAAACAAAAATTTGAGATTGGCACGTGTCTAGTTCTAGAACCCTAGATTAAACCCAAATTTTTGATGTTATACTACATGCAAATCACTAAACTAACTAACTATGATGTTAGAATCATACCTCGTAGTCGGATTTGGTCGGATGATCATTGAAATTTGTCGGAAAATGGTCCGGAACCAGAGTCTCTGGAGAAACGGGTCATGTTTTGTGTTGAAAAAGTGAAGACAGGGCTTTAGATACTCTGTCTGCAGGTCGGCCACAGCCCCGTGCTGATGCAGCACGGCTTCATGCCGTGTTTTATTACATTTTGTGTATCTGGGCGTTGGTGTTTTTTCCATTGACGAGCTTATATGTGGTAGTGCCTATTGGTGTTTTGTAGGCGGTTCAGAAGGCCCATAAAGCATCGTCTAGTTTATCTGCCCAATCTTTTTTATTTTGACATACGGTTTTTTCTAAAATTCTTTTTAGCCCTCGATTTGTTACTTTGGCTTGACCATTGGTTTGAGGATGGTAGGCGGTTGAAAGACGGTGATAGACCCCATATTTTCTTAAAATTTTATTTAATTGATAATTGTAAAAAATGGGTACCTCTATCACTAATGAGTGCTTTTGGAGTACCGAAACGAGAGAATAAGCGTTTTAGGAATTTTACCACAACTCTCCCATCGTTAGTTGGAAGAGCTTCGGCCTCGGCCCATTTGGACATATATTCAACTGCTACAAGAATGTATTTGTTCCCTTTTGATGGTGGGAAAGGTCCCATAAAATCCATACCCCAAACATAAAAAATTTCACAAATAAGAATGCCATTTTGAGGCATTTCGTTTCTTGATGAGATATTACCTATTCGTTGGCATGCGTCACATGTTTTAATTAAATTGTATGCATCCTTATGGATGGTCGACCAATAAAATCCTGAATCGAGTACCTTTCGTGCGGTGCTTGTGACTCCATTATGTCCTCTGTACGATCCTTCGTGACAATGGCGGAGAATTTTTCTGGCTTCTTGACCATGGACATATTTTCAAATGAGTTGACCGGAACACATTTTAAAAAGATACGGGTCTTCTTAAAAATAGTGTTTTACATTGGTAAAGAATTTTTTTCTTTGTTGATGTGACCAACCTTTTACTAGAATGCCACTAGCGAGGTAGTTAGCATAGTCGGCGTACCATGGTTCTTCTTGATATTCGACCATTTCCAAGGATTCAGTGGGGAACTTTTCATTGATGAGTTCTTCCCGAGGTAGCTCCAAAGCGGGATCTTCTAAGCGAGATAGATGATCGGCGGCGGTGTTTTTGGCGCCTCGCTTATCTTTTATTTCAATGTCGATTTCTTGGAGGAGAAGAATCCACCGGATCAAACGTGGTTTGGCATCTTGTTTTTTGAAAAGGTATCGAATGGCAGCATGGTCCGTATAGACTATTGTTTTAGAAAGAACAAGATAGGAACGAAATTTATCAAAAGCAAATACTACGGCTAGTAATTCTTTTTTCGGTTGTTGTATGATTTTCTTGAGCATCGTTAAGAGTTTTACTTGCATAGTATATTGGGTGAAAGTGTTTTTCTTTTCGTTGTCCTAAGACGGTTCTAACTGCAAAGTCGCTTGCGTCGCACATGATTTCAAAAGGTAGTTTCCAATCGGGTGCTATCATGATAGGTGCATTGACTAGCATTTCTTTTAAAGTAAGAAAGGCTTTATTGCATTCCTCGTCGAAGATGAATGGTGCATCTTTTTCAAGTAATTTTGTAAGAGGTCTAGAGATTTTTGAAAAGTCTTTGATAAATCGCCTATAAAATCCAGCATGTCCTAGGAAACTTCGAATGGCTCAAACGGAGGATGGTGGAGGTAATCGGGAAATAGTGTCTATTTTTGCTCGATCAACTTCCATTCCTTCGCTTGAGATTTTATGACCGAGTACTATTCCTTCAGTTACCATGAAATGGCATTTTTCCCAATTAAGGGCGAGGTTAGTTTCCTCACATCGGGATATCATTCGTTCAAGGTTACCGAGGCATTGGTCAAATGTATCTCCAAAGATAGAAAAGTCATCCATTAAAACTTCCATGGTTTTTTCTATCATGTCGTGGAAGATAGCCATCATGCAACGTTGAAACGTAGCGGGGGCATTGCATAGACCAAAAGGCATACGTCGATAAGCGAAAGTTCCGTATGGACATGTAAAAGTTGTTTTCTCTTGGTCCTCCGGTGCTATGGGAATTTGAAAATACCCGGAGAAACCATCGAGAAAACCATAGAATTCATGTCCGGATAGTCTTTCTAACATTTGGTCGATAAATGGTAAAGGAACGTGGTCTTTCTTGGTTGCTTCGTTTAATTTGCGATAGTTGATACAAACTCTCCATCCGGTGACGGTTCTTGTTGGTTATAATTCTTTTTTATCATTAGTTATTACTATCATACCTCCTTTCTTTGGCACTACTTGGATGAGACTTACCCATGGGCTATCGGAGATAGGATAGATAAATCCGGCGTCTAGTAGCTTGATGACTTCATTTTTAACCACTTCTTACACGTTTGGATTTACTCTTCTTTGTGGTTGTATTACCGTTTTATAGTCATCTTCCATTAAAAATTTTTGTGTGCACATGAAAGGATTGATGCCTTTGATATCCATAAGTTTCCATGCGATCGTGTCTTTATGTTTTTTTCCAAAGTTTTATTAGTTTTTCTTTTTCAAAAAGTTTTAGTTTAGAAGAAATGATGACAGGGAGCTTACCATGTTCGTCTAAGAATGCGTATTCTAGACCTTTTGGTAGTTTCTTGAGTTCGAGTAGCGATGGGTCTTCAAGAGACCGCTTATTTTCTTCTTTATTTAGATCGATGGCCGAAAAGGTTTGTTCGATGGCGTCTTCCTCTTCGACGAATTGTTCCTCTACTTCTTCTTTATCGGGTGGCTCTGCTTCATCTTCAATTAGGGTTCATTATTGCAAATTGGGTATTTCATAGATTGGTCGAGATTGATGTACCTTTTGTCGGCCCCTAATTGAAGTGGTAGGTTGTTTTGCTTCCGATTGGCTAAGGTTTGATGGGTTTTTTGAAATGGTTGTCCCAACACGAGGTGGGTATCATCTAGGTTGATAAATTCGGTTGGTACTACCACTTGGCTTGTTTGAATTAAGACATCCTCAACCATTCCCGTGGCATTAATCATTTTTCGGTTAGAGAGAAAACTAGGAATTTTAAGAGGAGAAAAATCACTAGTACCCAATTTTTCAAAAATATAGTTTGGCATTATGTTAACACAAAGATGTTTATCAATTAGCACGTTACTAACAAAGATGTTTTGCAAAAAACATGGTACCGGTTTTATGTTTAGTCCATGGTATTCATCTTTTATTAGTGAAGTTTGATCATTTTTAACGTGATGCTAACTAACTCTTCAATTTTAGTCGTAGTGTTTAACTCTTTTAAAAACTTGGCATGTGAAGATACCAAACATTGATTTTCAAAAGAAGGTTGTAAAACGTGAATTACTTAAAAATTTTGTTCTATTTTAAAATCATTAGTTTTAGACCTACATTCTTCTTGGTTTGGTTTATGTTGGTGCATACATCTGTTGACTTCGTCTTGTATCGAGTCTTAGTTTGTATTAGATAGATTAGGGCACGAAAAACGAGAAACATGTCAAAAGGATAATTTCGCACGAAATTAGACATGTAATTTCGCACGAAATTACATGTTGATTTCGCACGAAATTAGATTTCGCATGAAATCTAATTTCGTTTGTACTGGTTCGTGCGAAATTAGATTGCCTATATATAGTGGTGTCTTGATTTCATTTGTAACTTTTCCGGCTGAAGTACCGAACTGCTGCCGAAGTGTCGTCTCGTTGTAAAACGTTATAATATCAATCAAAAGACAGTTTAAAGTGATATTCTAGCTGAATTGAACTCGATACGTCTGTTTCCGCCTTTCGTATTGAGAAAAACTCTTCTGATCGACTCGTTCGGGTTGCTAAAACGATCCTACAGTTTATGCATGAGTTTTTCGTTTTGTTGGTCTTCTATTTTTACCTCTTCGATTATTACCTCTTTAGTACAAATGGTCTCTTCCTTTTCACGAGATGTCTTAATTAAGAGTTCTAGATTTTTGAAACTTTATATTAGACTTTAGTCATCGGGATTAATTGTTGGCGGCGTGTCGTATGTTTCAAACGGATTGGTATCCCAGTCAAAGCTTGACTTTGGGAGCTTAAACCTTGGTTCTTCATATGTGGTGTATGAGGTTGATGGTTTGAAAAGGTAACAATGTTCTACCAAATGGGATTCACCGCAAATGGTACAATAAGATTCCTCATAATCATCCTGAATGTAGTAGGTGTAGTCTTCTAATTAGTAATCCACTGTTTTGGAAGATACCCAGAAGAATAACGAGCCTCGGGATCGGAAAACAGAATTTTAAAATTTAACAAAATGTTGACCACGGCCCCGTGCTGAACTTGCACGGCCCCGTGGGCGAATCTGTATCTGGGCGTTTGAAAAAGTTTTTATGAAAATTTGCAGCACGGGGGCGTCTCCCAGTGGCACGACCCCGTGTTAAACCTACTATAAAAAGGAAAAAAAGTTTTAAAAACAGGCGCGCAGTTTTGAAAAATGCTTAGAACGAGTTGACGTTAACCCGCACGTTGCGGCGGGACGTTGGTTATAATTTCTCATTTGCTAACCTTAAACCGTTTAGCCTCTAACGTAAGCTAGAATTAAATTAATTAACATCCAAACTAACAGATTGTTAGTGTCGTTAAGATTTTAACTGTGATTTTCAAGTATATTTGCATTAAGCATCGGGGATCTTTGATGTATTTGTCGCAACAATTGACCACCAACATTGCGATCTTTGATGTACTTGTCACAACGATTGACCACCAACATTCTCATTTGAGCAAGTAAGACAACCTAAAGTGTTAGAAGAAGCAGACTATCACACTCTTTTACCCTTAGATTTTTGTGAAGTATGCTTATCGAGTTGTAATGAAACTTTTGCTCAAAAAGTGAGTCAAAGTAACAATTTTATGATGCAAGAAGCTTCACGTGTCTTTTCAAGGCAGGTTTAGTGATCGAATCACGATTAAAAACAACATGCCTAATCGCAAATATATCAATGAATGGCGTTTTGAGTTTCCTTTGAAGTAACGAAATGTAACAAAGAGTAAACGAATACAAATATATAAGGTGAATAATAAAAGACATCAAGTGCAGAACGCAACGCAGTTTGTTAAATACATGTTCAAAATAGACATTCAATATCTTCTCAATAAAGAAAACTAAAAAAAATTCTATGTAAAGAGATATGAATAAATGGATCAAATAGGCATAAAAAATGTTTTTAAACACCGACAAACACAATGAAACATATCAAGTTGTCCAAGTAAAAATAATTTGACAAAATAAATCGCCAATTACAACGGGTTTCGTTATACTTCTAACGTAATAGTAAAGTGTCACTTCATCTCCGTTAAATTATAGTTTTCAAATCAAATTATGCATCTAGAACACATCTAGAGGATTACTTGAGTGGCAAAAAAAAGAACATTCATCTGGAGCAACAATTTGTTCCCATTCAATTATTCTATTGAATTATATGTAATAAAGGTAGAATAGCAAACTAAATAGTGTGGCTAAAAAATAAGTCAGCAGGTTAACCAATCATGTGCAAAACATTCATTGTTCATTTCTTGATGTAAAGATTATTACACATCATTGATAAATAAATAAAAAAGTAATAAACGCCTTTTGTGTTCTTCTTTCTATTCACTTCATTTCATCTTTGTAATCTTAACCAACTCCGATCCATCCAATGTATGTGCTAATAAACTAAAAAACATAAAGTCCACACTGAAACAACAAAAGACAGATTATTTCTGATTTAAATGCCCTTAACAAACCATCGAAAGCCAGATTTATGATAAACAGATCTTGAATTTGTAGCTGTTCAAAAAGGGAAAAAAAGTGCAAACAGTGATGTTTTGGTCAAAAATTACCGAAGTAATTAAGTGATCAAATTAGTTAAGTGAGGTAGTGTGCTAGAAATGAGTGTCGAAAATATGTTAATCAAGTTAATTTGTAAAAACAGTTTCAGGATACGACTCAGGATATAGAGCTGTATCTATGATCAAACAATGAGCAAAAGTAAAGTAAACGACACGGGATGTACGAGGAAAGCCCTTGATCAATCTAGATCGCCGGCATAAAACCTCGGGAGCTGACAATCGCAGCTGCCTAGTTCTTCTATTGCTTCAAAAATCAGGATACAGTGCAAGATGTGGTACGGATCGACTAAGTGTTACAACGAAACTTGAATACAAGTGTGGTGTTTGCGATGAGCTAGAGAGTGTAAGTGTATGAGAGTGTTAGTGAAAAATCATGTGTTCTAAGCTGATCCGCCCCCATCTATTTATAGTAAAGATAAAATAACAAACTAGCCTAAACTTGCGGGATCCGCCGAATATTCCTTCTTCGAACGTTGTAGACCTGGTCTTTCGGGCTCAACGTCTCTTCCTCAACAAATTCGTCCGAGTCTTGAGGAGAAGAAGTCCTCTCAACCGTTAGCAAGTCTCAGCCCTTAACCTGCACGTGGTTAATTCAATAAGCCTCAGGATATCGCCCAAGATGTTAGCAATATCCTCTTCCAGCATCCTGGTCACAAATGAACAAACATAGGCAGGATATTGGTCAGGATATATACGTTAAGAAAATGACCCCTAACAATTGTCCCCAAATATATCGGTTGGGATACCAATCCAACGGATATATTTCAAAAGTTTCACCTCATAACTTAAGGCAATTAATATGACTAGACTCTTGAAATGACAGCGGTGCAACTTCCAAGGCATTATTTACTTTTTACCCCCCTATATTCATCCTATATTAACCGAAGGACTCCTTGTCTCGGTTATCCTTATCTGCAAGCAAACATCAGGTATCTTCTTTTCTAATCTCCTTTCTTGAATTTTTCTTAATTTGCTCAATACTCTTCATGGCACCACAAACGAAATCCCGATCAGACCGACCAGCCTCAACCCTCATAAGGCAAAACTTTATCACCGATCCAGCAAAGGAGATTTGCTGCTTCAATAATGCTGACATTGCTGCTCTCAAAGACTCCGGTGCCTTTCCCACCGGAACGGTCTTTCGCCCCTTCGACAAGGAAGCCCGATCGGACGCATCATCCGACGAGTGGGTTTGTTTTTTCGCTTATCCTTTCTCTCTTGGACTCCGATACCCATTTCCACCCTTTATCTCAAGCTTTTTCGACCTCACCGGCCTTAGCTAAGCCCAAGTTATGCCAATGGTCTGGCGAGTCTTGATAGTGTTGGATCAAATCAAATCTCTTCATTTTCCTAACCTACTTGTTGAGGACCTTCCCGTAGCATACCGGTTGAGATCCCATGGCAATCACCGTTATCTTCTGTTTTCCATCAAGAACCCTTTGGTCCTTAAAGCCACCAAGAATGAGGATCGATGGCGACGAAAATTCTTTTTCGTAAAAAGAGACTCTATTGATAAGGGTTTCGATCTACCGGTTAAATGGTTAACCAAGGGTAGGATTTAGGGTTTTAGGAATACCCCCAATTATATCTTCAAACTGTATTCCGGACTTATACTCTGATGTTTTTATGCAGCGAATTTCAGAGATTTAGTGCCTCCCAGTGCAGAATCTGAATCCAAGATCAAGGAAATCTACCGTCTTCCTGCCAGTGAAAGAACTTTTTCCCTGTCTCTTACAGGTTCTTATAAAAAATCAAGCTCAGAAATGTCTGGTAAGCACATTCTTATATATATTAATCATTTTTCAAAAATACGATGAGTTTAAGAATATCTTCCCTTTTGTAGTACCAGTCGTCAACCTTGAAGGTTTTGAACTTGACGAATTGGATTGCTACTCTAGCCTTGAACCCACCAAACAAGAATCCAAGCCAAAGTCGTCTGCTACACCAAAGCCTACCTCCTCGAAAACTGTTTCTGCTCCCAAAGGCCCTCCGGCATCCAGGACCCGGGCATCCAGCTCTCGTAAAAGAAAGGAGACTGATTCCCCAGCTGTTTCTGAAACATTCTCTCTTGAGAATCACGGGTTCAATGAAGCCACCTCATTCCTCAAACAGGTAGAATTTCCTTTTCGATATCCTGTACAAGTATGTTAGTTTTTATCCTGCTTATTTTTCACATTAATACCTGTGTCTTTATCAATAGGGTCTGGATCGTCTTATGCACTTGCATGAAGACGCTTGCGGACTTAACAAGATGTTAAAGATCCAGCTGGAGAAAGCTCAAGCCACCATAGCTGACCAAGGAACCATCGCGGCTGCCAAATCCCAGCATTATGAAGACAAATACAAGGCAATGACTCAGGAACATCAAGCCGCCCTCCACAAAGCTAATGAGGATGCTCAAGCCAAGCTAGATGCCGCTCTTCTCCAATATCAGCAGAATATGAGCTCATACCGGGATAGCCTAAAAGCTTCTGTGGTCGTCTCTCTTCTCCAAGCCAGGATAAGGATGGCTTACGAGGCCATGGATCTGGGTTTTGAATGCCCCTCCTGGAATGTAAAAGCTTGGGAGGAGAAACTACAGGGCCTCGGAGGTCATCCCGTTGCTCATCCTGCAAAACATACCGGTGAAGCGCCTTCTAAGGCGGCAGAGGAGGTGGCCAATGCTGGTGATGGTGCTGAGAAGAATCCCGAGGTTGATGCTGGGGCGAATGCTGGCAAGGAGGTTGCTGATCAAGAAGGTGCCGCATCTTAGGCGGCGAAATGGGCGATGATGGATATATGTGCCAAGGCCGGAGCCCATTTTTTTTAAATTCATGGTTGTGGTTGCATAAACAATTTACTTTTCCTGTCTTTGAACAATTTACTTTTCCTGCACTAGAACAATGTGATGACCAAAGGTGGATGGGTCCTAGGTTTTAGGACGAAGCCCTTGGTCATCAATTAGTATAACTTGTTTTGAACGTAGTAACGGTTGTAGGTGGACGGGTCCTGTTTTGAGATAGATCCTGCAACCGTTACACAAGTATGGTAAAAACTAACTGTGCTTTTGGCGGATGGGCCTTGGTTTTAGGTGAAACCAAAAGCACAACTTTTGACTTGTTAATAATATAAATATCTTTTGACTTATTTTCTGTTACCTTGCATTACTTTGCATTACTTAGTGTGAGTCTTATTTTTGTAAAGGTTTTGTATTGGTATCTTATAAAACATCCTGATCAGTATGCTCAGCAACATACTGCAAAAGCCTTTTATTAGATAGATCTTCCAAACGTTCCTTCAACTTTGTAAAAATTTCTTTAGAAAGTAAAAAATAGTTTATCTTTTCAAAACCAAGTTTTGATAATATTTAAATGATCAAAGTTCCGAACCAATACTAGTTTCAAACATCCTAATCAAATATCCTTAAAAGGACTTTGAGGATATATATCAGGATACTTAACATAATGTCACCAAAAACCTAAACGAGGCTTATAAAGGAAAGATCATACCAGCAATAGGACATAAACCTATTACCAAACTTCAATCCCTTTGCAACTCTTCCAGTGAAGATGTCCCCTGTGCAAGGTACTTAGTGCATGAGTCGCAAACTTCATCCTTTTAGCTTTACACCACCACCTTGGAGGGAATGTCCCCTGTATACAATGCCTTCAAGTATCTTAGAAATCTACTTAATGTCAGTTTCCATTGCATAAGAGATTTTTTTACGTCCCAAGGGTAAAACCCAAGGATGTACTGGAGATAAATCCCTTGTATCCTGGGGAAAATCCCAATTTTTCATGCGCTACAGGCGGGAGTGTATAAACTCCAAGACTTAGAAAGGTGAAAATATTTAAACCTTAGAGAGTATGAAAATACCCTTTCGTGAGAGAGGGTAATCAATCCTCATATACCTTTAGGATTCAGGATATAGCCAACAGTAACGAAATTGTCAGCCACTTTTACATGGACTGGTCCCGCCACCTTGAACTATCCCTGAATAACTTGCGCTCCAGGCGGGGTGTTTAAACCCAATTCCGAAGAAAGGTGAATACCTTTAAACCTGTGAAGGAATCAGTATCCCTTAAACGTAAGAGAGGGGGCCAATCCTCTAATCTTCTGAGTTATCCTGAGTGCATATCCTGGAGCTATATCCTGGAACATATCTTGCAAAACAACTGTAAACTAAGGTGGGTGTTAGCTTGGCTAACACCCCTCCGATGCTTAAGTCAGTATTGAGTTTCAAAAAATAAATTAAACCAAAACGTATTTAAAAAAGATAGAATTCATACCATTCCGAGTTAGAAATTGAATTCTAAACTCACTTGAAATAGAGCTTAAGGTGTATAGCATTCCAAGATCTCGGTAGCATATCCCCCTCCATATTCTTGAGTCTGTATGCTCCTTTCCCTGCTTCTGATTCAACCTCATATGGTCCTTCCCATTTTGGAGCTAACTTGCCATCGGCAGGATTAGTAGTATTTTGAAAAGCCTTTCTTAACACCCAATCTCCAACCTTAAATCTTCTGGTTCTAATATTCTTGTTATATGCCCCGGATATTCTCTGTTGATATGCTGCTATCCTTAGCCTTGCCGCATCTCTCTTTTCATCTATAGTGTCTAAATCCTGACTCAAGGCTTCAGGATTCTTCTCAGGATCACTTAAGACAGATCTTGCAGTTGGTATCGTCATTTCCGTTGGAATCATTGCTTCTGCTCCAAACACCAAGGAAAATGGGGTTTGGCCTGTTGCATTCTTTACCGTTGTCCTATCAGCCCATAAAACAAAGGGTAATTCTTCTGCCCATCTTCCCTTTTTGGTTCCAAGCCTTTTCTTTAAGTTATTGACAATTATCTTGTTTGAGGATTCTGCTTGTCCATTTGCTTGAGGATGTACCGGAGTAGATGTGATCATTTTGATTCCCCAATTGTTGCAAAAGTCAGTAGTCCTCTTACTCATGAACTGAGAACCATTGTCACAGATTATCTCAGCTGGTACTCCGAATCTGGTCAGGATATTCCTCTTTATGAAGGATACTACTTCTTGGTCTCTAACTTGAACAAATGCTTCAGCTTCAACCCACTTAGAGAAATAATCCGTCATTGCTAGCATGAAGACTTTTCCTCCCGGAGCTTTTGGTAGCTTTCCCACTATATCCATACCCCACTTCATAAATGGCCAAGGGGAAACAATAGGATACAATGATTCAGCAGGTTGATGTAGTATGTTACTATGTCTTTGACATGCGTCACATCTTCGAGCATATTCTGCGGCATCTTTTCTCATTGTTGGCCAATAATATCATGTCCTTAATACTTTTGAGAATAATGACCTGCCCCCAGTATGGTTACCACAATCCCCTTCATGTATATCCTGAAGTACTTCTTTGGCTTCAGGATCCTCCAAGCACCTCAAATACGGTCCTGCAAGAGATTTCTTGTATAAAATATTATTTATAATAGTGAATCGTGATACCTTCATCCTAAATGCCTTAGGATTTTCATTTCCAGGGATGTGTCCTTCTTTGAGATATCTCATGATTGGAGCCGTCCAGGATTTAGGATCCTCTTCAGGATGCTCTGCTCCAGGATCCTGAATACCAGCTACTTCTTTATCCTGAGGATTCGTTGCAGGATATAAGACATGTAATATTGGTATTTGCGTCCCTTCAGGTATCTTGATCGATGATCCCAAATTTGCTAAGGCATCCGCTTCAGCATTATCCTCCCTTGGTACCTGTTTAAGTACAAAAACATCGAAATATCCTGCTAATTTTTTGAGAATATCGAGATATTCGATTAATTTCTCACCCTTAACTGCATAGGATCCATTAAAATGGTTAGTAATTAACAAAGAGTCAACATATACTTGCAAATTTTTGATACTCATGCTCATAGCCAACTCTAATCCTGCAATTAAAGCCTCATACTCTGCTTCATTATTAGTAGCAGGAAATTCACACCTAATAGCCTGGGGTAATATGTCCCCCTGTGGCGATTTTAGTAGTATCCCTAATCCTACTCCTCTTACATTAGATGCACCATCAGTATATAGTGTCCAGGATCCTGAGGATTCTCCTAGCTGTTGAACTTCTAGATCTACCTCGTCCTGAATGTCACTACTAAAATCAGCCACAAAGTCAGCTAAAGCCTGAGACTTTATGGCATTCCTAGGTTCATATACTAAATCATAAGCACTCAACTTTACTGACCACTTGGCCATCCTGCCTGACATCTCTGGTTTCCTAAGCACATTTTTGATAGGATAATTTGTTTTAACATGTATCCTATGTGTCTCGAAATAATGCCTAAGTTTCGTTGATGCCATAATTAATGCTAGTATCAATTTTTCTAAATGAGAATACCTAGTTTGAGCATCTAACAAACTTTTACTAACATAATAAACAGGATACTGCTGACCTTCATGGTCTTTTATAAGAACGACACTTACAGCATTCCCTGATACAGCAAGGTACAGGGATAGTGGTTCACCATTTTGCGGCTTCATCAATAGAGGTGCGGTTGAGAGATACCGTTTCAAATCCTGCAGGGCTGCTTCATGCTTTTCCCCCCATTCGAATCTTTTGTTCTTCTTTAGGATATCATAGAAGTCTTTGCATTTCTCTGAGGATCTTGAGATAAATCTGTTTAGAGCTGCTACTCGGCCTGTTAATCTTTGTACGTCCTTCATATTCGAGGGTGATTTTATATCCAGGATAGCTTTAATCTGCTCCGGGCTTGCCTCTATCCCCCTTTTCGTCACCATATACCCAAGAAATTTTCCTGCCCCCACTCCGAAATGGCATTTAGCAGGATTCAGCTTCATGTTGTATTGATCCAGGATATCAAACGCTCCCTTGATATCCTGGAGGTGATCCTCAGCCTTTTTAGATTTTACCACCATATCATCGATATATACTTCCATGGTGTCCCCCAGTTTGTCTTTGAACATCATGTTTACCAATCTTTGGTATGTTGCACCTGCATTCTTTAAACCAAAAGGCATAGTTGTATAACAATAAATACCTGTTGGTGTCATGAAGGCAGTATCCTCCTGGTCAGAAGGCTCCATTTGGATCTGTTGAAATCCTGAGGATGCATCCATAAAAGTCAGCATTTCATGCCCGGCAGTGGCATCTACCATTGCATCAATGTGGGGAAGAGGAAATGGGTCTTTAGGACAAGCTTTGTTCAAGTCTGTGTAGTCTACACAAACTCTCCATTTCCCATTCTTCTTCTGTACTACAACCACGTTTGCTAGCCACCTTGGGAACTTAACCTCTCTGATCATTCTGGACTTTAATAATCTTTCAACTTCCTCCTGGATAATCGCGTTCCGCTCAGGAGCAAACTTCCTTCTTTTTTGTTGCACAGGCTTGAATGATTTATCAATTCCAAGCTTATGAGTGATAATATCTTTGGATATGCCTGTCATATCCTCATGCTTCCATGCAAACGTAGACATCCTGCATTTCAAAAAGTTAATTAATTGTTCTTCAATATCCTGAGGGATATTGGTCCCTACGAGCACCGAAATATCGGGATTATCCTGGTCCAGGATAATTTTCTTCACATCCTGCTCTGGATCCTCCACGATATCCTGGACCCGTGTCTTTAATTGCTATGCTGCACTAGGTTTGGTTGAGGATTTCATTGAGGATGAGTAGCATTCTTTCGCCTCCTGCTGATCACTATCCACTTTGACCACTCCCCAAGGGGTAGGTATCTTGATGCATTGGTGATATGTTGATGGTACGGCCTTCATATCGTGAATCCACGGTCTTCCCAGTATGATGTTATAGCAGGATAGAGAATCCATCACACAGAAACGTTGTATCGAATTGACTCCTTCAACGTATACTGGCAACTTTATCTCTCCCACTGTGTTTCTAGCCTCCCCACTGAATCCAACAAGCACGGTAGACTTTGAAGTGATATCCATTGGAGACACGTTCATTCTCTTCAGAGTTTCTAGTTGGATTTTGTTGACGGAGCTGCCATTATCAACCAGTATCCTGCGTACAAAATGGTTAGCCACATATAATGTTATTACCAGAGCATCATGGTGAGGATCTTGGACAGTATCCCTGCATCAGCATCAAAAGTGATCACTTTATCAGCTATGAGGGTAGTCATCCTGACAGGTTTGTCTCCCCTTTCGGCCTTGGATTCCTTTGCATGTCTCTTTGCCGCCGAATACGATGTTCCACAAATGTCGGATCCTCCCGAAATGAAGTTGATTATCTTGGCATCCGCGGGAGGTGATGCTGCTCGTTCAGGATCCTTCTCAGTATCCTGACCCTTATTCTTCTTTCTTCCTAAGAGATCTTTCAGATATCCCTTGCTTAGAAGATAGCTTATTTCTTTCCTCAGAGCAATGCAATCCTCAGTCATATGTCCGAAATCTTCGTGGAAAGCACACCATTTTAACTTATCTTTCCAGTCAGCCTTTTGTTGATTCTTTCGAGGCCATCTAGCCTTGTCTCCTAGACCCTGCATAGCATACATCAATTCAGGAATATTAACAGAAAAGCAATATTCGGACAACTCAGGATACTCTTCAGGATCCTCATCTTCAACAGCGTTCACTCTTTTGTTTTCGTTTCTATTATACGGCTTAGGCCGATATGACTTGAATGAGGATTCTGACTTCCTATTAGTTGACTCATAAGTGTTGGACGAGTTCATCCTTTCTTGCATCTTTCTGTCATCTTCCAGACGGATATATCTCAAAGCCCTGTTACGAGCTTCGTCGAGATTCCTGCAGGGATTCATTACAAGATCCTGATAAAACTGAGAATCCTTTTGTAATCCCATCTTGAAAGCTTGCACAGCTGTTGCAACATCAAGATGTGGGATATCCAAGGATTCTCGACTGAATTTGTTCACATAATCCCTCAAGGATTCCTGAGGCCCTTGAGTTATCTTGTAAAGATCACTGGTTAGTTTCTCAAAACTCTGACTACAAGAAAATTGACTGTTAAATAAATTAACCAAGTGAGCAAATGAAGTAATTGAGTGAGGAGGAACGTTTAACAGCCATTTTAAGGCTGATCCTGTTAGAGTAGAACCAAATCCCTTGCACAAGCACGCTTCCTTGAGCTCCGGAGGGATAGGGTTAATCTCCATTCTTTCCCTATACTGAGCAATATGCTCCTCAGGATCCGTAGTCCCATCATAAAGCTTCATGTTGGGGGTTTGGAATATCTTTGGGATCTCAGCATCACAGATAGGATATGCGAAACGAGATATCTTGTGGCTGTCTTGAGACACTTCCGGGATCGGCTGGACCACCCCAGGTACACTAGATATCATGTCCTTTAACTTCTGAAGTTCCCTGGTAAGTGCTGATGTTACACCTGTATCCTGCAAAGATCCACCACTGTTAGTAGCATGAGTATTATTATTATTAGACACGTTACCAGTTGGAGGATTTTGCCCATATCCTGAAGCATATCCTGAGCTCCTTATGGTTGACATCCTGACCAAGGAGGGTATTTCAGGAGTATGATTCTGAGGAAGACTGGGCACAATATTCCCCCTATTATCCTCGGTATATACAGCTGAACTAAAGTTCAACACTCTGGGGTGTAACGGAGTGACATTGTCCTCCGCAGATCTGCTCGAGCCAGCCTTCAGGAGTTGTATTTCCCTCAAAAGCATTTGGTTTGTTTCCTGTTGCTGCCTCATTTGTTCCTGCACACTTCCAAATAAGGTTAAAATTTCATCATTAGAAGCTAAAACGGGAGCAGATCCCTGGACACTCCGAGTTGTGATAACATCTTGAGATTGTGTAGAGGCTGGCATCCTTGGAGGAGGTGGTGGAAGCACCGAACCGGTAGTAGCAGAAGTCATAGCAGACACAGTAGAGGAACTCATGTTTGATCTTGAGGCCATTATGGACAATGTGGCAAAAAGTTTTGAAAATAGAAAACCGATTAGCGATTTGACAAAAAATTTTAGTAAAGAGAGCACCACTTGCCCCACGGTGGGCGCCAAATTGTTTTGGTCAAAAATTACCGAAGTAATTAAGTGATCAAATTAGTTAAGTGAGGTAGTGTGCTAGAAATGAGTGTCGAAAATATGTTAATCAAGTTAATTTGTAAAAACAGTTTCAGGATACGACTCAGGATATAGAGCTGTATCTATGATCAAACAATGAGCAAAAGTAAAGTAAACGACACAGGATGTACGAGGAAAGCCCTTGATCAATCTAGATCGCCGACATAAAACCTCGGGAGCTGACAATCGCAGCTGCCTAGTTTTTCTATTGCTTCAAAAATCAGGATACAGTGCAAGATGTGGTACGGATCGACTAAGTGTTACAACGAAACTTGAATACAAGTGTGGTGTTTGCGATGAGCTAGAGAGTGTAAGTGTGTGAGAGTGTTAGTGAAAAATCGTGTGTTCTAAGCTGATCCGCCCCCATCTATTTATAGTAAAGATAAAATAACAAACTAGCCTAAACTTGCGGGATCCGTCGAATATTCCTTCTTCGAACGTTGTAGACCTGGTCTTTCGGGCTCAACGTCTCTTCCTCAACAAATTCGTCCGAGTCTTGAGGAGAAGAAGTCCTCTCGACCGTTAGCAAGTCTCAGCCCTTAACCTGCACGTGGTTAATTCAATAAGCCTCAGGATATCGCCCAAGATGTTAGCAATATCCTCTTCCAGCATCCTGGTCACAAATGAACAAACATAGGCAGGATATTGGTCAGGATATATACGTTAAGAAAATGACCCCTAACAAGTGAAAAGGCATAACAATGTAAATAGATTGAAGAAACTTTCTTTTGATTTATATGCAAAAAGTCATTCGCCGGTTATGCAAACATGAGTTTGCCGAGATTAATCTCCGGAATTAATATTTTAGAAATTTGGTTTAGATTAATTAGTTTAATAAAAGAACGAAACGGTGGAATCCATATATAATGAAACGGTGATGTGCAATCCTAATGAAATGATGGAATCCATATGTATAATTATTCTTCATAAATCGTTGATGAAGAATGTTTCGAAAGCAGCCTAAAAGCGGTTAGCTTCGCTTTCCTGAGAGGAATGGTTTCCGATGAACTACTCCCTTTACGAGTTGATGAATCATGCTTCGAACACCTAGACACTTAGTCACGTCTGCGCTTAGATTGCGATGCGATGCTTTGAAATTCATATATAAAAATTGGAACATTTATAAGGGATCCACTAATAATAATTATTAAATTATTAAACAAAAGTTACATGAGTTGCATGAAACTGCAGTTTGAATACCCATTGATCAATATAAAACCTAAATAAATTGTGGTGCTGAATGTCTTTCACATCGAATGAACAAAAATCAAAACCGTCGTCTACACCGAAATCATCCAATCTTCGCCTGCAGCGAAAGCAAATGAAGCAAAATCGAATGAACTAAAGTTTGAAATCGCCATCTTAATCTTCGTCTTAAGTCGGTGTTATACATTCCATATTTTTCAACATACATTAAAACGTAATTATTTTTTTTTATCTACACCCATTTGGAAAAAAACTCCAGTTATTTTGATGTTCTTTGGTTGGAGAAATTCTTCAAATATATTTCTATATTTTACACGAAGAACATAGATTGGATAAAATAATGTTTACCATTTCAATTAAGCAATAATCAATTGTGTTCTTGATTTAAGTTAGGAACAATCAAATAAGCCTTTGACTGAATCAATTTTAACCCATATCGATTATAGTAAAAGGATGGAGAAGAATTCTTACATGAAAATGGTGGTGGTGAAAATCTGGACGTCGGTTATGGAACTGTAATTGGGGCATGTGAAATAGGAAGAGAAGGTGTGCGTTGTATGTGTAATGTGAATTAAAGTTGTTAATATAAATTAATTTATATACGTAATTTGGTGAAGGGTGTCGCAACCCTTCATTTTGTTGAATCGCTGCCAAATAAAAAGAAACGTTGCGGTTGCACCGACTCAGTATTGGACGGAACCTTTAGTTGGTTTTGTATAATTGTATAATTTGATTAGTGTTATGTGTGGTTTTCTGAACATTTATCCTGCATAATATTCTGACTTTATTTCTTTTATTGTGATCAGGATACCAGATCAGGATATTGGTAACATCCTGATGCAGTATCCTGATAATAACTAATTAAGCTCACGTGCAGATTAACGAGGCAGGCATGTAACGTTCGGATGGACTTGTTCTCCCAAAGACTCGGGCTAATCTGTTGAAATAGGAACGTTGAAGCCAGAAGACGTGGACTACAACATTCACAAAGGGAATATTCGCTATATCCCAGATTTATAGGCTAGTTTGTTAGTTTCGTTTTACTTTAAATAGGATTGATCGGATCAGATAGAACACACATAATTTTCCGTACACTCTTACTCTCTACTAGCTGCAAACACTCACAAATACTTACGCTTGTATTCAAATCACATTGTAACACTTAGTTGATCCGCATCATATCCTGCACTGTATCCTGAAGTTTGAAGCAATAAGAAAAACAAGCCAGCTGCGATTGTCAGCTCCCGAGGTTTTATGTCGGCGATCTAGATTGATCAAGGGCTTTCCTCGTACATCTCGTGTCACTATTTACTTTTCAGCTCATTGTTTGAATGTTAATATAGCTCCATATCCTGAGCTATATCTTGAAAACTTTTTTTGTAAACATCATACTCAGAATATTTTCAATACACATTGTCAGCACACTACCTCACCTAACTAATTTGATCACTTAATTGCTTCGGTAATTTTTGACCAAAACAATTTGGCGCCCACCGTGGGGCAAGTGGTGTTATTTTTACTAAAAGTTTCCTTAAAATCATTACTTGGTTTTCTATTTTCAAAAATTTTTCCCACGCTATTTTCAATGGCCCCAAAATCAAACATGAGCTCTTCTACTGTGTCTGCTACAACCTCTGCAACAGTTGGTTTGGTGCTTCCACCACCTCCGAGAATGCAAGCTTCTTCACAGCCCCACGATCCTTCAAGAAGGACTGAAACTCATGTGGCTCGAGATGTTATCCCCACTCAGAATGATCAAGGTTCCGCTGTCTCAAGGTAAACTCCTATTTTGGCTTCTAATGATGAAATTCTAACTTTGTTTGGTAATATACAAGATCAGATGAAGCAACAGCATGAGACTAACCAGATGCTGATAAGAGAGATACAACACTTGAAATCCAGCTCCAGCAGGCCTGCTGAGGATATCGTCACTCCCTTGCAGCCCAGGGCTTTGAACTTCAGGTTGGCAGTATATACTGAGGATAACCGGGGCAATATTGTGCCTAGCCATTCCCAGAATCATACCCCTGAGATACCCTCTTCAGTTAGGGTGTCAACTGTGAGAAGTTCAGGATATGCTTCAGGATATGGCCAGAATCCTCAGACTGGTAACGTGTCTAATAATACTAATACTCTTATTACTAATGGTCTTGGATCTTTGCAGGATGCAGGTATGACATCCGCGTTCTCTAGGGAGATTCAGAAATTGAAGGACATGATATCCAGTGTACCTGGGGTGGTCCAGCCAATTCCAGAAGTATCCCAGGATAGCCACATGATATCCTGGTTTGCGTATCCTATTTGTGATGCTGAAATCCCAAAAAGATTTCAAACCCCCAACATGAAGCTCTATGACGGAACCACGGATCCTGAGGAACATATTGCTCAGTATAGGGAAAGGATGGAAATTAATCCTATCCCTCCAGATCTCAAGGAAGCATGTCTCTGCAAGGGTTTTGGCTCCAATCTAACCGGATCAGCATTAAAGTGGCTCCTAAACGTTCCACCTCACTCAATTACATCATTCACTCACTTAGTTAATTTGTTTAATAGTCAGTTTTCTTGCAGTCGAAGTTTTGAAAAACTAACCAGTGATCTCTACAGGATAACTCAAGGGCCTTAGGAATCCTTGAGAGATTATGTGAACAAGTTTAGCAGAGAATCCCTGGATATCCCACATCTTGATGTTGCAACAGCTGTGCAGGCATTCAAAATGGGGTTACAAAAGGATTCCCAATTTTATCAGGATCTTGTAATGAATCCTTGCAGGAACCTGGACGAGGCTCGAAACAGGGCTTTAAGATACATTCGACTGGAAGATGACAAAAAGATGCAAGAGAGGATGAATTCATCCACAACCTATGAATCAACTAACAGGAAGTCAGAATCCTCATACAAACCATATCGCTCTAAGCCATATGGCAGGAATGACAGCAAGAAAGTGAATGCTGTTGAAGACGGGGATCCTGAGAAATATCCTGAGTTGTTAGAATATTGTTTTCTGTTAATATACCTGAACTAATGTATGCTATGCAGGGTTTTGGAGACAAAGCGAGGTGGCCTAGGAATAACCAACAAAAAGCTGATTGGAAGAATAAATCCAAGTGGTGTGCCTTCCATGAGGATTTTGGGCATGTTACGGAAGATTGCATTGCTCTAAGGAAAGAAATAAGTTATCTCCTGAGCAAAGGATATCTGAAGGATCTTTTGGGAAGAAAGAAGAATAAGGGTCAGGATACTGAGAAGGATCCTGAACGAGCAGCATCACCTCCTGAGGATGCCAAAATAATTAACTTTATTTCAGGAGGATCCGACATTTTTGGAACCTCTTATTTTGCAGCAAAAAGGCATGCAAAAGAGGCTAAGGCAGAAAGAGGGGATAAGCCGACCAGGATGATAACCCTCACAACCAATAAAGTGATAACGTTTGACAGTGATGACAGGGATACTGTCCAGGATCCCCATCACGATGGTTTGGTAATAACTTTATATGTTGCTAATCACTTTGTGCGCAGGATATTGGTGGATAATGGAAGCTCTGTCAACATTATTCAGCTTGAAACGTTGAAAAGGATGAACGTCTCTCCTATGGACATCACTTCAAAATCCACTGTACTTGTCGGGTTCAGTGGAGAGGCCAGGAATACTGTGGGGGAAATAAAGTTGCAAGTATATGTTGAAGGAGTCAACTCAATGCAACGCTTCTGTGTCATGGACTCTTTATCCTGCTACAATATTATACTGGGAAGGCCGTGGATCCATGATATGAAACCTGTTCCATCAACCTATCATCAGTGTATCAAAATCCCTACCCCTTGGGGGGTTGTCAAGGTGGAAAGTGACCAACAAGAAGCGAAGGAGTGTTATTCTTCTTCAATGAAATCCTCAACAAAGTCCAAAGCAGGATAGCAATTAAAGATGCGAGCCCAGGATATCGTGGAGGCTTCAGAGCAGGATGTTAAGAAAGTTATCCTGGATCAGGATAATCTGGATATCTCGGTGCTCGTAGGAAAGGATATTGAAAATCAATTGACTAACTTTTTGAAATGCAGGATGTCAACATTCGCATGGAAACATGAGGATATGACAGGTATTTCCAAGGATATTATAACCCACAAGCTCGGAATTGACAGATCTTTCAAGCCCGTACAGCAAAAACGAAGGATGTTTGCTCCTGAACGGAACGTAATAATCCAGGAAGAGGTTGAGAGATTATTAAAGAGCAAGATGATTAGGGAAGTCAAGTTTCCCAAATGGCTAGCAAATGTAGTTGTGGTCCAGAAGAAAAATGGGAAATGGAGAGTTTGTGTAGATTACACAGACTTAAACAAAGCATGTCCTAAAGACCCATTCCCTCTGCCTCATATCGACTCGATGGTGGATGCAACTGCCGGTCACAAAATGCTGACCTTTATGGATGCATCTTCAGGATTCCAGCAGATCTAAATGGAGCCATCGGAGCAGGAGGATACTGCTTCATGGCACCAACAGGTATATATTGTTACACTGCTATGCCTTTTGGTTTGAAAAATGCAGGTGCGACACACCAAAGATTGGTGAACATGATGTTTAAAGACAAACTGGGAGACACCATGGAGGTATACATTGACGATATGGTGGTAAAATCTAAGAAGGCTGAGGATCATCTTCGGGATATTGAAGGAGCATTTGATATCTTGGACCAGTACAATATGAAGCTAAATCCTGCCAAGTGCCATTTTGGAGTGGGGGCAGGAAAGTTTTTAGGATATATGGTGACTAAAAGGGGAATCGAAGCAAGCCCGGAACAAATCAAATCCATCCTGGATATCAAATCACCATCCAACATGAAAGATGTACAAAGATTAACAGGGTGAGTAGCAGCATTAAACAGGTTTATATCGAGATCCACGAAAAAGTGCAAGGAATTCTACAAAATCCTGAAGAAGAATAAGAGATTCGAATGGGGAGAGAAGCATGGAGCAGCCTTGCAGGAATTAAAGCAGTATCTTTCAACTGCACCTCTATTGATGAAGCCCGAGGATGGTGAACCATTATCCCTTTATCTTGCAGTATCAGGGAATGCAGTGAGTGCTGTTCTGGCAAAGGATCACGAAGGTCAGCAGTATCCTGTATATTATGTTAGCAAAAGTTTGTTAGATGTTGAAACTAGACATTCTCATTTAGAAAAATTGATATTGGCCCTAGTTATGGCATCGACAAAGCTTAGACATTATTTTGAGACACATAGGGTTCATGTTAAAACTAATTATCCTGTTAAAAATGTGCTTAGGAAACCCGAGATGTCAGGTAGGATGGCTAAGTGGTCAGTAAAATTAAGTGCCTATGATCTAGTATACGAACCTAGAAATGCCATAAAGTCTCAGGCTCTAGCTGACTTTGTGGATGATTTCAGTAGTGATATTCAAAATGAAGTAGACCTAGAAGTACAACAGCTAGGAGAAAACTTAGAATCCTGGACATTGTATACTGATGGTGCATCTAATGTGAGAGGTGTAGGATTGGGTATACTACTAAAATCGCCACAGGGATACATATTACCCCAGGCCATTAGGTGTGAATTTCCTGCCACTAATAATGAAGCAGAATATGAAGCTTTGATAGCAGGATTAGAATTGGCCAAGAGTATGAATATTAAAAGTTTGCAAGTATTTGTTGATTCCTTGTTAATTGCTAACCATTTTAATGGATCCTATGCAGTCAAAGGTGAGAAGTTAATCGAGTATCTCGAAATTCTCAAAAAGTTAGCAGGATATTTTGATGTTTTTACACTTGAACAGGTACCGAGAGAGGATAATGCTGAAGCAGATGCCTTGAAAAATCTAGGATCATCAGTCAGGATACCAGAAGGAACCCAGATACTAATACTTCATATCCTATATCCTGCCATGGATCTTTTCAAAACTCAGGATAAGGAAGTAGTAAGTATTCAGGATCCTGATGATGAGTATCCTGAGGAGGATCCTAAGTCCTGGACGACTCCAATCGTGAGATATCTCAAGGAAGGACATATTCCAAAGGATGAGAACCCTAAGGCTTTTAGGATGTAGGTATCCCGATTCATTATTATAAATAATATTCTATATAAGAAATCCCTTGCAGGACCATACCTGAGGTTCTTGGAGGATCCCGAAACTAAGGAAGTGCTTCAGGATATACACAAAGGGGATTGTGGTAACCATACTGGGGGCAGATCATTATTCTCAAAGGTGTTGAGAACCGGATATTATTGGCCGACGATGAGAAAAGATGCTGCAGAATATGCTCGAAGATGTGATGCATGTCAAAGGCACAGCAATATATTACATCAACCTGCTGAACCACTATATCCTATTGCTTCCCCTTGGCCATTCATGAAGAGTGTGACACTCTGGGTTTTCCCGAGCAACTATCTTGTATGGAAATTATGTGTACGTATTTTATTAAATGGAAATTTGTGAATTACCTTGGTGTGCTATATGATCCTTGCATTAAGTTGTATGTATGTAATAAAATATATATAGGTGTATAAGTTCTAGTGGACCGAGATCACGACTCAAGACCACCCGATCTCGAGTAACCAGTAAACAGTGGGCCGGATGGGCCGTGGACCTCCTTTAGTCCACCCAAAAGCCCATTAGGGTGCACCACTTGATATGGAAACCCATGCCATCATCCACATTTCCCCTACATTCACTCCCACACTCTCCTACACACACACTCTCTCTCTCTCTCACTAAAACCCTAGAACACCACCACAAACCTCCTCTCATCTCTCTCTCGGATTCAACCGGTGACAACAAGGACTCTCGGTTCAAGCTTGGGATCTTACTTGGAAGCTTATCCATCGATTGCTTCATATTCTCACACCTTGAAATCTAACCGGTTAGTGGTTTCTTGCAATATAGAGATGGAAATACCATATATGTTTGCTTGTTAAGATATATGCATATTAAATATGTCCTTCTCGTATAGTTGATATTGTGTTTGTTGTTTAAGAAAAGTGTATGATGACCTATTGTTTGTTTTGATTAAGATGGTTTTGATACCTCGTGTATGTGATTATTGACCATGAAATGCATATGTGTGTAAGGTGAACCGTGATGAATAAATGATGAAACGGTGATGATGATGTGAACTAGGTGTTATATTTGCTTAAATGAATATGTTTGCTTATGGTGAAGACCCTAATGATGAACAACGTGAATCTGATATGAATATGTTATGAATATTTGAATATGCCATGCTTTGATCTGTTTTAAAATAGAATTAGATAACAAAACATGTTTGTGCATTTCATTGGATAGTACAGAGGATCATGAAATTGGAATTCTATTGGATAAGTACACTGTGCAGATGTTCTAGAATCAGCAGGTGATGGGAGTCGAGACCCCTGGTTTCAACTCGAGACCATCAAACTACAACTCGAGACCGCATAAGAGACAACTCGAGACAGACTTCAGGGACTCGAGACCATCGAGGTCTCGACTCGAGATCTTCTGATTGCGACTCGAGACGGGACTCGAGACCTCTGAGGTTGCTACTTAAGCCTGCTCTGCTCGAGACCAGAAACCCATGACTCGAGACCTCTTGGTTGCGACTCGAAACCGCGTGTTCTCGAGTCGAGACCACCTTGTCTCGACTGGGCCGCTTACTTTAGTTATTGGGCCATGTTGTTATTGGGCCAGTTTGGTTGATGGACTGTTTCTCGACTGGGCTATGTATTATTTGATTTTCTGCATAAATTGCTAGCATGTTAGGGCAGGCCCAATAACCCTGATTGACATACATGTTACGTGCTAACTGTTACTGCTTAAACTGCTAAAATAAGCTCAACCTTAGGAGTGGTAGTGTAATCTGAATACTGTGTGTTAGATACGTGTAAGATAAACGTGATTACTTGCATCAAACCTGACCTATACCGGTAACCATGCTAGGGCGTGGTAACCAGCGTGCGTGACCAAGTAAACTAATCTGCCGAGCAACCCAAGGTGAGTTCACAACTATTAAAGCATGCGTTCCCGGTGGTTTGGGAAACGGAATCTTAAACAACGCTATCCCCTTGTAAGGGATACCAACCTACTTCTCTCCCCTTAAATGGGACTTTTAGTTAATTACTGTTTATACTGGATGCAACAAGCAACACTAAACGAAACTCTATCACTCAAGTCCTCACTTCTTAATACCGATTAGTCGCCGGGGTCGGGCGAACGGGTTATTAGTTGATAGCGCTATTTAGGTCTCACCAACCTCACATCGTGCCCGCGTATGGGATCGGGCGTGAACTAATGTACTCTGGCAAAAACCGTCAATGATGATAGAACATTGACGAATGGGGCACTCTACAGAAACGTACGGATGAATAGTATTCGGTATTGTAAAAACAGTTTAGTCGCTTACTTATGGGGTAGCTCACCATGGCATGTATAAACGGATAAATTAACTGGTGAAACAAGTTTTTGGTAATTAAAAACTGGACAACTCGTGAACTCGCCAACATTTTTGTTGATACCCTACTGCATGCTTTGCAGGTGCCCAGTGACTCAGGAGCTCGCAGCTTGGGAATGTGTAGTGTTCGTCTAACCCATGTGTTGGGTTCTAAATAATCTTGAACTATGAACTTTGTTTTGAAACTGTTCGGTTTATGCTTCCGCTGTTTACTTAAACTGCTATTTGAACTTAAAACCTTTAAAACTTTAAACTACGATGTTTACTAACTATTGTGGTTGGTGAACATTTTTACTATTAATCAATGCTCAGTATAATTGATGGCTGGATACTGGTCAGTCACGCCACCAAGCGGTGGTACTCCGCAAGTGGATTTTGGGGGTGTGACAGATTGGTATCAGAGCCATTGGTTATAGTGAACTCGGTTTTAAAAAGAAAGTCTTTTTGAGAAAAACCAGACTATAACCCGTGACTCGTGACGACACTACACTCCAAGGGCAAGACTCAACGTATTAGACCTCATAACTCGGACTTGTGTTTACTTGCTTGTTTACCTTATGTTGATTGCTCTACTATACATTCTAGTATGCCTAATTAGCTAGATACGTATCCCTCTTTTACCTCATTCTCGCTACATTACGACATCACACTCATACTGTGTTTTCTTGTTATGAAGACAATGAGTGGACGCGGAAGAGGAAACGTTAACATGACTCAGGCTCAGTTCACTAACTTGCTCAACACGGTGGCTGCAGCTTTCGCAGCTCACCCTGGAGGTAAACTCGTTACTTTAGGATGTTTAGATCCTACCCCCGCATCGTCCTTTCACCTCTAAGCCTATTCGCTTCGCTTTTCACAACAGGTCAGCAAGCGCCTGCGCAACCACGTGTTTGTACTTTCAAAACCTTTATGGATTGCAAGCCTCTCCCTTTCAATGGCACTGAAGGTGCCATAGGCCTTCTGCACTGGATTGAAAAGGCCGAAGCTGTCTTTGCTGTCTGCGAGTGTCCCCCTGCTAATTGGGTAAAGTTTGCGACTGGTACGCTTGAAGGAAACACACTTTCATGGTGGAAGGCGCAGATTCAGATGCTTGGTCTGGAAACTGCTAATGCTACTGCATGGGGAGATTTCAAGGACATGATTAAGGAAGAGTATTGTCACAGGGATAATATCCACAAACTTGAGAACGAGTACTATGAGCTCAAGATGGTTGGATCAGAGATTGAGACCTACACCAAACAATCCAATGACTATGCTGCACTTTGCCCAAACATGTCCCGACCTATGTATCGAAGGATTGAATTGTACATCAAAGGTTTGGCCCCAGAAATCCGGAGCCATGTGACCTCAGCCAACCTCAATACCATTCAGCCAGTGGTCCGTCTTGCTCACAAACTCACCGATCAGGCTGTGGAGGAGGGCAAGCTGCCCAAAAGGATCAGTGCTACTGCCGGAACTTCTAGCGATAACAAACGGAAGTGGGATGGAAATCAGGGTAAGGATGCTAACCCCACTCAAGCCCCAGTTCAACAAAGGAAAACTGAAAGCAACAAGGGCCCTCAGCAACAGGGTGGCTATCAAGGAAACCACCCCAAGTGTAACAAATGTAACCGACACCACAGTGGGCCATGTGGCAAAAGTCAGTGTCAGCGATGCAACAAGATGGGGCATGAGGCCAAAGACGGTAGGAGCCAGCTCCCAGCTAGGCAGAATCAACAACAACCACAACATCAACAAGGAAACAACTGTGGATGCTTCAAGTGTGGAGCAACAGGGCACATGCGAAAGGATTGCCCTGAACTGAATCAGAACAACAACAATCAGGGTGCTGGGAACAATAACAACAATGCTGGAAATGGTGCAAGAGGAAGGGCTTTTGTGATTGGAGCTGGGGAAGCTAGGAATGATCCCAACGTAGTAGTGGGTAAGTTCCTACTTAATGATCGTTATGTTTCCATATTGTTTGATTCTGGAGCAGATGCTAGTTATGTATCCCTACGTATTAGTAAGAAGTTTAAGTCCACTCTTACGCCGTTAAGAACTAAGCACATCGTTGAAATAGCTAATGGTAGAAACCTCGAGGCCTCATACGTTATTCGTAACTGCAAACTAGAATTGTCTGGTCAGACCTTCCATATCGATCTCTTCCCCATCGTTCTCGGAAGCTTCGACGTCGTCATTGGTATGGATTGGTTATCCAAGCATCAAGCTGAAATCCTCTGCCAAGAGAAAGTTGTTCGTATTCCCCGTCCTTCTGGAAAACCCCTTATCGTTCAAGGCGACAAAGGCGGAGAAGTCACAGGCATCATTTCATTCTCAAAAGCACAGAAGTGTTTACGAAAGGGGCACACCGCTATCTTAGCACTGGTTGCCGACACACAGAAAAAGGAAAACAGGATTGAAGATTTTCCAGTTGTACGCGATTATCCTGAGGTATTTCCTGAAGAACTACCTGGACTCCCTCCTCACCGTCAGGTCGAATTTCAAATCGAGTTAGCACCCGGAGCAGCACCTATAGCTCGTGCACCTTATCAACTAGCCCCCGTAGAACTAAAGGAACTTTCTACTCAACTACAAGAACTATTGGACAAAGGTTTTATCCGTCCTACCTCGTCACCCTGGGGAGCCCCAGTGCTCTTTGTCAAAAAGAAGTATGGCACATTTCGAATGTGCATTGATTACCGTGAACTGAACAAGGTTACCATCAAGAATCGTTATCCACTCCCCCGTATCGACGATCTGTTCGACCAGCTGCAAGGGTCGAGCTACTACTCCAAGATTGATCTGCGATCGGGCTATCACCAGCTGAGAGTCCGCGATGAGGACGTCTCTAAGACTGCTTTCAGAACCCGCTACGGTCACTACGAATTCCTTGTCATGCCTTTCGGAATGACCAACGCACCTGCGATCTTCATGGATCTCATGAACCGAGTGTGCAAACCCTACCTCGACAAGTTCGTGATTGTGTTTATTGATGACATCCTAATTTACTCGAAGAGTCAAGAGGAGCATGAACAACACCTGCGTCTTATTCTCGAACTCCTTCGCAATGAGCAACTGTACGCCAAATTCTCGAAATGTGATTTCTGGCTTAGAGAAGTCCATTTCCTTGGGCACATAGTCAATCAGGATGGGATTCACGTCGACCCCGCTAAGAACGAATCCATTAAGAATTGGCCTATACCTAAGACTCCGACCGAAGTTCGCCAATTCTTGGGATTGGCAGGATACTATCGAAGATTTATCAAGGGATTTTCCAAGATCGCTCAACCACTCACGACCCTCACTCAGAAGGGTGTTACTTACAAATGGAATGATGCTCAGGAATCTGCCTTTCAGGAACTAAAGAAGAACCTTTGTAGTGCTCCTATTCTTTCCCTACCTGAAGGTACCGACGACTTTGTTGTTTACTGCGACGCTTCAATTCAAGGACTTGGTTGCGTACTGATGCACGCGAGAAGGTTATTGCTTACGCTTCGCGACAACTCAAGATCCACGAACGGAACTACACGACACATGACTTAGAATTCAGAGCTGTGGTGTTCGCGCTCAAGATTTAGAGACACTACTTGTACGGTACCAAGTGCACGATTTACACCGATCACAAGAGTCTCCAGCATATAATGGAACAAAAAGAGCTGAATATGCGGCAGCGCCGATGGGTTGAGCTTCTAAACGACTACGAGTGCGCGATTAAATATCATCCAGGCAAGGCTAATGTGGTGGCAGATGCCCTCAGCAGGAAGGAAACCAAACCTAAACGTGTTCGTGCTTTACAGCTCACTATCCACTCGAACCTCCCCAATCAGATCCGAAACGCTCAGGTTGAAGCGTTAAAAGCCGAGAACATCAGGGCTGAGTCCCTGCGAGGATCAAGGAAACGGCTAGAACAAAAAGAAGATGGTGCTTACTACGTAAACGGGCGTATATGGGTCCCACTTTATGGGAATTTACGTGAGCTTGTAATGGATGAAGCCCATAAGTCCCGTTACTCAGTACATCCTGGTTCGGATAAGATGTACCACGACTTAAAGACTACATATTGGTGGCCTAGCATGAAAGCCCACATAGCAACTTATGTCAGTAAATGTTTAACTTGTGTGAGAGTCAAGGCTGAGTATCAGAAACCATCGGGCTTACTCCAACAACCAGAGATCCCGAAATGGAAATGGGAGCAAATTTCCATGGATTTCATTACTAGTCTGCCTAGGTCTCAACGCGGAAATGACACTATTTGGGTGATAGTGGATCGATTAACTAAGTCCGCACACTTTTTGGCTATTAAGGAAACAGACAAGTTTTCTACCTTGGCAGAGGTATACTTAAAGGAAGTGGTTTCGAGGCACGGAGTGCCAACCTCTATTATTTCCGATCGAGACGCGCGTTTTACTTCTGAGTTGTGGCAAGCTATGCACAAATCCTTTGGCTCACGCTTAGACATGAGCACCGCTTATCATCCACAAACGGATGGGCAATCCGAACGCACCATCCAAACCCTTGAAGACATGCTTAGGGCATGTGTGATCGATTTTGGCAAGGGTTGGGAAAAACATCTACCATTAGTGGAATTCTCCTACAATAACAGCTACCACACCAGCATTCAGGCAGCACCCTTTGAGGCATTGTACGGTCGTAAATGCCGATCGCCTCTTTGCTGGGCGGAAGTTGGTGTCAGCCAAATCACAGGTCCAGAACTTGTGGTAGACACTACGGAAAGGATTGCCCAGATCAGACAACGGATGGCGGCAGCTCGTGACCGTCAGAAGAGTTACGCTGATAAGGGTAGGAAACCGCTAGAGTTCCAAGTTGGTGACCGGGCTCTACTTAAAGTCTCACCCTGGAAGGGTGTGGTTCGTTTTGGAAAACGGGCAAGCTTAATCCAAGATATGTCGGACCCTTTGAAATTACCGAGAAAATTGGTAAGGTTGCTTATAGATTGAATCTGCCTGAAGAGCTGAGTGCGGTGCACAACGTCTTTCATGTGTCTAATATGAAGAAGTGTCTGTCGGATGAAACGCTCATCATTCCTTTCAAGGAACTCACTATTGACGAACAACTACACTTTACTGAGGAACCGATTGAGATCACAGATCGAGAGATCAAAACCCTCAAACGTAGCCAGATACCTCTCGTACGAGTTCGTTGGAACTCGTGCCGTGGCCCAGAATTTACCTGGGAGCGGGAAGACCAGATGAAGCGCAAGTATCCCCAGTTGTTCCCAAATGAAACTCCCAGCACTGAAGCTACAACCGAATTTCGGGACGAAATTCCAAACTAACGGGGGGATGATGTGACACCCCGTCGAAATGTTCTCACTTATACTAGCTTGACAGTGACTGCCTTAACTTTCGGGACGAAAGTTCTTAAAACTTGGGGATAATGTGACACTCTGGGTTTTCCCGAGCAACTATCTTGTATGGAAATTATGTGTACGTATTTTATTAAATGGAAATTTGTGAATTACCTTGGTGTGCTATATGATCCTTGCATTAAGTTGTATGTATGTAATAAAATATATATAGGTGTATAAGTTCTAGTGGACCGAGATCACGACTCAAGACCACCCGGTCTCAAGTAACCAGTAAACAGTGGGCCGGATGGGCTGTGGACCTCCTTTAGTCCACCCGAAAGCCCATTAGGGTGCACCACTTGATATGGAAACCCATGCCATCATCCACATTTCCCCTACATTCACTCCCACACTCTCCTACACACACTCTCTCTCTCTCTCTCACTAAAACCCTAGAACACCACCACAAACCTCCTCTCATCTCTCTCTCGGATTCAACCGGTGACAACAAGGACTCTCGGTTCAAGCTTGGGATCTTAGTTGGAAGCTTATCCATCGATTGCTTCATATTCTCACACCTTGAAATCTAACCGGTTAGTGGTTTCTTGTAATATAGAGATGGAAATACCATATATGTGTACTTGTTAAGATATATGCATATTAAATATGTCCTTCTCGTATAGTTGATATTGTGTTTGTTGTTTAAGAAAAGTGTATGATGACCTATTGTTTGTTTTGATTAAGATGGTTTTGATACCTCGTGTATGTGATTATTGACCATGAAATGCATATGTGTGTAAGGTGAACCGTGATGAATAAATGATGAAACGGTGATGATGATGTGAACTAGGTGTTATATTTGCTTAAATGAATATGTTTGCTTATGGTGAAGACCCTAATGATGAACAACATGAATCTGATATGAATATGTTATGAATATTTGAATATGCCATGCTTTGATCTGTTTTAAAATAGAATTAGATAACAAAACATGTTTGTGCATTTCATTGGATAGTACAGAGGATCATGAAATTGGAATTCTATTGGATAAGTACACTGTGCAGATGTTCTAGAATCAGCAGGTGATGGGAGTCGAGACCCCTGGTTTCAACTCGAGACCATCAAACTACAACTCGAGACCGCATAAGAGACAACTCGAGACAGACTTCAGGGACTCGAGACCATCGAGGTCTCGACTCGAGATCTTCTGATTGCGACTCGAGACGGGACTCGAGACCTCTGAGGTTGCTACTTAAGCCTGCTCTGCTCGAGACCAGAAACCCATGACTCGAGACCTCTTGGTTGCGACTCGAAACCGCGTGTTCTCGAGTCGAGACCACCTTGTCTCGACTGGGCCGCTTACTTTAGTTATTGGGCCATGTTGTTATTGGGCCAGTTTGGTTGATGGACTGTTTCTCGACTGGGCTATGTATTATTTGATTTTCTGCATAAATTGCTAGCATGTTAGGGCAGGCCCAATAACCCTGATTGACATACATGTTACGTGCTAACTGTTACTGCTTAAACTGCTAAAATAAGCTCAACCTTAGGAGTGGTAGTGTAATCTTAATACTGTGTGTTAGATACGTGTAAGATAAACGTGATTACTTGCATCCAACCTGACCTATACCGGTAACCATGCTAGGGCGTGGTAACCAGCGTGCGTGACCAAGTAAACTAATCTGCCGAGCAACCCAAGGTGAGTTCACAACTATTAAAGCATGCGTTCCCGGTGGTTTGGGAAACGGAAACTTAAACAACGCTATCCCCTTGTAAGGGATACCAACATACTTCTCTCCCCTTAAATGGGACTTTTAGTTAATTACTGTTTATACTGGATGCAACAAGCAACACTAAACGAAACTCTATCACTCAAGTCCTCGCTTCTTAATACCGATTAGATGCCGGGGTCGGGCGAACGGGTTATTAGTTGATAGCGCTATTTAGGTCTCACCAACCTCACACCGTGCCCGCGTATGGGATCGGGCGTGAACTAATGTACTCTGGCAAAAACCGTCAATGATGATAGAACATTGACGAATGGGGCACTCTACGGAAACGTACGAATGAATAGTATTCGGTATTGTAAAAACAGTTTAGTCGCTTACTTATGGGGTAGCTCCCCATGGCATGTATAAACGGATAAATTAACTGGTGAAATAAGTTTTTGGTAATTAAAAACTGGACAACTTGTGAACTCGCCAACATTTTTGTTGATACCCTACTGCATGCTTTGCAGGTACCCAGTGACTCAGGAGCTCGCAGCTTGGGAATGTGTAGTGGTCGTCTAACCCATGTGTTGGGTTCTAAATAATCTTGAACTATGAACTTTGTTTTGAAACTGTTTGGTTTATGCTTCCGCTGTTTACTTAAACTGCTATTTGAACTTAAAACCTTTAAAACTTTAAACTACGATGTTTACTAACTGTTGTGGTTAGTGAACATTTTTACTATTAATCAATGCTCAGTATAATTGATGGCTGGATCCTGGTCAGTCACGCCTCCAAGCGGTGGTACTCCGCATGTGGATTTTGGGGGTGTGACAAAGTGGGGTATGGATATAGTGGGAAAGTTACTAAAAGCTCCAGGAGGAAAAGTCTTTATGCTGGCAATGACGGATTATTTCTCTAAATGGGTTGAAGCTGAGGCATTTGTTCAAGTCAGAGACCAAGAAGTAGTATCCTTCATAAAAAGGAATATCCTGACTAGGTTTGGGATACCAGCTGAGATAATTTGTGACAATGGCTCTCAGTTTATCAGTAAAAGGACCACTGATTTTTGCAAAAGTTGGGGAATCAAGATGATTACATCTACTCTGGTACATCCTCAAGCAAATGGGCAAGCAGAATCCTCAAACAAGATAATAGTCAACAATTTGAAGAAAAGATTAGTAGCTAAAAAAGGAAGATGGGCAGAAGAATTACCCTTTGTTTTATGGGCCGATAGGACAACAGTGAAAAGTGCAACTGGGCAAACCCCATTTTCCTTAGTATTTGGAGCAGAAGCAGTAATCCCGACAGAGATGGTGATACCTACAGCAAGATTCAACCTCCGGGATCCTGAGAAGAATCCTGAAGTCCTATGCCTGGAATTGGACACTATTGATGAAACAAGGGATGCGACAAAGTTAAGAATGGCAGCATACCAACAGAGGATATCCAGAGCATATAACAAGAATCTAAGGACTAGGAGATTTCAAGTTGGAGACTGGGTGTTAAGGAAAGCTTTTCAGAATACTACTAATCCTGCTGATGGAAAATTAGCTCCGAAGTGGGAAGGACCTTATGAGATTGAATCAGAATCTGGGAAAGGAGCATACCGACTTAAGAATATGGAGGGGAATATGCTACCAAGATCCTGGAATGCTATACACCTCAAAGCCTATTTCAAGTGAGTTTAGAATTTAATTTCTAACTCAGGATGGTATGAATTCCATCTCTTTTTAAATATAATTCTATTTTATTTGAACCCAATACTGACTTAAGCATCGGAGGGGTGTTAGCCAGCCTAACACCCACCTTAGTTTAAGGTTGTTTTGCAGAATATGCTTCGGGATATAACTCCAGGATATGCACTTAGGATAATTCGAAAGATTAGAGGAATGGCCCCCTCTCTCACATTTAAGGGATCCTGATCCCTTCATAGGTTTAAAGGTATTCACATTTCTCTCGAATTGGGTTTAAACACCCCGCCTGGAGCGGAAGTTATCCAGGGATAGTTCAAGATAGCAAGACCAGTCCATGTAAAAGCGGCTGTCAATTTCGTTATTGTTGGCTGTATCCTGGATCCTAAAGGTATATGAGGATTGATCACCCTCTCTCACGAAAGGGTATTTTCATACTCTCTAAGGTTTAAAGGTTTTCACCTTTCTAAGTCTGGGAGTTTATACACTCCCGCCTGTAGCGCACGAAAATTTGGGATTTTCCCTAGAATACCTATGGGTTTATCCCCAAAATTTTAAGGATTTATCTCCAGGATACTTTAGGGAATATCCCCTATAATACAAGAATCATACAAACAAATGAAATTGATACCCGGAAAATTTCTAAGTGTTCAAAGACATTATGCACAGGGGACATTCCTACTAAGGCATTAGGAAAAGCTCAAAGGATCAAGCTCATGCCTAGTTCACCAAGTATCCCAGACTGGGGACATCTTTGGTGGAAAGGTTGCAAAAGAAGGTTAAGGAATGAGATACATTCTATTTCTGGTATGATCTTCCCTTTTTATCCCTAAGAAGCCTTATCTGAATTGTCTAAGTTTCACAAAATATGGTTGATAAGATTTATGAGTATCCTAATCAGGATATATTTTCAAAATATGTTTTCAGGATATATTCTTGGAATATGTTTTCAGGATATGTTTTCAGGATATTTGGTTTGAATGTTCGAAGTATTTCACTAAGATTGAAAAAATTGAAATTGCAACACATGACAAAACTTGCAAAAATGAACGACAATGGATAAGGCCAAAAGAAAGTTAGTTTATTAACATAAGCAAAAGTTTGTGCTTTTGGTTTCATCTCAAACCGAGACCCATCCACCAAAAGCACAATTAGTTTTCTACCATATTTACTTAACAATTGAAGGCTTCGTCTTGGAACCCAAGATACCTCCCCCTTCAATTGTTAGAGTGTTCAAAATAAAGCATACTAATTGATGACCAAGGGCTTCATCCTGAAACATAGGACCCATCCACCTTTGGCCATCATATTGTCTTAATGCAGGAAAGTAAATTGTTTAAAGGACAGGAAATTAAAATTGTTCAACAACCGCAAACCATCAGAAATTAAAAAGTGGGCTCCGGCCTAGGCATGATTATCCATCATCGCCCACTTCGCTCCTTTTAAGGAGCAGCTCTTTCTTCACCAGCAGCACTTCCTCCAGCATCTGCACCAGCTTCACCATCAGGATTCTTTTCAGCATCGCCGCCAGCATCAGCCACTTCCTCTGCTGCCATGGAAGGCTCCTCACCTGCAGGCTTAGCAGGATGCTCAACAGGACTACCCCTGAGATCTTTCAACTTTGCCTCCCAAGCACTGACATTCTAGGAAGGGCATTCAAAGCCTAAAGCTTTGGCTTCATGAGCCATCTTTAGCCTGGCTTGAAGGAGGGAAATTACAACTGACCCTTTAAGACCCTCTCGGTAGATAGTCATATCCTGCTCGAATTGAAGATGGGCGGCATCCAGCTTGGCCTGGGCATCTTCATTGGCCTTGTTGATGGCAGCTTTAGCTTCCTGAGTCACGGCTTTGAATTTATCCTCATAGTGTTGTGACTTGGCGGCGGCTATCATTCCCTGATCAGCTATGGTGATCTCTGCTTTCTTCAGCTTCGCTTCCAGCATCCTGTTCAGACCACATCTTTCTTCATAAAGGCTTGTCAGACGTTCAAGACCCTACAAACCAAACAAACAGGTATTAGCATACATTGACATATTTAACCAACTTATGGTGCAGAATGTAGGTTAAGGATATGTACCAGGTTAAGAAAGCTGGTCATAAAGCCACTGGACTCGGTGAACCCATGGCTCTCATAGGGGAAGGTCTCAGATGATGCTGGAGAATCGGTTTCCTTTCTTTTACGGGAGCTTGAGGCACGAGGTTTGGTAGCAGGAGAGGGCTTAGGTGCAGCTACCGGTTTAGAGCTGGGCATCGGCTTGGAGGTGGAAGTAGGTTTGCCAGCTTGCTTCTTCACCTGAACAGGAATAGGGTAGCGGTCCAACTCGTCAAGATCAAAGACTTCCGGAGCTTTGATTGGTGCTGTAAAACAGGGAGGAAATCTAAATCTCTACTCTTATCTCTTATTTTTGTTGAATAAATATATGGAAAAATTCTGTAGTCTTTACCAGACATATCTGATGAAGAGTATTGGCTTGAACTTGGAAGATGCACTGTAAAGGATCTGTCACAATCAGGCAACTGATAAACACTGTTGATTCTTTCTTGGGATTTTTCAGTAGGCGGAGCCAATTCCTTGAAGTTTGCTGCATAAAAACATAAGGATGTTAGTGCAAGATAAATCGTCAGGATATTTTTGGGGATATTTTAAACCCTAAACCCTACCGGAAGTCAACCATTTCGTCGGAAGGCTATTGCCTCATTCTTAGATGCTTTGAGGATGAGAGGGTTGCTAGAGGTCAAGAAGAGCAGGAAACGACTACTGCCGTGTGATCGGAGACGGTAAGCAAGCGGAAGATCTTCGACACAGAGATCGGGGACATGAAAGGTTTTGATCTGGTTAAGTATGATGAGTACTCTCCAGACCATAGGCATGGTTTGGGCAAAACAAAGACCGGTAGTTCGAAAAAACTGCATGATAAATTCTGGAAAGGGATATCGAAGACCAAGGGAGAATGTGTATGATGAAAAAAAAATCCACTCTTCGGAAGTTACGTCTGAACGGATGCTCCGGTCAAACGGACAGATTACTGCCTTGTCGGGAAAAGCGCCGGAGGCTCTTAAGGCGGCGATATCAGCATTGTTAAAGGAGCACACCTCCTTCTCAGGGTTTTTGAGCAGGTTTTGATTAACGAATGATGAGGTGGACTAGCCGGAATGAGATCGAGTTTTAGTAGCCATTGGAAGGAAAACGGAGAAATTAGCGAGAGAGAGGAAAAAGGAATGAACAATTACCTGGAAATTCTGTTGAAGATATTTGATTTTCAAGCAAAAAGAGAGAAGATATAGGGGCTAAATGGATAGCCATTGAGTATAAATCGCGTGGGAAGTTGCACGCTGTCACTTCAATTTAATTGCATTGATTCACGAGATAAGGTTTACAATATATCCGTTGGAATTGGTATACCAACAGATATATTTTGGGGACAATTGTTATGGGTGGTTTTCTGAACATATATCCTGCATAATATTCTGACTTTATTTCTTTTATTGTGATCAGGATACCGGATCAGGATATTGGTAACATCCTGATGCAGTATCCTGATAATAACTAATTAAGCTCAAGTGCAGATTAACGAGGCAGGCATGTAATGTTCGGATGGACTTGTTCTCCCGAAGACTCGGGCTAATCTGTTGAAATAGGAACGTTGAAGCTGGAAGACGTGGACTACAACGTTCACAAAGGGAATATTCGCTATATCCCAGATTTATAGGCTAGTTTGTTAGTTTCGTTTTACTATAAATAGGATTGATCGGATCAGATAGAACACACACAATTTTCCGTACACTCTTACTCTCTACTAGCTGCAAACACTCACAAACACTTACACTTGTATTCGAATCACATTGTAACACTTAGTTGATCCGCATCATATCCTGCACTGTATCCTGAAGTTTGAAGCAATAAGAAAAACAAGGCAGCTGCGATTGTCAGCTCCCGAGGTTTTATGCCGACGATCTAGATTGATCAAGGGCTTTCCTCGTACATCTCGTGTCACTATTTACTTTTCAGCTCATTGTTTGAATGTTAATATAGCTCCATATCCTGAGCTATATCTTGAAAACTGTTTTTATAAACATCATACTCAGAATATTTTCAATACACATTGTCAACACACTACCTCACCTAACTAATTTGATCACTTAATTGCTTCGGTAATTTTTGACCAAAATAATTAGGCCGCTAATTTAAGCTTTCTCAAAATCCTTGTGTCCTTGGCAACGGCGCCAAAAACTTGACGTGTGGCAGATGTATATATATTTTTAGATATATTTTAGGCTCTTTTTACTCACAAATTCAAGTTTTAAATTTATAAAACTCGATATAATACTATCAATCTACACGCACATTAGGGCAAGTGCACCTATCGCGGACGTAGTATAGTGATGGCATGACACCGAGGTTGTCTAAGAACACAAGAGTTTTTAATACCGGCTTATCGTTAACGTCTAATCTAACCAAATTTTGATAAAAAGGTTTTAAAAGTTATAAAAAGATAAACTAAAAAGCAAAAATAAAATGTAAGGAAAAACAAATAGACAAGAAGGAATCACTTGGTTCCAACTCCTCTTTTATGTATCCTTTTAATGATTTCCGCACTTTGGGCATTTTAAGAAATTACCTTTAAGTTATAGTAGTAAGCCCCCCTTTCCAGGCAGCGTTACCCTCAACCTATTGGTCCGAGTCAGCAGGGATACAGTTCCGCAAGGTCGGATTATTGAAAGATAATTAAGTAAGTTATTAATGCGAAAAGTGGAAGGCCCCTTCCAGGCAGCGTTACCCTCAACCCTTTGGTCTAAGTCAGCAGGGATACAGTCCTCGCAGGGTTGGTTTAAAGTTTTAATAGTAGTTTATAGATAAGGGATTCAAGTGTTTTCTTACTTCTCCCGAGGCGAACAGCACCGCCTACTCATGAAGTCTTAATAAGCTTGAATCAGGTTCTCGCAGGATCTATACACTGAACGAGACATAGAATTACCCAACCACCCTTCTAACCCCCTTCCAAGTACTTAATGCGCTATATATAGACCGTAAAGACACGAATATGTGAATCAACAATATATGAAGAATGGTTAAATAAATTCACCTTCAATATAAAAAAAACTAGTTATTAAAGTCATTAATACATACCCAAATAAAAAGGAGCTAAAGATTGGAAATCAAAAAGTAATACATAAAAGATTTATCTTCACCATGTGATGTAAGAGTTTAGCCAAGCATAGCCTTTGTTTGACAAGAACTCTTACGATTGATCTTGGATCCTGAGACTACTACACACTCTAAATGATGGAAGATGGATGATGGAGGTGGGTATTGGTGTTGTAGTGGTGGTGGAGTGGTGGCAAGTGTGAGAGAAGTGGTTTGCTAAGGGATGGATTGGAATGAAACCAAGCACCCCTATTTATTGCTGAAATCAGACAACCAACACGGCCCCGTGCCCTCCTGTCACGGCCCCGTGCCCTCCTGTCACGGCCCCGTGCGTCAACGGCACGTCCCGTAGCCAATGCACTTGTTGTACTATCTTAGATTCTGAGAATCTTAGAGTTGACCACGCCCCTTGTTGTCTTGGCATGGCACCGTGTTGTCTTGGCATGACACCGGGTTGATCTTCTGATTAGTCTTTTTCTTCTGCAGAGAATGTTGATTGGGCACGGCCCATGCCTGGTGGGCACCGCCCCGTGCCAGAGCTTCTGATCTTTGTTATTTTATTGGTTTAGATGTGAATGGGGGCTTGGCAAGTTGTGTCAATCTTCCTTCTTTGTATTTATGTTGGTTTTTGCTGTTATTTTGCTCCTTTTGTGCGTTTAAGCTCTTTTGACCCTGTAAATTAAAAAGGAACAAAGAAACAAGCTTTTTTCAACATTAGTACCGAAAAAGGGTTGATTTTACACCATATTTGATATAATTTATATGTTGTATTGTTAGGATATGAGTTTACTTGTTTGTGTTGTTTTTGTAAAATGATTAATGCAAGAAGATAATAGATGAACAATCGTAGCGGAAATGAAGAAAAACTTTATAACACAAACAAGGAAAGAACAACTTTCGTCATGAATGCTTTTAATCAAAAGATTGTTTACACAATGATTCAATATGTATGCATGAACTACTATCTCCCCCTCAGCCTGAGCTCACAAGTGATTGTTCGTACAAAATGCAAGTGAGTGTGTGAGCTAATAGAACAGTATAGGCACTGTCTATTTATAGTACAATCCTAACCACTGTGGCATCTTAGCTGATGTCACCTAGATAGTGACAACTAACAACACTTACTAACTCTAAACACTGCTATTACAAAACACTGATATAATTAAACACTGGTTACTAAGTGTTGTTGATGCTATCCGCTAATGGGTTCAACCACTGATGAAGCGTTGGCAGTGCTTTCTACAAAGGTTGATCAGTCCTTTGACTTCCAGCAGTTCTTTGACTTCTTCAGTGGATTGGTCTTCATCAGTCTTTACACTTCATCAGAGCTTTGTATTAACAGACTTTAGAGACCAGCAGAGGTTAGATGCCTTTGCCATTGGAGGGAATAGAGTTCAAAACACTGTTATTTAGGATCAGTTGTTGCAGAGTTGTTTTGGCTTTGTATCATCTGTTCTTCAGGAAGGATTACATGAGCCAACATGTATTTTACGCACATCAATGACTAGTTAACTAGGGTTAAAACGATAGAATTATCGGACTTGTTAAAGGGTGTTAGGACCAGGGACGAAACGTGTTAAAATTTGTTAAAGGTAGATGGGACCTGATGTTTGAAGCAAACCCTAGGGACGAAAACTGTAGTTTACTCCCTAATCTAGCTGAAATTACGAAATTACCCCTCACGTGATGGGCACGTGGGTAGGTGGGATTAACGAAGAAATTAACGAGCGTTAGGAGGAAGAGCGGAACGTGTCGAGACTTGAAACGTCAGTGATGAAAAGTGGACGTAACTTTATGTTTGGAGTAAATCTCATGGACGAAAACTATAGTAAAAAACAACATATGTTTAAAATGATTTATATTACTAAAATAATCAGATAAATTAATTAAAAAAAGCTAAGTCTCAAGGCTACATTAGATGAGACTATTTCTTAAAAAAATTAGATAAAATGAGAGGTGTGAGCTAGACACTATTCATAATCAATCGAATTCACGTTTGGCTTCCGTGCATCGCTTATCGAACATGCCACGGTTGTTTGTTTTAGGTATTCGAGAAATGGCATGATCATATATGAAGTTCCAACTTGTTAACTAATATAAAATGATTTGTTTTATAAAGAAAGTTCGGGCGTTACTAGTGTCTAGTTCGTTTAAATCGTAGTTTCTGTTTTCGTTGTTTGGAACTTCCCAAACTAACGTATAATTTACCCCAGAACAGCTAGGAATTATTCTGGCTTTCTAAATATCGCTAATTAAGCCATCGGTCAGTTCACAAGTTATGGAAGGTTAATAAAAGTTTAAATTGTCGGTTTATGTTAAAATAATATATTTTAAATGCACAAATTCAAAAGTTAAAATTCCCAATTTTATAAAAATCTGAAAATTTTTATACAACATTTTAATAAGATATATATATATATATAGATAGATAGAGAGAGAGAGAGAGGTCAGTTAACGTACAAAATGACTTAACATACGAACTGTACGTGATTGTATTTTCAACGTGTGATTTAATTCTTCAACATGCGATTATCGTATTTTTTTTACACCATGCGAATTTTGTTTTTAATATAACATGCGAATTCCAAAATGTTTTTGTAACATGCGAATTCCAAAATTATTTGTAACATGCGATTTCTTGGAAAAAAAACTATCACACCCTCAAAATCCACAAGCAGAGTAATACCGCGAGGCGTGTGACTGACCAGGATCATACCGTCAATCATACTGAACATTTAAGTAAAGTAAAGTAAAGTAAAGTAAAACCATTGCAAACCAAAACGTTTAGTGTTTACCAAACCAAAGTCCAAAACCAAGTTTAAAGTTAGCGAAAGCATAAAGTATTAAAACCCATAAAGCAGTTTAAAAGCATAAAGTTTAAATGTTAGGAATCCAGTAGTTGGTTCCTTGCCATAATGTCCACTCCTCGTGCAACCTCCAGCCATGTACCTAACGACCTGCAAAGCATGCAGTAGAGTGTCAACAAAAAGTTTGCGAGTTCATAGTTGGTTGTTCGTTTTAGTATTGTTCCAAACACCATAAGTTGCTAAGTTTCCTTGTTCTTTATAAAAACATGTCATGGGGAGCTACCCCACTATTTTAAACCACTAGACCCGTACTGTACCGAATACTGACTGTAGTTATGTTTAGTACCCCGTGTCAATGTCTATCGTCATTGACTAAGTGCCTAAGTACATTAGTCCATGCCCGTCTTCTGCGGCACGGTGTGAGGCTTGTCAAACCTAATAGCGCTATTTAACTAATAACCCGTTCGCCATTGGCCTGGCGATTAAGTCGATAAAAAATATGGGGGACTTAAAGATAGAGTTGTTGTCTAGTATGCTTAAGACATGCATTATAACGGTTGTCGCCCTTCCCAAGGAGGGCGGAGGTACGTATTCTACCCAAGTAGATTACGCAGGTTGTATCCCACCCAAGGGGGATAGTTGTTGTTGTTTAACCCATTCCCAAACCACCGGGAATCGCATGCTTTGAAGAAAAGTGTGAACTCACCTTTGATTGCTCAGTTGGTCTCATAAAAATGGTTAACAGTCAAGGTAGGTCAATCTTGTCCTAATACGAATACCATTTAGTTCATTAGTATGTTCAAGTAAGGCACAAAGCTCCTACACGTATCTAACACGTAACATGCACTCACTTTGACAACTTACGTACATACACATGTTCCTCATATAATTACTCATGATCAAGTACACAATAGTTCATATAACACTTTCGTGGACATTAAACAAGTTGGATCATTATCAGATAGCATAACCGACATCTATCCACGCAAATCACATCTTATAATGTTTCAGCTCTAACATCCAAAACTGGGCTGTTTTCGGGTAGTTTTATAAAATAGCTATCTTGTTCCAAAAATTCTAAATAATTTACAAAACGTTCTAACGGTCCACATCACCTTGTGTAAAAACCTCGGAACTCAATTCATTACTGATTATTTAATAAAAATCATTTATTGGGCTGCAGTCAGATTCGTCACTTTCTGACTGCAGTCCACGGAAATATTTATTTAAAATTCATCGTAGACCCGATTGATGAAATTCCAGTTGGAGATTTACGACAACACCCGTGCCCAGCTACTATACGAATTTCATGACCTAAATCTATCCAAATTACAAGTTATGATGAAAAACATAACACAAATTTTCTGTAGAAAAAACGCAGGTTTTGCTGCTATGAAAAACGACCCTTTAAAAATAGCAAACGACCTCAGAAAAATGTGATTCCAATGCCATTTGAAGAATTTTTCGAAAATGTATAATTTAGACTTCAGAAAATCAATTTTTCGATTTATAATGACCCGTTTACAGCCAACTGAAGTTGGCTGTTTTCGTTAATCAGCATCTTGTTTTTCGTTTAAACGCTACCAAAACGCGTGTAAACGATCCCGACACATCCTAATAACAACTAACAGCAGATTAACCATCAATTATCACCTAACCATATCAATAATCACATAACCCTAGATAAAAAAACATCATGATTTTCACAAAAACGCAGCCAATGATCATATATGCATGCGTATCATCAATTAATTCAAACAATCGCATAATCACCTGAAACTAATCATACAACAACCAAACCCTATCATAACAACTCAAGATCACATCCATGTCTACACAAAATCACACCATGAATCGCAATCCAAATCAAGAACACTAACCTTGGAGCGAAGAGAAAGGCAAATCGAAGAAGAGAAGGCGAATCAAGAAGCTGGAATTGGCGCACCAAGGGGGGGGGTCTCCTGGCCGTCGCACTCTAAGGGGTGTTAGGGTTTCTATTTTGTTTTCCTTGTTCCCAAGTCATGTACGTATAATTAAAACACAAGGGTGTTTGGACTAATGGGCTGCAAGGAATAAGAAGGTGTGGGTTGGGCTTATAATTTCGCATGGGAGACATGGGGTGGGGTTGGGCCTAATTGTGGCACAAAGGGATGGGGGGTCGGCTTGGGTTGGGTTTACTAAGTGGCGGTTTCGAGAGTTTTACAAAATAACTAATTAAAACGTTTCGTTTTGCAAAGTAATATGTTACATTACAATGTTCCGTTTCGCAAAAGAAGCGTAACACAATATTTCGGTTCTGGATTTCGGTTTCACGTAATTCACATCACACACATTTCCAATTCGCAACCATTTAAGAAAATAATCAAACACCACATTCAATTCATATAACGTACTTGTAATTACAAAGTAAAGCGAAACGTAACAGGGATTTATACGAGTTGTCACATCATCCCCAAGTTGAAAGAAATTTCGTCCCGAAATTTAGCAAATAGTCACTGGAGAAGCTAGTTGTGTTGTGCGTTTTCCTGGGGTATCACATCATCCCCCCATTGGTTTGGAATTTCGTCCCGAAATTCCGAAGTAGCTTCAGTACTGGACTCACCTTTCTTAAACAACTGGGGGTACTTGCGTTTCATCTGGTCCTCTCATTCCAAAGTGAACTCTGGGCCCCGACGGGAGTTCCAGCGAACCCAAACAATAAGTATCTTGGTTTGTTTGAGAGTCTTGATTTCCCGATCCATAATTTCCACTGATTCCTCAATGAAGCGCAACTGGTCATCGATAGTGAGTTCCTTGAAAGGAACAATGAGGGTCTCATCTGATAAACATTTCTTCAAATTCTACACGTGGAAGACGTTGTGAACACTACTGAGTTCTTCGGGCAAGTTCAGTCTGTAAGCCACCTTGCCGATTTTCTCAGTGATTTCAAAAGGTCCGACATATCGTGGATTAAGTTTGCCCCATTTGCCAAAGCAAACAACACCTTTCCATGGTGAGACTTTAAGTAGCACACGATCCCCAACCTGGAACTCGAGAGGTTTCCTACGCTTATCAGAACTCGAGGGGTTTCCTACGCTTATCAGCGTATCTTTTTGACGATCATGAGCTGCCGCCATTCTTTGTCTGATTTGGGCAATATTTTCCGTGGTGTCGATAACAAGTTCTGGGCTAGTGATTTGGCTATCGCCAACTTCTGCCCAGCATAGAGGTGATTGGCATTTCTGCCCGTACAAAGCCTCGAACGAAGCAGCCTGTATACTGTTGTGTTAACTATTGTTGTATGAAAACTCCACTAACGGCAGGTGTCTTTCCCAGCCGTTGCCAAAGTCGATAGCACATGCTCGAAGCATGTCTTCTAGAGTCTGGATGGTGCGTTCAGTCTGCCCATCCGTCTAAGGGTGATAAGCTGTGCTCATGTCTAGACGTGAGCCGAAGGATTTGTGCATCGCCTGCCACAAATCAGATGTAAAGCGTGAGTCTTGATCAGAAATGATGGAAGTTGGCACTAAATGCCTAGAGACTACTTCCTTCAGATAAATGTCTGCGAGTGTAGAAAACTTGTCGGTTTCCTTCATTGCCAGAAAGTGTTTAGACTTGGTTAGTCGATCCACAATCACCCAGATGGTGTCGTTTCCTCGCTGAGATCTAGGAAAACCAGTGACGAAATCCATGGAAATTTGCTCCCATTTCCATGTTGGGATCTCGGGTTGTTGGAGTAGTCCTGATGGCTTCTGGTATTCAACCTTAACTCTGGCACAGGTCAAGCATTTACTAACATAGGTCGCTATGTTAGCTTTCATACTAGGCCACCAGTATGTGGTTTTGAGATCGTGGTACATCTTATCAGAGCCAGGATGTACCGAGTAACGAGACTTGTGTGCCTCATCCATCACGAGCTCATGTAGGTTTCCATAAGATGGAACCCAGATACGTCCCGCTAAATAATAAGCACCATCTTCCTTTAATTCTAGTCGTTTTTCCAATCCCGCGGGGACTCAGCCTTGAGGTTCTCTTCCTTCACTGCTTCAACCTAAGCATCGCGAATCTGGGTAGGAAGACTGGAGTGAATTGTAAGCTGTAACGCAGGTACACGCTTAGGTTTGGTTTCCTTACGATTGAGGGCATCGGCCACAACGTTGGCCTTGCCAGGATGATACTTGATCGCACACTCATAATCATTTAGAAGTTCGACCCACCGACGCTGTCGCATGTTCAACTCCTTCTGATCAAAGATATGCTGGAGACTCCTGTGATCGGTGTAAATGGTGCACTTGGTACCGTACAAGTAATGCCTCCATATCTTGAGTGCAAACACTACAGCCCCCAACTCCAGATCGTGGGTGGTGTAGTTCTTTTCGTGGACCTTGAGTTGGCATGATGCGTAAGCAATAACTTTCTCACGTTGCATCAACACACAACCAAGTCCTTGGATTGACGCGTCACAATAAACCACGAAGTCTTCTGTGCCTTCAGGTAACGAAAGAATGGGTGCGCTACAAAGTTTCACCTTTAACTGTTGGAACACAGATTCCTGAGCATCACCCCATCGGTAGGTGAAACCCTTCTGAGTTAGAGTAGTGAGAGGCTGTGCAATCTTCGAGAAATCCTTTATAAACCTTCGGTAATAACCCGCTAAACCCAAGAATTGGCGGATTTCAGTTGGAGTTCGAGGTGCAGGCCAGTTCTTGATCGAGTCAATCTTGGATGGATCTACGTGAATCCCATCTTCATTGACTACATGGCCTAGGAAGTGGACTCCACGAAGCCAAAAGTTACATTTCGAGAATTTAGCGTAGAGCTGTTCTGTTCGAAGAAGTTCCAGGACAAGTCGCAGATGATGCTCGTGTTCCTCCTGACTCTTAGAATAGATCAGGATGTCGTCAATGAAAACAATAACAAACTTTTCCAAATACGGTTTGCACACTCGGTTCATGAGATCCATGAAAACCGCAGGTGCGTTCGTCAACCCAAAAGGCATGACCAGGAACTCGTAGTGTCCGTAACGAGTCCTGAATGCTGTCTTGGAGACGTCTTCGTCTCGGACCCTCAGCTGATGATAGCCCGATCTCAGATCAATCTTAAAAATAGTAGCTCAACCCTTGCAACTGGTCGAACAGGTCATCGATACGCGGAAGGGGATAGCGATTCTTCACGGTCACCTTGTTGAGTTCGCGGTAGTCTACGCACATACGGAAGGTACCGTCTTTCTTCTTAACAAACAAGACTGGGGCTCCCTAGGGCGAAGAACTAGGACGAATGAAACCTTTGTCCAAAAGTTCCTGTAGTTGCGTGGACAACTCTTCCAATTCAGACGGAGCTAAACGATATGGCGCATGAGCTATAGGTGCCGCTCCAGGAGTTAGCTCAATTTGAAACTCGACCTGGCGATGAGGTGGAAGACCAGGTAATTCCTCAGGAAATACCTCAGGAAAGTCGCGTACGATCGGGATGTCTTCAATCTTCTTCTCTTTCGTGGAAGTATCGGTGACAAGGGCTAGAATGGTAGTGTGGCCCTTTCGCAAACACTTCTGAGCCTTAAGGAACGAGATGATGCCCACGAAAACACCACTCTTGTCGCCCTGAACAGTGAGAGGTTCGATGTCAGGACGAGGGATGCGGACAATCTTCTCCTTACAGAGTATTTTCGCTCGACGTTGGGATAACCAGTCCATCCCAACGACAACGTCGAAGCTACCGAGAACGATGGGGATAAGATCGATAAAGAAAGTCTGACCGGCTAGGGTGAGATTAAAACCCTTGACAATGTGAGTGGCCTCAAGGCTTTTACCGTTAGCTAGTTCTACGACATGCTTGGTGTTCAGAGGGGTCGGGGTACGCTTAAGCATCTGACTAACCCTTAAGGACACATAGCTAGTATCGGCTCCCGAATCAAATAAGACCGAAACAAAATAGTCGTCTAGTATAAACTTACCGGTCACAACGTTGGGATCGTTCCTTGCCTCACCTTGACCAATCACAAACACACGCCCATTAGCATTGTTGTTGTCGTTGTAGTTCCTGTTGTTATTCCCATTGCCTTGATTGTTATTGTTGTTGCGATTCTGGTTCAACTATGGGCAATTTCTTTTAAAGTGGCCCTCAGCCCCAAAATGGAAACACCCCTTATTGTTACCCTGTTGTTGTTGCTGCTGCTGCTGCTGATTCTGTGGAGCTGGTTGTTGTTGTGGTCGGTTCTGATTTACAGGATACTGACTCCTGCAATCCTTTGCTGCGTGGCCTAGCTTGTTGCACCTTTGACAGGTGGTCTTGTTACATGGCCCGCTGTGGTGCATATTACAACGGTTGCACTTGGGGTGATTTCCCTTGTATCCACCCTGGCTTTGATTGGTAGCAGACTGCTGGTTGGGACTCTTGTAATCGTCGGTCTTTCTCTGCTGAGACTGAGGTTGTGCGGAGTTTGAACCCTTGCTTGCATTTCCATCCCACTTGCGTTTGTTGTCACTGGGTGCATCAGTGGTAGCACTAACCCGCTTAGGCAACCTGTTCTGTTCGACTGCCTGATTAGTGAGACGGTCCGATAGTCGTATAATCTGCTGGATCGTAGGGAGGTTCGCTGCAGTAACCATGCTCTGTATCTCCGGTACTAAACCCTTGATATAGAGCTCGATGCGTTTGTAAGCTGGGTTCGCCATGTTGGGACAGAAAGCAGCCAAATCATTCGACCTTTTCGTGTAGGCTTCAATCTCAGAACCTACCATCTTGAGGTTGTAGAACTCCACCTCCAACTTGTGAATATCATCCCGATGACAATATTCCTCCTTGATTAGCTCCTTATAGTCGTTCCACGGGGTGGCGTTCGCAGCTGCCAACCCTAGCATTTGCACTTGTGCGTTCCACCAAGTAAGCGCACTACCTTCGAGTGTTCCAGTCTCAAACTTCACTCGGTTGTTGACGGGGCATTCACACATCTGAAACACAGACTCGATCTTCTCAAACCAATGCAGTAGACCCATGGCTCCCTCTGTGCTGCTGAAGGAACTGGGTCGGCAATCCATGAAGGTCTTGAAGGTGCATGCTCGAGGTTGAGCAGGTTAACCTATCGCGTAAGAAAGAAAGGAGATGAGGTTAAGAATGACAGAGTGTCATGAGAGTAGGATCTGGCATCCTAGGGTAGGTTGGTATGATAGGCTTTACCTCCTGGTTGGGCTGCTGCTACAGCCTCAGCAACCCGTTCATTGATTAGGACCGTCAGTTGAGCCTGAGTCAAGTTGAGGCGTCCACCCATGATCTTCATAATCAGAAAACACAAGTAAGAATGATGACGTAGGAGTGTGAAAAGAACGACATACGAGAGTAAGCACATAGGGTTTCATGCAAACAGTTGAGTGTCAAAGTGAGCACACTAGGGCTAATAAGGGCAACATGCTACTACGTTACCAAACATACCATGAGCAATGCACCATGCAATCGTAAACTAACAAGTAGGCAACATAAACATAAATCATACCATCTTAAGTGTTGAGCCTTGCACGTGGAGTGAAGTGTCGTTGTGGATCGTTGAGCACTGGACAGGTTATAGTCTGGTTTTTGTCAAAAAAGATTTTTCCCTTTTTAAAACCAAGTTCACTATAACCAATGGCTCCGATACCAATCTGTCACACCCTCAAAATCCACAAGCGGAGTAATACCGCGAGACGTGTGACTGACCAGGATCATACCGTCAATCATACTGAACATTTAAGTAAAGTAAAGTAATGTAAAACCATTGCAAACCAAAACGTTTAGTGTTTACCAAACCAAAGTCCAAAACCAAGTTTAAAGTTAGCGGAAGCATAGAGTATTAAAACCCATAAAGCAGTTTAAAAGCATAAAGTTTAAATGTTAGGAATCCAGTAGTTGGTTCCTTGCCACAACGCCCAGTCCTCGTGCAAGCTCCAGCCATGTACCTAACGACCTGCAAAGCATGCAGTAGAGTGTCAACAAAAAGTTGGCGAGTTCACAGTTGGTTGTTCGTCTTAGTGTTGTTCCAAAAACCATAAGTTGTTAAGTTTCCTTGTTCTTTATAACAATATGTCATGGGGAGCTTGTGACGCCCCCCGACCCACCCTGGACGGAATCGGGAGCCGCGAACAGCCAAGTGGTACCGGTGATTATTTTAAAAACGTTGCAGCGGAAATTTCATCAGGACCGTGAGTTAGGAAAAATATCAGAGTTTAGAAAACACCGGATTTTATTTATTAAATAGATGGGATAAACCCATGTTTTACAATGGTAGCTTTAATAAAGATAAATTTTATTACATAAAACAATATTTCTTAATTTGATTTAATTAATAAAATAAGCCACATCTTAAAGCCTTTCAGTGCCGTATCCATCTCTTACTCCAATCTACTGTAAATACCTTAAACGCATTTTAAAAAGGTTTTGTCAGCAGGAAATACTGGTGAATCATTCTATTTACTAAAACGACACGTTTGTTATAATTTACAGTATTAAGAGAGATTACAATGTTTCTGATATCAACCAACTACCCACAGTATTTGTCATCGACTCGTTTCGGTGACTGTGGTCATATCACTATTGAGTCCGTTCACCCAATAGTGAAGAATATCACTAATTTAGGTTCGCCCACCTAAAGTGATAAAAACAGTAGTAATGTGCACAATACCCCACATACCGGCTGTAATTTGGTGATTACATAAACTTAATCACTGTAATTATAACCTTTGAAAATAAACATGCTTTTATAAATAAATTTGATAAAAAGAGAATGACTCACATTATAAGCATGCAGATTCATACGGCCAAAGTTTAGTCTACAGATAAGCCTTGATATATTGTAGATTTATACAGGCAGAGCTTAGCCTATTGATTTAGTCTTGTAACCTAGTGCACACGAACTAGGTAGATAACTGAATACAGCAATTACGATAACTCACGAGATTAAAACCTTCACAACGAATGATAAAGTGCAATCACTTAAACATCCATCGGATTCACAACGAATGACAAAGTGCAATCACTTAAACATCCATCGGATTCACAACGAATGACAGAGTATTCCCCGAGTTCGGGTGGTACTCAAACATCCTGTCGGAATCATGACTAATGACAAAGGATAGCGCTTAAACATCCAATGGATAGTTTAAATCGATCGGACATTGAATCGTAGCAGCGATCAAGTTAATACCCGGTATCGTAGCAGAATTCGAGCTAGTGTGTGTTTGGTAGTAAACGGATTATATCTCGAAGCGTAAAACGAATTTGTTCGTCGCTCCAACGCAGGAATTCAAGTCCCATAACCCTCTATTTATACTGGAAAAAGGGCGCGCCCGCATGGCGCGAGGCCCTGTCGCGTGGCGGGAGGAGGGTGGTTTTAGCATAGGGTTGCCACGCGTCTCAGTAGCTTGGGTGAGTCGACGGAACGATAAAATTCGAATTACACGTAAAACTGTGATGATAATATCGAATGGGTTTATGCAAAATTACTTGGGTGTCTCAATTAGGGTTTCTTTTTAGACAAAATATAAATAATAATAATAAAAATAAAAATATAATAGTTTTGTTGAGAGTTGTTATGGTTTGGGACATTTTTAAATATAATTATATTATAAAGAAAAAGGGAATAAAATAGTGAGAAAAGAAAATGAACCCACTTTGTAACTTTAGGGTTCAACTAGAAAGTCTCCTGGTATAAATTTTGGGTATAACTTCTGAGCTATTTAAAAATATATATTGCACTCGTGTTAAGTATAGTATCCCTAATTCAACCTTATCCCGATGTCCCGAGACAGAACCCCAACAACTTAGTCGGGCAGAGCCCTGACATATGTTATGAGGCTCAGATCAATCGGAAAGGGTAGCGGTGATCGGGAGTTAAAACACTTAAAACGGGACATGACTTTATTATTATTATAGGTATACTTTAAAAATTAAATATAAGAAAGGGGATGGTATTGAGATATGGAAGGAGTGTATCAACTCGTTTGAACAAAGCTTTCTAAAGCTTTATGTCCCTATTTATGATTATAAGAAACTTACAGACAAAGCAACCATCCATCCACGTATCATTCTATGAATGCTTGTTCACTTATTTAATTCCACTAAATTTGGTGTATGCCACGTAACATTAAGTCTCATATACACATATCCTATTCATGTATATCTAGATATTTTTAGTTTTAATATTACTTTATTTTTTTTCCTAATATATCGATCATATGTATACATATTTCTTAAATCAAATATAAATTTTATTATTTTATTATTATATATATTATAATTAATTCAATTGCTTCACTTATTTGGCGTGTATAACTTCAAAAATATAACGTTTAATATAATAATAAATATATTACCAGAACGAGAATATTTTTGTCTATATTTTGAACCAAGATTCATTAAAAATAGAGTAGGTTAAAATACAATGTATTTTTATAATTTAATTACTATATGGTTCCTATGCCCGTCTAGGAACTTTATATTTCTAACATTCAACTTACCCGTAATCTACCCGTCTAATAATATAAGTTTTTATAGACTTTTATTTTATTAGAAAGGTTACCCATATATAGGCCAATTAATTAATATAATATTTTAACCAACTATATAAAATAGTGTTTAAAACTATTTGGGTTGAATATTTATATTAAAAATAAACTAGTTACTAGTTACTAGTGGTTAATAAATTTAACCAAACCTATAATTTTTATATAAAAATAGGAATGTTACATCCTCCCCACCTTGTTTTAAATCTCGTCCTCGAGATTTGGGTTACGATATTTCTTTTAAACTTATGTCATATTTTAGTCAATAAAAACAATATTTGAGGTAGATGACACATAATTAAAATATCAAATTTTGTGAATACGAGTTGTACCATAAGTAGGATTCAATGGTTCAACTGAATTAGTTCAAGAAATTGATGACAAACGAATGAGATGAAATGATATAATTTCCAAAGTGACTAGGTTCAAGCCAAAAGATATATGATCGATAGATTTTAAAAATGATTGTGAAAGACTTTTAGAATCAATAAAATTCTTTGTCAAAAGAAAGCTTACTTTGATTGGCAACTGAGGAAGACTTAAAATTGACAGGTTCCAATTTGTCAAATATTAAATTATGATATGAGAAAATCAATGTGCTGAGATGAGTGAATTGCAAGGATACATGAAAAGACAATAGAGTTAGTGTATCATTGTTTAGAGTTCCAAGTTGTTTTAATTGTGAAACAATGTGATATTACACTATTAGTGACCATATTTTTCATACTATGTCCTAGAGATCGAAATATAATAAGAACAAGTTGTTTTGGCATGACCAACCATTATATTATATTTGTAAAGCAAATGTAATATATATTATTTGTGTCCCTGCCTGAACCGTATCTTACATATCAAATATAAATACTATGTAATATATATTATTTGTTACGCATTTTTACTATATGTAAATGGACACCACTTTTAAATAAATATTATTTTAGTATTTTACTATACTATGTAAAATAACTTATATTTACTATGTAATATATATTACAAAACACCGCAATGAAGTTATTAGATTACAAAATATTTTAGTATTATTATTTTGTAAAAGAAATCACTATTATTTATAACGTTAAATGAAAGTTGTAAATAAAGGTGTAAAAATATTTATTGTACAAAAGTATTTGTAAAATATTTTGTAAATATATAACACTTAATGGGTCGATTCTATGTGATTACTTATTTTCATTTTGAAACCATATAACGTTGTGAATGTATTTTACAAATGTTGTAAATAAGTGAAAACGGGGACTATTCTTTATATATTACAATGTTTCCCTAACCCAACGTAGTTGATGACTACCATATTATTCTTATATGGTTATTTTCTTTGCCAGAGCGTTATGGTACATAGTTACCACAAAACATGTGATAGACAATTATTTATAAAATTTTATTCGTCCCTCTAATTATTGTATTGTTTTATGAAAATATGTCTTCTCCTTACAGTACAAAGTAAAATATTTTTATTTATAATTAAAATTTACTAAATAAGTATGATAACTTAATTTATATTCACTAGTCATTATCATGGTTGGATATTGGTTAGTGCTGCCTTGTTTAAGCATAGGTGATCAGTCCATGCCTAACTAAGGCTAGGCTACCCAATACCTGCCCTTGACAATAACCCTAGTACCTAAAAACATATATTATTACGAACAATAAAACTAATATTAACTAAACATAAACTTTAAACGAGAGTATACCTCAAACATATTTTTATACATATTTATAAAAATATAAATTCTTCACCTCAATGGTTTAACAAGAATTTTTTTTATAGTAATACTATATTATAAATTAGGTAATATATAATGTTTTTCGATTGAAGATGATAAAACAATAAATATTACGAAATGCTCGATTGATGCTGTAAGAATTATTATGAGATATACTGAAATATGAAATAAATTTGCGTATCATTATCTTAGCACACAATTGTGTTAAAATTGCTTTTATAGGATAAATCAACAAAGTGGATTTAATATAAATAATAAATAAATAATTAAATTCCATATATGGTGTGTGCGAACTAGATTAGTGCGAGCTTCAGATTTATGAAAACGTCACCACAAGGTGATCGTGATCAAAGAAATGATTTAATGAAGTCGAGGATCACACAAGCATGTTATAGTACAAGAGAATTGAAGTGCTTGTTAGGATTATTTCGAATATGATGGTTTTAATTCATCATATAGAACCTTGAATTAAATATATAATGCGAGCAAGTTCAAACAATTGAACTCGGTTTAAACAAAACGAATTTTAATAAGAAAGTTCGGACATGGTCACAACAGAAACCATGTATGCCAAAGAAAATTGAGTTTTTCAAAAATTCTTTGACTCGATATAAAGAGTCATCGTTTAGCAATAATGCGGTTCATAGTGTCAAAATTAAGTATAGCGAAATGATATTTGAGTTTGGATAAAACAACAAATTAGAATGAAGCCCTCCTGTGGTCTTCATAAATTAAACGAACCACATGCGCAATGAACAGTGCATGTGTGGATTTACCAAGAAATGAAACAGATCAATATTCGATATTATGAAAGAAATCCTCGTGGTATGATGACCATTAGGGGAAGTAGAAACGCGAAAGTCAAATTATCAGAATTTCAATGAAAGAAATATAAGAACTTTATCTGGAATTTCGTGTGATAATCGTTGTTAAATGATATTACCAAGGAATGTCAAATAAAATGAAATAGGGAATTTGCAAAGGTATGTGACTTCTTTTGCAGTGTTAAGAATTAGATTTAGACTACGCACCGATTGTTGTGAAATCTTGTTCTATCGTACCTCAGCAACTTCATGTCGTTTGTAGGATCACGTGACCAAGTGCTTCTTTTTTATTAATAGTTCTTCCACTGACGGGATTCGCATTGGTGTCGTCGTGCCCGATTATATTTTCCAAAGGTCTTGCCTTGGAAGTCGTGTGTGATATACTTTGACATCTGTGGATGTATAATTTAAGTTTCATGTGTTTTCTTGTGCACTAGCACAACTTTTACTTGCTTCGTTCTTGCGTATTGGAAATTCTTATACTTTTGATGGCGTATTAATTTAAAGGGTTTCCATTGTTTATACTATCGCACGAGTTACGTGGTAGATGATCAAACGAAATAATGTTTGATATCGGAAAAGAGATTCCTGATAAAGAAATCTAGACAAATATGCTTTTGCTTTATTCCAAATTGTCAATCCTTATATCTTATAGATATACATATCTATATAATCACATATTTCACATGCTGTAATATACATACCCTTTATAAGGTCAATGTATTTAACAGAATTTTATTTCCAAAAACAAGTCAGATCTCAGATCATGATACTATTTAGGGAAAAGTTGTCACTTGTTTGACATATTATATACCCCGTCTTATCCGGTTTGCGCCGGAGAGGTAATCCCAGTATATCCGGACAAGCTGGAGAGTCTGCTTCACCATACCCAGTTTTGTCGGAGAAAATTTTTCTATTCCCCATAAATAGTATCTTTTCAAGTTTTTAAAAGTGCCTATTTTATTAGGGCTTTTATCAAGAATCAAGGAAATTTGTATTCCCGTAACATATATTATTCTAGACCAAGTAATATCACTAAGCAAGAATTAATAGCAATTAAGTGTTATTGCTTATTTATCATGTCTTGCAATATTCTAATTACCATTCTTATGGCATACCAAAACCCATCACAAGTATTTAGCTAATCTCGAAGCTTATACTAAGGCATCTTTTCTTAAGTTCAAGTCTAAATACTATCCTGAGTGCTACCATAAAATATCAAGTTCCTAACTCTTTGTTTAAACTTAGGTATTTTATTACAACACCTATTGGCTTAAATCAGTGGCTCTGATACCACCTTCTGTCACGCCCCCCGACCCACCCTGGACGGAATCGGGAGCCGCGAACAGCCAAGTGGTACCGGTGATTATTTTAAAAACGTTGCAGCGGAAATTTCATCCGGACCGTGAGTTAGGAAAAATATCAGAGTTTAGAAAACACCGGATTTTATTTATTAAATAGATGGGATAAACCCATGTTTTACAATGGTAGCTTTAATAAAGATAAATTTTATTACATAAAACAATATTTCTTAATTTGATTTAATTAATAAAATAAGCCACATCTTGAAGCCTTTCAGTGTCGTATCCATCTCTTACTCCAATCTACTGTAAATACCTGAAACGCGTTTTAAAAAGGTTTTGTCAGCAGGAAATACTGGTGAATCATTCTATTTACTAAAACGACACGTTTGTTATAATTTACAGTATTAAGAGAGATTACAATGTTTCTGATATCAACCAACTACCCACAGAATTTGTCATCGACTCGTTTCGGTGACTGTGGTCATATCACTATTGAGTCCGTTCACCCAATAGTGAAGAATATCACTAATTTAGGTTCGCCCACCTAAAGTGATAAAAACAGTAGTAATGTGCACAATACCCCACATACCGGCTGTAATTTGGTGATTACATAAACTTAATCACTGTAATTATAACCTTTGAAAATAAACATGCTTTTATAAATAAATTTGATAAAAAGAGAATGACTCACATTATAAGCATGCAGATTCATACGGCCAAAGTTTAGTCTACAGATAAGCCTTGATATATTGCAGATTTATACAGGCAGAGCTTAGCCTATTGATTTAGTCTTGTAACCTAGTGCACACGAACTAGGTAGATAACTGAATACAGCAATTACGATAACTCACGAGATTAAAACCTTCACAACGAATGATAAAGTGCAATCACTTAAACATCCATCGGATTCACAACGAATGACAAAGTGCAATCACTTAAACATCCATCGGATTCACAATGAATGACAAAGTGCAATCACTTAAACATCCATCGGATTCACAACGAATGACAGAGTATTCCCTGAGTTCGGGTGGTACTCAAACATCCTGTCGGAATCACGACTAATGACAAAGGATAGCGCTTAAACATCCATTGGATAGTTTAAATCGATCGGACATTGAATCGTAGCAGCGATCAAGTTAATACCCGGTATCGTAGCAGAATTCGAGCTAGTGTGTGTTTGGTAGTAAACGGATTATATCTCGAAGCGTAAAACGAATTTGTTCGTCGCTCCAACGCAGGAATTCAAGTCCCACAACCCTCTATTTATACTGGAAAAAGGGCGCGCCCGCGTGGCGCGAGGCCCTGTCGCGTGGCGCGAGGAGGGTGGTTTTAGCATAGGGTTGCCACGCGTCTCAGTAGCTTGGGTGAGTCGACGGAACGATAAAATTCGAATTACACATAAAACTGTGATGATAATATCGAATGGGTTTATGCAAAATTACTTGGGTGTCTCAATTAGGGTTTCTTTTTAGACAAAATATAAATAATAATAATAAAAATAAAAATATAATAGTTTTGGTGAGAGTTGTTATGGTTTGGGACATTTTTAAATATAATTATATTATAAAGAAAAAGGGAATAAAATAGTGAGAAAAGAAAATGAACCCACTTTGTAACTTTAGGGTTCAACTAGAAAGTCTCCTGGTATAAATTTTGGGTATAACTTCTGAGCTATTTAAAAATATATATTGCACTCGTGTTAAGTATAGTATCCCTAATTCAACCTTATCCCGATGTCCCGAGACAGAACCCCAACAACTTAGTCGGGCAGAGCCCTGACATATGTTATGAGGCTCAGATCAATCAGAATGGGTAGCGGTGATCGGGAGTTAAAACACTTAAAACGGGACATGACTTTATTATTATTATAGGTATACTATAAAAATTAAATATAAGAAAGGGGATGGTATTGAGATATGGAAGGAGTGTATCAACTCGTTTGAACAAAGCTTTCTAAAGCTTTATGTCCCTATTTATTATTGTAAGAAACTTACAGACAAAGCAACCATCCATCCACGTATCATTCTATGAATGCTTGTTCACTTATTTAATTCCACTAAATTTGGTGTATGCCACGTAACATTAAGTCTCATATACACATATCCTATTCATGTATATCTAGATATTTTTAGTTTTAATATTACTTTATTTTTTTTCCTAATATATCGATCATATGTATACATATTTCTTAAATCAAATATAAATTTTATTATTTTATTATTATATATATTATAATTAATTCAATTGCTTCACTTATTTGGCGTGTATAACTTCAAAAATATAACGTTTAATATAATAATAAATATATTACCAGAACGAGAATATTTTTGTCTATATTTTGAACCAAGATTCATTAAAAATAGAGTAGGTTAAAATACAATGTATTTTTATAATTTAATTACTATATGGTTCCTATGCCCGTCTAGGAACTTTATATTTCTAACATTCAACTTACCCGTAATCTACCCGTCTAATAATATAAGTTTTTATAGACTTTTATTTTATTAGAAAGGTTACCCATATATAGGCCAATTAATTAATATAATATTTTAACCAACTATATAAAATAGTGTTTAAAACTATTTGGGTTGAATATTTATATTAAAAATAAACTAGTTACTAGTGGTTAATAAATTTAACCAAACCTATAATTTTTATATAAAAATAGGAATGTTACATCATCCCCACTTTGTTTTAAATCTCGTCCTCGAGATTTGGGTTACGATATTTCTTTTAAACTTATGTCATATTTTAGTCAATAAAAACAATATTTGAGGTAGATGACACATAATTAAAATATCAAATTTTGTGAATACGAGTTGTACCATAAGTAGGATTCAATGGTTCAACTGAATTAGTTCAAGAAATTGATGACAAACGAATGAAATGAAATGATATAATTTCCAAAGTGACTAGGTTCAAGCCAAAAGATATATGATCGATAGATTTTAAAAATGAATGTGAAAGACTTTTAGAATCAATAAAATTCTTTGTCAAAAGAAAGCTTACATTGATTGGCAACTGAGGAAGACTTAGAATTGACAGGTTCCAATTTGTCAAATATTAAATTATGATATGAGAAAATCAATGTGCTGAGATGAGTGAATTGCAAGGATACATGAAAAGACAATAGAGTTAGTGTATCATTGTTTAGAGTTCCAAGTTGTTTTAATTGTGAAACAATGTGATATTACACTATTAGTGACCATATTTTTCATACTATGTCCTAGAGATCGAAATATAATAAGAACAAGTTGTTTTGGCATGACCAACCATTATATTATATTTGTAAAGCAAATGTAATATATATTATTTGTGTCCCTGCCTGAACCGTATCTTACATATCAAATATAAATACTATGTAATATATATTAGTTGTTACGCATTTTTACTATATGTAAATGGACACCACTTTTAAATAAATATTATTTTAGTATTTTACTATACTATGTAAAATAACTTATATTTACTATGTAATATATATTACAAAACACCGCAATGAAGTTATTAGATTACAAAATATTTTAGTATTATTATTTTGTAAAAGAAATCACTATTATTTATAACGTTAAATGAAAGTTGTAAATAAAGGTGTAAAAATATTTATTGTACAAAAGTATTTGTAAAATATTTTGTAAATATATAACACTTAATGGGTCGATTCTATGTGATTACTTATTTTCATTTTGAAACCATATAACGTTGTGAATGTATTTTACAAATGTTGTAAATAAGTGAAAACGGGGACTATTCTTTATATATTACAATGTTTCCCTAACCCAACGTAGTTGATGACTACCATATTATTCTTATATGGTTATTTTCTTTGCCAGAGCGTTATGGTACATAGTTACCACAAAACATGTGATAGACAATTATTTATAAAATTATATTCGTCCCTCTAATTATTGTATTGTTTTATGAAAATATGTCTTCTCCTTACAGTACAAAGTAAAATATTTTTATTTATAATTAAAATTTACTAAATAAGTATGATAACTTAATTTATATTCACTAGTCATTATCATGGTTGGATATTGGTTAGTGCTGCCTTGTTTAAGCATAGGTGATCAGTCCATGCCTAACTAAGGCTAGGCTACCCAATACCTGTCCTTGACAATAACCCTAGTACCTAAAAACATATATTATTACGAACAATAAAACTAATATTAACTAAACATAAACTTTAAACGAGAGTATACCTCAAACATATTTTTATACATATTTATAAAAATATAAATTCTTCACCTCAATGGTTTAACAAGAATTTTTTTTATAGTAATACTATATTATAAATTTGGTAATATATAATGTTTTTCGATTGAAGATGATAAAACAATAAATATTACGAAATGCTCGATTGATGCTGTAAGAATTATTAAGAGATATACTGAAATATGAAATAAATTTGCGTATCATTATCTTAGCACACCATTGTGTTAAAATTGCTTTTATAGGATAAATCAACAAAGTGGATTTAATATAAATAATAAATAAATAATTAAATTCCATATATGGTGTGTGCGAACTAGATTAGTGCGAGCTTCAGATTTATGAAAACGTCACCACAAGGTGATCGTGATCAAAGAAATGATTTAATGAAGTCGAGGATCACACAAGCATGTTATGGTACAAGAGAATTGAAGTGCTTGTTAGGATTATTTCGAATATGATGGTTTTAATTCATCATATAGAACCTTGAATTAAATATATAATGCGAGCAAGTTCAAACAATTGAACTCGGTTTAAACAAAACGAATTTTAATAAGAAAGTTCGGACATGGTCACAACAGAAACCATGTATGCCAAAGAAAATTGAGTTTTTCAAAAATTCTTTAACTCGATATAAAGAGTCATCGTTTAGCAATAATGCGGTTCATAGTGTCAAAATTAAGTATAGCGAAATGATATTTGAGTTTGGATAAAACAACAAATTAGAATGAAGCCCTCATGTGGTCTTCATAAATTAAACGAACCACATGCGCAATGAACAGTGCATGTGTGGATTTACCAAGAAATGAAACAGATCAATATTCGATATTATGAAAGAAATCCTCGTGGTATGATGACCATTAGGGGAAGTAGAAACGCGAAAGTCAAATTATCAGAATTTCAATGAAAGAAATATAAGAACTTTATCTGGAATTTCGTGTGATAATCGTTGTTAAATGATATTACCAAGGAATGTCAAATAAAATGAAATAGGGAATTTGCAAAGGTATGTGACTTCTTTTGCAGTGTTAAGAATTAGATTTAGACTACGCACCGATTGTTGTGAAATCTTGTTCTATCGTACCTCAGCAACTTCATGTCGTTTGTAGGATCACGTGACCAAGTGCTTCTTTTTTATTAATAGTTCTTCCACTGACGGGATTCGCATTGGTGTCGTCGTGCCCGATTATATTTTCCAAAGGTCTTGCCTTGGAAGTCGTGTGTGATATACTTTGACATCTGTGGATGTATAATTTAAGTTTCATGTGTTTTCTTGTGCACTAGCACAACTTTTACTTGCTTCGTTCTTGCGTATTGGAAATTCTTATACTTTTGATGGCGTATTAATTTAAAGGGTTTCCATTGTTTATACTATCGCACGAGTTACGTGGTAGATGATCAAACGAAATAATGTTTGATATCGGAAAAGAGATTCCTGATAAAGAAATCTAGACAAATATGCTTTTGCTTTATTCCAAATTGTCAATCCTTATATCTTATAGATATACATATCTATATAATCACATATTTCACATGCTGTAATATACATACCCTTTATAAGGTCAATGTATTTAACAGAATTTTATTTCCAAAAACAAGTCAGATCTCAGATCATGATACTATTTAGGGAAAAGTTGTCACTTGTTTGACATATTATATACCCCGTCTTATCCGGTTCACGCCGGAGAGGTAATCCCAGTATATCCGGACAAGCTGGAGAGTCTGCTTCACCATACCCAGTTTTGTCGGAGAAAATTTTTCTATTCCCCATAAATAGTATCTTTTCAAGTTTTTAAAAGTGCCTATTTTATTAGGGCTTTTATCAAGAATCAAGGAAATTTGTATTCCCGTAACATATATTATTCTAGACCAAGTAATATCACTAAGCAAGAATTAATAGCAATTAAGTGTTATTGCTTATTTATCATGTCTTGCAATATTCTAATTACCATTCTTATGGCATACCAAAACCCATCACAAGTATTTAGCTAATCTCGAAGCTTATACTAAGGCATCTTTTCTTAAGTTCAAGTCTAAATACTATCCTGAGTGCTACCATAAAATATCAAGTTCCTAACTCTTTGTTTAAACTTAGGTATTTTATTACAACACCTATTGGCTTAAATCAGTGGCTCTGATACCACCTTCTGTCACGCCCCCCGACCCACCCTGGACGGAATCGGGAGCCGCGAACAGCCAAGTGGTACCGGTGATTATTTTAAAAACGTTGCAGCGGAAATTTCATCAGGACCGTGAGTTAGGAAAAATATCAGAGTTTAGAAAACACCGGATTTTATTTATTAAATAGATGGGATAAACCCATGTTTTACAATGGTAGCTTTAATAAAGATAAATTTTATTACATAAAACAATATTTCTTAATTTGATTTAATTAATAAAATAAGCCACATCTTGAAGCCTTTCAGTGCCGTATCCATCTCTTACTCCAATCTACTGTAAATACCTGAAACGCGTTTTAAAAAGGTTTTGTCAGCAGGAAATACTGGTGAATCATTCTATTTACTAAAACGACACGTTTGTTATAATTTACAGTATTAAGAGAGATTACAATGTTTCTGATATCAACCAACTACCCACAGTATTTGTCATCGACTCGTTTCGGTGACTGTGGTCATATCACTATTGAGTCCGTTCACCCAATAGTGAAGAATATCACTAATTTAGGTTCGCCCACCTAAAGTGATAAAAACAGTAGTAATGTGCACAATACCCCACATACCGGCTGTAATTTGGTGATTACATAAACTTAATCACTGTAATTATAACCTTTGAAAATAAACATGCTTTTATAAATAAATTTGATAAAAAGAGAATGACTCACATTATAAGCATGCAGATTCATTCGGCCAAAGTTTAGTCTACAGATAAGCCTTGATATATTGCAGATTTATACAGGCAGAGCTTAGCCTATTGATTTAGTCTTGTAATCTAGTGCACACGAACTAGGTAGATAACTGAATACAGCAATTACGATAACTCACGAGATTAAAACCTTCACAACGAATGATAAAGTGCAATCACTTAAACATCCATCGGATTCACAACGAATGACAAAGTGCAATCACTTAAACATCCATCGGATTCACAACGAATGACAGAGTATTCCCCGAGTTCGGGTGGTACTCAAACATCCTGTCGGAATCGCGACTAATGACAAAGGATAGCGCTTAAACATCCATTGGATAGTTTAAATCGATCGGACATTGAATCGTAGCAGCGATCAAGTTAATACCCGGTATCGTAGCAGAATTCGAGCTAGTGTGTGTTCGGTAGTAAACGGATTATATCTCGAAGCGTAAAACGAATTTGTTCGTCGCTCCGACGCAGGAATTCAAGTCCCACAACCCTCTATTTATACTGGAAAAAGGGAGCGCCCGCGTGGCGCGAGGCCCTGTCGCGTGGCGCGAGGAGGGTGGTTTTAGCATAGGGTTGCCACGCATCTCAGTAGCTTGGGTGAGTCGACGGAACGATAAAATTCGAATTACACGTAAAACTGTGATGATAATATCGAATGGGAAATGCCCCCCCCTGAGTTTTACGGGCCCTGATCCTGATTTTGATTATTATGAAAATTTTAGGGTTTATGCAGAATTACTTGGGTGTCTCAATTAGGGTTTCTTTTTAGACAAAATATAAATAATAATAATAATAATAATAAAAATATAATAGTTTTGGTGAGAGTTGTTATGGTTTGGGACATTTTTGAATATAATTATATTATAAAGAAAAAGGGAATAAAATAGTGAGAAAAGAAAATGGACCCACTTTGTAACTTTAGGGTTCAACTAGAAAGTCTCCTGGTATAAATTTTGGGTATAACTTCTGAGCTATTTAAAAATATATATTACACTCGTGTTAAGTATAGTATCCCTAATTCAACCTTATCCCGATGTCCCGAGACAGAACCCCAACAACTTAGTCGGGCAGAGCCCTGACATATGTTATGAGGCTCAGATCAATCGGAAAGGGTAGCGGTGATCGGGAGTTAAAACACTTAAAACGGGACATGACTTTATTATTAATATAGGTATACTATAAAAATTAAATATAAGAAAGGGGATGGTATTGAGATATGGAAGGAGTGTATCAACTCGTTTGAACAAAGCTTTCTAAAGCTTTATGTCCCTATTTATGATTGTAAGAAACTTACAGACAAAGCAACCATCCATCCACGTATCATTCTATGAATGCCTGTTCACTTATTTAATTCCACTAAATTTGGTGTATGCCACGTAACATTAAGTCTCATATACACATATCCTATTCGTGTATATCTAGATATTTTTAGTTTTAATATTACTTTATTTTTTTTCCTAATATATCGATCATATGTATACATATTTCTTAAATCAAATGTAAATTTTATTATTTTATTATTATATATATTATAATTAATTCAATTGCTTCACTTATTTGGCGTGTATAACTTCTAAAATATAACGTTTAATATAATAATAAATATATTACCAGAACGAGAATATTTTTGTCTATATTTTGAACCAAGTTTCATTAAAAATAGAGTAGGTTAAAATACAATGTATTTTTATAATTTAATTACTATATGGTTCCTATGCCCGTCTAGGAACTTTATATTTCTAACATTCAACTTACCCGTAATCTACCTGTCTAATAATATAAGTTTTTATAGACTTTTATTTTATTAGAAAGGTTACCCATATATAGGCCAATTAGTTAATATAATATTTTAACCAACTATATAAAATAGTGTTTAAAACTATTTGGGTTGAATATTTATATTAAAAATAAACTAGTTACTAGTTACTAGTGGTTAATAAATTTAACCAAACCTATAATTCTTATATAAAAATGTGAATGTTACATCCTCCCCACCTTGTTCTAAATCTCGTCCTCGAGATTTGGGTTACGATATTTCTTTTAAACTTATGTCATATTTTAGTCAATAAAAACAATATTTGAGGTAGATGACACATAATTAAAATATCAAATTTTGTGAATACGAGTTGTACCATAAGTTGGATTCAATGGTTCAACTGAATTAGTTTAAGAAATTGATGACAAACGAATGAGATGAAATGATATAATTTCCAAAGTGACTAGGTTCAAGCCAAAAGATATATGATCGATAGATTTTAAAAATGAATGTGAAAGACTTTTAGAATCAATAAAATTCTTTGTCAAAAGAAAGCTTACTTTGATTGACAACTGAGGAAGACTTAAAATTGACAGGTTCCAATTTGTCAAATATTAAATTATGATATGAGAAAATCAATGTGCTGAGATGAGTGAATTGCAAGGATACATGAAAAGACAATAGAGTTAGTGTATCATTGTTTAGAGTTCCAAGTTGTTTTAATTGTGAAACAATGTGATATTACACTATTAGTGACCATATTTTTCATACAATGTCCTAGAGATCGAAATATAATAAGAAAAAGTTGTTTTGGCATGACCAACCATTATATTATATTTGTAAAGCAAATGTAATATATATTATTTGTGTCCCTGCCTGAACCGTATCTTACATATCAAATATAAATACTATGTAATATATATTATTTGTTACGCATTTTTACTATATGTAAATGGACACCACTTTTAAATAAATATTATTTTAGTATTTTACTATACTATGTAAAATAACTTATATTTACTATGTAATATATATTACAAAACACCGCAATGAAGTTATTAGATTACAAAATATTTTAGTATTATTATTTTGTAAAAGAAATCACTATTATTTATAACGTTAAATGAAAGTTGTAAATAAAGGTGTAAAAATATTTATTGTACAAAAGTATTTGTAAAATATTTTGTAAATATATAACACTTAATGGGTCGATTCTATGTGATTACTTATTTTCATTTTGAAACCATATAACGTTGTGAATGTATTTTACAAATGTTGTAAATAAGTGAAAACGGGGACTATTCTTTATATATTACAATGTTTCCCTAACCCAACGTAGTTGATGACTACCATATTATTCTTATATGGTTATTTTCTTTGCCAGAGCGTTATGGTACATAGTTACCACAAAACATGTGATAGACAATTATTTATAAAATTTTATTCGTCCCTCTAATTATTGTATTGTTTTATGAAAATATGTCTTCTCCTTACAGTACAAAGTAAAATATTTTTATATATAATTAAAATTTACTAAATAAGTATGATAACTTAATTTATATTCACTAGTCATTATCATGGTTGGATATTGGTTAGTGCTGCCTTGTTTAAGCATAGGTGATCAGTCCATGCCTAACTAAGGCTAGGCTACCCAATACCTGCCCTTGACAATAACCCTAGTACCTAAAAACATATATTATTACGAACAATAAAACTAATATTAACTAAACATAAACTTTAAACGAGAGTATACCTCAAACATATTTTTATACATATTTATAAAAATATAAATTCTTCACCTCAATGGTTTAACAAGAATTTTTTTTATAGTAATACTATATTATAAATTAGGTAATATATAATGTTTTTCGATTGAAGATGATAAAACAATAAATCTTACGAAATGCTCGATTGATGTTGTAAGAATTATTAAGAGATATACTGAAATATGAAATAAATTTGCGTATCATTATCTTAGCACACGATTGTGTTAAAATTACTTTTATAGGATAAATCAACAAAGTGGATTTAATATAAATAATAAATAAATAATTAAATTCCTTATATGGTGTGTGCGAACTAGATTAGTGCGATCTTCAGATTTATGAAAACGTCACCACAAGGTGATCGTGATCAAAGAAATGATTTAATGAAGTCGAGGATCACACAAGCATGTTATAGTACAAGAGAATTGAAGTGCTTGTTAGGATTATTTCGAATATAATGGTTTTAATTCATCATATAGAACCTTGAATTAAATATATTATGCGAGCAAGTTCAAACAATTGAACTCGGTTTAAACAAAACGAATTTTAATAAGAAAGTTCGGACATGGTCACAACAGAAACCATGTATGCCAAAGAAAATTGAGTTTTTCAAAAATTCTTTGACTCGATATGAAGAGTCATCGTTCAGCAATAATGCGGTTCATAGTGTCAAAATTAAGTATAGCGAAATGATATTTGAGTTTGGATAAAACAACAAATTAGAATGAAGCCCTCCTGTGGTCTTCATAAATTAAACGAACCACATGCGCAATGAACAGTGCATGTGTGGATTTACCAAGAAATGAAACAGATCAATATTCGATATTATGAAAGAAATCCTCGTGGTATGATGACCATTAGGGGAAGTAGAAACGCGAAAGTCAACTTATCAGAATTTCAATGAAAGAAATATAAGAACTTTATCTGGAATTTCGTGTGATAATCGTTGTTAAATGATATTACCAAGGAATGTCAAATAAAATGAAATAGGGAATTTGCAAAGGTATGTGACTTCTTTTGCAGTGTTAAGAATTAGATTTAGACTACGCACCGATTGTTGTGAAATCTTGTTCTATCGTACCTCAGCAACTTCATGTCGTTTGTAGGATCACGTGACCAAGTGCTTCTTTTTGATTAATAGTTCTTCCACTGACGGGATTCGCATTGGTGTCGTCGTGCCCGATTATATTTTCCAAAGGTCTTGCCTTGGAAGTCGTGTGTGATATACTTTGACATCTGTGGACGTATAATTTAAGTTTCATGTGTTTTCTTGTGCACTTGCACAACTTTTACTTGCTTCGTTCTTGCGTATTGGAAATTCTTATACTTTTGATGGCGTATTAATTTAAAGGGTTTTCATTGTTTATACTATCGCACGAGTTACGTGGTAGATGATCAAACGAAATAATGTTTGATATCGGAAAAGAGATTCCTGATAAAGAAATCTAGACAAATATGCTTTTGCTTTATTCCAAATTGTCAATCCTTATATCTTATAGATATACATATCTATATAATCACATATTTCACATGCTGTAATATACATACCCTTTATAAGGTCAATGTATTTAACAGAATTTTATTTCCAAAAACAAGTCAGATCTCAGATCATGATACTATTTAGGGAAAAGTTGTCACTTGTTTGACATATTATATACCCCGTCTTATCCGGTTCGCGCCGGAGAGGTAATCCCAGTATATCCGGACAAGCACCATACCCAGTTTTATCGGAGATAATTTTTCTATTCCCCATAAATAGTATCTTTTCAAGTTTTTAAAAGTGCCTATTTTATTAGGGCTTTTATCAAGAATCAAGGAAATTTGTATTCCCGTAACATATATTATTCTAGACCAAGTAATATCACTAAGCAAGAATTAATAGCAATTAAGTGTTATTGCTTATTTATCATGTCTTGCAATATTCTAATTACCATTCTTATGGCATACCAAAACCCATCACAAGTATTTAGCTAATCTCGAAGCTTATACTAAGGCATCTTTTCTTAAGTTCAAGTCTAAATACTATCCTGAGTGCTACCATAAAATATCAAGTTCCTAACTCTTTGTTTAAACTTAGGTATTTTATTACAACACCTATTGGCTTAAATCAGTGGCTCTGATACCACATTCTGTCACGCCCCCCGACCCACCCTGGACGGAATCGGGAGCCGCGAACAGCCAAGTGGTGCCGGTGATTATTTTAAAAACGTTGCAGCGGAAATTTCATCAGGACCGTGAGTTAGGAAAAATATCAGAGTTTAGAAAACACCGGATTTTATTTATTAAATAGATGGGATAAACCCATGTTTTACAATGGTAGCTTTAATAAAGATAAATTTTATTACATAAAACAATATTTCTTAATTTGATTTAATTAATAAAATAAGCCACATCTTGAAGCCTTTCAGTGCCGTATCCATCTCTTACTCCAATCTACTGTAAATACCTGAAACGCGTTTTAAAAAGGTTTTGTCAGCAGGAAATACTGGTGAATCATTCTATTTACTAAAACGACACGTTTGTTATAATTTACAGTATTAAGAGAGATTACAATGTTTCTGATATCAACCAACTACCCACAGTATTTGTCATCGACTCGTTTCGGTGACTGTGGTCATATCACTATTGAGTCCGTTCACCCAATAGTGAAGAATATCACTAATTTAGGTTCGCCCACCTAAAGTGATAAAAACTTAGGTATTTTATTACAACACCTATTGGCGTGTATAACTTCTAAAATATAACGTTTAATATAATAATAAATATATTACCAGAACGAGAATATTTTTGTCTATATTTTGAACCAAGTTTCATTAAAATAGAGTAGGTTAAAATACCATGTATTTTTATAATTTAATTACTATATGGTTCCTATGCCCATCTAGGAACTTTATATTTCTAACATTCAACTTACCCGTAATCTACCCGTCTAATAATATAAGTTTTTATAGACTTTTATTTTATTAGAAAGGTTACCCATATATAGGCCAATTAATTAATATAATATTTTAACCAACTATATAAAATAGTGTTTAAAACTATTTGGGTTGAATATTTATATTAAAAATAAACTAGTTACTAGTTACTAGTGGTGAATAAATTTAACCAAACCTATAATTCTTATATAAAAATAGGAATGTTACATCCTCCCCACCTTGTTCTAAATCTCGTCCTCGAGATTTGGGTTACGATATTTCTTTTAAACTTATGTCATATTTTAGTCAATAAAAACAATATTTGAGGTAGATGACACATAATTAAAATATCAAATTTTGTGAATACGAGTTGTACCATAAGTAGGATTCAATGGTTCAACTGAATTAGTTCAAGAAATTGATGACAAACGAATGAGATGAAATGATATAATTTCCAAAGTGACTAGGTTCAAGCCAAAAGATATATGATCGATAGATTTTAAAAATGAATGTGAAAGACTTTTAGAATCAATAAAATTCTTTGTCAAAAGAAAGCTTACTTTGATTGACAACTGAGGAAGACTTAAAATTGACAGGTTCCAATTTGTCAAATATTAAATTATGATATGAGAAAATTAACGTGCTGAGATGAGTGAATTGCAAGGATACATGAAAAGACAATAGAGTTAGTGTATCATTGTTTAGAGTTCCAAGTTGTTTTAATTGTGAAACAATGTGATATTACACTATTAGTGACCATATTTTTCATACAACGTCCAAGAGATCGAAATATAATAAGAACAAGTTGTTTTGGCATGACCAACCATTATATTATATTTGTAAAGCAAATGTAATATATATTATTTGTGTCCCTGCCTGAACCGTATCTTACATATCAAATATAAATACTATGTAATATATATTATTTGTTACGCATTTTTACTATATGTAAATGGACACCACTTTTAAATAAATATTATTTTAGTATTTTCATATACTATGTAAAATAACTTATATTTACTATGTAATATATATTACAAAACACCGCAATGAAGTTATTAGATTACAAAATATTTTAGTATTATTATTTTGTAAAAGAAATCACTATTATTTATTACGTTAAATGAAAGTTGTAAATAAAGGTGTAAAAATATTTATTGTACAAAAGTATTTGTAAAATATTTCGTAAATATATAACACTTAATGGGTCGATTCTATGTGATTACTTATTTTCATTTTGAAACCATATAACGTTGTGAATGTATTTTACAAATGTTGTAAATAAGTGAAAACGGAGACTATTCTTTATATATTACAATGTTTCCCTAACCCAACGTAGTTGATGACTACCATATTATTCTTATATGGTTATTTTCTTTGCCAGAGCGTTATGGTACATAGTTACCACAAAACATGTGATAGACAATTATTTATAAAATTTTATTCGTCCCTCTAATTATTGTATTGTTTTATGAAAATATGTCTTCTCCTTACAGTACAAAGTAAAATATTTTTATATATAATTAAAATTTACTAAATAAGTATGATAACTTAATTTATATTCACTAGTCATTATCATGGTTGGATATTGGTTAGTGCTGCCTTGTTTAAGCATAGGTGATCAGTCCATGCCTAACTAAGGCTAGGCTACCCAATACATGTCCTTGACAATAACCCTAGTACCTAAAAACATATATTATTACGAACAATAAAACTAATATTAACTAAACATAAACTTTAAACGAGAGTATACCTCAAACATATTTTTATACATATTTATAAAAATATAAATTCTTCACCTCAATGGTTTAACAAGAATTTTTTTTTATAGTAATACTATATTATAAATTAGGTAATATATAATGTTTTTCGATTGAAGATGATAAAACAATAAATATTACGAAATGCTCGATTGATGCTGTAAGAATTATTAAGAGATATACTGAAATATGAAATAAATTTGCGTATCATTATCTTAGCACACGATTGTGTTAAAATTGCTTTTATAGGATAAATCAACAAAGTGGATTTAATATAAATAATAAATAAATAATTAAATTCCATATATGGTGTGTGCGAACTAGATTAGTGCGAGCTTCAGATTTATGAAAACGTCACCACATGGTGATCGTGATCAAAGAAATGATTTAATGAAGTCGAGGATCACACAAGCATGTTATAGTACAAGAGAATTGAAGTGCTTGTTAGGATTATTTCGAATATGATGGTTTTAATTCATCATATAGAACCTTGAATTAAATATATAATGCGAGCAAGTTCAAACAATTGAACTCAGTTTAAACAAAACGAATTTTAATAAGAAAGTTCGGACATGGTCACAACAGAAACCATGTATGCCAAAGAAAATTGAGTTTTTCAAAAATTCTTTGACTCGATATAAAGAGTCATCGTTTAGCAATAATGCGGTTCATAGTGTCAAAATTAAGTATAGCGAAATGATATTTGAGTTTGGATAAAACAACAAATTAGAATGAAGCCCTCCTGTGGTCTTCATAAATTAAACGAACCACATGCGCAATGAACAGTGCATGTGTGGATTTACCAAGAAATGAAACAGATCAATATTCGATATTATGAAAGAAATCCTCGTGGTATGATGACCATTAGGGGAAGTAGAAACGCGAAAGTCAACTTATCAGAATTTCAATGAAAGAAATATAAGAACTTTATCTGGAATTTCGTGTGATAATCGATGTTAAATGATATTACCAAGGAATGTCAAATAAAATGAAATAGGGAATTTGCAAAGGTATGTGACTTCTTTTGCAGTGTTAAGAATTAGATTTAGACTACGCACCGATTGTTGTGAAATCTTGTTCTATCGTACCTCAGCAACTTCATGTCGTTTGTAGGATCACGTGACCAAGTGCTTCTTTTTTATTAATAGTTCTTCCACTGACGGGATTCGCATTGGTGTCGTCGTGCCCGATTATATTTTCCAAAGGTCTTGCCTTGGAAGTCGTGTGTGATATACTTTGACATCTGTGGATGTATAATTTAAGTTTCATGTGTTTTCTTGTGCACTAGCACAACTTTTACTTGCTTCGTTCTTGCGTATTGGAAATTCTTATACTTTTGATGGCGTATTAATTTAAAGGGTTTCCATTGTTTATACTATCGCACGAGTTACGTGGTAGATGATCAAACGAAATAATGTTTGATATCGGAAAAGAGATTCCTGATAAAGAAATCTAGACAAATATGCTTTTGCTTTATTCCAAATTGTCAATCCTTATATCTTATAGATATACATATCTATATAATCACATATTTCACATGCTGTAATATACATACCCTTTATAAGGTCAATGTATTTAACAGAATTTTATTTCCAAAAACAAGTCAGATCTCAGATCATGATACTATTTAGGCAAAAGTTGTCACTTGTTTGACATATTATATACCCCGTCTTATCCGGTTCGCGCCGGAGAGGTAATCCCAGTATATCCGGACAAGCTGGAGAGTCTGCTTCACCATACCCAGTTTTGTCGGAGAAAAATTTTCTATTCCCCATAAATAGTATCTTTTCAAGTTTTTAAAAGTGCCTATTTTATTAGGGCTTTTATCAAGAATCAAGGAAATTTGTATTCCCGTAACATATATTATTCTAGACCAAGTAATATCACTAAGCAAGAATTAATAGCAATTAAGTGTTATTGCTTATTTATCATGTCTTGCAATATTCTAATTACCATTCTTTTGGCATACCAAAACCCATCACAAGTATTTAGCTAATCTCGAAGCTTATACTAAGGCATTTTTTCTTAAGTTCAAGTCTAAATACTATCTGAGTGCTACCATAAAATATCAAGTTCCTAACTCTTTGTTTAAACTTAGGTATTTTATTACAACACCTATTGGCTTAAATCAGTGGCTCTGATACCACCTTCTGTCACGCCCCCCGACCCACCCTGGACGGAATCGGGAGCCGCGAACAGCCAAGTGGTGCCGGTGATTATTTTAAAAACGTTGCAGCGGAAATTTCATCAGGACCGTGAGTTAGGAAAAATATCAGAGTTAGGAAAAATATCAGATTTTAGAAAACACCGGATTTTATTTATTAAATAGATGGGATAAACCCATGTTTTACAATGGTAGCTTTAATAAAGATAAATTTTATTACATAAAACAATATTTCTTAATTTGATTTAATTAATAAAATAAGCCACATCTTGAAGCCTTTCAGTGCCGTATCCATCTCTTACTCCAATCTACTGTAAATACCTGAAACGCGTTTTAAAAATGTTTTGTCAGCAGGAAATACTGGTGAATCATTCTATTTACTAAAACGACACGTTTGTTATAATTTACAGTATTAAGAGAGATTACAATGTTTCTGATATCAACCAACTACCCACAGTATTTGTCATCGACTCGTTTCGGTGACTGTGGTTATATCACTATTGAGTCCGTTCACCCAATAGTGAAGAATATCACTAATTTAGGTTTGGCCACCTAAAGTGATAAAAACAGTAGTAATGTGCACAATACCCCACATACCGGCTGTAATTTGGTGATTACATAAACTTAATCACTGTAATTATAACCTTTGAAAATAAACATGCTTTTATAAATAAATTTGATAAAAAGAGAATGACTCACATTATAAGCATGCAGATTCATACGGCCAAAGTTTAGTCTACAGACAAGCCTTGATATATTGCAGATTTATACAGGCAGAGCTTAGCCTATTGATATAGTCTTGTAACCTAGTGCACACGAACTAGGTAGATAACTGAATACAGCAATTACGATAACTCACGAGATTAAAACCTTCACAACGAATGATAAAGTGCAATCACTTAAACATCCATCGGATTCACAACGAATGACAAAGTGCAATCACTTAAACATCTATCGGATTCACAACGAATGACAAAGTGCAATCACTTAAACATCCATCGGATTCACAACGAATGACAGAGTATTCCCCGAGTTCGGGTGGTACTCAAACATCCTGTCGGAATCACGACTAATGACAAAGGATAGCGCTTAAACATCCATTGGATAGTTTAAATCGATCGGACATTGAATCGTAGCAGCGATCAAGTTAATACCCGGTATCGTAGCAGAATTCGAGCTAGTGTGTGTTTGGTAGTAAACGGATTATATCTCGAAGCGTAAAACAAATTTGTTCGTCGCTCCAACGCAGGAATTCAAGTCCCACAACCCTCTATTTATACTGGAAAAAGGGCGCGCCCGCGTGGCGCGAGGAGGGTGGTTTTAGCATAGGGTTGCCACGCATCTCAGTAGCTTGGGTGAGTCGACGGAACGATAAAATTCGAATTACACGTAAAACTGTGATGATAATATCGAATGGGAAATGCCCCCCCTGAGTTTTACGGGCCCTGATCCTGATTTTGATTATTATGAAAATTTTAGGGTTTATGCAGAATTACTTGGGTGTCTCAATTAGGGTTTCTTTTTAGACAAAATATAAATAATAATAATAAAAATAAAAATATAATAGTTTTGGTGAGAGTTGTTACGGTTTGGGACATTTTTGAATATAATTATATTATAAAGAAAAAGGGAATAAAATAGTGAGAAAAGAAAATGGACCCACTTTGTAACTTTAGGGTTCAACTAGAAAGTCTCCTGGTAAAAATTTTGGGTATAACTTCTGAGCTATTGATACGCGTTTAAGTGTCGTATATATTAGGTGTATATTTTAAGCCCTTTTTTAACACTTATTTTAGCCAAGTTTTAAATTTATAAAACACGATATTTCACTAACACTAAACACACATATGGGCAAGTGCACCCATCGTTGAGTGTAGTATAGCGTTGGTAAGATACCGAGGTCGTCCAAGGACACAAGAGCTTTTAGTACCGGTTTATCCTCAACGTCTAACCAAAATAAAAGTTTAGAAAAATGTTTTAAACTAAGAAAAATAAAACTAACTAAAATGCTGAAAATAAAAATAAAAATAAAAATAAAAACAGATAGACAAGATGAATCACTTGGTTCCGACTCGTATCTAGTATAACCTTTGATTATTTTCGCACTTTTGCACATAATTAAGAGATTATCTTAGTTATTGTAGTAGGCCCCTCTTTTGAAGGCGACGTTACCCTCACCCCAGTAGTTTGAGTCAGCAGGGATACAATCCTAAAAGGGTGGATTATTGGAAGATAATGAATTAAGTTATTAATGCAGTATTGTGGTAGGCCCCGCTTTTGGCGGTGACGTTACCCTCGGCTAAGTAGTCTGAGTCAGCAGGGATACAGTCCTAAGTAGCCGGGTTATAGTATTAATAGTAGTTAACTTATGAGGGGATCAAAGAGTTTGGACCCCCGCCATCAATACCGTGAAGTATTGAAGGAGGTCCTACTAAATTTGACCCAGGTCCATTGCAGGACCTCTAAACGCTGAACAATGGCAAGACCTTTACCAAACCGTTCCCTTAACCCCCTACCAGGTAGCCAACATATCTCCATATAGACCGTGGAGATATGAATGGTGAAAATCCTTTATTTTATATAGACAGTAAAATAATGCCAAGACACCACGGACAAACGATAAGGAAAGATCACCTTCAACATAAGTAACTAGTTATTAAAGTCATTAATACAAAACCAAATAAAAAGTGCAAAAGATTAGAAATAAAAAGTATTATACTAGACACTTTGTCTTCACCAAGTGATGTAAGAGACTTAGGCAAACATGGCCTTGATTGTCAAGAACTCTTACGATCAATCTTGGATCCCGAGACGACTCACACACTCTACGATGGACAATGGATGATGGTGGTGGATGATGGTGTTGTGATGGTGGTGGGTGGTGGATGAAGTGTGAGAGAGGTGGTGTGCCAAGGGATGAGATGAAATGAATCCAAGCACTCCTATTTATAGGCTGAACAGAGAGCTGGACACGGCCCCGTGTCCGCTGGACACGGCCCCGTGTCCGTCTGACACTCTCTCTCCTCATTAATTGTAATTCGCAATTACAATAAATGCGCCTGCTGTACTTTCGACACGCCCCCGTGTTCGCTGAGCACGGCCCCGTGATGGGCAATAGAAGCTTCTATAGGTTTGTCTTTTCTGCTGCTTCTTGGGCACGGCCCCGTGCTGGCTGAGCACGGGGCGTGTTCAGACTTCTGTTTTCTCTATTTTGCTTTGGAAGGTGCCGTTGAGGGTTCGGGCAGTCCACTAATGTTCCTTTTCTTGTATTTATGTTGGATTTAGCTGTCTTTTTGCTTCTTTTGCGTTTTTGAGCTCATTTAATCCTGAAAATACAAAAGGAAGACAAAAACACTCTTTTTCCAATATTAGCACTAAAAAAGGGTTAGTTTTATGCCTCATTTGATGTAATTTATATGTTGCATTTTATACACATCAAATACCCCCACACTTGAACTTTTGCTTGTCCTCAAGCAAAACTCTTTAATATGTGGCTTACACTCCCAAATGGAATAGGTAGAAGAGAAGGTTTTGGGCTTGTCGTAGAGTGTCGGGATTTCCAAGATCTTTTTGGGTTTTATTTTTATTTATTTACACTCCTATTCGTAATGATTTATTTAGAACTGTTCATAAAAGAAATTACTTATTTGGGCATAACATGCCTTTTTAAAATTCTATTTACATACAAGTTCACATACCTCGCGGGGAAATCACTCACACTCGGCCGAAGGTGTATTTTTAGTGAATCACTCGAGAGCGGCACGGAACTTATTCCTACCATAGGCTTGCCAAGAAATCAATCCTCCTCCTTTTTAACTTTTATACCTTTGTAGATATCAAGAGGACTTTGTGGGTTAAGGGTTGGCTAGGGTTAAAGGTAGGTGGTTGGGTTAGTGGTTAGTAGAAAAAGGGCTAAAAGCGTAACAAGTGTCGGTTTTCGTATTTTTGCAACTTTTTATTTTTTTTTATTTTTTGATGAAGCTTTTATTCAAACAAAGTTATTTTTGATTACTTTGTTTGTTTATTTTCTTTTTGCTTCATCATTATCAATTTTTTTTTTTTTTTTCACGAAGAACCGAACTTGTTACTAAAATAAAGGGGTTAAAAATGAAAAAGGTTCAGGTGGATGAAAGGGTTTTTGTTTGGGTGATAAACGAAAAGGTTTAGGCTCAAAGGGGCTAACTAGGGGGATTTTTGGGTAGGTGGTAAAAGAAAAAGAAAAATAATGGTGTAGAAATGAAAAAGGGTTAGTCCTAATGCCTCCATCATTTACTTACTCGGGTTCAAGTTGATAAGGACCGGGAATGTATTGTCATGGCAAGTTCTAGAGTCGTAAGAACCAAGCAGCTATTCACACAAGAAACGAAAAATGAGCATTTAGTCAAATGATATGTAATTGTGTGCTCAATAAAGGCTCAAAACTCACTTTTGTGGGAATGGGTTTTTATGTGATCAAGTATATATAATCAAATTTTAAATAAGTTTGTCATGCCTTTTCATAATTTTCTTATGTTGGTTCTTTTTATCACTACGCTATCGGTTGTAAATTTGTAAAAATATAACCTTTTTGAGGTCTTGAATTTCCCGAGTTAAACCTAGACAAGTAAAAAAAATGAAATTTTTGAAAAAAAATTTGGGGTGATTAGCGGTTCCAATAGAGTTTTGTGTAAGGCTTGTATTTAGGACTTGCAAAATTCAAGGTTTTAGCATCCCCCCCACACTTAAATTACACATTGTCCTCAATGTGTCCCAAAAATAAATTTTTAGGTTGATTAGATGTGTAAAATAGTGTTTAAAATTAAAAATTTGTGTTACTGGACACTGAACACGGCCCCGTGTTGAGTGGGCACGACCCCGTGTTCAAGTGCCAGTAACAAGAACTTACAGAAGGTGGACACGGCCCCGTGTCCACTGAACACGGCCACGTGTCTGACAAAATTTTTTCCGAACAGCAGGTCTGGGAGGTGAGCACGGGGGCGTGTTGGCTGGACACGTCCCCGTGTGGACAGTCTGAAAGCCTGAAAAACAGGTTTCTTCCTCCGGTTTTTCCATCCTAGCCCTTTAAGTGCTGAGGCTTAACACCCCAAGCCTTGGTTTGTACCTGTTTCAACACTTAATACCACACCAAGCAATACAAACATCCTACATTACCACAGTTAATTGTTCCAAGCATAAAGTAAAAGAAAAATAAAACGGAAAATAAAAGTGTTTAAGGAAAGTAAATTGTTCAACTTTTGGCACGCAGGCCACCAATCGTTCGATAGATAAAGGGACTTAAACCTGTGGGCTCGCCATCAACCCGCTCCTGCTCCTCCAAACCCTCTAATCCATATCTTCATCGCTATCATCACCTCCATCCCCATGCCCCGCCATGTACTCCTGGATGCTGCCGATATCGTCTCGTATATCGTTGATGTTGCGTTCAATAGCTCCGACCCGTTGGTATGTGTTGTTGGCGAGGTTGTAGGCGTTCCTGGTGCACATGAGGTTTTCCTGCATAAGATCATGTAAGCTTTGAAAATTAGGAAAACCGCCTCCTTGTGAGGAGGATTGACCCGGATCACCATGGGGTGGATACTGGTGGTGGGGAGGTGGTGCGTGAAGAACTAGGGCCTCCTGTGGGTTCCATGCATAGCCTTGCGTTCTTTGGAAACTCACTGTTCCGTCTTCCGCCTCATAGAGTAAGTTCATGGCTCGGAAAATGTGGTAGTCAACTCGTCCCGACCATGGGCTTCTTTCAAAGGCTCTTGGAATTCGCGTGTAATGCTTAAAAAGACGGTACACCCATCCTCCGTAGAAGATAGGCGTTGGAGCTCGAGCAAGGCGGTTGAGATGCATGTTTTTCAACAGGAGATACGGAACATCAAGAGGCTTTTGGTTGTGGATACAGTGGAGGACAACCAAATCTTTCAATCCTACAACACCACTACTGTCGTGTCGCTGGTTTAGAGAGTAGGTGAGGATCCTGTGGATGTAGCGATAGAGCGGATCCCTCAGCTTTGTACTCTTGGTGCTACGAGGGTCGTAGATTCCTTCACCGATTTGAGCCCATGCGGCTTGTCTTTCATTCACCTCCAAGTCTCGTAATCCCCCGGTATTTTCTTCGTTTCCCGATTCCTCTTCTTGATATAGACCTACTATGGCTCCAAACTGTGCCATGGAGATCGAGTACATTGTTCCTCCACACCGAAATACAACCTCAGTATCGTCAAATGGGTCACACCTTGAATCGAAGTTGAAGGTACTGTAGAACTCCATGGTACATTGATGTACTGATTGAAGCCTAGTGTTTAATGCAACAACTAGTGGTCCCGTAACAATGTTGTTGAATCGGTGCAGCTGGTTTACCAAGGTTAACAACTCCGTGCAAGCTCTCCTGGGGTACTCTTCGGGTCTTGTTTGAAGAACCTCATACCTTGCCCTTGCATCAAGCTCACTTGCATTGAACCTTGTGAACTTTGCCATCTGAAAGAATACACCAAAAATTAGTACGGAACAGAAGTGTTTTTGGACAAAACTGCAAACAGCGGGCTGGACACGGCCCCGTGTTCAGCGGACACGGCCCCGTGTCCAGAGGTCTGTTACTCAAAAACTTCAATTTTCGACCCGGTTTCGAAAACTTGAAAATTTTTGGTCCAATAGGTGCGGTTTCCCCCGAAAATGAAACCCTAAACACCGTTTTTCCCAAAATATCCCGTTTACCCTATCAATTTTGTCTTTTTCGGTTCAAGAACAAGGGTTTTGGGGTTTTTGTAAGAAATCGGGCGAATCTATGAACAATCTAAGTTTATTTACTTCCCCTAACACTAATCTAACTAAATGCAAGCAGATTTAGGCAAAAATTTTAGGTTCGATCCGGATGAACATCAAGAACCCTAGATTTTTCCCCAAATTTGTGGTGTATTAACTACATGCAAGTAACTAATCTAACTACTAAGAGTGATAGAATCATACCTTGACGTTGTTAGATCGGTAAGAGACGTTGGAATTTTGCGGAAAATCGCCTGGAACCAGAGCTTTCGTGGGGAAACGGGGCGTGTGGAATGAAGAAACTGTTTTGAAAAAGGGGTTTTATCCCGTCTGCAGCGCGAACACGGCCCCGTGTCCAGCGGACACGGCCTCGTGCCGAGCTTTTTTTTTTTTTTTGTGCGCGTGTGAGTGCCCCTTTTTCCCATAAGCTATGGTTTAGAAAACTTACCGCTTTATTTTGTCGTCTCAATCGTTCATAACTTTCTAGGCATGATGTTTTATTCTTCCACGGTTTGAAGCGAGATCTCTTCTTCCTCATCCTCAATAAATCCTTGATAGAGTTTCAGCCGTTGGCCATTGACTTTAAATGGTGGCCCATTTCGGGGTTTAATTTCTACTGCACCGTGTGGAAAAATGTGGGTGACTGAAAAAGGTCCTGACCACCTAGACTTTAATTTACCAGGAAACAATCGAAGTCGTGAATTAAACAAAAGAACTAAATCTCCTACCCGAAATTCATTAGGTTTAATATGTTTGTCATGCTAATTTTTCATTCTTTCCTTATAAATCTCGGAGTTTGAGTATGCATAATTTCTAAGCTCGTCTAATTCATTTATTTGACAAAATCGATTTTTACCAGCAAATTCTAGATCTAAGTTTACATTTTTGATTGCCCAGTAGGCTTTGTGTGCAATTTCTACTGGCAAGTGACAACTTTTTCCATAGACTAGCTTATATGGGGTCGTTCCTATCGTTGTTTTATAAGCAGTTCGAAAAGCCCATAAAGCATCATCTAATTTATCAGCCCATTCCTTTCTATTTAACCCTACGGTTTTTTCGAGTATTCGTTTTAACCCTCTATTGGTCACTTCGGCTTGTCCGTTTGTTTGAGGGTGATAAGCTGTCGAAACCCGGTGATAGACCCCATATCTTGTTAAAAATTTTTCAAGTTGATGGTTACAAAAATGGGTACCTCTATCACTTATTAAAGCTTTAGGCGTGCCAAAACGAGAGAATAATTTTTTCAGAAATCTTACCACTACTCTTCCATCATTTGTTGGAAGTGCCTCGGCCTCGGCCCATTTAGACAAGTAATCTACTGCCACAAGTATGTATTTGTTTCCTTTTGATGGTGGGAAAGGTCCCATAAAGTCGAGTCCCCATACATCAAAAATTTCACAAACAAGAATGCCATTTTGTGGCATTTCGTTTTTGGAAGAAATATTACCTGTCATTTGGCAAGCATCACATGTCTTTACAAGATTTTGAGCATCTTTGTAAATGGTTGGCCAATAAAATCCTGAATCGAATACCTTTCGTGCGGTACTGGCAGCACCATGATGTCCTCCGTATGGACCTTCGTGACACTGGCGGAGAATTCTTCGTGCTTCACTACCATGTACGCATCGTCTGACGAGTTGGTCGGCACACATTTTGAAAAGATATGGATCTTCCCAAAAATAGTGTTTCACATTGGCAAAGAATTTTTTTCTTTGATGATGTGGCCACCCTTTTGCGACTATTCCGCTAGCTAGGTAGTTAGCAAAGTCGGCGTACCATGGTTCTTCCTTAATTTCCACCATTTCCAGGGATTCAGTTGGAAATTTTTCGTTAATTTGCTCATCCCTGGTTGCCTCCAAAGCTGGGTCTTCTAAGCGCGAAAGATGATCTGCTGCGGTATTTTCTGCTCCTCTTTTGTCTTTGATTTCAATGTCAAATTCTTGGAGAAGTAGAATCCACCTAATCAAACGTGGTTTTGCGTCTTGCTTCTTAAACAGATATCGAATGGCTGCATGGTCTGTATAGACTATAGTTTTAGAAAGAACAAGATAAGAACGAAATTTATCAAAAGCAAATACCACAGCTAGTAACTCCTTTTCAGTTGTTGTGTAATTTTCTTGTGCATCGTTAAGTGTTTTACTAGCATAATATATTGGGTGGAAATGCTTTTCTTTTCTCTGTCCCAAGACAGCTCCAACTGCAAAGTCACTGGCATCACACATGATTTCGAAAGGAAACTTCCAATCAGGTGCTATCATGATAGGTGCATTGACTAGCATTTCCTTTAGGGTTAGAAATGCTTGATTGCAATCCTTGTCAAAGATGAAATGAGCATCTTTTTCAAGTAATTTTGTTAGAGGCCTTGAGATCTTTGAAAAGTCTTTGATAAACCGCCTATAAAATCCGGCATGCCCTAGGAAACTTCTAATAGCTCGTACGGAGGATGGAGGAGGTAATCTAGAAATGGTATCTATTTTGGCTCGATCCACCTCCATTCCTTCGCTTGAGATCTTGTGACCGAGTACTATTCCCTCCGTTACCATGAAATGGCATTTTTCCCAATTAAGGGCGAGGTTAGTTTCCTCACATCGGGATAGCATTCGTTCAAGGTTATCGAGGCATTGGTCGTATGAATCCCCAAAGATAGAAAAGTCGTCCATGAAGACTTCCATTGTCTTTTCTATCATGTCATGGAAAATGGCTACCATGCAACGTTGGAATGTTGCGGGGGCATTACATAGACCAAACGGCATGCGTCGATAAGCAAAAGTTCCATAGGGACATGTGAAAGTTGTCTTTTCTTGGTCTTCGGGTGCTATCGGGATTTGAAAGTAACCTGAAAAACCATCCAAGAAACAGTAAAATTTATGACCGGATAATCTTTCTAACATTTGATCAATGAAGGGTAAAGGAAAATGATCCTTTCTTGTTGCTTCATTTAATCGTCTATAATCTATACATACTCTCCATCCTGTGACGGTTCTTGTTGGTATTAATTCATTCTTTTCGTTAGTAATTACCGTCATACCTCCTTTCTTTGGAACTACTTGGACGGGACTTACCCAAGGACTATCGGAAATAGGATAGATAAGTCCGGCGTCAAGTAATTTGATGACTTCGTTTTTAACCACTTCTTGAACATTTGGATTTACGCGACGTTGTGGTTGTATGACTGATTTGTAGTCATCATTCATCAAAATTTTGTGTGTGCACATAGAAGGACTAATTCCTTTTATGTCAACAAGTTTCCAAGCTATTGCATTTTTGTGTTTTTTCAAAAGATTGATTAGTTTTTCTTTTTCTAGGTTATCTAATTTAGACGAAATAATTACAGGTAACTTACCATCTTTGTCCAGAAAAACATATTCCAAACCTTTTGGAAGTTCTTTGAGCTCAAGTGGTGGGTCTTTAGGAGACTCCTTATTTGGTTGCTCGTTTCGATCAAGAACTTTAAAAGTTTGTTCTATGGCGACCTCTTCTTCAACAAAGTGGTCAATCTCTTCACTTGTATCGGGTGGTTCATCTTCATCTTCAATTAGGGGGTCATTATTGCCGAATGGATATTTCATTGATCGTTCGAGATCGACACTTCTTTTAAATGCCCCTAATTGAAGAGGTAAATTGTTGAACTTCCGGTTTTTCAAAGCTTCGTGAGTTTTTACAAATGGTCGTCCCAACACTAGAGGAGCGTCATCGAGGATGACAAAGTCGGTTGGGATTACCATTTGATTTGTTTGAACCAAGACATCTTCAACTATGCCGATTGATTTTATTACTTTCCGATTGGATAGAAAAATGGGTATTTGAAGTGGAGAAAAATCACTAATACATAATTTTTCGAAAATGTAGTTAGGCATTATGTTAACACAAAGATCTTTATCAATTGTGACATTACTAATAAACGAATTTTGAAAGAAACATGGAACCGGTGTAATGTTAATTTCAAATGGGTCTTCTTTTATTAGCGAAGTTTGATCATTAGTTAACTTAACACTTACTGTTTCGTCAATTTTAGTGTTAGTGTTTAACTCTTTTAAAAACTTAGCATGAGTGGGTACTAAACAATGATTTTCGAAAGAAGGCGTCAAGAGATTAATTTCTTCAAAATTAGACTCTTCTTGGATTTTAACGTTATTGGACTCACCTTTTTCGTTGCTTAGCTCATGTGTCGGTTTTTCACTTATTTGTTCTTCCATTTTTTCATTTTTAGTTATCTCTTCTTTTTTTAATTCTTCTCTTGCGCGGGACTCCTCTTCCCTTGCGCGAGCTTCTTTTATACATCGATCGATAACTCTAATGTGTTCTAATATCCTATCGGTCACTTCGGTTATAGAAAAAGAATCATTAATTTCTAAGCTTGAATCCGGTTGTTCGACCCTTTGTTCCTCATAATACCCATATGAAGTTGATGGTTCACACCATTGTTCTTCATTGTAAGCATATGATGGATAAGGTTCATAATTTTGTTCTTCATAATACTCATATGAGGTGGGTTGTTCACGCCAAGGTTCCTCATAATAAGCATATGAAGGTGGTGGCTCATATCTTGGTTCCTCAAAGTATGAGTAAGAAGGCTCATACCTAGGTTCATCAAAATATGAGTATGAGGGAGGAGGTTCATACCTTTGGTCTTCATAGGATGTGTATGAAGTTGATGGCTCGTACCTGGGTTCCTCATAGTAAGTGTATGAATTGGATGGTTGATACGAGTGATTATTTTGAATTGAACGTGTATTACGACAATTTGTGCAATAATTACCCCTATAATCATCCTCATCATAGGTGTAGTTGTAACCTCCTGAGTATTGATCCATAAGAATCACTCAGCAGACCACAACTGAGTCTCGGGACCAGAAAATGAAACAAAGATTGAAACAGAAGGCTGGACACGGCCCCGTGTCTGGTGAACACGGCCCCGTGTACAGGATCTGTATTTGGGCGTTTTAATTAAAGTTACTGGTCACGTTGAGCACGGGGGCGTGTTCAGCGAGCACGGCCCCGTGTTCAGACTCTGTATCTGGGTATCTGACTAAAAATATGCAGCACGGGGGCGTGTTCAATGAGCACGGCCCCGTGTTCTGGCTACTGTAAATGCAAACTAAACTAAAATGCAGAAAAATGTGCGCGCGTTTTGAAAAGGTTTTGAAAAACTGATTAGGCCGTCGATTTTAAACTTTCTCAAAATCCTTGTGTCCCCGGCAACGGCGCCAAAAACTTGATGCGCGTTTAAGTGTCGTATATATTAGGTGTATATTTTAAGCCCTTTTTTAACACTTATTTTAGCCAAGTTTTAAATTTATAAAACACGATATTTCACTAACACTAAACACACATATGGGCAAGTGCACCCATCGTTGAGTGTAGTATAGCGTTGGTAAGATACCGAGGTCGTCCAAGGACACAAGAGCTTTTAGTACCGGTTTATCCTCAACGTCTAACCAAAATAAAAGTTTAGAAAAATGTTTTAAACTAAGAAAAATAAAACTAACTAAAATGCTGAAAATAAAAATAAAAATAAAAATAAAAACAGATAGACAAGATGAATCACTTGGTTCCGACTCGTATCTAGTATAACCTTTGATTATTTCCGCACTTTTGCACATAATTAAGAGATTATCTTAGTTATTGTAGTATGCCCCTCTTTTGAAGGCGACGTTACCCTCACCCCAGTAGTTTGAGTCAGCAGGGATACAATCCTAAAAGGGTGGATTATTGGAAGATAATGAATTAAGTTATTAATGCAGTATTGTGGTAGGCCCCGCTTTTGGCGGTGACGTTACCCTCGGCTAAGTAGTCTGAGTCAGCAGGGATACAGTCCTAAGTAGCCGGGTTATAGTATTAATAGTAGTTAACTTATGAGGGGATCAAAGAGTTTGGACCCCCGCCATCCAATACCGTGAAGTATTGAAGGAGGTCCTACTAAATTTGACCCAGGTCCATTGCAGGACCTCTAAACGCTGAACAATGGCAAGACCTTTACCAAACCGTTCCCTTAACCCCCTACCAGGTAGCCAACATATCTCCATATAGACCGTGGAGATATGAATGGTGAAAATCCTTTATTTTATATAGACAGTAAAATAATGCCAAGACACCACGGACAAACGATAAGGAAAGATCACCTTCAACATAAGTAACTAGTTATTAAAGTCATTAATACAAAACCAAATAAAAAGTGCAAAAGATTAGAAATAAAAAGTATTATACTAGACACTTTGTCTTCACCAAGTGATGTAAGAGACTTAGGAAAACATGGCCTTGATTGTCAAGAACTCTTACGATCAATCTTGGATCCCGAGACGACTCACACACTCTACGATGGACAATGGATGATGGTGGTGGATGATGGTGTTGTGATGGTGGTGGGTGGTGGATGAAGTGTGAGAGAGGTGGTGTGCCAAGGGATGAGATGAAATGAATCCAAGCACTCCTATTTATAGGCTGAACAGAGAGCTGGACACGGCCCCGTGTCCGCTGGACACGGCCCCGTGTCCGTCTGACACTCTCTCTCCTCATTAATTGTAATTCGCAATTACAATAAATGCGCCTGCTGTACTTTCGACACGCCCCCGTGTTCGCTGAGCACGGCCCCGTGATGGGCAATAGAAGCTTCTATAGGTTTGTCTTTTCTGCTGCTTCTTGGGCACGGCCCCGTGCTGGCTGAGCACGGGGCGTGTTCAGACTTCTGTTTTCTCTATTTTGCTTTGGAAGGTGCCGTTGAGGGTTCGGGCAGTCCACTAATGTTCCTTTTCTTGTATTTATGTTGGATTTAGCTGTCTTTTTGCTTCTTTTGCGTTTTTGAGCTCATTTAATCCTGAAAATACAAAAGGAAGACAAAAACACTCTTTTTCCAATATTAGCACTAAAAAAGGGTTAGTTTTATGCCTCATTTGATGTAATTTATATGTTGCATTTTATACACATCAGCTATTTAAAAATATATATTGCACTCGTGTTAAGTATAGTATCCCTAATTCAACCTTATCCCGATGTCCCGAGACAGAACCCCAACAACTTAGTCGGGCAGAGCCCTGACATATGTTATGAGGCTCAGATCAACCGGAAAGGGTAGCGGTGATCGGGAGTTAAAACACTTAAAACGGGACATGACTTTATTATTATTATAGGTATACTATAAAAATTAAATATAAGAAAGGGGATGGTATTGAGACATGGAAGGAGTGTATCAACTCGTTTGAACAAAGCTTTCTAAAGCTTTATGTCCCTATTTATGATTGTAAGAAACTTACAGACAAAGCAACCATCCATCCATCCACGTATCATTCTATGAATGCTTGTTCACTTATTTAATTCCATTAAATTTGGTGTATGCCACGTAACATTAAGTCTCATATACACATATCCTATTCATGTATATCTAGATATTTTTAGTTTTAATATTACTTTATTTTTTTTTTCTAATATATCGATCATATGTATACATTTTTCTTAAATCAAATGTAAATTTTATTATTTTATTCTTATATATATTATAATTAATTCAATTGCTTCACTTATTTGGCATGTATAACTTCTAAAATATAACGTTTAATATAATAATAAATATATTACCAGAACGAGAATATTTTTGTCTATATTTTGAACCAAGTTTCAATAAAAATAGAGTAGGTTAAAATACAATGTATTTTTATAATTTAATTACTATATGGTTCCTATGCCCGTCTAGGAACTTTATATTTCTAACATTCAACTTACCCGTAATCTACCCGTCTAATAATATAAGTTTTTATAGACTTTTATTTTATTAGAAAGGTTACCCATATATAGGCCAATTAATTAATATAATATTTTAACCAACTATATAAAATAGTGTTTAAAACTATTTGGGTTGAATATTTATATTAAAAATAAACTAGTTACTAGTTACTAGTGGTTAATAAATTTAACCAAACCTATAATTCTTATATAAAAATAGGAATGTTACAGAGCTACCCCACTGTTTTAAACCACTAGACCCGTACCGTACCGACTACTGACTGTAGTTTTGTTTAGTGCCCCATGTCAATGCCTATCGTCATTGACTAAGTGCCCAAGTACATTAGTCCACGACCGTCCTCTGCGGCACGGTGTTAGGCTTATCAAACCTAATAGCGCTATTTAACTAATAACCCGTTCGCCATTAGCCCGACGATTAAGTCGATATAAAATATAGGGGACTTAAAGATAGAGTTGTTGTCTAGTATGCTTAAGACATGAATTATAATGGTTGTCACCCTTCCCAAGGTGGGCGGAGGTACGTATTCTACCCAAGGAGAATACATAGGTTGTATCCCACCCAAGGGGGATAGTTGTTGTTTAACCCATTTCCATACCACCGGAAATCCCATGCTTTGAAGAAAAGTGTGAACTCACCTTTGATTGCTCGGTTGGTCTCTTAAAAATGGTTAACAGTCAAGGTAGGTCAATCTTGTCCTAATACGATTACTATTTAGTTCATTAGTGTGTTCAAGTAAGGAACAAAGCTCCTACACGTATCTAACACGTAACATGCATTCACTTTGACAACTTACGTACATACACATGTTCCTCATATAATTACTCATGATCAAGCACACAATAGTTGATATAGCACTTTCGTGGACATTAAACAAGTTGGGTCATTATCAGATAGCATAACCGACATCTAGACACGCAAATCACAACTTATAATGTTTCAGCTCTAACATTCAGAACTGGGCTGTTTTCAGGTAGTTTTATAAAATGGCTATCTTATTCAAAAAATTCTAAATAATTTACAGAATGTTCTAAACAGTCCATGTCACCTTGTGTAAAAAATATCGGAACTCAATTCATTACCGATTATTTAATAAAAGTCATTTATTGGGCTGCAGTCAGATTCGTCACTTTCTGACTGTAGTCCACGGAAAAAAATATTTAAAATTCATCGTAGACCCGATTGATGAAATTCTAGATGGAGATTTAGGAAAACACCCATGCCCAGCTACTATATGAATTTCATGATCTAAATCTATCCAGATTACATGTTATGATGAAAAACATAACACGAATTTTCTGTAGAAAAAACGCAGCTTTTGCTGCTGTGAAAAACGACCCTTTAAAAATAGTAAACGACCTCAGAAAAATGTGATTCCAGCGCCATTTGAAGCGTTTTTTGAAAACGTATAATTTAGAATTCAGAAAATCAATTTTTCAATTTATAATGACACGTTTACAGCCAACTGAAGTTGGCTGTTTTCGTTAATCGGCATCCTGTTTTTCATTTAAACGCAACCAAAACGCGTGTAAACGATCCCGACACATCCTAATAACATCTAACAACAGATTAACCATCAATTATCACCTAACTATATCAATAATCACATAACCCTAGATACAAAACATCATGATTTTCAGAAAAACGCAGCCAATGATCATATATGCATGCGTATCATCAATTAATTCTAACAATCGCATAATCACCCGAAACTAATCATGCAACAACCAAACCCTAGCATAACAACTCAAGATCACAACCATGTCTACACAAAATCATACCATGAATCGCCATCCAAATCAAGAACACTAACCTTGGAGCGAAGAGAAAGGCGAATCGAAGAAGAGAAGGCGAATCAATAAGCTGAAATTGGCGCACCAAGGGGGGGGGGGGTCTCCTGGCCGTCGCACTCTAGGGGTGTTAGGGTTTCTGTTTTGTTTTCCTTGTTCCCAATTCATGTACGTATAATTAAAACACAAGGGTGTTTGGGCTAATGGGCTGCAAGGAACAAGAAGGCATGGGTTGGGCTTAAAATTTCGCATGGGGGACATGGGGGTGGGGTTGGGCCTAATTGTGGCGCAAAGGGAAGGGGGGGGGGGGTCGGCTTGGGTTGGGTTTACTAAGTGGCGGTTTCGCGAGTTTTACGAAATAACTAATTAAAATGTTTCGTTTTGCAAGGTAATATGTTACATTACAATGTTCCGTTTCGCAAAAGAAGCGTAACACAATATGTCGGTTCCGGATTTCGGTTTCACGTAATTCACATCACACACATTTCCAAGTTCGCACCCATTCAAGAAAATAATCAAACACCACATTCAATTCATATAACGTACTTGTAATTATAAAGTAAAGCGAAGCATAACAGGGATTTATACGAGTTGTCACAAAAACATTATCATGTAACATGCGAATTTTATTATTTTTTAACATAACGTGCGAAATTAATATCGCGTACAGTTCGTACATTAAGGTATTTTGTACAATACACTTTTTCTATATATATATTAGAAAAACATTTTAGAGTTTATTAAACTCATTTATTGATTTTAATAAATCCGGTTTAAAAGCCTGTTTAATGGGTAAATTGGGGATCAATACCATTCGACTTTCAAAAAATTCCAAAATTTTACTAAAGTCTCCCAATATGCCTAAGAACTCCCTGGAAAATTTTCAGGTTTTTCCAAATTTTCTAAACAACATTGTTTGCTACCGAAAAGTCATGACATCATGATTTTTAAAAACGTGGCTTTTATTCCCCATACCTGAAAAAGAGTGGAGACACCTAACTGGTTCGTTAAGAGCCAGTACTCAACTTGAAACAATGCAACTAAGTAATTTGTTAAGTATTCCCCATGCCCGAAAAAAGTGAAATCTTTAAAGATTCAACCTCTAAAGGCAGTCACATAGCTCTTATTTCCGAAACTTTCAGAGAAAAGAATGTAAGAACCGAGTAAACACCTGTACGATTTTCAAATAAATCATCTGACTTGCCTAATAAAATTGAACAAAGTGACCCTAAGCCAGACACTTAGTCTTTGGCACAATCTATGGCATTTCCAACAAACATTTCAAAATTTGAAAGGTTTTGATAAAAGAAAAGTGTAGGTCCCTTTAATGCCTTGGATCTCGACAAGATTAATAATCTAACCAAGAGTGCAAAATCCTCTTGATAAGACAACCACAAAAAAACAATATAATAGAAAACAATGATTAGACAAAAAAAAAAAACTGATCTTCTGTGATTAACTAACAAGAATGTTTACAATCACTAAAGATCTCTAAACAACTTTCAAACTCGTCCATCTCTGTCTCCTACATTTTCTTTCTCTCCCTCCCTCCCTCCCTCCCTCCCTCTCTCTAATGTATAATCTCAACTCTAACCTAAAATCTAATGCAAAACTGTGTTTATATAATCTATACACATGCAACTAGGCTAGGATTATACATGGGCTATGAACTAGGCTAAGCAAACCAAAACCGTTCACTAAACTCGCAATACATGTGGGTTTAGCGGCCTAATCTCTGCTAACTAACTATACAATGCTACACCCGCCAAACGTTTAACGTTTTACTAATTACAAGATATCTAAAGAACCAAATTTTTAAGTTGTTGTCACATTATGCACCAAGATACTCCCCTTGACAATAACTTCATAATGTAAATTTTTCTTCAAACATCTTGCATTCTTTTGGTCTTTGGATAACTTCAGCTATAAACAGTTGTTGACATTAACAGACTCCGCCTTAGCTGATACATCCAATCTCGAATGTTTCATTCATTGTAGATCAGTGAACTAGCATTCTATGGTTAGGCAAGCTAGCGTCCATATCTTGTTGCAATGTAGTAGATAGATCCTACCATGCATTTTTAAGTTCTTCACTTCACTCGAAATCTGCACTTCATTTTGATAACTGCTTCAATTTGTTTACAAACACAAACAACTATCTCGAAATATCCATTAGTCTTTTTTACCTGATCGAAACGACTATTATTTTTTATATTTAGATAAGACAACTAAACATACAAATAATAATACTAACAATGAATCTTTTTGTTAGAATCATGTGCAAGAAAATCATATCAGTTTTGTTAAACTGTTTCACGCTATCATTTAATTTTCTTAGTTTTAATTTTAGTTTCGTGAATAGCAGTCCAAGTTGATTACCAGTATTGTTTATCCACTTAAACAAAAGACATGAGCATTTTCATGTACCATTACCTTGTGATATGATTACGTGTATTTTATACTATTGTACTAGCGTGTCCCACTTTAGGACATACCCCCATGATCAAGGTATGTATAAAGCTTCCTGGTAATAGGTGAGTATAATCTTTTCATCCTTAATTGATTTACAACGTCAGACCATTGGTGAACATGTATGTACCATCGTACAGTCAAAGAGACCAATGTTTGTGTCCAATAAGGTTTAGGAAAATACCAAATTTGGTATGATTATTCTTTTTCACATATTAAGTATAAATGCAGTATAAAACATTAGCCAATCAACCTACAAGAATCACATAATGTCATATATTAGAGATTTAATAACCTATTAAAACACAAACAATTAAGTTCTTACTATTGAATATGTAATCAAGTAATAAACATAATTATAATAACATCAATTATAACAAATCATATTGCATGTGTAATCACATAATGGATTTATATTTAATGTCTAATCATGTAATGATTTATATTGAATCACTAATCACGTAATGTGTCACACCCCGACCACGTAAAACATCAAATCATGGCGGAAACGTCGGGGAGTGTTGTAACAGAATTATTGTTCCACAACCATGGTAATTAAAATTACATTTTATTCAACAACCAAAGGTGGAATACATTGTTTCAAAACAAGAACCAAAGAGTACATCGCATAATTAAACTAAGTCTATCTTTATTTTAAGTCTCTAAGGCACAGGTCCGCCCTAGTGTCACGATCATCCTAAGCAACAGCTCCTGAAACACATGTGAAAATAGGTACGTCAGCATAAAAATGCCTGTGAGATACATAGGATTTGTGAAAATAAGATTCATGACTTAAGTTTGAGAAAATGTTTAATAAAATTTAGTCATGAACCTTGTTAATTGTTTTGTTTTATAAATCATTTGAAGAACGTTTAGCAAAATCAGATGATATGTATATATATATATAAAAGGGTAATGTGTGGTTAAAAGAATAACCAAGTAAAAAGGTTTTGTGTAAACCAAGTTATTTGTAAAACAGTGTTTAAGTGAAAATGCGTTGTAAATGTAGCATGTTTAAACTGAAATGGCTTAAATAACGCTACGATATGTAATACCATACAAGCACTTATATATAGGAAGTACCAGCGGCGTATCCACCATGCTTGTATCATATTACACACGCCTCGTTATTTAAGTCACTCAAACCAATCAACAATGTAAAATGTCTATGTTTAAATTCAATAGTCAAATGTCATAGTATAATCCAAGTTAAGTATGAATCATGTAATGTGTAAACAAAAGTTATGTATGGTAAGTAAAATGAAACTACTCAAACCATAAGTAAAAATGTACAAAACAAAGTATTTTGATTAAATCAAAAGTTATGTTTTGTAAAGTAAATGCATGTTTTACTGATACAAACACTTATGCGGTAAGTTTAACGCATACATCCAAGCCTTGAGACAGACGGATAACCCTAAGTTAAGGTTATCAAAAGAAATGTTTTCGGATTCAGTCATTCCTTACACCCAAACAAACCTAGGATGTCAGGAACGGGATTTGTCAAGTCCTATGGTACCGTTACTTACTACCGAGCGGCGTAGCTAATGTTAATGAATATATATAAGTCCCGTTTGTACAAACCAAATGTTATACCAAATGTAAACATGTTATATGAAAACAATGCACTAAGTATGCTAAGTTAACATACAAAGCAGAAAAAGTCATGTAAAACAATGTGCTAGTATGCCAAGTAAACATACATAGCAAAATAATGTAATGTAAATCAATGTGCTAGCATGCTAAGTTAACATACATAGCAAAACATAATAAAATCATGTACTAATAGTGTACTAATGAACATAGCAAGGATATGATGAGAAAACATGAAAAGCACGAAAGTAACAAGTAGGCACATGTGTTTCACCCCAAAATGTTTGAAAAACAGTAAAAGAGGGGACTATGTACTCACTTGAGATTGCTCAATAGACTTTAGATATCCACCAAGCAAAGCTAGAAGATCACGGATTTAAACAGCACCTAATATAGGTAACTACATTAATAAACGGACCTAAATCGGAGGATCGGGTAGTACGAGGGTTTGTAAACCATATGAGTGTAGGAACTCATGTAATATGGTTTATCAAAGCCTACATACTAAAACGAAACTTATCCTAAGTGCTTTTGACCCGTTACGACCCGTTTATGTAGCTTACGCTACTTTAACGTGTCGTTTGCGTAAAACGCGTTCGGACCGCCTAACTAGCCCTATGATAAGTAAGATATGCCTTAACATGTTTAATATTGTTGTTAATTTAGTTTAGATGGAAAAAGTTATGTTACATAGGCTTAAAATGAATTTTAACGTAAAAAGGGTATTTTGGTAATTTACCTAAGGCATATATTCTACCTATCATACAACTACTTAAACGATGTGACCATAAGGTGTAACCTCGGAAGGTTATTCCCTATATAACTATGGTCACCGAGTGTATTTGGTCGGATCCTAATGATCGACCAAATGGGTCGGGTTCGAAAGTATAAGCGATTGATTAGATCGCTTACCTTTACGACCCTAGACAAGCACAATATCTAAAAGTGACGAGCTAAACATGCTAGAACATGTTTAGTTAAGTTAGAAAACAGGTTTGGTATCAAAACAAACGGTTTTGATACCCTAGAGTAGTTTGGTTACAAAATACGCGAGAACACGCATTTTGGCCGAAACTACGACTCGTCACTGAGCCTAGATAACGTGGTAATCAGTAGGTATAGTCACTAGGGACTATAACCATCGTGATTACGCTCACGTTATGAAGTTCAAACGAACTTCGCATTGACCATAGACTGGTCAATGCAGAAAGTCAAACGCAGTTTGACTTTAACGCTAAAACGAAAGAAAAGAACGAAGGAACACTTACAAAGGGTCCCCGCAAGATTGATTTCCAAGTATTTCTCAGGTATGAAGTGATAATCACTCCAACTTAGAGAAAATCTCAGAATCAAGTGGGTTTGCAAATGAGAATTGGAGGGGTATTTATAGGAAACGTTGAGCCGTTAAGATCATTTCTTGTTCCCCAAGCGTTTAATCTCGGCCGTACAACACATACCCACTGAATTGCAAACCCATGGGAGCCCATAGGATTGTTAAAAACCAGTTGCAAGTGGTTTAGAAGTGCATAACAGCTGTCAACAGCTGTTAATCTGATTTTTCTGTTCAGATTAGGCAGTCGCGTAGCGCGATGGTAAGAGCCTTAGGGGCTCGCGCTACGCCACCATGCACCTGATTCAGAAATGTTTCAAAAATGGCAGAAATGGTCCCTACAGCCCGTTTAAGCTATTTTCGATGCGTTTGAACCCCGTTAACCTCATTTCAATGCTCTAAAATGAAGTTAAAGTATAGGGAACTCAAAACATGCTCAAAAATATCTCGGATGTCGGATCGTTTGGTCGTACGGTTGCGTTGTTCGCTTAATTACGACGGAATGCGCATAAGCGCGAAAAACGATCCAAATGACGCGACGAATGGATTTTTCTCATGCCAAACACTAAAATAAAATATTTTAGTGCTTACATAAATTTTTGGATGTCCGGATATATTCAGAACGTAAGTTATGCGCGAATATGCAAACTTGTGCTCTTTTTGACGCTTTTAGTCCCTGAATGAGCAATAAGTTTACTTTAGCACACCGAAACCCTCAAAGCTTATTTCTAAGCTATGTAAAGGATATTTAAGGTGTGTTTAACTTATAGTCATGTTCCGAAATGTTCGTTACAGTTCAAATTGGCATACTTTCGCAGTTTGTCAAGTTTAGTCCCTGTAAGCGAATTAACTTGTTTTTGCCATACCAAAGCCTTCAAAACTTATTTCTAAGTTATGTAAAGGTTATTTAAGGTATGTTAGGCATAAATTGATGTTCCGGAGTATTTGTCGCGTTAAACTGATTACGTTTACGCACCAGTTTGCGTATAATTCTCCAGAAAACGATATAGAGTTTGAAATTGAATAAAAGTCAAAACATGAAAAACATCAAACATAAACAAACAAACATTGGGATCAAATAACTTTATTTCATTGATAACTGAACTGTTTACAATGATTACAAGCACAAATGTCACAGTCTCCCATACTTGTGGAAATTTCGTCCCGAAATTTGTTTAGAGGAAACTCGTGAGAAAAGATGCGGATACTTCGCCTTCATTTGATCTTCACGTTCCCAAGTAAACTCAGGTCCACGTTTAGATTCCCAGCGAACTTTAACCAAAGGAATGCGCTTGCGTTTAAGCCATTTGACTTCACGATCCATAATTTCCACAGGTTTCTCAACAAAATGTAGTGTTTTGTCAACACGGATTTCGTCAAGCGGTATGTGGAGGTTCTCGTCAGCTAGACACTTCTTGAGATTGGACACGTGGAAGGTTGGATGAACATTACCAAGTTCAGGAGGTAACTCAAGTCTGTAGGTTACCTTACCGATTCTTTCAACGATCTTGAATGGTCCAACATATCTAGGTGCAAGTTTTCCTGTCTTTCCAAATCTGATCACACCTTTCCAAGGTGAGACCTTAAGTAATACTCGATCACCGACTTGAAATTCCATGGGCTTGCGTCCTTGGTCCGCGTAACTCTTTTGACGGCTTCGAGCTGTCTGAAGGTTATCACGAACTTTCTTAACCTTATCTGTTGTCTCTAGAATGAGGTCAGGTCCAGTAAGCTGAGCCTCACCGATCTCATTCCAGCAGACTGGTGAACGACATTTTCGACCATAGAGAGCTTCGAAAGGAGCCATGTTGATGCTAGAGTGATAATTGTTGTTGTAGGAGAATTCAATCAATGGAAGATGTGAATCCCAACTACCACCAAAATCGATCACGCAAGCTCTAAGCATATCCTCCAAAGTCTGGATTATTCTTTCAGTTTGGCCATCTGTTTGTGGATGGTAAGCTGTGCTCAGATTAAGTTAGGTCCCCATAGCAGATTGCATGGTTCTCCAAAAACGAGAAGAGAAGCGAGCATCTCTGTCAGAAATAATGTTCAAAGGAACACCATGTCGAGATACAATTTCATCCACATAGATTTTTGCCAGTTTCTCAGCAGAAAAATCCTCACGGATTGGCAAGAAATGCGCTGACTTTGTAAGACGATCAACAACTACCCAGATGGCATCATGACCTTTCTTAGTGCGCGGAAGTTTAGTAATGAGATCCATAGCGATGTTTTCCCATTTCCAAACTGGGATTTCTGGTTGCTCCAAAAGACCAGAGGGATGTTGGTGTTCAGCCTTTACCTTAAGACAAGTAAGGCATTTTGAAACATACAAGGCAATGTCTTTCTTCATACCAGGCCACCAATACTGAGTACGAAGATCCTTATACATTTTGTCTGAGCCAGGATGGACAGAATAGCGAGACTTATGGGCTTCATCCATAAGCAGAGTGCGGAGATCATCTTGGCTTGGGACCCACAAACGGTCCATGAAATAATACGATCCATTGTCCTTCAAAACAAGGTCAGGCTTAATGTGATAGGGTAATTCCTTACCCATCAAACCTTGTGAAACACAAGTATGTTGAGCCTGAGAAATGCGGGCTTGAATATCAGATTGAACACGAACACAATGAAGCTTGACATGTTCCTTACGACTCAAAGCATCGGCTACGACATTCGCCTTACCAGGATGGTAGCGAATTTCGCAGTCATAGTCATTTAGAAGCTCAACCCAACGTCGTTGCCTCATATTGAGTTCTTTCTGATTAAAGATATGCTGAAGACTTCTGTGGTAAGTGAAAACCACGCATTTTGTGCCATACAAATAGTGTCTCCAGATTTTGAGAGCGAAAACGACTGCACCCAACTCAAGATCATGAGTGGTGTAGTTTTTCTCATGCACCTTCAACTGCCTTGATGCATAGGCTATGACTTTGTTCCTTTGCATCAGAACACAGCCAAGACCCAATTTTGATGCATCACAGTAAACGACGAAATCATCATTGCCTTCAGGCAAAGATAGGATAGGCGCATCACAAAGCTTCTGCTTCAAGGTCTGAAACGCTACTTCTTGTTTAGAACCCCATTCAAAGGGTTTGTTCTTCTGAGTTAGTGCAGTTAGAGGAACTGCAATCTTCGAGAAGTTCTCTATGAAGCGGCGGTAATAACCCGCAAGACTAAGAAAAGAACGAACCTCAGTAGGAGTAGTAGGCGTATCCCAATCCTTAATCGCACTGATCTTGGAGGGATCTACATGAATACCTTGTTCGTTAAGGATGTGCCCCAAAAATTGAACTTCTTTAAGCCAAAATTCACATTTAGAGAATTTGGCAAAAAGTTGCTCTTTCTTTAGGAGTTCCAAAGTAAGACGAAGATGTTGCTCATGATCAGCTCGCGTCTTAGAGTATATCAGGATGTCATCAATGAAAACGATGATGAACTTATCTAAATAAGGCTTGCAGACCCTATTCATCAAGTCCATAAAGACAGCAGGAGCATTTGTCAAACCGAAAGGCATAACGGTGAACTCGTAATGCCCGTAACGAGTGCGGAAAGCTGTCTTTGGAATATCTTCTTCATGTACACGAAGTTGATGATATCCAGAACGAAGATCAATCTTCGAGAAATAAGAAGCACCTTGTAACTGATCAAAGAGATCATCGATGCGGGGTAGGGGATATCGATTCTTGATGGTGAGCTTGTTCAGCTCACGGTAATCGATGCACATTCTTAAAGATCCATCCTTCTTCTTGACAAAAAGAACGGGAGCACCCCAAGGTGAAAAGCTAGGACGGATGAAACCTTTATCAGAAAGTTCCTGCAGTTGCTTAGACAGTTCTTGCATCTCCGACGGTGCAAGGCGATATGGAGCTCTGGCAATAGGATTTGCACCAGGTACGAGATCAATATGGAACTCGACTTGGCGTGCTGGGGGTAATCCAGGTAACTCTTCTGGGAACAGCTCCGGATAATCCCGAACAACTGGGATATCGTGAATAGACTTACCTTTGCCTTTCTCTTTTACTGCGATATATGCTAAGAAGGCCACATAGTTCTTTCGCAGATACTTCCGAGCTTGAAAACAAGACATAAGCTTGAGGCTACTAGCAGTTTCTCACCACGAACATGTAGGATCTCACCTGACGAAAGTGGCACACGAACGATTTTCTCAAAACAAACTACTTCTGCGTGATGCTTGGCTAACCAATCCATACCCACAATAATGTCGAAGCTTCCCAGTTGCATAGGCGTGAGGTCAATAGGAAAAAGATGGTCGTTAAGGTTTAACTGACAATTGCGAAGAACAGAATCGAGAATAACGGGTTCACCATTGGCTACCTCTACTGTTAAAGACTTTCCTAATTTCGTTCTAGACACGTGAAGCAAGGGCTCAAAAGATAACGACACAAAACTTTTATCGGCCCCTGAATAAAAAAGAATGGATGCTGGTTGATTATTAACTAAGAACGTACCGTTCACCACATCGTTGTCTGCTTGCGCCTCTTGTGCATTCATATTAAAGACTCGACCTCGAGCCTGAGCTTGATTCTGGTTGGCGTTGGCCAGCCTTGGACACTGGTTTCTGTAGTGGGTCAGATCCCCACAGTTATAACAAGAACCTGGTGGGTAGTGAGGTCGTGCAGCTTGGCCTTGTTGCTGAGCAACTTGTTGTGCTTGGTTCTGAGCTGCCCGATTCAAATTAGCAGGTACGCGACAGGTGTCAGCAAGATGTCCAGGTCTTCCACAGTTGGTGCATTGACGACACTGGAGATGTGGCTGATGATGGCCGTTACACCTGTTGCACAAAGGTGCATTGCCAAGATAAGGTCTCTTGGCAAGTGGTTGCGCAGGCTGGTTAGGTGTAGCTTGAGCCTGTGCAGTAACGGCGTAGTTTTGGGAAGCCTTACGCTTCCTTGAACTCTTCGAGGATCCAGAATCCTTACCCTTTTTGTTCTTACCCTTCTTGCTATCCTCTTTGTCAGTCGACTGCTTCTTACCCTTGTCCCCCTTTCTATGCAGCTTACCCCTTCGAATCTGCGACTCGGTCAGCGTCGGTGATAACTCGATCGCCTGACGGAGTGTGGTAGGGTTACTACCAGTAACGGTGTCTTGTATGGAGTCAGGCAGACCATCGATATACCTTTCGATAGCCTTGTCGAGTGGGGTAACCATTGTTGGGCAAAGCAGACTCAACTCCTCAAACCTATCAGTATACGCCCGATGCTCGCCACTATCTTGCTTCAAATCATCAAACTCCCTTTCTAAAGCTCGCAGTTCATGCCGGGGATAGAACTCCCTCATCATAAGAGTCCTAAGTTCAGCCCACGTTTGTGCTAAAGCAACCTCAGCACCACGGTCTCTCATAACCCCGTTCCACCATGTAAGCGCCCTCTTCTGAAATACGCTTGAGGCAAACTCGACTTTCCGATTCTCAGGACACAGAACGTGACGGAAAGTACTCTCAATGTTCTCGAACCATTGAAGGAGCCCGGTTGCTCCCTCAGTACCACTAAACTTTAGTGGTTTAGCCGAGTTAAAACTCTTAAAATTGCATGGAGCATTGTTGTTGTTGTTGGCTTGGTTCCATTGAGCAATAAGATTTGGGAAAGCAGCAGCCATTTGCTGCGCGATGATTTCTGCCAGTTCGGCGGCATTAGGCATCGGATTTTTGCGTCGAGGAGGCATGCTAAAAAGAGGAAACATGAGAGGAAACGAGTGAGATGATTAGATGAAAAGAATGAGATGAAACAAAATCAACAGAAGCGAGGATGGTGGTCATTCGTCCGTATCACAAAGCAAACAAACGACACACGGTGACTAATCAAAGTAAAATGGGTCCAAAATAATGCTTAGTGAAGACATGCTCGCCTATAAGTGAACACTCACCCCAAGAGTTCCCAGGTAAGAGTGACTGGTCCGATTATGTGGATTTGTACGAACACTCTAGCCTTAGACAGAAAACCCAGGGTACAGGCATTCACCCTTCCAGTTTACACGTGTTCACACTATTTAGAACCCAAAACTTTGACGAGATTTTGAAAATTTGGAAGGCACAAGGCCAAAAGAATCATAAAAACAAATGATAAATTTTCAAAATCATTTTAGAAATCAAAAGGGTTCAAAACCTTATAATAAATTATTTAAAAACAGATGATTGATTTTCAAAAATCGTTTTAGACAAAAAAACTGGGTTCTTGTTTTGGTGATCACCTAAGGATAGGTGAAGTACATGTTTTAAAATCTAAACACAAGACAACTTGTGTTGGGGTCCTAGAAAAGTTATAGTCTAGGTCAAAGCATTACTAATAACCTAATTCCCTATAACCATTGTCTCTGATACCAACTCTTCTGTCACACCCCGACCACGTAAAACATCAAATCGTGGCGGAAACATCGGGGAGTGTTGTAACAGAATTATTGTTCCATAACCATGGTAATTAAAATTACATTTTATTCAACAACCAAAGGTGGAATACATTGTTTCAAAACAAGAACCAAAGAGTACATCACATAATTAACCTAAGTCTATCTTTATTTTAAGTCTCTAAGGCACAGGTCCGCCCTAGTGTCACGATCATCCTAAGCAACAGCTCCTGAAACACATGTGAAAATAGGTACGTCAGCATAAAAATGCCTGTGAGATACATATGATTTGTGAAAATAAGATTCATGACTTAAGTTTGAGAAAATGTTTAATAAAATTTAGTCATGAACCTTGTTAATTGTTTTGTTTTATAAATCATTTGAAGAACGTTTAGCAAAATCAGATGATATGTATATATATATAAAAGGGTAATGTGTGGTTAAAAGAATAACCAAGTAAAAAGGTTTTGTGTAAACCAAGTTATTTGTAAAACAGTGTTTAAGTGAAAATGCGTTGTAAATGTAGCATGTTTAAACTGAAATGGCTTAAATAACGCTACGATATGTAATACCATACAAGCACTTATATATAGGAAGTACCAGCGGCGTATCCACCATGCTTGTATCATATTACACACGCCTCGTTATTTAAGTCACTCAAACCAATCAACAATGTAAAATGTCTATGTTTAAATTCAATAGTCAAATGTCATAGTATAATCCAAGTTAAGTATGAATCATGTAATGTGTAAACAAAAGTTATGTATGGTAAGTAAAATGAGACTACTCAAACCATAAGTAAAAATGTACAAAACAAAGTATTTTGATTAAATCAAAAGTTATGTTTTGTAAAGTAAATGCATGTTTTACTGATACAAACACTTATGCGGTAAGTTTAACGCATACATCCAAGCCTTGAGACAGACGGATAACCCTAAGTTAAGGTTATCAAAAGAAATGTTTTCGGATTCAGTCATTCCTTACACCCAAACAAACCTAGGATGTCAGGAACGGGATTTGTCAAGTCCTATGGTACCATTACTTACTACCGAGCGGCGTAGCTAATGTTAATGAACGTATATAAGTCCCGTTTGTACAAACCAAATGTTATACCAAATGTAAACATGTTATATGAAAACAATGCACTAAGTATGCTAAGTTAACATACAAAGCAGAAAAAGTCATGTAAAACAATGTGCTAGTATGCCAAGTAAACATACATAGCAAAATAATGTAATGTAAATCAATGTGCTAGCATGCTAAGTTAACATACATAGCAAAACATAATAAAATCATGTACTAATAGTGTACTAATGAACATAGCAAGGATATGATGAGAAAACATGAAAAGCACGAAAGTAACAAGTAGGCACATGTGTTTCACCCCAAAATGTTTGAAAAACAGTAAAAGAGGGGACTATGTACTCACTTAAGATTGCTCAATAGACTTTAGATATCCACCAAGCAAAGCTAGAAGATCACGGATTTAAACGGCACCTAATATAGGTAACTACATTAATAAACGGACCTAAATCGGAGGATCGGGTAGTACGTTATGTAATATGGTTTATCAAAGCCTACATACTAAAACGAAACTTATCCTAAGTGCTTTTGACCCGTTACGACCCGTTTATGTAGCTTACGCTACTTTAACATGTCGTTTGCGTAAAACGCGTTCGGACCGCCTAACTAGCCCTATGACAAGTAAGATATGCCTTAACATGTTTAATATTGTTGTTAATTTAGTTTAGATGGCAAAAGTTATGTTACATAGGCTTAAAATGAATTTTAACGTAAAAAGGGTATTTTGGTAATTTACCTAAGGCATATATTCTACCTATCATACAACTACTTAAACGATGTGACCATAAGGTGTAACCTCGGAAGGTTATTCCCTATATAACTATGGTCACCGAGTGTATTTGGTCGGATCCTAATGATCGACCAAATGGGTCGGGTTCGAAAGTATAAGCGATTGATTAGATCGCTTACCTTTACGACCCTAGACAAGCACAATATCTAAAAGTGACGAGCTAAACATGCTAGAACATGTTTAGTTAAGTTAGAAAACAGGTTTGGTATCAAAACAAATGGTTTTGATACCCTCGAGTAGTTTGGTTACAAAATACGCGAGAACACGCATTTTGGCCGAAACTACGACTCGTCACTGAGCCTAGATAACGTGGTAATCAGTAGGTATAGTCACTAGGGACTATAACCATCGTGATTACGCTCACGTTATGAAGTTCAAACGAACTTCGCATTGACCATAGACTGGTCAATGCAGAAAGTCAAATGCAGTTTGACTTTAACGCTAAAACGAAAGAAAAGAACGAAGGAACACTTACAAAGGGTCCCCGCAAGATTGATTTCCAAGTATTTCTCAGGTATGAAGTGATAATCACTCCAACTTAGAGAAAATCTCAGAATCAAGTGGGTTTGCAAATGAGAATTGGAGGGGTATTTATAGGAAACGTTGAGCCGTTAAGATCATTTCTTGTTCCCCAAGCGTTTAATCTCGGCCGTACAACACATACCCACTGAATTGCAAACCCATGGGAGCCCATAGGATTGTTAAAAACCAGTTGCAAGTGGTTTAGAAGTGCATAACAGCTGTCAACAGCTGTTAATCTGATTTTTCTGTTCAGATTAGGTAGTCGCGTAGCACGACGGTAAGAGCCTTAGGGGCTCGCGCTACGCCACCATGCACCTGATTCAGAAATGTTTCAAAAATGGCAGAAATGGTCCCTACAGCCCGTTTAAGCTATTTTCGATGCGTTTGAACCCCGTTAACCTCATTTCAAGGATCTAAAATGAAGTTAAAGTATAGGGAACTCAAAACATGCTCAAAAATATCTCGGATGTCGGTTCGTTTGGTCGTACGGTTGCGTTGTTCGCTTAATTACGACGGAATGCGCATAAGCGCGAAAAACGATCCAAATGACGCGACGAATGGATTTTTCTCATGCCAAACACTAAAATAAAATATTTTAGTGCTTACATAAATTTTTGGATGTCCGGATATATTCAGAACGTAAGTTATGCGCGAATATGCAAACTTGTGCTCTTTTTGACGCTTTTAGTCCCTGAATGAGCAATAAGTTTACTTTAGCACACCGAACCCCTCAAAGCTTATTTCTAAGCTATGTAAAGGATATTTAAGGTGTTTTTAACTTATAGTAATGTTCCGGAATGTTCATTACAGTTCAAATTGGCATACTTTCGCAGTTTGTCAAGTTTAGTCCCTGTAAGCGAATTAACTTGTTTTTGCCATACCAAAGCCTTCAAAACTTATTTCTAAGTTATGTAAAGGTTATTTAAGGTATGTTAGGCATAAATTGATGTTCCAGAGTATTTTTCGCGTTAAACTGATTACGTTTACGCACCAGTTTGCGTATAATTCTCTAGAAAACGATATAGAGTTTGAAATTGAATAAAAGTCAAAACATGAAAAACATCAAACATAAACAAACAAACATTGGGATCAAATAACTTTATTTCATTGATAACTGAACTGTTTACAATGATTACAAGAACAGATGTCACATAATGGTTTACACTTTACATTGAATGTGTAATCACGTATCCTGTAATTATTTTTTTTTTAAGAAAACTATAGCAATAGTCTCCTCGAATTAAAGAGAATGAAATGCTCATTAATACGGTGTAATTTTTTTAAACAAATATTAATGTATGAAAAGGTTATAGCCATTTGAAAATTAAGAGGGAAACTAGTTCAAAAGAGAAAAGACCATCATACTCTTCACTCCTAAAATTGAAAAAGATACATGATTCTCTATATTTGTATGGAATTTTTCTTATCATCTCTTATCTATATAATATAATAAATGAGATGGATTTGGGTCATGTGGCATGTTATGGTGAAGTTTGAGGGTGATTTTGAGAGGGGAGCAATTCTAGATAGGCTACTTTCATTTGGACGCGGGATCCGGCTGGGTTTGGGTCGGATTTTGGGTTTTATAATACACCGTTCACATTATTCGGATCATATAAATTCTATACTCTCAATTATTGTTCATATCTCACCTACCGACACCATCAATTCTCTGTTCTTCCTCTCGCTGTTCATCATCATCATCTTTCTTTATCAAGAATCTACCATAATCAAAGGTAAATCTACAAAATCGATCCTGAATCTGCTTTATTTATGTTATTCGATTCTATAGAAAGTTGATTTTATAAAGATTGCATCGAATGCTATTAAATTCTTCGTTGTTCTGTATTTTTTGTAGATCTGATCCTAAAAATTGAAGGTATGTTGTTTTATTTTGTTGTTTATCTACTGTGCATCTTTAATCGAAGCGATTGATCATTTATCTTTTTTATTATTTTGCAATACAAATCAAGATCAGACGTTTTGTTATCATCATCTACATTCTGCCATTTATATTCTATCTATGATCGTTGATTATGTGTTCGACATTTATCCAAGTTACTGATGTTTGTTGATTTTCTTTTTCATGTGGAACCCTAAATCTTGGATAACAATCGGACTCTGATCATTCGTCAAACAACAGAGGTTAGTTAAATGTTTTTGTTGTTTGTTTTTATCATTTGTTCAGTATTTTTTTTTCAAAATTTAAGAATATATGTTCTGAATATGTTATCGTTTGTTTTTCTCATGGTGAACCCTCAATCTTTTGTCACAATCGGACTCGAACTCTTCGTCGAACAAAACATGTTAGTTGAATTTTGTTGTTGTTGTTGTTTGTTTTTTGATCGGTTTAGTGTTTGTTTTTAGTCTTTATCTTTAGTCCTTATTTTAAATTTTAAGTGATTATCTTTTGAAGCTCTGATGGTTTGTTTTGTCAGTTATAACTTTCGTATTTTATTCGTTGTTAAGTTCTTAAAAGATGCAGCTATTTTCTTTATTTTGGTGTGATTTTTCTTTTCGGTATTATGATTTGGTTTCTATAAATAAATTATGTTGTTAAGTTTTAAAAAGACTGGGATTGTAATAATATGTAGGATGTTTCTGTATGTGTTCTTCAGAAATCAAGGTTACTAATATTTCTTGATTTGTTTTTTCATGGTGAACCCTTAATCTTTTGTCACAATCGGACTCGGACTCTTCGTTGAACAAAACAGGTTAGTTGAATTTTGTTGTTGTTGTTTGTTTTTTGATCGGTATAGTGTTTGTTTTTGTCTTTGTTCTTTAGTCCTTATTTTGCAATTTTAAGTGATTATATTTTGAAGCTCTGATCAGTTATAATTTTTGTATTTAATTCGTTGTTAATTCTTAAAAGCTGCCGTTAAGTGATTACTGTTGTTAACTTTTAAAAACAATGGTTACTTCTTTTGCCGATATGGATTCTAATAACAACGCTCATTCTTTCTTAAAGTTGATTGAGGACTATGATCCTACATTTTTGGTATGTTTCTTTAGTTTTCTTTTTAGGGTTATTGGATTTTATCATTCCCAACTATTAGGTATTGCCCACTGTCACTCCCAACTATCACTTTGACTCCCACCACTCTCAACTTAACACTTTGTGTGTTGTGTCACTCCACACGTGAACATTTCTTAGTATTTGACTTGTGTTATTAGTGATATTAGGCTAACACTTTGTGATTTACTAATGACTGTAGGATATTCTTCTCCTAAAAGACAAAAGGGGAGCAAAAAACCACTCAACTAGAGTGACACAACACACAAAGTGTTAAGTTGGGAGTGGTTGGAGTCAAAGTAATATTTTGGAGTGGCAATGGCAAATACCCAATAGTTGAGAATGATAAAATCCAATAACCCTTATGTTTTTTGTTTTGATTGATAGAAAATACCATATGATTTTGCTACATTATTGTGGGGAGAACAAGTGCCATATGGTTAATCTGTTCAAATTATTGATGACGACTTATTATGGGTGGTAAGACTTAAAAGAAATGTGTTGGGCCCTGTATTTGGTGATGGCTTCACTAAAGTCGTTAGAGATTCTGGTGTCAAAAAAATGATTATCTTTTGTTCAAGGCTATTGGACCATCGACATTGTATCTTTCAGTCTTTAAAGCATGTGTTTTCGAGAACTCTTTTATCTCTAAAATTATAGCTGATGATAGCTTCATTGTAAGTGCTATATATAATATAATCAGTCTGTTTAATAACCTTTTTTGATGTGTATGGTTTGTTTATATTACTTTGTAAATACTTTTTAGCTTGTGGCGCACAAATTCTGGAGAGATTTTTACAGCAAGAATTTTAAAGGTGGAGAGGCAACTCTGTATGTGGGAGATAGGTATTGGAATGTCAAGATGGAGGAATGGTCCGACAGAAATGCCTTCCTTGCTGGATTGTCTAAGCTGATTGAGGATCTCGTATTAGATACCCGGTCTACTTTGTTATTTACAAGTCTTGGATATAAAAGTTTCGAGGTGTCTGTTTTTAATCATGAAACTGGTACTGCAATTTATTTCAAGAAGGTTGAAGTTATTGTTTTGGATGATTCTATTTATGGAGATGAAGGATTTGATTTATTGATTACGGTTAGTGTTATACAGCTTATTATTAATTATTTTTTTATACGAGCTTATTAGTTGAACTTCATTTTAACATGGTTGCTATTGTGGATTCTTTTTGTAGTCACAACACAAGGAGAAGCTGAAGACTAATGAAAGTGATGTTGATGAAGGTGTTATTGGTGATAGTGTTGGTGACTTTCAACTTCCAACTTTTGAGTCTATCTTTAATGTCTATACCTATGTTTTAATATAAATTAACAAACGTTATCAATCAGTTTTTGTTGTATTCTTACATTTTTGTCATTCTATTGTCATTTTGTAGGATACTGACAACTCCAAGTTTGATCAACATATAGCCGCTCTACTTGAAATGGAAGATGCTAAGAAGCGGGTAACTTTATACATTAAAATTATTAACATATTTTATTATGTCTATTAGTATAAGTACACTATTAAATCGTGCTACTATTTTGTTTTATGTAGTTCAATGATGGCTAGAATATAAAAACTGATGTTTTGAAAGAGTCTCCGTCTGCTACCTCTCATTCTCATGTAATATTTTTTACAACTTGCTTATATATTATATATTGCTATTAGTTACTTCATTGTATATTTATATGTTTATTATTCACTGTTATGTAGTTTGACACAAAAAAAGGAAGTCAAATGTTGTATCTGGTGATGAAACTGTTTCTCCAAAGGTTTTTATGATCTAATAACATAATTTAATATTTGTTTTCAATACTTATATTGTATTTTTTATCCTATTAGGTGCATTACTTTAGCATATTTTATTTTTTATTTTCTTTTGTTTTAGGTTAAAAGCTAGTTTGATATGGATCTTGATAATTTCTTGATATCGAAGAATAAATTTCATGTATACAAAGTGGCTTAAGTATTATTTAATGTTTTTAATTATCTTTTTAGGTTGACCCTAAAGGAATGTCAAATGCTATTGTTTATGACCAAAAGCTGTCTTTGAAAGTTGTTTCCGAAGTAAGAATATCATTTAATTTTTGATCATGATATTGATGTATGTTTATGTATTTTTATCATGTATTTTATTTTTTTATTTTATTTTGAAGGTCATAAGCATGCCTTTAGTCAAGGAATGTAATGATGTGAGGTCGGTGACCAACAATTCTAATATAGCTTATCGTACACGTTCGAAGGTTCCGAAGATTAATGATTCTATGGTCATTGAGATCATCAGGCCTGCTGAAAACAGAGTTGTAAGTCCACTTATATTAATTTAACTTCTAATTATTTAGACAATATAATGTATTGATTTGTTATACAATTTTTAAATAAACTTTATACATCAAAACAATATATTTCTGTTTAATTATGATACTTATTGTATATCATTGAATCATTTAGGCTAAACCAAAGCGTAAGGCTTCTAGATCCCTGACATCCACGGTGGATGTTGTTGGCCGTACATGTTCTATAGTCAAAAAGTTGAAAAACCATGCAGTTTTGGAGTTCACCAAAACGGCTGAATGATGACTGGTATTCTTTTTGATATGATTTAATTCCTTAATGTTTATAAGTTAAGAAACATATTTTATTAATGAATCAGATAATTAATCTGTTTTTTTCTTCTCAGCGTTTACCGACTAATGTTACAAGTGATCTTTCTCTTTCTGTTGACAGCCTTCCTGATGTGACAATCCAGAGCCTAAAATGTGAACTAACTTGGGCACAAGAGCCGAAAAGTCTGGAGATGGTTACATGTATGGTTTTACCCAATGGACAACTTTCTTGAAATCAAATCACATCCAGTTTGGTGCCACTCTTTTCTTTGCGTACGTTAAGTCTACTCAACGTTTGATGTTGACCAAAGTCGTACACAAGACCACAAAGAAAAGAGGTCGTGCGGGAATGTTGGTTATTGTCTTTTTTGTTAGTTGGTTCATCATGAACAGTAAATGGTATTTTGGTTTGTTAGTTTTAACCTTTGGGTGGTAGTACTGATGATTGGTTAGACAAATATTTTGGTAGTTTGTATGTGATGTCGATATGCTGAAAGGGTGGATAGTTTGTTATGTTTTCCGTTTGAACAAGTAGTACTTAAACAATGGTCTTTTTGTATGAAAGTTGATCCTTTAGTCTTAGTGTTCCTTTTAATGGATAACACAGTTTTGATATTATTGTGTGTTAAAATTTTGTTTATGTCTTTCGACGTCTAATCTATGTTGGTTATAATGTCTATGCATATAAGAAACCATCTACACTTTTAAATCGATTCGGTCAATGCGAATAACTATCTTCTTATGCTTTGTTAACGTTACTATCTAAACAATAAAATGAAGATGCTTATCTGTTGTTTTCTTATATGAACTGTTTAAACAAAAATATTTGCTTTGTTAGATGAACTGTCTATACAAGAAGATGAAAATGTACTGTCTGACGTTCATTTTAATAATTTTTGTCACTCTTTGTAACCATTTATAATTTCTATACTACCTTAGTACGTATTGTTTGAAACCATATAATCATAAAAAAACATAACTGCATATTTATTTCTGGTCTAAATATGAAGTTCGTTTTTAAAATTAATTATTTTTATTTTTTACGTTACTGACTTAAGATTTAAGATTATATTTTTTTTATTAAGTCACTAAATTTTAGAGATTTTCCATCTATTTAAAACAAATAAGGTAGTAATGATAATTTATTTCTATCAATCTATATTTGGAAAGTATATATCGTTATTTTTCAAAAAATGTTTTAAAAAGTTTCTAAAGATATACTCTGATATAAAAAATCTATGATATGATACTTGAATCAATTTTTTATTAATTGACAATCAATCTTAACTAATTTGAAAACTAAATTTGATAGACTATTATTTTATATATGTATACTAGTCTAAGTCCCCGTGTAATACACGGGTGGCTAAACAACAAAAAAATTATACTTTAATACGTAAATACTTTATTACATCCTGATGATATTGAGCTATAAGGGAGTAACTGAGTGCTTCTCTTTGACATCCTGAAGTTATGTATATTGATCGTAAACAAAATTTTACCTTGGATATAAAATAAATAATGATCCAACCTCGAATTAGTGCTGAAGGCCTTCCACATTACATAAGCAATGATTCCCCTAATAGTAGAAACAAAAAGGCCCCAACATTGTATCTAGTTGCAACATCCGATGATCGGAGTTGTGTTTGCGTGTCAACCCAACCCGACTCATCCCATACCATAAAAAAATCAAGGAAGTATATTTACAAAGAAAACTTCAAATTAGGCATGCAACTAAAGTAATTAATTCAATCTTTTGTTTTTCTAAACGGGGACGACACCCCGTCAAAACTTTATTAATAAAATTAAAAAATAATAGTTACACCTAAAGAGCATTGGGTCTTCCGAGACATACCCCAAGAACACCAACCTCAAAAACGCCTAAGGCCTTAAAGAACGGGTTTTAACAAACCCCTACCCCAACCATTATAACCAATAACAATTATTACTTCTAACTCTACTCGCGACCACACACAACCCAAGTATTACAAACATAAAACCTATTCAAAATCCAAACAAAAAACAAACGAAAACAACCAAAATCAAGACAAAATACAGTTCAAACAAAAAAACATCAATCTTCAAAACTCTATTGGCTTTCATACGCATCAGCAACAAACTTCAAGCTTCTAGCCATCATCCAAGTCAAACCCAAGTCCAATAACCTGCACTTACCACCAAACCCAGCAATACCTATCAGCAAATAAACATTCAATGTGATTTAATCCCAAGTCCCCAAATTTCATGCCAAAAACTAAACAATTGGTTGAAACTTCTAGTGATTTCATTTACAAAATAAATCATGAATCAAAGTAGAAAGTTATAGGAAAACCGAAATAACAGGGGAATCATTATCTTTAAGACCATATATTATCTTTAAGACCATATCTATATATTCACTACAGTTGACTTTAGAAAGATATTATAAGGTTTTTGACTTTCCAATTGGTGACCTAAAATAACACTTCTTACATTAAACATTCAACAACTAACAAATACAAATCCAATCAATCCTCACGTCATAACAAAGCAATAAAGCCTGACAAAATAATGCAACTTTAGATAGCTTCACAGGCCCATATGCTGCAACTGCTATGACCTGCAATCACCAAAAAATATAAAATGAAAAATCTTGATATATTTGACATAATAATCTAAGTTTGATTAAAACACATGAAGCCAAGTGGGATTGTTGAGATGAATATCCGTTTTGAAGTTACATTTGGAAAGAGGTTGTATGGGTAACGGGTCAAAGCAAGTTAGTTTCAAACAGGCTATTATCAAATACAATACCATATGTTTACAAATATTTCCATTGTGAGATGAATATCCTTTTAGAAGTTAATGTATACGCACTTGATTTCTCATGTGATAGCCTTAGTTCCAAGTAAGGAAATTTTGTACCTCTTCACATAAAGGAATATTCAAATAATCGGAATCAATAGTAATGTCATCTAGACATGAGCTCGGCACTGGTACCGAAAATACAGGTACAAAAAATCGCCAATTATGTGTAACGGTACCAAAAATTCTCGGTATGGTACCGGTAATTGAAGATGAAATTCGGGTAATTGAAGATAAAATTCGGTAAAATACCGGTACCTTGCCGAATTGATACCAGACCAAACTACCTATACCGAAAACGTCAAAAAGTGGGTACCGATTCGGTACCAAAAAAATCGGTATGGGAAATTTGAAACCGGTAACTGTACGATACCGATTCTGTACCGGAACTAAACATCAAATGCTCATCTCTATGAATTAAGACCTGCAAGAATGGTTAGGAAATTAGCATGGTATCCATTCGGTACCGGTATTAAAAGTGAATTTCCTGTTCTACCACTGGCCTTAATGCTATATCTACCCACTCTTTCACAATATTTGCAAGCACAGTTTGGGGAGTGTCAATGACCATGGGGAAGCATCTGAAATAGAAAGAGAAGGGAACTTGATTCACCTGTTAAGGAAGCTACATGATGAACTTATTAAGGAAGCTACTTTGATAAAAATCAGTATTCACATTGAAGTCCCATAACATTTCTCAAAAACATGTTTAGAATTTTATTTCTTTTTAACATATTTATTTGATAACAAACACAAAAGGGATTCCCATTGGTTTCTTCCAATTGAATCACCAACAAATGTTAATCTTCTATTTCTCAGTCTTTCTAGCATAGTTTTTGCATCAAATCTGCATCTTACAATAATCAGTTTTGAATCTTATTTTCTAAGTTTTAAAATAATAATTCAAAAAAGTGAAACAAAATCCATAATTTATATACTAAATGTAAAATTACCTAACTACCCATGCATTTTAAACCATACAATTGACTGTATTAGATCCTTAAATTACAAAAAAAAAAAAAAAAAAACTTTTAAATAGCATATCCAAATGCCCATAATTATCACAATTTGAATCTTACTTCCCAACTATTTAGACTTAATAACTCAAAATTATGAAATAAAACTCACAGTTCACATAAATAAATGTAGAATTACCAAAATACCCATGTATGTAAACCATACAATTTTTATATTAATCTTTAAATTACATAAATTCTTTAAAAAAGCATATCCAAGTTCCAAACACCCCTAATTCTCGCATTTAAATTTTGACTGATTTAAATCTCATTATTCATCCAAATGTAAACTCAACATGTCTTACACTAAAATTTCAAATAGCAATAATCCAAAAACTCATGTCCTAACAAAAACCATTTGGAACACATGTGACCATGTTTAAAAACAAAAACAAATATGAAACAACCAATTGTTGAATAAATGAATAGGATTAGAAGAAAATAGTAACATGGTTTGATTTAAAAACAGAAACTGAAGTCCAAAAAATAATTTATCTCAAACTGAAGTGATTTGCTTACCTTTGTTTGGGATATTAGCAGTAGTAGGTATGGCTGCATCTCGAGTGAGGCCAGTGGCATCAAAGACATGGCTTAATACGAATTGTGTTGACCTTGGTTAAATCCAAGCTGAATCTCATGGACAACCATTTTCTGGAAAAAAAACCAATAGTTATAGGAATAATTTTTTTTCCACATGGTTATATATTACAACAGCGTTAGCTTTAAAATAGTTTCAACCACTGTTGTAACTCAACAGTTGTTTAACTCACTGTTTTAACCCAACAGTGGTTTCAACCACTATTTTAACCCATCAGCGGTTTAACTCACTGTTTTAACCCAACAGTGGTTTCAACCACTATTTTAACCCAACAATGGTTTAACTCACTGTTTTAACCCAACAGTGGTTTCAACCACCATTTTAACCCAACAGTGGTTTAACTCACTGTTTTAACCCAACAGTGATTTACAATAACTTATTAATTAAACCCTAATTCTTAGAGCAAAAACGGTAAGACAAAATTGAAAAGCATACCTTGGCCACCATGGCTGGAGAAAGTACAAAGAAAAGCAGCAATGGTTTCAACCACTGATTTACAATAACTTATTAATTAAACCCTAATTCTTAGCAACCCGTGTGATACACGGGTTAGAACAATTTAATTTTGAAGTATAAAAAATAAAAAACAACAAAGAATGAAAATGCATTTTCCATTTAACAATAAAAAACTCTTCTAGTTGTTTCCCAGTTTCCTTTTCTGCGTCAATAAGTTCCCCTTTATTTCATGAAAAAACTTACTTAGAAACATGAAATATTGATCATGCATGAAAGAGCTGAGACTCATTGACTAATTACATATAATTTAATCTTATTTGAAACATAGAAATTACATATAAATTAATCTTATTGAAACAGAAAATGTGCTCTCGTGCATTCCTATCCCAACCTAATGTTGTTGCTATCACACATCATATATTTTGAAGTTAAAACTACTATCTAGGGGGCAGTTTATACAACATTCAAAAGGTATCTTAGGTTGACATTGAAGGGCATGCATTGTTTTACCTTACAATTCAGTACCACGTCTAGAACAGTTGCAAAAGAAATAAGTTCAGTCACTATATAAAGCAATAATACGGGTCTTTTTAAAATTTGAGGTGAAGAAAACGACAAATCGTTAAAAGAAATACGCTACGCAGGGAATATGAATACAGTTTCTAAGACCAAGTGCTTGGCATAGCTTGACCAAACTATATGAATTTAACAATAAGATAAACTCTTTTAAATAAGTCGACTTAAAAGATTGTAATCATTTAAATACAAGTTTGGTAACTTTCAGCTCATAGTATACTCATCCGAATTGTTGACCAGTTTCATTATCATCTACTTTTCTACATATGACCTGCTTGACCCGTTATTAATAAATTACAACCTGAATATTGACCTGTAAGTGTGAACAATCTAGGACAAATAAATCATACCATCCTACAACATGAAGCAACTCTGCCAGGTCTAAAAGAGTCTTCTCCAATATTATGTCATCTAAATTCATACTTTTTGAATGCTCTAGCTTCTGAAGGGCACTTTTGTACAATTGGATGGTTAAATTTGCATCCCATGTTATTAAAATAACAATTAGAATTCCCAATTGTTAATTTGTTTTTAGAATAAATTAAAGAAACCAAGAACCAATTTTTTGTCTATTCTACAAGAGCAAACAATAAACATTCTAGCTCGACACAAAATAACAGTTCGTTTTATAACAGAAGGCATCATATTTTCAGCAGGAGTATAAGTCACAATTTTAACCAATTTACAATATTTATGAGTGGGTCAATTTGAGTTGTATTTATCAAAACTGGGTCAATTTGAACTGGTTGAAACTTGAAAACTGGCTAAAGTGTATATCTAGTGCATAAAACCTACTAAATCATTTATTCAAAAATTCATATTATTATTCTAATATTATTGTTTCTCATAGTAGCATTATGGGTCAATTCGGCCAAACTCAATTTGACCCATATATAACTTTACAAATGGGGTGGAGTTACATGGTCCGTTAGCACTCCGTCTAATTTGCTACTTATACAGGTATTCAACATCGTCCATTTTGTTTATCTAACTATTACAACTTCAAACACATAGGAACATCCGAACACTAATTTCTACAATCCATTTTATTCGCTTTCAAAACACGCATCGAAAAACCCCACATGTCAACACTTATAGTTATCAAGCAATATCTAGCATTAAAAAAGTTAAGCTTACCAAGAGAAGCCTCCACAGGGCGGCCAATATAAGATGGCATGCCACTTCTTGCTAACTCACACTATGCAAAGAATACCCTTTTGGGTTAATTGTAATAATCTTTATTCACAGAACTGTATTTTACAAATATTTAAAAAATTCTAAAATTATATGGTGAATCTTTTGTAACTTATCTACTTCCTCTGTCCAACAATCTAGGACAAATAATTCAAATTGTACCTTCTTATCGCGGACCAACACAAGAACACGACATAGAGCCCCATAATACCCGGAGTCAAGCTCAACCTTCTTAGAATAAACAATGTTAGTACAATGTGAATTAAGAAGTGTGGGTAAGTGTTATACCCAATCTATATAGTGACCTAAAGCGCATTCTTTAAATAAATTTAAGATCAAATGGGTTAACTTGTGAACCCGCCAAGCCAGCCCGAACATGACCCTTTTAGCTAAACGTGTTCGTGGGTTCGACCCGAACCTGTTTAGACTAAGCTCAAACGCGTGAATTGTGTGCCATGTCACAAATTCACACCGCTAATTAAGCTGCACTATTTTCTGATATTATTTTTTGGCTTTTACATGAAACTTCATCATCAGCCTTAGCACCAGCAATGCCGATGCAACAGTACAACGATTGATCATCGATTTTCAACTGTTCATATGCCAGGTATACATCCTCAATAGTGGCAACTTCATATAGCATTGTCATATCTTTGATGCATGAAATATCCTGAAAAATAAATGCCAAAAACATTAAGAAAACAAAAAACAAAATTATTTCACATGTTTCGATTCTAAAGGGGTAAAATGGTCTATTCACTTATTCAGCAACTTTATAAAATGGTCTATTTAGTCTAATATTACCTTCCTATGGATAGAAGCAGCCTGCAAATGGGATATCAACAAAAACCTGCTATTGTAGAAACAAAAAATGTGATTAAAGTTGTTAGAAGTTGGACTTACCATCTGAATCTCCAAGAGATTTCCCATTGATAAACACTTGTGGAACAATATGTCTCCTGACTATCTCACTTTGCACATCCTGAATTTCCAACCCATCCTCTCCAAAACGAAATCCATCGGAATTTTTTAAATTAATGAACATCCCATATTGTATATTAATATAATTATAATAAACCTTGTCGACATAATAAACCTAACTAATATACCCTGTATAAACCAATCTATTTGTTCTTGATTTGCACAACAAACATTTATACTCCAAAATTGTAAGTAATTTTTATTCAATTAAAGCATCTTTCTCAACCGCCGATGAATCAATCAAATGAAAGACAATAAAATAGGTATTTCATTTATAAATTCTAACAAAAACTACCAGATCTGTACAAAGAAACCAATAAGATATAAATTAAAAGATGATTGTTACCGTAGAATCAAAGAAACCGACCAGAGAAATAGTCTGCCGACTCCCCGACATTGTTACAGAATCAAATTCAGATTATTAGCATGAACCCTAATTGTGTACACAATCGCTCAGATTCAAAACTACAATCAACAAAATGTCACATGAACCCTAACTGTCAGAAAACCGCAATACAATTGAAGCATTTGCATACCTGGAAGAGATTGGAGATCTTCGGAGGAGCAGCAAGGCAGTCGAAGAATCATCATAGAATCATTAGCTATTGTTTGAAATTGAAAACATAATATACATCAACAGAGAGATGGAACGATGGAACAGGCAAGATATATGAAATTTAAATGAGGTTTTAAAGATTGATTGAAGAGTATTGGAGAAGATTTCAATTGATTGAGAAATTATTGGAGTTTCCATATTGAAGAACATAATACCGCTTTAACAAAATGGCTAAGGAATGAGGAAAAGGATTTGCCCGCTCAAATGTAGAATTCTCTGCATAAGTAGCATTGCCACATCAGCAGGTGATGTGGCAAAGTTATTTTGCTTTAGTATAATAGATAGATTGTATGCTTTATTTTTTTTAGAATCTTTATAATATTGGTATGTTTTATCTTACTAAAGGTTGCTTAAGTATGTAATCATCATTTGTTACTAATATTGGTGTGTTTTTATATTATTTTTAGGCAAGTAACTATGATTTTTCACTTCCAACATATTTGTAACAACCTATGTATTTTAATTAAATTCCAATTAATACTGTAATAACTGGGTAAATCATTAAAAAACTGGGATTATATGTTGTATAAATATTTTTGTATAAATATCAAAATTTACATTTACAGTAAATATCAAAATTTATATGTATAAAAATCAAAATTTAAATTTAAGAAAAATATGAAAATTATATGTATAAATATCAAAATTTTATTAACATTAATTAATGTTGTAAAGTCAAGCCTTTATTTTTATTTATATGATTTCTTATATGATTATACAGTTTCTTTTTTTTATAAATTTTTATTTATGTTAATTTATGTTATATGATTATAGAGTTTATTTTTTTATAATTTTTTTTAAATCGTTTGTGATTTGCATTTGACATAAGATTACAAAAATATTATAATTGTTATATAAATAGATGTTTATTTGTTTTTTACTCATTATTTCGGTACAAAAAAGAACTTAACTTTGGTTAAGGCACTTTGGAGAGTTAATCTATGTTTTTTTAATGTCATACTATTTTTTTTCACAATCTACTAATTTTTTTTGTTGTATTATAAGCTAGAATGGAAAAATAAGGTGAAATTACTTTGTTGAATGATATTGATACTCTTACTACAAACTACACTATCAAGGTGAAGATTGTGAGTTTGTGGAGAAAGAAGATGAGAGGTAATGATAGAGAGACATATCGTATTGATATGATACTGATGGATGAGATGGTAATTTCTTGATTTATTTCGTTTTCTAAATTGTATTCTGTTTAGTAGATATTCAATGAGTGCATGATAACATTCGTTTGCATGTTATTTTTTATTTATTCACAGGGTACCAAGATTCAAGCTTCGTGCTTACAGAAGTTGTTTTCAAGGTTTGAGAGACATCTAAATGTTGATGAATGCCTTATTATAAAAGGTCATCTCTTGCTGTGAACACTGCAACATTCAAGATTGTTCCTAACAATCAGAAGCTATCTTTTTACTACCACACATTTGTGGAAAAGTGTAGTAACTGGGAAGGTCCATAGTTTGTTTTCAATTTTATTGATTTCAATGATGTTGTTTCATAGAGGATCAAGGAGGGTACAACAATAGGTATGTTTCTTAATTTTTAAAATTTTTTATACAACAATATTTGCTCCATGTATTAATGAGTAGTTTCTGTGTATGTATATACTGACATTTTTTTTTTTTACTTTTAGATTTCATTGGTTACGTTGTTGTTTATTATAAGATTAAGGACACTAACAAAACGGATGAGAGTAAAGGGAAACGGGTCAATCTTAAGCTTCAAGATCTCGAGTAAGATAGTTTTAAAAGTGTAGATTTTTTTCATAGTATGCTATATTTTTTTAACAATGTTCTTAATATTAAATTATTTTCATATATTCGAATGTAGAGATGTTCGGGTTAATTTAACTCTTTGGGATGATTATGCTAAGGACATTTATTCTTACATGGTTAGTAAAAATTGTGAAGTACATATTGCCGTTGATGTCCATTTTGGTGATGTTAAGACCTACAAAGGTATTTTATTAATTACACAGTTTATACTATACAATATAGATAGATGTTCAACGTTATTTTGTATACAACAATTTTAGCTTTTTTAAATATGTGATCTGTTGTTTTACTTTTTACCTAAAAACTTAGGTAAATGGGGGATTTCTAAAAATTTTGATGGTTCTTGACTTTTTATTAACGACAATTTTGATAAGATGCTATCAGTCAAGGAAGAGTATATTTTCCTTTTTTTTTTGTAACTCTATGTCACACCCCAACTGTCGCAACGCCCGACCCCTATCCCCGGGAGCGGGCGGCCGCGAGCCAGTTTCGGTTGTATCGGTGTTTATCAGTTTTGCAGCGGAAATTTCATCAGGACCGTAGTTAGGAAATATTTTATTAGAGTAAAATATCACATTTTCAGAATAATAAATACATGGGAAAAACCCAAGTTTTCATTACAATCTTTTATAGGGATAAACCCTATTTTATTGAATAAAACATCTTCTTTTATTTAGGTAACTTTTATAGCCACTTTTCCAAGCCTTTAGTGCTCTCCAGCTGGCTTCTATTTGGCTTTCACATTTTGTTATCTGAAACGTGTGTTAAAAACATTTGTCAGTGAGAAATACTGGTGAGTGAATCCCAATTTAATCAAGACCAGTTTTATCCTTTTACAGCATTGAGGGCAATCCAGCAATTACATTTGTTTACATCTCTACTTTAATTACCACCCACGGTACTGTCAACCCGACTTGTGGTCATGTTACTACTCACAGTGTAGTAACAAATTTTGTATACAAAACCCCAACATACCGACGATAATTGTAGAATTACAAATACTCAATCACTGCTGAATATAATTTAAACAATTGAGGTTTTGTAAAACAGTTTATAAAAAGTTTATACAAAAGTAGGATTACTCACATTGCTACTTTAGGTATACTTAAGGCTTCCTGGTGTATCTCTTGGTTACTATCTATAATAATTAAATAATGCACACGTGTTAGTAAAATAACACAAATTACATTATCTGTACAACTCGAGACAGAATTCCAATGACTGAGTCGGGCAAAGCCGACATGCATTACGGAATCCTAGATCAATCGGGTGTACACAGGAGACAAAACTCCAACGACTGAGTCGGGCAGAGCCCTGACATGCGTTACGGAAATTCTAGATCGATTGTGTAAGGTAGTGGCAGGGTTATAGTACTTACAACGAGGCAGAGCTTCGCTTAATAGTGGGTATTAAGCCCGAGCAGAATTTCTACTTATAAGAAATTGAGAGAGAATTCAAGAAATGAATGAATTCAAATGAAGCTCGAAGCTGCTATTTATAGGGCTGATCTGACACCTTGTCGCGCCCCGCGAAGCCTCAGGCTAAGCCTGTCGCGGCTCGCGAGCACGTTATGGGCGGCGGTTGCTTTGACTAGTCAGCAGACTAGCCTTGCCACGTGGCGAAACGTGGCGGCTTGGTTTGTTCGGCAAGGCACAAGGCCTCGCGGTCCACGAAGGACCAAGGGTGTCTGGGTCGCGGCCCACGACAACCCTTTAAATTTTTTTTTTGTTGATTTTTCTAAGTATAGGGTTATTCCGGGTCCGTTTCTCGCGTACGAGGTATATTTTAGGACGTATAGGGGTGTTATAATGATTTTAGGAGGGTTGTTATATCCTCCCCACCTTATTTTAGAACTCATCCTGGAGGTCTACTGGAACAGGTGTGGATATTTCCTTTGCATCTCTGATTCGAGTTCCCAAGTATATTCTGATCCTCTCTTGGAATCCCATTTTACTTTGACTAGAACTAATCTCTTGTGTTTGAGATTCTTGATCTTCCTGTCTTCAATTTGTAGGGGTTTCTCTACAAACTTAAGTTTTTCATTTACCTCTATGTCCTTAAGAGGTAACACTATTGATTCATCGGCTAAGCACTTTTTGAGATTGCAAACATGAAAGACATCATGTATTCCTGCCATTTCCTCTGGCAGTTGTAGCTAATAAGCTACTGGTCCTATTCTTCTAATAATCTCAAAAGGTCCAACATACCCGGGGCTTAGCTTCCCTCTTTTGATGAATCTAACCACTCATTTCCATGGAGAAACTTTCAATAATACCTTGTCTCCTACATGCAATTCCAAGGGTTTTCGCCTGTTATCAGCATAACTCTTTTGTCAATCGCGTGCTGCTTTTAGTCTTTCATTGACTTGAATAATCTTGTCCGTTGTTTCTTTTACTATTTCTGGACCAGACAATTGCTTTTCTCCAATTTCTGCCCAACAGACTGGAGTTCGGCACTTTCGTCCATAAAGTGCTTCGAATGGTGCAGCATTAATGCTAGAATGATAGCTGTTATTGTAGGAAAACTCTATCAATGGTAAATGATCAACCCAATTTCCTCTGAAATCAATTACACAAGCTCTAAGCATGTCTTCCATTGTCTAAATTGTCCTTTCGCTTTGTCCGTCCGTTTGAGGATGATAAGCGGTGCTTAGATTTAACTTGGTTCCCATTGCTTTTTGGAAACTTGTCCAAAAATGAGAAGTAAAACGGCTATCTCTATCAGAAACAATAGATAAAGGAATCCCATGTAATGAAACTATTTCATTTACATATAACTTGGCTAACTGTTCCATGCTAAAATGTTAGGACCGGTTTTGACTCCGAAACGATTGCGAAACAAACGTGTGACGTGCGAAATCCGTACACGAACGTGACCTAACACACAAGACGTAATATAACTGTGATTCGATTAGAAATCTGACAAGTACAAGCACCTGAATCACGTGGAGAAACACTTTCTCTCTCTAGATTCTCTCTCTAGAACTTAAGCTCTCCAAAACACCAAATGCCAAAAGTCTTTAACTCTAATCCTAACTCCTCTATTTATAGGCCAAGGATATAAGGAGGTTCTCCTTATTTACAATAATGCCACCTTGCCTTTCTAACTAGATATTACAATATAAGACTAGAATTAAACAGTTTCTGCTACGGTCTTGAGATGACGGAGGCGATAGACATACTGCACTAACAGACTCCCCCTTGGATATTGCCGCAGTCAATCTCAACCATTGATTCAAACTCGTAGCGTCTTTTCTTTCTCTCTCTCTCTCTCTCTCTCTGAGTCTTCTTGAAAACTTTAACACGTTTTCATCAACGTAGACTCCCTCTTGCTTGAACAAAATCCCCGTGGATCTGTCTTCAGCTTCAGCTTCCTCTTTCTGTAGACTCTTTTCTTCATCAGGCTCCCCCTTTCGTCAAGCTTCCGTGCTTTTGGGATCGACACCTGGCTTTCCGTGTACAAACTCTATTCAGGATAGTTACATGGCTCCTTGAATCCACGCTTCCACTTGCGTTGAGCTCGTCTTCAGACTCCCCCTTAGACTCGGCTGTCGGGATCATAGTCTGGTACAACATCTGCAATCCTCAAACATTTATAAGTGAAAACATTTTTACAATGAAAGTAATTTCGATTTTCCAGAAATCGTAATCTTGCTCTTTTAAACTTTCTAAATTTCACTCTCTCTATCAACAAACTTCATAGATTTGGCAGTTTTTAAGAATCCAAAATCAAAAACTGGCTCTTTTCAACAGATTATAACAATCTAAGAATCCAAATCCCTCACAGTTAATCATCCAAGTCCAATTTAATGACCTTGGAGATATCACAAACTGTTTTTGATTTTTGATTTTAAAACTTCAAGTTTCAAATTAATGAACTTGTTTATTTCCAGAAACACAATCAGCATACTTAAATTTTGAAACTCAGCTCTCAGACATCGGTTGTCGAAAATAAAGTGAAATTCAAAATCTTTTTGTATTTTTCTGAAACATAAAGCCGTAAACAAATATTTACAAACATATTTACAGACAATATTTTTGTTTGAGTTTGTGTTAGAGGATCATATAAGTTTATGACAAATCACTAGCACCGTTGAGCTTTAAACACTTTAAGTTCTAAACGATTCACTTAGATTATCAGTATACTGATCCACTTAAATTTTCACACAAAGTTCAATTGATTCGAGATACGAGAATTAATGTTTTAAGGACTTAAACTTATTCGCGTGTCCCATCTCAGAATATACTCTCGAATCCAGATTCCCCATATTCAGTCTTACAGGTGAATATACCTAAATGATATCTGTATAGGGGTTAAATGCGAAACCTTGAGAGCTCATATATTTTTGCAGAGATGAAGGTTCGACTTTAGGTGTGTTCCCCTTGGGAATCTTCTTTACAACTGCACTTGAGATATTCTTTTGATTGATTTTTCTCAATTTTTATGCAGAGGGCGGGCTTTTTAAGCATGCGAAAGTATTATACGTGGTCTAGGCCATTGCTCACGCATTATCAGAAGACCAGGTATAATACCCCAGATATCAATAAGTTTAAAGACCTAGTATCTCAGAAACGGGCAATCTTTCAATCAAGATTTCGGGGGTTACCCATATATCCGAGAGATGTTACCCACGAGATAAGCAAGTATTGATATTTAGGTTTATATCTCGTAAACAATCTACTAAGTGTGTAAAAACCTACTGGCATATCATCAGTGAGACCGTTTATCACATTTGAATCATTCCATTTCTTTAGCGTACTGTGATTGTCTACTGATGTACTATCATTTCCTCTTTTTACACAAAAACTCATTTTGAATTTTATCATGTTTTTGGCTTTTTCAAAATTTCAAATGTTTTTGTATTTTCTGACAGTTTCTTACTCCCCCTAAAATGCAAAATCATTAAAAGAAAATTTGACAACCCGATGTAGATAGCTTTGTCTCGCCATCCATTTTCTGCTTCTCATGCTCTGTTTTGCAGAAAATATATCGTAATTACCCCCATGATTTACAACCCATTGATTTTCGACAGTTTGAAAACTATTTTTTAATCTTGTGAAAGTAATCATGTTTGTTCAGCCGTGAGGGTTTCGGCATATTCAAGTATCATATTTTTGGATTTTTAGAATATGACAAAATCTAAAAACAAACATATTTTTGATATTTCAAGTTTTTGACAAAATAAAAACATATTTTTGAAATTTTTAAATTTTTAAATTTTTCAGCTTTTAGGATTTTTAGAAATATTGTTTATTTATATACAGAAACCAAACAAACTCCCTGTTCAACCATCGCAAGGTTCAGCAGCCTCCTCTTCCCGTGCCAGGCTGCTCCGACAATCTTCTTGTTGACATTCCATTTTATTCGGAAGCACCTGCACATTCAAATTACTCAATTACTTGAACAATTTAGCCCAGGTCTGTTTGACCTTAGGCATTTCAACACAATATGCATCATTTAGCTTCGGAAAATCCTTGTCATTTTGTACAAAGACTTTTTCAATTTTAGCATCATCTACCGAAGTCACTTGTTTCTTAACACTCCTTGTTTGACCTTTAGGAGTACCTCTTTTGTAAAAATATGAATTTTTTTGAACATTTTGATTCTGAACAACATTTGGTTTCCAAAACTCGTTTGGTTTTGTTGTGTCAACAGTTGTTTTCCAACTCTGTGTTGTTCTTAATCTGGGTGTGTGAGAATTCCAGGTCTGTCTTGAATCGAACCTATGCGGGTTTGATTTCCAAGTTTGATTCGAAGCAAACTTGTTTGTGTTGTACCTCCAAGTTTGTTTTGAATCAAATCTGGTGGACCTTTGTTTCACATCCTAAGATTTTTGTTTCTCAACATTATCAGATTTCTTTTTCGTGTTAACATTAACAGGTTTTAGATTTGGACACTTGCGTGCAAGATGTCCTGTTTGATCACATTTGAAACATGTTCTCTTGGACACATCTTTGACCTGTTGTTGTTGTTTTTTCTGAGCATAGAACTCTTCATTAGACTGTCGTCTAAATTGGAGTTCTTTCTCTTCTTCTGAACTTGTTCCATGAACAAAATTCATTTTGGTCTGATAATTTTGCGTTTCATTTTTATTCCAATTTTGTTTCTTTTTTAACCCAACCCAGCCTTCATGTTTTTCTTCTTGTAACCAGGTTTATTATAAAAAGTTTTGTGACATTTTCCAGCAAACTTTGGAATCTCGGATTTCTCAATTTCAACCATTTTGAAAACTTTATCAATCTTTTCTGAAATCACATTCTGAATTGGGAATACAATATCTAAAAATAATTTGTCCGATCCAATCATGGAATAAACCAATCCTTTTGAATCATCATTCAAATTTTTCTCAGATTTTGAGTTTTTCAGATATTCTTCATGAAAACTACCTTCATTTTCATCATGTGATTCAGATTTACCTGTATCAACCGACTCTTCTTTCAACACACTTTCAACGACCTTACCTACCACCTCTGAATCACTAGAATCATCAGATTTGGAATAAGTTACGTCAATGTTATCTAGCAATTGATCTACCATGTTGAAAGCTTTTTCGACCTTTTCATCATCATAAAATGCAAACTTTTTCGGTGGAGGGACTTGATGATACTCAGAACCAATGCCCTTTTTGTTTTTCTCAGAATCATCATCACCCGGTTTTATGTTGAAAATTCTTTCAAGCACATATGATGACGCATGATAACTATGTAACTTGTTGTTATCCTGTTCTAAATCAGCTATTTGACGCTTTAGCTTAGCAACATCCTCAATGTAAGAATTGACAACTTGTTGCTTTATTGAATATTGTCGCTTAAGCGTATCAGTTGTTTCAGAACAGTATTTCAATCTGGATTGAACAAGTTTCATTTGACTTTTCACATTTTCATATGACTCTTTAGTAATGTGATATGCCAATTTTATTGAATCGTATTCCTTTTTCATTTCTTGACATGCATTTTCTTTTTGAACACATTCTTCTGTCATTTTTGAAACCTTTTCTTTCAAAATTTCATTTTCTTTTGCTAAATTTTTACATTTTTGAGAAAGTTTTTCATCATTTTCTTTTAAAATCTTTTCGTTTTCTAACATTTCTTTGTATTTTTCTTTGAAAACTTCTTCGATTTTAGTGAATTCAAGATCTCTTGTTCTGAATTTTTCATCCTTTTCAGTACAAGCACTGCATGGTTCCATGCATTTCTTGCACTGTTCAATGATTTTGATTTGGATTTCAGAATCAGAATTTACCTCAGTGATTGGCACCTCAGTGTTTGCTGCAACTTCTGTCTGATCAGCATCTTTCTTCTTTCCTTCTTTATCAACACCAGCATCACCACCAGCAACTAAACTCTCCTTCTTCATTTCTTCTTCAACCTTCTTTTCTTTCTCAACCTGCTGTTCTTCAGTAACAACTTCTTTCACAGCTTCTTTTATCACCTTCTCTTCCTCTTCTATCTTCACATCCTCAACTTTCACAGTTTCGACTTTAACTTCTTCAACAACTGTTTCTTCAACTTTCTCTTCTTTTTCTTTTTCAGCCACTTTCTTCAAATCATCAACCAATTCTTCAACATTTTTCTTCATTCTTGCTTCATCCCTCTTTCTCAAACTTGATGTCATGGCATCTCTTATGATTTTATCCAGCCTTTTCACATATGTTTTATCTTTTTCAACATTTGAATAGTATTCACCGGATCGAGGAATTACCAGAAGAACATCATCATGAACTATGTCTCTCCTGTGGACAACAGGTTCACCATCTCTGTTGACATAACACTCTCGCTTCTTGTCCCATCTTTTATTTCTTACAGCATTTTCATACTCTTCCCGCATTTTCTCCATTCTACATCCAACAATGAATCTTTCTCTTTCGGTTTTCTCACTCAGAATTTCTTCTCGACTTTTTTCCTTGATTTCAGCAACAAATGCTGCGTCACGCGGAATGTATTTGTCCCAGCTAAAACCCTCTGACAATCTTTCATCATCTTGATTTACAAGATAAGCTCTCTTCTTGGGATTATTTTCGATCATTTTCGGCTCTTCTTTGCTACGGTGGTAAATCGCCTTTCGGTAATAATCATTATTGAAAGGATCTTCATTTCCATCAACTGCAGAATTATTGCATTCTCTCTTGAAATGACCTTTTTGCTTACATTTAAAGCAGGTCACTTTGGATTTATCAAATCCCAGCTTAGTTGACGGACCACCAATTGACTGTTTCCTAGTAATCTCCATGTATTTCTGAGCTCTGCGGATGCAACTTGCCAAACACCAGCGAATGTCTATGAGTTCCATTTCTTCCGGATCAATCTGGTCGTAGTCTTCTTTGGTCAATTCAGAATTTCCAATTTTGCCAGCTACTAGACCTTCATATGATTCCAGAACAGATGCAAGGAAGCTCATTTGCTGCTTAGCAGAGTTGATACTCATAGCTGGAGAATTCTTTAGCTTAAGAGCAATGTTGCACAATATCTCCTCTGATTCATCAGAATTTGTTTTTGAAGAAGATGAATGATATCCCGGATTGTAACTTGATGAGCTTGTTTGTGGTTCTTTGGTCTTTTCAGCGATGAATCCGGTCTTTGGTGATTCACTAACTTTCACCTAAGGTGTGCTACCTTTGTAATAAAGACCGACATTCTGATGATGCAAAGATCCACTCATCTTGCTTTGCTTTTGTAGCTCAAGCTCATGACTTTCAATTTTTTCTATCAAAGCATCAAGAGAAATTGAATCATATAAAATGTCATTTTTTTCAAGATAAACACAAACGTTTGCCACTGATCGGCTCGTGGTAACGCTTCTATGATTTTATCAATTATTTCTTCTCTCGTTTTCACAATCTCAAACCTTTCGAGTTCAATGTTTAAATGACAAAAAACGTTCAATCATTTACCTCACTGACTCTCCCTTTAAGCTATCAAACAAATCAAATTCCTTTTTTAGTAAAGCAATTTTGTTCTTTTTAATTTGTTTGCCCCCATCGGCTTTAACCCTTAATGCTTCCCAAACCGATTTTGATGACCCATCATGATTTAACAAATAAAATATATCATCTTGGATAGATTGTTGAACCAAAGCGATCATTTTCTGCTCATATGAGAATTTCCGTTTGTCATCATCGGAAAGATCATTGAGATGGATCTCTTCATTCTTGTCATTGATCGGTCGACTGTATCCAAACTCAAAGCAAAACCAGCTCTCGTGAGCGTATGCCTTGATCCAGTTCAGGAATCTTTCTTTCCACCATGTATAATCTTCTATATTCTCAAGCTTAGGTGGTTTTGAATGGGTTCCATAGAAGTTATCATGTTTTATGTTATCTTTGATTGTTTTTGTTATTGATTTCGGTGTGATGGTTGATGTCTCAGACTCTTCAGATGTAAACGCGTTATAGAACGTGTTGTAGAACTCTTTAGCCATGATGCTAGCTCTTCGAATATCAGCACCTTTGAATCACACCTGAATCACGTGGAGAACACTTTCTCTCTCTAGACTTTCTCTCTCTAACACTAGATCTCCAAGTTCTCCAAATGAGCAAAAGTCTTTAACTCTAATCCCAACTCCTCTATTTATAGGCCAAGGATATAAGGAGGTTCTCCTTATTTACAATAATGCCACATTGCCTTTCTAACTAGATATTACAATATAAGACTAGAATTAAACAGTTTCTGCTACGGTCTTGAGATGACGGAGGAGATAGACCTACTGCACTAACATAAAAGTTTCCTTCATCGGTAAGAAATGAGTAGACTTGGTTAATCTATCTACAATCACCCAGATTGTATCATTACCTTTTCGTGTCTTGGGTAATTTGGTAACAAAGTCCATTGTTATCAATTCCCATTTCCATACAGGCATTTCTAGTTGCTGTAATAAAACTGAGGGTTTCTGATGTTCAGCTTTAACTTGTGAACAAGTTAAACACTTAGCAACATAAGCTGCTATATCCTTTTTCATTCCTATCCACTAGAAATTCTTTCTTAAGTCTTGATACATCTTATCACTTCCAGGATGTATCGTATACTTAGACTTATGGGCTTCTTCTAAAATTTGGTGGCGTAGGTTTCCTTGTTTAGGTATCCAAACTCTTTTCTTATGGAATCACCAAATTCCATCTGTTCTTTGTTCTAGCTCCTTAATCATTCCTTTCAATTTTTCAGTATCGTCCTTGATTACTGATTCTTGTACTTCTCTGATTCGTTCATTTAAATCTATCTGCAGATTTAATTTGAGAGAACGTACACGTCTTGGTTTTTCATGATACTTTCGACTTAAAGCATCAGCTACTACATTAGCTTTTCCAGCATGATACTGAATATTACAATCGTAATCACTGAGAAGTTCCATCCATCATCTCTGTCTCATATTTAACTCTTTTTGCCCAAAAACATATCTTAAACTCTTATGATCGATGAAGACAACAAAATTATTTCCATATAAATAGTGTCTCCAAATCTTAAGGGCAAAAATTATGGCTCCTAACTCTAAATCATGAGTTGTATAATTCTCTTCATGATTCTTAAGTTGTCTAGAGGCATAGGCTATCACCTTTTGGCGTTGCATCAACACACATCCATAACCTAACTTAGAAGCGTCACAATAGACTATAAAGTCTTCAGTTCCTTCTGGTAACACGAGTATGGGTGCGTTGGTTAACTTATGCTTAAGAATTCTAAAGGCTTCTTCCTGTTTTGGTCCCCATTCAAACTTAATTGATTTACAGGTTAGCTTCGTTAATGGAATAACTATTCTAGAAAAATCTCGGATAAACCATCTATAATAACCTGCCAGTCCTAGAAAACTTCTCACCTCCGTTGGTGATTCAGGGACTTTCCATTTAGTAATCGCCTTGATCTTTGTGGGATCCACATGTATTCCTTCATGATTAACTAAATGTCCAAGAAATTGTACTTCTTCTAACCAAAATTCGCATTTCGAAAATTTAGCATAAAGCTTTTCTTTTCTCAGCAAATTTAGAAGTGTATGCAGATGCGCTGCATGTTTCTCTTTACTCTTAGAGAAAATGAGAATATCATCTATAAAGACAATTATGAATTTATCCAGATATGGTTTACATATTCTATTTATCATGTCAATAAATACGGATGGGGCATTGGTTAAACCAAATGGCATGACAGTAAATTCATAATGGCCATACCTTGTCCTAAAGGCAGTCTTAGGAATGTCCTCTTCCTGTACCTTTAATTGATGATATCCTGAGCGTAAATCGATCTTTGAAAAGAATCGAGCTCCTTGCAGTTGATCAAACAGATCATCGATTCTCGGTATTGGGTACCGATTTTTAATCGTGACTTTGTTCAATTCTCGGTAATCAATGCACATACGCATTGATCCGTCCTTCTTCTTGACAAACAAGATTGGTGCTCCCCATGGTGATGAACTGGACTGTATGAATCCTTTCTCCAGAAGTTCGTCCAATTGTTTCTTCAATTCTTGCATCTCTGCTAGTGCCAATCGGTAAGGTGCCTTGGCAATCGGTGCTGTTCCTGGTAGTAGGTGAATTCTGAATTCAACTTCCCTATCCGGTGGTAATCCAGGTAACTCTTCTGGAAAAACATCTGAGAATTGAGATACTACGGGGATATCTTTCAATTCTTTTCCTTTAGTGTTAATGATTATAGAAATCATATACACTAGTCATCATTTTCTTGTATAACTTGCAGTTTTCATCACAGAGATGAATTTCGTGGATCTGGTTGTCTTATCTCCTTTAATTGTGATCTTTTCACCCTTTGGTGAATTTACTTGTATTGACTTTTGATCACATAGAATATTGGCTTTATTGGCTACTAACCAATCCATTCCTAATACAACATCAAATCCGGCCAGTTTCATTGGGTAAAGGTTAGCCGTAAAATTATGTTTTAGAATTTCTATTCTTGCTCCCTGCAAGATTTCAGTAATCTTAATGGATTCTCCATTTGCTGTCTCTAGTAGACATTCTTGTTGGAGTTTAGTTAATGGTTGATCGAGAATTTTGCAAAATAAAGTATTAATAAAACTTTGGTTCGCACCAGAGTCAAATAATACTTTAGCAAAAACATCATTAACTAAAAACGTACCGACAATCACGTCCGGAATCATCTTGGCTTCTTCTACAGTCAGAAATGCTCTAGCATTCTTAGTAGTCTTATTGTTCATGGCTGGAGCTAGTTTTGGACAGTTCGGCTTGATATGCCATTTTTCGCCACAATTGAAGCGTACTCCATTGCTGGGTTTCTTCCTACAGTTTTCTTCCTTGTGTCCCGGTATCTTGCAGTAATTGCAGTAGGTAGAACATCTCCCTGAATGCTTCTTCTTGCAGGCCTTACAATAAGGGGCAAAACTAGAACCTACATACTTCCCACGATTGAAATTTCCAGAACGAAATTCCTGGGTAAGTTTTTGAGCTAGGTTCTTCCTCTGGTTTTCTTCTTGCGTACGTACTAGTTCATCAGTCCAGGTATTTGCTAATTCTACAGCTTCTTCTATGGTTTGTGGTCTAGATGCCTTGACTACATGTCTAATCTCACCTATTAATCCCCAGATGTAACGGGAGATTAATACTGGTTCTGGTGAGGCTAGGGTTGGCACTATTCTAGCATATTCGAAGAATATGGTAGTGTAACCCTTGCTATCTATTCCAGTCATTCTAAGGTTTAAGAACTTATTAGCAATTTGTTCCTTTTCATTAGGAGGATAGAATTTTCTTTCAACCGTGTTCTTAAACTCAGTCCATTCCATACTATAGACTTTATCACTTCCTCTTGATTGGAGAATAGTACTCCACCATTCTAAGGCTGCATTCTTAAAAAGATTAGAAGCTAACATAATCTTATCTTCTTCTGCACATTTGCTTATTTTTAAGACAGCCTCTGTCTTTTCTATCCAACGTAGAGCTGCAATGGCTCCTTCATTGCCAGAGAATTCTATTGGTTTGCAAGACCAGAATTCTTTGTAAGAACAACCATAAGACATGGTTCTTTTTCTTTTTGGAATAGGCAATTGAAGTAGTGGTCCATTGTTATTATTCACACTGTGACTCGGTTCAGTGTGTTGTCGTTTACTTCCATTTGCAGATTTATTTTCTGCTTCCTTAACAGTTTTGAGAATATATGGCATAGCATCTATAATTCCTTATGCTACTATGTGTTGAATGACACTGTTATCTATTTGGTTTCCGTTATTCTCATTATTCTGGTTTTCCTGATTTACTTCGTTGTCCATCTGAATTATGAACATTTATCAGGTATTAATTATCACAGACTAATATCTAGTACAAACATTTATGCACAATCATACAAACAGATTGATAAAAAATGTCGAACATTGCGACTTTTACTCTTTTCATATATATATATATGCATCTACTACAAACTATAACTGGAAATCAAATATACTAATGGCTATGCATCCGTAATTTATACTAAAGAAAAACGTAGCAGTGAATTTTTTTTTCTTTCTAAATACAAATTTTCACATATATTTTAGGTATTATTCTAAGTATCATGTATCCAATCATGTATAACACGTTCGACATGTTTCCACATAAGCTTTTCTCCTATTTGACGAATTCTATTTCCTTCCTCTACTAATTCGTCACCCCCATGAGCGACGTTCTTCCAAAATTTCTTGGCTCATAGGAGGCATAGGTGCTGGTTCTGGGTCAGGATGTTGAGGGATAGATCGTCCATAAGGGTATGGGTTTCTTATTACACTTTGCGTCCACCATTCGCTGTTCCAAAAGAGATCTAAAGGGTTAAGGTCAGTGTACAGAATTATGGGGTTTGGTGGAGAAATTCTGGGAATTTCATATGGATCGATGTCTAGGTAAGGGTTTTCCTGGTTTAGATCCAAATCCATTGGTTGATCTTGGTTTGGCTCTATCATTGGTTGGTCTGGGAATAAAGGTAATAGTTGTGGTTCAACTATTTGGTTAGAATCTACTGTTGTAGTGGCTAACATATGAAAATTGGCCAACTGTCTATCTAGTTCCTCTTCCCATGGTGGTCTATTGCCTGTTTCCTAGGTTTGTGCATTTACTTCCTTATTAGCCCTGACTATTGCCCTCTGTTGTTGTAACTTTTTCATCCTTTTTCTTCTCTCGTGTGCTCCTCTACTAAACCAATTGTCACACCCCAACCGATGGCGGAAACATTGGAGTGAGACGAAATAGATTGCAAGAGACTTCATAACACTATTTGTGACAAGTATTTAAATGATAAATTTTCATTTCATTTCTAAAGATCAATTACAAGGATTTGAAACAAATACAACATGAATAATGAAATACAATACAAATAAAATACAAAATTTAAAGTGTGTATCTAAGCATCCTACTAGATTCCATGCATCATCAACATCATCGCTAAACCTGCAACATGTTTTAAAAGCATAGTTCAATACAAAGGTATTGGAGAGTACACTAGTTTTAGACTCGTGGCATATGTATAAAAAGGTATTTTTAATTCAACATAGCAATTGGTATACAAGGTCAATCTATCATGCATAACAATATGTCAACTCTAGTGTCCACTAGTATTTAGCATATCTCGACACAAAAGTGACGAGACCGTTATAGAATAAAGACTCAACAAAACCTCGTCGGGTGGTGTGCTACCCCTATAGCGCTATAATTGTTAAGCCGAGATAACAAGTAGTATGTATTCTAGCATGAACCTAAGCATAGCAAAGCATGTATAAGGATTGGACGAATAAAAGCATGTTTGTGAATCGTGCATTTTAACAAGTAAAACACGTTGCACCCAAAGTGTATTAAACGGAAAATGGGTCAAGTGTACTCACAAAGTTGCAAATGCTTTCCGATTATCCCACGTGACGAAGTTGTTGAGACTAGGAAGTTGAATGTGTTCGATTTGGAGTTTAAGAGGTGTTTACATATGGTTCTAGGGATTTGGAGTTTAAATAACATGAAAAATAAACATATGAAAATAATCATCTAACACCTATGACACTTGTTCTTGACACTATGAAACTCTAAAAGAGTTTAAATGTTTTCATGGAACAAAGTTCCATTAGAATCGTGACAAGTTGTCAAGGCCTAAGATGATGCAATCTACTAGCTTGACGAATGTCCATTAGTTCATCACCAAGAGTTCGATTATTTGGTTGTTACATAAGTATTACATAGTTTATATTACATCATATAAGTCAAGCATGAGGTAGAAGATTAAAGTCTTCATTTAGGCACCTCTAAGTGTCATGGAATTCATACATGAGGTAAAAAGAACAAAGCTTCCATTTAGGTACCTCTATTGTTCACCACTACACTTGTTGTTATGAACAACAAGGAGGGTCATTAACTTACAAGAAACAATAGAATATAAACAACTAATCTATGAGAAAACATCAAGCAATGTGTGGATTTTCAAGTAGGTTAGCCCAAGCTAATCCTAAATCATACAATCATCAAGTCTTGAACTTGAGCATCACTTGTGGGTTAAAACCCTTGAACAAAACAGAAAGTTTGTGAGGTTTATACCTCTGATTTTGAATGTCTCAACCTTGTTTTTAAGCCTAACTAACCACAGAAGTGGTTATAGGCATAAGGACATAGGTTTGAGATGAGTTTCCTCAAGTTTAAACAAGTTTATCAAAGTTTGAAACAAGAACAGAAAAATCAGTCCACTTTGGAGCCCTTTTGGCAACATTCCAGGCTCTGGTTTTCAAAGGAAAACTCTTGGAAACGTAGCTAAGGTCAATACAAAGTAGTAGGAAAAATAATCGAGTGAATCGGATAAGAATTGAGTGAGTTATGCTCACTTTAGTGAAGTGGTATAAATATGCTCGAACTTTTGCAAACAGCTACGGTTTGGAGTGTTTGAAAGTGAATGGAAAGTGTTTAGAAAGTGAAAAATGCTTGGAGGAGGCTTGGGTTATATAGGGGATGGATTAGGGTTTCATTGGGTTGGGCTTTGGAAGTGTTTAGTGGGCTAAATAACTCAAAACAAGGAAATTAAGTGGGCTGATGCAAGGCTGTTAACAGCCCTATAATTTTTTTTTGTTGACATTAGAAGGTATATATTTGATGTTTAATAAAGTGTTACATGGTGTCTAGTATGTATGTAACTTGTAACAAGGTCCAAAATGCATAAATGACATGTTTTAATTTAGCAAAAAGTGTGATAACATAGGTGTGTATAACACATGAAATGTAACAAGTATGTATGGTTTATAGTTTGGTATGATCAAGTGAAAAAAACATACGACTTAATCTTATAATCGAATAACTAAGTGTTTAAATGTATGAAGATTTAAGGATTACAAATACACGATCATTGTTTACGAGTTAAGCTTACGTTTATACGAATTACGAACCATGTATCAAACGAGTGCACGTATCAATGTATAAACATGTATAAACGATGTATAAAAGATTCGTTTCATTACGATCAAAGTCTTAGATTTTACAACGATACAACGAAATACGATTACAAGGAATACAAGATTTCCAAAAAAATAGAATTTCAAGCAATGGTTTCTAAATATGGAAAGTACGAAAACGCAGGGCGTTACAGTCTCCCCTCCTTTAGGAAATTTCGTCCCGAAATTTATTCAAGAGGAAGACTTGAAAAAGTTTTGGCAAAAATTGAGACTTGGAAATTTTGAAACGGTTTGAAAAGTACGAAACTTTGGAGAACGACAAGGTAAATTTGCAAGGGAGTTCGTTGTCTAAAATAATTGGAGGTACCAAACATAGTTGAAAACGTGTAGGTGCGTATATAGGTAAAGTGAGTCTAAACAAGTTTGGATAACTTAAATTGGAGATGTATTAAAAATGGGACGTATTAAGAAGGAAGATTTTGACAAACGGTTTGTATTTTGTTGCAAAGTAGGGTAGTTTACAGGGGAAGTTTTAAGGATAGTATAAAAATCACACTTTCGTAAGAATTGTTTATTGAGAGGAACGAAAAGGTTTGGTACTTTGAATAAAGCATTAAAGGTATACTAAGTACATTTACACAAGAATAAAGAATAGGAAGACAGTTTTAAAGGTAATGAGATAAGTTAGGATTTGAATGTTTAACAAGCTTGATTGTGAATGGGGTTCGTATGAAAGAAAGGATAATGGAGAATAATAGGAGTATGGGGTGAACGATTGACTCTAAATGAATGCAAGTATATGAATGATATAAGTATTAGATAGACGAAAGTAGCGTGTTAAAGATGAAGTCTCGTCATGGATAATCGGATATAATGCGTTTGTGAGTTGTTTAAAGTTTGTATTAGGTCAAAAGGTCTGCAAAACACTGAATTTCTCATGGCACGTTTTACGAGAGTTTGGTAACATGGTGAAAACACTTATATATAGGAAGTACCAACGGCGTATCCACCATGTTTTGACCATGTTATGTCCGTCTCGTTATTCGGTGTCATGTTACGTTCCGTGTCTTACAATATACAGTAGTACGCTCTATGGTTTTTGTCGCAACTCCCGATCCCTATTTTCCCGGGAATGGGTGGCCGCGAGCTCAGTTTTGGTGGTATCCTTATGTTTAACCAATTTGGCAGCGGAATTTACATCAGAACCGTAGTTAGGAAATATTTTATCAGAGTAAAACCACCTTCTTTTATAATATTAAACACACGGGTAAACCCAAGTTTCATATTACAACATGTTTATAGGGATAAACCCTAATTTATTGAATTTAAAACATCGTCTTTTAGGTAACTTTTATAGCCACATTTTTCCAAGGCTTCAGTGCTCTCCAGCTGGCTTTCTTCTAATTGGCTTTTACATTTTGTTACCTGAAACGCGTTTTAAAAACATTTGTCAGTGGGAAATACTGGTGAGTGAATCCCAGTTTAATCAAGACAGAATTTATTATTACACAGTATTGAGAGCGATCACATTGTTTATATCTACACAATTTACTCATTCGGTATTGTCAATCCCTGACTGGTGGGTCATATTACTCATTGGCTAACTCTCTGTCCAATGGTAACGTGTTACTGTCGTCTCGACTTATTTTGTATACAAAACCCCAACATACCGGCAGTAATTGAAGATTACAAAGACTCAATCACTGCTAATCGCATGGAAAAATATTTAAGGTTTTGTAAAACAGTTCACAAAAAGATTTACAAAAAGAGGATAAACTCACATTGTTGTCTTAGGTTTTCCGTAGGGGTTTCCTGGTGATTATCTATAATTTACACAAATGTACACGCGTTAGTATAATAACCCATTTTAACATTAGTAATACCCTACCCGAGACGGAATTCCAACGACTACGTCGAGCAGAACCATGACAGCCGTTAGGGAACCCTAGATCAATCGGGCAGCGTATCTAATACGTATCCAGGGGTTATGATACTTACAACGGAGCAGAACTTCGTTATTTAGGGGGTATTATACTTGAAAATTATGCCTACTTCTTCAGAAATTCGTAAGAAAGAAAAGATGTGAGCGAAATGACTGAAGGCTCGATGCCTCCTTTATATAGGGCCAGATTTCGAGTTTTACACGGCCCGCGTAAGACGTAGCCATGGGCTACGCGGCCCGCGAGAGGGTCTAGGGTAGGCCCTAGCTTAGCTGAGTCGACTTGTAGCCTCCACACGCGTCGTGACACGTGGCGCAACAGGGTGCGACCCTGTTGACTTGCTGTCGCGCCCCGCGTAAGCAGTAGCCAAAGGCTACGCGCCCCGCGAGCGACTCAAAAACTTTGTTTTTAATTAATTTTTTAATAAAATAGAGGTATTCGGGGCCCGTTTACATATACGGGGTGTATTTTAGGACATATTGGGGTATTTTAATATATATTAGGACGTCAAAAATATTTTGGAGGTTGTTATATCCTCCCCACCTTGTTTTAGAACTCGTCCTCGAGGTCTATTGGAACAGGTGTGGGTATTTCCTTTGCATTTCTGATTCAAGCTCCCATGTGTACTCTGGTCCTCTTTTGGAGTCCCACTTCACTTTGACCAGAACTAGTCTCTTGTGTTTGAGATTCTTAATCTTTCTGTCTTCAATCTGTAGAGGTCTTTCTACAAATTTAAGTTGTTCATTTACCTTTACATCCTTAAGAGGTATGACTAACGATTCATCGGCTAAGCATTTCTTGAGATTAGATACATGAAATACATCATGTATTCCTGCCATTTCCTCTGGCAGTTGTAGTTGATAGGCTACAGGTCCTATTCTTCTAATAGTCTCAAAAGGTCCAACATACCTGGGACTTAGCTTTCCCCTTTTGATGAATCTTACCACTCCTTTCCTGTGACAACTGGCCCAAACCGGTAATTTCCGTACACATTAATTATTGCTTAATGACTGCAATTATGAGTTTAAGTGTCAGCAATGTCTGAACACATGATTAAACAAGTGAATTCATGCATGTTGTATACTACAAAATATTGCTTTATGCATAAACGAGAGCGTTGCGTCAGAATAATAGTAAACTCACCGGTAAGACACTATGTGTCAACGGAACTGCAGAAAGCAGCCAGACAATAAAATTGGAACCTAGGCGTAGGTCCGACAACAAGAATGCATTAAAACCCAAGAGTACATACAAGGGTTAATAGATATGCAATACGAAAGCAAAAATAAGCACTAAAAAGCACCCGAAACGCACTTTAAGTGCAGAATTTATATAATTCAGCAATAAATCAGCATTTAGACATATGAATATTATGCAGAAATGTCGTTTTATTATCCAGAATATTTCCCTAAGTGTTGGGAATTGAAAGAGTACAAGAAAGATACTTATTAAACACTAAAAGGTGCAATTTAGCACTTTAACGAATCGGTATGTAACCGAACAACCGGACTATACCCGGAACATGAAAATATTGTTAATAACATTATTTATCTTTTTCTAAGCTAGTTAGGGTCCCCGAACACCCTAACACACTATACATTAAATAATACACACTAGTATCCTAACTAACACCTTTGAGTCCTAACTAAACCAAGTAACTAATCATTACAAGTTACACTTTACCCCCCCCCCCCCATTGGTGGCCGGTTAGGGGACATAAATCCCACTCCTTGATTTCTTTTGATTATTTTATTCCCTTGATGTTGGTTAAAGAAACATTAGACCCATTGGTTAAACATGAAATTTGGATTATAAAAGAACACCAAGGGTCTTGAATCTTCATTTGCATAACACACCACCAACACAACCCTTTCTCTCTTGCTCTCTCAAGCTCACGGCCAAACACCCATAAGCATCCATCAATTTTTCGAGCCTTGTTCAAGCCATTCCAAGGTCACACAAGCGTTAAGGATCATATTCGAGGAGTCTTGGAGCAAACGGAACGCGAAGGACCTCTTTATCTTGCTTTTATCCACGCCATTTTCGTCTAGATTCTTCCCTAGCCTCGAGCTAGAGGTATAATGCTTAAAACACCTTCTTGAACTAATCTAAAGTGGTTAAAAGGATTTTTATCGGATAAAACTCGTTAACATGCAAAATGATGCTTTAAAGTCCACTAAAAATGCTATAAGTGTTGGATAAAAGCTCATATGTTGTGTAAATGTTGTAGTAATTGAAATTTGTGATTATTTAGACCCGATCTATGTTGTGGTAGCTCGGATCATCATTTAACCCGGTTTAGTCATGATCTTGGATCTTAACATAAAGCTATTTTAGAAGTAACAAGGTTTAAAAGGTGAAACCCTACCACACACTAATCATGAACTTGTGTAAAAACGATTTTTCTTATGAAATATTGTTCAAAATTAGTAGATCTACGGATCTACAAGTGGTATCCTTGAATAACCAAGTGTATGACGAAACCATGTTTTAAAACCGGATCTTTTATGAACTAAAGGTGTTTTTGTGAACAAACAAGTGTATGGACACTTGTGTAACATGAGTTTTAACAAAGAAATAATTTGCGTAAAAACCGACTAGAAGTTGTGAAACTTCATATTCTTTAAAAATAAAGTTTTTAAGAAACTAAATTTATTTTTAAAGATAACAAGATTTACTAAATGTGCTAGTAAGTTACTACACATTTTTGTAAATATTCAAGTTCATGAAATGGAGAAATTAGTGATTATTGTTGATGATGATTGTTGGTAATTGTTGTTGATGATTGATAATGATTTAAAAGAAAATAACACACGTTTTGAAAACGTGGGAAACCTCCATTTTTAGGGGAAACTCTGTCAAAATTTTTATAAATTTTGACACTTAGAAAAATATGAGTTTTTGAGAAACTTATCCCCTAAAAACATACCTCAAAACATTAACAAGGTTTCCCTAATTTTTGGTGATAAGAAATGGTGATCTTTCGAGAATAAAAACGGATATTAAGTATATATTTTTGAAAGGAAAATATATATTATTTTATCACCAATTTTTGTGCTAAGTGTATATAGTATGTGTTATACGTGCTAGTGTATTAAGACTTAAAAATACACTAAATGCTCGTGAGGAGTATAAACTTAAAAATACACATACAACATACAAGATACATAATTCGGGTGCAAAGTGCAAAACACAAAAGACTTATATTTATTTTTGGAGAAAATAATATAAGTAAAACACGTAGTTAAAAATGTAGAACATTTTTAACACAAGAATATATACAAAAGAGAGTGACTGTACTTGTGCGACGCAAGTCTAGTGACTAACGTTAAGAAAACGCGTATAGGTTACGACGTTAATTAAGCAAATCCGGTGGAGTTTACGACGCTAGGAACGCAAAGTTGTGAGTTCATGCTCCCCCTTTTCTCTTTAACTGTTTTCAGTTTTTATAACTTCGGGGGTGAAATACATGTACAAATGTACAAAAATTATAATTGGTATGATATAAGAATATGAGAAGCGCACTTGGTGAGAACGAGAACTAAGTATGAGGCGCTATGAGAAATGATAACAAGAAACGCGCTTGGTGAGGATGAGAACCAAGTAGGATGCGTTATGAGAAATAGTGTCACGAATAGGGTACAGAAGCACCATTAATCGTGTACATACTTAGACCGCAGAACAAAAGGTTAGATCTAACGGGTGCCTGGCAGCCACACTCCCGGTCGGGGCGAGAATCGAGGAGTGCTTTTGTGTCTCAGAATATACCAATTAAATGCCTTAGGTTTGGTGGCTTCCTATGACGTGTCACATGTTAATGGCTTTGCAACCCATTAACAATCTGATAATTACAGAAATACTGTATTTACATAAAATTCATACCATACTAAAATTGATATATAACTTGAAGTACGTGGGGTACTCAAGAGGATTGATATATAACTTGAAGTACGTGGGGTACTCAAGAGGATTGATATATAACTTGAAGTACGTGGAGTACTCGAGAAAAACTTGATTTATTCACAACTATGTTTTTATACAAAGTATACAAACGTGAAATACAAAACTGCATGAATTCACACCAACTTTATGTTGACGTTTTTCCAAAAACTCACATGTATTTCAGGTAACTAGGATGGATGTGCGCGTGGTCTTGCTTATGCTCGTGGATGTCGCTTGTGTTTAACTTTAAATAAAGTTGTAAACTTTTAAGACAATGCTTTATGCGACTTAGCGATGTAAACGCTAACGTATGATTTCAAATTATGGTATTTGAAGTTATTTTCTTGAGCATGTAGCATGTTTACTCTTCGTATGCAATGAGAACCTTTCATGATCACACCTCGTGCTTCCGCCGTAGAAAGGGGTGTGACAGATTGGTATCAGAGCTGCGATTGTAGTGAACCAGGATTCCTTCTCGAGTCTAGTCTACAATCTCTAGGATCCATTCACGAAAACAATTTTCAAAGGGTTTTCATTGCATAAAACGTCCCGCGACATCCACTACCTGAAACTGTCTATATGAGTCTAGAAAGGACACTACGAGACTTAGAGTGCACTTGAGTAGCACTTGTCGTTGACTAGAAATTACTTGCAATTATGTGTGATAATTAGCATGTACTAGAAGTAGAATGTCACAAGTATATGTGACTTTACCTGAAAGCAATGGCCTACCTGAAGGAAGAAATACGAGGATGAAACGAACTGTGCGGACTGTGCAAGGAATTACGTAATTATGGATGCATACATAATTATGGAATTTAGTGCACAGAAACCACAGCAAGTCTTGTCACGTGTGGATTCCCTCAGTGCAAGCCTACCAAGTACTCTGCTAGAGTAATAATTGTTTGATGTCACTCATGTGGTATATACCTGTGAATATATATACTACTACTGTCTTCTATGACGATATCAAACAAATGTTTAACCCTGTCGTGTTATGTTCTGTCAGAACATGGCACCCAAAAGAGCTGTGAACGCTCGTGACCAACCTCCTCCTCCCCCACTGCCAAGAATTGCCGAAGAGCTGGAGGCTCTATTGGAAGAAAGAATCTCCGCTGCTATCGCCCAGTACGAGGCAAACCGTACTCAAGACAGTGGAGGACCAAGCAACGCTAGATATAATGGGAATGGAGATTCATCTGGAGACAGCGCAGTTCGAAGCTGCACATTTAAGCAGTTCCTCGACTGCAAGCCGATGAACTATGATGGCACAGGAGGTGCAGCAGCATTTGTGCGCTGGACGGAGAAGACTGAAGCTACTTTCCGCATGAGCAAGTGTACCGCGGATCAACAAGTCACCTTTGCTGCCGGGTTGTTTGTCGATGAAGCTCTGACTTGGTGGAATTTGCAAGCCCAAACCTTGCTCAATAATGCCGCGTATGGTCTAACCTGGGAGGAACTGAAGGAAAGGATGAGAGAGAAGTATTGCTCTCGTGCTGAACTCCAAAGACTGGAAACGGAGTTCTGGCACTTGACTATGGAAGGTGCTGACATCAATGGTTACACTCGAAGGTTCCATGACCTGTCGAGAGTGCTTCCCTACATGGTGACTCCTGAATTTAAGCGTGTGGAACGCTACATTTGGGGACTGGCCTCAGAGTTTCATGGCATGGTGACGTCGGCCAAACCACAAACAATCACCGAGGCTGTAACTCTGGCTGTCAGCCTGACCAAAGATGGTGTTCGTAAGAAGAAGTTATCGTTAAACCCAACAGAGAAGACCGAGACACATACTGAGTCGTCCGGTGACAAGAAGAGAAAGCGTTCGAATCTGAGTCAAGCGACTCGCAACAACAAAGGTCTCAACAAAAAGCGTGACGCTAACCCGTCTCAGGAGGCGAAGACCCTTTCAACCAAGGCATATCAAGGCTCCATGCCTGAATGCCAAAAATGTAAGTTTCATCATAAAGAAGCTTGTCGCATTCCAAGGTGCGACAAATGTGGTAGATTGGGTCACCAAGCAGAAAACTGTTGGGGAAACGGAAGGAATGGGAATGGCAATGGTAACTGGAATAGCCGTGAAGCTGGGCAAAGCCAAGGATGCTTTGGTTGTGGAGGCATGGATCATTTCAAGAAAAATTGCCCAAGGGGAAACAATGCTCAGACCCGAGCATTTGTAATTAGAGCAAGGGACGCACGCGAGGACCCTAATGTGGTCAACGGTACATTCCTCATTAACAATCACTTTGCATCCATATTATTCGACACTGGCACCGATTATAGTTTCATGTCTGTGGAATTTAAATGCATACTTGGAATAGAATCTAGTGGATTAGAAATTCCTTATTCCATAGAACTAGCCAATGGTAAACTTGTTGAATCGAGCGAAGTTGTTAGAGGCTGCACAATAGAACTTGATGAACGAAGAATTTAGCATCGACCTCCTACCTATTCAATTGGGTAGCTTCGATGTAGTAGTCGGGATGGACTGGTTCTCCAAGAACAAAGCTGAAGTTAATTGCCATGAGAAAATCATTCGCGTCCCTTTAGCGAATGGTGAAACTCTCATCGTGCATGAAGAAGAACGAGACGCGCCTCTACGAATCATCAGTTGTATGAAGGCACAGAAGTGCTTAAAGAAAGGATGTGTCGCTTTCCTAGCACACGTTATAGACAAGAAGGCTGTGGAGCCAAAACTCGAAGACATTCCTGCGGTGAATGAATTTCCTGATGTTTTTCCCGAAGATTTGCCAGGACTACCTCCGCAACGACAAGTCGAATTCCACATAGACTTGGTTCCAGGAGCCGCTCCCGTAGCCAAGGCTCCATATCGACTTGCGCCATCCGAAATGCAAGAATTATCTACACAGCTTCAGGAGTTGTTGGATAAAGGATTCATAAGGTCAAGCTTCTCACCCTGGGGAGCTCCGGTATTATTCGTGAAGAAGAAGGATGGAACACTGCGGATGTGTATCGATTACAGGGAACTGAACAAGCTCACGATCAAGAATCGGTATCCACTACCGAGGATTGATGACTTATTTGATCAACTGCAAGGATCAAGCTACTATTCCAAGATCGACCTTCGATCTGGATACCATCAGCTGAGAATCCAAGATGAAAGCGTGCCAAAGACTGCATTCAGAACGCGCTAGGGGCACTACGAATTTCTTGTGATGCCATTTGGGCTGACGAACGCGCCAGCGGTCTTTATGGACCTGATGAACCGCGTATGTAAACCATATCTCGATAAATTCGTGATCGTATTTATCGATGATATCCTGATTTACTCACGAACGAAAGAAGAGCACGAGCAACATCTCAGAACCATCTTGGAGCTACTGAAGAAAAAGAAACTTTATGCAAAGTTCTCAAAATGCGAATTCTGGATTCGCGAAGTACAATTTCTTGGTCACGTGGTGAATGAGAAGGGCATTCATGTAGACCCGTCCAAGATTGAGGCAATAAAGAATTGGGAAGCTCCCAAGACCCCAACCGAAGTTCGTCAATTTTTGGGCTTAGCAGGCTACTATCGGCGATTCATTGAGAATTTCTCGAAGATAGCTCAACCGCTAACGACCCTTACTCAGAAAGACAAGAAGTACGACTGGGGTCACAAACAAGAAGAAGCCTTCCAGTTACTTAAAAACAAGCTATGCGATGCACCGATACTATCATTACCCGAAGGCACTGAAGACTTCGTGGTATACTGCGACGCCTCACGACAAGGCTTGGGTTGCGTGCTCATGCAACGCCAAAAAGTCATCGCTTATGCTTCATGACAACTGAAGGTTCACGAGAGAAATTATACCACTCACGACCTGGAGCTGGGTGCAGTGGTATTCGCCTTAAAGATTTGGCGACATTATTTATATGGTACTCGATGATCACAAAAGCTTGCAACACATATTTGATCAGAAGGAATTGAATATGCGCCAGCGACGTTGGGTCGAGCTGCTGAATGATTATGACTGTGAGATTAAGTACCATCCTGGAAAGGCGAACGTTGTAGCAGACGCGTTGAGCCGAAAAGAAAGGGTTAAGACCCTAAGGGTTCGAGCACTGGAAATGACGATTCGAACGAACCTCACAGCACGCATTCAAGATGCACAACAAGAAGCTCTTAAAGAAGAGAACCGTAAAGCTGAATACCTTCGGGGTGCATTGAAGAACATGGCGCCAAATGAAGAGGGAGCCTTATACTTTAAGAAGCGCATTTGGGTTCCACTCTATGGTTGCCTACGAGAAGTCATCCTTAATGAAGCCCACAAATCAAGATATTCGATCCACCCAGGATCGGACAAAATGTATCAAGACTTGAAGGAGTACTATTGGTGGTCGAGACTCAAAAGCGACGTTGCTGTCTATGTTGGAAAATGCCTAACCTGTGCTAAGGTTAAGGCAGAATATCAGAAACCGTCCGACCTACTACAACAACCAGAGATTCCCGTGTGGAAGTGGGAACAAATCTCGATGGACTTCATAACGAAATTACCCAGGACCCCGAGAGGGCACGATATGATATGGGTAATAGTCGATCGATTAACGAAGTCTGCGCATTTCCTACCAATCCGAGAGAAGGATAGCACTGGAAAGCTGGCAGAAATATACTTAAGGGAAATTGTGGCATGACATGGAGTGCCAATCTCAATCATTTCAGACAGAGATGGACGCTTTGTCTCAAGAATCTGGCAATCATTTCAGGAAGCCTTTGGATCTCAGTTAGATCTAAGCACGGCATTCCATCCGCAAACGGACGGCCAGAGCGAACGGACTATACAAACGTTAAAAGATATGCTTCGCGCATGTGTCATGGATCTAGGCGGCAGCTGGGATACTCATCTACCTTTAGTTGAGTTTTCCTACAATAACAGCTATCATACGAGCATAAAAGCCGCGCCGTTCGAAGCTCTGTATGGCCGCAAATGCCGATCGCCCTTATGTTGGGCAGATGCCGGAGATAAACGTATGGTTGTTCCTGAACTTGTACAAGAGACAACCGACAAGATTGCGCAGATCCGAGAACGCATTAAGGCGGCTCGAGAGCGACAAAAGAGCTACGCGGATCCAAATAGAAAATCGGTAGATTTCAAGGTGGGAGACAAAGTGTTGTTAAAAGTCTCACCATGGAAGGGCGTAGTCAGATTTGGAAAGCGTGGAAAGCTGAATCCACGATATATCGGACCATTCATAATACTGAAGAAAATTGGTACCGTGGCATACAAGTTGGAGTTACCGGAAGAACTTAATGGAGTACATGATACATTTCATGTATCCAACCTGAAGAAGAGTCCAACACAAGAAAACGTGATCATCCCGATGGATGAAATACATATTGATGAAGCCCTCCGATTTACAGAGCAACCCGTTGAGGTTACTGACTGGAAAGTCAACAAGACCAGGAGGAGCACTGTGAAGCTTGTCAAAGTACGTTGGAGCTCTAAGCACGGACCCGAGTACACATGGGAACGTGAAGACCAGTTCAAGAAAAAGTATCCCCACCTATTCAAGAAGGCTCCAGCGAGAGTGAGTTCAGTCTGAATTTCGGGACGAAATTCTTTTAATGGGGGGAGACTGTGACAACTGGCCCAAACCGGTAATTTCCGTACACATTAATTATTGCTTAATGACTGCAATTATGAGTTTAAGTGTCAGCAATGTCTGAACACATGATTAAACAAGTGAATTCATGCATGTTGTATACTACAAAATATTGCTTTATGCATAAACGAGAGCGTTGCGTCAGAATAATAGTAAACTCACCGGTAAGACACTATGTGTCAACGGAACTGCAGAAAGCAGCCAGACAATAAAATTGGAACCTAGGCGTAGGTCCGACAACAAGAATGCATTAAAACCCAAGAGTACATACAAGGGTTAATAGATATGCAATACGAAAGCAAAAATAAGCACTAAAAAGCACCCGAAACGCACTTTAAGTGCAGAATTTATATAATTCAGCAATAAATCAGCATTTAGACATATGAATATTATGCAGAAATGTCGTTTTATTATCCAGAATATTTCCCTAAGTGTTGGGAATTGAAAGAGTACAAGAAAGATACTTATTAAACACTAAAAGGTGCAATTTAGCACTTTAACGAATCGGTATGTAACCGAACAACCGGACTATACCCGGAACATGAAAATATTGTTAATAACATTATTTATCTTTTTCTAAGCTAGTTAGGGTCCCCGAACACCCTAACACACTATACATTAAATAATACACACTAGTATCCTAACTAACACCTTTGAGTCCTAACTAAACCAAGTAACTAATCATTACAAGTTACACTTTACCCCCCCCCCCCATTGGTGGCCGGTTAGGGGACATAAATCCCACTCCTTGATTTCTTTTGATTATTTTATTCCCTTGATGTTGGTTAAAGAAACATTAGACCCATTGGTTAAACATGAAATTTGGATTATAAAAGAACACCAAGGGTCTTGAATCTTCATTTGCATAACACACCACCAACACAACCCTTTCTCTCTTGCTCTCTCAAGCTCACGGCCAAACACCCATAAGCATCCATCAATTTTTCGAGCCTTGTTCAAGCCATTCCAAGGTCACACAAGCGTTAAGGATCATATTCGAGGAGTCTTGGAGCAAACGGAACGCGAAGGACCTCTTTATCTTGCTTTTATCCACGCCATTTTCGTCTAGATTCTTCCCTAGCCTCGAGCTAGAGGTATAATGCTTAAAACACCTTCTTGAACTAATCTAAAGTGGTTAAAAGGATTTTTATCGGATAAAACTCGTTAACATGCAAAATGATGCTTTAAAGTCCACTAAAAATGCTATAAGTGTTGGATAAAAGCTCATATGTTGTGTAAATGTTGTAGTAATTGAAATTTGTGATTATTTAGACCCGATCTATGTTGTGGTAGCTCGGATCATCATTTAACCCGGTTTAGTCATGATCTTGGATCTTAACATAAAGCTATTTTAGAAGTAACAAGGTTTAAAAGGTGAAACCCTACCACACACTAATCATGAACTTGTGTAAAAACGATTTTTCTTATGAAATATTGTTCAAAATTAGTAGATCTACGGATCTACAAGTGGTATCCTTGAATAACCAAGTGTATGACGAAACCATGTTTTAAAACCGGATCTTTTATGAACTAAAGGTGTTTTTGTGAACAAACAAGTGTATGGACACTTGTGTAACATGAGTTTTAACAAAGAAATAATTTGCGTAAAAACCGACTAGAAGTTGTGAAACTTCATATTCTTTAAAAATAAAGTTTTTAAGAAACTAAATTTATTTTTAAAGATAACAAGATTTACTAAATGTGCTAGTAAGTTACTACACATTTTTGTAAATATTCAAGTTCATGAAATGGAGAAATTAGTGATTATTGTTGATGATGATTGTTGGTAATTGTTGTTGATGATTGATAATGATTTAAAAGAAAATAACACACGTTTTGAAAACGTGGGAAACCTCCATTTTTAGGGGAAACTCTGTCAAAATTTTTATAAATTTTGACACTTAGAAAAATATGAGTTTTTGAGAAACTTATCCCCTAAAAACATACCTCAAAACATTAACAAGGTTTCCCTAATTTTTGGTGATAAGAAATGGTGATCTTTCGAGAATAAAAACGGATATTAAGTATATATTTTTGAAAGGAAAATATATATTATTTTATCACCAATTTTTGTGCTAAGTGTATATAGTATGTGTTATACGTGCTAGTGTATTAAGACTTAAAAATACACTAAATGCTCGTGAGGAGTATAAACTTAAAAATACACATACAACATACAAGATACATAATTCGGGTGCAAAGTGCAAAACACAAAAGACTTATATTTATTTTTGGAGAAAATAATATAAGTAAAACACGTAGTTAAAAATGTAGAACATTTTTAACACAAGAATATATACAAAAGAGAGTGACTGTACTTGTGCGACGCAAGTCTAGTGACTAACGTTAAGAAAACGCGTATAGGTTACGACGTTAATTAAGCAAATCCGGTGGAGTTTACGACGCTAGGAACGCAAAGTTGTGAGTTCATGCTCCCCCTTTTCTCTTTAACTGTTTTCAGTTTTTATAACTTCGGGGGTGAAATACATGTACAAATGTACAAAAATTATAATTGGTATGATATAAGAATATGAGAAGCGCACTTGGTGAGAACGAGAACTAAGTATGAGGCGCTATGAGAAATGATAACAAGAAACGCGCTTGGTGAGGACGAGAACCAAGTAGGATGCGTTATGAGAAATAGTGTCACGAATAGGGTACAGAAGCACCATTAATCGTGTACATACTTAGACCGCAGAACAAAAGGTTAGATCTAACGGGTGCCTGGCAGCCACACTCCCGGTCGGGGCGAGAATCGAGGAGTGCTTTTGTGTCTCAGAATATACCAATTAAATGCCTTAGGTTTGGTGGCTTCCTATGACGTGTCACATGTTAATGGCTTTGCAACCCATTAACAATCTGATAATTACAGAAATACTGTATTTACATAAAATTCATACCATACTAAAATTGATATATAACTTGAAGTACGTGGGGTACTCAAGAGGATTGATATATAACTTGAAGTACGTGGGGTACTCAAGAGGATTGATATATAACTTGAAGTACGTGGAGTACTCGAGAAAAACTTGATTTATTCACAACTATGTTTTTATACAAAGTATACAAACGTGAAATACAAAACTGCATGAATTCACACCAACTTTATGTTGATGTTTTTCCAAAAACTCACATGTATTTCAGGTAACTAGGATGGATGTGCGCGTGGTCTTGCTTATGCTCGTGGATGTCGCTTGTGTTTAACTTTAAATAAAGTTGTAAACTTTTAAGACAATGCTTTATGCGACTTAGCGATGTAAACGCTAACGTATGATTTCAAATTATGGTATTTGAAGTTATTTTCTTGAGCATGTAGCATGTTTACTCTTCGTATGCAATGAGAACCTTTCATGATCACACCTCGTGCTTCCGCCGTAGAAAGGGGTGTGACAGATTGGTATCAGAGCTGCGATTGTAGTGAACCAGGATTCCTTCTCGAGTCTAGTCTACAATCTCTAGGATCCATTAACGAAAACAATTTTCAAAGGGTTTTCATTGCATAAAACGTCCCGCGACATCCACTACCTGAAACTGTCTATATGAGTCTAGAAAGGACACTACGAGACTTAGAGTGCACTTGAGTAGCACTTGTCGTTGACTAGAAATTACTTGCAATTATGTGTGATAATTAGCATGTACTAGAAGTAGAATGTCACAAGTATATGTGACTTTACCTGAAAGCAATGGCCTACCTGAAGGAAGAAATACGAGGATGAAACGAACTGTGCGGACTGTGCAAGGAATTACGTAATTATGGATGCATACATAATTATGGAATTTAGTGCACTGAATTCAACTTCTCTGTCTGGCGGTAATCCTGGTAACTCTTCCGGAAATACATCTGAAAACTGAGATACTACTGGAATATCTTTCAGTTCTTTTCCTTTAGTGTTAGTGATTATAGAAATCAAATACACTAGTGATCCTTTTCTCCACAGTTGAAACATATTCCATTACTGAGTTTCTTCCTCCAATCTTCTTCCTTGTGTCAAGATATTTTGCAAAAGTTGCAATATATGGAACATCTCCCAGAATGCTTTCTTTTGCAGTACTTGCAATAAGGTGCAGAGGTAGAACCGACATTTTTCTCACGGTTATAGCGAAATTCTTGGGTAAGCCTTTGAGTTAAGTTCCTCCTCTGGTCTTCTTCTCGTGTACGGACTAATTCATCAGTCAAGGTATTTGCTAGTTCTACAGCTTCTTCTATAGTTTGGGGTCTAGCTACCTTGACTACATGCCTAATCTCACCAATCAATCCCCATATGTAACGGGAGATTAATATTGGTTCAGGTGATGCAAGGGTTGGCACTATTCTAGCATATTCAAAGAATAACTTAGTGTACCCCTTACTATACACTCCAGTCATCCTAAGGTTTATGAATTTGTTTGCTATCTGTTCCTTTTCATTGGGAGGGCAAAATTTCCTTTCCACCTTATCCTTAAATTCCTCCCATTCCATATTGTAAACCCTGTCACTTCCTCTAGACTGGAGGATAGTGTTCCACCATTCTAAAGCTGAGTTCTTAAACAGATTAGAAGCAAACATTATCTTATCTTCTTCTGCACACTTGCTTATTTTCAAGACTGCCTCAGTCTTTTCTATCCAGTGTAGAGTTGCAATGGCCCCTTCATTGCCCGAGAATTCCATTGGTTTACAAGACCAGAATTCTTTATAAGAACAACCATAAGACATGGTCCTTCTTCTTTTGGGAATGGGCACTTGAAGTAAAGGTCCATTGTTCACGCTGTGTTCAGGTTCAGTTGGTCGCTTACTGCTATGTTTACTTTTATTATCAGCTTACCTAACATTTTGGATAATAAATGGCATCGCATCTATTATTCCTTGTGCCACTATGTGTTGAATTGCACTGTTATCCACTTGATTTCCATTGTTATTGTTGTTTGGGTTTTCATTATTTAGGTTATCGTCATTCTGGTTTTCCGGGTTATTATCCAGATTCTCCTGATTCACTGGATCAGCCATCTGAATTTTTCAAACATTCACCACGTATTAATGTCACAAAACAGTATTTAATATAACCAATCACATAATATGCATTTTGGTCAAATGCGTCGATCATTGCGACTTACTCTAATTTTATAATATGCATCTAGTACAAACCAACATTGGAAATTAAAATTACAATACCAACTGAAATTAAAGTCACACTACTAGTAGTAGGCATCCATAGTTTTTTTTTCATACACACATATTTTATTATATTATATTATTACTATTATTATTACCATCTCTACCATCACATTCACGGATATGGATTCATCCAGAAATCCATATTGCGCTCGTCGTACTTCCAGACGAGTCGCTCTCCCACTTGTCTCATCCTCTCGTTATTCTCTAAAATCTCCTCATCAAATGTCCTGAGTTCTTGCACATTTTCTGCACTCATTGGGGATGCAGGTTCTAGGACTGGGTTTGGAATCTGGGGCATGGGTTCAGGGTATGGGGGTGTGGGTGCCTGATAAGGATTCTCTAAAATTTCCCTAATGAATACATCGTTATCATAGTAGGGATCTAGAGGGTCCAAACCTGGGTAAGCTCCTAGATTCGGCATAGGTATGTCTTCTTGTATGGGGTAACGTTGCACATAGTCCCTATTGTCGTCCCACCACGGGTCGTAATTTGGGTCTAAGGGATTGGGTGCTGGTACCCTAGGTATCTCCTCTAGATTAAAATCATGCATTTCAACTTGATTTTCAGGGTTGTTTTCTATTTCCATTGGCTGTAATCGTTGGGGTGCTACAAGTTGTTCTAGGTTAGGATCGGCAGCTGTGGTTACTAGGATATGAAAATTTGCTAATCCCCTATTAAGCATATCCTGGTTATGGGCATCTGTCTCTCTTTTAGCTGCTGCTAGCACTCGTTACTCTTGTAACTTCTTCATTCTTTTCCTACGCTTATGTGCTCCCCTACTGAACCATCCTCTCTTTTTCTGAGGGAATGGCTCTTCAGACTGAGCCTTAAACATGAATATCCCTTCTTCATCATCAGCAGAATACCCTGAGAGGGCAGGCTGTGAAGAGGTGCCTTCGCTCTTTAGGTGAGCTGGACAACTGACGATACGCGTCGGATGGTCCTTGATCACTCATACTGTAAACTAACAGATAGTCAAATAACACACAATAATAAAATACAGATATGCACGTATTTCCATAATTTATTTCCTAACACATTGAATTTTGGTGTCAGCAGAACACTTCTGTGGCTGAATCAGTGGCTTAGCTCTGATACCACCTTCTGTCGCAACCCCCGATCCCTATTTTCCCGGGAACGGGCGGCCGCGAGCTCAGTTTTGGTGGTATCCTTATGTTTAACCAATTTGGCAGCGGAATTTACATCAGAACCGTAGTTAGGAAATATTTTATCAGAGTAAAACCACATTCTTTTATAATATTAAACACATGGGTAAACCCAAGTTTCTTATTACAACATGTTTATAGGGATAAATCCTAATTTATTGAATTTAAAACATCGTCTTTTAGGTAACTTTTATAGCCACATTTTTCCAAGCCTTCAGTGCTCTCCAGCTGGCTTTCTTCTAATTGGCTTTTACATTTTGTTACCTGAAACTCGTTTTAAAAACATTTGTCAGTGGGAAATACTGGTGAGTGAATCCCAGTTTAATCAAGACAGAATTTATTATTACACAGTATTAAGAGCGATCACATTGTTTATATCTACACAATTTACTCATTCAGTATTGTTAATCCCTGACTGGTGGGTCATATTACTCATTGGCTAACTCTCTATCCAATGGTAACGTGTTACTGTCGTCTCGACTTATTTTGTATACAAAACCCCAACATACCGGCAGTAATTGAAGATTACAAAGACTCAATCACTGCTAATCGCATGGAAAAATATTTAAGGTTTTGTAAAACAGTTCACAAAAAGATTTACAAAACGAGGATAAACTCACATTGCTGTGTTAGGTTTTCCGTAAGGGTTTCCTGGTGATTATCTATAATTTACACAAATGTACACGCGTTAGTATAATAACCCATTTTAACATTAGTAATACCCTCACCGAGACGGCGTTCCAACGACTACGTCGAGCAGAACCACGACAGCCGTTACGGAACCCTAGATCAATCGGGCAGCGTATCTAATACGTATCCAGGGGTTATGATACTTACAAAGGAGCAGAACTTCGTTATTTAGGGGGTATTATACTTGAAAATTATGCCTACTTCTTCAGAAATTCGTAAGAAAGAAAAGATGTGAGCGAAATGACTGAAGGCCCGATGCCTCCTTTATATAGGGCCAGATTTTGAGTTTTACGCGGCCCGTGTAAGACGTAGCCATGGGCTACGCGGCCCGCGAGAGGGTCTAGGGTAGGCCTTAGCTTGGCTGAGTCGACTTGTAGCCTCCACACGCGTCGTGACATGTGGCGCAACAGGGTGCAGAACAGGGTGCAGCCCTGTTGACTTGCTGTCGCGCCCTGCGTAAGCAGTAGCCAAAGGCTACGCGCCCCGCGAGCGACTCAAAAACTTTGTTGTTAATTAATTTTTAATAAAATAGAGGTATTCGGGGCCCGTTTACGTATACGGGGTGTATTTTAGGACATATTGGGGTATTTTAATATATATTAGGACGTCAAAAATATTTTGGAGGGTTGTTATAGTTTTCATACGCCTATCACTATAATCTCGTGTGCACCCGCGATTATTTTGATCGTCGCATGATCCGCATAGCTTGTACTAGTTGTGTATGAATCAGGGTATACATAATTTAAAAATAAGAATGTGTACGTATAAGAATATAGTATATAAGCAAGTCCATGCTTAAGTATGTATGGGACCCACGTAAGCGAATCACTCGGATTACGCTCGCGTACAGGTACGAATGTATGAATCATCAGTATGAATGAAAGTCTGAGCATAAGTATAAGTTTAAGTATGAATATGCACGTAAGTATGAGTATAAACATAAAACGTACGAGTAGTATGAGTATAAGTATAAGCATAAAACGTATGCGTATAAGTGTAGGTACGATTAATGAAATTTACGTATATAGTGTACGTTGGGACATAGCGGATTTAAGCGTATAAAAGCATTCAAAAGGTTGAGTATGTAAATACGAACGATATGAATGATGTTATCGCGAGATATCGACTAAAATGTGTATGATGATATGCATGTATAGTTGTTTAAACGAAACGTTGAGTTTATCGAATTAAAATTAGATTGAGCTTGATTTGAAGGGTAGAATATAGTTTGTATATGTAAGAGGATATAAAGTACTCATTCGTTAAGCATAATGTATTTTGTAATGAATGGAAATGCTACTTTTGTTTTAAAAGAGTTTACGTAATCCGAAGATGGTCGGTCCCCATTAAGTTTTCTTGCCCACGTGTTTTGTAAATTGTTGTAGGAAAAAGGTTTTCGATAAAAAGTAAGTTTGTTTCATCAAACAAGAAATTATGAATTTAGGAGGTTCTTGTGAAAACGAGGATCCTTAGTGATTGTTAAAAGTTTTAACAAATGATTTGTTGATGTTGAAAAGAGTATTTGGTAAAACGATCATATAACATCTATAAGATCTTATAAGTAACTGAGAAAGGTTGGTTTGATTTCGATTAAGAATGGAAGTCTCTAGTATGATGATATAACGTGTGCGTGTTTTAGTGATTAAGTTGAATATGAAGTTCATGGGCCAGAGATTCATTGGACCGATTAAATTGATAGGTAGCATTTCGTAAGGTTTTGAAATTCGGGAAATAAAACATTTTAATGTATGATTAAGAATTTCGTGTATGTGAGTTATGTGAAAAAAGATTGTAGGATAAGAAGTACGTTTGATAAAACAATGTATTTTGGAATTGATATAGGTAGGTATTTTGATAAATCATAAATGATTTAGGTATAAGACATGATCGGATTTGCATAATAGGATATTTTGAGGTAAAGTTTTGGTAACGATCACCTAGGTAAGGGAATCGCCCCTAACTCGTCGGTGAGGTCGTTTTAAGAAAAAAAAAGAGTGGAGTTAATCGTCAAGGTAAGGAAATCACTCCTATCTCGATGATATGTCTCCATCTGTTGTTACAAGGAATATGAATGAAATTATATGAGATCATGCATACGTATAAATGTATGAAAAAGATTTAATATGTTGTGTGTGTGAGAGAAGAAAATATCGAAAGTAAATTCGAATTTGAAAGATTGCATCGTATAGGATAAATAATAGAAACACATGTTTGGTTAAAATTTTGATGGTTCCAAAATGGAACTTTGACTAACCAAAGTGGTCGAAAAGTCTTTCGAATTTGAGGAGCATGCTTTGGCCTAATAGGTGAAATACTCTCGCCGACAAGTCGGTTAACGGTACTTACCCTTCCGGTTACTACATGTCCCAAATCAATCGAAATTTCGAGACTTGGCGGGATTTATGAAAAAAAATTCAAGGAGTGGAACTAGTCGACAAGGTGCGGGTTTCAGCCCTAACTTGACGATTTCGTATCCTAAGAGTGGTTGGTACTCGTCGGGTGAAAATTTAATTTCAACACTTTGACGAGGGTCCACTAGAATTTTGAAATTTGAATTTCTACATCAAGGTGAGAATTTCACTCCTAACTTGATGGTGAATTTCATGTAAAAAGGAAAAGTAGATGGATTGAGAGTTGTTCACCAAATTGTGGGTTTCACGCCTATTTTGGTGAAGTCGTCTCGTTTGTGTATTATGAGTGGTTTCAATTTTAGTATAAACGAGTAAAAAGAAGTACGTTCAAATTAATAATAACAAGTATAAGCACCTAAAGCATCTCAAGAAAATAACTCGTAAAATACATTTCAAGAATAGCACATATAGAATGGCACAATACAACAAGTATTAACAAATAATAAAGCAAGTATTAACACAAAGTGACATATATGTTTAAAAGGTCAAAAGAAAATAAATAAGGAGCAAATAGAGTATCATGCAAGTGGTTCTAGCAAAACATAAGAATAAAACTCTAGAACTATAGACAAGGTAAAAAAAGCATGGCAATTTTTCCTAATTCCCTATAGTTATGGCTCTGATACCAATCTGTCACTCCCCAACCGATGACGGAAACATCGGAGCGAGACGAAATAGATTGCAAGAGACTTCATAACACTATTTGTGACAAATATTTAAATGATAAATTTTCATTTCATTTCTAAAGAGTCAATTACAAGGATTTGAAACAAATACAACATGAATAATGAAATACAATAGAAATAAAATACAAAATTTAAAGTGTGTATCTAAGCATCCTACTAGATTCCATGCATCATCAACATCATCGCTAAACCTGCAACATGTTTTAAAAGCATAGTTCAATACAAAGGTATTGGCGAGTACACTAGTTTTAGACTCGTGGCATATGTATAAAAAGGTATTTTCAATTCAACATAGCAATTGGTATACAAGGTCAATCTATCATGCATAACAATATGTCAACTCTAGTGTCCACTAGTATTTAGCATCCCTCGACACAAAAGTGACGAGACCGTTATAGAATAAAGACTCAACAAAACCCCGTCGGGTGGTGTGCTACTCCTATAGCGCTATAATTGTTAAGCCGAGATAACAAGTAGTATGTATTCTAGCATGAACCTAAGCATAGCAAAGCATATATAAGGATTGGACGAATAAAAGCATGTTTGTGAATCGTGCATTTTAACAAGTAAAACACGTTGCACCCAAAGTGTATTAAACGGAAAATGGGTCAAGTGTACTCACAAAGTTGCATATGCTTTCTGATTATCCCATGTGACGAAGTTGTTGAGACTAGGAAGTTGAATGTGTTCGATTTGGAGTTTAAGAGGTGTTTACATATGGTTCTAGGGATTTGGAATTTAAATAACATGAAAAATAAACATATGAAAATAATCATCTAACACCTATGACACTTGTTCTTGACACTATGAAACTCTAAAAGAGTTTAAATGTTTTCATGGAACAAAGTTCCATTCGAATCGTGACAAGTTGTCAAGGCCTAAGATGATACAATCTATTAGCTTGATGAATGTCCATTAGTTCATCACCAAGAGTTCGATTATTAGGTTGTTACATAAGTATTACATAGTGTATATTACATCATATAAGTCAAGCATGAGGTAGAAGATTAAAGTCATCATTTAGGCACCTCTAAGTATCATGGAATTCATACATGAGGTAGGAAGAACAAAGCTTCCATTTAGGTACCTCTATTGTTCACCACTACACTTGTTGTTATGAACAACAAGGAGGGTCATGAACTTACAAGAAACAATAGAATATGAACAACTAATCTATGGGAAAACATCAAACAATGTGTGGATTTCAAGTAGGTTAGCCCAAGCTAATCCTAAATCACACAATCATCAAGTCTTGAACTTGAGCATCACTTGTGGGTTAAAACCCTTGAACAAAACAGAAAGTTTGTGAGGTTTATACCTCTGATTTTGAATGTCTCAACCTTGTTTTTAAGCCTAACTAACCATAGAAGTGGTTATAAGCATAAGGACATAGGTTTGAGATGAGTTTCCTCAAGTTTAAACAAGTTTATCAAAGTTTGAAACAAGAACAGAAAAATCAGTCCACTTTGGAGCCCTTTTGGCAACATTCCAGGCTCTGGTTTTCCAGGGAAAACCCATGGAAACGTAGCTAAGGTCAATACAAAGTAGTAGGAAAAAGAATCGAGTGAATCGGATAAGAATTGAGTGAGTTATGCTCACTTTAGTGAAGTGGTATAAATCTCCTCGAACTTCTGCAATCAGCTATGGTTTGGAGTGTTTGAGAGTGAATGGAGAGTGTTTAGAAAGTGAAAAATGCTTGGAGGAGGCTTGGGTTATATAGGGGATGGATTAGGGTTTCATTGGGTTGGGCTTTGGAAGTGTTTAGTGGGCTAAATAACTCAAAACAAGGAAATTAAGTGGGCTGATGCAAGGCTGTTAACAGCCCTATAATTTTTTTTTTGTTGACATTAGAAGGTATATATTTGATGTTTAATAAAGTGTTACATGGTGTCTAGTATGTATGTAACTTGTAACAAGGTCCAAAATGCATAAATGACATGTTTTAATTTAGCAAAAAGTGTGATAACATAGGTGTGTATAACACATGAAATGTAACAAGTATGTATGGTTTATAGTTTGGTATGATCAAGTGAAAAAAACATACGACTTAATCTTATAATCGAATAACTAAGTGTTTAAATGTATGAAGATTTAAGGATTACAAATACACGATCATTGTTTACGAGTTAAGCTTACGTTTATACGAATTACGAACCATGTATCAAATGAGTGCACGTATCAATGTATAAACATGTATAAACGATGTATAAAAGATTCGTTTCATTATGATCAAAGTCTCGGATTTTACAACGATACAACGAAATACGATTACAAGGAATACAAGATTTCCAAAAAAAATAGAATTTCAAGCAATGGTTTCTAAATATGGAAAGTATGAAAACGCAGGGCGTTACACCAACCTCTTTTCTTAGTGGTAAACGGTTCCTCAGACTGTGCCTTAAAAATAAATATTCCTTCCACAGTATCAGCTGAGTACCCTGAGGGATCTGGTTGAGATGAAGTTCCCTCATCTTTTAGTGAACTATCTAAATGTCGATAGGCGTCCGATGTTCCTTGCTTACTAATACTGTAAACTAACAGATAGTCAAATAACACAAAACACATAATCACATAAGTTATTTCCTAACACAAAATTTAAAACTTAAGTGTCAGCAGAACACTTCTTTGGCTTAAACCAGTGGTTGTAGCTCTGATACCACCTCCTGTCGCAACCCCCGACCCCTATCCCCAAGAGCGGGCGGCCGCGAGCCAGTTTCGGTGGTATCGATGTTTATCAGTTTGGCAGCAGAAATTTCATCAGGACCGTAGTTAGGAAATATTTTATCAGAGTAAAATACCACATTTTCATAATAATAAATACATGGGAAAAACCCAAGTTTTCATTACAATCTGTTTATAGGGATAAACCCTATTTTATTGAATAAAACATCTTCTTTTATTTAGGTAACTTTTATAGCCACTTTTCCAAGCGTTCAGTGTTCTCCAGCTGGCTTCTATTTGGCTTTCACATTTTGTTACCTGAAACGCGTTTTAAAAACATTTGTCCGTGGGAAATACTGGTGAGTGAATCCCAATTTAATCAAGACCAGTTTTATCCTTTTACAGCATTGAGGGCAATCCAGCAATTACATTTGTTTACATCTCTATTTTAATTACCACCCACGGTACTGTCAACCCGACTTGTGGTCATGTTACTACTCAGAGTGTAGTAACAAATTTTGTATACAAAACCCCAACATACCGACGATAATTGCAGAATTACAAATACTCAATCACTGCTGAATATAATTTAAACAATTGAGGTTTTGTAAAACAGTTTCTAAAAAGTTTACACAAAAGTAGGATTACTCATATTGCTACTTTAGGTATACTTAAGGCTTCCTGGTGTATCTCCTAGTTACTCTCTATAATAATTAAATAACGCACACGTGTTAGTAAAATAACCCAAATTACATTATCCGTACAACTCGAGACAGAATTCCAATGACTGATTCGGGCAAAGCCGACATGCATTACGGAATCCTAGATCAATCGGGTGTACACACGAGACAGAACTCCAACGACTGAGTCGGGCAGAGCCCTGACATGCGTTACAGAAATTCTAGATAGATTGTGTAAGGTAGTGGCAGGGTTATAGTACTTACAACAAGGCAGAGCTTCGCTTAATAGTGGGTATTAAGCCCGAGCAGAATTTCTACTTATAAGAAATTGAGAGAGAATTCGAGAAATGAACGAATTCAAATGAAGCTCGTAGCTGCTATTTATAGGCTGATCTGACACCTTGTCGCGCCCCGCGAAGCCTCAGGCTAAGCCTATCGCGGCCCGCGAGCACGTTAAGGGCGGCGGTAGCTTTGACTAGTCAGCAGACTAGCCTTGCTACGTGGCGACACGTGGCGGCTTGGTTTGTCCGGCAAGGCACAAGGCCTTGCGGCCCGCGAAGGACCAAGGGTGTCTGGGTCGCGGCCCGCGACAACCCTTCAGATTTTGTTTTTGTTGATTTTTCTAAGTATAGGGTTATTCCGGGTCCTTTTCTCGCGTACGAGGTATATTTTAGGACGTATCGGGGTGTTATAATGATTTTAGGAGCGTTGTTATACCAACCGATTGCGGATACATCGGGATGAGACGGAATAGATTGCAAGAGACTTCATAACACTATGTGACAATAATAATTAAATTCAAATTTCATTTCAAACTAGATTGTCATACAAGATTCAAATAAAAGAACAACATTGTCTCAAAACATAACATAAAATGATAAATTAATCTAGGTGGGTTTCTATGTCCACCTAAATCTCGTTCTTCATAGCATCATCAAGTCTATCAACCTGCAACATGTATTAAAATATGATCAACAAAAAGTTGGCGAGTATACAAGTTTGATACATAGCATAAAAATAGTTTTAAAATAGTCTAACGGCTCGTATCCAACATGAATCACAATATGCAAGTTACTAGTATGTTGAAACGGCGTCAAGTATATGTTCAAACCCAAGAATCCAATGCGTTAAAATAGCACATCCCAAATAGAATAACGGGAGGTAACATGTTTAACTTAACAATACCCCGAGACTAGTGGGCAGTGCATTACTCCTATAGCGCTATAATTGTTAAGGTAGGCTTGTACGAAGTTAATGAGCATATAGACACAAAAAGTTTAACATAACATACGAGATTAACAAGCATCATATAGTTTCATGTTCAAATATGGATAGAGAGTGATTCAAATAGTTTCAAGTGTTTCGTGTGTTTATATAAAGAATACATGTTGCACTCAAAAGTCTTAAAAGTAAAAAAAATGGGTTCGAGTATACTCACATTGGTTGCGTTTGCGATTTCTTGTAAGTAACGTACGAGTAAGATTGGGAATCCTATAGAACGAACAAGAGCGATTATCCTAGATGTTTAGAATAACGCATAACGAACTCATAAATATAAGTTACATTATATTCCTAATGTTTAATGGTTCACAATTTAATATATCTCATTAATAAAGTTTAATGTTAAAAAGAATTATAATTGAAAATTTATTTACGTTATTAATTTAGAGGTTTTGTTAGAAAAGAAAGCGAACCAAAAACAAAAACCTTTTATTCTTATGGGTTCTATTATAAGAGAAAAGAAAGATTTAGCATATTTCATATGTTATCTTTATGGCATTTTCATCGTAACAGTATTTTATTTTAATTAATTATATTGATAACTATACTTGGTTATAATATTGGTAAAATATTTTATTTATTTATAATTATAACCATCAATAAACGTTATTGAAACATCATGGGTGGGTAGACATTTAATATGCGTTGTTCATTGATTTAGTTTTATGATTAAGATTTTTGACCAACCATAGTTATTGTTTATTGTTAATTAAAAAGTGTTATAAAGGATTTAAAAAAAAAGATTTAACCAAAAATAAAATATACCATCAACATCTCCTTCTTTAACCCAACAGGAACAAACCCATCCACTGTTAGTTTATAAAACAAGATCTTGATTGATTCAAGTTACAATTAGTTATAGAATAAGATTTCTATTATTTATATGTTGAAATAACATGTTATCGTCCTCATTACTACATCATTCGTCAGGTGCATTAGAAAATTTATGATATGCAAGTGTATTGGAACATTTATAATATCGAAATGGTTATAGTATTTTAAACAAGGGATTAAACGAGGAACATCATGTAATAGAAACATATACCGAAACGTTGAGTTGCGGGTTTCCGGCGACGTCTTCTTCTTCGCAGCTCCGGCGGCTACTCCGCCGTCGGTCACCACCACATCATCCATTCTCATCATCATTGGCATCTAACACCACCAGCATCATCTAACGTCCTTAACCTCGTCCTCTACCATCATTGTCGGAAAAAGAAACGAGGCGGAGGCCGCCGGTTCTGCTTCGGGTCGTCGGTCCAGGAGAACGAGTGGGAGAGGAAGAGGAAGGAAGGGGGTGCGGTGTAACATCCGCCAAAATCGGATCTCCGAAATCCGACCCGGATTTCAAAACCGAACCCTTTTCAAGTAAATAAAAATAAGGATTTTTAATAATTTCAATATTATACATTTAGATTAAACCACCACATATTTCGTTGGTTTAAAAATCAGAATAAAAATGGAGGTTTATAAGCGAGACTCTGTTAACTCGGTTAATAGATATAAGGGAAATAATTAAATACGTTAAAATTGGTGGTTAAAACAAGTTTTTAACTTAAAAGGATTTAAACCGTCAAAATGTCAAAGTTACAAGTCAAGGGATTGGTTTGTAATTATTAGAAACTATAAAATATGCAAGTCAACTAAAAGGGTTAGATTTTATTTGAAACTCGATTAACTAAGTTAGTTAAGTTAATTATTAATTATAACTAAGTTAACCCTCATGATTTGTAATAAAAGTGGAGGGGCTTACTGGTCACATTTGGAAAGTTAAGTTGAGGGACTGGTTATGTGAGTTATGAAAGTATAATTAAAAACAAGTAAAATGGTGGGAGCACACGGGTTCGAACCAGTGACCTCACCATCAACAAACATCCTAAACACCACTCGGCTACAACCTGAATTGGTGGGAGTCTAGGGAATGGGCTCCCTATATATCCTTTTGGAACGAATTAAATAAGAAAAAAAATAAATGCTCAAAACTGCAGTTAACGGGACACAAACCCGGGCAGTTCAGCACAACAAACACACGCGCACCACTAGACCAACTCATGTTTTGTGATTTATACCTTAACGTATTTCTTTTAAACCTACATTGAAACCGAGAATCAGTTTCTTTCTTCTTCGCTATAAATGCAGCCAACTCAACCTGATCGATTGAACCTGTTTTGCGACGTTTAAGTTTCATTCAGGTCCTCTCAAACATGAAATTTTGGTGTAATTCAAAACACCCCTTCGAAACATTCCGTTACTAAAGCAATTAATCAAAATCAATTCCATTCAAGTCCACCATTAAAGTTCTCATGAACATCATTTGGGTTTACTCTAATTCGTAAAACTTAACTTACAAAACTCACATCATTCGATTCTTCTTCTAATTCCACACAAAACCCCACTGAAATTTATCCATTTCACCAACCACACAACATGAATTTGATCGAAGAACATTCTAGGGCTTGTAACTTGTGCGGACGATATCTCCTTCAATTCTCAACGTTTTCAGGTGATTCCAAAGCCCAACTTGCTTAATTTTTCATTCTCTACAAAACCCCTCTATCAATTTCAGTGATAGAAGGTTAATTTATCCGAATTTTATTTTAGTTAAAATTAGGGTTCTTCATGCATAGAATTTGGGGCTTTATGATTTAGACTTGTGTTTTGATGAAATTGAAAGTATAACATTATTATATATCATACTAGTGTATTGTGTGAAATTTTTAGGAATTTTTAGATATCAATTGGAATTTTGGTGAATTATTTATGTTTTAATCACTAGATAAATCGAATAAAAATACAATATAGTCTTAAATAAATTCAATAAACATTTTTATTGATTATTTCAGATTATATAAACACTAGGTAATTTTTATAAAGACTTTCCTTAATTTTTTTGGGAATTGTTAGATCTAATTTGCATCATATATGTTTATATATTTTTTTAATCCTTTAAAAATATATGCAAGGTTAACATAAATAATTTTTTTTATAAATAATCTTACTGATTTTTACAGATTATATGATGGTTAAAGTTATTATAGATTTTCTATATTTTTTTTATTAATGATTATATAACTAAAGAATTGGTGGAATTGTTTAGACAAATAAAATCCCATTACGAAATTATTATTTTAAAATAAAATTGGGGATTAATATTAAATTGAATCTAAATAATTTTTAGATGAGTTTGATGAACTTATTTAATCATTTGGCATTATCAAATATCTAAAACCATTAAAATGGCAATTCTATGATTTTTGCCATATTGATAAATTCGAAAACATATATAATTATTGTTTTGGTTATTTCTTTGTTGAACGAATATGATTTTATATATTTCCAAGTCCCCAAAAAGAAGAACCCAATTTTCTAAAATCATTAGGTTATCCTTTCGTTTAGTATGTCTGTTATTTACAATACGGTTATTATCTGAGAATTTCATATATTCCAGTTCATGCGTTAATTCTCGTGGAACGTCTCTTCGCAACCTGTGAGTAATCTCTTCCACTTTCCCCTTTTTAACTTTTCAAATTTTGGGGTGCATCACGTTACACTTTTCGATTTACTTAACATGCTATGATCAAGTGTTATTATGTGAGCGTCTTATGTGTATTATATTATTCTATATGCTATCTGATGTCAAGTCTATTGCATGCTATTGTGTCTAGTGGATCCACGGCTGACTAGGTTCCCCACGGCCATGGGATGTAGCCTAGTATCGCCAACGGTATTAGACACGCTCCTCGGGGCTTGAGCCTAATGCACGCTATTATCAGAAGTCTATTTATTTTAGTTGTTTATGTTGTTATTTGATTGTGTATTCTTGTTTGGTGAATTTTGATATGTTGACTATGATATGAGACCAATTTCATACTAACCTTGAGGTGTATGTTAAAAATATTTTTTTAAAGAAATAAATATAAAACTGTTTTCTAAAAAAGGAGGAAATTATTCACCAACATATTTGTTGACCCAAAAAAATATTTTTCTAACGTGGTGCAGGTTTTCCAAAGTTGATGATCAAGTGATGTGGACACGTAGCATGGGCCTTAGGAAATTAAATTGAAATCTTGATATGTTTGTTTTGAACATTGTATGAACAATTTTGATTATTATATGTTATGTGACTGTTTAAATGGATATGCTTTAAATATTGAAACAATAATTAGTTGTCATGAGCTATGGGCAATCATCATGCGCCGTACCTTTCCGCTGCGGGTCGAGGTGTGACAGATTGGTATCAGAGCCAATGACTATAGGGAATTAGGTTTAGGTTATTAGACCCTTAGACTTAGACTATAGTTGATTAGGTACCTTAGGTACCTTATGTGCTTAATTGTTTGATTGTCTTAGCTAAAAAAATTAACTGCCCATGATTTAAATTTTCTAATGTCAAACACATACATATGTGAGCACATTTAATTGTTATATGCTAAGTATTATATCACATAAGTGACTATATGTGCTTTATTATTAAACCATGGTTTTATTATTTCTTTTTCTCTGTCACGTCGCACGCACCTTATACTATATACAAATATTCAATATTCTAATTCTTATTCCTATATATCTAAAGTCTTGAATCAATTCATTTTCTTTAATGCATTTCAATTATTCATGAGTTTGATTTCATTTCATTTTTGAGTTTTCAAATTTCAGTTGATATTTCACTCTCGTCAAAGTGAGTTCTTGTGACGGACATGTAGTAACTGGTAGGGTTACTTACCGGTAGTCGGGACGTCCTGTCAAGGCTAGCATTCGTATAAATCCAATTAATGGACCAGTTTGCCTACCTGGGGACTAACGATGAGAGTACCGATAGCTATTAGGCCAAAGCATGTCACACCAAACGTCACGTGAACTAACAACACTTTGATATGTCAAATATGTCCGTGTTAATTCATGGATACTATCTTAAACATCATTTTACAGCACCCCAAAACTCGAGTCACTTATTGGTTCACGATTTTCTTCGGGTTAAGTTGTACGTCAATGGGTAGACATATGAGGACCATGCGAAAGCTCGGTAATTGCGGGTGCACACGTAATTACGAAAGTGACGCACAGAAGTCATATTAAACCCTATGATGTGCCAAACCTATGATTTTCAATATTTTATGTTGAAATATTATTTTATCATAAGTTTTATTAATTTATCTTGTTCCATGTGGTTATTATATTATTTCATATATAAACCACCAGAATAAATCCTTAAGTATTCCATGAGATTCTAATGAATTTTCTTTAAACAAATCACCCTATCTGTTGTACCTTGTCGAAGGGTTCGACTTTTGCTACCCTTTGATACCCCATAATATTTTCATGAGATTTGTATTCTTGAATCATGGGATTTTCTCTAAGTTCCATGATTTCACAAATCTATGAATCCCAACCTTCAGACCATCTATTCTCGTTATGGGCTATACATCTTACTTATGTTGTCCCTCGCAGATACCCCCTTATCATCGTCGTCGTCACCCGAGGATTTCTAGCTGCCGAATAGCAGCTTTAGTAGCTAAACAAATGGCCACCCTTATTCCTACCATCGTCACCCAAGTTCAACAGGTGCTCAACGCTAACGTCTCCACGAATCAAATCGAAGAAGCTGAAAATGAACCGTCTTCACCCGATAACAACCATCAAAGGAGTGAAACCAACCACGATTACGCCATACCAGCTATTCCGTTAAACCAGGTTACTCCTAATCCTGTACCTGACAGAAAACATTATCGTGGGCATTTTCCACAATGCCCTACTTGTCAAAAACATCACCCAGCCAACACTTTGTGAGGCCTTTGCACTTATTGTGGACTTTATGGTCACTTAATCGACACCTGTCGGCGCTATAACCCTCAAACAGAACCACCTATGGCACCATTTAATGTACAACACGTGACAACTCCATTTGACCAACCAAACACCCACCTTATGATCCAACCGTGTGACAACTCCATTTGACCAACCAAACACCCACCTTATGATCCAACCGTATGTCCAACCCGACGCTCCACTAATGGATCAACCGACCGTACTCTATGACTGATATGTGCAAAATGCAACATATAAATTACATCAAATGTGGCATAAAACTAACCCTTTTTTAGTACAAATGTTGGAAAAAGTGTGTTTTTGTCTTCCTTTTGTATTTTCAGGATTAAATGAGCTCAAATGAACAAAAGAAGCAAAAAGGCAGCTAAATCTAACAAAAGTACAAAGAAAGGAATAAACGTGGCATGCCCGACCCCTCGACAGCATCTTCCCAAGGAAAAACAAGAAAACAGAAGGTTGAACACGCCCCGTGCTCAGTGAGCACGGGGGCGTGCCCAAGTGTCTGCAGAATAGACAAAGCTGTAGAAGCTTCTATCAACCACCACGGGGCCGTGGTCAACTCAAAGATTCGCAGAATCTTAGGAAATCTTGATAGTACAGATACGCTTCTGCACACGGGGTCGTGCCCAGCGGACACGGGGGCGTGGTCAACTAATGCAGACAAACTGCAATTAATGAAGAAAGAGAAGAAGGTGGACACGGGGCCGTGCCCAATGGACACGGGGCCGTGCCCGAGCCTTTGTTCAGCCTATAAATAGGGGTGCTTGGCTCATTTGCAAACCATCCCTTGGCACACCACCTCTCTCACACTTCACCCACCACCCACCACCATCACAACACCATCATCCACCACCATCATCCATCGTCCATCATAGAGTGTGTGAGTCGTCTCGGGATCCAAGATTGATCGTAAGAGTTCTTGACAATCAAAGGCCATGTTTGCCTAAGTCTCTTACATCACTTGGTGAAGACAAGTGTCTAGTGTAATACTTTTTATTTTTAATCTTTTCGCACTTTTCATTTGGTTATGTATTAATGACTTTAATAACTAGTTTCTTATGTTGAAGGTGATTCTTCCTTATCGTTTTCCCGTGGTGTCTTGGCATTATTTTACTGTCTATATAAAATAAAAGATTTTCACCATTCATATCTCCACGGTCTATATGGAGATATGTTGGCTAACTGGTCGGGGGTTAAGGGAACGGTTTGGTAAGAGTCTTGCCTTGTTCAGTGTATAGATCCTGCAAGGACCTGGGTCAAATTTAGTAGGACCTCCTTCAATACCCACCGGTATTGGATGGCGGGGGTCCAAACTCTTTGATCCCCTCATTTGTAAGCTACTATTAATACTTTAACCCGGCTAGTTAGGACTGTATCCCTGCTGACTCAGACTACTTAGCCGAGGGTAACGTCACCTTCAAAAGAGGGGCCTACCACAATATGCATTACTAACTTAATTAATTATATTTCAATAATCCGACCCTTTATGATTGTATCCTTGCTGACTCAAACTACTGGGCTGAGGGTAACGTCACCTTCAAAAGAGGGGCCTACTACAATAACTAAGATAATCTCTTAAAAAGTGCAAAAGTGCGGAAATAATCAAAGGTTACACTAAACACGAGTCGGATCCAAGTGATTCATCTTGTCTATCTGTTTTTACTTTTATTTTTCAGCATTTTAGTTTGTTTTATTTTTCTTATTTAAAAACATTTTTCTAACTTTTGATTTGATTAGACGTTGAGGATAAACCGGTACTAAAAGCTCTTGTGTCCTTGGACGACCTCGGTATCTTACCAACACTATACTACGCTCACGATGGGTGCACTTGCCCATATGTGTGTTTAGTGTTAGTAAATATCGTGTTTTATAAATTTAAAACTTGGCTAAAAAGTGTAAAAGGGCTTAAAATATACATTAAAAACTTATCACACTACACACGCATCAAATTTTTGGCGTCGTTGCCGGGGACACAAGGATTTTAAGAAAGTTAGGAATCAACGGCCTAATCATTTTTTCTATTTTTTTCTGTTTTTTTAGGATTTTTCTTAATTTTTCAGCTTCTGCATAACTCAGCACGGGCCGTGCCCGCTGAACACGCCCCATGCCCAATCTTTGGAACTGACAATCCTGTTTTAAGTCAGACAGTAAGCTGAACACGGGGGCGTGCCCACTCAACACGCCCCGTGCCCAAGTTTCAGTTACTGAAAACAGAACCGTAAGATCCCGACGGTTGGTAATTTCTGACACAAACATGAGTGATACTGATATTTTTTACTTTCGGCACTCTTATGGTACGTGGTGTCAAATATGTGGTGGTTCCCATAACAATTTAGAATGTTATTTTCTAAATTATAAACCCGATTATATAGACCCATTGTTTTCCTGTAGCCTTAAGAGGGGCGAAAGTAAAAATAATACCTATCTCTCCCTCGAATGCTCTCAACCGGATCTTCTAGGAGAAATGCTTCTTGATGAACTATTTCAAATGGAAGATCTAATTCTTAATTGGTTAAAAGAACTTAGGATGGATTTCAATAATTTATCTCAAGATGATAACCAAGAAGAATCGTTGGGATCGCATTCAAATAAAAACAACTTCGTCGTTCCCGATGTTACCTCTAACTCTAGCGAGGACTTGAGCGATAGTCGTCCCTGTGTCGATTGTGCCGTGAAGGACTCCCCATCGAATTCGTTCGATGCATACATAGACCTGAGCGATTCGGCATACACCTTCTTTAACGAGAGCCCGGGAAAGGGTTAGACTTGTCCACCTACATTTAGCATAGGAATCACCCTCACCGACAACCTGTTGCGTTCTCGTCTTAGTCTAGAGTAATTAAGGTATCTCAGGCACTTTGGGGTTCTTCCGTCCAGTAAGGAACCACCCGATCCAAATGAATTCCTTAGAAATAGAAAGAACTTCATAAACAGCCTCTAGACACGGGGCCGTGTCCAGGTCAGCACGCCCCCGTGTCCACCCAAAGATTCCCGTCTGATTTCGTGTCAGAATACGGACAAAATATGTCAGAATCCTGTCTGCACACGGGGCCGTGTCCAGCCGACATGGGGCCGTGTGTAGCGTGCTGTCATTTTCTATAAATGCAGCAAGATTCCTGCACATATGGACCACTCCAAAGACAAAGATCTGGTGGATCTTCACACATACCATCCTAGGTATATTCTAAAGAAGGTTCCCAACAACCCTTTTGTCTTTTCCACTTTTATCCATTACCTTCTTCTTCAATTTTTCTTAAACACCTCCACTAAAGTTTGAAATCTCCATAATTCCAAGCTTTATTGAGATGTTTGTTATATTTTTATTTAAGGAATCTCGTTAAAAATAAGTTCTACAACAATGTTTTAAGTTGTTTCTGTTAAAAAAACGTTCTAAAAATCATGAAAACAAATTAAAACTCCAAGATTCCTTGTTCTAAAAATCTGCAGACATCTGAACACGGGGCCGTGTTCATTGAGCACGGGGCCATGTCCGAGGTACTGTTTCCATAAAATTGAGTTCTTTTCGGTATGTTTTCTCAGAATGGCGAGCAAAACTAGTGGAACATCTTCATCGTACTCCAGGAACAACCGACAAGGAAGAAGGTCATCAACGGTTGAAGATTCTCTTGTAAACTACGTTTACGCATTAAGAGAAGCCATTAATGAAATGACAGGAGTGGAAGAAGCATTGGTCGACCGTATCAATCATTTGACGGTGGGACTAGAAGGATTTCTTCGAGAAGTCAACCTTTTGCACCAAAGGTTGAACATTCTCACTTCTCCTCCTTTGGTTCCAATCATTACCCAAAGGGCATGGAATGTGGCACCGGAAGTCATCATACCGGCCGAATGGTATGCCATACACCCGAAGCCCCCTCGAGAGATACTACAAGGGGTTCCGGTTGTTGTCACTCCTCCTGCGCAAGATGTTGAAGAAAACGATCCCGCCTTCTTTCTCCCAAGAGAAATAGAAGAATGGCTTTAACAACATCTAGGGAATACCCATCGGTCCAAAGTTCTACAAATCTTTTAAAATACCGGAAAATTTTTTCCGGAAATTTTGATAAAAGTAGAACTCCTTAGGATGATTTTATGTGCCATTTGACCTATCTATCGTAGGACCTTTAGCTTTTTATTTTTCTGCCTTGTCTTTAAATTCTCTAGGACCTTATGTAATGTGCTAGTCTTAATGAATGATGGTTTTAATAAATTGGTGTTTGGATGACGTTGTAATCGATAAAACACACCCGGGATGGTGAAGGATACCAAGGGAAACTTGCACCAGCACCCCATGAACAAAAACAGAGCCGTCCGCATATTTTTCTTCATTACAGCAAGTTCAGCACGGGGCCGTGCTCACCGAACACGGCCCGTGCTCAACCATCTGCAGAATTTGCCCAGTTCAGGTATCTGGACACGGGGCGTGCTCACTGAACACGCCCCCGTGTCTAGCCTTCTGTTTCTTTATTTTATTTTCTGTCACTGGCAACCTGAACACGGGGCCATGCCCGGTAACCACGGGGCCGTGTCCAGATCACCAGTAACATAAAATTTTGCTTTTCACACCTTTTTACACATTTAATTAACCTAAAAACTTATTTTTGGGACACATTGAGGACAATGTGTAATTTAAGTGTGGGGGGGATGCTAAAACCTTGAATTTTGCAAGTCCTAATTACAAGCCTTACACAAAACTCTATTGGAACTGTTAAACACCCTAAATTTTTTTCAAAAAATTTCAATTTTCTTACTTGTCTAGGGTAAGTTTGGGAATTTCAAATTCTAAAAAGGTGATATTTTTACAAATTTACAACCAATAGCGTCGTGATAAAAAGAACCAACATAAGAGCATCATGAAACGGCATGACAAACCTAGTTAAAATTTGATTATATATACTTGATCACATAAAAACCCATTCCCACAAAAAGTGAGTTTTGAGCCTTTATTGAGCATACAAATACATATCTTTAAACTAATTGCTCATTTTTCGTTTCTTGTGTGAATAGCCGCTTGGTTCTTACAACTCTAGAACTTGCCACGACGATGCATTCCCGGTCCTTACCAACTTAAACCCGAGTAAGTAAATGATGGAGGCATTAGGACTAACCCTTTTTATTTCAACACCATTTTTTTTCCTTTTTTTACCACCTACCCAAAACCCCCCTAGTTAACCCCTTTGAGCCTAAACCTTTTCATTTCTTAACCCAAAACAAACACCCTTTTACCCACCAAAACCTTTTTTATTTTTAACCCTTTGTTTTAGTAACAAGCTCGGTTTTTGTTATGACTTTTCAAAAAAAAAAATGATGATGTTGATGAAGCAAAAGAGAAATAAACAAACAAGTTTATCAAAAATAACTTTGTTTGAATAATGGCTTCATCAAAATAAAAATTTCAAAAATAAAAAGTCTTACGAAAACCGACGCTTTTTACGCCTTTCGCCCTTTTACTAACCACTAACCCAACCACCTACTTTTAACCCAAGCCTTACCCTTCACCCCAAAAGTCCTCTTGATATTTACAAAGGTATATAGTTAAAAAGGAGGAGGATTGATTGCTTGGCAAGCCTATGGTAGGCGTAAGTTCCATGCCGCTCTCGAGTGATCCACTAAAATACATCTTCGGCCGAGTGTTGAGTGATCCCAGTGAGGTATGTGAACTTGTATATAAGTGGAATTTTAAAAAGCCATGTTATGCCCGAATAAGTAATTTATCTTATGTTATGTTTTAAATAAATCATGACGAATAGGATTGTAAATAAATACAAATAAAACTTAATAAAGAATATTGGAAATCCCGACACTCTATGACAAGCCCAAAAACCTTCTCTTCTACCCATTCCATTTGGGAGTGTAAAGCCACATTATAAAGAGTTTTGCTTGAGGACAAGCAAAGATTCAAGTGTGGGGGTATTTGATATGTGCAAAATGCAAACTAATGTTGGAAAAAGTGTGTTTTTGTCTTCCTTTTGTATTTTCAGGATTAAATGAGCTCAAATGAACAAAAGAAGCAAAAATGTAGCTAAATCTAACAAAAGTACAAAGAAAGGAAAAAACGTGGCATGCCCGACCCCTCGACAACATCTTCCCAAGCAAAAACAAGAAAACAGAAGGCTGAACACGCCCCGTGCTCAGTGAGCACGGGGGCGTGCCCAAGTGTCTGCAGAAAAGACAAAGCTGTAGAAGCTTCTATCAACCACCACGGGGGCGTGCCCAACGGACACGCGGGCATGCCCAACGGACACAGGGCCGTGGTCAACTCAAAGATTTGCAGAATCTTAGGAAATCTTGATAGTACAGATACGCTTCTGCACACGGGGTCGTGCCCAGCGGACACGGGGGCGTGGTCAACTAATGCAGACAAACTGCAATTAATGAAGAAAGTGAAGAAGGTGGACACGGGGCCGTGCCCGAGCCTTTGTTCAGCCTATAAATAGGGGTGCTTGGCTCATTTGCAAACCATCCCTTGGCACACCACCTCTCTCACACTTCACCCACCACCCACCACCATCACAACACCATCATCCACCACCATCATCCATCGTCCATCATAGAGTGTGTGAGTCGTCTCGGGATCCAAGATTGATCGTAAGAGTTCTTGACAATCAAAGGCCATGTTTGCCTAAGTCTCTTACATCACTTGGTGAAGACAAGTGTCTAGTGTAATACTTTTTATTTTTAATCTTTTCGCACTTTTCATTTGGTTATGTATTAATGACTTTAATAACTAGTTTCTTATGTTGAAGGTGATTCTTCCTTATCGTTTTCCCGTGGTGTCTTGGCATTATTTTACTGTCTATATAAAATAAAAGATTTTCACCATTCATATCTCCACGGTCTATATGGAGATATGTTGGCTAACTGGTCGGGGGTTAAGGGAACGGTTTGGTAAGAGTCTTGCCTTGTTCAGTGTATAGATCCTGCAAGGACCTGGGTCAAATTTAGTAGGACCTCCTTCAATACCCACCGGTATTGGATGGCGGGGGTCCAAACTCTTTGATCCCCTCATTTGTAAGCTACTATTAATACTTTAACCCGGCTAGTTAGGACTGTATCCCTGCTGACTCAGACTACTTAGCCGAGGGTAACGTCACCTTCAAAAGAGGGGCCTACCACAATATGCATTACTAACTTAATTAATTATATTTCAATAATCCGACCCTTTAGGATTGTATCCTTGCTGACTCAAACTACTGGGCTGAGGGTAACGTCACCTTCAAAAGAGGGGCCTACTACAATAACTAAGATAATCTCTTAAAAAGTGCAAAAGTGCGGAAATAATCAAAGGTTACACTAAACACGAGTCGGATCCAAGTGATTCATCTTGTCTATCTGTTTTTACTTTTATTTTTCAGCATTTTAGTTTGTTTTATTTTTCTTATTTAAAAACATTTTTCTAACTTTTGATTTGATTAGACGTTGAGGATAAACCGGTACTAAAAGCTCTTGTGTCCTTGGACGACCTCGGTATCTTACCAACACTATACTACGCTCACGATGGGTGCACTTGCCCATATGTGTGTTTAGTGTTAGTAAATATCGTGTTTTATAAATTTAAAACTTGGCTAAAAAGTGTAAAAGGGCTTAGAATATACATTAAAAACTTACAACACTACACACGCATCAATGACACCCAACTCGTTCCTTACAATCGAGACGGTCATACCGAACTAGAGGACCAGGATAACTAGAAGGCACGCGAACGAACACTTATGTAGATCCAAGACAACTATGACGTGGTCAGCAGCACGACGAAGTTTTATGCGATGAGTTATTGCGAATAAAATGTTTTAAGTTAAATTTTATATGAACTAAATGGGAATAAATAAGGATTGTTCCGAATTTCCGAGCACAAGTATAATAATTTGAATTCTGGTTATATGTTTTGAACCTTAACAAGTCGTCTAATATAAGTTGAACGTCACAACCCTAACCAATATCGTAACCTATGCCCAGAACTTGGAAAATTCGAGTCGAGGGCACATGGTGACGATATATTTTTTTCTTTCTGATCTCAAAATTTGGTTTTATAAAATAATAATAAAATGCAATAAGTATATATTGTAAATGTTCTACTTTAAGCCAAAAAAAAATGTTTTCCCTGAAGTTTAACGAAATATTTTTGTAAATAAACTAAGTTGTTTTTGCATATGAACAATTTAAAATACCAATGTGCTACACTTGGTAAAGTGTAAAAATAGTTAACCAAACGAAATGAACATGAGTTAAGTTAACAAAGTTATGGTTTTCTTAATTTATCTTAATCAGTACTAACGCCAATCGATACAAATATCAACTCTTAATCAGTACCGTTGATAGCTTGTGTCGTTGTCACGCTTTCAACGTTACTATTTGACATCGTTTTCATCCTTTACTCAGACGTTTTATGTATCAGTATGTTATGCGTTTATGATTTGTTTTATTGCTAGTTCATGTTGTTGCAGTTTCACATCATCACTCATCACGGCTTACCTTTTCCCAAAATTTGTATGATATGGGTATCGTCTCACTTATTCATAGACTGACCCTTTACCCCATAACTATGGATGTAGGTACTGCCACCATTTAGTCGCACCCTTTTTGGGTTCGAGACTCATACAATAGTTGGTTGTGGTTTGGTTGTGGTTATTTATGTGACAACCCTCACTAAACCAGGTATCCGTACGACTTAATTAATAATTAATTACTGCTTAATTACTGTGCTTGCTTGAACTTGTGGATAAACTGCTACTTGAATACTGATACATGTACTTACTTGCATCATACTTTACTTGCTGTCACTCCATGTTTTGCTTACAGCACCTTTGTGACAACCTTGATGCACCAAAAGCACAGTAGCACAATGAACGGATAACCTATTAAACGTGCTGTCATAACTAGCACCAGGCAGGTACTGCCTCTAAGGCCTGTAAGAGCCTGAGATAGTTTGCTACACTAGTGGGGAGTGTAGGGATATAAGGGTTGTAGAACTGCGTCACTAGGAATAAATTACAGTGACCGGATGTGCCTAAAACGTACTCTAAGTACAAAATTCAGCACTTTAATTAAAATTCAGCATTTGGCTAACTAATAAAGTGCCAAGACATGAGGAAAATATTCCCGACACTTTGGAGGAATAAGTTGTGTCACTAAAAATAATAATAACGACACTTTAAAGCTTTGTTAAGCACTTTAACGGATCTCTATCCAACCGAACAACCGGATTATATCCGGAACATAAAAATATTGTCATCAACACTGTTTTTCTTTTCTGAGCCAGTTAGGGTCCCCGAATACCCTAACACCCGCTATAATGCATGACACACTAGTAACCGTGTTAATCCCTAAACTAACTAAACTTAACTTAACTAATACTTAGTGTTTAGTTGAAATGGAACCGGATTACCCCCCCCCCCCAAGCCGAGTTCGGTCACAATGTGACCCCCATTGTACTTCTCTTGATTATTTAAATCAAACATGCCTAATATCTTGAAGACATGAGGACCTTTGGTTATTAATCTTGGATTTTGCCTTTAAGTACTAAGCTTAAACCAACATGATCATCACAACCCACCACAAAACACTCTCTCTCTCCCTCACAAAGCTCTCGGCCGAACTCCCCTATCCATCCATCAATTTTTCGAGTTTTGATCTTGCCATTCCAAGCTTACACAAGTGTTAAGGATCACCTACAAGGAAGCTTGGTGCAATCGGAAGGAGAAGGACCTCAGTCTATTGCTTTTATCCACTCATTTTGCGTCTAGATTCTTCCCTAGCCTCGAGCTAGTAGTAAGTTGCTTGAATCACACTCTCGAACTATTTTGAAGTGGTTAAAATGTTATGTAACGGCTAAAACTCGTAAACATACAAGTTGATACATAAAAGTCTACTAAAAATGCTAGTAATGGTGGTTAAAAGCTTGAATGTTGTGTAAATCTTGTAGTATTTGATTTGTGTGGTTATTTAGGCCCGATCTATGTTGTGGTAGCTCGGATCATCGTTTAACCCGGATTGGTCACGATCATGGATTATGACATAAAGCTTGTTTAAGTGTAACAAGGGTTAAGTGATGAAACTCTACCACACATCAAACTTGAACTTGTGTAAAAATGATTTTACTTACGAAATAGTGTTTAAAACTAGTAGATCTACGGATCTACAAGCGGTATTTTCAAAGGACCGAGTGTCGAAGAAACCATATTTTTCTAAAAATGGATTTTACATGAGCAAGAATGATTTTTAGAACACACAAGTGTGTAAACATTTGTGTAGTACTAAGTTTCGACAAAATAACTATCTTTGTAAAAATTGATAAGAAGTTGTAAATATGGAATTTCTTTAAAAACGGGGTTTTTACGAAACCGGATTGATTTATATAAAGATCCACTAAAAGTAATGGAATTTACTTTATATTCTTGGATAAAACGCAAGTTCATGTAATTTATGCGATATACATATTTATTTACTAGTTTGTTGTTTTGGAAATTGTTTTGATTGAATGAAAAGAATGTTGGTTTGATTTATGAAAGAAAATGATACGCTTAAAAGCGTGGCCACCTCCAGTTACAGGGGAAACTCTGGCGAAATTTTTCCAAAAACCTAACACTTAGAAATATTTTCACTATAAGTGTTAGAAATACTTTTCGACTTGTTTTCAAATTATAGATTTCGCCACGACTTTATTTACAAAACATCGGAGGTGGGATTTCACAAAATAAAACTTGGTATATATATATTTAGTATATATTTTTCATAAAGTCACTTGATATGTGTTTATGATTATTTTGTGAAAATACTAGTATTATTTTTAGGGTAAAAATAATACCATCGAATGTTAATGGATCCATAATAATACGAACGTCTCTACGATAAATATATAAGTTACACAGGTAATTATTATTACCACTCGATCATTAAAACGTAACTTACGCATTTTAAGAAAATATGACTTAACGCGTCTTTTTGTCAAGGTATTATTTTGGGAAAATTCATGTAATAGAAAATATAATATTTTTAAGAAGAATATTTATATTTTGGAGTTAGAAATAAAATATATTTTAAGTGAGACTTAATAATATATTTCGAACACACATGTATTAAATCCCCCATCCTTGGGAAGGAAAATGATTACCAAGTATTTACTAAATGTAAACACGAAATAGTTGTCTAACTATTTCTCAAAAAAAAAAACTTAAACCATAAAGCTAAGGCACGGCCGTCCGTCTAATAGACTTAGTACGTGTAGGTCGTCGCACAGCTGCTTGATCAGGAGATATTCTTGGTAGAGACGCACCACTGTGAGTTCATGTCCCCCTTTTCTCTTAACTGTTTTCAGTTTTCTAAACTGCGGGGGTGAAATACATGTTACTATGATTACGAGTACTTTATACATGGTATGGTTAGCGTAAGGAGGGTTACTACTTAGATCATGTGAGTGGCTAGGCGGGAACTGGAGGCCATTAATCCTCATTGTAGGACCGTGGGACGTAAGCGGTAGATCTATCTGGGTGTAGCGAGCCCAACTCCAGGTCCAACAGTACGGGCCTCGGGGTGACTTTGTGCCCAACGCAAAATCCGCTAGGTTTGAGTCTTCCTACTTGCACTTCACACATATCAATGGCCTTGCAAACCATTGGTGATCTCTTTTTCCTTATTTGCTACATACCAGGATTTTTATATATACAAAGGTTTATTTACTCACTTACACATGAACTCGCTCAACATTATTGTTGATTTTTCAACTTACATGTATTTCAGGGAATTAAAGGATCTGGCGCGGTATGACACGTTTTCCCGCTGCACTAGTTACGAGGTCATCCGGGTTTGGGGAATGTGACTCTTTCCTGGACAAGTCACAGTCCTTAAACTGTGTTTATGTCATGTTGAAGTTTGTGTTTGTTGAACAATGTCGTTAGGATGTGTTTCCGTTGAGACAATGTTGTTGTATTTGGTTTTTAAAACTTAATTAAATGGATGATCTTGCATGGTTTTATTTCATATAGCTTTGTTATGGTTAAGCTATGGTATTAAGAAGTCACACCAAATTAACCACGCTTCCGCAAAGCCAGGGTGTGACAGCTTGGTATCAGAGCTCTGAACATAGCGAACTAGGATTCCTTCTCGAGTCTAGACTATGATCACTAGGGCTCTCACGAAAACATTTTTTTTATTGCATACCATTTAAGTCCAGATCCAAAACTTTTTACAAACAAATGTTGAGCACATTTATTTATTATTTATAGGCTCAGTCTGGGAGGCTGAGGCTCGGTCTGGGAGGCCGAGGTAGTTGGCTAGTGGGACTAGGAGAATTGGCTAGTGGGACTAGGAGAATTGGCTAGTGGGACTAGGAAGAGCAGTCTGGGAGGCTGGGAGGCTAGTGGGACTAGGAGAATTATTTGATTGCTTACTTGGTGACTAATGTGCTTATCTGATTGTATGACTGATTATTTGTGCACATTTGTGTTTATGTTACAGACACATGGACTCGACCGGCACTGGTGATTCAGACACCACAGGCCCTAGACCTATAGTATCAGACGACCTAGAGTCTTCAGAGCGCGAGGTTCACACATCCGACGTTACTAGCACAGACGAGGATGACTTTCAGCCCTTTGCGTTACCTGATGGTGCTGATGAGCTCGCTGATGGCCCTTTGGCCGGGGACCTACCACTGGTAGAGATCCCTGCTCCCATACCACTTGCTTCATATCCTGCTTACGATTTGCTTCCCGACGTCGATCTGTTTGATGACGAGCCCTTAGAGGATGAGGTTCAGGGCGAGGCCCTTCTTGCTGCTGGAGATCTTTTGTTGATCGCAGATGCTCCCGCTGAGGAGTCACCTGCTCACTCTCCGGTCCCAGACTCTTTCGAGTCTGTGTCCTCCGCACCTTCACACACTCAGAGTGCGCAGCACTTTTCTCACGGTTCAGATCCAGATAGAGCATCCTCTGTTGCCCCTACTTCTAGCTTTGCTTTCGACCACGATGTTGAGGAGGACTCCGATCCTGTCTTTCCCCCAGGATTCGACCCAGATGAGGATATAGAGTTTATACCCATGGATCAGCCTATGGAGGATCCGGTCGACCCAGTTGACCCAGTTGATCCCATCGACCCTGGGTTTGATTTTGAGATGGCCTTTGATGATCCCGAGCAGCCACTGGACCCTGCTCCTGACCCAGTGCTTGAGCATGACCCTGCTCATGCTGGCATACCTATTGATCCTGTGATTGCTGACCCACCCATTAGTGATCACCCTGCTGATGCACCACTACTGGAGGGTGACCATGTTATTGCTGCTGATCATGTTGATCCCCCACTTATCGATGATATACCTGTTGACCCTTTTGTTGCACCCCACCTTGACCCTATGCCTGTACAGTTTGATCGAGCACTTTTTGAGGCACAGATTGACCCACAAGATGAGCTCGCCCGGCATGGGTGGATTCCTGCTGATGATGAGGTTCCACCTATTCCCCCTCAGATCACTGATACCCGTCACGTTGATTTCTCTTTTTCTCTTGCACAGTACCCTCTCCAGGTCGGCGTCGCGTCACTGGAGCTGGAGGGTTCTTCGGCCCATCCCTTTGGGCATGTGCCGACGTCTGTTCCCGTTATGCCACAGTTTTCACCTGTTTTACCCCCTGTTCCCCCATTTCATGTGGCACCTTATGATCCAGCCAGCGAGCCGTTTCTCTGGACGTCACCTTATGTTATGCCACCGACCGACCCCTACCATTCTTTCCATATGGGGTATTCTATTGAGGACGTTCTGATGTCGTTTGTTGTCCAGCAGGAGGCGCTCACACGGCGTATTCAGGAGCTCGAGAGAGCTCAGCCACCGCCGTGCAAGTGTCAGGGTCAGACCCACCCTGTTTCTTCGCAGCACCCTCGACCATTGTTACCTGACTATGCTGCATGCCTTTTGACACTTGAGCAGCAGGTTGCTTCTTGGTTGCGTACCCAGAGAGCCATGGAGGAGGACTGGCTCCAGTTGCGTCGTTTGTTCTACACTTACTTTCCCCCTCCTCCACCGCCATCTGTGTAGGGCTCTTCAGTACCGTATGGGTAGACGTTGGTGAGAAGACGGCGAATGCTTTAGACTGCACAACATTTTTGGAGACTACATTTTGATTCTGACTTTTGTTGATCATGTATATGGGATGTATTGACACTGATTTGATATAGTTTTTGGACTAGGGTGATGTAGCCCTTAGTCGACTGATGTTGTATGACACTGTGATGTACTTGTACGCTTACTATGTGGTCTCAATATATGGCAATCGCAGTATTCTCATCATATTTGATGCTTGATTTGGTTATTTATATCCTATGACATGGGATGTTGTGTGATTGATGTTTGTGACATGGGATGTTGTGTGATTGATATGATTATAACATGAGATGTTATGTACTATTACTATCATAATAAAGCGTAGGTATTATAACATGGGATCTTTACTATGGCCTGACCGACGTAAACACATCTTTTAGAAGATGCCGCCGAGACGTCAAACGCCGATGCCTACCAATGAGGCAGAACTCCAACAAGTCATCGCTGCCGCCATCGCGCAATACGCCGCCTCGCAAGGAGGACCCAGCGGAAGCAGCTCAAACAACAATGGCAACAACAATCCACCTCATGGTAATACTAAGTCATTAAGACATACCATGACCTAATTGGATATCTATAGCAATGATGCTAACGCCGAACACATGTTATAATGTATATGCAGGGTGCACCTACAAGCAGTTTCTAGACTGCAAGCCTGTCAACTTTGATGGCACTGGAGGTGCTGTCGCCTTTGTTCGTTGGGCTGAGAAAACTGAATCTGTTCTTCGCATGAGCAAAAGTGCACCAGACCAGCAAGTCACCTACATTTCTGGGCTATTTTTGGATGGAGCCCTATCTTGGTGGAATTTGCAAGTGCAGACACTTGGTGAAGCTGCTGCCTACGCACTAACATGGACCGAATTGAAGGAACTAATGCGCAAAAAGTACTGCTCTCGCGCGGAAATCCAAAGATTGGAAACTGAGTTCTGGCATTTGAAGATGGAAGGTCCGAAAATTGCGGAATACGTTCAAAGGTTTCACGACCTGTCACATGTGGTACCCTATATGGTCACTCCAGAATTCAAGCGGATTGAACGCTTCATTTGGGGATTATCTCCTCAAATCATAAGCATGGTGACCTCCTCCAAGCCTGCAACAATTACTGAGGCAATCGATTTGAGCGTGGCTCTCACTGAGGAGGCTATCCTCCTGAACAAGTTCGATGAGATCGAGACAAAGAAGAAAGAGACTCACATCGAGTCATCCGGAGGTAACAAACGAAAGTTCTCGAATTTCAAACAAGGCACAATCAGTGATGGCAGGAAAGGAGAACCAAGCGCACCGGTTCAAGCTATGACTGGTACTAGAAGGAAAGGAAAGGGATATATGGGTGCACATCCCAAGTGTAACTCTTGCCAACGCCATCACCCTGGCCGATGCGGGCCAAAAGTATGTGAAGCTTGTGGAAAGACTGGTCACTTGAAGGATTCTTGCTGGGCTAGTGCTGGCCGGGGAGGCCAAGGAGGATTTGGGAATAGAAATAATAATCGTGGTGGTATTGGGAATCGCCCACAGGGGAACAATGGAGGAAACGGAAATCGAGGCAACAATGCGAATCAAGCTGGTAATGCGAACCAAAACAACAATCAAGCTGGGAATGGAGCAGGAAATGGTCAAAGAATGGGTTGTTTTAACTGTGGTGATATCGGGCACTTTAAGAGGAACTGCCCAGAGTTGAACCAAGCCCATGGAAGAGTGTTCCACATCGAAGCGAGGGAAGCGCGCCAGGATCCCAATGTCGTTACTGGTACGTTCCCTGTAAACCAACGCTATGCATCCGTTTTATTTGATACTGGTGCCGATTATAGCTTCGTATCGTTAGAATTTAAGAATATGCTTGGTTTAACCGCTAGTAAGTTAGATATTCCTTACTCAATCGAATTGGCCAATGGGAAGTTAGTAGAAGCCAATGAAGTTGTCAGAGGCTGTGTGATCGAATTGGGAGAGCGTGAGTTCGCTCTGGATCTACTACCAGTCCAGTTGGGAAGCTTCGACGTGGTGGTAGGAATGGATTGGTTATCAGGCAACAAGGCTGAGATAGTTTGTCACGAAAAGGTTGTTCGTATCCCAACCGAAGAGGGTGAAACAATTGTGGTTCATGGTGAAAAGCGTGATACGCCGTTAAGAATTATCAGCTGCCTGAAAGCGCGAAAGTGTTTGCAGAAAGGATGTGTTGCCTTCCTGGCACACATTGTAGACAAGAAAGCTGCAGAACCAAAGATTGAAGACACCCCTGTCGTGAGGGAGTATCCGGAAGTCTTCCCAGAGGACTTGCCTGGACTGCCACCTCAGAGGCAAGTAGAGTTTCACATCGATTTAGTTCCAGGCGCCGCGCCTGTGGCTAAGGCACCTTATTGACTTGCCCCGTCTGAGATGCAAGAATTGTCGACACAACTTCAAGAGTTGTTAGACAAGGGATTTATCCGACGAAGCTTCTCGCCTTGGGGAGCTCCGGTCCTGTTTGTCAAGAAGAAGGACGGTAGTTTTCGTATGTGCATCGACTACAGAGAATTGAACAAGCTGACGATCAAGAATAGATATCCTCTGCCAAGAATCGATGATCTATTCGACCAACTGCAAGGTTCAAGCTTTTATTCAAAGATCGATCTTCGATCTGGATACCATCAGTTAAGGATACAAGAGGAGAGTATCCCGAAGACAGCCTTCAGAACTCGATATGGACACTACGAGTTCCTTGTTATGCCGTTTGGATTGACAAACGCACCTGCGGTCTTTATGGACTTGATGAATAGAGTTTGCAAGCCGTACTTGGACAAGTTCGTGATTGTGTTTATCGACGACATCTTGATTTATTCAAGAACAAAGGCTGAGCACGAACAGCACCTAAGAGCTATTTTGGAGTTGCTGAAGAAGGAACAGTTGTATGCCAAGTTCTCTAAGTGCGAGTTTTGGCTACGTGAAGTACAATTTCTTGGACACGTGGTGAACGGAGATGGAATCCATGTGGATCCAACCAAGATCGAAGCGATCAAGAATTGGGAAACACCAAAGACGCCAACCGAAATTCGACAATTCTTAGGTTTGGCTGGTTACTACCGTAGATTCATTGAGAATTTTTCAAAAATCGCTCAACCATTGACGCTCCTCACGCAGAAAGATAAGAAGTTTGATTGGGGAATCAAACAGGAAGAAGCGTTCCAGATATTGAAGGATAAGCTCTGCAATGCGCCAATCTTAGCACTACCAGAAGGTACAGATGATTTCGTGGTATACTGTGACGCCTCACGTCAAGGATTGGGTTGTGTGTTGATGCAACGCCAAAAGGTTATTGCTTACGCATCGCGTCAATTGAAAGTACATGAAAAGAACTATACCACACATGATTTGGAACTTGGCGCAATGGTTTTTGCATTAAAGATCTGGAGACACTACCTTTATGGTACGAAATGTACAATCTTCACAGATCACAAGAGCCTACAACACATATTCAATCAGAAGGAGCTGAATATGAGGCAGAGACGATGGGTTGAGTTGTTGAATGATTACGACTGCGAGATAAAGTACCACCCAGGGAAGGCGAATGTGGTCGCCGATGCCCTAAGTCGAAAGGAGAGGATCAAGCCCATAAGGGTTAGGGCTTTAGAAATGATTATCCAAACCGATCTTTCCTTGCGCATTCGTGCCGCACAGAAAGAAGCTCTTAAGGAAAGAAATCTTGAAGAAGAATATCTCCGTGGGATGGAGAAACTTTTGGTGCCAAACAAGGAAGGAACGTTATGTTTTGAGAAAAGGATTTGGGTTCCTCTGTTTGGTGGTTTAAGGAAAGTTATTTTTGATGAAGCTCACAAATCGCGGTACTCTATCCATCCAGGAGCGGATAAGATGTACCAAGATCTCAAGGATTACTATTGGTGGCCTAGGATGAAAGGCGATGTTGCTGTTTATGTGAGCAAGTGTCTAACGTGTGCTAAGGTGAAAGCGGAATACCAGAAGCCTTCAGGACTTCTGCAACAACCTGAGATTCCCAAGTGGAAATGGGAACAAATCTCAATGGATTTTATTACAAAGTTGCCAAGAACACCAAGAGGTCATGACACTATCTGGGTGATAGTTGACCGCCTAATAAAGTCCGCACACTTTCTGCCAATCAAAGAGAAGGATAACACTAGCAAATTGGCTGAAATTTACATGAGAGAGATCGTCGCACGTCATGGAGTGCCTCTCTCGATCATCTCTGATAGAGACGGAAGGTTTGTGTCAAGGATATGGCAATCCTTCCAAGAAGCTTTTGGCTCACAATTAAATCTGAGCACTGCGTTTCATCCGCAAACTGACAGTCAAAGCGAGCGAACGATTCAGACGTTAGAAGATATGCTGAGAGCATGTGTAATGGATTTGGGCGGTAGCTGGGACAAGCATTTGCCTTTGGTCGAATTTTCATACAACAACAGCTACCACACCAGTATTGGAGTCGCGCCATTTGAAGCCCTTTACGGACGCAAGTGCCGATCACCCCTATGCTGGGATGACGCAGGTGATAGGCAGCTTGTTGGTCCCGAAATCGTCCAAGAGACGACAGACAAGATTGCGCAGATTCGAAAACGCATCGAAGCAGCTCGCCACAGACAGAAAGCCTATGCAGATCCAAACCGGAAACATTTGGAATTCCAAGTTGGAGATATGGTTTTATTGAAAGTTTCACCCTGGAAGGGTGTGGCACGCTTCGGAAAGCGTGGGAAGTTAAATCCGCGTTACATTGGCCCTTTCAGAATTTTGGAAAGGATAGGGCTAGTAGCATACAAGCTGGACTTACCTGCCGAGCTAAATGGAGTTCACGATACATTCCATGTATCCAACCTGAAGAAAAGTCCAACTCAAGATACCATTGCCATTCCCACCGACGAGATTCATGTTGACGACACGCTCCATTTCGTTGAAGAACCGGTTGAGGTTACGGATTGGAAAGTGAACAAGACCCGCCGGAGCAGTGTCAAGCTCGTCAAAGTTCGTTGGAATGCCAAACATGGTCCTGAATACACCTGGGAGCGTGAGGACCGGATGAAAGAGAAATACCCCCACTTATTTCCTAAGAACCCTGCATCTACAAGCAGAACTTAAAATTTCGTACGACTTAATTAATAATTAATTACTGCTTAATTATTGTGCTTGCTTGAACTTGTGGATAAACTGCTACTTGAATACTGATACATGTACTTACTTGCATCATACTTTACTTGCTGTCACTCCATGTTTTGCTTACAGCACCTTTGTGACAACCTTGATGCACCAAAAGCACAGTAGCACAATGAACAGATAACCTATTAAACGTGCTGTCATAACTAGCACCAGGCAGGTACTGCCTCTAAGGCCTGTAAGAGCCTGAGATAGTTTGCTACACTAGTGGTGAGTGTAGGGATATAAGGGTTGTAGAACTGCGTCACTAGGAATAAATTACAGTGACCGGATGTGCATAAAACGTACTCTAAGTACAAAATTCAGCACTTTAATTAAAATTCAGCATTTGGCTAACTAATAAAGTGCCAAGACATGAAGAAAATATTCCCGACACTTTGGAGGAATAAGTTGTGTCACTAAAAATAATAATAACGACACTTTAAAGCTTTGTTAAGCACTTTAACGGATCTCTATCCAACCGAACAACCGGATTATATCCGGAACATAAAAATATTGTCATCAACACTGTTTTTCTTTTCTGAGCCAGTTAGGGTCCCCGAATACCCTAACACCCGCTATAATGCATGACACACTAGTAACCGGGTTAATCCCTAAACTAACTAAACTTAACTTAACTAATACTTAGTGTTTAGTTGAAATGGAACCGGATTACCCCCCCCCCCAAGCCGAGTTCGGTCACAATGTGACCCCCATTGTACTTCTCTTGATTATTTAAATCAAACATGCCTAATATCTTGAAGACATGAGGACCTTTGGTTATTAATCTTGGATTTTGCCTTTAAGTACTAAGCTTAAACCAACATGATCATCATAACCCACCACAAAAGACTCTCTCTCTCTCCCTCACAAAGCTCTCGACCGAACTCCCCTATCCATCCATCAATTTTTCGAGTTTTGATCTTGCCATTCCAAGCTTACACAAGTGTTAAGGATCACCTACAAGGAAGCTTGGTGCAATCGGAAGGCGAATGACCTCACTCTATTGCTTTTATCCACTCATTTTGCGTCTAGATTCTTCCCTAGCCTCGAGCTAGTAGTAAGTTGCTTGAATCACACTCTCGAACTATTTTGAAGTGGTTAAAATGTTATGTAACGGCTAAAACTCGTAAACATACAAGTTGATACATAAAAGTCTACTAAAAATGCTAGTAATGGTGGTTAAAAGCTTGAATGTTGTGTAAATCTTGTAGTATTTGATTTGTGTGGTTATTTAGGCCCGATCTATGTTGTGGTAGCTCGGATCATCGTTTAACCCGGATTGGTCACGATCATGGATTATGACATAAAGCTTGTTTAAGTGTAACAAGGGTTAAGTGATGAAACTCTACCACACATCAAACTTGAACTTGTGTAAAAATGATTTTACTTACGAAATAGTGTTTAAAACTAGTAGATCTACGGATCTACAAGCGGTATTTTCAAAGGACCGAGTGTCGAAGAAACCATATTTTTCTAAAAATGGATTTTACATGAGCAAGAATGATTTTTAGAACACACAAGTGTGTAAACACTTGTGTAGTACTAAGTTTCGACAAAATAACTATCTTTGTAAAAATTGATAAGAAGTTGTAAAGATGGAATTTCTTTAAAAACGGGGTTTTTACGAAACCGGATTGATTTATATAAAGATCCACTAAAAGTAATGGAATTTACTTTATATTCTTGGATAAAACGCAAGTTCATGTAATTTATGCGATATACATATTTATTTACTAGTTTGTTGTTTTGGACATTGTTTTGATTGAATGAAAAGAATGTTGGTTTGATTTATGAAAGAAAATGATACGCTTAAAAGCGTGGCCACCTCCAGTTACAGGGGAAACTTTGGCGAAATTTTTCCAAAAACCTAACACTTAGAAATATTTTCACTATAAGTGTTAGAAATACTTTTCGACTTGTTTTCAAATTATAGATTTCGCCACGACTTTATTTACAAAACATCGGAGGTGGGATTTCACAAAATAAAACTTGGTATATATATATTTAGTATATATTTTTCATAAAGTCACTTGATATGTGTTTATGATTATTTTGTGAAAATACTAGTATTATTTTTAGGGTAAAAATAATACCATCGAATGTTAATGGATCCAAAATAATACGAACGTCTCTACGATAAATATATAAGTTACACAGGTAATTATTATTACCACTCGATCATTAAAACGTAACTTACGCATTTTAAGAAAATATGACTTAACGCGTATTTTTGTCAAGGTATTATTTTGGGAAAATTTATGTAATAGAAAATATAATATTTTTAAGAAGAATATTTATATTTTGGAGTTAGAAATAAAATATATTTTAAGTGAGACTTAATAATATATTTCGAACACACATGTATTAAATCCCCCATCCTTGGGAAGGAAAATGATTACCAAGTATTTACTAAATGTAAGCACAAAATAGTTGTCTAACTATTTCTCAAAAAAAAAAAACTTAAACCATAAAGCTAAGGCACGGCCGTCCGTCTAATAGACTTAGTACGTGTAGGTCGTCGCACAGCTGCTTGATCAGGAGATATACTTGGTAGAGACGCACCACTGTGAGTTCATGTCCCCCTTTTCTCTTAACTATTTTCAGTTTTCTAAACTGCGGGGGTGAAATACATGTTACTATGATTACGAGTACTTTATAAATGGTATGGTTAGCGTAAGGAGGGTTACTACTTAGATCATGTGAGTGGGTAGGCGGGAACTGGAGGCCATTAATCCTCATTGTAGGACCGAGGGACGTAAGCGGTAGATCTATCTGGGTGTAGCGAGCCCAACTCCAGGTCCAACAGTACGGGCCTCGGGGTGACTTTGTGCCCAACGCAAAATCCGCTAGGTTTGAGTCTTCCTACTTGCACTTCACACATATCAATGGCCTTGCAAACCATTGGTGATCTCTTTTTCCTTATTTGCTACATACCAGGATTTTTATATATACAAAGGTTTATTTACTCACTTACACATGAACTCGCTCAACATTATTGTTGATTTTTCAACTTACATGTATTTCAGGGAATTAAAGGATCTGGCGCGGTATGACACGTTTTCCCGCTGCACTAGTTACGAGGTCATCCGGGTTTGGGGAATGTGACTCTTTCCTGGATAAGTCACAGTCCTTAAACTGTGTTTATGTCATGTTGAAGTTTGTGTTTGTTGAACAATGTCGTTAGGATGTGTTTCCGTTGAGACAATGTTGTTGTATTTGGTTTTTAAAACTTAATTAAATGGATGATCTTGCATGGTTTTATTTCATATAGCTTTGTTATGGTTAAGCTATGGTATTAAGAAGTCACACCAAATTAACCACGCTTCCGCAAAGCCAGGGTGTGACAATTTAATTAGTAAGTTGAGTTGAGTCGTCGCATAGAACCAATCAAAACCGCTAACGAAGCCAAAGAAATTTGATAAGGACATGGTGGATACGCCGCTGGTACTCCCTATATATAAGTGTTCTTATCAAATCATCAAAAGCCTCGTTAGATTGGTCGAGAGAGGTTCTATGTAAGTTGTGTTTGTGTCGTCAGTCATGATCCAAATAACGATGCCGATGAAACTTGATAAGGACATGGTGGATACGCCGCTGGTACTTCCTATATATAATTGTTCTTATCGAGGTATCAAAAGCCTCGTTAGATTGGTCATGAGAAGTTGGTTTGAGCCATCAATCATGATTTGAATAACGATGTGGATGAAAATTTGATAGGGACATGGTGGATACGCCGCTGGTACTTCCTATATATAAGTGTGTCTGTCAAATTTTCAAAAGCAGCGTTAGACTAATCATGAGTGTTTTAGTTAGTTTGTTTTGGTTTTGTGATTGGAGAATTCAAATTCTATAATTTCGCTCATTCAACTCAAATTGTGGCATCCTACGAGAATTTGTTTTCTTTTCAAAATCCCAAGTCGTGACACAGATTGCAGTTGGCATCACATGTATACCTCACGACTCAGTTGCAAACTCTCTCGTGTTACAAATCATCTTTGATACGCCAATCTTGAGCTTCGTGATTGTAATGATCATAAAGCCTATAACCGGCTATCTTGTACATAACAGTTAACACTCTTCATTTTCTGCATCCTTGGCATTTGAAAGCGGTTCCTATAATTGGGTATGTAACCCTTGTCAGGAACGCTACCGCCTCAATAAGTCTACACCTCTTGATATATCCTAGTTCGAGCGCATTCTCAGCAACGTTGGGACTTGTGTATAACACTTGTTGCCTGACATTCCTGAGGTACAATCCGATCTTAAGATTCGAGTTCCTAGCGCTATTACTAAATCGAGCAAATATCGTTACGCCTATGAAAGACCCTACACTTAATCCTACATGAGCGGTTTCCTCCTAATTTCGGGACAAAATTCTCAAAAGTTGGGGAGACTATAACATCCGCCAAAATCGGATCTCCGAAATCCGACCCGGATTTCAAAACCGAACCCTTTTCAAGTAAATAAAAATAAGGATTTTTAATAATTTAAATATTATACTATTAGATTAAACCACCACATCATATTTCGTTGGTTTAAAAATCAGAATAAAAATGGATTTTTATAAGCGAGACTCAGTTAACTCGGTTAATAGATATAAGGGAAATAATTAAATACGTTAAAATTGGTGGTTAAAACAAGTTTTTAACTTAAAAGGATTTAAACCGTCAAAATATCAAAGTTACAAGTCAAGGGATTGGTTTGTAATTAATAGAAACTATAAAATATGCAAGTCAACTAACGGGGTTAGATTTTATTAGAAACTCGATTAACTAAGTTAGTTAAGTTAATTATTAATTATAACTAAGTTAATCCTCATGATTTGTAATAAAAGTGGAGGGGCTTACTGGTCACATTTGGAAAGTTAAGTTGAGGGACTGGTTATGTGAGTTATGAAAGTATAATTAAAAACAAGTAAAATGGTGGGGGCACACGGGTTCGAACCAGTGACCTCACCATCAACAAACATCCTAAACACCACTCAGCTACAACCTAAATTGGTGGGAGTCTAGGGAACGGGCTCCCTATATATCCTTTTGGAACGAATTAAATAAGAAAAAAAATAAATGCTCAAAACTGCAGTTAACGCGACTCGAACCCGGGCAGTTCAGCACAACAAACACACGCGCACGACCAGACCAACTCATGTTTTGTGATTTATACTTTAACGTATTTCTTTTAAACCTACATTGAAACCGAGAATCAGTTTCTTTCTTCTTCGCTATAAACGCAGCCAACACAACCTGATCGATTGAATCTGTTTTACGACGTTTAAGTTTCATTCAGGTCCTCTCAAACACGAAATTTTGGTGTAATACGAAGCACCCCTTCGAAACGTTCTGTTACTAAAGCAATTAATCAAAATCAATTCCATTCAAGTCCACCATTAAAGTTCTCATGAACATCATTTGGGTTTACTCTAATTCGTAAAACTTAACTTACAAAACTCACATCATTCGATTCTTCTTCTAATTCCACACAAAACCCCACTGAAATTTATCCATTTCACCAACCACACAACACGAATTTGATCGAAGAACATTCTAGGGCTTATAACTTGTGCAGACGATATCTCCTTCAATTCTCAACGTTTTGAAACGCCCATAAACATAATAACTTAAAAACGACGCAGCGGAAAAAGTACCTTAAAATTTCTTTCTTTATTAGACACATTACTCATATGACGGCTCAAATACGAAATGTCAAACATTAACTAAAAGAAATACACAACATTCACTTTCAATTAACACTTTAAGGCGTTAAATAATTAAAGCTATGTGACTGTTCTTTCCGTACAATCCTTGCTCTCGACTCGATCCATGTCCGCTTCCCTTCGTTAGAGGTAGAAGAAATCCGTGTAGTCAGGGGCGGACCTACCCTTTGGCCAGGGTGGGCGGGCGCACCCCTTGAAAAAAAAATTAGTGTATATTCTAGGCAAAAAACCCGACCGCACCCCTTGAAAATATGGTTGAACACATCATCCGCACCCCTAGCAAATAATTTCTGGGTCCGCCACTACGTGTAGTACCAGTGGACATCACATACAACTTAACCATTAGTCATTAACAATATCATATGACATGATTCTCATATAGTTTAATATTGCATAACATTTAACAATAGAAGCTTTGATTCATTCAACTATCCTCTCGTATTTTCTTGTTCCGAGTTCGACATCGATACCACATGAACCCGATGTTCTCATACCTGCATTACATTCCAGTCTCAAAACACATCATTAGTATTCGTCAATACTCAAACGTATTGGAATCATTCCTACGTACATACATAGCGAATTACATTCATACATGCATACATTCCTACATTTATACATACTTACGAGCTCTTAATTACCACTTTTGTTTTCATGTACTTATTCCAACACGTCATATTCCCAGCTTTCCATTATATAATTCGGTACATATTGATATACATACTTACTCGTTTCTAAACGCGTTCACCTATAGATTTCCTTCACTAACACGAAGGTAAATCCATACTTATACTATCCGGAGACCCATAGCATTTACTTACAATCCAAAACCATCTTAATCATTAGTTATGAGGTCTTGAAAACCAATTAGAACAAGTTCCATGACCAAAACAAACAAAATAAAGATTTTTGCCAGTTCTGAAGGCTGTCGCGGGCCGCGACAGCTTTTATCTCATCTTTCGCGGGCCGCTACAGGCTGTGATGGGGCGCGACCGCCTTTACATTCTCCTTCGCGGGGCGCGACAGGCTCATTTCGACAGAAGGGCTGTTTTGATGAGCTGCAGATTCCCAGCTCTAAATACTCAATCCTATATTGCATAAAATGTGCATAATTCTCATTTTACAAATCCGTTTTACAATCCGCTTCTTCCTACGCGATCGTAATTCAGTCCTCTAACGTATGGACTCAAAATCTAATATCCGGACTAAGGAAACTCTTAACTTATACGTTTTCGACTTTTACATTCATTTACTAGTTATTTGACCCGTTCGTGTCCTACCAAACAACACATTCGTTTATACTTAAAACTCACAACCGAGTCTTTTAACTATTAATCCGCACCTTCGTTTCTCAATTAGCGTACTAATATGCAATTATACTTATTACCCGGTTATAGTACCGTAGCCATTACTTAAGCATCATTTCGTCATATCAATAAGACCTCATTTTTGACCCGTTTGGTCTACTTAGCTAAAATTTCCGAATTCATACAACCAAAAACCATATTTAACTTCAATTGTCAATATGTTTAATTAACTAGACGTTACCTTACTTAAACAACTAAGAAGTGATTTCAGAAATCACTTACCTCGTGCGTCCGAGTTCATGCATAGCTTCCGTATTTACCTTTGACCCATTGCCCTTCCATGCTCGTGTCCATGTTGACATGGCTCCTACGCTTTCAGGTTATCATCAACACATTCTTGTTAGCATACATCATTATACTTGATAACGAGCATACATTTGCATAATTTCATATTCAACTTGCATTAATCATTCCTAACAAACATACGACATGTACCTGATTTCACATCCTTTCAAACCCATATAATCTCTTAGTTACATTACTTTCATTAATCAATCATTCACTAACATGTATAGCTTATTTCACTGAAAATAGGCTGTTTTGGGACGTCCGTTTAATGTACTTACGAGCTTGCAAAAATTACAATCTTTTCATGCGACGTGCCCCTCGGAGGGGTTATCCTTGTGTTAAATTTTTAGAGTCTAACTCTCTACCAAAAATTTATAAAAATTCATTTACTAAGCTGCAATCAGATTCGTCACTTCTGACTGCAGCTTACGGAAAAATTCATTTAAACTTCCTCATTTATCCGATTGACGAAATTCCAGTTGGAGATTTTTGTAATCACCTGAAGCTACATACAGTAAAAATTTGAGATCATAACTCAATTCCTAAATTGAGTTATGACATTCGTAATAGGTTGCAAATTCTGCCAGAAAACGCAGCCTGAACCTTCGATACGGAAAAATTCATAAAACGTTCATTTTTCGTCGAAAAAATGCAATTCCAGTTGGGTTTGAAAGGTTTTTCCTGGGAGTTTATCAAAAACTCAATAAACATCGGTTTCTTATAAGATTTGATCTGGTTACAGCCGATTAAAGTTGGCTGTAACTTTATGGACAGATTTAGTTTTCACCAAATCTTTTCTAAATATCTCACATTCTAACTTCACCTAGACACTTCATCGAATACCTTACGTGCATCAGTTTTCTAAGCATAATGTACAAGTGTTTTAAGCATGTTCTTACTAATTCTTCACATAACTTATTAACAATCAATCAAATTCATAACAATCTTTCATCCGAACTATGAATATATGGTTGTAACATCAATTACTTATCAATATTTCATCAACACATTGTTTAAATCATCGATACCATACTAATTAGCATATAGGGTTTCTCAATATCAATTCATCTTTTGACATACAAGTGGGTTTTACCCTAATTCATCATCATAGATAAATTCAAGCATAATTTCAACTTCTACATGTTCATATCATCTTGCATTCATGTTTGATTCCATAGAAAATCACAATTTCACATAAACCACTTCATCAAACATTACCAAATCATGAAATTAGACTTACTGGATGTCAAGAACACTTAAGTAATCGAAGTTCCTAGCTCATGCTCAACAATTTCAGCCCCTAAGCCTCTTGATTTGATGATTCTTCTTGCTAGGTTTTGAGAGCAAAAGTTTTTCCCCTGCTTTCCCTTTCTCTCGATCGCACATGACCAGGGGAAAAACATTGGGCCTTTTTTTTTATCAAAACTTCATCCATTATTAACATATTCAGCCCTTCATCTTTTAGAGTGTGCTCATATTTGTAGTTTCTATACTAAATTGGTTACTTTCCTTTGATTAACTTCATTTTCATAAAAGGATTTAAACTTACTATTATTTATAAAACTTTCAAAATGGTAAAAGAATCTATATTTACCATTCCTTATTATTATACTATGACATACGAAATTTAGGATGTTACACGTTTTCAGGTGATTCCAACACCCAACTTGCTTAATTTTTCATTCTCTACAAAAGCCCTCTATCAATTTCAGTGGAAGAAGGCTAATTTATCCGAATTTAATTTTAGTTGAAATTAGGGTTCTTCATGCATAGAATTTGGGGCTTTTAGATTTAGACTTGTGTTTTGATGAAATTGAAAGTATAACATTGTTATATATCATACTAGTGTATTGTGTGTAATTTTTGGGAATTTTTAGATATCAATTGGAATTTTGGTGAATTATTTATGTTTTAATCACTAGATAAATCGAATAAAAATACAAGATAGTCTTAAATAAATTCAATAAACATTTTTATTGATTATTTCAGATTATATAAACACTAGGTAATTTTATAAAGACTTTCCTTAATTTTTTTGGGAATTGTTAGATCTAATTTGCATCATATATGTTTATATATTTTTTAATCCTTTAAAAATATATGCAAGGTTATCATAAATAATTTTTTATAAATAATCTTACTGATTTTAACAGATTATATGATGGTTAAAGTTATTATAGATTTTCTATATTTTTTTTATTAATGATTATATAACTAAAGAATTGGTGGAATTGTTTAGACAAATAAAATCCCATTACGAAATTATTATTTTAAAATAAAATTGGGGATTAATATTAAATTGAATCTAAATAATTTTTAGATGAGTTTGATGAACTTATTTAATCATTTGGCATTATCAAATATCTAAAACCATTAAAATGGCAATTCTATGATTTTTGCCATATTGATAAATTCTAAAACATATATAATTATTGTTTTGGTTATTTCTTTGTTGAACGAATATGATTTTATATATTTCCAAGTCCCCAAATAGGAGAACCCAATTTCCTAAAATCATTAGGTTATCCTTTCGTTTAGTATGTCTGTTATTTACAATACGGTTATTATCTGAGAATTTCATATATTCCAGTTCGTGCGTTAATTCTCGTGGAACGTCTATTCGCAACCTGTGAGTAATCTCTTCCACTTTCCCCTTTTTAACTTTTCAAATTTTGGGGTGCATCACGTTACACTTTTCGATTTACTTAACATGCTATGATCAAGTGTTATTATGTGAGCGTCTTATGTGTATTATATTATTCTATATGCTATCTGATGTCAAGTCTATTGCATGCTATTGTGTCTAGTGGATCCACGGCTGACTAGGTTCCCCACGACCATGGGTTGTAGCCTAGTATCGCCAACGGTATTAGACTCGCTCCTCGGGGCTTGAGCCTAATGCACGCTATTATCAGAAGTCTATTTATTTTGGTTGTTTATGTTGTTATTTGATTGTGTATTCTTGTTTGGTGAATTTGGATATGTTGACTATGATATGAGACCAATTTCATACTAACCTTAAGGTGCATGTTAAAAATATTTTTTTAAAGAAATAAATATAAAACTGTTTTCTAAAAAAGGAGGAAATTATTCACCAACATATTTGTTGACCCAAAAAATATTTTTCTAACGTGGTGCAGGTTTTCCAAAGTTGATGATCAAGTGATGTGGACACGTAGCATGGGCCTTAGGAAATTAAATTGAAATCTTGATACGATTGTTTTGAACATTGTATGAACAATTTTGATTATTATATGTTATGTGACTGTTTAAACGGATACGCTTTAAATATTGAAACAATAATTAGTTGTCATGAGCTATGGGCAATCATCATGCCCCGTACCTTTCCGCTGCGGGTCGGGGTGTGAGATGCGGGTTGTCGACAAAGGGTACGGCAGGTTAACCGGTGGTGGTAGCCGGCCGGTGAGGCCACCGATCAGTCATCGAGCGGGTGCTTGACTTGTGTTATGTATGAGTGTGCTGTAGATGAGGTTTTGTGTGTTTGTGTATTCTTGGATTGCAGACATCAAAAGAAAACATGAAGGAACATTATCTGCGGCTGAATTAAAAAAAAAGATAGGGTTTTCACAAGTCCTTTATGCATAGGGTTTGTTTAATGGGCTTGGGTTTGGGCCCAAGGCCCACAAGCCCAATCCTGTGTTTCAGGTGGCCCGTTCGTATCTCTATAGTTCGTTAACATACTCGTACATCGTAAATAATTTTTTTTAGGATCAAATTATGAAAAAATAGCGTCGGTAGTCGCGTTGGGCGCGTTCGTTTGTCGATTACGGTAAAAGTCGCGTAAAACTGCAACGTTGCCATTTTAATTCGTTTTTCGATCTGATTTCGACTGTGAATTATAAAAATAGGAGGCGAATACGAATTTTCTAAAAATGGAAATACGGAAAGAGCGGGGCGTTACAGTCTCCCCTCCTTTAGGAAATTTCTTCCCGAAATTTATTCAATAGAAAGACTTAATAAAGGGTTTGGCTAAGGAATGATCGTCTGAAATCGAGACGTGGAAGTTTGGATACGTGTGGAAAAGTATGAAGTTCTGAGGAACGAAAAGTTAAACTTGTAAAAAGAGGTTGTTTGACTAACATGATTTAAGGCATTAGTCTTAAGTAAATCGTGCATGTGTTAAGAATGAAGTCAAGTCATGAATAATAGGATATGATGCGCTTGGAAATGCGTTTGTGAGTTGTTAAAGTTTTGTATTTGGTCCAAAAGGTCTACAAACACTGAATTTTCTCATGGCACGTCTTACGAAAGTTTGGTAACATGGTGAAAACACTTATATATAGGATGTAACAGCGGCGTATCCACCATGTTTTCACCATATTACGTCTGTATCGTATTCGGTGTCATGTTACGTTCCGTGTCTTACCATACACAGTAGTACACTCTATGGTTCTCATACGCCTATCACTATAATCCCGTGTGCACCCATGATTATATTGATTGTCGCATGATCCGCATTGCTTGTACTAGTTGCGTATGAGTTAAGGTATACATAAATTTTGAAAATAAGATTGCGTGTGTATAGAAATGTGGCATAGTAGCATGTTCACGTTCCAAATAGTATACACCAACGTAAGCGAATCCCTCGGGTTTCGCTCGCATATAGGTGCGAAAGTATAAATTTTGAGTATGAATAAAGCATGAGCATAGTATAAGTTTAAATATGAATACAAACGTATGAATATGAGTGCGATTACAAGTATAAGCATAACGTGTATGAAAGATGAGTATAAGTACGGGTACAAGTTTAAGCATAAACGAATGAACGTGAGCCTAAACCTAAATCGTATAAATGAGAGTACATATATGAGTACGAGTATAACATAAATCGTATAAATGTGAGTATAAATATGAGTACAAATATGAGTATAAGTATGAACACAAATGGTGTGAGTATGAATACGTGTATAAGTATAAGTATAAACATAAGATGCATGATCATAGGTATGAACGTGATTGTATAAACGTAAAACGTATAAATATGGATATGAATACGTATGTAAGTATAAATATGACGTAAATGTATAACGTAAAATGTATGAATTTGAATTACAAGCATAACGTAAGTATGAATATAAGTGTAGACATAAAATATACGAGTATGAATGTCAGAAATAATGATTTTTTTTTGTATATATCGAATTGCACGAGTTTAGATACGTAAAAGATTAAGAAGTTTTGAGTATGAGAGAGAAAGAAAACGAGTGATACGCGTGAGATTGTTGTGAGACAATGACTAAAACGTGTAAAATGATATTCACGTGTTGTTGTTTTAGCAAAACGTGGAGTTTCATTGTATCAAAATAGGTTGAGTTGATGTGGGACGTAGAACCTAGTTTGTGGCTGTAAGGGAGTATAAAACATTTATTGATTATTTGAATTGTACCTTGTAAAAGAATGGGAATGCTACTATGGCTTTAAAAGAGTTCACATAGTTGAAAAATTGTCGGTTCTCGTAAAGTTTTCTTGCCCACATGTTTTGAATTACATTAACATATTGAGTGGTGTTGAAAAGGTTCAAGGAAAATTAGTAAGTTTGTGTCATTTCAGATGACCTTGTATTAAAGAAGAAATTCTAAGTCTGGAGGTCCCTGTGAAAATGTTGCTCCTTAGAAAAAGAAATTTGGTATATGAGCTTAGTAACCATGAAAGGTGTTATTAATAAAATATTTTGTTGATTTTGAAAAGGATTTTTTTTTTGGTAAACGATCGAATAACATTTGTAATATTTTGTATGAAAAGTTGGTTTGATTCTCAATTGAAAAATAACAATCTATAGTATAATGATACGAGATGAGTGTGTTTTTGTTATTGCGTAGAATACGAAATTTAGTGGGCAATGGATTTATTAGGCCGACTAAATTGATAAGTAGCATTTCGTGAAATTTTGAAAATCAAGAAATGAACGTTTACGGTAATATTAAGAATTTCTTGGATGTGAGAGAATGTGAAAATAGATTGTAGGATAAGAAGTAGGTTTAAATAGACAATGCAAGTTGGGATGAATAAGAATTTGACTAATAATAATCAATTTGGGTATAATCGTGATAGTGTGTACATAATAAAGTCTATTAAAAGTAAGTCTTGGTAACGATCACCTGAGTAAGGGAATCATCCCTAACTCGTTGGTGAGGTCGTTGTAAGATGAGAAAAGAAACGGAGTTAGCCGTCAAGGTAAAGAAATCACTCCTATCTTGATGATATGCCTCCATTTATTGTTATAAGGGATATAAATAAAATTATGTGAAATCATGTATGTGAATAACGTATAAATGTTTGAAAAAGTATTAGTACGATATATGCGTAAAAGTGAAATCTCAAAAATAATTCGAATTCGAAAAGAGGGAATTGTATCATAAATGATTGAGAAAAATAAAGCGTAAATTCGATTAAAACCTGGACGGTTCCAAAAAGGAACGTTGACTAACCAAAGTGGTCGAAAAGTCTTTTGAATTTGAGAAGCATGGTTTGGCCTAATAGGTGGTATACTCTCGCCGACACGTCAGTTAACGGTATTCACCCTTTCGGTTACTACATGTCCCAATTCAATCAAAAATTCGAGACTTGGCGGGATTTATGAAAATCAAGGAGTGGGACTAGTCGACGAGGTCCGGGATTCACCCCTAACTTGACGATTTCGTGCCCTAAGTGTGGTCATGGTTGTAAAAGTCCCGCCTAGGCTCCGAGTACTCCCCGAGTACTCGCTACAAGGTAGGCTACCGAGGCACGAGTACTGTTCTCCCAGGCCAATTACTCCCTGAGTAATCTCCGCCTAAGCCGAGTACATCCCGAGTACTCCCGAATCCGACTAGGGAGCGCCTAGCGACTTTTGCAACCATGAGTGTGGTTGGTACTCGTCGGGTCAAAATTTAATTTCGACACGTTGACGAGGGTCCACTAGAATTTAAAATTGAAATTCTTCATGAAGGTGAGGGCTTCATTCCTAGCTTGATGACGAATCTCGTGTAAAAAGAATAGGTAGATTGAGAGTCGTTCACCAAATTGTGGGTTTCACGCCTATTTTGATGAAGTTGTCTCGTTTGTATAATACGAGTGTTTGCGGATTTAGAATAGTCGAGAAAAATGTATGAGGAAAAACGTATGTTGAAGATTAAACAAACAAGTATAAACATGTCAAGAATGGCTCATAAAGAATGGAATATCAAAACAAATATTAACACATAGTAAAATAAGTATTAACACATAAGAATAGCATATCAAGTATTAACACATAAGTGGGATATACGTTTAAAAGATAAAAAGAATATAAATACGAAGTATTTAAAGTAGCATGCAATTAGTTTCGAGCAAAACATGAGAATAAAGCACTAAAACTATAGACTAGGTAAAAGCATTCCTACTTTTCCTAATTCCCTATAGTTATGGCTCTGATACCAATCTGTTACACCCCAACCGATGGCGGAAACATCGGGATGAGACGGAATAGATTGTAAGAGACTTCATAACACTATGTGACAATAATAATTAAATTCAATTTTCATTTCAAACTAGATTGTCATACAAGATTCAAATAAAAGAACAACATTGTTTCAAAACATAACATAAAATGATAAATTAATCTAGGTGTGTTTCTATGTCCACCTAAATCTCGTTCTTCATAGCATCATCAAGTCTATCAACCTGCAACATGTATTAAAATATGATCAACAAAAAGTTGGCGAGTATACAAGTTTGATACATAGCATAAAAATAGTTTTAAAATAGTCTAACGGCTCGTATCCAACATGAATCACAATATGCAAGTTACTAGTATGTTGAAACGGTGTCAAGTATATGTTCAAACCCAAGAATCCAATGCGTTAAAATAGCCTATCTCAAATAGAATAACGGGAGGTAACATGTTTAACTTAACAATACCCCAAGACTAGTGGGCAGTGCATTACTCCTATAGCGCTATAATTGTTAAGGTAGGCTTGTACGAAGTTAATGAGCATATAGACACAAAAAGTTTAACATAACATACGAGATTAACAAGCATCATATAGTTTCATGTTCAAATATGGATAGAGAGTGATTCAAATAGTTTCAAGTGTTTCGTGTGTTTATATAAAGAATACATGTTGCACTCAAAAGTTTTAAAAGTAAAAAAAATGGGTTCGAGTATACTCACATTGGTTGCATTTGCGATTTCTTGTAAGTAACGCACGAGTAAGATTGGGAATCCTAGAGAACGAACAAGAGCGATTATCCTAGATGTTTAGAATAATGCATAACGAACTCATTAATATAAGTTACATTATATTCCTAATGTTTAATGGTTCACAATTTAATATATCTCATTAATAAAGTTTATTGTTAAAAAGAATTATAATTGACAATTTATTTACGTTATTAATTTAGAAGTTTTGTTAGAAAATAAAGCGAACCAAAAACAAAAACCTTTTATTCTTATGGGTTCTATTATAAGAGAAAAGAAAGATTTAGCATATTTCATATGTTATCTTTATGGCATTTTCATCATAACAGTATTTTATTTTAATTAATTATATTGATAACTATACTTGGTTATAACATTGGTATATAGTGGAGGGTTCAAATGAGAAGAATTTTTTTGTAAGAAGAAAAAAGAAGAAGTTTAAACCAATAAGAATGCTTCATTTTACTTCATTTAATATTTGCATTTAATTTTAATATAAGGGTATATTGGTAAACTTACATAAATCATTAATTTGTATTCTTCCCCTTTAATAACTAACTAAATTAAATTTGTAACTCCTTTTCAAAATATATATTTTATTCCAAATAAAAAAAAACAACTTAATTTAAAGTGTAGAATAAATAACTAGTTGTGTAGGATAAATTACCAGTTGTGTAGGATATATTTCGAGGTGTGTAGGATAAATTTCGACTGTGTATGTTAAAATTCTATAATGTGTAGGGTATATGTAGAAAAATTTTGATATGTGTAGGTTTTGTAGATTATATGTAGGATAATTAATGATTAGTTGACTAATTAATTAGAGAGAGAAAAATTAATGATATGAGTTATAAATGAAATAGTATTTTACTAATATGTCCTTTCTTTTTTTTCTTCTCACATTAAATTTCTTCTCAAATGAACCTTCCCTATATTGGTAAAATATTTTATTTATTTATAATTATAACCATCAATAAACGTTATTGAAACATCCAGGGCCGGCCCTGAGAATTCGTGTACCCTTTTCGAGCTCAAAAAAATGTGCCCTTACGCCTTAACGAAATTGGGTATTAGGCTCACTAAAAGTCTAAACCTAATGTCAAATGGGTTAGTAACTAATATAAACTATAAGAATAGTTTTGTAAGGGGGCCTATCTTGATGTTTGTATGATTGTACCCTATTAAAAAAAATATTTTACATATACATATCGGGTTTTTTTCATAAAAAAATGTGTCCCTCGAAATATCGGGCCCTGGCCGGTGGTCCTCCCTGCCCACCCCCAGGGCCGGCCATGGAAACATCATGGGTGGGTAGACATTTAATATGCGTTGTTCATTGATTTGGTTTTATGATTAAGATTTTTGACCAACCATAGTTATTGTTTAGTGTTAATTAAAAAGTGTTAAAAAGGATTTAAAAAAAAAGATTTAACCAAAAATAAAATATACCATCAACATCTCCTTCTTTAACCCAACAGGAACAAACCCACCCACTGTTAGTTTATAAAACAAGATCTTGATTGATTCAAGTTACAATTAGTTATAGAATAAGATTACTATTATTTATATGTTGAAATAACGTGTTATCCTCCTCATTACTACAACATTCGTTCACTGTTATAAACAAGTTTTCAACTTGCAGGTGCATTAGAAAATTTATGATATGCAAGTGTATTGGAACATTTATAATATCAAAATGGTTATAGTATTTTAAACAAGGGATTATTCGAGGAACATCATGTAATAGAAACATATACCGAAACGTTGAGTTGCGGGTTTCCGGCGACGTCTTCTTCTTCGCAGCTCCAGCGGCTACTCCGCCGTCGGTCACCACCACATCATCTATTATCATCATCATCGGCATCTAACATCACCAGCATCATCTAACGTCCTTAACCTCGTCCTCTACCATCATTGTCAGAAAAAGAAACGAAACGGAGGCTGCCGGTTCTGCTTCGGGTCGTCGGTCCAGGAGAACGAGAGGGAGAGGAAGGAAGGGGGTGCAGGTTGTCGACAAAGGGTACGGCAGGTTAACCGGTGGTGGCAGCCGGCCGGTAAGGCCACCGATCAGTCATCGAGCTGGTGCTTAACTTGTGTTATGTATGAGTGTGTTGTAGATGAGGTTTTGTGTGTATGTGTATTCTTGGATTAGCAGACATCAAAAGAAAACATGAAGGAACATTATCTGCGGCTGAATTAAAAAAAGAGATAGGGTTTTCATAGGTCCTTTATACATAGGGTTTGTTTAATGGGCTTGGGTTTGGGCCCAAGGCCCACAAGCCCAATCCTGTGTTTCATGTGGCCCGTCCGTATCTCTATAGTCCGTTAACGTACTCGTACGTCATAAATAATTTTTTTAGGATCAAATTATGAAAAAATAGCGTCGGTAGTCGCGTTGGGCGCGTTCGTTTGTCGATTAAGGTAAAAGTCGCGTAAAACTGCATCGTTGCCATTTTAATTCGTTTTTCGATCTGATTTCGACTGTGAATTATAAAAATAGGTGGCGAATACGAATTTTCTAAAAATAGAAATACGGAAAGAGCGGGGCGTTACAGTCTCCCCTCCTTTAGGAAATTTCTTCCCGAAATTTATTCAATAGGAAGACTTAATAAAGGGTTTGGCTAAGGAATGATCGTCTGAAATCGAGACGTGGAAGTTTGGATACGTGTGGAAAAGTATGAAGTTCTGAGGAACAAAAAGTTAAACTTGTAAAATGAGGTTGTTTGACTAACATGATTTAAGGCATTAGTCTTAAGTAAATCGTGCATGTGTTAAGAATGAAGTCACGTCATGAATAATCGGATATGATGCGCTTGGCAATGCGTTTGTGATTTGTTAAAGTTTTGTATTAGGTCCAAAAGGTCTACAAACACTGAATTTTCTCATGGCACGTCTTACGAAAGTTTGGTAACATTGTGAAAACACTTATATATAGGATGTAACAGCGGCGTATCCACCATGTTTTGACCATATTACGTCCGTCCGTCTCATATTCGGTGTCATGTTACGTTCCGTGTCTTACCATACACAGTAGTACACTCTATGGTTCTCATACGCCTATCACTATAATCCCGTGTGCACCCGTGATTATATTGATTGTCGCATGATCCGTATAGCTTGTACTAGTTGCGTATGAGTTAAGGTATACATAAATTTTGAAAATAAGATTGCGTGTGTATAGAAATGTGGCATAGTAGCATGTTCACGTTCCAAATAGTATAGACCAATGTTGGGATTGAACCCTACAGAGGAACAAATGATAAAAGCCAAAACTGGTTCAGCATACTTGATCCTTCATAAGCAGTGCTTGCAACAAGACTTTCCCCTTGACAGTGGCTCTAACAGCTGATAGACTCCAAAGCACTGTTGTCTATAACTGCTGACAAAGGTAGCACTGATGCTGTATCTACTGCTATTACCTAAATGTTGTTGAAGACTAAAGACCTGCTCTTCAAAGTACTGATCATCTTTCAAGCAAAGCACTGATGCTCAACATCAGTACTTAGAAGACAACAGTGTTTGTAGAATTAGTAGTTTAGTAATAGTCAGTGTTTGTATTAGTGTTAGTGGTTGTATTGTATCAGTTGTTAGGAGTTTGTTAGTTTGTTAGATGTCACTTTCATGGTGACGTCAGCCGAAGATGCTCAGTGGTTGACTTGTAGTATAAATAGAACAGTACTCTGTACTGTTCCAGATAGCTCACTTCACCAAGTCATTCTTGTACGAGCAATCACTAAGCTAAGGCTGAGGGGGAGTATTGTGCATGCATGCAATTATAATTGAATCTTGTAATCAAATGCAATCATTAAGTTCAATGCTAAACATGTTTGCTGAAACTTTTCTTCCTTGATTGTGTTTACAAAGTTTGATTATCATTTCCACTACAATTACTTTATCATTCTAATTCAAACAAATACAATCTGTGAAACTTAGATCCTAACAACCAACGTAAGCGAATCCCTTGGGTTTCGCTCGCGTATAGGTGCGAAAGTATAAATTTTGAATATGAATAAAGCATGAGCATAGTATAAGTTTAAATATGAATAGAAACGTATGCATAAGAGTGCGATTACAAGTATAAGCATAACGTGTATGAAAGATGAGTATAAGTACGGGTACAAGTTTGAGCATAAACGAATGAACGTGAGCCAAACCTAAATCGTATAAATGAGAGTACATATATGAGTACGAGTATAACATAAATCGTATAAATGTGAGTATAAATATGAGTACAAATATGAGTATAAGTATGAACACAAATGGTGTGAGTATGAATACGTGTATAAGTATAAGTATAAACATAAGATGCATGATCATAGGTATGAACGTGATTGTATAAACGTAAAACGTATAAATATGGATATGAATACGTATGTAAGTATAAATATGACGTAAATGTATAACGTAAAATGTATGAATTTGAATTACGAGCATAACGTAAGTATGAATATAAGTATAGACATAAAATATACGAGTATGAATGTAAGAAATAATGATTTTTTTTGTATATATCGAAATGAACGAGTTTAGATACGTAAAAGATTAAGAAGTTTTGAGTATGAGAGAGAAAGAAAACGAGTGATACGCATGAGATTGTTGTGAGACATTGACTAAAACGTGTAAAATGATATGCGTGTGTTGTTGTTTTAGCAAAACGTGGAGTTTCATTGTATCAAAATAGGTTGAGTTGATGTGGGACGTAGACCCTAGTTTGTGACTGTAAGGGAGTATAAAACATTTATTGATTATTTGAATTGTACCTTGTAAAAGAATAGGAATGCTACTATGGTTTTAAAAGAGTTCACATAGTTGAAAAATTGTCGGTTCTCGTAAAGTTTTCTTGCCCAAATGTTTTGAATTAGATTAACATATTGAGTGGTGTTGAAAAGGTTCAAGGAAAATTAGTAAGTTTGTGTCATTTCAGATGACCTTGTATTAAAGAAGAAATTCGAAGTCTGGAGGTCCTTGCGAAAATGTTGCTCCTTAGAAAAAGAAATTTGGTATATGAGCTTAGTGACCGTGAAAGGTGTTCTTATTAAAATATTTTGTTGATTTTGAAATGGTTTTTTTTTTTGGTAAACGATCGAATAACATTTGTAGTATTTTGTATGAAAAGTTGGTTTGATTCTCAATTGAAAAATAACAATCTTTAGTATAATGATACGAGATGAGTGTGTTTTTGTAATTGCGTGGAATACGAAATTTTGTGGGCAATGGATTTATTGGGCCGACTAAATTGATAAGTAGCATTTCGTGAAATTTTGAAAATCAAGAAATGAGCGTTTACGGTAATATTAAGAATTCCGTGGATATAAGAGAATGTGAAAATAGAATGTAGGATAAGAAGTAGGTTTAAATAGACAATGCATGTTGGGATGAATAAGAATTTGACTAATAATAATCAATTTGGGTATAATCGTGATAGTGTATACATAATAAAGTCTATTTAAAGTAAATCTTGGTAACGATCACCTAAGTAAGGGAATCACCCCTACCTCGTTGGTGAGGTCATTGTAAGATGAGAAAAGAAACGGAGTTAGTCGTCAAGGTAAGGAAATCACTCCTATCTTGATGATATGCCTCCATTTATTGTTATAAGGGATATAAATAAAATTATGTGAAATCATGTATGTGAATAATGTATAAATGTTTGAAAAAGTATTAGTACGATATATGCGTAAAAGTGAAATCTCAAAAATAATTGGAATTCGAAAAGAGGGAATTGTATCATAAATGATCGAGAATAATAAAGCGTAAATTCGATTAAAACTGGACGGTTCCAAAACGGAACGTTGACTAACCAAAGTGGTCGAAAAGTCTTTTGAATTTGAGAAGCATGCTTTGGCCTAATAGGTGGTATACTCTCGCCAACACGTCGGTTAACGGTATTCACCCTTCCGGTTACTACATGTCCCAATTCAATCGAAAATTCGAGACTTGGCGGGATTTATGAAAATCAAGGAGTGGGACGTGTCGACGAGGTGCGGGTTTCACCCTTAACTTGACGATTTCGTGACCTAAGTGTGGTTGGTACTCGTCAGGTCAAAATTTAATTTCGACACGTTGACGAGGGTCCACTAGAATTTGAAATTGAAATTCTTCATCAAGGTGAGGGCTTCACTCTTAGCTTGATGAAGAATCTCATGTAAAAAGAATAGGTAGATTGAGAGTCGTTCACCAAATAGTAGGTTTCACGCCTATTTTGGTGAAGTCGTCTCGTTTGTATAATACGAGTGTTTGCAGATTTAGAATAGTCGAGTAAAATGTATGAATAAAAGCGTATGTTGAAGATTAAACAAACAAGTATAAACATGTCAAGAATGACTCATAAAGAATGGAATATTAAAACAAATATTAACACATAGTAAAACAAGTATTAACACATAAGAATAGCATATCAAGTATTAACACATAAGTGGCATATACGTTTAAAAGATAAAAAGAATATAAATACGAAGTATTTAAAGTAGCATGCAATTAGTTTCGAGCAAAACATGAGAATAAAGCACTAAAACTATAGACTAGGTAAAAGCATTCCTACTTTTCCTAATTCCCTATAGTTATGGCTCTAATACCAATCTGTCACACCCCAACCGATGGCGGAAACAACAGGATGAGATGGAATAGATTGCAAGAGACTTCATAACACTATGTGACAATAATAATTAAATTCAATTTTCATTTCAAACTAGATTGTCATACAAGATTCAAATAAAAGAACAACATTGTCTCAAAACATAACATAAAATGATAAATTAATCTAGGTGTGTTTCTATGTCCACCTAAATCTCGTTCTTCATAGCATCATCAAGTATATTAACCTACAACATGTATTAAAATATGATCAACAAAAAGTTGGCGAGTATACAAGTTTGATACATAGCATAAAAATAGTTTTAAAATAGTCTAACGGCTCGTATCCAACATGAATCACAATATGCAAGTTACTTGTATGTTGAAACGGTTTCAAGTATATGTTCAAACCCAAGAATCTAATGCGTTAAAATAGCCTATCCCAAATAGAAAAACGGGAGGTAACATGTTTAACTTAACAATACCCTGAGACTAGTGGGCGGTGCATTACTCCAATAGCGCTATAATTGTTAAGGTACGCTTGTACGAAGTTAATGAGCATATAGACACAAAAAGTTTCAAGTGTTTCGTGTGTTTATATAAAGAATACATGTTGCACTCAAAAGTGTTAAAAGTAAAAAAAAAATGGGTTCGAGTATACTCACATTGGTTGCGTTTGCGATTTCTTGTGAGTAACGCACGAGTAAGATTGGGAATCCTAGAGAACGAACAAGAGCGATTATCCTAGATGTTTAGAATAACACATAACGAACTCATTAATATAAGTTACATGATATTCCTAATGTTTAGTGGTTCCCAATTTAATATATCACATTAATAAAGTTTATTGTTAAAACGAATTATAATTGACAATTTATTTACGTTATTAATTTAGAGGTTTTGTTAGAAAAGGAAGCGAACCAAAAACAAAAACCTTTTATTTTTATGGGTTCTATTATAAGAGAAAAGAAAGATTTTGCATATTTCATATGTTATCTTTATGGCATTTTCATCGTAACAGTATTTTATTTTAGTTAATTATATTGATAACTATACTTGGTTATAATATTGGTAAAATATTTTATTTATTTATAATTATAACCATCAATAAATGTTATTGAAACATCATGGGTGGGTAGACATTTAATATGCGTTGTTCATTGATTTAGTTTTATGATTAAGATTTTTGACCAACCATAGTTATTGTTTACTGTTAATTAAAAAGTGTTATAAAGGATTTAAAAAAAAAAGATTTAACCAAAAATAAAATATACCATCAACATCTCCTTCTTTAACCCAACAGGAACAAACCCACCCACTGTTAGTTTATAAAACAAGATCTTGATTGATTCAAGTTACAATTAGTTATAAAATAAGATTTCTATTATTTAAATGTTGAAATAACATGTTATCCTCCTCATTACTACAACATTCGTTCACTCTTATAAACAAGTTTTCAACTTGCAGGTGCATTAGAAAATTTATGATATGCAAGTGTATTGGAACATTTATAATATCAAAATGGTTATAGTATTTTAAACAAGGGATTAAACGAGGAACATCATGTAATAGAAACATATACCGAAACGTTGAGTTGCGGGTTTCCGGCGACGTCTTCTTCTTCGCAGCTCCGGCGGCTATGCCGCCGTCGGTCACCACCACATCATCCATTATCATCATCATCGGCATCTAACATCACCAACATCATCTAACGTCCTTAACCTCGTCCTCTACCATCATTGTCGGAAAAAGAAACGACGCGGAGGCCGCCAGTTGTTTTGGTAATATAGAAGTGATTTGAACGTCACTTGATGATTGTGGATCATGAGAGCGTAAAACCATAAGATGGTAATGATACGCCAAAGATCACAAGCCCAGGGAATGGGTAAACATGTCTAGAGGTCTTAAATTATAAGTAGTAAAAAGTATGATACAAACTAAACGGGTCGAATAAATAAAAAGGGGACTTAAAGGCTTTCAGTCCTTAAACTGAACTTTTAAAATTATAAATATGATAGACACGCGGTATTTAAATTACGGACTCGTAGGAAAAAGAAATACGTAAAACGGACATGTAGAACGAAAGTTATGAATGTTTAAAGTTGAGTTTTTGGAAAAATCTTGGAGCTGGGCATTTGCAGCTATGAAGGACTAAACCTTCTGCGAAAAAGGGGCTCTGGCGCCCCGCGATAGAACCGTCTAACACAGTCGCGCCCCGCTAGAAGCTATGGCGGCCCGCGAGAACATATCTTAAGTCTGTCGCGCCCCGCGACAGACTGCAGACTTGGGATCTTTGTGCATTTTGTTCATTTTTGCAATTCAGACTTGTTTAAACTGCTTAATTGTTCATCAAAACTAACCTTATTGTTGGTTTTGATATTAGGTGATGTAGGTGGCTTTCCGGATGGCGATCAAGCATATGACTAGAATCGAACGCACAACTTTTGAAGCTTCCACGAATGATGTTGTCTAAGTTGTTTGTTTTAAAAACATGCAAACTAGTAAACGTTTTAAGTTAGTATGAATTATGTGATCTTGTACAACTTAACTATGAAGGTGTTTTAACTTATCAAAGCTTTTGTATGGTCGTATTTATGTATATATATATATATATAATGCGTATTTTGTGTAAAATTGTCTATTGTGAGACGGGTGTTACAAGCTCAACAAAAAATAGAAAATTGATGAAGTAAACGATTCTTATATTAAAAAGTTTACACTTATATATTCCTTTAAATGAGGTTTATAAAATTCTCTTCTGATTTTGATTTTTAATATAGCTTGATGTTTCTGATTCATTTGGTCTCAGTCAGTCCGACTCCAATCTGCTGGTGGTGAATGCTCAAAGGTTTAACTTTAAAAAATATAATGATATATACCTATAATTGTTGTGTTTTATAAATTGTTTATTTTTTTAAAGATGGTGTATTTTACTATAACCGTTTTTCCTAATCATATATGACAAGTTGTTATGGAAAAACATAGTCAAAATTTTTATATGACTACCGGATGGAATCGCATCAAAGAAGACATGAAAATTCAAGAAGAACACTTTATTGTCTTCGACATGATTTCCGAGTCATAATTTGATATGATGCTTTTTAAAGGGACAGAAGTTTTGGTCTGTATTCCTGAACGACGTCTTGCACGTGTTAAATAAGAAGTTAATGAAGAAGTTGCCGCTTAAGTTATTTAATATTCTTTTAGCTATGATATAACTAATTATAATTTATTTTTTTAATAAAAAGATTCATAAACCGTGAGTATTCACGGATGATACGTAATCTTACTGTATAGTAGATAACGGAGGGTATTAGGTTCTTATATGATGCCTCCTTTTTTGTCGTATGCAAGTATATATTGCATAGGTTATGAATGATAATCCTTATTTATGATTCACGTATGATGTATATTTCCTAAAAATAAAGTATGCGAACTCCACAATCTGCTTTTTTTTTTTTCATCTATTTGTCACCTCTCTCGTAACTTTTGTATATCAGTCCTGCAATAGAAAATATATCAATATTAAAGTCCAAGAAAAAAACTCACTAATTATAATTATAAATATTAAATGCCATTTTAATTCCTATGGTTTAAGTCACTTTGCCAATTTAGTCCAAATGTTTCATTTGAGTTCAAAAAGGTTCACGTTGCCATTTTAGTCCACTAGGTTAACTTGATCCATTTTTTCTGTTAACCAGAAAGGCAATTCAGTCATTTTATATGTAATTCTGTTAACTAGAAGGGCAAGGCCATATAAAATGACCGAATTGCCCTTCTCGTTAACAGAAATAATGGATGAAGTTAACCCAGTGGACTAAAATGGCAACGGTGAAACATTTTTGCATCCACAGTCGAAAAATGAAACATTTAAACTAAACTGACAAAATGTCCCTAACCACATGTACTAAAATGACATTTAACTCCCTAAAAAATAAAGTATGCGAACTCGACAATCTACTTTTTTTTTTATTTGTCACCTCTCTCGTAACTTTTGTATATCAGTCCTGCAATAGAAAAGATATAAATATTAAACTTAAATTACTGCTTTCGTGACATGTGTATCGCAAAAAGCCCAACATATTTACTTCATTTAATTCATCCCACATCAACCATTACGTTGCATTTATTTTAATTAGCCCATCGTTAAACAAAGATGTTAATAATTATCAAATATTTAAACAACTAAAAATAATGATAAATATACGAGTTCACTCTTCATTTAATTCTCTCACATGAACCATTGGTGTTTCGATCAGGTTAGGGTTGTATACGAATCAAAAGAACACGAACATGGCCTTGTTCGTGTTCGTTCGTTAAGAAAATAAATGCGTTCACAAATGGTTCATGAAAACTTACCGGAACGAGATTTTATGCTCGTGTTCGTTTGTTATGGAAATGAACGTTTTCACACAAACACAAACAAACACAAATAAGTTTGGCGAACGGGACGAAGGCTAAAGGTGGATGACGGAGAGAGCAACACTAGAACTTGAAGCCCTAATCTTGAAATGGAGGTCGGTAATATTTTTCGATGTGAATAATGAGAAAAGAAAGGGGAGGTGCATAAACAAGGTGGAAGTATGGTTTTCTAGAGTAATAGTTAGAGTAATAAAATAAATAAATAAAAAGTTAAGAATATAAAAAGTTTACATATAATATAAAAAGTACAAAAAAACTTTAATTAACAACACAAACAGGCGAACATGAACGATCATAAATGGACAAATGTTCACGAGCACGTTATCGAATGTTCACGAACACAATTGAACGAATGAGACATTTGTTCATTTCGTTCATTTAACTAATCGAACAAAATTTCTTGTTCATGTTCGTTAGTTTATTAGACGAACGAACATAAATGAACTTTCTGTCGAACAGTTCACGAATTGTTCGCTGAACGTTCGGTTCGTTTAAAGCCCTAAATCAGGCTGCTACCCGACATATGACACGCAACTTTGTCCAATATACTATGTTTAATTACTTTTACATAGTGGCGTTTCAACTAAGTTGCCGCTCAACGTGTGACATATAGGCTAATGATTGTATAATGGAATTTTTTCATGCGTCACCAAATCCGGATTGATTTTCATAAAAACGAAAAGGCGTGTCATTTAATTAAAAATACATATTTGTTTTTAACTTGGCGTGGTACCTTTAAGCAACCAACAATTCTTGTTTCACCATTTCTCTTAAGATGATAACCCACATGATATCATGATTTTGATAAGGTATTTTATACAATCTTAGGATAAAAAAACCTTTCAATTCTGGCGGCGCCTATTAACACATCACAAACCAATACATTTTCTATATATTTATCATCTCATATATATATATATATAGTGAAAGTGTAACGTGCAATTGCCCTTAACGTACATTACGTACGCGAGTATAAATCGCATGTTATAAAAAAAGCGCGTTCATAAATCTGAGAAATCGCATGGATGAAATTGCATGGGGGGATGAAATCGCATGTTGGTTTTTTTTTTTGTTGCAATTTCGCATGTTGGTAAATATGATGAAATCGCATGTTGGTATATAAAGCAATTTCGCATGTTGGTTTTTCAGCACAAATCGCATGTTCAAAATTGAATTCGCACCAGATCGGACGGCTGAGATGATGCATACATATTGTACGATAAGGGCATTTGTACGTTAACCTAACCCTATATATATATATATATATATATATATATAGGAGAAGGATTCGTTAGGAACCACCCTTTATTGCGATAACCGCGAGAACCAATGTGAACACAAAAAAAAATAGCTAAAAACTACACATTTTTTTAATATTTTTTTATAAAAAAATCGCTGGATTTCGTTACAAAAAAAAAAATTTTAAGTTTTTTTAAAAAAAATTTTTTGGCTACTAAAAGTAGCGATTTTAATGTAAAAAATAAATAAAAAATTTGTGTATTTTTTTATTTTTTAGGTGTTTTGGTGGGTTTAGTTTTTAGCATTTTAGCTTGGGTGGGGGGTGGGGGGGTTTAGGTTTTTGGGGGGTGGGGGAGGGGGGTTTAGGTATTTGGGGGTGGAGGGTAGAGGGTTAGGTTTTTCTAGGTTTTTTGGGGGTTTAGTTTTTAGTATTTAGCTTGTGGGGGGGGGGGGGGGTAGTTTTTTTTTTTTTGGGGGAGGGGGGGGGGGGTTGGGGGTTATTTTTTTTAGGTATTTTTGGTTGTGTTCACATTGGTTCTTGCAGTTCTCGCAATAAAGGTGGTTCTCGCATGAACCTTACCTTATATATATATATATATATATATATATATATATAAACATCATTATATAAACAAAGGTAAAACATAGCTTCCTTAATCACTTCAATTTATCCATTTTCTGCAAAAAAAATCGTTAACCAAAAACGCCAACTTAACCAAAACGCCAAAAATGGCAACAATCGTTTCGTGGAGATACACTCTGGGAATCAGACGACACGTCCTCCATTTTGACATCAGAAGGAGGGTGTATGTTAAGACGGTCAGGGTAATTCTGAAGATGGAAGAAGAGATACGGAGGCAAATCTTATCCATTGGCATCGCTCTAGACAACGAATGCCATGAAACGCATATGCTTATGAAAGCATTAACCAGCAAATTTGGACCAATCAAAGGAGATGTGAAGCCAGACCCTGTCATGACATCATGGCGTTTTGATGATGAAACAGACATGGTGACGGTTACATACGACAGCGGAGAGCAGGAAGTCTACTGGCTAGAGAACATCATGACAAAGCAGCGACTGGGTTTCATGGCAGAATTGCATAACGCCACTTGTACTGTCGCAACCCCCGTCCCCTAATTACCTTGGGAACGAGCGGTCGCGGCCAGTCTTGGTGGTATCGGGTGTTTTATCATTTTGGCAGCGGAATTTACATCAGGACCGTAGTTAGGAAATATTTTATCAGAGTAAAATACCATGCTTTTATAATATTAAACACATAGGAAATTCCCAAGTTTCAAGTACACACATTTTCATTGTTAGGATCTGAGTTTGATTGATTGTCATTTTGTTTAACAAAATGAAGATGAAATTGTATTAAGTGCAGCGGAATTAAGATGGAATAAACTTTCAACACAATCAAACAAGAGAACAATTCTAAGCACACATGTTTGACATCAAACCAAATGATTATATTTATTACAATCAACGATTACAAATGCATGTATGCAAAAGTCTCCCCCTCAGCCTGAGCTCACAAGATTGCTTATACAGAATGACAGAGATGGAAAGAGCTAATAGAACAGTATAGTGTACTGCTCTATTTATAGTACAAAGCAAACCACTGTGGCATCTTTGCTGACGTCACCATTAATAGTGACATCTAACTTCCTAACAACCTCAAACTACTGATCTATACAAACACTGTTATCTAAACACTCTTATCTAAAAAACTGATTACAATACAAATAAAGAAAGCAAACAGTTGATTCTTCATTCCACTGCTTCAACCCTAGCAGTGCTTTGGTCTTCAGCAGCACTTGAGTCAAGACAGTAGATTGAGTAAACAGCACTTTATCTTCAACAGTCTTTGGGATGCAACAGTTGTTGTAGACCATCAGTCGTTGTAGGAGATCAGTACTTAGAGGGCAGCAGTTGTTAGAATCACCATCAAAGGGGAAAGACTGAAAGCAAACAACTGCTTATTCTGGATCCACTGCCCTGATCCAGTTTTGGCTTTATATCATCTGTTCCTTTATAGGGTTCAACCCCAACAATCTCCCCCTGGAATAGATGATGCCAAAACTCTTCATTATTCTTGGATCTTTATTGCCTCATCAAAAGTTCCCTGACTTGTCCTTTAAATTGCAATTCAAAGTCGATGGCACTTGTATCATCCTCATCCCTACACAGTGTAAGCTCAAGGAGATCTTGTAGATCTTTAACACCCAGGCCCAGTGCTTGATCCCTTGATATGTGCTTCACTTCCCTATTGGATCTGAGCAATGTCAATACGTGGGTCTGTTTGTCAGATTTCCACTTTAGTATCTTTGAATTCAATGGGTTTCTTGGGGGAGGTTTATTTGCTGATGAGTTTGGAGATGGAGGTCTGGTAATGACTGCTTGGGCAGTGTTTGTAGCCTATGCCAATTCTGGATTTTCAGCCATCATTTGTTGGAGGACCATTTTTATAATGTAATCCCCTTGGGCTAAATCTTCTGCTGTTTCTTTATCCATCTGCTTTTGTTTCCTTCTTTGATAAAGGATGGCAGCAGGTGGAGAAGTGGATCTCCTGATTTGTAGCTTTTGTGGTTTTTCTGGAACCACTGCTTTAGGATAATCAGGCTTTTGAGGAACCTTTGGATTTTTCTTTCTCAATTCTTCCAACTTTTTGTAACTGGTTATGACTTTATCCTCTGACCATCTTATGACCTGATTCCTTGACCTAAAATCAGCTGTTATCAGCTCTTCTTTCATTCTCTTCAATCTCAAAGCTCTCTCAGGTACATTTTTCTTGTATTTGGACCAGACAGGAGGAGTGTGTTTTCTTTTCTCTTGGTTCATCTTTTGGATTCTTTCTAACTCCTCTTTGAGCTCACCAATGGTCCATTCTTTATATTAAGCTTTATCTGCCTTGTATTTCTTGAAAGCCATAGTGTGGTCAATATAATCTTTTCTTAGGCTTTCATCATCTCTCTCTGATAGCTTCTAACAGAGGTCTTTTGAAAACTGCTCCAAAGTTTTGACTTGTGTGAGCAGATATTGATAATTTCTTTGAATCACTTTGTTAGATTTTCCTGCTGTATTTCTTTTGGACATATCCTCAGCTTGTTGAGCTTTTAACTGCAGATATTCTTCTATGTTGTTTGGCCTTGGATATCCTTGAAGAGATGGTAACTTCCTTTTAGTAGGGTCATCTTCAGAGTAGAAAGATTTTATCTCTTCTCTTACTGCTGGAAGATCTAATGGATATTGAACACCTGCAGGAGTTATGGCAAAGTTTGGATCATGAGCTTTGACAGAAGATAATGGTACATGATTTGGTATGGTGACAAGGGTTAAAGGTTGTGAAGATGTTGGAGGTGGTGAAAAGTCATCATCCAGAATTATCCTTCTCATTTTGGGTTTAGGAGAGGTTGGTGGTGTTTTGGTGGTTTGAGTGGTGGTGATTTGAGTGGTAGGTGGTTGACTAACAGTTGTGGAAACAGCTGGTGTTTCAACCACTGTTGTCATTACAACAGATGATGTGTCGTCTGATGTCTTCTGCTTTTTAGCAGGTGGTTTTTGAAGTGGTGATGATGTTTTTGGTGTGGCAGTGGTTGAATGAGTGTGAGTTGTTGAAGTGGGAATGGCAGTGGTTGTGGTGTGTGTTGATGTGGCAGGTGTTGGGTTAACATCTGCTGAAACCACTAAAGTATCAACAGCTGTTGACACAACAGGTGTTTCAACATCTGTTGGTTTGGAGGTTTGATGAGAGGAGCTTTTGGGAGGTTTAGGAGTGTGTTTTGTGGATTTGGTAGGTGTGGTTTTGGGTTGCCTTTCTTTTCTAGTAGGCTTAGGACTTTCTTCATCCTTTGGCTCAGAAGTACCATGTTCTTCCCTTTGCATCAAAACTTCCTTCTCCTTTTCAAACCTTGATTTCCCCTTTGCCTCCATATCCCTTTTTAACCTTGCTTTTTCATCAGCTAAGGCATTTAAGGTTACATCAAACTTTTTGGAACCATCTGGTTTAGGGATGTCTGCAAGCATGCTAGAATTATCTGGTGCAATGTAAAGACCATCTTCATATCCCTTTTTCTTTAACTGCTTAATTTTCTCCCCCCTTTTTGGCATCATTGGGTGGAGGATTATCAACAAAGATTATGGTAGGAGGAGCAGCACCAGTGGTTTGTAGTAAATGGGCCTTGATTGCCTTGATGTCTGCTTGTGTATCTTTAAACCTAGCTTCCATTAAATTTCTGATCTTTTGAACTTGAATTTCATGTTGCTGATCAGCATATTCTCTTTGTTTCTGAAGCATAGGCTGAAACAAACTCTAGAGCTCATCAGAGGTTGGAGCAGATGTTGTTGATGAAGTAGGTGGTGGTGTAGCAGTGGGTGTTGCCTTTTGTGCTTGTAACAACTGTTACAGCATAGACTTGATGTCTGCAATAGATGTTTCAATTGTATCAACCCTCTCCGTCAATTCTTTATATTTTAAACCATCACCCAAGTTAATGGGATTTACATTAGGACCGTAGTTAGGAAAAAATTTATCAGAGTAAAATACCATGCTTTTATAATATTAAACACATAGGAAATTCCCAAGTTTCAAGTACACACATTTTCATAGGGATAAACCCTATTTTATTCAAATAAAACATCTCTTTATTTAGGTAACTTTTATAGCCACTTTTCTAAGACTTCAGTGCTGTCCAGCTGGCTTCTGTTTGGCTTTCACATTTTGTTACCTGAAACGAGTTTAAAAACATTTTGTCAGTGGGAAATACTGGTGAGTGAATCCCAGTTTAATCAAGAACAATTTTGTTATCATTCGCAGTATTGAGGGCGATCTCGCAATTATATTTGTTTCCAATTTTTACTTTAATTACCACCCACGGTACTGTCGTCCCGACTTATGGTCATGTTACTACTCACAGTGTAGTAACAAATTTTGTATACAAAACCCCAAATATACCGACAATAATTGTAGAATTACAAATACTCAATCACTGGCAATATAATGTAAAACATTGAGGTTTTGTAAAAACAATTTATACAAAAAGGAGATTACTCACATTGCTGTCTTAGGTTTTCTTTAAGGATTTCCTAGTGATTATCTATAATTTACACAAATGCACACGCGTTAGTATAATAACCCAATATTTACATTAGCAATACCCTCCCCTAGACAGTATTCCAACGACTACGTCGGGCAGAACCACGACAGCCGTTACGGAACCCTGGATCAATCGGGCAGCGTATCTAATACGTAACCGGGGTTATAATACTTACAACAGGTAGAACTTCGTTAATTAGGGGGATATTATACCCGAGTATAGCTTATACTATGTAAATTTTCGAGAGAGAAAGAAATGTGGTGCGAGTTGGGACAGAAGGCCGAAGGTCTCTATTTATAGGGCCTGATTTGCAGTTCCTCGTGGCCCGCGAAGACTCAAAGGTCTTCTTACGCGGCCCGCGACATAGGGGTAGTAGGGCCTAGCTTGTCCGGGTCATCATACTATGTCCAACACGTTGCTGCCACGTGGCAGCTCAGGATGTCGCCCTGGTGACTGGCTGTCGCGCCCCGCGTAGGAGGTAGCCAAGGGCTACGCGGCCCGTGAGCGCCCTATTTTCTGGTCTTTATTTTATTTTTGATTATATAGGGTATTTTGGGCTCGGTTTTCATATACGGGGTATATTTTAAGACATGTAGGGATACTTTAAATTTATTAGGGGTGTCGAAAATATTTTGGAGGCTTGTTATATCCTCCCCACCTTGTTTTAGAACTCGTCCTCGAGGTCTACTGGAATAGATGCGGATATTTCCTTTGCATCTCTGATTCAAGCTCCCATGTGTACTCTGGTCCTCTTTTGGAGTCCCATTTCACTTTGACTAGAACTAATCTCTTGTGTTTGAGGTTTTTGACTTTCCTGTCTTTAATCTATAGAGGTCTTTCTACAAATTTTAACTGTTCATTTACCTCTATATCCTTAAGAGGCACAACTAGTGATTCATCAGCTAAGCATTTCTTGAGATTAGATACATGAAATACGTCATGTATTCCTGCCATTTCCTCTGGCAGTTGTAGCTGATAGGCTACAGGTCCTATTCTTCTAATAATCTCAAAAGGTCCAACATACCTGGGGCTTAGCTTTCCCCTTTTGATGAATCTAACTACTCCTTTCCAAGGAGAGACCTTCAATAACACTTTGTCTCCTACTTGAAATTCCAATGGCTTTCGTCTGTTATCAGCATAGCTCTTTTGTCGATCACGTGCTGCTTTCAGTCGTTCCTTGACTTGAATGATCTTATCTGTCGTTTCTTGTACTATTTCAGGTCCAGATAGTTGCTTTTCCCCAACTTCTGCCCAACAGATTGGGGTTCGGCACTTTCGTCCATAAAGTGCTTCGAATGGTGCAACATTAATACTTGTGTGATAGCTGTTATTATAAGAAAATTCTATTAATGGTAAGTGATCATCCCAATTACCTCCGAAATCAATTACACAAGCTCTAAGCATATCCTCCATTGTCTGAATTGTCCTTTCGCTTTGTCCGTCTGTTTGAGGATGATAAGCTGTGCTTAGATTTAGCTTGGTTCCCATTGCTTTTTGGAAACTTGTCCAAAAATGAGAGTTAAAACGGCTATCCCTATCAGAAACAATTGATAAAGGAATTCCATGTAATGAAACTATTTCATTTACATACAATTTAGCTAATTGTTCCATATTGAAAGTTTCCTTCATTGGTAGGAAATGAGCTGACTTAGTTAGCCTGTCTACAATCACCCAGATTGTATCATTACCTTTTCTTGTTTTGGGTAATTTGGTAACAAAATCCATTGTTATCAATTCCCATTTCCATACTGGCATTTCCAATTGCTGTAACAATCTTGAGGGTTTCTGATCTTCAACTTTTACTTGCGAATAAGTTAGACACTTAGAAACATAAGCTGCTATATCCTTTTTCATTCCTATCCACCAAAAATTCTTTCTTAAGTCCTAATACATCTTATCACTTCCAGGATGCATCGTATACTTAGACTTATGGGCTTCTTCTAATATACGGTGGCGTAGGTTTCCTAATTTAGGTGTCCACATTCTCTTCTCATGGAATCTCCAAATTCCATCTGTTCCTTGTTTTAATTCCTTACTCATTCCTTTCAATTTCTCAGTATCATTGATGCGTGTGAAGTGTCGTATAGATTTAATGTATATTTTAAGCCCTTTAACACTTTTTAGTCAAGTTTTAAATTTATAAAACACGATATTTACTAACACTAAACACACATATGGGCAAGTGCACCCATCGTGAGCGTAGTATAGTGTTGGTAAGATACCGAGGTCGTCCAAGGACACAAGAGCTTTTAGTACCGGTTTATCCTCAACGTCTAATCAAATCAAAAGTTAGAAAAAAGGTTTTTAAACAAGAAAAATAAAACTAACTAAAATGCTGAAAAATAAAATAAAAATAAAAAAAGATAGACAAGATGAATCACTTGGCTCCGACTCATGTTTAGTGTAACCTTTGATTATTTCCGCACTTTTGCACTTTTTAAGAGATTATCTTAGTTATTGTAGTAGGCCCCTCTTTTGAAGGTGACGTTACCCTCAACCCAGTAGTTTGAGTCAGCAAGGATACAATCCTAATGGGTCGGATTATTGAAAGATAATTAATTAAGTTATTAATGCATATTATGGTAGGCCCCTCTTTTGAAGGCGACGTTACCCTCGGCTAAGTAGTCTAAGTCAGCAGGGATACAGTCCTAAGTAGCCGGGTTAAAGTATTAATAGTAGCTTACATATGAGGGGATCAAAGAGTTTGGACCCCCGCCATCCAATACCGGTGGGTATTGAAGGAGGTCCTACTAAATTTGACCCAGGTCCTTGCAGGATCTATACACTGAACAAGGCAAGACTCTTACCAAACCGTTCCCTTAACCCCCGACCAGGTAGCCAACATACCTCCATATAGACCGTGGATATATGAATGGTGAAAATCTTTTATTTTATATAGACAGTAAAATAATGCCAAGACACCACGGACAAACGATAAGGAAGAATCACCTTCAACATAAGAAACTAGTTATTAAAGTCATTAATACATAACCAAGTAAAAAGTGCGAAAATATTAAAAATAAAAAGTATTACACTAGACACTTGTCTTCACCAAGTGATGTAAGAGACTTAGGCAAACATGGCCTTTGATTGTCAAGAACTCTTACGATCAATCTTGGATCCCGAGACGACTCACACACTCTATGATGGACAATGGATGATGGTGGTGGATGATGGTGTTGTGATGGTGGTGGGTGGTGGGTGAAGTGTGAGAGAGGTGGTGTGCCAAGGGATGGTTTGCAATGGAGCCAAGCACCCCTATTTATAGCCTGAACAGCAGCTCGGGCACAACCCCGTGTCCATTGGGCACGGCCCTGTGTCCATCCTCTTCTCTGTCTTCATTAATTGCAGTTTGTCTGCATTAGTTGACCACGCCCCCGTGTCCGCTGGGCACGCCCCCGTGTGCAGAAGCGTATCTGTACTATCAAGATTTGCCTGGATTCTGCGAATCTTATAGTTGACCACGACCCCGTGTCCGTTGAGCACGGCCCGTAGTGGGCGATAGAAGCTTCTATGGTTTTGTCTTTTATGCTGGCACTTGGGCACGCCCCCGTGTTCACTGAGCACGGGGCGTGTTCAGCCTTCTGTTCTCTTGTTTTGCTTTGGAAGATGCTGTCGGGGAGGTCGGGCATGCCACGTTTGTTCCTTTTCTTGTATTTATGTTAGATTTAGCTGTCTTTTTGCTTCTTTTGTTAATTTGAGCTCATTTAATCCTGAAAATACAAAAGGAAGACAAAAACACACTTTTTCCAACATTAGTATTAAAAAGGGTTAGTTTTATGCCACAATTGATGTAATTTATATGTTGCATTTTGCGCACATCAATCATCCTTGATTACTGATTCTTGTGCTTTCTTGATCTGTTCATTTAAATCTTCTTGTAGATTTAATTTAAGAGAACGAACTCTTATTGGCTTTTCATGATACTTTCAACTTAAAGCATCGGCTACTACGTTAGCCTTTCCTGCATGATACTGGATATTACAATCAAAATCACTAAGTATTTCCATCCAGCGTCTTTGTCTCATATTCAACTCCTTTTGCCCGAAAACATTCCTTAAACTTTTGTGATCTGTGAAAATGGTAAATTTACTACCATAAAGGTAATGTCTCCAAATTTTCAGGGCAAAAATTATGGCTCCTAACTCTAGATCATGGGTTGAATAATTTTCTTCATGATTTTTACGTTGTCTAGATGCGTAAGCTATAACCTTTTGGCGTTGCATCAACACAAATCCATAACCTAACTTAGAAGCGTTACAATAGACTATAAAATCTTTCGTTCCTTCTGGTAACGCTAGTATGGGTGCGTTGGTCAGTCTTTGCTTAAGAATTCTAAAGGTTTCTTCTTGTTTTGGTCCCCATTCAAACTTAACAGATTTACAGGTTAACTTAGTTAAGGGAATGGCTATTCTAGAAAAATCTAGAATAAATCTTCTATAATAACCGGCCAATCCTAAGAAACTTCTAACCTCAGTTGGTGACTCAGGGGTTTTCCATTTGGTAATTGCCTCAATCTTGGTGGGATCTACATGAATCCTTCATGGTTAACTAAATGTCCAAGAAATTGTACATGTTCTAACCAAAATTCGCACTTAGAAAACTTCGCATAAAGCTTTTCCTTTCTCAATAATCTTAAAAGTGCATGCAGATGTTCTGCGTGTTCCTCTTTACTCTTGGAGTAAATGAGAATATCATCTATGAAGACAATTATGAATTTATCCAAATATGGCTTACATATTCGGTTCATCATGTCCATAAATGCAGCTGGGGTATTGGTTAAACCAAATGGCATGACGGTAAATTCATAATGGCCATACATTGTTCTGAAAGCGGTCTTAGGAATGTCCTCTTCCTGTACCTTTAATTGATGATATCCTGAGCGCAAATCGATTTTAGAGAAAAATCGAGCTCCTTGTAACTGATCGAACAGATCATCGATTCTTGGTAATGGATACCGATTCTTAATCGTGACTTTGTTCAATTCACGGTAATCAATGCACATACGCATCGATCCATCTTTCTTTTTAACGAATAAAATTGGCGCTCCCCATGGTGATGAACTTGGCTGTATGAATCATTTTTCTAACAATTCATCTAATTGCTTCTTTAGTTCCTGCATTTCGGCGGGTGCCAAACGATAAGGTGCTTTGGCAATTGGTGCTGTCCCTGGTAGCAGGTGGATTCTGAATTCAACTTCTCTGTCTGGCGGTAATCCTGGTAGTTCTTCTGGAAACACATCTGGAAACTAAGATACTACAGGAATATCTTTCAGTTCTTTTCCTTTAGTGTTAATGATTATAGAAATCAAATACACTAATGATCCTTTTCTTACATACTTGTTGTTTTCGTCACAGAGATGAATTTTGTAAATCTAGAGGGTTTATCTCCTTTAATTGTGATCTTTTCACCCCTTGGTGAATTTAATTGAATTGACTTTTGATCACATAGAATACTGGCTTTATTGGCTACTAACCAATCCATTCCTAATACAACATCAAATCATGCCAGTTTCATTGGATAAAGGTTTGCAATAAACTTTTGATTTAGAATTTCTATTCTTGCTCCTTGCAAGATTTCAAAAATCTAAATGGTTTCTCCATTTACTGTCTCTACTAGACATTCTTGTGGGATTTTAGTTAATGGTTGATCGAGAAGTTTGCAAAATGAAGTATTAATAAAACTTTGGTTCGCACCAGAGTCAAATAATACTTTAGCAAAAACATCATTAACTAAAAACGTACCGGCTATCACGTCCGGAATCATCTTGGCTTCATCTGCCGTCAAAACAAATGTTCTAGCATTTTTGGTAGTCTTATTGTTTGTGGCTGGAGCTAGTTTTGGACAGTTCGGCTTGATGTGACCTTTTTCTCCACAGTTGAAGCACACTCCATTGCTTGGTTTATTCCTACAATCTTCTTCCTTGTGTCCTGGTATCTTGCAGAAATTGCAGTAAATGGTGCATCTTCCTGAATGCTTCTTCTTACAGGCCTTACAGTAAGGTGCAGATGTGGAACCTACATTTTTCCCACGGTTGGAATTTCCGTAGCGAAATTCCTGGGTAAGTCTTTGGGCTAGGTTTCTCCTTTGGTCTTCTTCTCGAGTACGCACTAACTCATCAGTCAAGGTGTTTGCTAGTTCTACAGCTTCTTCTATGGTTTGAGGTCTAGCTGCCTTGGCTAATCTCACTGATTAATCCCCAGATGTAGCGGGAGATTAATACTGGTTCTGGTGATGCAAGGGTCGGTACTATTCTAGCATATTCAAAGAATAACGTAGTGTAACCCTTACTATCCACTCCAGTCATTCTAAGGTTTAAGAACTTATTTGCTATCTGTTCCTTTTCATTGGGAGGGCAGAATTTCCTTTCCACCATGTTCTTAAATTCTTCCCATTCCATATTGTAAATCCTATCACTTCCTCTAGATTGGAGGATAGTGTTCCACCATTCTAAAGCTGAGTTCTTAAACAGATTGGAAATAAACATTATCTTATCCTCTTCTGTGCACTTGCTTATTTTTAAGACTGCCTCAGTCTTTTCTATCCAGCGTAGAGCTGCAATGGCCCTTTTATTGCCCGAGAATTCCATTGGTTTACAAGACCAAAATTCTTTATAAGAACAACCATAAGACATGGTTCTTCTTCTTTTGGGAATGGGCACTTGAAGTATGGGTCCATTATTCACGCTGTGTTCAGGTTCAGTTGGTCGTTTACTATCATGGTTACTTTTATTATCAGCTTCCCTAACTGTTTGGATAATAAATGGAATTATGTCTATAATTCCTTGTGCCACTATATGTTGGATGGCACTGTTATCCACTGGGTTTCCATTGTTATCATTGTTCGGATTATCATTATTCGGATTATTGTCATTCTGGTTTTCTGGGTTATTATCCGGATTCTCCTGATTCACCTGGTCAGCCATCTGAATTTTAAACATTTACCACGTATTATTATCACAAGATAGTATTTAATATAACCAATCATATGACACACATATTGATCAAAAGCGTCGAACATTGCGACTTACTCTATTTTATATTATGCGTCTAATACAAACTGGAACTGGAATATAAATTACAATACTATTAGGCATCAATAGCTATTGTCCAAGTTTTTTTTTCAAACATACACACATTTTATATATTATTATTATTATTATTACTTCCACCATCACCTTCACTAATATGGGTTCATCTAAAACTCCATATTACGCTCGTCATACTTCCAGACGAGTCATTCTCCAACCTGCCTCATCCTCTCGCTATTTTCTAAAATCTCCTCTCCGAAGGTTCGGAGTTCTTGCACATTTTCTGCACTCATTGGGGGTGCAGGTGCTGGGACTGGGTTTAGAAACTGGGGCATGGGTTCTTGGTACGGGTAAGGATTCTCTAAAATTTCCTTGATGTATTGATCGCTATCATAGTAGGGATCTAGAGGGTCCAAACCTGGGTAGGCTGCTAGATTCGGCATGGGTTCATCATCTGGTATTGGGTAACGTTGCTGGTAATCCCTATGATCGTCTAACCACGGATCGTAGTCTGGGTCTAAGGGATTGGGTGCTGGTACCCTAGGTATTTCCATTGGGTCAAAGTCATGCATTTGGATTTGGTTTTCTAGGTTGTTTTCGATTTCCATTGGCTGGGTGGGAAACATTGGTAAAGGCTGGGGTGCTACAAGTTGCTACAGGTTAGGGTCTGCAGCTGTGGTTGCTAAAATATGGAAGTTTGCTAGACTCCTATTGAGCATATCCTGGGTGTGAGCATCTGTCTCTCGCTTAATGGCTGCTAAAGCCCTCTGTTGTTGTAACTTTTTCATTCTTTTACTACGTTCATGTGCTCCTCTACTGAACCATCCTCTTTTCTTGGAAGGGAATGGCTCTTCAGACTGAGCCTTAAACACGAATATCCCATCTTCATTGTCAGCTGAATACCCTGAGAGGGCAGGTTGTGAAGAGGTGCCTTCGCTTCTAGGTGAGCTGGACAACTGATGGTAAGCGTCCGAAGGTCCTTGGTCACTCATACTGTAAACTAACAAATAGTCATATAACACACAACAATAAAATACAGACATGCACGTATTTCCATAGTTTATTTCCTGACACTTTGAATAATATCTTGGTGTCAGCGGAACCCTTCTGTGGCTGAGTCAGTGGCTTAGCTCTGATACCACCTTATGTCGCAACCCCCGTCCCCTAATTACCCTGGGAACGAGCGGCCGCGGCCAGTCTTGGTGGTATCGGGTGTTTTATCATTTTGGCAGCGGAATTTACATCAGGACCGTAGTTAGGAAATATTTTATCAGAGTAAATTACCATGCTTTTATAATATTAAACACATAGGAAATTCCCAAGTTTCAAGTACACACATTTTCATAGGGATAAACCCTATTTTATTCAAATAAAACATCTCTTTATTTAGGTAACTTTTATAGCCACTTTTCTAAGCCTTCAGTGCTGTCCAGCTGGCTTCTGTTTGGCTTTCACATTTTGTTACCTGAAACGCGTTTAAAAACATTTTGTCAGTGGGAAATACTGGTGAGTGAATCCCAGTTTAATCAAGACCAATTTTGTTATCATTCGCAGTATTGAGGGCGATCTCGCAATTATATTTGTTTCCAATTCTTACTTTAATTACCACCCACGGTACTGTCGTCCCGACTTATGGTCATGTTACTACTCACAGTGTAGTAACAAATTTTGTATACCAAACCCCAAATATACCGACGATAATTGTAGAATTACAAATACTCAATCACTGGCAATATAATGTAAAACATTGAGGTTTTGTAAAAACAGTTTATACAAAAAGGAGATTACTCACATTGCTGTCTTAGGTTTTCTTTAAGGATTTCCTGGTGATTATCTATAATTTACACAAATGCACACGCGTTAGTATAATAACCCAATATTTACATTAGCAATACCCTCCCCGAGATGGTATTCCAACGACTACGTCGGGCAGAACCATGACAGCCGTTACGGAACCCTGGATCAATCGGGCAACGTATCTAATACGTAACCGGGGTTATAATACTTACAACGGGCAGAACTTTGTTAATTAGGGGGATATTATACCCATGTATAGCTTATACTATGTAAATTTTCGAGAGAGAAAGAAATGTGGTGCGAGTTGGGAGAGAAGGCCGAAGGTCTCTATTTATAGGGCCTGATTTGCAGTTCCTCGCGGCCCGCGAAGACTCAAAGGTCTTCTTACGCGGCCCGCGACATAGGGGTAGTTGGGCCTAGCTTGTCCAGGTCATCATACTAGGTCCAACACGTTGCTGCCACATGGCAGCTCAGGATGTCGCCCTGATGACTGGTTGTCGCGCCCTGCGTAGGAGGTAGCCAAGGGCTACGCGGCCCGCGAGCGCCCTATTTTCTGGTCTTTATTTTATTTTTGATTATATAGGGTATTTTGGGCTCGGTTTTCATATACGGGGTATATTTTAAGACATGTAGGGATACTTTAAATATATTAGGGGTGTCAAAAATATTTTGGAGGGTTGTTATTTGTACCAACATAGAAATAGACTCAAAATTGGAGTTAATGCAAGACATGTTCAGGTGGAGGCTTCAGAATCTTCAGGAACAAGAAGCTGATGAAGGTGAATGTGAATGTGATGACATGAATGAAGATCCAGATGTAGACTCAGAGGAGGAAGAAGATGACGCAAATGATGGATACTATTCGGATAAAGTACCTTCTGACGAAGGATTTTAATTTTTTTTCCTCCTTTTTTTTGTTCTATGTAATCTTCTTTTTTTTTAAGATAATTAAATGATATATTTCTATCTTTATTAGCAAAACGCCAAAAAAATACTAAAAATGATTAACCCTAACAAAACTGTAACACCCCGTGTTCTCAAAAGTCAAAGTCAAAGTCAAGGTCAAAGTCAACGACCGATCGCGCGACTTGACTTGTAGAGATTTTCTTTTATGTGTTATTTTAGTTGTATTATGTGGAGTAATTATTAAGCAATCGAGCCTAATTGCAGTAATCGACGTGTGTTTATCGCTATTTAATCGACTTACGACTGTGAACAATAGGAAGTAATAATGCGATAAAGTTAACAAATCAATAATCAATCTAATGCTAATCGAATCGACATCGAATCGTATTACGAATCGCAACTCGAATTATGTGTTCTGGATATTGTTTTACGTGTGTGTGTTATTTATGTGTTACTTGTGCATGTTTATTTATGTTTGTGGGGATTAATCGAAACGCAATCGCAACTCTATCGATATCGCAACTCAATCGAATCGCAATCTACTCGAATACGCGAAACGCAAGAGAATTATAGTGATTGTATGTTAGATATAGCGGTTGGGATTAAAAGTAATTTGATAAGCAACGCTATCGCATCGCTCGCTCGAACCACATCGCAACGCGCTACACGCGAATCGAAACGACAAACTTATCACGCCAAGCACTCGAACCAGGTGACCAGCCAACCGAGCTGCCACCTGATCGGGCTGCCACCCGATCGAGGTGCCACTCGACCGAGCTGCCACCCGGGCAAGTTGTCGCTCGACCGACCAACCCACTTCTCCTCTTTCCACTTTAGGAAACCCTATAAATACCCCTTTATTACCACTTTGGGAAAGTGTCAGCTCTCTCTTCCTCTCCATTCATTCCAGCCACTATTTCTTCAGATTTCTCGCGATTCTTGTAAGTTTCCAACCTAAATCTTGTACTTTCTTGATCTACACGCACTCCTACACCTTTCTATCTTTTGAATCTTAACTTTTAACCGTGAAATCACTAGATTTGAGGTGTTCTAGGATGATGTCATCATGGTGTTCTTAGGAACTTCATGTTTTAGCTTCAATCCACCAAGAACAACTTGAATCTGAACGATTTCCACACGAATGAACAAAGATCTTGCATAGATCTGAACATATTCACGGTGAAAGGGATTGAAAGATGATTTTTCTAACTTTCTTTCAACTCTTTTACACTCAATGCACTCAAACTCGATGGAATCGGAGCTAATACTGATCGTCTACTCGTGTTTAGAGATGTATCAGTTCTAGATCTGAACTTTATCCGCGAGATAACTGATTTCGGGTTAAACATGAAACACCGTCTCGAACAGTTAACTGGCCGGGCTAGGGTGATCCCTGTCCGATCAGGTCACTGAGACTTGATGAGGTTTCTGTTGTCTAGCACGTTATCAAATCGTCTCGAGAAAATGACAAACTACCAAAACAACCAAGGAATAAGATGACCAGGTCATCTGGGACGGACTGTCATCCGGTCGGATTGCCGTCCGATCAGATAGCCACCAGACCGGACTGCCACCCGATCGGACTACACCTTGGGACCCACACTCAACTTTTATTTTCAAATTTTTGAGGATTGAACATCGAATGAACTGCTGCTGGTTATGCGTAAACGAATTTCGAACTTACTATATCTATTAAACTTGTATGCTCACCTTTACACTATGTGTATTGACTTTTACTTTGACGTATGTGGCAGGTGCTTAGGATGTTTATATGCTTAGCTCGCTGTGAAATCGAGGCTAGGAAAGACCTAGGACACCTTGTTTGCTTGATGATGAAATCGAAGCTAGGAGAGGGTCCTAGAAACCAATAAACGAACTATCTATTTGTAAATCTGAGTTGTCGGAACATGTTTTTGTTTATGAGATATCGTTATCTGTAATAATTTAATTTGCTTGATGGGTTATGGTATGGGACATAATATTAACTATCCGGTAATGTAGTTGTTATGGAATTTCTCTTGAACAATCTGTTTCGCTCAGTGCCGCGCCCTGATGTTTCCGCCATCGGTTGGGGTGTGACAGATTGGTATCAGAGCCATAACTATAGGGAATTAGGCAAGACTCGACCTAGTCCAGGTCAATGTCTTAGAAACGACCTAGTCTATAGTTAAGTACCAACAGACTGACTTGTGCATACCTTATAGGGGTTTTGTACGAGCTTACCTATTATTTCTCGCTATTCTCGCTTACGCTACACTATCACTGCATTCGAATTTCAAAAAACGAATGAGTGATTGGGTCGAGATTAGGTAGGGGTGTTCATCGAATCGAATATCGAATTTTCGATTTATTCGAATCGAGTTGTTCGAATAATTTTTGTTTTTTCTTGAATTCGTATTCGATTCGAATTCGATTAAAACCTACCGAATTCGATTCGAATTCGAATTCGTATTCGAATAAAAAACCCAATTTGTATTCGATTCGTATTCGATTAAAAATTCGAATTCGAATCGGATTCGAATAAATTCGATTTAATTCAGATTCTTTAAAAACATGTAAAAAACCTTCATAATGAAACATAAATTTTAAAGCAGCCATAAAGCACGATATCACATTAAAAAGTTCCAAATAAAGTACCACAAGTCTAAAATTCAAAACGAGAAGTCGGAAATAACCACTCCACATTACAAGTTAATATTTTTACGCTTAAAAATCTATTGATAGATTTGTTACTTATGTTTTAGTTATGGGCCATGTAGTGGGTTTGGTAATGGGTAATTTTAATACTTGGAAAAAATTTGAAAATAATTTATAGTATAGCCTAATCAAAGTTATATATCTATTATATATAAAAATAATAAAAAAAAATGTATAATTTTTATTCGAATTTCGAATCGAATCGAATTTGAAATTATAAATTCATATTCGATTTACTTGACTCGAATTGAATCGAATTCGAATTCTTATAATCGAAACGAATTCTTGATAATCAAATCGAATTTAAACGAATTTCGATTTTTTCGAATTCGAAACGAATTCTGCACACCCCTAAGATTAGGTGTGAAAACCGCAAACTCTCGACTGAATCGCTTGTTCAACCCGCATTGTATCCTCAAATAGGAGAATTTGTGCTGAATCAGGAGTGAAATCCGTACTTCGACGCGAATTTTCTCCCTAATTTTATCAAAACAGGAACAAAGTTATCAAGTCAGGGGTGAAACCCGAATCTTGGTAACTTGATCTGTGTTTTAACAAGGCTCTCACCAAAGTCTCGACGGACTCCATCGACTTGAAGTCACACTATCACTGGAAGGACGTGTGCCGATAGCCTAGAATCGAGGCGAGAGCACAGTCCAGAAAGCCAAAGTGTGTACCCAGGGTCCTTGTTAATAGTCGAACCACTTTGGGTAGTCGATGTCTAACAGCCGCAGACAATCCATCCTCGATTTTTATGTGTTTCGATTCTGAGCCCGCAACTACTAACTTTGATATTTGTTGCTTCTACATGGATTTTATGTGCTTTATGTGACCTTATCTGTTTTATGTTTCGATTTTGGTGGATTATTCGCTCTTCGCACTTCGTTTCGATCGACACACACTACACATCTATCTCAGAACCCTGAGAAATCGCTGATATTAGTTGATGATCGCATGATACGTTATAAACTATGCTATACTACTCGTTGTGTACTCGATAATCACAATCGCTATTTACGAACGCTCGTGGACTGTAAATGATAAGTTTCTGTATTCTGACTGTCCCTGGTATATCTGTGCTCTACGTGCTTACGTGTTTGTGCCTTACGTGCTTATGTGTTTTGATGCTCTGCATGATTATGTGCCTATATGTCTAGATGTTACTTGATTGTGTTCCTAAGCTTTATGGTGAACCGCTAGACTACATTAGGAATACTCGAAATTGTGTTAAGTCCTGTGACGATGTCTGTTGCAGACAATGTTGGGATTCGGACCTCGTTACTCTGGACATGCTCGCCGAGAACAGAGAGACAAACGCCTCGCGGCACTCGTTGCTCAATCAGTCACGAACGTCGTCCCGCAAATTTTCAGCGAGATCAACGAGAATACCAGCAAATCTTCTGAGGAGTCAAGGACGAAAGCTCCTAAAGCTGCCTTTAGCTTTAAACAGTTTAAAGCCTGCGGACCGAAAGAATTCACTGGCGAAGAATGTCCTACTGCTTTATTTCAATGGTTCGATTCGATCGAGGTCACACTGCGCCAGAGTGGCTGTCCCAATGATCTCCGCACTCTGAATGCTACCGGCGTTTTCCAGTCCCGCGCTTTAGACTGGTGGATGGCCGAGAGAAACGAACGCGAAAACGATGCAGCTTATGGTTTAACATGGGATGAGTTGAAGAATGTCATGCTCGAAGAATTCTGCCCTCCCCATGAGCGCCAAAAGTTGGAGGACGAATTCTGGCACATCAAGCAGAAGGATGGTGAAAATGCTGCTTTAATTGCTCGCTTCAAGCAGCTCAGCATAATTTGTCCCGATCAAGTCAAGACTCCTAGGATAGCGATCAAGAAGTATATCCGAGCTCTGCCGGATTGTGTCGCGGATTTTGTACAAGCTGCCAAAACCGCAACAATCGAAGAGACTTATCTGCTGGCCGCTGAGAACAACGACAAACGGGTCAAAGCTGGTTTTTGGGATAAGGCCACCAAGCTACCACCGCACCAACCGCTGAAACCACTGCCACTGTAACAACCCTCGGTAAAACCAACACCCTTATAATATTTCCGATACCCTAGTATATTGTAAAATGTCCCAATATGTCATATAATACACCCCATATGTGAAAACCGAGCCCGAAATATGTTATAACATATAAAATAAATTAAAAACAATAAATATTAAGCTGAGGCGGGCCGCGTAGGACCCCACCTCAAGCTCACGTGGGCGGTATCAAGGCTGAAACTTGATTTCAGTAAACTTTAAGTTAAGACGGGCCGCGTAAGACCCATGTTAAGTTTACACGGGCCGCGAGAGATTATCAAACGTGGAGACATCCTGAGCCGACACGTGTCGACATCGTGGCGGACCTAGTTGATGACCCAGCTAAGCTACGCAGTTGACCGGAGTCAACGCGGGCCGCGTAGCCCTATGTCTACCCTTACGCGGGCCGCGTGGAGACCAGTTTCAGCAACTATATAAGCAGGCCATCGGGTTTCACTTTCCGTCGCTCACAATTTCATTCTCAATCTCAATTTCTGTAGAAGAGTTATTATAGTCGGGTATTATACCCCTAAATAGCGAGGTTCTGCTCCGTTGTAAGTATTATAACCCTTGGATACGTATTAGGTACTCTGCCCGATTGATCTAGGGTTTCGTAACGGCTGTCGTGGTTCTGCCCGACGTAGTCGTTGGAATGCCGTCTCGGGGAGGGTATTACTAATGTTAAAATGGGTTATTATACTAACACGTGTGCATTTGTTTAATTATAGATTGTCACCAGGAAACCCTAAAGGATAATCTAAGACAGCAATGTGAGTAATCCTCTTTTTGTATAAACTGTTTTTACAAAACCTTAAATATTTTTCCATGCGAATAGCAGTTATTGAGTATTTGTAAGAATACAATTACAGTCGGTATATTTGGGGTTTTGTATACAAAATTTGTTACAACCTGGATAGGAGTAACATGACCATAAGTCGGAATGACAGTACCGTGTGGTGGTAATTGATATAACTTGGAAACAAATGTAATTGCGGATGCGCCCTCAATACTGTCACTGTGAAATGTTTTTAAACCTGATTAAATTGGGATTCACTCACCAGTATGTCCCACTGACAAATGTTTTTAAAACGCATTTCAGGTAACAGAATGTGAAAGCCAAATAGAAGCCAGCTGGACAGCACTGAAGGCTTGAAAAAGTGGCAAAAAAGTTACCTGAAATAAAATAGATGTTTTTATTGAATAAAATAGGGTCTATCCCTATAAGGTTATGTAAACCAAAAACTTGGGTTTTATCCCATTTGTTGAATAATATGAAAAGGTGGTATTTTACTCTGATAAACTATTTCCTAACTACGGTCCTGATGTAAATTCCGCTGCCAATATTGAATAAACACGCGATACCACCGAAACTGGCTCGCAGCCGCCCGTTCTCGAGGATACAGGGATCCGAGGTTGCGACAGAAGGTGATATCAGAGCTATGCCACTGATTCAGCCACAGAAGTGTTCTGCTGACATCAAAAGTCAAAGTGTTAGGAAATAAATTACGAAAATACGTGCATAACTGTATTTATTGTTATGTGTTATTTAACTATCTGTTAGTTTACAGTATGAGCGACCAAGGACCATCTGACGCGTATCGTCAATTGTCTGGTTCACCTAGAAGCGAAGGCACCTCCTCTTCTCAGCCTGCCCTCTCTGGGTACTCTGCTAATACGGAAGAAGGAATCTTTGTGTTTAAGGCTCAGTCCGAGGAGCCATTTCCTCAGAAAAAGAGGGGATGGTTCAGTCGAGGGGCACACGAGCGTAGAAAGCGTATGAAAAAGTTACAAGACCAGAGAGCACTAGAAGCAGCCAAGAGATAGACAGATGCTTATGCCCAGGATATGATCAATAGGGGTATAGCCAACATCCATATTCTAGCAACCACTGCAGCTGACCCTAACCTGGAGCAAATAATAGCACCCCAACCACAGCCACCAATTCCTGATCAACCCATGGAGATAGAAAACCCTGAAAACCAAGTAGAGATGCACGATTTCAATCCAGAGGAAATACCTAGGGTACCAGCACCAAACCCCCTAGATCCAAATTACGATCCCTGGTGGGATGAAGTTAGGGACTATGTGCAACGTTACCCGATACACGAGGACACACCCATGCAAAACATAGGAGCCTATCCAGGTATGGACCCTTTAGATCCCTATTACCATGATGAATACATTAGGGAGATCTTAGAAAATCCTTACCAATTTCAGGCACCTACACCTCCACATCAGGAACCCGCACCCCAGATTCCGAACCCAGTCCTAGAACCTGCACCCCCAATGAGTGCAGAAAACGTACAAGAACTTAGGACATTTGGTGAGGAAATTTTAGAGAATAGTGAAAGGATGAGACAGGTGGGAGAGCGTCTCGTATGGAAATACGATGAGCGCAATATGGATTTTTGGATGAATCCATATCCGTGAATGTGTTGGTGAGACGGTAATAATAATAATAATATAATAAAATAAAATATGTGTGTACGGATGCATATTACTATTAGTGTAATTCTATTTCAGTTGGTATTGTAATTTTTATTTCAGTACTAGTGTGTAATAGATGCATAATAGTATATGAATAGAGTAAAGTCGCAATGATCGACGCTTTTGCCCAAAATGCATATCATGTGATTGACTATATTAATATTCTGTTGTGATATTAATACGGGGTAAATGTTTAAAATTCAGATGGCCGACCAAGGAAATCAAGAAAATCTGAATAACGATAACCAGAGTAACATTAACTTGGTTAATGAAAATCCAAGCGTCAATAACAATGGAAACCAAGTGGATAATAGTGCCATCCAACACATAGTGGCACAGGGAATAATAGATGTAATGCCATTTATTATCCAAACGGTTAAAGAAGCGGATAATAAAAGTAAACGTAGCAGTAAGCGACCAACTGAACCAGAAAACAGCGTGAACAATGGACCCATACTTCAAGCGCCCATTCCCAAAAGAAGAAGAACCATGCCTTATGGTTGTTCGTATAAAGAATTCTGGTCCTGTAAACCGATAGAATTCTCAGGCAATGAAGAACCCATTGCAGCACTACGCTGGATAGAAAAGACTGAGGCTGTTCTGAAAATAAGCAAATGTGCAGAAGAAGATAAGATAATGTTTGCTTCCAATTTATTTAAGAACTCAACCTTAGAATGGTGGAACACTATCCTTCAGTCCAGAGGAAGTGATAGGGTTTATAATATGGAGTGGGAAGAATTTAAGAATATGATAGAAAGGAAATTCTGTCCTCCCAATGAAAAGGAACAAATAGCAAACAAATTCCTAAACCTTAGGATGAATGGAGTGGATAGTAAGGAGTATACTAAGTTATTCTTTGAATATGCTAGAATAGTACTTATCCTTGCATCACCAGAACCGGTACTAATATCCCGTTACATCTGGGGATTAATTGGGGAGATTAGGCATGTAGTCAAGGCAGCTAGACCGCAAACCATAGAAGAAGCTGTAGAACTAGCAAATACTTTGACAGATGAGCTAATCCGTACTAAAGAAGAAGACCAGAGGAGAAACCTAGATCAAAGATTTACTCAGGAATTCCGTTCTGGGAATTTCAACTGTCGGAATATAGGTTCTACCTCTGCACCATTCTGCAAAATCTGCAAAAAGAAGCATTCAGGAAAATGCTCCACTTACTGCAACTTCTGCAAAGTATCAGGGCACAAGGAAGAAACTTGCAGAAGGAAACCTACTAATGGACTATGCTTCAACTGTGGAGAAAAAGGTCATATCAAGCCAAATTTTCCGAAATTAGCTCCAGCAATGAACAACAAGAATACCAAAAATGCTAGAGCATTTGTTCTGACTGCAGATGAAGCCAAAATGATTCCGGACGTAATAGCTGGTACGTTTTTAGTTAATGATGTTTTTGCTAAGGTATTATTTGACTCTGGTGCAAACCAAAGTTTTATTAATACTTCGTTTTGCAAACTTCTTAATCAATCATTAACTAAACTACCACAAGAATGTTTAGTAGAGATCGCTAATGGAGAAACTGTTAGGATTGCTGAAATCTTACAGGAAGCAAGAATAGAAATTTTAAATCAAAAGTTTAGTGCAAACCTTTACCCAATGAATCTGGCAGGATTCGATGTTGTTTTAGGAATGGATTGGTTAATAGCCAATAAAGTCAGTATTTTATGTGATCAAAAGTCAATTCAAGTATATTCACCAAAAGGTGAAAAGATCACAATAAAAGGAGATAGACCATCTAAATCCACTAAATTTATTTCTGTGATGAAAACTGCAAGTTGCATAAGAAAAGGATCATTAGTGTATTTGATTTCCATAATCACTAACACTAAAGGAAAAGAATTAAAAGATATTCCAGTAGTGTCTCAGTTTTCAGATGTATTTCCGGAGGAATTACCAGGACTACCGCTGGACAGAGAAGTTGAATTAAGAATTCACCTGCTGCCAGGAACAGCACCGATTGCCAAAGCACCTTACCGTTTGGCACCTGCAGAAATGCAGGAACTAAAGAAACAATTAGACGAATTATTAGAAAAAGGATTTATACAGCCAAGTTCGTCGCCATGGGGAGCGCCGATACTGTTTGTTAAGAAGAAGGACGGATCAATGCGTATGTGCATTGATTACCGTGAGTTGAACAAAGTCACGATTAAGAATCAGTATCCATTACCAAGAATCGATGATCTGTTCGACCAACTGCAAGGAGCTCGATTTTTCTCTAAAATCGATTTAAGGTCAGGATATCATCAATTAAAGGTACAGGAAGAGGATATTCCTAAAACTGCGTTTAGAACAAGGTATGGACATTATGAATTTACTGTCATGCCATTTGGTTTAACCAATGCCCCAGCTGCATTCATGGACATGATGAACCGAATATGTAAGCCATATTTAGATAAATTCATAATTGTTTTTATAGATGATATTCTAATTTATTCTAAGAATAAAGAGGATCATGCAAGCATTTGCACACACTTTTAGGTCTATTAAGAAAGGAAAAGCTTTATGCTAAATTTTCCAAGTGCGAGTTTTGGCTAGAACAGGTACAGTTTCTTGGCCACTTAGTGAATCATGAAGGAATTCATGTAGATCCAACAAAGATTGAGGCAATAACGAAATGGAAAACCCCTGAGTCACCAACTGAGGTTAGAAGTTTCTTAGGATTGGCTGGTTATTATAGAAAAATTATTCGAGATTTTTCTAGAATAGCCATTCCCTTAACTAAGTTAACCTGTAAATCCATTAAGTTTGAATGGGGACCAAAACAAGAAGAAGCATTTAGAATTCTTAAGCAAAGATTAACCCATGCACCCATATTAGCATTACCAGAAGGAACTGAAGATTTAGTAGTATATTGTGACGCTTCTAAATTAGGTTATGGATGTGTATTAATGCAACGTCAAAAGGTTATAGCTTACGCATCTAGACAACTTAAGAATCATGAAGAAAATTATTCAACCCGTGACTTAGAATTAGGAGCAATAATTTTTGCTTTGAAAATTTGGAGACATTACCTTTACGGTAGTAAGTTTACCATATTAACTGATCATAAAAGTTTAAGGTATATTTTTGGACATAAAGAATTGAATATGAGACAAAGACGCTAGATAGAATTACTTAGTGATTATGATTGTGATATCCAGTATCACGCAGGAAAAGCAAACGTTGTGGCAGATGCTTTAAGCCGTAAGTATCATGAAAAGCCAAGGAAGGTACGTTCTCTTAAACTAAATCTACAAGTAGATTTAAATGAACAAATTAAAAAGGCACAAGAATCAGTAATCAAAGAAGATACTGAAAAATTAAAAATAATGATTAAGGAATTAAAACAAGGAACAGATGGAATTTGGAGATTCCATGAAAAGAGAACGTGGATACCTAAATTAGGAAACCTACGTCATTGTATATTAGAAGAAGCCCATAAGTCTAAGTATACAATGCATCCAGGAAGTGATAAAATGTACCAGGATTTAAGGAAAAATTTCTGGTGGATAGGAATGAAAAAGGACATAGCAACTTATGTTTCTAAATGTTTAACTTGTTCACAAGTAAAAGCTGAACATCAGAAACCCTCAGGTTTGTTACAACAGTTAGAAATGCCAGTTTGGAAATGGGAATTAATAACAATGGATTTTGTTACTAAATTACCCAAAACAAGGCAAGATAATGATACAATCTGGGTGATTGTAGACAGGCTAACTAAGTCAGCTCATTTTCTACCAATGAAAGAAACTTTCAGTATGGAACAGTTAGCTAAATTATATGTAAATGAAATAGTTTCTTTACACGGAATACCTTTATCAATTATTTCTGACAGAGATAGTCGTTTTACCTCTCATTTCTGGACAAGTTTCCAAAAAGCCATGGGAACTAAGTTGAATCTAAGCACAGCTTATCATCCTCAAACAGACGGACAAAGCGAAAGGACTATTCAGATGATGGAAGACATGCTTAGAGCTTGTGTAATTGATTTCGGAGGTAATTGGGACAATCATTTACCTTTAATAGAATTTTCTTATAACAATAGTTATCACACAAGTATCAATGCTGCACCCTTCGAAGCACTTTATGGACGAAAGTGCAGAACCCCAGTCTGTTGGGCAGAAATTGGGGAAAAGCAACAATCTGGACCTGAGATAGTGCAGGAAACAACTGACAAGATTATTCAAGTCAAGGAACGACTAAAAGCAGCACGTGATAGACAAAAGAGTTATGCAGATAACAGACGCAAGCCATTAGAATTTCAAATAGGAGATAAAGTATTGTTGAAAGTCTCTCCTTGGAAATGAGTGGTAAGATTCATCAAAAGAGGAAAGCTAAGTCCCAGGTATGTTGGACCTTTTAAGATTATTAAAAGAATAGGACTTGTAGCCTATCAGCTACAACTACCAGAGGAAATGGCAGGAATACATGATGTGTTTCATGTATCTAATCTCAAAAAGTGTTTAGCTGATGAATCACTGATAGTACCTCTTAAGGATATAGAGGTAAATGAACAACTTAAGTTTGTAGAAAGGCCTCTACAAATTGAAGACAAGAAAGTCAAGAATCTCAAGCATAAGAGATTAGTTCTGGTCAAAGTGAAGTGGGACTCCAAAAGAGGACCTGAGTACACATGGGAACTTGAATCAGAGATGCAAAAGAAATATCCGCACTTGTTCCAATAGATCTCGAGGACGAGCTCTAAAACAAGGTGGGGAGAATGTAACAACCCTCGGTAAAACCAACACCCTTATAATATTTCCGATACCCTAGTATATTGTAAAATGTCCCAATATGTCATATAATACACCCCGTATGTGAAAACCGAGCCCGAAATATGTTATAACATATAAAATAAATTAAAAACAATAAATATTAAGCTGAGGCGGGCCGCGTAGGACCCCACCTCAAGCTCACGCGGGCGGTATCAAGGCTGAAACTTGATTTCAGTAAACTTTAAGTTAAGACGGGCCGCGTAAGACCCATGTTAAGTTTACACAGGCCGCGAGAGATCATCAAACGCGGAGACATCCTGAGCCGACACGTGTCGACATCGTGGCGGACCTAGTTGATGACCCAGCTAAGCTACGCAGTTGACCGGAGTCAACGCGGGCCGCGTAGCCCTATGTCTACCCTTACGCAGGCCGCGTGGAGACCAGTTTCAGCAACTATATAAGCAGGCCATCGGGTTTCACTTTCCGTCGCTCACAATTTCATTCTCAATCTCAATTTCTGTAGAAGAGTTATTATAGTCGGGTATTATACCCCTAAATAGCGAGGTTCTGCTCCGTTGTAAGTATTATAACCCTTGGATACGTATTAGGTACTCTGCCCGATTGATCTAGGGTTCCGTAACGGCTGTCGTGGTTCTGCCCGACGTAGTCGTTGGAATGCCGTGTCGGGGAGGGTATTACTAATGTTAAAATGGGTTATTATACTAACACGTGTGCATTTGTTTAATTATAGATTGTCACCAGGAAACCCTAAAGGATAATCTAAGACAGCAATGTGAGTAATCCTCTTTTTGTATAAACTGTTTTTACAAAACCTTAAATATTTTTCCATGCGAATAGCAGTTATTGAGTATTTGTAAGAATACAATTACAATCAGTATATTTGGGGTTTTGTATACAAAATTTGTTACAAACTGGATAGGAGTAACATGACTATAAGTCGGAACGGCAGTACCGTGTGGTGGTAATTGATATAACTTGGAAACAAATGTAATTGCGGATGCGCCCTCAATACTGTCACTGTGAAATGTTTTTAAACTTGATTAAATTGGGATTCACTCACCAGTATTTCCCACTGACAAATGTTTTTAAAACGCGTTTCAGGTAACAGAATGTGAAAGCCAAATAGAAGCCAGCTGGACAGCACTGAAGGCTTGAAAAAGTGGCAATAAAGTTACCTGAAGTAAAATAGATGTTTTTATTGAATAAAATAGGGTCTATCCCTATAAGTTTGTGTAAACCAAAAACTTGGGTTTTATCCCATTTGTTGAATAATATGAAAAGGTGGTATTTTACTCTGATAAACTATTTCCTAACTACGGTCCTGATGTAAATTCCGCTGCCAATATTGAATAATCACACGATACCACCGAAACTGGCTCGCAACCGCCCGTTCCCGAGGATACAGGGATCGGGGGTTGCGACAGCCACTCCTCAATCTTCAAAGGCCTCTCGTCGCAAGAGGAAGAACAACAGCAACTGCAGCAACAAGAACTGTGTGATCACTACTGCACCGATTCAAGCTGTACCAGCTCAACAACAACAGCGTCAAGTAGCGGCGCCTGTGGCAAATACACCTTTTGCTAAGCGTGCATATACTGGGCCACACCCGCTTTGCCCTACTTGCACCTACCACCACCCGACTACTATCGCTTGCCGTTTCTGTGCAAATTGCAACATGTACGGCCATTTCACCACCAACTGCCGTCGTCGTCAAGCTCCAGCTACTGCTCATCAAGCTCTACTTCCTGCTCCTCAAGGCCAACAAGCGGCTCACGCACCCGCGATCAATGCTAGAGTCTGCTTTGCGTGTGGTGATCCTAACCACTTCGCAAATATGTGCCTGAATCGGGTTGTGAAGCAAGAGTCACAACAGTAGCAGCCTCAGGAACAGCAACTGCAGCAGCAACAGCCTCAACAGCAACAGCAGCAAGCAGTACGCGCACGAACTTTCAACATCAATGTGCGCCAAGCCCAAGCCGACAACAACGTCGTCAATGGTACGTTCCTTGTGAATGGTATTTATGCTTCGTGTTTGTTTGATACTGAGCCGATAATTGTTTTGTATCGTTTGAGTTCGAAAAGTTACTAAAACGTAAGCGCGCCCATCTCACCTCGACGTTTGATGTGGAAATCGCCACTGGAAGAACCGTCGCTGTCAATTCTGTTCTCCGTGATTGTACTCTTGAGCTCAACAGTCACATCTTTCCTATCGATCTTATTCCGATGCAGCTCGGTAGTTTTGTTGTCATAGTAGGCATGGACTTTCTTCGCGAAAACTATGCCGAAGTTGTGTGCTTCGATAAGATGATTCGATTCTCGCTCGCTAACGGAGATCAACTATGTGTTTATGGAGAAGTCGCTTCGAAGAAATTGCAACTCATGTCATGTATCCAAGCTAGCAAGTATCTCCGAAAGGAATACAGAGCTTTCTTGGCCAACATTGTAGTAGCGGAGAAGGAAAAGGAAGAAAAGAAAGAAGTAAAAGACGTTCCTGTAGTCTGTGAGTTTCCTAACGTTTTTCCTGAAGATCTTCCCAGATTACCTCCGAGTCGTGATATCGATTTTCGCATCGACCTCATTCCTGGAGCAAACCCCGTTGCTAGAGCTCCTTATCGACTCGCTCCGTCAGAAATGCGCGAACTCGCGAGTCAGCTATAGGAATTGCTTGACAAAGGCTTTATTCGCCCTAGCACCTCTCCTTGGGGCGCACCAGTCCTTTTCGTCAAAAAGAAGGATGGGTCGTTCCGGATGTGCATGGACTATAGGGAGTTGAATAAGTTGACAATCAAGAATCGCTATCCACTGCCCCTTATTGACGATTTGTTCGACCAGTTACAAGGTGCTACGTGCTTTTCTAAGATCGACCTACGTTCAGGCTATCACCAGTTACGCATTCAGGAGGAGGATATACCCAAAACCGCTTTTCGCACTCGTTATGGCCACTATGAATTCGTTGTTATGCCTTTCGGTTTAACCAACGCACCTGTGGTTTCATGGATTTGATGAATCGCGTGTGTAAACCTTTTCTCGATCGTTTCGTCATCGTGTTCATCGACGATATCCTGATTTATTCCAAGTCGAAAACCGAACACGCGCAACATCTACGTTTGGTTCTCGAGCTACTCCAAGGGAATCGACTCTATGCCAAGTTCTCCAAGTGTGAATTCTGGATAGAGGAGGTTCAATTCCCCGGTCATATTGTCAATAGTCAAGGTATTCACGTCGACCCCGCGAAGATCGAAGCCGTTAAGAGTTGGGTGACACCAAAGAACCCGTCTAAAGTCCGTTGTTTTCTCGGATTAGCGGGATATTATCGCCGATTTATCGAAGGATTCTCTAAAATCGATGTGCCGCTTACTTCCCTCACGCATAAAGACAAGCCTTTTGTTTGGGGAACTGAACAAGAGACTGCCTTTCGAACCCTCAAGAATATGCTTTGCAATGCTCCTGTCCTCACACTACCTGAAGGGAAAGATGACTTTATAGTCTATTGCGATGCCTCAAACCTTGGTCTTGGTTGTGTTCTTATGCAACGAGACAAGGTTATCGCTTACGCATCTCGTCAGCTCAAAGTCCATGAGAAGAACTATACAACCCACGACCTCGAGCTAGGCGCAGTTGTTTTTGCGTTATAGATTTGGCGACACTACCTTTATGGTACCAAGTGTACGATCTTCACCGATCATAGGAGCCTACAACATATCTTTGATTAAAAGAAACTGAATATGCGTCAACGCCGGTGGGTAGAACTTCTTAACGATTACGATTGTGAGATTCGTTACCATCCAGGCAAAGCAAATGTCGTTACCGACGCACTCAGCAGATGAAGCTATTTGCATAGCGCCCGTAATATCCAAGCCCAATTTGATCTCGAAACCCTTATCCGCGAAGCCCAACATGCTTGTTTTACTGAACGCACTCTGAAGAAGGAAAGCATTTACAACGATGGAGCTCAGCTAGTGAATAAAGCGAATGGGATTTTCCATTATCTGGACCGAATTTGGATCCCTAAACGAACCGACTTACGGAAAACCTTGATGGACGAAGCCCACAAGTCTCGGTATTCTATTCATCCCGGTGCCAACAAAATGTACCAGGACCTTCGCTATAAGTACTGGTGGCCGGGCAAGAAGAGGGATATCGCTCTCTATGTTTCGAAGTGCCTGACTTGCTCGAAGGTCAAGGCCGAACATCAAAGACCCTCTGGCTTAATCGTGCAACCCGAAATCCCTATGTGGAAGTGGGAGAGCATAGCCATGGACTTCATAACGAAACTTCCGCGCACGCCGTCAGGTCACGACAGCATCTGGGTTGTCGTTGACCGTTTGACTAAATCAGCTCACTTTCTGCCGATACGAGAAGACTATAAGGTGGAACGATTAGCCCGAATCTACACCGACGAGGTTATCTGTCAACATGGGACACCTCGTGACATCATCTCTGACCGCGATGGTCGATTTACTTCACGTCTCTGGGAAACTTTTCAAGCTGCTCTTGGTACTACGTTAAATCTAAGTACCACTTTCCATCCCCAAACCGAAGGTCAGACTGAAAGAACGATTCGCACCCTTGAAGACATGCTTCGTTCGTGTGTCTTGGATTTTGGTGGTAATTGGGACGCATACCTAGCTTTAGTCGAATTCTCGTACAACAACAGTTATCATTCCAGCATTCAAATGGCACCATTTGAGGCATTATATGGAAGAAGATGTCGATCGCCTATTGTATGGCATGAGATCGGGCACTCGCAATTAACCGGTCCAGAGCTATTGCAAGAAACGACAGACAAAATCCTCCAAATTCGAGACAATCTGCTGAAAGCTCGGAATCGTTAGAAAAGTTACGCCAATAGACGACGCAAGCCCCTTGAATTTGACGTTGGCGACCCTGTACTCCTAAAGGAATCACCTTGGAAGGGTGTGGTCATATTCGGCAAGAAAGGAAAGCTCGCGCCTCGATATGTGGGACCCTTTAAGATTCTGGAAAGGATCGGCAAAGTGGCTTACAGACTCGAACTACCGGAGGAACTTAGCAATGTACACCCGACTTTCCACATCTCGAACCTCAGAAAGTGTCTGGCTGACTATGATTTACACGTACCTCTTGAGGACCTTCAAGTAGCTCAGGCTGACTATGATTTACACTTCGTGGAAAAGCCGGTCGAGATCATGGACCGACAAACCAAGCAGCTCAGGCGCTCACGCATTCCCATTGTGAAGGTTCGCTGGGAAGGGAAGCGAGGCACAGAGTTCACCTGGGAACTCGAAAGTGACATGAAGGTGAAGTACCCGCAGTTGTTCGTTACGGCTTCAGCCTAATTTCGGGACGAAATTCCCTCAACAAGGGGAGGCTGTAACACCTCGTGTTCTCAAAAGTCAAAGTCAAAGTCAAGGTCAAATTCAACGACCGATCGCGCGACTTGACTTGTAGAGATTTTCTTTTATGTGTTATTTTAGTTGTATTATGTGGAGTAATTATTAAGCAATCGAGTCTAATTGCAGTAATCGACGTGTGTTTATCGCTATTTAATCGACTTACGACTGTGAACAATAGGAAGTAACAATGCGATAAAGTTAACAAATCAATAATCAATCTAATGCTAATCGAATCGACATCGAATCGTATTACGAATCACAACTCGAATTATGTGTTCTGGATATTGTTTTACGTGTGTGTGTTATTTATGTGTTACTTGTGCATGTTTATTTATGTTTGTGGGGATTAATCGAAACGCAATCGCAACTCTATCGATATCGCAACTCAATCGAATCGCAATCTACTCGAATACGCGAAACGCAAGCGAATTATAGTGATTGTATGTTAGATATAGTGGTTGGGATTAAAAGTAATTTGATAAGCAACGCTATCGCATCGCTCGCTCGAACCACATCGCAACGCACTACACGTGAATTGAAACGACAAACTTATCGCACCAAGCACTCAAACTAGGTGACCAGCCAATCGAGCTGCCATCCGATCGGGCTGCCACCCGATCGCGGTGCCACTCGACCGAGCTGCCACCCGGGCGAGTTGTCGCTCGACCGACCAGCCCACATCTCCTCTTTCCACTTTAGGAAACCCTATAAATACCCCTTTATTACCACTTTGGGAAAGTGTCAGCTCTCTCTTCCTCTCCATTCGTTCTAGCCACTATTTCTTCAGATTTCTCGTGATTCTTGTAAGTTTCCAACCTAAATCTTGTACTTTCTTGATCTACACGAACTCCTACACCTTTCTATCTTTTGAATCTTAACTTTTAACCGTGAAATCACTAGATTTGAGGTGTTCTAGGATGATGTCATCATGGTGTTCTTAGGAACTTCATGTTTTGGCTTCAATCCACCAAGAACAACTTGAATCTGAACGATTTCCACACGAATGAACAAAGATCTTGCATAGATCTGAACATATTCACGGTGAAAGGGATTGAAAGATGATTTTTCTAACTTTCTTTCAACTCTTTTACACTCAATGCACTCAAACTCGATGGAATCGGAGCTAATACTGATCGTCTACTCGTGTTTAGAGATGTATCAGTTCTAGATCTGAACTCTATCCGCGAGATAACTGATTTCGGGTTAAACATGAAACACCGTCTCGAACAGTTAACTGGCCGGGCTAGGGTGATCCCTGTCCGATCAGGTCACTGAGACTTGATGAGGTTTCTGTTGTCTAGCACGTTATCAAATCGTCTCGAGAAAACGACAAACTACCAAAACAACCAAGGAATAAGATGACCAGGTCATCTGGGACGGACTACCGTCCGATCGGATTGCCGTCCGATCGGAGAGCCACCAGACCGGACTGCCACCCGATCGGACTACACCTTGGGACCCACACTCAACTTTTATTTTCAAATTTTTGAGAATTGAACATCGAACGAAATGCTGCCGATCGGATTACCACCCAATCGGGTTACCACTCGACCATGTGATGTTCTCACTTCAACACTTAAACAATTTTCAACTTGTTCAACAACAGGGTTGCCACCCGATCGGATGGCCATCCGATCGAGTGGCCGTCCTGCTGTGAACTTGTTCTCACTGAGAAACCTCGCCAATTGGATCGCCGTCCGATCAAACGATCGTTCGATCGACCGACCTAAAGGGTAGAGATACTTCTCTGTTTTCAAAATACTACAACGAAAACTTTAAAAGTCAAACCATCATACACAAACACATCCATGCCAATAGATGTCCGACCGACCGAGTGGCCGTCCTAACGGACAACCACCCGAACGGGTCGACATCCGCACGAGTGGCTGACCGGCCGGATTGCCATCCGACCGGATCACCACTTTGCACTTGGTAACCTTTTCATTTTACGCGCCGCTCATCGTTTATGCTATCGTTAACTGTTCAGGCTAATCTCGCTCTAAGCGCTCCCTTCAATCCATCAACGCTGTGAGTATACTCGAACCCTTTTTGCTTTAAGCACTTTTGGGTGTTACATACGTTACGAATATTCAAATCACATCGAACACACTACTCAATACTTTAACGCTAACCGTTATTGCATGTTATACGTGGCTTAATGAATGCTTGTTTGTTATGTTTACACATGGAATGTTGTCTACCTGCCTTAGCAACGATGGTACTATAGTTTGGACTCAGCACCTGTTCGCAGGGGTTGTTAAGGACTATTATTTGCATGGATCACAGTGGTGATTATGTATTACGAACTGCCCCGGGCAGTCAACCCGCAGTCATTGGTATCGATAGGTTCATGTCGATAACTAACATGCTTCATTTCACTTTGCGTACGTGCTGGTTATGCGTAAATGAATTTCGAACTTACTATATCTATTAAACTTGTATGCTCACCTTTACACTATGTGTATTGACTTTTACTTTGACGTATGTGGCAGGTGCTTAGGATGTTTATATGCTTAGCTCGCTGTGAAATCGAGGCTAGGAAAGACCTAGGACACCTTGTTTGCTTGGTGATGAAATCGAAGCTAGGAGAGGGTCCTAGAAACCAATAAACGAACTATCTATTTGTAAATCTTAGTTGTCGGAACATGTTTTTGTTTATGAGATATCGTTATCTGTAATAATTTAATTTGCTTGATGGGTTATGGTATGGGACATAATATTAACTATCCGGTAATGTAGTTGTTATGGAATTTCTCTTGAACAATCTGTTTCGCTCAGTGCCGCGCCGCGATGTTTCCGCCATCGGTTGGGGTGTGACAAAAACGCCAAAAATAACAAAAAATATTTTTCCTGCTTAATATTTTATTTACTCCGTTATTGTATTTTGTTATGTTGGTCTGCATAACGCCATTTAAAAAAAAAACGCTAAACTTAGAAGATGGGACGTCTATAACCTATAAAACTGATAAAAGCTGATCAACACAGTAAATACAAAAACAGTAACTGAAAAGACAGTTACTTTATTACTATCATTTATAACAATAAAAAGTCCCGCATAAACTACGCGCAAAAAAACTCCTATAAGAGAGGGGTCTATACACAATGAAATTAATCACACCCAGAAAACACAAAAACCCCATATCCTCTAGAACCACTCCCTTTAAAACGCCACAGATGGCAATTCTTTCACTGAAATGGATCCTTTTTCTGATGGGGTTAACTCAATAATATTTTGCTGAATGAGATGGACAAATATTCAAGAAAAAGAGACTGATGACAGTGATATGCCATCATGTGAACTTTGTTCTTGATGATTATAAGAATGGAATAAAGGGTTCAACACAAGTGTAAAATGTTATTTTGGACACCATTATTACAAATAGCATCAAGCAAGAGTTGATCTTTAATGACATGCCACCAAACAAGAATATCACACTAAAAAACAGGATGCCACTAAGTAGCTTCTTCTGAAAAAAGACGGGGTTTATTAAGGAAAGTTGGCATCTAGCTAAATTATTAAAAAAAGCTTCAAAACGCCAAAAACAAATTCAAGAATAAGAGGCTGATGACATTGAAGATTGGAAAGAAAAATTAGATTACCATTTTTTATTATTTTTGTTTTCATTTTATATTGTATTGATATCAAGTTATATGTTGTTTTGTTATCTAATTCTCTATAAATAAAATACATTATTATATAAAACGCCAAAAACTACAAACACCAAAACGCTAGTAGAATGAAAACTGGGAGAACAACTGCTGCCAAAGCACCTTGTAAAGGGTATTAAAATGCCAAAAAATTAACTAAACGCCAAAAGAAAAATTGGTCTTTTTTTAATCTTATGCAAATATTAACTACTCGTAGTGAATTATTATACAAAACGCCACAAACGCCAAAAAAATTAACCAGAAAACGGTATAACGCCAAAACATTATACATGTGACACAAAAACAATTAATTCAACGCCAAAAAGTTTAATAAATACAATTAACGCCAAAAAAAAAACTTAGACGCCATAAAATATTATACCGCGTTGTGAAAATAAAAAAAGAACGAAAAGACAAAAAAGCCCCTCCGCCCTTCTCTATGCCGCAGGACACGTGTTGGGCCAGGATGCGTTCTCACCGTTCTCACACTTTTGAGCGTTTTCTCCCGAACCCGTTTCTATATATATGTGTATATATATATATATATGTATATATATAATGAAAACCAAAAATCTCAATTTCCTATCATTTTCTATTTTATTGCAACAAAATCAGAAACTTTTTTGTTTCAATATTTCAATTATTTTGAATTTTTTTCTCAATCTATTTGGACACCCAAGTGTCTATTTCGACAACGAACCTCCCCTATATGACTCGTATAGGTGTATACGTAGGTCCCGATTCTCGGAGGATCGATTAACGAAACCAAATCACTTGTTTATCACAAACACGGTCACGAGTGCGGAATCCTCGTGACGATGCCAAACCAAACACATATAGTATCAAGAACACAGAATAACCAATGAATCACAGTCAATTGATTAGATGAGAACAAGGTTCAAACAGATACACGCAATGTTTGAAGTAAACCTCTCAGAAAGGGTATGCTCTCATAGTTTCAGTGTGAAACTATGAGGTGTTTATATAGGCAACATTACACAAAATATGACGAAACTTGAAAGGGGGGCCGAGGAAACTTCAAAGGTTGATGAAACTCCTAGAGTTTCGTCACTTAGCATGGTGAAACTTAGAGTTTCATCACAAAGGGAGTTTCGTCACTTATCATGGTGAAACTTAGAGTTTCATCATGGTGAAACTTAGAGTTTCATCACAAGGGAGTTTCACCATGTATGTCTTTGATGAGACTTGGGAGTTTCGCCATACATAAGCTCGACGAAACTTGGAGTTTCGTCGAGGGCTGGAAAAGATAATATGCTGCAAACTGTTAACAGATTGCTGCAGATCTATATAAACACACAAACAAATCAATATGCAACATGCATTGTTCATTTATACATTACGTTACAAATGAGACAAACTTGTCGAACCCAAGTAGGATAGGAGGATATCCGACTTGGTCTTCATTCCGTAAAAGTGTCGAACCGAACGTGCCGCGTCCACACATAGTGTATCAACAAACTCCCCCTTGGACGCTGCTTTGATGGTTCGTCTTCCATGACTTTCATGTCGGAGGATCTTCAAAGTCTTCACGCGTCGTAAGTAGAAAGTGTATCAACAAACTCCCCATTTCATTTAGGAAGTGCGTTAATAAACTCCCCCTTAAGATAAACTCTCCATTGAGTTATGCTCGAGAATCTTTTGATCGTCAATTCTTCAGATCCTTGTGGTGTTGATGAAGGGTCAGCGGCAACTCGATCATCTTTATCCTTTGAGTGCCTCCATGTCGTCTCTTCATTCCAAAGCTCGTTTTCTAATAGGTTCTCTTCGCCTTTAGCTAATTTGATTGTAGCATCTGCACATACAAGAAAGCTAAACGCGCAATGAGAACAAACGCTTGGAATATAGTAAACATAAACAAACGACACATACGAGACCATTTTTCAATCAACTACCGACCGACACAGTTTGAAAGTTTAAAAATTTGTCCAGTTTTAGTTCTTATAACTTTCAAAATTTGCAAATTTCGACCGTTTATGAAGATGTAGTTGTTTTGGGTTTTCAGTCAGGTTTCAGGCAACGAAGACTCGAGTTCCAACATCGTACGATCGAAAATAAGATAGAAATAAAATCTTTTTGGAATTTTTGCATTTTTTTTAAAATGTAAAGGCGGAAAGCAGTAAATAAATATATACAGAGATGCATAAACTGAAAGCATTAAATAAATATTTACAGACATTCTTTTTGCGAGTTTCTAGGGTAAGAGAATCATATCAGGGTACGGTCATGTCAAAACGCTCTTGTTGTTCAGTTAGTTAATCTTTAGATAAGCATCCTATAACAATTATCGGTATTGTTGTCCACATAAGCTCAAACTGATCAGACGTAATCATAATTAGGAGATACGATTTACGGTAAGGATTATACTTACAAGTCGGTGTTCATCCACTCACGACACATTCCCGTATCAAGGTATGCACGAGAGTTCATCTTACCGGTGAGTATACCGTTTATCATCTGTTTGACCGTATAAAAGAATGTGAGATACTCACTTATTTTTGACTGAAAACAAGCCCTATGTGATAGAATCACTTATTGATGAGGAACTTGATTTTCATATGCATGAGGGCACAGGAGCAAGTCCGTGAACAGGTCAGTACAATGTACAACAAAGAGACGAACTTGACTCCCAGATAAATATGATATTTTATCACTTATTTTGTTTGGACATGTGATTGTTGATCACTTATTGAGGTCGAAGGCAATATGTACACGTATGTATAGTATCATGGAAGATCTAGACTTCGTCTCTGTTATATTTCGGTAAAAGATACAACCATGATACCCAGATGATAAGCAGCATAAAGACCGAATATCTCAGAACCTCGGCAATCTCTCAAACGAAATTTCGGTACTAAGACCATATGCCAACGAATGGTTCCCACCTGACTTGAAGTCTGTTAGGTTTGTATCATCCTGCACATTTTAGTCTGATTGTGAGCCTACCGATACATCTTATATAGAGCTGCTAATCATTTTTCATTTATGGTTTAAAAGAGGTTTCGACAGACCACTGATGTACTATCATATTCTCTTTTTCTCGCCAGGAAACTCATTTTTGATTTTCTATTGTTTTTGAGTTTTTTGAAATTTTTCATTGTTTTTGTATTTTTCAAATGTTGGATTTACTCCCCCTAAAACGTAAAAAGTACGATAAATTTAGAAAAACACAAACATATATTTACAAAAATGATTTTCCGATGTTGGTTTACTCTGGTTTTACCTTAATGCCGTTTACCAAAATTAATTTTAATCAGAATTGATTTATCAAATTTTGGAAAGATCAGTTGGCATGACGAAATTCGATGTGGACCATGGCAACATTGACGAGTTTCATATTGAAACAATCACGTGTGAGGTAATATTTGAGATCAACGTGTCTGGCCAAAGAGAGTTGTACGAGATAATAATTCAAAAAGCAGCTTAAATATCGACAAAGATAGGAGAGATTAGAAGTTCAAAATCGTATCCTGCAACTGCTTCGTGCATTGCCAGGACTCTGAGCACTCTCCCAAACTGGATATCCACCCGGTGTGGATTTCAAGGTCGATTTTGCAGCTACTTCAATTAATCCGAGAAAACTCTTCACAGCAACAAGATCAGAAACCTCCAGGTCCGGCTGGTATTCCACATTGCACCAGCGAAGGTCTTTGACTTTCTCTTTGAGAAGTAGTGTTCGGTTGTTTAATCCACGCCAAGGCATCTGCATACCCGGTTGGTTTGTTCAACGGACACATTTTCTCCAATCACACCGTGGAGGAATGTACACTGCACGTTCATCTTGTAGAGTTTGAACTTCAGACGTGCTGCAGGGACATACATTTTGATTTGAATCTACCCCTGGGACCCGATCAAAACCTTGAACAATCACACTTTTGGAATGATTTTCATTTTGACGAAGTTGCCAATTTCTTTCAACAGACAACTCTGTTTCCTTTCCTTTTTCTTCTCTCCATCTAAGGCAATCACTCCTAGAAGTAACAATATCTTGGAGCTTTGAGTCGCCTATCTTGTGCATGGACATTCCACTATCAACAATCCTATGACTATCGATAGTTCCTCCTGGAACCTCCTGTACACTCACTCAGAGATTTGTTGGAGAGAGGGACCCAAGCCTTCATTGACTTAGGTCGCCCATGTTCATCGATGAAAGTTATCTCAACTTCTCGATGATTTGGAACTGGTGATACTCCCCCTGAAACTTTATCCGTTTTAGGTTTCCAGGCTTGTTTCCGTTTACCAGATTGTGTATTATATACAATTTCTGGTTTTAATGGTTGTGACAAACTAGGTTCCCTTTTAACAGATTTTACTTCCGTTTTTACATCCTTTTCGATCACCTTCACATTTTTACGTCGTTGTTTTGTTTCTTGTTCTTTAATAGTACGTTTGTCATTTTTGGGTGAAACAGGACGACGTTGTTGATGACCTTGTTCAGAAGGGGCTCTTTCAACAAAATTTGCTTTTGGAGAGTTTGTGCAGTTTTTGATAATGTGTCCAAACTCCCCACATTTGAAACAAGTTCTCCTTTCAACAAACTTAGGAGAATCTGATCGACGAACAGATGTTGAACCTGTAGAATCTGAGGTACTTGCTCTTTCATCACACCCGTTTGTGTGTTGAGTGTAATTGTTTTGACTATTTCATTTTAAAATTTTGACTTGTTGAACAAATTCAGTGTTTGATTTATTTTCAAAAGTCTCAATTTTATCAGTACCCTTTGATGCTACAAATTTGACATCACCGTTTTTCTTCTTGTAACGAGCTCCTTTTGTTTCAAATTTTGATTGAGAAACTTTAGGCTTTTGAGCTCGTTGAACTGGTTATTTACCCTTAGAAGCAATATGTTGTTGCCTTGTCGGTTGTCTTTGATTTCCAAATTGTTTTCTGATTTCATCTTTAGGAATTGGGTCACATTGAGTTACAACAACTCTCGGAATTGTCTTTCCCAAAAATCTGCTTGTGTTATCTTCAAAAACTTTATCAATCAAAGATGGATTGACATTTTTAATTGGAAAATCGTTGTCTGAATAAATTTTAACATCTCCGACCAAAGTATACAACAAGTTATTGCTCTTAACAGCAGACACACATTCCTTGTCATCCTTGACAGGATCTATCACTTGCTTGGCAACAGGTTGCACTGCAGGAGTAAGAGGATCACAAAGAATATGATTCTCAATTGGAATTTCTACTTCTTTTGTCTCATCAAGTGATGTATCCTGATCACTCACATCTGATTCATCATCAGATGAATCATAATCCTCAACAGTTGGAGGACTTTGATTAATCGATGTTGAATTTCCTGTTTCTACAGATGAGTCACTCGAGGAACTCTCCGGTTTGAACCCTAATCCTGTAGTAACTTCCTCATAATCAAGAGGCACACTGGGTTCATACCGAGGCATATCCTCTTCATCAGGCATTTTGGTATAGTTGTGTCTCAAAGGGGGTGGACACGCCTTATACCCAACGCCTTTCTTGTTCCCTTTTAGCTGTTGAGCTTCTATGATGTGATCAAGCACATATCGGGAGTTAGAATAACTCTCCAATTTAAGCTTGATTGCATCATGCTCACATTTTGCCACGGCTAACTCTTTCTTTGTTTCCTCAATGATATTAATGTAGTTATTAATACCAATTTGTTTGTTGAAAACAATTTTTGTCAATTCGGAAACACTTTTCTTTAAAGTTTCGATTACTTCTTTGAAATCTTTTTCATTTCGAGCTAAAACCATGTTTGCCTCTTTGCATTTAGACAGCTCAATAACTAAACTTTGATTATGACTGTGAACCTTTTCAGATTCCTCTTTCGAATCTGCACACATATCACATACACTAGGAGTAGGAGTGTCGGAATTTACCTGACTCATCGAGGCTGAGACATTTGCCATAAAGGCAGTCTGATAAGAAAAAGATCCGTCTTCAGAGAAGAACTTTTTCATTTCCTTTGTTGCGACATCAGCCTTCTTGATCAGAATAGATTTCTGACACTTTAACTCCTCAGCTTCATTCAATAAATCATCAACTTCAGAATTATAACCTCCCGCATTCGAGCTTTCTTCATCTGAACTCCCGCTATAACCCGAGCTATCATCGCTTTCAGAAAACTCTTCCTTATGAACATGCTTGATGTGATTGATGATTTTCGCATAGCATGCGGTTCCACCTTCTCCTTGATCACCATCTCCAAATTGTACAGACCAATTACATCCTTCATCAGCTTGAACGGTCAATGCTCGATTGGTGTTTAATGGCCCAGACTGGTCTTGGTTGGTTGTGTTGTTCACAGCAACTATCCCTCTTTCACGGTTACCTTGATTTGCGTTGGAAGTACTTGTCTGACTTCAGAAGGGATTTTGATTGCCTTGTCTGCTTGGTCGGGTGCACTCACGTTTGAAGTGACCTTTTTCGCCGCAGTTGAAACATGTAACCGCATCCTTATCAAAACCGTACTTCGTATCCTTTTTGCTTTCCAAGGAGGTTCTTCCGGTTCGCTTCATAAAATCCTTGGCCCTACGAACAGCACTCGCAAACGCCCATTTAATATCCATTAACTCCATTTCATCACAGTCTATATGTTGATAATCTTCATTGGTCAAATTAATGTTTCCAATTTGACCTGCAACCAATCCACAGTAGGCAATGAACATTGTGTTGAGAAGTTCCATATGTTCCTTTGCAACTTCTACACTGACTTTTGAAAGATTGGAAGTATCAACTCTGACGGTGTTGGGGTTTTGGGAATGAAAGGTGTTACTGTAAGTTGCTTGTTGAGGTTGTGGTTGGGCTTGCGGTTGGGTTGGAATATAGGCATTTGGATCATATTGAGGTTTTGAAAAAGCATGAGCTTGAGCAATAACATGCGCTGGTGGAAGATATGCACTTGGATCGAAAACCGGAGGAGGAACTGATTGGGGAAAGGGAAATGAACTTGTATTGGACATAAACGCCGTCTGTAGTTTTGGTTGCTGAGCTGAACTGGAACTGGAACTAGCTAAAGAGTTAAAACCTGCGAGATACATTTCAGTATTTTGAGGAACAGGAATTCGTTTAGCTTTCCGGATCTCTTCATCATTCTTGTGCTCCAACTTCTGAATGAATTCATAGATACTGACAGTATCTAAACTACCCGTATGCTTTAGCAATTCAATGAAAGAACTCCATTTCGGGGGTAGAGCATCAGCAAACCTTGCAACCATTTCCTGTTGAGTTGCAAGAACACCATAAGAATACATCTCACTAATCAAATGATAAAAACGAGTTGTCATATCATTTAGTGTTTCGTTGTCCAAGAATTGAAATGATTCAAATTCCTTCTTCAACAGATCATGCCGTGTCTTTCTTGTATCCGCATTCCCTTCACCTCTTGCTACCAAGGCATCCCATAAGGCTTTCGTGCTGGTACAATAACCGAACTGATGATAGATATCTTTGTGGAGTGCATGTGTGAGAATAGCGAACGCCTTCTTCTCCAGATCATATGCCTTTTTGTCGGCTTCTTGCATATTCATAAAGGTCGTGGCATTTGATCCTGCTTCTTCAAGAGCTTGATTATACGGAGAAATGAAACACGTCCATAACTCGGTGTTTTGACCTAGAACGTACGTGTGGAAACGACCTTTCCATGTCGGATATTCATTCATGTGATTCAACTTTGGCGGGCGATTGTTGCTACCCGTTTCGCTTTCACTTATCAATAGATTTTGAATGCTTTGATTCTGGTTCGTCACCAATGCCCATTGATTTGCACTAATAGATTGTTGAGGCATGACATTCCTTAACCAAACGGCTGCGGATGTCTGATCTTCACCTGGTCTTGGGTCCGTACTCCAATCCCAAGGACTAGTACAACTCATTATTGATGTATGAAAGTGATAACCTGGTTACACACTTGAAAACAGACAGTTAAGATAGTTTTGCAAAGCCTCTATGAGAAATTTACAAGTTTCCCGACGAAACTCTTGGTCTTGGCGAAACACTCTTTGACAATATACTGTTTGACGAAACACACTTTGAAGAAACACTCGTCGACGAAACCTTTGTGAAAAACCACTGCTATGACGAAACCTACGATGACGACGAAATACAATGCTTGACGAAACCTTGTTAAAACGACGAAAACTTTGTGTGACAAAACTTCTGTGACGAAACCAGTATGTTTGACTAAACAATCTGATAACGACAAAACCTTGATAATGACGAAACTTGATTAACGACGAAACTTGATTATCACCGAAAACTTGATAAACAACGAAACTCTATGCGACGAAACCTCTGTTCGACAAAACCCTGTGCACGACGAAACCTGTTAAGACGAAACCTGTTATGTTCGACGAAACCTCTGATCGACAAATCCTTTTGTGTGACGAAACTACTTGTGCTCGACGAAAACTTTTTGAAGAAACTTCTTTGTGACGAAACTCAAAGAAATCCTTGATGAAACTCTCCTTTTGACGAAACCAATGTGATGAATCACTGTTCGACGAAACTTTCTTATGTTGACGAAAATTTATGACAAAACTTTGTAACGAAACCTTATAACGAAACTTATGATGATGTTAGACGAAACTTTTGTTGGACGAAACCTATACTTGACGAAACTCAAGACAGTGACGAAACTCTGTGATGATCTTTGATCGACGAAACCTCTTAGAAGAAACTCTCTCGACGAAACTCAACTTCTGATGAAACAAGGATAACGACGAAACTCTATTCGATGAATCTTCTAATGACGAAACCCTGTGTAGGACCTCTGATCGATGAAACCCTATCACGAAACTCAAGGAGATCTATGGCGAAACTTCTTGTGACGAATGAATTCCTTTTGATGAAACTTCTGGTGGGTTTCGTCGAAATGGGACTTTCGTCAACAAAGAGATAAGAACAGAGAGTTGGTGAGATTTGGTGAGATATTTCAAATAAAATCTTATCCTGTTGTCTGACACAGTACACAATTTTCAACCTACAACATACCTATCTTACCAAAACAGCATGGTGTTCCAATATTTTAATCAAATTTCCTTTTATATTTTAATTTTAAAATCGATCAATATATTATGAAAACTTTGAAGGTTTGAAGAACACAACGAAGATTTGAAGTTTCCGGTCAATGAAGACTTTTCCGAACAACAAATTTTGCTCAAACTTTCAATGAAAACCTAGTTTTACCATGTAAACATGCAATTTAACAAGGTTTTTGTTAAAACTTTAGCAAAAACAAACAAGATCAAACACTTTTTATGATCCGTTTTCCAGAAAATATGAATATCAAGAACAATTTTCAGAAAATCAAATAAGAACACTTGATAAAATACCAACTATGTTTGGTTTTAAATAAGGATAAGAGCCAAAGCTTTGATACCACTTGTAGGTCCCGATTCTCGGAGGATCGATTAACGAAACCAAATCCAAATCACTTGTTTATCACAAACACGGTCACGAGTGCGGAATCCTCGTGACGATGCCAAACCAAACACAGATAGTATCAAGAACACAGAATAACCAATGAATCATAGTCAATTGATTAGATGAGAACAAGGTTCAAACAGATACACACAATATTTGAAGTAAACCTCTCAGAAAGGGTATGCTCTCATAGTTTCAGTGTGAAACTATGAGGTGTTTATATAGGCAGCATTACACAAGATATGACGAAACTTGAAAGGGGGGCCGACGAAACTTCAAAGGTTGATGAAACTCCTAGAGTTTCGTCACTTAGCATGGTGAAACTTAGAGTTTCATCACAAAGGGAGTTTCGTCACTTATCATGGTGAAACTTAGAGTTTCATCATGGTGAAACTTAGAGTTTCATCACAAGGGAGTTTCACCATGTATGTCTTTGATGAAACTTGGGAGTTTCGCCATACATGAGCTCAACGAAACTTGGAGTTTCGTCGAGGGCTGCAAAAGATGATATGCTACAAACTGTTAACAGATTGCTGCAGATCTATATAAACACACAAACAAACCAATATGCAACATGCATTGTTCATTTATACGTTACATTACAAATGAGACAAACTTGTCGAACCCAAGTAGGATAGGAGGATATCCGACTTGGTCTTCATTCCGTAAAAGTGTCGAACCGAACGTGCCGCGTCCACACATAGTGTATCAACAGTATATGAGTCATATAGGGTAAACCTTAAACAAGACAAACTCACAGTGTCAGCATATGTTTGGTGGCTGGCCATATACGACTCGTATAGAGCTATGTGACTCGTATTACGAACCAGATGAATATTTTGAGTGACGTATCGTATTGTATCATATTGTCTGGTATTGTATTGTATCATATCGTATTTTATCGTGGCGTATCGTATTGTGTTGTGTTCTGTCACATGGTATCTTATCATATCGTATCGTGACTTAATTGTATATGTATTGCTTTGTATATTTTATATGATTTGTTTTGAATATTTTATGGTGACATATTGTATGGTGACGTTTCGTATCGTGACGTATCATATCGTATCGTATCGTATCGTGACGTGTCGTATCGTAACGTATTGTATCATATCGTATAGTATCTTATTATACATTATATGTAACCAACCAACCAATCCAAACATTGTAAAAATAAACATCATAGATATAAATAAACTAAAAGTGTCAATTTAACTAGATAGTAAGTGTGTCGGTATAACATAATCCAGACACATCAAAAAGTGAAAATAGAATAAAGACAAAAAACATAAACACAAAGTAATTATATCATAATCAATAACAAAAAACAAGTCCGAAACCATAAACAAAACATGTTCAATATTCTGGAAAACTCAAAGTAATCAAACAGACACTATCACGAAATTATGAATTGTGGCTTTTAATCTTGAATAAATAAACCTCCTGCGTCGAAATCTTGCCACCAATAGCTTCTGAAAGGCATGATATGGCATATCTGATAGCTTCTGGATACGGACTTGATGTTCGTCTATATTGTAGCGTATATCCCCCTCCTATTTTATGAGATATTTATAATCTATAAAATAGATAATAATGGAGGGTATTAAGTTTTTATATTATGCCTCCTCTTTTTTTATTTCGTATTGCAGTAGGTTATTAAGTTTTTATATTATAATTCCTCGTACAGTGTATATCTCCTCAACTATTTGCTTTTCTTTTAAATCTATTTGAGACTTCTGTATGCAAGTCCTCCGACAATTAAAATTAATATAAATATTAGACTTGAGGGTATGGGGGCCGGCCTTGGCCCGGCGAGGCCCGGCGCCGCACCCCCACACCGCCCCCTTATGTTTGTCCCGGCTTCTCCGTCGCCCAGAAGACGTGCTCGACGGGCCCATTTTAAAAAATATAGCCGTTTGTAACGGCTAATTTATTAAAAAAAAAAACTTTTTTCACTTAAATAAATACCCCACCTCAATCCATTTTTTATATCCAAAATCTCTATACTTCTCCCTTCTCTCATCCATTTTTATAAAAAAAACTCCATCTTTTTTATAAAATCAAGAATCCATTCAACCCGAACAATCCCAACCCGAACAATCCAAACCCGAACCAAGCTAACTTTTTTTCGACTCCCGCTTACACTCCGACTATCGATCATTCATGGGTGTCTCCGCAATTTACGTTTTCGGGTTTCCAACAATCACCCAACGCGTTCAAACAAATGTCTCAAGTTCAACAAATGCAACATTACAAAGCACTCCAACAAATGATGCTACGCAACTCGTTTGAATCTCAAGCGTAATTCCAATCGCAACCGCCAACATCCCAATCGCAACCCCCGGTTCCACTTGACGATGATGAAGAAGTCGTCCCAGAATCGCCACCTCAAAATCTCAAGCGCAAAAAAAACAAGGGGAAGGCGGTTGAAACCGTAGTCGAAACCAAAGGCGGTTCGAAACCAAAGGCGAGACCTTGGACAAAAATAGAGGAGGAGGCGCTAGCAATTGCGTGGGTTAAGTCCTCAACTTGTCTGATTGTCGGTATGAACCAAAGTTTATTTTTTTAATTTAAATTTAAAAAGATTTATTTTTTTTAAATTCAACCGCTCGTTGTCAAATCGACATAAACGACGACCCGGAATTTGACGAGGAGATGTTGCCCGTTCACGAGTCGGAACGTCCCCCGGAAGGGACAAAGCAAAAAAAGAGGCGGCCGGAAAGAGAAAAGGGGGCGGCTCGAGCCAAACGTCTTCCGGGGCGGGTTCGTTTGCTTGTTGATTCTGAACTTCCTCAATCTCTAGCTGTTTTTCTGCAACAACTTCCTCAGCTTTCTCATCAACTTTCTTTACCTCATTCACCAACTTCTCACTCTCATCCACAATCTCCTCAACCGTCTTCTTCTTCTTCTTCTCCAAACTGGCATATATCACCTTCCTAATGCCTTCTTCAAACTTTTCTCTGTATCTTGGAATCTCCTTAAGACCTTTGCACCAGACACTCACAATAGGTATTGCAGCAACTAATGCTTTAAAATCAACCTTCTCAGGGTCAACTGTTGGGTTTCCTTGAGGATCGACAAAGCATTCCTTTTTTTTGCTCCACCTGCCTGCTTGTGTTGCTTCCTTGTAAGCATGATACACATCATCCAGCCTCATTCGAGCATGTCTTTCTTCTCGACTTTGTTTTATCTTAGCAATCATTGCCTTGGCTTTTCCATCTTGTTTGTCATGCTGACTCCAATCATACCCTTCATCATCATGAATTACAATTCTGGCTCCTTCTTTCTCATCGAAGTATTTATCCCAATCAAAATTATCCCAAACAGATTTTTCATTTTGTATACTGGATTCACTACGATCACGAAGTGTCAATACAACTTGTCTCTTTTCTTTAGAGGGTCCTTCATCAATCTGCTTTCTTGTTGGTTGCTCGTTATTCTGATGATAAATAGCCTTTTTGTAGTAATCCTCATAAAAAGGATTCACGCTATCATCAGCTTTGTTGTTCGTGCATTCTCTCTTGAAGTGCCCCTTTTGTTTACACTTGAAGCAAGTGACTTTGTTCTTATCGAAACCTATCTTCATGTCTGGGCCTTCCAAGCACTTTTTGCCAGTTCTCTCCATGAATCTTTGAGCTCTTCGGATGACGCTTGCCATGCACCAGCGAATGTCCATGAGTTCCATCTCTTCTGGATCGACTTGATCGTAATCCTCCTTCGTCATGTTTGGATTCCCGATCTTACCTGCAATTAAACCTTCGTAAGATACCAGAATAGAGGCTAAGAAACTCATGTGCTGTTGAGCAAACTCATTGTTCAAAAGTGGAGAATATTTCCAAGCATGGTTTGGATTAGATTTAGACGAAGCAGATGCAGATGAAGAATGATATCCTGGATCATAGCTCGAAGATTTGTTGTTTGACGAGTCGCCAGTCTTATCTGTACTATACGCAGTTTTGATCTTTGGAGATTCGTTGTTTTGTAGCATTCCTCTGCGATAGTACAGATTAACATTCTGTTGATAACTAGAGCTAGACATCTTGTTTTGTTTTTGTAGCAACAAATCGTTTCCCTCTATTTTATCAATCAAACTCTCTAACGTCATCTCATCGAATTTATCATCATTTTTCAAAACGATCACATAGGTTTTCCAATCTTCCTCATGTGGCAATGCTTCGACGAGTTTATCCACCAACTCTTCTGTTTCTTTGTAAATTCCAAACCTTTCCATTTCAATCTTCAGATGGCAAACCCGTTTTATCATTTGGCGAACTGTTTCACTCTTCATGCAACCAAACAAGTCAAACACCTTCTTCAACAGCGATATCTTGTTTTTCTTGATATCCTTCCCACCTTTAGTTTCAAGTTTAATGCTTCCCAAATTGACTTAGACGTTTCACCATGCTGAAATAGTGAGAAAATATCCTCTCTGACAGATTGTTGAAGTAGAGTTATCATTCTTAATTCACTTGAATGTTCATTTTTATCATCAGTTATGAATTGTTTAAGTGTGATTAATTCATGTTTTTTATTTCTTGGTTTTTCATATCCCATTGTTAACATGATCCAACTTTCATACGCATAGGCTTACACCTAGTTTTCAAATCTTTCACACCACCAGTGATAATCTTCGATATTCATTAGCTTTGGTGGTCTCAGATGATTTCCGTACACGTTATCATGATTCAAACTCTCAGAAATCACAGTTGTAGCATTCTTTGGTGTCACTGGAGTTTCTCCAGATGTAAACGCGTTATAAAACGTGTTATAAAACTCTTCCCAATTACCGACATCTTCGAAACGCTTTTTGAATTTATCGTTCCTTGAATTTTTTCGCCTCATTTATCACCTCGAATCACTTACAAACGAACAAACAAACGATCAGTTTAAAAGTGAACAGTCAGTTAGATCGGATGTGTAACCGATCGGATGGGGTCAACGAAAGTCAATCGAATGGCTTTGACCAAAAGCTTTGAATGGATTGGATGAGTTGGATCAGATCACTTGGTCTTCGATCGGATTGCCCTTCGATCGAACGTGGTCAATGAAAGTCAACTGTGTTTTATTGAACGGATATCTTTGGATCGGATGTCAATCCGATCGAACAGGGTCAACTAAAGTCAAAAGTCAATCCGATCGGATTGATACCAGTGGATCGGATGTAGATCCGTACGGATTGCCTTCCGTTAATTGAACCAAACTTATCACACTTTAATTGAACTGTTGTATTTGGATCAGATGTAGATCCGATCGATGAATCACTTTAATTGAACCACAAATCAATTGAACCAAGCTGCAGTGGAACGGATGTCAATCCGTTCGGATTGCCATTCGTTGATTGGTCCTTATGCAAGCTGTTATATATCACATGCAAACTCACAAATTAAAGGTAATTGGACCAACATTTTTTTAAGTGGGCCGACAAAGCTTAATGGGATCAGAAATTACTTTATTCTAACTGGACCGAACAAAACAAAATCACATGCAAATCTTGATTTTCGTGGGCTGAGAGAGAATCAATTCAAGATCACATGTAATATCTTGATGTTTACAGTTCAAGGCCGACAAACTGTTATACTTCATTGATTCTTATTGGGCCATATATCAATGGATCTGTCAAAAACTAATTATGTTCACATGATAATGAATTAATGGATCAATTCTATTGGGCCAGGACACTTGATCGGATGAGATTTTATGTAATGCAATGAATCACTTTTGGAACAGATGTCAATCCGTTCGAAGTGAACAATGAAAATCAAATGTTTAATGGATGTAGTGGATCGGATGGCAATCCGTTCGGATTGCCGTTCGACGATTGAACCTCAAATTGATATTAAGTGTTGAAAAGAATTATCAAAGTATTACAATTCTCATGTGCCAATGTCAGTACATATCAATTATAATTGGGTCGCATAACATCTTGAAAACAATTTAATTTTGTGACCGACAATATTTATTCTTCACATGCAAATCTTATCAATCAATTTAAATGGCCGACAATATTAATACTAATCACTATTCTATTGGGTCACTGACATTATGTAATAAATGGACTGAAATGTTTCACGTGATTCATTTTCAATGTTAAGCTTCTATTGGGCCGCCTGATTGGACTTTGACTCAAGTAGTAAACTGCAAATAGTAAAGTTGGTTGGATAACATTAAGTGCAATGGATCGAATGAGATTTATAACTAATTTGCAATGGATCGGATTGGTATAAGAGTTTTGTGGATCGGATGGTCATCCGATCGGATGGCCATCCGATCGGTGAACATCATGAATAGCAACAACAGCCAAGTTTAACATATTTCGAACAGAAAAATCTCGATTTCTCTCAAACCGCTAGGAATTAAGTTCTGAAAATTTGAAGGCTTTTAGATCTAAGATTTTCGCACACTGTGTTAAATTTTCAGCCAATTTTATCCGTAAAAACCTCGTTAATTTTGCGTTTTTCTGTCAAAAACGTGAAGAAAAATAGTAGTGTAAGAAATTTGACAAATCTGATGTGATTTTGACTCTGAATCTGATTAAATCTCATGCGATTTTGTGTGGTTGATCCGTACAATCGAGCTCCTGCTCTGATACCACTTGTAGGATCGGTTTTTAACTCCAAAACGATTGCGAACCGATACGTGTGACGTGCGGAATCCGTACACGTACGTGGACCGAACACAAGAACGTACTATAACCTGTGATTCTATTGAAAGATATGAAACTGTACAAAGAACCGTGAATCACCTTTTGCCTTTCTCTCTCTAGCTCCAAAGCTCTCCAATGGTGAAAATGGCAAAAGTCCTAAACTAAAGCCCTAAGAGATCTATTTCTTGTCACACCCCTTTCTACGGCGGAAGCACGAGGTGTGATCATGAAAGGTTCTCATTGCATACGAAGAGTAAACATACTACATGCTCAAGAAAATAATTTCAAATACCATAATTTGAAAACATACGTTAGCGTTTACATCGCTAAGTCGCATAAAGCATTGTCTTAAAAGTTTACTACTTTATTTAAAGATAAACATAAGCGACATCCACGAGCATGAGTAAGACCACGCGCACATCCATCCTAGTTACCTGAAATACATGTGAGTTTTTGGAAAAACGTCAACATAATGTTGGTGTGAATTCATGCAGTTTTGTATTTCATGTTTGTATACTTTGTATGAAAACATAGTTTGTGAGTAAATCAAGTTTTCATATATAAATTCAGTTTCATGTGTACACCACGTACATGTGTATAATTCAATTTCTTCTTGAGTACCCCACGTACTCAAGTATAATTCTCATTCTCTTGAGTACCCCACGTACTTCAAGTATAATTCAATCTTCTTGAGTACCCCACGTACTTCAAGTTATATATCAATCTTAGTATGGTATGAATTTTATGTAAATACAGTATTTCTGTAATTATCATATTGTTAATGGGTTGCAAAGCCATTAACATGTGGCACGTCATAGGAAGTCACCAAACCTAAGGCATTTAATTGGTATATTCTGAGACACAAAAGCACTCCTCGGTTCTCGCCCCGACCGGGAGTGTGGCTGCCAGGCACCCGTTAGATCTAACCTTTTGTTCTGCGGTCTAGGTATATTGTTGATTAATGGTGCTTCTGTACCCTATTCGTGACACTATTTCTCATAACGCATCCTACTTGGTTCTCGTTCTCACCAAGCGCGTTTCTTGTTATCATTTCTCATAGCGCCTCTTACTTGGTTCTCATTCTCACCAAGTGCGCTTCTCATATTCTTATATTTCGTCACACTTGGTTCTCGTTCTCACCAAGTGTACTTCTTGTATTTATACTTCGTCACACTTGGTTCTCGTTCTCACCAAGTGTACTTCTTGTATTTATATCATACCAATTATAAATTTTTGTACATTTGTACATGTATTTCACCCCCGAAGTTATAAAAACTGAAAACAGTCAAAGAGAAAAAGGGGGAGCATGAACTCACAACTTTGCGTTCCTAGCGTCATAAACTCCACCGGATTTGCTTAATTAACGTCGTAACCTATACGCGTTTTCTTAACGTTAGTCACTAGACTTGCGTCGCACAAGTACAGTCACTCTCTTTTGTGTATATTTTCTTGTGTTAAAAATATTCTATATTTTTAACTACATATCTTACTTATATTATTTTCTCCAAAAATAAATATAAGTCTTTTGTGTTTTGCACTTTGCACCCGAATTATGTATCTTGTATGTTGTATGTGTATTTTTATATTTCTACTCCTCCTGAGTAATTAGTGTATTTTTAAGTCTTAATACACTAGCACGTATAACACATACTATATACACTTAGCACAAAAGTTGGTGATCAAATAATATATATTTTTCTTTCAAAAATATATACTTAATATCCATTTTATTCTTGAAGAAATCCTCATTTCTTATCACCAAAAATTAGGGAAACCTTAGTAATACCTTTAAACACATTTTTAGGGAATAAGTTTCTCAAAAACTTATATTTTTCTAAGTGTCAAAATTTATAAAAATTTTGACAGAGTTTCCCCTAAAAATGGAGGTTTCCCACGTTTTCAGAACGTGTGTTTATTTTCTTTTAAGTCATCAACAACAATTATCAACAATAATCACTACTTTTCCCCACTTCATGAACTTGGATATTTACCAAAATTGTGTAGTATCTTACTAGCACATTTAGTAAGTCTTGTTATCTTTAAAAATAAGTTTAATTTCTTAAAAACTTTATTTTTAAAGAATATGAAGTTTTACAACTTCTAGTCGGTTTTTACGAAAACTATTTCTTCGTTAAAACTTTTGTTACACAAGTATCCACACTCTTGTTTGTTCACAAAAACCACTTTTGTTTGTGTAAGATCCGGTTTAGAACATGTGATTTCTTTTGATGCTTGGTCTTTTGAAAATACCACTTGTAGATACATAGATCTACTAGTTTTAAACACTTTTGTACAAGTTAAAACATTTTTACACAAGTTCATGGTTTATGTGTGGTAGGGTTTCACCTTTTAACCCTTGTTACTTCTAAAATAGCTTTATGTTAAGATCCATGATCTTACCAAACCGGGTTAAACGATGATCCGAGCTACCACATCATAGATCGGGTCTAGATAACCATATATTTCAAATACTACAACTTTTACACAACTTATGTGCTATTAACCACCATTTTTCATACTTTTAGTAAACTTTTGTGCATCTTTTCGCATTTTAACGAGATTTAACCAACACAAATCCTTTTAACCACTTTAGATAAGTTCAAATATGAGTTTTAAGTGTTATACCTCTAGCTCGAGGCTAGGGAAGAATCTATGCGCAAAAGAGGTGGATAAAAGCAAAGTAGAGAGGTCCTTCGCCTTCCGTTTGCACCAAGGCTCCTAATATGCGACCCTTAACACTTGTAGATGTTTGAAATATGAAGACCAAGATCGAAAATATGATGGATGGAATAGGGATGTTTGGCCGTGAGTTAGTATAGAGAAAGAGAGAGTTTTTGGTTGAGTGAAAGTGAGGTGAATGATCATATGAATAATTCTTCCAACTTATAGACAAATCTCAAGTATATTGTCCAAAGGTTCATATGCTTACTAGATATTTAACAAGTTTGATTTTATTAATCAAGAAAGGACAAAGCATGTCCCCCCTAATGGGGACGGTTGTAAAGGGGGGGGGGGGTAGCTAGTTCGGTTCCAAGTATTAGTTAGGTTAAACTAAGTTAAGTTAAGTGTTTAACCCCGTTACTAATGTATAGCGTGTTTTAGCGGGTGTTAGGGTAATCAGGGACCCTAACTAGCTCTGAAAAAGATTCATAATGAAAATAATAATATTTTCATGTTCCGGGTATAGTCCGGTTGTTCGGTTGCATACCGATTCGTTAAAGTGTTAGATTACACTTTTTAGTGTCGTTTAAGTACCTTTCTTGTACTCTTTCAATTCCCAACACTTAGGGAAATTTTCTGGATAATAAAACGACATTTCTGCATAATATTTATGTGTCTAAATGCTGAATTATTGCTGAATTATGTAATTTCTGCATTTAAAGTGCGTTTCGGGTGCTTTTTAGTGCTTGTTTTTGCTTTCGCAATGTCTATAAATTAAACCCTTACATATACTCTAGGGTTTTAATGTATTTTTGTTGTCGGACCTACACCTAGGCTCCAATTTTATTGTCTGGCTGCTTTCTGCAGTTCCGTTGACACATAGTGTCTTACCGGTGAGTTTACTATTATTCTGACGCAACGCTCTCGTTTATGCATAAAGCAATATTTTGTAGTATACAACGTGCATGAATTCACTTGTTTAATCATGTGTTCAGACATTGCTGACAATTAAGCACATATTTGCAATCATTATATAATGATTAAAGTGTACGGAAATTACCGGTTTGGGCCAGTTGTCACAGTATCCCCCCGTTAAAAGAATTTCGTCCCGAAATTCAGACTGAACTCACTCTCGCTGGAGTCTTCTTGAATAGGTGGGGATACTTTTTCTTGAACTGGTCTTCACGTTCCCATGTGTACTCGGGTCCGTGCTTAGAGCTCCAACGTACTTTGACAAGCTTCACACTGCTCCTCCTGGTCTTGTTGACTTTCCAGTCAGTAACCTCAACGGGTTGTTCTGTAAATCGGAGGGCTTCATCAATATGTATTTCATCCATCGGGATGATCACGTTTTCTTGCGTTGGACTCTTCTTCAGGTTGGATACATGAAACGTATCATGTACTCCATTAAGTTCTTCCGGTAACTCCAACTTGTATGCCACGGTACCAATTCTCTTCAAAATTCTGAATGGTCCGATGTATCGTGGATTCAGCTTTCCACGCTTTCCAAATCTGACTACGCCCTTCCATGGTGAGACTTTTAACAACACTTTGTCTCCCACCTTGAAATCTACCGATTTTCTATTTGGATCAGCGTAGCTCTTTTGTCGCTCTCGAGCCGCCTTAATGCGCTCTCGGATCTGCGCAATCTTGTCGGTGGTCTCTTGTACAAGCTCAGGACCAACCATACGCTTATCTCCAGCGTCTGCCCAACATAAGGGCGATCGGCATTTGCGGCCATACAGAGCTTCGAACGGCGCGGCTTTTATGCTCGTATGATAGCTGTTATTGTAGGAAAACTCAACTAATGGTAGATGAGTATCCCAGGTGCCGCCTAGATCCATGACACATGCGCGAAGCATATCTTCTAACGTTTGTATTGTCCGTTCGCTCTGGCCGTCTGTTTGCGGATGGAATGCCGTGCTCAGATCTAACTGAGATCCAAAGGCTTCCTGAAATGATTGCCAGATTCTTGAGACAAAGCGTCCATCTCTGTCTGAAATGATTGAGATTGGCACTCCATGACGTGCCACAATTTCTCTTAAGTATATCTCTGCCAGCTTTCCAGTGCTATCCTTCTCTCGGATTGGTAGGAAATGCGCAGACTTCGTTAATCGATCAACTATTACCCATATCATATCGTGCCCTCTCGGGGTCCTGAGTAATTTCGTTATGAAGTCCATCGATATTTGTTCCCACTTCCACACGGGAATCTCTGGTTGTTGTAGTAGGCCGGACGGTTTCTGATATTCTGCCTTAACCTTAGCACAGGTTAGGCATTTTCCAACATAGACAGCAACGTCGCTTTTGAGTCTCGGCCACCAATAATATTCCTTCAAGTCTTGATACATTTTGTCCGATCCTGGATGGATCGAATATCTCGATTTGTGGGCTTCATTAAGGATGACTTCTCGTATGCCACCATAGAGTGGAACCCAAATACGCTTCTTGAAGTATAAGGCTCCCTCTTCGTTTGGCACCATGTATTTCAGCATACCCCGTAGGTATTCAGCTTTACGGTTCTCTTCTTTAAGAGCTTCTTGTTGTGCATCACGAATGCGTGTAGTGAGGTTCGTTCGAATGGTCATTTCCAATGCTCGAACCCTTAGGGTCTTAACCCTTTTTTTTCGGCTCAACGCGTCCGCTACAACGTTCGCCTTTCCAGGATGGTACTTAATCTCACAGTCATAATCATTCAGCAGCTCGACCCAACGTCGCTGGCGCATATTCAATTCCTTCTGATCAAATATGTGTTGTAAGATTTTGTGATCTGTGAAGATTGTACATTGAGTACCATATAAATAATGTCGCCAAATCTTCAAGGCGAATACCACTGCACCCAGCTCCAGGTCGTGAGTGGTATAATTTCTCTCGTGAACCGTCAGTTGTCTTGAAGCATAAGCGATGACTTTTTGGCGTTGCATGAGCACGCAACCCAAGCCTTGTCGTGAGGCGTCGCAATATACCACGAAGTCTTCAGTGCCTTCGGGTAACGATAGTATCGGTGCATCGCAGAGCTTGTTCTTAAGTAGCTGAAAGGCTTCTTCCTGTTTGTGACCCCAGTCGTATTTCTTGTCTTTCTGAGTAAGGGTCGTTAGCGGTTGAGCTATCTTCGAGAAATTCTCAATGAATCGCCGATAGTAGCCCGCTAAGCCCAAAAATTGACGAACTTCGGTTGGGGTCTTGGGAGTTTCCCAATTCTTTATTGCTTCAATCTTGGACGGGTCTACATGAATGCCCTTCTCATTTACCACGTGACCAAGAAATTGTACTTCGCGAATCCAGAATTCGCACTTCGAGAATTTTGCATAAAGCTTCTCTTTCTTCAGTAGTTCCAAGATGGTTCTGAGATGTTGCTCGTGCTCTTCTTTCGTTCGCGAGTAAATCAGGATATCATCGATAAATACAATCACGAATTTATCGAGATATGGTTTGCATACGCGGTTCATTAGATCCATAAAGACCGCTGGTGCATTCGTCAACCCAAATGGCATCACAAGAAATTCGTAGTGCCCATATCGCGTTCTGAATGCAGTCTTTGGCACGCTTTCTTCTTGGATTCTCAGCTAATGGTATCCAGATCGAAGGTCGATCTTGGAATAGTAGCTTGATCCTTGCAGTTGATCAAATAAGTCGTCAATCCTCGGTAGTGGATACCGATTCTTGATAGTGAGCTTGTTCAGTTCCCTGTAATCGATACACATCCGCAGTGTTCCATCCTTCTTCTTCACGAACAATACTGGAGCTCCCCAGGGTGAGAAGCTTGGCCTTATGAATCCTTTATCCAACAACTCCTGAAGTTGTGTAGATAATTCTTGCATTTCGGATGGTGCAAGTCGATAGGGTGCCTTGGCTACAGGAGCAGCTCCTGGAACCAAGTCTATACGGAATTCGACTTGTCGTTGCGGAGGTAGTCCTGGCAGATCTTCAGGGAACACATCAGGAAATTCCTTCACCACAGGAATGTCTTCGAGTTTCGGCTCCTCAGCCTTTTTGTCTATAACGTGTGCTAGGAAAGCAACACATCCTTTCCTTAGGCACTTCTGTGCTTTCATACAACTGATGATTCGAAGAGGCGCGTCTCGTTTTTCTCCATGCACGATGAGAGTTTCACCATTCGCTAAAGGGATGCGAATGATTTTCTCATGGCAAATAACTTCAGCTTTGTTTTTGGACAACCAGTCCATCCCGACTACTATATCGAAGCTACCCAATTGAATAGGTAGGAGGTCGATGCTAAATCTTCGTTCACCAAGTTCTAATGTGCAGCCTCTAACAACTTCGCCCGATTCAACAAGTTTACCATTGGCTAGTTCTATGGAATAAGGAATTTCTAATCTACTAGATTCTATTCCGAGTATGCGTTTAAATTCCACAGACATGAAGCTATAATCGGCGCCAGTGTCGAATAATATGGATGCAAAGTGATTGTTAATGAGAAACGTACCGGTGACCACGTTAGGGTCCTCGCGTGCGTCTCTTGCTCCAATCACAAATGCTCGAGCCGGAGCGTTGTTTCTCTCTGGGCAGTTCTTCATGAAATGATCATTGCTTCCACACTTGAAGCATCCTTGCCCTTTCCCGTTGCCATTCTTGTCACCAGCACCGTTCCCATTTCGGTTCTTTTCTTTTCCCTAACAGTTTTCTGTTTGATGCCCCAATTTACCACATTTGTCGCACCTTGGAATGCGACAAGCTCCATCATGATGATACTTACATTTTTGGCATCTAGGCATGGAGCCTTGTTATGCTTTGGTTGCATGGGTTTTCGTCTCCTGAGGCGGATTAGTGTCGCGCTTCTTGTTGAAACCCTTGTTGTTGCGAGTAGCTTGGTTCAAACTTGTATGCTTTCTCTTTTTGTCACCGGACGACTCAGCATGTGTCTCGGTCTTTTCTGTTGGGTTTAGTGATAACTTCTTCATACGAACACAATCTTCAGTCAGGCTGACAGCCAGAGTTACAGCCTCGGTGATTGTTTGAGGTTTGGCCGACGTCACCATGCCACGAAATTCTGAGGCCAGTCCCCAAATGTAGCGTTCCACACGCTTAAATTCAGAAGTCACCATGTAGGGAAGCACTCTCGACAGGTCGTGGAACCTTCGAGTGTAACCATTGATGTCAGCACCTTCCATAGTCAAGTGCCAGAACTCTGTTTCCAGCCTTTGGAGTTCCGCACGAGAGCAGTACTTCTCTCTCATCCTTTCCTTCAGTTCCTCCCAAGTGAGGCCATAAGCGGCGTCATCACCCAAAGTTTGGGCTTGCAGGTTCCACCAAGTCAGAGCTTCATCGACGAATAACCCAGTAGCAAAAGTGACTTGTTGATCCGCGGTACACTTGCTCATACGGAAAGTAGCTTCAGTCTTCTCCGTCCAGCGCACAAATGCTACTGCACCTCCTGTGCCATCATAGTTCATCGGTTTGCAGTCGAGGAACTGCTTGAAAGTGCAGCCTAGAATTGATTCAACCAATTCATATGTGGGCAATCGAAGAAATAATGAAACAAAGACCGTTCATAAATTTCCTCATGCTTAGCACAGTGTCTTAAGGTTACCTTGAGCTGCATTGCCTCCAGACGAATCTCCATTCCCATTACGCCTAGCGTTGCTTGGTCCTCCACTGTCTTGAGTTCGGTTCGCCTCGTACTGGGCGATAGCAGCGGAGATTCTTTCCTCTAGCAAAGCGTTCAGCTCTTCAGCAGTTCTTGGCAGTGGGGGAGGAGGAGGTTGATCGTCATTGCGAGCATTCACAGCTTTCCTGGGTGCCATGTTCTGACAGAACATAACACAACAGGGTTACTCATTTGTTTGATATCGTCACACTAGACAGTAGTATCATATATATTCACAGGTATATATACCACATAAGTGACATCAAACAATTATTACCCTAGCAGAGTTCTTAGTAGGCTTGCACTGAGGGAATCCACACGTGACAAGACTTGCTGTGATTTTTGTGCACTGAATTCCATAATTATGTATGCATCCATAATTACGTAACTCCTTGCACAGTCCGCACAGTTCGTTTCATCCTCGTATTTCTTCCTTCAGATGGGCCATCGCTTTCAGATAAAGTCACGTATACTCGTGACATTCTACTTCTAGTACATGCTAATTATCACACATAATTGCAAGTAATTTCTAGTCAACGACAAGTGCTACTCAAGTGCACTCTAAGTCTCGTAGTGTCTTTTCTAGACTCATGTAGACAGTTTCAGGTAGTGGATGTCGCGGGACGTTTTATGCAATGAAAACTCTTTGAAAATTGTTTTCGTGAATGGATCCCAGAGATTGTAGACTAGACTCGAGAAGGAATCCTAGTTCACTACAATCGCAGCTCTGATACCAATCTGTCACACCCCTTTCTACGGCGGAAGCACGAGGTGTGATCATGAAAGGTTCTCATTGCATACGAAGAGTAAACATACTACATGCTCAAGAAAATAATTTCAAATACCATAATTTGAAAACATACGTTAGCGTTTACATCGCTAAGTCGCATAAAGCATTGTCTTAAAAGTTTACAACTTTATTTAAAGATAAACATAAGCGACATCCACGAGCATGAGTAAGACCACGCGCACATCCATCCTAGTTACCTGAAATACATGTGAGTTTTTGGAAAAACGTCAACATAATGTTGGTGTGAATTCATGCAGTTTTGTATTTCATGTTTGTATACTTTGTATGAAAACATAGTTTGTGAGTAAATCAAGTTTTCATATATAAATTCAGTTTCATGTGTACACCACGTACATGTGTATAATTCAATTTCTTCTTGAGTACCCCACGTACTCAAGTATAATTCTCATTCTCTTGAGTACCCCACGTACTTCAAGTATAATTCAATCTTCTTGAGTACCCCACGTACTTCAAGTTATATATCAATCTTAGTATGGTATGAATTTTATGTAAATACAGTATTTCTGTAATTATCAGATTGTTAATGGGTTGCAAAGCCATTAACATGTGGCACGTCATAGGAAGTCACCAAACCTAAGGCATTTAATTGGTATATTCTGAGACACAAAAGCACTCCTCGGTTCTCGCCCCGACCGGGAGTGTGGCTGCCATGCACCCGTTAGATCTAACCTTTTGTTCTGCGGTCTAGGTATATTGTTGATTAATGGTGCTTCTGTACCCTATTCGTGACACTATTTCTCATAACGCATCCTACTTGGTTCTCGTTCTCACCAAGTGCGCTTCTCATATTCTTATATTTCGTCACACTTGGTTCTCGTTCTCACCAAGTGTACTTCTTGTATTTATACTTCGTCACACTTGGTTCTCGTTCTCACCAAGTGTACTTCTTGTATTTATATCATACCAATTATAAATTTTTGTACATTTGTACATGTATTTCACCCCCGAAGTTATAAAAACTGAAAACAGTCAAAGAGAAAAAGGGGGAGCATGAACTCACAACTTTGCGTTCCTAGCGTCGTAAACTCCACCGGATTTGCTTAATTAACGTCGTAACCTATACGCGTTTTCTTAACGTTAGTCACTAGACTTGCGTCGCACAAGTACAGTCACTCTCTTTTGTGTATATTTTCTTGTGTTAAAAATATTCTATATTTTTAACTACATATCTTACTTATATTATTTTCTCCAAAAATAAATATAAGTCTTTTGTGTTTTGCACTTTGCACCCGAATTATGTATCTTGTATGTTGTATGTGTATTTTTATATTTCTACTCCTCCTGAGTAATTAGTGTATTTTTAAGTCTTAATACACTAGCACGTATAACACATACTATATACACTTAGCACAAAAGTTGGTGATCAAATAATATATATTTTTCTTTCAAAAATATATACTTAATATCCATTTTATTCTTGAAGAAATCCTCATTTCTTATCACCAAAAATTAGGGAAACCTTAGTAATACCTTTAAACACATTTTTAGGGAATAAGTTTCTCAAAAACTTATATTTTTCTAAGTGTCAAAATTTATAAAAATTTTGACAGAGTTTCCCCTAAAAATGGAGGTTTCCCACGTTTTCAGAACGTGTGTTTATTTTCTTTTAAGTCATCAACAACAATTATCAACAATAATCACTACTTTTCCCCACTTCATGAACTTGGATATTTACCAAAATTGTGTAGTATCTTACTAGCACATTTAGTAAGTCTTGTTATCTTTAAAAATAAGTTTAATTTATTAAAAACTTTATTTTTAAAGAATATGAAGTTTTACAACTTCTAGTCGGTTTTTACGAAAACTATTTCTTCGTTAAAACTTTTGTTACACAAGTATCCACACTCTTGTTTGTTCACAAAAACCACTTTTGTTTGTGTAAGATCCGGTTTAGAACATGTGATTTCTTTTGATGCTTGGTCTTTTGAAAATACCACTTGTAGATACATAGATCTACTAGTTTTAAACACTTTTGTACAAGTTAAAACATTTTTACACAAGTTCATGGTTTATGTGTGGTAGGGTTTCACCTTTTAACCCTTGTTACTTCTAAAATAGCTTTATGTTAAGATCCATGATCTTACCAAACCGGGTTAAACGATGATCCGAGCTACCACATCATAGATCGGGTCTAGATAACCATATATTTCAAATACTACAACTTTTACACAACTTATGTGCTATTAACCACCATTTTTCATACTTTTAGTAAACTTTTGTGCATCTTTTCGCATTTTAACGAGATTTAACCAACACAAATCCTTTTAACCACTTTAGATAAGTTCAAATATGAGTTTTAAGTGTTATACCTCTAGCTCGAGGCTAGGGAAGAATCTATGCGCAAAAGAGGTGGATAAAAGCAAAGTAGAGAGGTCCTTCGCCTTCCGTTTGCACCAAGGCTCCTAATATGCGACCCTTAACACTTGTAGATGTTTGAAATATGAAGACCAAGATCGAAAATATGATGGATGGAATAGGGATGTTTGGCCGTGAGTTAGTATAGAGAAAGAGAGAGTTTTTGGTTGAGTGAAAGTGAGGTGAATGATCATATGAATAATTCTTCCAACTTATAGACAAATCTCAAGTATATTGTCCAAAGGTTCATATGCTTACTAGATATTTAACAAGTTTGATTTTATTAATCAAGAAAGGACAAAGCATGTCCCCCCTAATGGGGACGGTTGTAAAGGGGGGGGGGGGTAGCTAGTTCGGTTCCAAGTATTAGTTAGGTTAAACTAAGTTAAGTTAAGTGTTTAACCCCGTTACTAATGTATAGCGTGTTTTAGCGGGTGTTAGGGTAATCAGGGACCCTAACTAGCTCAGAAAAAGATTCATAATGAAAATAATAATATTTTCATGTTCCGGGTATAGTCCGGTTGTTCGGTTGCATACCGATTCGTTAAAGTGTTAGATTACACTTTTTAGTGTCGTTTAAGTACCTTTCTTGTACTCTTTCAATTCCCAACACTTAGGGAAATTTTCTGGATAATAAAACGACATTTCTGCATAATATTTATGTGTCTAAATGCTGAATTATTGCTGAATTATGTAATTTCTGCATTTAAAGTGCGTTTCGGGTGCTTTTTAGTGCTTGTTTTTGCTTTCGCAATGTCTATAAATTAAACCCTTACATATACTCTAGGGTTTTAATGTATTTTTGTTGTCGGACCTACACCTAGGCTCCAATTTTATTGTCTGGCTGCTTTCTGCAGTTCCGTTGACACATAGTGTCTTACCGGTGAGTTTACTATTATTCTGACGCAACGCTCTCGTTTATGCATAAAGCAATATTTTGTAGTATACAACGTGCATGAATTCACTTGTTTAATCATGTGTTCAGACATTGCTGACAATTAAGCACATATTTGCAATCATTATATAATGATTAAAGTGTACGGAAATTACCGGTTTGGGCCAGTTGTCACATTTCTAGGCAAAGGCATTTAATGAGAGTTCTCATTAATTACATAAATGCCACCTTGCCTTTTCCCTAAATATTACAATATAAGGCTATGTTTTATTCTAATTCTGCTACGAATCGTATTGACGGAGGCGATAGACATAAATGCACCAACATCGCAGTTGACGTTTAAATATAAGTCCCTCTCCACAGTGGGAGATTTGGGAGTACGTCGCAGTTGACGTTTAAATATAAGTCCCTCTCCACAGTGGGAGATTTTGGGAATACGTCGCAGTTGACGTTTAAATATAAGTCCCTCTCCACAGTGGGAGATTTGGGAATGATTAACATCGCATAGTTGGATGAAGTTTCTATCTCCTTTCCACACATTCGGGAATTAGTTGGAGATTTGAGATAAGTGTCATCCCATAGTTGGACGAGAATCACTTATAGATTATTAAGATTTATATTGGTGTGAGAGAACCACTTTTCCACTCCTATCACCCTTATCAACCACTACCATTGGCGGGATTATACATTTAAGACAAAGTCTTTTATGATGGTCTATTTACTAGTATTAACTGCGTAAGAACTAGTAGACCGAATAAATTTAAAAAGAATTTATTTGCTTGATTGCTAGTGGTCCTTCGACTAATTATCTTCACCAAATAGAGTTGGCACTTTTAGTCCTTCCCCTTCCACGTAGTTGGGATTAGTTGGAGATTCCAGGACCCGTCTCAGTCGACGTTTTAAATACATGCCCTTCTCCTCAGTGGGAGATTTGGAATACGCCTCAATTCAGTCAGCGTTTAAATATATGCCCTTCTCCATAGTGGGAGACTTGGAATACGCCTCAATTCAGTCAGCGTTTAAGTACATGCCCTTCGCCACAGTGGGAGACTTGGGATATGCCTCTATTCAGTCAGCGTTTAAATATACACCCTTCCCCTCAGTGGGAGATTTGGGATACTCCTCAATTCACTCAGCGTTTAAATACATGCCCTCCTCCACAGTGGGAGACTTAGGATACGCCTCAATTCAGTCAGCATTTAAATACATGCCCTTCTTCTCAGTGGGAGTTTTGGGATACGCCTCAATTCAGGCAGCATTTAAATACTTTCCTTTCTCCTCAGTGGGAGATTTGGGATATGCCTCAATTCAGTCAGCTTTTAAATACATACCCTTCTCCTCAGTGGGAGATTTGGGATACGCCTCAATTCAGTCAGCGTTTATATACATGCACTTTTCCTCAGTGGGAGATTTGGGATATGTCGTCTCATATTTGGACGGAAATTTGCACTTTCTCAACCACTCATTGGTGGGAACATGTGCTTTTTGCCTTCGTCTTCCACGCAATCAAGAGATCTGTTTGATAAGGTAGGAGCAATAAATGTGACCTTCATATCATTTGAAGGAAAATAATAAAATGGCTCCATAAAATAATGATTTTTCTTATGGCAGTGACAACGCCAAAATATATTAGATGCTTACTATTAGCTGATATCAGTACAATATGACCGTTGGGAGATCTTAGTGGTTCCATGCATTAAACCTTCATACTGGCCAGGCATGAAAGCAATCTATGGGACACACTAAGATACTGCCAATTATCATATGGCGCTTCTATCAAACTAAGTTTGGCTTTCGAAGTTGCTTAAAATCAATGAAATAAAAATCATTGTCGTATTCCAGTTGGAGAAATTTGCTGGCGAGAGTTTCCTAACTTATATAATATAATATACCCAGATGGGTTTGAATAATCGAGTTCCAAGACTCAAGATTATATGCTTTAAGCATGAATCAGAAAAAGTACTTTTTCTGCTTATTCTCTAGAATTAGAGAATTTTTGAATCAAAGGATAGAAATTTGGTGCAAAAGTGAACGGATATCCTTGCCATGATACGGCTTTCCATAGTTTCTGTTTCAATCAACTTGTGTGATATTACCAGAATGTCTATCAAATATGACAGACTTCAGATAAATGATATTAGGATATCATAAGAATATCAAAAGATATAACATCAGGTGACTAGGTTTAGCATCCTCATATCGGAGTCATCGTCTCCAAAACAATGTAGTTCACCATATGAAACTTCAAGCTACTCAGTGGTATAGACCAGCGAGCCTGTGACCCATTATAGTTCTTTATCTTGTCTGCGACATCTTGGCGGCGTAAAAAATCAAAAACTACTATATATGATATAAGAGTAGTTTTATGTTCGGGTCTATATATTATTATACGTTATATGTAACCAACCAACCAATCCAAACATTGTAAAAATAAGAGTAAACTGCCATTTTGGTCCCTGTGGTTTGGCCAGTTTTGCCACTTTAGTCCAAATTTCAAACTTATTACATCCAGGGCCCTGTGGTTTGCATTTTGTTGCCATTTTAGTCCAAAACTCCAAAACCCCATTTTTTTACTGTTGCAACCTCCTATTTTGTCCTGTAGTGCAGGGGCATTTTGGTCATTTTGTTTTTTATTTAACATTTTATTAATTAAAATTTTGGTCATCTCTCTTCTCCCAAATAATCATCATCAGCAGTAGAATATCAAGAACATGTAGAATCAAGAACAGATCAAAACAGCAGCAGATTATTAGAACATCATCATCAAGAACATCATCATCATCAAAACCCAGAAAACCCAGAAAATCCAGAAAATCAAGAACATCATCATCATCAACCCAGAAAACCCAGAAAATCCAGAAAATCAAGAACATCATCATCATCAACCTAGAAAATCCAGAAAATCAAAACCCAGAAAATCCAGAAAACCCATCATCAAGAACATCTGTATCTTCAAGAACATCATCATCATCATCAACAACATTTGATTAATTCAGCGAGATTTTAATATTAAACGAATTAATTTTCGTGCATCCAAAGGTAATTTTCATATTCAGTTTGTTTACTTGAATCATCATCACCTAAACAAATCCAATCAAAACAGCATTAAATTAAATGAGATTTGAACAAATTAATTGTAGTGCTTTGAACAAAAAAAAACCCAAATTAAGAACTCAAAGTAAAAACCCAGATCAAGAACTAACACAAGGAATCAACCCCAGATCAACAACCTCCACCTCCACCGCCATGACCCCCACCGTCACTTCCTTCTCCCCTTTCAGCCAACGACCAGAGCCGGCACTCCGGCGCCTCGCTTTGTCGGTGACGATCCCACACAACGATCCCTCAATCCCCTCTTCTCCTTACACTCTCACACCCACACCCACATGCCTCCATTTCTGCACATATGGTCGGCCACCACTGTGGTGGCGGCGACGAGATCAGAAGAGAGAGGAAGAGATCTGAAACTCAAAGCTCAAAACCCTAACTTACTCTCTCTCTTCTCTCTCTCCTCTTTCATGTAGATCTGCCATTGTACAAGTCGATTTCGTCATATTAGAAACCCTAGAACCGAAACCCAACTGCAGATTGTATATGAAGAGGATCTGAGTGCTCGATTGAATGGGTGCTCGATTGAATTGTTTGAGGATCTGAGAGAGAGATCTGAGTAAGAAAGATGAGAGAGAGAGAGAGAGAGAGTTCTGTATGAGAGAGAGAAAGATGAGGATGATGATTTAGGGTATTTTATATACATTGAGTTATAATAATTACAAAATACCCAAAATGCCCCTGAGAATAAAGACAAATAGATGGGTTTAAGTAGGAGAATCTGGTCAAATTTGAAATTTGGACTAAAATGGCAACAAAATGCAAACCACAGGGCCCTGGATGTAATAAGTTTGAGATTTGGACTAAAGTGGCAAAACTGGCCAAACCACAGGGACCAAAATGGCAGTTTACTCTAAAAATAAACATCATAGATATAAATAAACTAAAAGTGTCAATTTAACTAGATAGTAAGTGTGTCGGTATAACATAATCCAGACACATCAAAAAGTGAAAATAGAATAAAGACAAAAAACATAAACACAAAGTAATTATATAATCAATAACAAAAAACAAGTCCGAAACCATAAACAAAACATGTTCAATATTCTGGAAAACTCAAAGTAATCAAACAGACACTATCACCAAATTATGAATTGTGGCTTTTAATCTTGAATAAATAAACCTCCTGCGTCGAAATCTTGCCACCAATAGCTTCTGAAAGGCATGATATGGCATATCTGATAGCTTCTGGATACGGACTTGATGTTCGTCTATATTGTAGCGTATATCCCCCTCCTATTTTATGAGATATTTATAATCTATAAAATAGATAATAATGGAGGGTATTAAGTTTTTATATTATGCCTCCTCTTTTTTTATTTCGTATTGCAGTAGGTTATTAAGTTTTTATATTATAATTCCTCGTACAGTGTATATCTCCTCAACTATTTGCTTTTCTTTTAAATCTATTTGAGACTTCTGTATGCAAGTCCTCCGACAATTAAAATTAATATAAATATTAGACTTGAGGGTATGGGGGCCGGCCTTGGCCCGGCGAGGCCCGGCGCCGCACCCCCACACCGCCCCCTTATGTTTGTCCCGGCTTCTCCGTCGCCCAGAAGACGTGCTCGACGGGCCCATTTTAAAAAATATAGCCGTTTGTAATGGCTAATTTATTAAAAAAAAAACTTTTTTCACTTAAATAAATACCCCACCTCAATCCATTTTTTATATCCAAAATCTCTATACTTCTCCCTTCTCTCATCCATTTTTATAAAAAAAACTCCATCTTTTTTATAAAATCAAGAATCCATTCAACCCGAAGAATCCCAACCCGAACAATCCAAACCCGAACCAAGCTAATTTTTTTTCGACTCCCGCTTACACTCCGACTATAGATCCTTCATGGGTGTCTCCGCAATTTACGTTTTCGGGTTTCCAACAATCACCCAACGCGTTCAAACAAATGTCTCAAGTTCAACAAATGCAACATTACCAAGCACTCCAACAAATGATGCTACGCAACTCGTTTGAATCTCAAGCGCAATTCCAATCGCAACCGCCAACATCCCAATCGCAACCCCCGGTTCCACTTGACGATGATGAAGAAGTCGTCCCCGAATCGCCATCTCAAAATCTCAAGCGCAAAAAAAAAACAAAGGGAAGGCGGTTGAAACCGTAGTCGAAACCAAAGGCGGTTCGAAACCAAAGGCGAGACCTTGGACAAAAATAGAGTAGGTGGCGCTAGCAATTGCGTGGGTTAAGTCCTCAACTTGTCCGATTGTCGGTATGAACCAAAGTTTATTTTTTTAATTTAAATTTAAAAAGATTTATATTTTTAAATTCCACCGCTCGTTGTCAAATCGACATAAACGACGACCCGGAATTTGACGAGGAGGTGTTGCCCGTTCACGAGTCGGAACGTCCCCCCGGAAGGGACAAAGCAAAAAAAGAGGCGGCCGGAAAGAGAAAAGGGGGCGGCTCGAGCCAAACGTCTTCCGGGGCGGGTTCGAAAATGGACGAGTTGATATACGAATTCCGTTCGTTCAAAGAGCTCACGGCGGAAAAATATTGTTATAAGAAAAACTTGTCGGCCGACTATGCTCGAGCGGAGGATTTTAGGATTATGAGGTTGGATCTCGACTCGGTTCCGGAGGATGAACGCGAGGTTTACCGGAGGATGAAAGAGTAAGTTAAGAAAAAATGGACGTCGTAGGTTGTTTCGTATTTTTTTAGTCGTATCGTTATTTATTTTTTAGTAATTTTAATTTTTAGGAAATGTAATTTTTTTTATGTTATGAAATTATCCTTATATTAATTTTCAAACGTTTTGAACAGTAACTTTCGATTATTTAAAAAATAAAAAATAAAAACTTGTATGCTCAAGTAAAAAAAAATATATAACAATATTAGTTTCACAGTTTTTATTCACATTTTAGTTTAGAACGTGGGGTATGGTGGAGCGGGGGTTTGGGGCATGGGTTGACACGTGGACTTCGAGGGGCACCGCTGCTCAGTTGCATGTTGGGTCGGTATGGCGGGGCGTGGCTAGCCCGCGTGGGTTTGGCTTGGCTAAACGGTTGTTTTTTAAATTTAAATCCTAGCCACCTATAGCCTAGCCAACCCAGCCAATGAGAGCCGGCCATGGAAGACCGCTAGGCCCGCCCAACGCTCGGGCTGAAACCCCCGCCCAAGGGGCCACGCCGAAACCCAAGCCTTCCCGAGGTGGTGACTTGGGCGTTTGTAACCCACCCCGCCCCAACCCCCGCCCCATACCCCATAGTCTTATATACCTGAATTTTGGATATTAAAAACATAAGCCAATGAATAGTGTTTTAAATATTATAATAATATATAGTTTTTTAATAATTTTATTATCTTCTTTACTTTTAAGTTTGATAAGTTTGTGTCAACCGGTACTGGTATCGAAAATACTGGTACAGTTATAGGTACATGAAAGTAAAAACCGACATCAATCTGGTACAGAAAACGCCAAAAGTCGGTATCGAATTGTTTTTGAAAATCTTTTAGTTCGGGAAATTCGGTACTGCTACCCGGTACCATTTGCTCATCCCTGATCACGGGTACCGTACGAACAACGATATCGTGCAACTTTTTTTATTGATTTTCTTCAACATTTAATGATTTCTTTTTTTAGTTTCACGGGTAGGGATGAGCTCGGTGCCAACCAACATCGAATCGGTACTGGTACCGAAAATACCAGTTACGTTACCGGTATATGAAGGTAAAAACGGTAGCGAACCGGTACCAGGAACGCCAAAAGTCGTACCGAATTGGTACTTAAGATCTTTTGTTCGGGAAATTCGGTACCGGTACCCAGTATCATTTGCTCATCTCTGACCACAGGTTTCATACGAACAACATCATTACCATACAACTTTTTTTATTGATTTTCTTTTGGTTATCTTTTAGTGTTTTTTATATATATTCTTTTTATTCTTGTCATGTCAACAGTTCCGTGCGCAACGCACTTGTAGTGATTTCAAAACACATGTAAACACAAACTAAACAAGAAAAGACGTTCGCCGCAACGCAGCGACAGTAAAAAACTAGTGGATTTAATTATGTTGTTTTATGTTTTAATTTTATTTAATTTTTAAGAAATTTTTAACAAGTTAACCAAAAAAAAGTTAAAAAATTATAAAATAATTGTGTAGGGTTAGCCCATCCTCCACCCCCTTCAAAATGCTAGAAGGACCATCCCATGGAGGATAGTGATGTGGCGTCCTACGTGGCGACCCATCCCCATGGGAATGACCCTCCCCATACCCTTTTAGTCTTAAATTCCAAGAAAAAACTCACCAACTAAACATTAATTACTGCTTTCATGAGACGTGTATTGCAAAAAGTCTTGCAAAAAGTCCAACCATTTACTTCCTTTAATTCATCCACATGATCCATTAGGTTGCATCTATTTTAATTTTACATCATCATTTAATCAAGATATTAATAGTTATCAAATAAGTCCTTTTCTTGAACCGCTAACGAAAAATGGAAATTTTATTAAAAACTATAGAAGGGCACCTAGCCAGCAACTAGGCCACCCAAACAGACGAGAAAAAAGATACAGAACCTCTACAACCATACAAAAATTAAGTTTCAAACGCTCTAAACTTCCTCCAATCTTCTATGGACAAACCGACCGCCTTAGACGTGTGTTTGACCCACTTGTAGCTCATCGCCTTCCAGGGCCTGTCACACCCTGACTTTTGCGGAAGCGTGGGTTATTGGTGTGACTTCTTAATACCATTGCATTCAATCATAACAACGCTATATGATAAAACCAAAAGATAATCATCCATAAATTTAGTTTAGAAAATACCACAACGTCATTGTTTGAAACATCGATACCAAAGTTAAGATACAGACCATAACATGTTTGAAATAAGTTTAACAAAAGACTCTAAACGAACCCGGGTTTTGAAACCTGTAACCCGTCCAGGAAGGGGTTACACCTCCTCCTATAACCAAGGATGACATCTTTTATTTATTACGCAGCTTAAACTCCATTGCCCGTCAGATCCATTCTAGTTTCCTGAAATACATGTAGTTTGAAAAACATCAACAAAAGTTGAGCGAGTTCATGTGTTTGTGTGTGTATAAACCTTTAAAGTATGTCTGTATGTATGTAAGTCCCTGGTATGTAGCAATAAGGAAAAAGAGATCACCAATGGGTTGCAAAGCCACTGGTATGTGTGAAGTGATGCAAGAAAACACAAACCTAGCGGAGTTGCACCGGGCTTCCGGCTGGAAGACATAGTCACCACTATGGGCCACCCTGGCCTCATGGGTGTGGGCTCGCTACACCCAAATAGATCTATCACTCATGTCCCTCGGTCCTACGATGAGGATTAATGGCCTTAAGTGTTGTACCCACCACTCACATGATCTAAGTAGTAACCCTCCTCAAGCTAACCATACCATGTATAAAACGTTTGTATAATCGTAACATGTATTTCACCCCCAAAGTATAAAACTGAAAACAGTTAAAAGAAAAGGGGGACATGAACTCACAGTAGTGCATCCTCAGCTCGTACTCAAACCTTGTCAGCTACACGACAACCTACAACGTACTAATTTCTATTAGACGAACGGGCCGTGCCTTGCCTTTGTATTTACGTTTGAGTTACGTTTCCTTGATATTATTCCAAGTTATAACTTCTTGTTAAAATAATAACTATTTTAACTTAAATTATATTTTTAGGTTTTGGAATAATTATAAAACAACATTTGGTAACAATACCTCTCAAGTATTTTATATGTATTTCCTTCCCTAGGATGGGGGTATCTTATACATGTATTTTCGTATTCTTGTATTTGTAATCCAAAAATAATATATTTTCAAGTCCCACTTTAGAAAATATATATAACTTATTTGTCAAAAATAATGTGTTTCCAAGAGAATATATATTTTTCCCAAAAATCATATATCTTCTAAATATTCTAGGAAAATATATTATAACTTCCCAAAAATAATATATATTTTTTTTGTCAAAAATATGATATACTTTGTAATAAAATCATTCTTTCGTATCCAAAAATAATATTCACCAAAAATATACTTATAAGAGTATTTCCCGGAATATCTTGTAAGTTACGTTTTTGCGTTCGGTTTCACAATATCAAGTGTGTAACTTATATATTTATTCCTTGTGATTTTTGGTATTACTTTGGAATTGTAAGTTCTCGGTATTATGTTAAGTTATATTATTTTACCCTAAAATAATATAACTATTCCACATCGTATACAAATATTCACACAAGTGTTTTTATTACAAATATATATTCTAAATATATATTCACCCATTTTTATTTATAAAAACCCAACCTCCGATACTTGTAATTTTTGTACAACATCTATGGCGAAGTTTATTTTGAAAAACCAAAGTTAAAACATACTTGTAGATATGTGTTTAGAAAATATTTTTACAAGTGTTTATATTTTTAGAAAATTTCGCCATAGTTTCCCCTAAAAATGGAGGTGTCCATGCTATTTAAGCATATCATTTTCTTTTCAAAATCAACACCCAATAATCAATAATCAAACCCTAAACAATTTTCACTCACCAAGTGCATAAACTATTCCATGTACATAACAACATGAACTTGATTCTTCATAAAAATATGTAGTAACTTAGTAAAGTGTTTAGTGGGTTTAGTTACCCTCCAAAATATATTTACTTCTTGCTAAACTTCATTTTTGAAAGTTTTAGATGTTTACAACTTGTAAGTATATTTTACAAAAATGTTTATTTACCAAGTCTTCTTGTTTCACTAGTGCTTACATACTTGTTTTTTCACTAAACAAAATATAAGTTTTTGTAAGAATCATGATCTTCTAAAAATCACATTTTAGTCTTGGTTTTCTTGGAAAATCATTCATAAGTCTTGGATTTACAAGATTATTAACTCATTTAGTTTACTACCTTTCAAGAAATCATTTAGTTTTCAAGTTCATGTTTAAACCAAGAAGATGATCATCTTGTGTAAGCACATCATCATCTCCTAACTTGCTAAATCATGTTTTTAATCATAATCCAGCAAGTTCTATGTAATGATCAACATCAATATCTCTAGTAATCAACAAACAACATCATACATCTATTAAACAACATTATTCTATTCATATTTCATCATATGTAAGACTTATGTTCATGCTTCAAGTTTATGTCTTTGAATGTTTTAGTGATTTACAACATAATACTTCTTTTAACCAAGAAAAATAGAAGTAAACAAAGGATAAAAAGGATCTTACTACTAGCTTGAAGCTAGGGAAGAACAATGATGAAGATGGAGTGGATAAAAGCAAACGAGTGAGGTCCTTCAAGTTCCGTGAGTTCCAAGCTTCCTTAGTGACCTTCTTACGCCTCAAGATAACCTTGGAATGGAGGATGAATGATCAAAAATAGTGATGGTGGGGAGGGGGTCCACGGCCGAGAGCAAGAGGGAGGAGAAAGGGGAGTGAGTTGTGGTGAAGGTGGTGATGCTTTTGTCTACTTATAATCTCTAATCTCTTTTGTCTATTGGTTATTATGTCCCTCCTAGTACAAACCATATCTTCTAAAAATCTAATCAAGATCAAGGTAATCTTAAGAGATTTAGTGAAGATTTGAGGTGGGCCACCTCCTTGGATCGTAAATATCAAAGGGGGAGGGGGTCCATGTGTAAATTTGATGGTAAGTGATGGTAATTAGTTAGGGTGTTAAGTGTAAGTCTAGTGTTTTAAGTGTATCTTGCATTATGTAGTATGTTAGAGTGTTCGGGAATCATAACTAGCTTAGAAAAAGTAAAACAATGCTTCTAGCAATATTTTGGTGTTCCGGGTAATGTCCGGTTGTTCGGTTAGATATCGTTCCGTTAAAGTGCTAAGTTATACCGTGTAGTGTCCTTTATGTAACCTTTTGTGACACTATTAATTCCCGACACTTAGGAAAGCATACAGGACCATTTTGCCATGTTTTTGCATGTAACTAGCATGTTAAAAAGCTGAATTTTGCTGAAATGTGCAGAAATCTGCACTTTGGGTGAGTTTTTGGCACTTTTCGGCACTTAAACTATCACCTAGTGACGCAGTTTTGTGACCCTTACTTCCCTACACACTATACTAGTGTAGAACTTTGTTTCTGGCTCATACTGGGTCTCAAAACACTGTCTGTCTATGTACTGAACCCCGTCAGCATATTCCTGTCTTATCCGTTAACTGTGCTAACTGTGCTTTGTGCATCATGCATGTCAATAAAGTTTGCATGTGATCAAGAGGTGACGTTATGTAATATGTGATGCACATGTATGTATGATACAGTAATCAGAAGGCAGTTTAAGTCAATAATTGTAATTCAGCACAGTAATTAAGCACGTAATTAAGATTAATTAATTGTACGGATACCTGTAATTTTGACGGTTGTCACATTCTCCCCCTGTTAAGAAAATTCCGTCCCGAAATTTAAGTTCTGCTACTAGATGCAGTGGTCTTGGGGAACAAATGTGGATATTTTTCCTTCATACGGTCCTCACGCTCCCAGGTGCACTCTGGGCCATGTCGTGTGACAACTGGCCCAAACCGGTAATTTCCGTACACATTAATTATTGCTTAATGATTGCAATTATGTGCTTAATTGTCAGCAATGTCTGAACACATGATTAAACAAGTGAATTCATGCACGTTGTATACTACAAAATATTGCCTTATGCATAAACGAGAGCGTTGCGTCAGAAATACTAGTAAACTCACCGGTAAGACACACTGTGTCAACGGAACTGCAGAAAGCATCCAGACAATAAAATTGAGGCCTAGGTGTAGGTCCGACAGCAAGAATGCATTAAAACCCAAGAGTACATACAAGGGTTTAATATATATGCAATACGAAAGCAAAAATAAGCACTAAAAAGCACCCGAAACGCACTTTAAGTGCAGAATTTATACAATTTAGCAATAATTCAGCATTTAGACATATGAATATTTTGTAGAAATGTCGTTTTATTATCCAGAATATTTCCCTAAGTGTTGGGAATCGATAGTGTTATACAAAGATACTTATTAAACACTAAAAGGTGCAATTTAGCACTTTAACGAATCGGTATGCAACCGAACAACCGGACTATACCCGGAACATGAAAATATTGTTGATAACATTATTTATCTTTTTCTGAGCCAGTTAGGGTCCCTGAATACCCTAACACCCACTAAAAATATCTAGTAATTAACACTTATAACTAATACTTGGATTGGAACTCTAAACTAACAACATGGTTCAAACTTACACTTTGCCCCCCCCCCCCCCTCTCCTTAAGGTGGACGGTCATGGTGGCCCCATAAGGATCTTTATTTGATCTTGTTAAGAGATTATGTAATCTTGTAAGATTTGGGGGGAGATTATGTCTAGTACTTGACCAACATATTATACTTTGGTTAAAACCTTAACATGGTCTATAAGAAAAGCATAAGGATCAAGATCTTTCCCACACATCACAACTCCAACTCAAAACTCTCTCTTTCTCTCTCAAAGCTTACGGCCAAACACCCCTATTCCATCCATCATACTTTCGATCTTCATCTTCATATTTCAAACATCTACAAGTGTTAAGGGTCTCGTATTAGGAAGCTTGGAGCAAACGGAGTTCGAAGGACCTCTTTATCTAGCTTTTATCCACCTCTTTTGCGCATAGATTCTTCCCTAGCCTCGAGCTAGAGGTATAATGCTTAAAACTCATATTTGAACTAATCTAAAGTGGTTAAAAGGATTTTTATCGGATAAAACTCGTTAACATGCAAGATGATGCTTTAAAGTCTACTTAAAACACTAAAAATGGTGGTTAATAGCACATAAGTTGTGTAAATGATGTAGTACTCGAAATGTATGATTATTGAGACCCGATCTATGATTGTGGTAGCTCGGATCACCATTTAACCCGATGTAGTCATGTTCTTGGATCGTGACATAAGGTTTTGTTAGAAGATATAAGGGTTAAAAGGTGAAACTCTACCACACATGAAACATGAACTTGTGTAAAAGTATTTTCACTTGCAAAATATTGTTCAAAATTAGTAGATCTACGAATCTACAAGTGGTATTTTGAATAACCAAGTGTATGATGAAACCATATTTTAAAACCGGATCTTTCATGAACTAGAGGTGTTTTTATGAACAAACAAGTGTGTGGACACTTGTGTAACAAAAGTTTTAACAAAGAAATAATTTTCATAAAAACCGACTAGAAGTTGTGAAACTTCATATTCTTTAAAAATAAAGTTTTTAAGAAATTAAACTTATTTTTAAAGATAACAAGACTTACTAAATGTGCTAGTAAGTTGCTACACATTTTTGTAAATATTCAAGTTCATGAAATGGAGAAATTAGTGATTATTGTCGATGAGTATTGTTGATAATTGTTGTTGATGATTGTTGACGATTTAAAAGAAAATAAACACATGTTTTGAAAACATGGGAAACCTCCATTTTTAGGGGAAACTCTGTCAAAATTTTTATAAATTTTGACACTTAGAAAAATATAAGTTTTTGAGAAACTTATTCCCTAAAAATGTGTTTAAAAGAATTACCAAGGTTTCCCTAATTTTTGGTGATAAGAAATAAGGATTTCTTCAAGAATAAAATGGATATAAGTATGTATATTTTTGAGAGAAAAATATATATTATTTTATCACCAACTTTTGTGCTAAGTGTATATAGTATGTGTTATACGTACTAGTGTATTAAGACATAAAAATACACTAAATACTCGTGAGGAGTATAAACATAAAAATACACATACAACATACAAGATACATAATTCGAGTGCAAAGTGCAAAACACAAAAGACTTATATTTATTTTTGGAGAAAATAATATAAGTAAGATACGTAGTTAAAAATATAGAATATTTTTAACACAAGAATATATACAAAAGAGAGTGACTGTACTTGTGCGACGCAAGTCTAGTGACTAACGTTAAGAAAACGCGTATAGGTTACGACGTTAATTAAGCAAATCCGGTGGAGTTTACGACGCTAGGAACGCAAAGTTGTGAGTTCATGCTCCCCCTTTTCTCTTTAACTGTTTTCAGTTTTTATAACTTCGGGGGTGAAATACATGTACAAATGTACAAAAATTTATAATTGGTATGATATAAATACAAGAAGTACACTTGGTGAGAACGAGAACCAAGTGTGACGAAATATAAGAATATGAGAAGCGCACTTGGTGAGAACGAGAACCAAGTATGAGGCGCTATGAGAAATGATAACAAGAAACGCGCTTGGTGAGAACGAGAACCAAGTAGGATGCGCTATGAGAAATAGTGTCACGAATAGGGTACAGAAGCACCATTAATCGTGTACATACTTAGACCGCAGAACAAAAGGTTAGATCTAACGGGTGCCTGGCAGCCACACTCTCGGTCAGGGCGAGAATCGAGTAGTGCTTTTGTGTCTCAGAATATACCAATTAAATGCCTTAGGTTTGGTGACTTCCTATGTCGTGCCACATGTTAATGGCTTTGCAACCCATTAACAATCTGATATTTACAGAAATACTGTATTTACATAAAATTCATACCATACTAAAATTGATATATGACTTGAAGTACGTGGGGTACTCAAGAAGATTGAATTATACTTGAAGTACGTGGGGTACTCAAGAGAATGAGAATTATACTTGAGTACGTGGGGTACTCAAGAAGAAATTGAATTATACATATGTACGTGGTGTACACATGAAACTAAATTTATATATGAAAACTTGATTTACTCACAAACTATGTTTTCATACAAAGTATACAAACATGAAATACAAAACTGCATGAATTCACACCAACATTATGTTGATGTTTTTCCAAAACTCACATGTATTTCAGGTAACTAGGACGGATGTGCGCGCGGTCTTACCCATGCTCGTGGATGTCGCTTATGTTTATCTTTAAATAAAGTTGTAAACTTTTAAGACAATGCTTTATGCGACTTAGCGATGTAAACGCTAATGTATGTTTTCAAATTATGGTATTTGAAATTATTTTCTTGAGCATGTAGTATGTTTACTCTTCGTATGCAATGAGAACCTTTCATGATCACACCTCGTGCTTCCGCCGTAGAAAGGGGTGTGACAGATTGGTATCAGAGCTGCGATTGTAGTGAACCAGGATTCCTTCTCGAGTCTAGTCTACAATCTCTAGGATCCATTCACGAAAACGATTTTCAAAGAGTATTCATTGCATAAAACGTCCCGCGACATCCACTACCTGAAACTGTCTACATGAGTCTAGAAAAGACACTACGAGACTTAGAGTGCACTTGAGTAGCACTTGTCGTTGACTAGAAATTACTTGCAATTATGTGTGATAATTAGCATGTACTAGAAGTAGAATGTCACAAGTATACGTGACTTTACCTAAAAGCAATGGCCCATCTGAAGGAAGAAATACGAGGATGAAACGAACTGTGCGGACTGTGCAAGGAGTTACGTAATTATGGATGCATACATAATTATGGAATTCAGTGCACAGAAACCACAGCAAGTCTTGTCACGTATAGATTCCCTCAGTGCAAGCCTACTAAGTACTCTGCTAGAGTAATAATTGTTTGACGTCACTTATGTGGTATATGCCTGTGTATATATATACTACTACTGCCTAGTAGGACGATATCAAACAAATGCCTAACCCTGCTGTGTTATGTTCTGTCAGAACATGGCACCCAGGAAAGCTGTGAATGCTCGCAATGACGATCAACCTCCTCCTCCCCCACTGCCAAGAACTGCTGATGAGCTGAACGCCCTACTGGAGGAAAGGATCTCCGCTGCTATCGCCCAGTACGAGGCGAACCAAACTCAAGACAGTGGAGGACTAAGCAACGCTAGGCGTAATGGGAATGGAGATTCGTCTGGAGGCAATGCAGCTCAAGGTAACCTTAAGACACTGTGCTAAGCATGAGGAAATTTATGAACGGTCTTTGTTTCATTATTTCTTCGATTGCTCACATGTGAATTGGTTGAATCAACTCCAGGCTGCACTTTCAAGCAGTTCCTCGACTGCAAGCCGATGAACTATGACGGCACAGGAGGTGCAGTAGCATTCGTACGCTGGACGGAGAAGACTGAAGCTACTTTCCGCATGAGCAAGTGTACCGCGGATAAACAAGTCACCTTTGCTACTGGGTTGTTTGTCGATGAAGCTCTGACTTGGTGGAACCTGCAAGCCCAAACCTTGGGTGATGATGCCGCTTATGGCTTAACTTGGGAGGAACTGAAGGAAAGAATGAGAGAGAAGTACTGCTCTCGTGCTGAACTCCAAAGGCTGGAGACGGAGTTCTGGCACTTGACCATGGAAGGTGCTGACATTAATGGTTACACTCGAAGGTTCCACGATCTGTCCAGAGTGCTTCCCTACATGGTGACTCCCGAATTCAAGCGTGTTGAACGTTACATTTGGGGACTGGCCTCAGAGTTTCGTGGCATGGTGACGTCGGCCAAACCACAAACAATCACCGAGGCTGTAACTCTGGCTATCAGCCTTACTGAAGATTGTGTTCGTATGAAGAAGCTATCACTGAACCCAACAGAGAAGACCGAGACACATGCTGAGTCGTCCGGTGACAAAAAGAGAAAACATGCAAACCTGAACCAAGCAACTCGTAACAATAAGGGTTTCAACAACAAGAAGCGTGACGCTAACCCGTCTCAGGAGATGAAAACCCATGCAACCAAAGCATACCAAGGCTCCATGCCTAGATGCCAAAAATGTAAGTATCATCATGATGGAGCTTGTCGCATTCCAAGGTGCGACAAATGTGGTAAATTGGGTCATCAAACAGAAGACTGTTGGGGAAAAGGAAAGAACCGAAACGGGAATGGTGCTGGTAACAAGAATGGTAACGGGAAAGGGCAAGGATGCTTCAAGTGTGGAAGCAATGATCATTTCACGAAGAACTGCCCAGAGAGAAACAACGCTCCGGCTCGAGCATTTGTGATTGGAGCAAGAGACGCACGCGAGGACCCTAACGTGGTCACCGGTACGTTTCTCATTAACAATCACTTTGCATCCATATTATTCGACACTGGCGCCGATTATAGCTTCATGTCTGTGGAATTTAAACGCATACTCGGAATAGAATCTAGTAGATTAGAAATTCCTTATTCCATAGAACTAGCCAATGGTAAACTTGTTGAATCGGGCAAAGTTGTTAGAGGCTGCACGCTAGCACTTGGTGAACGAAGATTTAGCATCGACCTCTTACCTATTCAATTAGGTAGCTTCGATGTAGTGGTCGGAATGGACTGGTTGTCCAAGAACAAAGCAGAATTCATTTGTCATGAGAAAATCATTCGCATCCCTCTGGCGAATGATGAAACTCTCATAGTACATGGAGAAAGACGAAACGCGCCTCTACGAATCATCAGTTGTATGAAGGCACATAAGTGCTTAAGGAAAGGATGTGTTGCTTTCCTAGCACACGTTGTAGATAAGAAGGCTGTGGAGCCAAAACTCGAAGACATTCCTGTGGTGAAGGAATCTCCTGATGTGTTCCCCGAAGATCTGCCAGGACTACCTCCGCAACGACAAGTCGAATTCCATATAGACTTGGTTCCAGGAGCCGCTCCTGTAGCCAAGGCTCCATATCGACTTGCGCCATCCGAGATGCAAGAATTATCTACACAACTCCAGGAGTTGTTGGATAAGGGATTCATAAGGCCAAGCTTCTCACCCTGGGGAGCTCCGGTATTATTCGTGAAAAAGAAGGATGGAACACTGCGGATGTGTATCGATTACAGGGAACTGAACAAGCTCACTATCAAGAATCGGTATCCACTACCGAGGATTGATGACTTATTTGATCAACTGCAAGGATCAAGCTATTATTCCAAGATCGACCTTCGATCTAGATACCATCAGCTGAGAATCCAAGATGAAAGCGTGCCAAAGACTGCATTCAGAACGCGATATGGGCACTACGAATTTCTTGTGATGCCATTTGGGCTGATGAATGCACCCGCGGTCTTTATGGACCTAATGAACCGCGTATGCAAACCATATCTCGATAAATTCGTGATTGTATTTATCGATGATATCCTGATTTACTCGCGAACGAAAGAAGAGCATGAGCAACATCTCAGAACTATCCTGGAACTACTGAAGAAAGAGAAACTTTATGCAAAGTTCTCGAAATGCGAATTCTGGATTCGCGAAGTACAATTTCTTGGTCACGTGGTGAACGAGAAGGGCATTCATGTAGACCCATCCAAGATTGAAGCAATAAAGAATTGGGAAGCTCCCAAAACCCCAACTGAAGTTCGACAATTTTTGGGCTTAGCGGGCTACTATCGGCGATTCATTGAGAATTTCTCGAAGACAGCTCAACCGCTAACGACCCTTACACAGAAGGACAGGAATTACGACTGGGGTCACAAGCAAGAAGAAGCCTTCCAGTTACTTAAGAGCAAGCTATGCGATGCACCCATACTATCACTACCCGAAGGCACTGAAGACTTCGTGGTATACTGCGACGCCTCACGACAAGGCTTGGGTTGTGTGCTTATGCAACGCCAAAAAGTCATCGCTTACGCTTCAAGACAGCTGAAGGTTCACGAGAGAAATTATACCACTCACGACCTGGAGCTGGGCGCAGTGGTATTCGCCTTGAAGATTTGGCGACATTACTTATACGGTACTCGATGTACAATCTTCACAGATCACAAAAGCTTACAACACATATTTGATCAGAAGGAATTGAATATGCGCCAGCGACGTTGGGTCGAGCTGCTAAATGATTATGACTGTGAGATTAAGTACCATCCTGGAAAGGCGAACGTTGTAGCGGACGCGTTGAGCCGAAAAGAAAGGGTTAAGACCCTAAGGGTTCGAGCATTGGAAATGACGATTCGAACGAACCTCACTGCACGCATTCGAGATGCACAACAAGAAGCTCTTAAAGAAGAGAACCGTAAAGCTGAATACCTACGGGGTATGTTGAAGTACATGGTGCCAAACGAAGAGGGAGCCTTATACTTTAAAAAGCGCATTTGGGTTCCGCTCTATGGTGGCCTACGAGAAGTCATCCTTGATGAAGCGCACAAGTCAAGATACTCGATCCACCCAGGGTCGGATAAGATGTATCAAGACTTGAAAGAATATTATTGGTGGCCGAGACTCAAGAGCGACGTTGCTGTCTATGTTGGAAAATGCCTAACCTGTGCTAAGGTTAAGGCAGAATATCAGAAACCGTCCGGCCTACTACAACAACCAGAGATTCCCGTGTGGAAGTGGGAACAAATCTCGATGGACTTCATAACGAAATTACCCAGGACCCCGAGAGGGCACGATATGATATGGGTAATAGTTGATCGATTGACGAAGTCTGCGCATTTCCTACCAATCCGAGAGAAGGATAGCACTGGAAAGCATGCAGAGTTATACTTAAGAGAAATTGTGGCACGTCATGGAGTGCCAATCTCAATCATTTCAGACAGAGATGGGCGCTTTGTCTCAAGAATCTGGCAATCATTTCAGGAAGCCTTCGGATCTCAGTTAGATCTGAGCACTGCATTCCATCCGCAAACAGACGGCCAGAGCGAACGGACTATACAAACGTTAGAAGATATGCTTCGCGCATGTGTCATGGATCTAGGCGGCAGCTGGGATACTCATCTACCTCTAGTTGAGTTTTCCTACAATAACAGCTATCATACGAGCATAAAAGCCGCACCGTTCGAAGCTCTGTATGGCCGCAAATGCCGATCGCCCTTATGTTGGGCAGATGCCGGAGATAAGCGTATGGTTGGTCCTGAACTTGTACAAGAGACAACCGACAAGATTGCGCAGATCCGAGAGTGCATTAAGGCGGCTCGAGAGCGACAAAAGAGCTACGCTGATCCGAATAGAAAATCGGTAGAATTCAAGGTGGGAGACAAAGTGTTGTTAAAAGTCTCACCATGGAAGGGCGTAGTCAGATTTGGAAAGCGTGGAAAGCTGAATCCACGATATATCGGACCATTCAGAATACTGAAGAGAATTGGTACCGTGGCATACAAGTTGGAGTTACCGGAAGAACTTAACGGAGTACATGATACGTTTCATGTATCCAACCTGAAAAAGAGTCCAACGCAAGAAAACGTGATCATCCCGATGGATGAAATACATATTGATGAAGCCCTCCGATTTACAGAGCAACCCGTTGAGGTTACTGACTGGAAAGTCAACAAGACCAGGAGGAGCAGTGTGAAGCTTGTCAAAGTACGTTGGAGCTCTAAGCACGGACCCGAGTACACATGGGAACGTGAAGACCAGTTCAAGAAAAAGTATCCCCACCTATTCAAGAAGACTCCAGCGAGAGTGAGTCCAGCCTGAATTTCGGGACGAAATTCTTTTAACGGGGGGAGACTGTGACAACTGGCCCAAACCGGTAATTTCCGTACACATTAATTATTGCTTAATGATTGCAATTATGTGCTTAATTGTCAGCAATGTCTGAACACATGATTAAACAAGTGAATTCATGCACGTTGTATACTACAAAATATTGCCTTATGCATAAACGAGAGCGTTGCGTCAGAAATACTAGTAAACTCACCGGTAAGACACACTGTGTCAACGGAACTGCAGAAAGCAGCCAGACAATAAAATTGAGGCCTAGGTGTAGGTCCGACAGCAAGAATGCATTAAAACCCAAGAGTACATACAAGGGTTTAATATATATGCAATACGAAAGCAAAAATAAGCACTAAAAAGCACCCGAAACGCACTTTAAGTGCAGAATTTATACAATTCAGCAATAATTCAGCATTTAGACATATGAATATTTTGTAGAAATGTCGTTTTATTATCCAGAATATTTCCCTAAGTGTTGGGAATCGATAGTGTTATACAAAGATACTTATTAAACATTAAAAGGTGCAATTTAGCACTTTAACGAATCGGTATGCAACCGAACAACCGGACTATACCCGGAACATGAAAATATTGTTGATAACATTATTTATCTTTTTCTGAGCCAGTTAGGGTCCCTGAATACCCTAACACCCACTAAAAATATCTAGTAATTAACACTTATAACTAATACTTGGATTGGAACTCTAAACTAACAACATGGTTCAAACTTACACTTTGCCCCCCCCCCCCTCTCCTTAAGGTGGACGGTCATGGTGGCCCCATAAGGATCTTTATTTGATCTTGTTAAGAGATTATGTAATCTTGTAAGATTTGGGGGGAGATTATGTCTAGTACTTGACCAACATATTATACTTTGGTTAAAACCTTAACATGGTCTATAAGAAAAGCATAAGGATCAAGATCTTTCCCACACATCACAACTCCAACTCAAAACTCTCTCTTTCTCTCTCAAAGCTTACGGCCAAACACCCCTATTCCATCCATCATACTTTCGATCTTCATCTTCATATTTCAAACATCTACAAGTGTTAAGGGTCTCGTATTAGGAAGCTTGGAGCAAACGGAGTTCGAAGGACCTCTTTATCTAGCTTTTATCCACCTCTTTTGCGCATAGATTCTTCCCTAGCCTCGAGCTAGAGGTATAATGCTTAAAACTCATATTTGAACTAATCTAAAGTGGTTAAAAGGATTTTTATCGGATAAAACTCGTTAACATGCAAGATGATGCTTTAAAGTCTACTTAAAACACTAAAAATGGTGGTTAATAGCACATAAGTTGTGTAAATGATGTAGTACTCGAAATGTATGATTATTGAGACCCGATCTATGATTGTGGTAGCTCGGATCACCATTTAACCCGATGTAGTCATGTTCTTGGATCGTGACATAAGGTTATGTTAGAAGATATAAGGGTTAAAAGGTGAAACTCTACCACACATGAAACATGAACTTGTGTAAAAGTATTTTCACTTGCAAAATATTGTTCAAAATTAGTAGATCTACGAATCTACAAGTGGTATTTTGAATAACCAAGTGTATGATGAAACCATGTTTTAAAACCGGATCTTTCATGAACTAGAGGTGTTTTTATGAACAAACAAGTGTGTCGACACTTGTGTAACAAAAGTTTTAACAAAGAAATAATTTTCATAAAAACCGACTAGAAGTTGTGAAACTTCATATTCTTTAAAAATAAAGTTTTTAAGAAATTAAACTTATTTTTAAAGATAACAAGACTTACTAAATGTGCTAGTAAGTTGCTACACATTTTTGTAAATATTCAAGTTCATGAAATGGAGAAATTAGTGATTATTGTCGATGAGTATTGTTGATAATTGTTGTTGATGATTGTTGACGATTTAAAAGAAAATAAACACATGTTTTGAAAACATGGGAAACCTCCATTTTTAGGGGAAACTCTGTCAAAATTTTTATAAATTTTGACACTTAGAAAAATATAAGTTTTTGATAAACTTATTCCCTAAAAATGTGTTTAAAAGAATTACCAAGGTTTCCCTAATTTTTGGTGATAAGAAATAAGGATTTCTTCAAGAATAAAATGGATATAAGTATGTATATTTTTGAGAGAAAAATATATATTATTTTATCACCAACTTTTGTGCTAAGTGTATATAGTATGTGTTATACGTACTAGTGTATTAAGACATAAAAATACACTAAATACTCGTGAGGAGTATAAACATAAAAATACACATACAACATACAAGATACATAATTCGAGTGCAAAGTGCAAAACACAAAAGACTTATATTTATTTTTGGAGAAAATAATATAAGTAAGATACGTAGTTAAAAATATAGAATATTTTTAACACAAGAATATATACAAAAGAGAGTGACTGTACATGTGCGACGCAAGTCTAGTGACTAACGTTAAGAAAACGCGTATAGGTTACGACGTTAATTAAGCAAATCCGGTGGAGTTTACGACACTAGGAACGCAAAGTTGTGAGTTCATGCTCCCCCTTTTCTCTTTAACTGTTTTCAGTTTTTATAACTTCGGGGGTGAAATACATGTACAAATGTACAAAAATTTATAATTGGTATGATATAAATACAAGAAGTACACTTGGTGAGAACGAGAACCAAGTGTGACGAAATATAAGAATATGAGAAGCGCACTTGGTGAGAACGAGAACCAAGTATGAGGCGCTATGAGAAATGATAACAAGAAACGCGCTTGGTGAGAACGAGAACCAAGTAGGATGCGTTATGAGAAATAGTGTCACGAATAGGGTACAGAAGCACCATTAATCGTGTACATACTTAGACCGCAGAACAAAAGGTTAGATCTAACGGGTGCCTGGCAGCCACACTCTCGGTCAGGGCGAGAATCGAGTAGTGCTTTTGTGTCTCAGAATATACCAATTAAATGCCTTAGGTTTGGTGACTTCCTATGTCGTGCCACATGTTAATGGCTTTGCAACCCATTAACAATCTGATATTTACAGAAATACTGTATTTACATAAAATTCATACCATACTAAAATTGATATATGACTTGAAGTACGTGGGGTACTCAAGAAGATTGAATTATACTTGAAGTACGTGGGGTACTCAAGAGAATGAGAATTATACTTGAGTACGTGGGGTACTCAAGAAGAAATTGAATTATACATATGTACGTGGTGTACACATGAAACTGAATTTATATATGAAAACTTGATTTACTCACAAACTATGTTTTCATACAAAGTATACAAACATGAAATACAAAACTGCATGAATTCACACCAACATTATGTTGATGTTTTTCCAAAACTCACATGTATTTCAGGTAACTAGGACGGATGTGCGCGCGGTCTTACCCATGCTCGTGGATGTCGCTTATGTTTATCTTTAAATAAAGTTGTAAACTTTTAAGACAATGCTTTATGCGACTTAGCGATGTAAACGCTAACGTATGTTTTCAAATTATGGTATTTGAAATTATTTTCTTGAGCATGTAGTATGTTTACTCTTCGTATGCAATGAGAACCTTTCATGATCACACCTCGTGCTTCCGCCGTAGAAAGGGGTGTGACATGTCGCGCATTCCATCGGACCTTGACGAGTTTAACACTACTCCTGCGTGTCTTGTTAATCTTCCAGTCAGTAACCTCAACAGGTTCTTCAGTAAAGTGGAGTGTGTCATCAATATGAACTTCGTCGGCAGGAAGGACAACCGTTTCTTGAGTTGGACTCTTTTTCAGATTAGATACATGAAATGTATCGTGAACTCCATTCATTTCTGCGGGTAGATCCAACTTGTAAGCTACGAGACCAATCCGTTCCTGGATTCTAAACGGTCCAATGTATCGCGGGTTCAACTTCCCACGCTTTCCAAAGCGTGCTACACCCTTCCAGGGTGAAACCTTTAACAAAACCATATCCCCTACTTCAAACTCCAAAGGTTTCCTGCTTTGGTTTTCATAACTCTTTTGTCTGTCACGAGCCGCCTTGATGCGTTCTCGAATGTGAAAGATCTTATATGTTGTCTCTTGAACCAGTTCAGGACCAACAAGCTGTCTATCACCCGCGTTAGCCCAGCATAGCGGTGATCGACACTTGCGTCCGTAAAGAGCTTCAAACGGCGCGACTTGAATACTCGTGTGGTAGCTGTTGTTGTATGAAAATTCGACCAATGGTAAATGATTGTCCCAACTACCACCTAAATGCATTACCCAAGCCCGTAACATATCTTCCAGTGTTTGAATTGTTCGCTCGCTCTGGCCATCAGTTTGTGGGTGGAAGGCAGTACTCAGATTCAACTGAGAACCAAAGGCCTCTTGAAAGGATTGCCAAATCCTTGACACGAATCTTCCATCTCTATCAGAGATAATCGAGAGAGGCACTCCATGTCGTGCAACAATCTCTCTAAGGTATAGTTCGGCCAGTTTACTCGTGTTATCTTTCTCTTTGATCGGTAAAAAGTGTGCAGATTTCGTCAGACGGTCAACGATCACCCAAATCGTATCATGACCTCTGGGTGTCCTTGGTAGCTTCGTTATAAAATCCATAGAAATCTGTTCCCACTTCCACTGGGGTATTTCAGGTTGTTGTCGGAGGCCTGAAGGCTTCTGGTATTCGGCCTTCACTTTGGCACAAGTCAAACATTTGCCAGCATATGTTGCAACATCGCCTTTTAATCTTAGCCACCAATAAAAATCCTTTAAATCTTGGTACATTTTATCCGATCCTGGATGGATCGAGTACCTCGACTTATGAGCTTCATTGAAAATCACGTCTCTAAGACCACCAAAGAGGGGAACCCAAATTCTTCCCAAGAAACACAATGTTCCATCCTCCTTTGGTACCAACTGTTTCTCCATCCCACGGAGATATTCATTCTCAAGATTCTCCCTTTTAAGAGCTTCCCTCTGCGCGGCACAAATGCGTAGCGAGAGGTCCGTATGTACAATCATTTCCAAAGCCTTAACCCTTATGGGCTTAATCCTTTCTTTTCGACTTAGGGCGTCTGCGACCACATTCGCCTTCCCTGGGTGGTATTTAATCTCACAATCATAGTCATTCAATAACTCAACCCATCGTCTCTGTCTCATGTTAAGCTCTTTCTGGTCAAATATGTGTTGCAGGCTCTTGTGATCAGTATAGATCGTGCATCGCGTGCCATATAAGTAATGTCGCCAGATCTTTAATGCAAACACCACCGCGCCTAATTCCAAATCATGCGTGGTGTAATTTTTCTCGTGAACCTTCAGCTGGCGCGAAGCATAAGCTATCACCTTTTGTCGCTGCATCAACACGCAGCCTAAACCTTGTCGCGAGGCGTCGCAATATACCACGAAGTCGTCAGTGCCTTCGGGTAGAGATAAGATTGGTGCATCGCAAAGCTTGTTTTTCAACAACTGGAATGCTTCTTCTTGCTTGTCTCCCCATTCATACTTCTTATCTTTCTACGTAAGGGAGGTCAACGGTTGAGCGATTTTTGAAAAATCCTCAATAAATCGGCGATAATAACCAGCCAAACCTAGGAACTGTCGAATCTTGGTTGGCGTCTTCGGAGTCTCCCAATTCTTGATCGCCTCGATCTTTGTGGGATCCACATGGATTCCATTTCCATTTACCACGTGACCCAGAAACTGAACCTCACGCAACCAGAACTCGCACTTTGAGAACTTTGCGTATAATTTTTCCTTCTTAAGCAGCTCTAAAATAGCTCTTAAGTGTTGTTCGTGCTCGTCCTTCGTTTTTGAATAAATCAAAATGTCATCAATAAACACGATCACAAACTTATCGAGATACGGCTTGCAGACTCTATTCATCAGATCCATAAACACGGCTGGCGCGTTCGTTAATCCAAACGGCATAACCAGGAACTCGTAGTGCCCATAACGAGTTCTAAAGGCAGTCTTCAGAATACTCTCTTCTTGAATACGCAGTTGATGATAACCTGATCGAAGATCGATCTTGGAGTAAAAACTTGAACCTTGCAGTTGATCGAACAGGTCATCAATCCTTGGCAAAGGATACCGATTCTTGATAGTCAATTTGTTTAGCTCTCGATAGTCGATACACATGCGGAAACTACCATCTTTCTTCTTAACGAACAAAACTGGAGCTCCCCAAGGCGAGAAGCATGGTCTGATAAATCCTTTATCCAAAAGTTCCTAAAGTTGTGTTGACAGCTCTTGCATTTCTGAGGGTGCAAGTCGATAGGGTGCCTTAGCCACAGGCGCAGCGCCTGGAACTAAGTCAATGTGGAACTCGGCTTGTCTTTGAGGTGGCAATCCTGGCAAGTCTTCAGGGAAGACTTCAGGATATTCCTTCACAACAGGGATATCTTCTAACTTTGGATTAGCGGCTTCTTTATCCACAATGTGTGCCAAGAAGGCAACACATCCCTTTTGCAAACACTTCCTAGCTTTCAGACAACTGATGATCCTTAGGGGCGTATCGTGCTTCTCCCCATGCAAAACAATTGATTCTCCATTCGCCATCGGAATGCGAATGATCTTCTCGTGACACACAATCTCCGCTCGGTTGCTTGACAGCCAATCCATCCCGACTACCACGTCGAAGCTTCCCAATTCGACTGGCAGCAGATCAAGAGTAAACTCATGCTCCCCGAGTTTAATCACACAGCCTCTAATGACTTCATTTGTTTCTACTAGCTTCCCATTAGCTAGTTCTATCGAATACGGTATATCTAGTTTATCGGCAACTAACCCAAGTATTTTCTTAAATTCTAGTGATACAAAACTATAGTCGGCACCAGTATCGAATAGTACCGATGCAAAGCGTTGATTGATAGGGAACGTACCAGTAACTAAATTCGGGTCCTGGCGTGCTTCTCTTGCTCCGATATTGAAGACTCTTCCTTGAGCCTGATTGAGTTTTGGGCATTCACGCTTGAAGTGCCCGATGTCTCCGTAGTTAAAACATCCTTGTCCTCGACCATTTCCATTACCGCCTTGATTATTGTTTTGATTGCGGTTCCCATTTCCAGCTTGATTCCCAAAATTACCACGATTACCATTTCCGCCGTTGCGGTTTCCATTCCCGTTACCACCGCGATTTCCGTTCCCATTAACGTAACCTCTTTGACCACCATGGCCAGTACCAACCCAACATGTTTCCTTTGAATGGCCAACCTTCCCACAAGATTCACATTTTCTGACTCTGCACTGACCAGCATGTTGATACTGGCATACTTCACATTTGGGCAGAGCGCCCATATAGCCTTTCCCTTTGTTTTCAGTGCCCGTCTTGGCTTCAGCTGGCTGGTTGGCATCTCTCTTTTTGTGGACACTACTGGTACCTTTCTTAAAGTTTGAGAACTTTCGTTTGTTCTCACTTGATGACTCCACGTGATTCTCTTTCTTTTTCTGGTCAGAAATTGAGAATTTGTTTAATCTGACAGCTTCTTCCGTAAGTGCCACACTGAGATCAATGGCTTCAGCAATTGTCGGAGGCTTTGATGTTGTTACCATACTCATAATCTGAGGTGCCAATCCCCAGATGAAACGCTCGATGCGCTTGTATTCCGGATTAACCATGTATGGTACTACACGAGACAGATCGTGAAACCTCTGCACATATTCGACAATTTTTGGGCCTTCCATTCTAAGGTTCCAAAATTCAGTTTCCAGCTTTTGGATTTCAGCTCTGGAGCAGTATTTCTTCCGCATGAGCTCCTTCATCTCAGTCTATGTCAATGCATACGCCACTGCCTCTCCCAGAGTCTGGACTTGAAGATTCCACCAGGATAAAGCACCATTAAGAAAGAGCCCTGAGACGTAAGTAACTTGGTTTTCAGGAGCACACTTGCTCATCCTTATCACCGAATCAGTCTTTTCTGTCCATCTGATAAAGGCTACAGCACCCCCGGTGCCGTCAAAATTTAAGGGCTTACAATCCAGAAATTGTTTGTATGTACAGCCTGTTCGGGCAATAACATTTACAGAAAGCATTAGCGGACGTATGAGAAATATCCAAATGTAATGTAATGTGTCTTTGGTGACTTAAACATTACCACGAGGTTAGTTGTTTCTTGAGGTACCTCCGCTAGTCTCAGCGCGCGAGGCCTCATACTGTGCGATTGCTGCGGAAATTCGCTCCTGTAATTCAGCCTCAGTAGTGGGCAAACATGTGTCTCGTCGTGGAGGCATCTTCTAAAAGAAGATCATATTGGTCAGGTCATAGTAAGTATAGTAAGTAAGTAGTATGCGTATGTAATATCATTCATCAACATAAGTATTCACATAACATCCCATGTCATAACACAAACAAGTAATCCAACAATGTATGTAATGAGAATGTTGCAATTGAGCTATCATATAACAAGACCACAAGTACAGTTTTACAAGTTTTACAAGTGTATCATAGTACATCAAAAGGGACCTCGGGGTCACATCACCCCTGTCTAAATCGTCTAACAAACTACAATAGTCATGATCAGAAGTCAAAAGTGGTCTTCAAAAAGGGCTGCACAATCTGAGCTTAATTGCTGCACTCTCATCAAAAGTATGCTGTCTGCATAAAACCAAAAACTGCTAAGCTGATGGTGGAGGAGGAGGTGGAGGAATAAAAAGTAGACGGCGCACCCGCGCTAACTCCTCCTCGAGTGAATGAACAAGCTGTAACAAACAAGCAATCTGCTGCTCCATCGCAAGGAATCGAATGCCGGCATCTGGATAAGGAAATAGTGGAGCAGAGGATGATGGACCGGTATGAGGTGGAGGATGCGGCATCCTCTCTAGCTCTGAGATTCGGCGACACAACAACTCCTGCTGGAGCTGTAACGACAACAGTAGGTCATCCCTGGTGTAACCAACAAAATGCGAGGGATGATATGGGTCCGAGACAGGCATCGTATTGGGCGGAAACCATATCAATGGCTCGCCCTGTGGTGCAGTAACAAATGGTGCAGTGTGAGGAAACTGAGACATGAAAGGATCAGCTGATGACACGGGATGAATAAAACCAGGCTGCTGACTCGACGAACCTTCCCCAGGACGGGGAGGTGGGATATCCTGTAGGAATGTGATAGGTAAATCGGTGCGATGAACGTCAGACTTGCGTGGATGGAACGGGGCAAGGTCAGCTGGTGCATGTGTAGGTGCTGGTGGGGGAGTAACAGGCTAACAAACGGAGGTAGGTCGTCATCGTCCTCAATCCACCCATTGCGGGTGTCTGCATAACGGGGGTCGACATGGGTAGCAAACGGAGCATGATTGACAAGTACAGGGACCGGGTCTGGTAATGGTGGTGCAATAACTGGGATATCAGCAGGAACTGGGTGAGGCTCAGGTAATGGGTCAAGTACAGGCTCTGGTGCAAAGACAGGCTCAAGGTCAGCGAGGGCCATATCAAGATCAACAGGTACATCAAGGAGCTGGTCAATAGGAACAACAGGTGCCTCCAAAGGCTGATCAACATGAACAAACTCAATCTCGTGATCGGGATCAAAATCGTGTGGAAAGATAGGTGCCTCAAATGGTTGATCCTCAGGAACAAAATCAACCTCAAGCTCGGGGTCAAAGTCAGGATCAAAATCATCGTCAAGCTCGAAATCCTGAACAGGTGCTGCCGACATGGCAGTGTCAGAGTCGGAGTCAGTAGGATATCGGTGTAGTCTGGCTGCATGTAATGTAGAAGATGACACTGACTCAAACGAATCGGGACCTGACTGGTCAGATGGAATCTCAGCAACAGGTATCTCAATAAGCGGCTCAGCAATGACATCGTCGACCGGGGCTCCATCACCCAGGGCCTCCTCAGGGGGACCCTCGATAAAAAGATCGATGTCATCGTCGGACATAGCATCCAGAGGCAAATCCTCAAAAGGGACTGCAGCAAGGGGAACAGGAGCAGGGATCGGTACAAGAGGTAGATCCCCATCAAGAATACCATCAGCTAGCGGTAAAATATCTCAATCGTCTGGCAGTGCAAAGGGCTGGAAGTCATCGGTGTCGTCCGAAAGTAGCTCTGGGTCATCAGTGCTCGAAACTCTGCTCTCAGAGGAGGACATGGTGTCAGTAACAAAATAATCACAACATATGCACACATATCAACAATCATTGTTAAGCATGTAAGTAATGGCAATGTAAGCATGTATTTGTCCTAGTCTTCCCAGACTACCCACTTAATCTCCCAGACTAAGCCTCCCAGTCTCTCAGACTGAACTACTTAGCCTCTCAGACTAAACTCCCCAGTCTCTCAGACTGTTCCAACTAGTCTCTCAGACTAACTACCCAGTTTCCCAAACTGAACCACTCAGTCTCTCAGACTGAATCTCCTAGTCTCTCAGACTAAACTCTCAGTTTCTCAAACTGAATCCCCAGTCTCTCAGACTGAACCCCGAGTCCCTCAGACTGAATCCCCAGTCTCTCAGACTGAACCCCCAGTCTCTCAGACTGAATCCCCAGTCTCTCAGACTGAACCATAAGCATAAATTTGGAAATGTGTGTCGTGCCTTTTATTTGTAAAAATGTTTTGTTTCATGGATCTTGATGCTTTGTGTATGCAATGAAAATATGTTGTGAAAACATTTTCGTGAGAGCCCTACTGGTCGTAGTCTAGACTCGAGAAAGAATCCTAGTTCGCTACGACCGAAGCTCTGATACCAAGCTGTCACACCCTGACTTTTGCGGAAGCGTGGGTTATTGGTGTGACTTCTTAATACCATAGCATTCAATCATAACAACGCTATATGATAAAAACAAAAGATAATCATCCATAAATTTAGTTTAGAAAATACCACAACGTCATTGTTTGAAACATCGATACCAAAGTTAAGATACAGACCATAACATGTTTGAAATAAGTTTAACAAAAGACTCTAAACGAGCCCGGGTTTTGAAACATGTAACCCGTCCAGGAAGGGGTTACACCTCCTAAACCCTATAACCAAGGATGACATCTTTTATTTATTAAGCAGCTTAAACTCCATTGCCCGCCAGATCCATTCTAGTTTCCTGAAATACATGTTGTTTGAAAAACATCAACAAAAGTTGAGCGAGTTCATGTGTTTGTGTGTGTATAAACCTTTAAAGTATGTATGTATGTATGTAAGTCCCTGGTATGTAGCAATAAGGAAAAAGAGATCACCAATGGGTTGCAAAGCCACTGGTATGTGTGAAGTGATGCAGGAAAACTCAAACCTAGCAGAGTTGCACTGGGCTTCCGGCTGGAAGACATAGTCACCACTATGGGCCACCCTGGCCTCATGGGTGTGGGCTCGCTACACCCAAATAGATCTATCACTCATGTCCCTCGGTCCTACGACGAGGATTAATGGCCTTAAGTGTTGTACCCACCACTCACATGATCTAAGTAGTAACCCTCCTCAAGCTAACCATACCATGTATAAAACGTTTGTATAATCGTAACATGTATTTCACCCCCGAAGTATAAAACTGAAAACAGTTAAAAGAAAAAGGGGACATGAACTCACAGTAGTGCGTCCTCAGCTCGTACTCAAACCTTGTCAGCTACACGACAACCTACAACGTACTAATTTCTATTAGACGAACGGGCCGTGCCTTGCCTTTGTATTTACGTTTGAGTTACGTTTCCTTGATATTATTCCAAGTTATAACTTCTTGTTAAAATAATAACTATTTTAACTTTAATTATATTTTTAGGTTTTGGAATAATTATAAAACAACATTTGGTAACAATACTTCTCAAGTATTTTATATGTATTTCCTTCCCAAGGATGGGGGTATCTTATACATGTATTTTCGTATTCTTGTATTTGTAATCCAAAAATAATATATTTTCAAGTCCCACTTTAGAAAATATATATAACTTATTTGTCAAAAATAATGTGTTTCTAAGAAAATATATATTTTCCCAAAAATCATATATCTTCTAAATATTCTAGGAAAATATATTATAACTTCCCAAAAATAATATATTTTCTTTTTGTCAAAAATATGATATACTTTCTAATAAAATCGTTCTTTCGTATCCAAAAATAATATTCACCAAAAATATACTTATAAGAGTATTTCCCGGAATATCTTGTAAGTTACGTTTTTGCGTTCGGTTTCACAATATCAAGTGTGTAACTTATATATTTATTCCTTGTGATTTTTGGTATTACTTTGGAATTGTAAGTTCTCGGTATTATGTTAAGTTATATTATTTTACCCTAAAATAATATAACTATTCCACATCGTATACAAATATTCACACAAGTGTTTTTATTACAAATATATATTCTAAATATATATTCACCCATTTTTATTTATAAAAACCCAACCTCCGATACTTGTAATTTTTGTATAACATCTATGGCGAAGTTTATTTTGAAAAACCAAAGTTAAAACATACTTGTAGATATGTGTTTAGAAAATATTTTTACAAGTGTTTATATTTTTAGAAAATTTCGCCATAGTTTCCCCTAAAAATGGAGGTGTCCATGCTATTTAAGCATATCATTTTCTTTTCAAAATCAACACCCAATAATCAATAATCAAACCCTAAACAATTTTCACTCACCAAGTGCATAAGCTATTCCATGTACATAACAACATGAACTTGATTCTTCATAAAAATATGTAGTAACTTGGCAAAGTGTTTAGTGGGTTTAGCTACCCTCTAAAATATATTTACTTCTTGCTAAACTTCATTTTTGAAAGTTTTAGATGTTTACAACTTGTAAGTATATTTTACAAAAATGTTTATTTACCAAGTCTTCTTGTTTCACTAGTGTTTACATACTTGTTTTTCCACTAAACATAATATAAGTTTTTGTAAGAATCATGATCTTCTAAAAATCACATTTTAGTCTTGGTTTTCTTGGAAAATCATTCACAAGTCTTGGATTTACAAGATTAATAACTCACTTAGTTTACTACCTTTCAAGAAATCATTTAGTTTTCAAGTTCATGTTTAAACCAAGAAGATGATCATCTTGTGTAAGCACATCATCATCTCCTAACTTGCTAAATCATGTTTTTAATCATAATCTAGCAAGTTCTATGTAATGATCAACATCAATATCTCTAGTAATCAACAAACAACATCATACATCTATTAAACAACATTATTCTATTCATATTTCATCATATGTAAGACTTATGTTCATGCTTCAAGTTTATGTCTTTGAATGTTTTAGTGATTTACAACATAATACTTCTTTTAACCAAGAAAAATAGAAGTAAACAAAGGATAAAAAGGATCTTACTACTAGCTTGAAGCTAGGGAAGAACAATGATGAAGATGGAGTGGATAAAAGCAAACGAGTGAGGTCCTTCAAGTTCCGTGAGTTCCAAGCTTCCTTAGTGACCTTCTTACGCCTCAAGATAACCTTGGAATGGAGGATGAATGATCAAAAAATAGTGATGGTGGGGAGGGGGTACACGGCCGAGAGCAAGAGGGAGGAGAAAGGGGAGTTAGTTGTGGTGAAGGTGGTGATGCTTATGTCTACTTATAATCTCTAATCTCTTTTGTCTATTGGTTATTATGTCCCTCCTAGTACAAACCATATCTTCCAAAAATCTAATCAAGATCAAGGTAATCTTAAGAGATTTAGTGAAGATTTGAGGTGGGCCACCTCCTTGGATCGTAAATATCAAAGGGGGAGGGGGTCCATGTGTAAATTTGATGGTAAGTGATGGTAATTAGTTAGGGTGTTAAGTGTAAGTCTAGTGTTTTAAGTGTATCTTGCATTATGTAGTATGTTAGGGTGTTCGGGAATCATAACTAGCTTAGAAAAAGTAAAACAATGCTTCTAGCAATATTTTGGTGTTCCGGGTAATGTCCGGTTGTTCGGTTAGATATCGTTCCGTTAAAGTGCTAAGTTATACCGTGTAGTGTCCTTTATGTAACCTTTTGTGACACTATTAATTCCCGACACTTAAGAAAGCATACAGGACCATTTTGCCATGTTTTTGCATGTAACTAGCATGTTAAAAAGCTGAATTTTGCTGAAATGTGCAGAATTCTGCACTTTGGGTGAGTTTTTGGCACTTTCCGGCACTTAAACTATCACCTAGTGACGCAGTTTTGTGATCCTTACTTCCCTACACACTATACTAGTGTAGAACTTTGTTTCTGGCTCATACTGGGTCTCAAAACACTGTCTGTCTATGTACTGAACCCCGTCAGCATATTTCTGTCTTATCCGTTAACTGTGCTAACTGTGCTTTGTGCATCATGTATGTCAATAAAGTTTGCATGTGATCAAGAGGTGACGTTATGTAATATGTGATACACATGTATGTATGATGCAGTAATCAGAAGGCAGTTTAAGTCAATAATTGTAATTCAGCACAGTAATTAAGCACGTAATTAAGATTAATTAATTGTACGGATACCTGTAATTTTGACGGTTGTCACAGGGCCGGCCCGTAAGGGGTGCATGGTGGGCGACAACACAAGGCCCAAACCCTCTGAGGGCCCAAATCTTTTAATTTTGTATAGAATTTACGCTGTATAAAATAGAATATATATGCACTGAATCAATAGATAACATAAATGAGCTCTTGTACTAGTGGTTATTGCCTTGCTTAAATAACAAGAAGACACGAGTTCTAATCCTAGTGTCTCCAAATTTTTTATTTTAGCTTATTTTTTGGTTTTTTTTGTTAGTGTCATTTAATGCTTAATTTTGTCAACTGTATCTTTCCCTTTAATTAATAAATTATTTCCTAAACTTAGCTAAAAATAACTATTTAAATTACATCCATATAAATTTTTGTGATTGATGAGTTTATATTAAATGGAGATTTTCGAATAGGGCCCAAATTTTTTATCTCGCACGGGGCCATTTTTTTTTGGTGATTTTCGAAGACGGCCCTGTCGCCTTAGACCTGTGTTCGACCACCTTTATCAAATATAAATATGTCCTGACAAGTTGGTCTACTGGTTAGTCACTTAGTTTCTCTCCATAAGGTCTCAAGTTCAACTCCCCTAGGATCACTTTTAAAGAGATTGGTGGTGGCAACGGAGTTTAGAACTAAGCCTCTCTGGAGGTCGCCAATTTGAAACTAAGCCGAACCGTGTTTTATCGCAGTGGTCCTTCGGGCGGGCGAGTTTTCCCTGGAACTGGTGGCTTGGTGGCTCGAGTATGCATCCAACTCTGATCGTTATGGAGGAGGGGATGCATTTGATCGATTGAGGGCATCACATGATGCTTATCCGGTGATTTAGTTGGCCGTTCAAAACAATAATCAAATATTTTATTGATTTATTTTTTTAATAGCAATGTTTGCTCCTCCTATATCACTCCGATAAAGTTAAATTAATGACCTTTTCTCAGATTTGCTCCTCTTAAAAGTTTGAAAATAATGATAACTAAACAACTTCACTCTTAGGTCTCAAGTTTAGTAAAAATATTTCATTTTAGCTCATTATCTATTAAAATAATCAAATTTTAAATATTAACAAAAACCAATAGAATTTAATAAAAACAACTGTCAATCTACTAAAAATGTAGGGAATATTAATATAAAAATATATATATATATTGACCATATCAGAAACCCCCCCCTCGTGAAAGGGGATATTTAACCGGCCCTCGTGGTCTTGGTCACACGATAAAGGGTGATGAAATCCGTAAACGTAGTCGTTGGTAGTGAACGTTGGACCACATTTTTTGTTGGACCGTTCTACGACCTCGAAACGTCAGTTAAGGCAGTTCATCTTTGAGTACGAAGGCGGAATCAACGTAAACAAAGTCATAACAGCTAGTTTCCTTTTAATCTTTCTTTTCTGATTGATTTACGTGCTTTTACAATGTAATCTGATACAAATCCGGCAGCATCTTTCTTTACATACACATACAGATCCGCTTCAAATGACACACACACTCTCCTATTTATAGATCACAAGATTTCGCTTGGAATGACATGAGTTGCTGTTCAAGCGAAATCACATCAATTGATTTCGCTTGAGATTGGTTCAAGCGAAATTGTGATAATGTAAATGAACCGATTTCGCTTGAATCCCCAAGACACTCTTTCAAGCGAAAACCTTATCCCAAACATGATCTAAACCTAATTAAGACCCTGTTGTGTGTACATTCAACCTATCTAGACACAAGACTTGATTAAGACGTAATCAGCAGACATTTAATGCACCAACAGACTCCCCCTTGGATGTTGATGAAGTCTTTGGCTTCAAGTCTTTGTCTTTGTCAATCTCCAACTCTCTGTCTTTTCATCAAAAACACTCTATCTTCACAGGTTCACAATCTTGTCCTGGCTCCATCTTCAGACTTCCCTTTGACTGATGATCCAGACTCCCCCTTTCAAAGACTCCCCCTCTCGATATGCTAGAATCTGAGGTATTGATCTGGTTCAATCTTTGACTTTTAGCTTCCATGGGAATAATGAAGTCCAAAACCTGTTACTCAACCAATAACTATTACAATTCTATCTTTTCAACAGTAAATCACAAACTCAATCAGTTTTAGCAATCCACTCAAGTATTCAGGTTCAAGTTAATGACCCTGATTACTCAAATAATCTACCAAGTCCAATTTAATGACCTTGGTTGATCTTTTGACGAATCAAACTGATTTTGAAAACATTTTTCAAACAAATTACACATTTCTTGAAAATAACAAGTATCAAGTTAATGAACTTGTTTTTAACTTTCCAATAAATCAAACTCTATCAAAATAAGCTCTCCTCATTCTTCAGTCCAGAATCTCCTGCATCTGCTTCAAACATCTGAGAATCCAACAATCAACTCTCCACTTTGGTTCGTCGAAAAAATAAAGCAGAAATAAAATCTTTTTGGATTTTATAAAGTGTTCTAAACTAAGAAATGAAATACATAAAACTTAAATTGCAGAAAGTAAACAAAGTAAACTATTTACAAACAAATTTTTGGTGAGCGTGTCAGGGAATCATATCAGCTTTTCAGACAAATCACAAGTACCGTTAAGCTACATTTCATACTCAGATTTAAACAATTCACCTCGATTGTCGATATACTGATCCATCTTAAATTCTCACACAAATTTCAATTTACTCAGGATACGAATTAGATGTCTTAGGAACAAGCTCATTCATGTGTCCCACCTCTTGAATATACTCCCGTATCCAGAATCCCAATTATCAGTCTTACAGGTGAGTAGACTACAATGATATCTGTATATAAATTAGGTATGCGAGGGCCGAGGGATCTCAGGTCGATACTTCCGTATACGCAGAGAGATATCAGCTTCGACTTTACGGTATGTCCCCTTTAGGGGATCTTTTTGCTACAACAGCAGCGACTATCAATTTTATTGTTTCATCGGCATGCTGAGGGTTTAATGCTATATCAGCTTCGACTTTACGGTATGTCCCCTTTAGAGGATCTTTTTGCTACAACAGCAGCGACTATCAATTTTATCATTTTCAATTTGTCTAGTTAACTCTTTGTGTCACACACTGGCTTTGCGGAAGCGTGGTTATTTTGGTGTGACTTCTTAATACCATAGCTTAACCATAACAAAGCTATATGAAATAAAACCATGCAAGATCATCCATTTAATTAAGTTTTAAAAACCAAATACAACAACATTGTCTCAACGGAAACACATCCTAACGACATTGTTCAACAAACACAAACATCATCATGACATAAAAACAGTTTAAGGACTGTGACTTGTCCAGGAAAGAGTCACATTCCCCAAACCCGGATGACCTCGTAACTAGTGCAGCGGGAAAACGTGTCATACCGCGCCAGATCCTTTAATTCCCTGAAATACATGTAAGTTGAAAAATCAACAATAATGTTGAGCGAGTTCATGTGTAAGTGAGTAAATAAACCTTTGTATATATAAAAACCCTGGTATGTAGCAAATAAGGAAAAAGAGATCACCAATGGTTTGCAAGGCCATTGATATGTGTGAAGTGCAAGTAGGAAGACTCAAACCTAGCGGATTTTGCGTTGGGCACAAAGTCACCCCGAGGCCCGTACTGTTGGACCTGGAGTTGGGCTCGCTACACCCAGATAGATCTACCGCTTACGTCCCTCGGTCCTACAATGAGGAATAATGGCCTCCAGTTCCCACCTACCCACTCACATGATCTAAGTAGTAACCCTCCTTACGCTAACCATACCATGTATAAAGTACTCGTAATCATAGTAACATGTATTTCACCCCCGCAGTTTAGAAAACTGAAAACAGTTAAGAGAAAAGGGGGTCATGAACTCACAGTGGTGCGTCTCTACCAAGTATGTCTCCTGATCAAGCAGCTGTGTGACGACCTACACGTACTAATTCTATTAGACGGACGGCCGTGCCTTAGCTTTATGGTTTAAGTTTTTGGGAAATAGTTAGACAACTATTTCGTGTTTACATTTAGTAAATACTTGGTAATCATTTTCCTTCCCAAGGATGGGGGATTTAATACATGTGTGTTCGAAATATATTATTAAGTCTCACTTAAAATATATTTTATTTCTAACTCCAAAATATAAATATTCTTCTCAAAAATATTATATTTTTTTATTACATAAATTTTCCCAAAATAATACCTTGACAAAAATACGCGTTAAGTCATATTTTCTTAAAATGCGTAAGTTACGTTTTAATGATCGAGTGGTAATAATAATTACCGGTGTAACTTATATATTTATCGTAGAGACGTTCGTATTATTTTGGATCCATTAACATTCGATAGTATTATTTTTACCCTAAAAATAATACTAGTATTTTCACAAAATAATCATAAACACATATCAAGTGACTTTATGAAAAATATATACTAAATATATATTTACCAAGTTTTATTTTGTGAAATCCCACCTCCGATGTTTTGTAAATAAAGTCGTGGAGAAATCTATAATTTGAAAACAAGTCGAAAAGTATTTCTAACACTTATAGTGAAAATATTTCTAAGTGTTAGGTTTTTGGAAAAATTTCGCCAGAGTTTCCCCTGTAACTGGAGGTGGCCACGCTTTTAAGCGTATCATTTTCTTTCATAAATCAAACCAACATTCTTTTCATTCAATCAAAACAATGTCCAAAACAACAAACTAGTAAATAAATATGTATATCGCATAAATTACATGAACTTGCGTTTTATCCAAGAATATAAAGTAAATTCCATTACTTTTAGTGGATCTTTATATAAATCAATCCGGTTTCGTAAAAACCCCGTTTTTAAAGAAATTCCATCTTTACAACTTCTTATAAATTTTTACAAAGATAGTTATTTTGTCGAAACTTAGTGCTACACAAGTGTTTACACACTTGTGTGTTCTAAAAATCATTCTTGCTCATGTAAAATCCATTTTTAGAAAAATATGGTTTCTTCGACACTCGGTCCTTTGAAAATACCGCTTGTAGATCCGTAGATCTACTAGTTTTAAACACTATTTCGTAAGTAAAATCATTTTTACACAAGTTCAAGTTTGATGTGTGGTAGAGTTTCATCACTTAACCCTTGTTACACTTAAACAAGCTTTATGTCATAATCCATGATCATGACCAATCCGGGTTAAACGATGATCCGAGCTAGCACAACATAGATCGGGCCTAAATAACCACACAAATCAAATACTACAAGATTTACACAACATTCAAGCTTTTAACCACCATTACTAGCATTTTTAGTAGACTTTTATGTATCAACTTGTATGTTTACGAGTTTTAGCCGTTACATAACATTTTAACCACTTCAAAATAGTTCGAGAGTGTGATTCAAGCAACTTACTACTAGCTCGAGGCTAGGGAAGAATCTAGACGCAAAATGAGTGGATAAAAGCAATAGGGTGAGGTCCTTCGCCTTCCGATTGCACCAAGCTTCCTTGTAGGTGATCCTTAACACTTGTATGAGCTTGGAATGGCTTGAACTAAACTCGAAAAATTGATGGATGTTGAAGGGGGTTCGGCCGAGAGCTTCTTGAGAGAGAGAGAGAGAGTTGTGTTGTGATGGAAATGATTAGTGTGCTAAGTGTTGATCTTATAGACATTTCATATGATCTTTAACCAATGGTTTATGTGTCTATTAGATATTAGACACTAATGAATTAAATAATCACAAAAGTACAAGGGGTTCCCCCTTGGGGACCGAATTCGTTGGATGGGGGGTGGGGGTACTAGTTCGATTTCAACCAAACATTAAGTATTAGTTAGTTAAGTGTGGAGGTTAACTCGGTTACTAGTGTGTAGTAAGTTGTGACGGGTGTTAGGGTATTCAGGGACCCTAACTGGCTCAGAAAAAGAAAAACAGTGTTGATGACAATATTTTTATGTTTCGGGTAAAGTCCGGTTGTTCGGTTGGGTAGAGATCCGTTAAAGTGCTTAACAAAGCTTTAAAGTGTCGTTATTATTATTTTTAGTGACACAACTTATTCCTCCAAAGTGTCGGGAATATTTTCCTCATGTCTTGGCACTTTATTAGTTAGCCAAATGCTGAATTTTAATTAAAGTGCTGAATTTTGTACTTTGAGTACGTTTTAGGCGCATCCGGTCACTGTAATTTATTCCTAGTGACGCAGTTCTACAACCCTTATATCCCTACACTCACCACTAGTGTAGCGAACTATCTCAGGCTCTTACAGGCCTTAGAGGCAGTACCTGCCTGGTGCTAGTTATGACAGCACGTTTAATAGGTTATTCGTTCATTGTGCTACTGTGCTTTTGGTGCATCAAGGTTGTCACAAAGGTGCTGTAAGCAAAACATGGAGTGACAGCAAGTAAAGTATGATGCAAGTAAGTACATGTATCAGTATTCAAGTAGCAGTTTATCCACAAGTTCAAGCAAGCACAGTAATTAAGCAGTAATTAATTATTAATTAAGTCGTACGGATACCTGGTTTAGTGAGGGTTGTCACATTCTCCCCCCGTTAGAAAAATTTCGTCCCGAAATTTTAAGTTCTGCTTGTAGATGCAGGGTTCTTAGGAAATAAGTGGGGGTATATCTCTTTCATCCGGTCCTCACGCTCCCAGGTGTATTCAGGACCATGTCTGGCATTCCAACGAACTTTGACGAGCTTGACACTGCTTCGGCGGGTCTTGTTTACTTTCCAATCCGTAACCTCAACCGGTTCTTCAACGAAATGGAGCGTGTCGTCAACATGAATCTCGTCGGTGGGAATGGCAATGGTATCTTGAGTTGGACTTTTCTTCAGGTTGGATACATGAAATGTATCGTGAACTCCATTTAGCTCGGCAGGTAAGTCCAGCTTGTATGCTACTAGCCCTATTCTTTCCAAAATTCTGAAAGGGCCAATGTAACGCGGATTTAACTTCCCACGCTTTCCGAAGCGTGCCACACCCTTCCAGGGTGAAACTTTCAATAAAACCATATCTCCAACTTGGAATTCCAAATGTTTCCGGTTTGGATCTGCATAGGCTTTCTGTCTGTGGCGAGCTGCTTCGATGCGTTTTCGAATCTGCGCAATCTTGTCTGTCGTCTCTTGGACGATTTCGGGACCAACAAGCTGCCTATCACCTGCGTCAGCCCAGCATAGGGGTGATCGGCACTTGCGTCCGTAAAGGGCTTCAAATGGCGCGACTCCAATACTGGTGTGGTAGCTGTTGTTGTATGAAAATCCGACCAAAGGCAAATGCTTGTCCCAGCTACCGCCCAAATCCATTACACATGCTCTCAGCATATCTTCTAACGTCTGAATCGTTCGCTCGCTTTGACCGTCAGTTTGCGGATGAAACGCAGTGCTCAGATTTAATTGTGAGCCAAAAGCTTCTTGGAAGGATTGCCATATCCTTGACACAAACCTTCCGTCTCTATCAGAGATGATCGAGAGAGGCACTCCATGACGTGCGACGATCTCTCTCATGTAAATTTCAGCCAATTTGCTAGTGTTATCCTTCTCTTTGATTGGCAGAAAGTGTGCGGACTTTGTTAGGCGGTCAACTATCACCCAGATAGTGTCATGACCTCTTGGCGTTCTTGGCAACTTTGTAATAAAATCCATTGAGATTTTGCTCCCATTTCCACTTGGGAATCTCAGGTTGTTGCAGAAGTCCTGAAGGCTTCTGGTATTCCGCTTTCACCTTAGCACACGTTAGACACTTGCTCACATAAACAGCAACATCGCCTTTCATCCTAGGCCACCAATAGTAATCCTTGAGATCTTGGTACATCTTATCCGCTCCTGGATGGATAGAGTACCGCGATTTGTGAGCTTCATCAAAAATAACTTTCCTTAAACCACCAAACAGAGGAACCCAAATCCTTTTCTCAAAACATAACGTTCCTTCCTCGTTTGGCACCAAAAGCTTCTCCATCCCACGGAGATATTCTTCTTCAAGATTTCTTTCCTTAAGAGCTTCTTTCTGTGCGGCACGAATGCGCAAGGAAAGATCGGTTTGGATAATCATTTCTAAAGCCCTAACCCTTATGGGCTTGATCCTCTCCTTTCGACTTAGGGCATCGGCGACCACATTCGCCTTCCCTGGGTGCTACTTTATCTCACAGTCGTAATCATTCAACAACTCAACCCATCGTCTCTGCCTCATATTCAGCTCCTTCTGATTGAATATGTGTTGTAGGCTCTTGTGATCTGTGAAGATTGTACATTTCGTACCATAAAGGTAGTGCCTCCAGATCTTTAATGCAAAAACCACTGCGCCAAGTTCCAAATCATGTGTGGTATAGTTCTTTTCATGTACTTTCAATTGACGCGATGCGTAAGCAATAACCTTTTGGCGTTGCATCAACACACAACCCAATCCTTGACGTGAGGCGTCACAATATACCACGAAATCATCTGTACCTTCTGGTAGTGCTAAGATTAGCGCATTGCAGAACTTATCCTTCAATATCTGGAACGCTTCTTCCTGTTTGATTCCCCAATCAAACTTCTTATCTTTCTGCGTGAGGAGCGTCAATGGTTGAGCGATTTTTGAAAAATTCTCAATGAATCTTCGGTAGTAACCAGCCAAACCTAAGAATTGCCGAATTTCGGTTGGCGTCTTTGGCGTTTCCCAATTCTTGATCGCTTCGATCTTGGTTGGATCCACATGGATTCCATCTCCGTTCACCACGTGTCCAAGAAATTGTACTTCACGTAGCCAAAACTCGCACTTAGAGAACTTGGCATACAGCTGTTCCTTCTTCAGCAGCTCCAAAATAGCTCTTAAATGCTGTTCGTGCTCAGCCTTTGTTCTTGAATAAATCAAGATGTCGTCGATAAACACAATCACGAACTTGTCCAAGTACGGCTTGCAAACTCTATTCATCAAGTCCATAAAGACCGCAGGTGCGTTTGTCAATCCAAACAGCATAACAAGGAACTCGTAGTGTCCATATCGAGTTTTGAAGGCTGTCTTCGGGATACTCTCCTCTTGTATCCTTAACTGATGGTATCCAGATCGAAGATCGATCTTTGAATAAAAGCTTGAACCTTGCAGTTGGTCGAATAGATCATCGATTCTTGGCAGAGGATATCTATTCTTGATCGTCAGCTTGTTCAATTCTCTGTAGTCGATGCACATACGAAAACTACCGTCCTTCTTCTTGACAAACAGGACCGGAGCTCCCCAAGTCGAGAAGCTTGGTCGGATAAATCCCTTGTCTAACAACTCTTGAAATTGTGTCGACAATTCTTGCATCTCAGATGGGGCAAGTCTATAAGGTGCCTTAGCCACAGGCGCGGCGCCTGGAACTAAATCGATGTGAAACTCTACTTGCCTCTAAGGTGGCAGTCCAGGCAAGTCCTCTGGGAAGACTTCTGGATATTCCCTCACGACAGGGATGTCTTCGATTCTTGGTTCTGCAGCTTTCTTATCCACGATGTGCGCCAGGAAGGCAGCACATCCTTTCTGCAAACACTTTCGCGCTTTCAGGTAGCTGATAATTCTTAACGGCGTATCACGCTTTTCACCATGAACCACAATTGTTTCACCCTCTTCGGTTGGGATACGAACAACCTTTTCGTGACAAACTATCTCAGCCTTGTTGCCTGATAACCAATCCATTCCTACCACCACGTCGAAGCTTCCCAACTGGACTGGTAGTAGATCCAGAGCAAACTCACGCTCTCCCAATTCGATCACACAGCCTCTGACAACTTCATTGGCTTCTACTAACTTCCCATTGGCCAATTCGATTGAGTAGGGAATATCTAACTTACTAGCGGTTAAACCAAGCATATTCTTAAATTTTAACGATACGAAACTATAATCGGCACCAGTATCAAATAAAACGGATGCATAGCGTTGGTTCACAGGGAACGTACCAGTAACGACATTGGGGTCCTGGCGCGCTTCCCTCGCTTCGATATTGAAAACCCTTCCACGTGCTCGGTTCAGTTCTGGGCAGTTCCTTTTAAAATGCCCAATGTCACCACAGTTAAAATAACCCATTCTTTGACCATTTCCTGCTCCATTCCCAGCTTGATTGTTGTTTTGGTTCGCATTACCAGCTTGATTCACATTGTTGCCTCGATTCCCGTTTCCTCCATTGTTCCCCTGTGGGCGATTCCCAATACCACCACGATTATTATTTCTATTCCCAAATCCTCCTTGGCCTCCCCGGCCAGCACTAGCCCAGCAAGAATCCTTCAAGTGACCAGTCTTTCCACAAGCTTCACATACTTTTGGCCCGCATCGACCAGGGTGATGGCGTTGGCAAGAGTTACACTTGGGATGTGCACCCATATATCCCTTTCCTTTCCTTCTAGTACCAGTCATAGCTTGAACCGGTGCGCTTGGTTCTCCTTTCCTGCCATCACTGCTTGTGCCTTGTTTGAAATTCGAGAATTTCCTTTTGTTATCCCCGGACGACTCTACATGAGTCTCATTCTTCCTTTGCTCAACATCAGAAAACTTGTTTAGGCGGATCGCCTCCTCAGTGAGAGCTACGCTTAGATCGATCGCCTCAGTGATTGTTGCCGGTTTTGAAGAGGTTACCATACTAATGATTTGAGGAGCTAAACCCCAAATAAAGCGTCCAATCCGCTTGAATTATGGAGTGACCATATAGGGTACCACCTGTGACAGGTCGTGAAACCTTTGAACATATTCCGCAATTTTTGGACCTTCCATCTTCAAATGCCAGAACTCAGTTTCCAATCTTTGGATTTTCGCGCGAGAGCAGTACTTTTTGCGCATTAGTCCCTTCAGTTCGGTCCATGTTAGTGCGTAGGCAGCAGCTTCACCAAGTGTCTGCACTTGCAAATTCCACCAAGATAGGGCTCCATCCAAAAATAGCCCAGAAATGTAGGTGACTTGCTGGTCTGGTGCACTTTTGCTCATGCGAAGTACAGATTCAGTTTTCTCAGCCCAACGAACAAAGGCGACAGCACCTACAGTGCCATCAAAGTTGACAGGCTTGCAGTCTAGAAACTGCTTGTAGGTGCACCCTGCACATACATTATAACATGTGATTGGCATTAGCATCATTGTTATAGATATCCAATTAGGTCGTGGTATGTCTTAATGACTTAGTATTACCATGAGGTGGATTGTTGTTGCCATTGTTGTTTGAGCTGCTTCCGCTGGGTCCTCCTTGCGAGGCGGCGTATTGCGCGATGGCGGCAGCGATGACTTGTTGGAGTTCTGCCTCATTGGTAGGCATCGGCGTTTGATGTCTCGGCGGCATCTTCTAAAAGATGTGTTTACGTCGGTCAGGCCATAGTAAAGATCCCATGTTATAATACGTACGCTTTATTATGATAGTAATAGTACATAACATCTCATGTTATAATCATATCAATCACATAATATCCCATGTCATAGAATATAAATAACCAAATCAAGCATCAAATATGATGAGAATACTGCGATTGCCATATATTGAGACCACATAGTAAGCGTACAAGTACATCACAGTGTCATACAACATCAGTCGACTAAGGGCTACATCACCCTAGTCCAAAAACTATATCAAATCAGTGTCAATACATCCCATATACATGATCAACAAAAGTTAGAATCAAAATGTAGTCTCCAAAAATGCTGTGCAGTCAAAAGCATTCGCCGTCTTCTCACCAACGTCTACCCATACGGTACTGAAGAGCCCTACACAGATGGCGGTGGAGGAGGGGGAAAGTGAGTGTAGAACAAACGACGCAACTGGAGCCAGTCCTCCTCCATGGCTCTCTGGGTACGCAACCAAGAAGCAACCTGCTGCTCAAGTGCCAAAAGGTGTGCAGCATAGTCAGGTAACAATGGTCGAGAGTGCTGCGAAGAAACAGGGTGGGTCTGACCCTGACACTGGCATGGCGGTGGCTGAACTCTCTCGAGCTCCTGAATACGCCGTGTGAGCGCCTCCTGCTGGACAACAAACGACATCAGAACGTCCTCAATAGAATACCCCATATGGAAAGGATGGTAGGGGTCGGTCGGTGGCATAACAGAAGGTGACGTCCAGAGAAACGGCTCGCTGGCTGGATCAAAAGGTGCCACATGAAATGGAGGAACAGGGGGTAAAACAGGTGAAAACTATGGCATAACGGGAACAGACGTCGGCACATGCCCAAAGGGATGGGCCGAAGAACCCTCTCCAGGTCGTGCTGGAAGTGTAAACCGAGGGAAAGTAAAAGAGGTATCAACGTGACGGGTATCAGTGATCTGAGGGGGAATAGGTGGAACCTCATCATCAGCAGGAATCCACCCATGCTGGGCGTGCTCATCTCGTGGGTCAATCTGTGCATCAAAAAGTGCTCGATCAATCTGCACAGGCATAGGGTCAAGGTGGGGTGCAACAAGAGGGTCAGCAGGTACATCAGCGATAAGCGGGGGATCAACATGATCAGCAGCAACGACATGATCGCCCTCCAGTAGTGGTGCATCAGCAGGGTGATCATCAATGGGTGGGTCAGCAATCACAGGATAAATAGGTATGCCAGCATGAGCAGGGTCATGCTCAAGCACTGGGTCAGGAGTAGGGTCCAGTGGCTGCTCGGGATCAACGAACTCCATATCAAAATCTGCATGATCAGCGAATGCAGGGTCAACTGGGTCTACTGGGTCATCCATAGGCTGATCCAAGTGGATGAACTCTATATCCTCATCTGGGTCGAACCCTGGGGGAGAGACAGGATCGGAGTCCTCCCCAACATCGTGGTCGAAAGCAAAGCTAGAAGCAGGGGCAACAGAGGATGCTCTATCTGGATCTGAACCGTGAGAAAAATGCTGCGCACTCTGAGTGTATGAAGGTGCGGAGGCCACCGACTCGAAAGAGTCTGGGACCGGAGAGTGAGCAGGTGACTCCTCAGTGGGAGCATCTGCGATCAACAAAAGATCTCCAGCAGCAAGAAGGGCCTCGCCCTGAACCTCATCCTCAAAGGGCTCGTCATCAAACAGATCGACGTCGGGAAGCAAATCGTAAGCAGGATATGAAGCAAGTGGTATGGGAGCAGGGATGTGACAACTCGTATTTCCAAACCGATCTTCGTACTTTAATGTAACGTATGTGTACGATATGTGACTGTTATGAAAGTGAATACTTATGCTAATGTTATGTTATTACGTGCTTTGTGTAATGTATGTTTGTATATAAATAGCCCAACCGCACAACATGAACCAACCGCGCAACACTCATCCGATCGCACAAGTCTTTTGGGCCACACTCTTGCAATCGGACCATAAGGGCGGCCCATATGAAACCCGAGTGAGGGGCTCGGCCCACTCCTCTTATACGTACACCCAACCACCACTAGGGAGTTGTTTCTCATTTGTTACTAAACACCCACCCACACAAACCCTAGCTCTTCTCTCTCTCTCTCACGAACTTGAAGGCAGCCGTACACATCATCGAAGTTCATAGTGTTTGGATCAATTCTCGTTCCTTCCCTATTCGGTTAGTATGATTAACTATATGTTTGATGGTATTATGATATGCGTCACATATGCTTGATATGATTGATGATGATTTGTTATGATTGCTTCGAATCCGAAGAGTTGATTTTAGTGTTCATGAAATCGGCTTATGTGTATTATAGAATATTCATGATAAATCAGGTTTCATGTTATTGTTCTAAGAATCGAATGTTTGATAATAAGGTCTCATGATGTTTACGTGTATGATAACATTAATTGGCTGCCATGATGTGTACATGTATGATGATGTATATGACATACTAATTGTTGAGTAATGGTTCTCATGTTAGGTCCAATAGAAATAAGATTAGGGGCATGGTGGTAGGCTACTTTAGATAAACCTTTTGACTATATTGATATATGCATGTGCAGCCAAACAATGTAGAAAATCATGATAGATTGCATATGGGTGTCAGTGCCATGTGTTATTGTTATGGGTGGAATGATGATTTTTAATTGATGATAATGATTGAAAACCGAATACATGTTACATCGGCCGTAACATGTTTAGAATGATTATTATATTGTTATAGTTATGAACATTGTAAATCGAGATTTTGATACATGTTAATTGGTGTTATGATCATTGTCATGAATTGATTATGTTACTCATTAGGGTTCTTATGAAATTAGATGATAGTTACTTGGTTTGATCGAGTAAGGGATTAGTTAGAATCCATGATTTTTGATAAAGGACAAATTTGGAAACTACTTAATGTTGTAACAGAAATGCATGATATCCGGAATATAAAACTAGTCGCACAAGATCACACGTACAAGACATCTTGGTCAGTCGCACAAGATGTCTTCTATCGCACAAGATGGTTATCTATTATAATTGTTGGGCCGTAGACCTGGGCTGGGTATTAGAGTTAATCGCACAAGTTGGGTCAAGTCGCACAAGTTGTTTATTTGATTAAATTGTTGGGCCGGTTACATGTTGAACTAAAATATGCTTATTTGGGTTTTCTTTATTACTTGGGCCGGGTATCATATGGAATCGCACAAGATGCATAAATCGTACAAGTTGAACTACAAGTTCAGTGTTGGGCCGAGACATGTGTGGGCTTCAATTGTATGTTAAACTGATATCATTTAACACATTCTATGTGTGTACTATGTTTCCATGATCGATACGTGTTAGCTATATGTTAAACTATGTGTAATCATACGTGCTTTAATTGAACCTAAACCTGACATGTGTGATAACCATGTTAGGACGTGGTTGACCACTAGCATTTAGACGTGACCTTTCTGTGTTATCTGCCGAGCAAATCAAGGTGAGTTCACACTCCGTTACAAAGCATGGGATTCCCAGGGGTTGGGAATGGGTTAAGGAATAGGGATTCCTCGTCCTGTTGAGACGTAACCAGGAACATAGATTCCTCGTCCTGTTGTGACGTATCCAGGAACATAGATTCCTCGTCCGGTTGAGACGTATTAAACTATACTAGACTAGAACTCTATCAACGAAGTCCCTCCATTTTATATCGACTTAATCGCCGAGGCCAATGGCGAACGGGTCATTAGTTAAATAGCGCTATTAGGTTTAACAAACCTCACACCGTGCCGCAGAGGACGGGCGTGGACTAATGGACTATGGCACGTCAGTGATGATAGACACAGACGTTAGGGCACTTAAACATGACGAACGTTAGTAGTCGATATGGTAACGAGTCTGGTGAATTAAACATGGGGTAGCCCCCACGGCCATAGAGCCGGGCTGGAATAGCCAACGTAAGAACGGGTAACTAATAAACGTTTTTCGAACTATGGGGTAACCCCCACGGCTGGATAGCTGGTAAAGAACAAACTGTGTTTTCAGAATAACTATAAACTGGACAACCAAACGTGAACTCACTCAACTAATTGTTGACTCGTTACTACATGCTTTGCAGGTCTATAGGTACTTAGCTGGAGCTTGCACAAGGAAGAGTCGTTGTGGGACATGGACAGCTGTGTGCCATGTTAAACCTTTGAATATCTAAACTTATGATTTGGTTTTAAAACATTATGCTTCCGCTCATAACTTAACTATGTTTGCTTTGGACACTAATCGTGTTGGTTGGACTTTTACACTTAATTATTTACTTGTTCAATATGATTAGTGGTTTGATCCTGGTCAGTCACGCCTCCAAGCGGTGATACTCCGCATGTGGATTTTGGGGGTGTGACAGATTGGTATCAGAGCCATTGGTTATAGAGAACTTGGTTTTAATAAAGGAAAACGTTTTTGTTAAAACCAGACTATAACCTGTACAGTGCTCTACGATCCACAACGACGCTTCACTCCACGTGCAAGGCTCGACATTCTAGGTGATATGGTTTGTGTTTTATTGCCTACTTGCTAGATTGCATAGAACTTTGCTCATGGTATGCTTAGATGAACGTAGCAACTATAGTTTGAAAACACATTTGTGCTTGCTCCCTACTGTCGCTACACACTTGCACACATTCACGACACCTTTCCTACTTGTGTTTCCTTCGATGTGAGATCATGAGGGAACGTGTGAACCTAACTCAAGCCAGCTGACGGCTCTTATCAACGAACAAGTTACGGCAGCACTCGCGGCCGCTCAGGCAGGAGGTATAACCTGCTATTACGAATCTACCCTAGGATGTTAGATCCTACTCTCATGATCCAGCTCTCGCGCTTAACCCGGTCTTTCTTCCTCGCGTAACAAGGTTAGAACGCTCAGCCGCCTGTATGCACATTCAATACGTTCATGGACTGTCGTCCTAGTACTTTCGGTGGCACGAAAGGAGTTGTTGGACTCCTCCATTGGTTTGAGAAGCTCGAGTCTTTCCTAGAGATATGTGAATGCCCCGAGGCTCGTGGGGTGAAATTTGCCACTGGTACTCTCGAAGGCACTACGCTAACTTGGTGGAACGCGCAAGTTCAGATGCTGGGGCTGGCGGCTGCTAATGCCACCCCATGGAATGATTCTTAAGGAACTGATCCAAACGTGATTACCGTAGTCGTGATGACATCCACAAACTGGAAATAGAGTTCTTTAACCTGATGATGACGGGGTCAGAGATAGAAGCGTACACGAAACGATCCAACGAACTGGCAGTGTTATGTCCAACTATGGTGGATCCTCCCACCAAGCGCATTGGGTTGTACCCCAAAGGCCTAGTACCAGAAATTCAAAGTCATGTGACTTCTGCTAACCTTGCTACTATCCAGGATGTTACTCGTTTTGCTCATCGTCCCACTGACCGGGCAGTGGAACAGAACAAGCTGCCCAAGCATATTGGTACAACTACAACTACTTCTGCTACTCCCAGTGACAACAAACGCAAGTGGGATGGAAATTTAAGCAAGGATTTCACTTCGGTTCAATCTCAGTTGAGTACAGGAGCCCCAGTCAGCAATCTTTAGGTAATCGAAGTCAGGGTGGATACGAGGGAAACCGCCCTAAGTGCTATCGATGTAATTTACACCACAACGGGCCGTGCAACAAAGATCGTTGTCAGAGATGCAACAAGCTTGGTCATGGAGCCAAGGGTTGTAGAAGCTCACGTCTTGCAAACCAGAACCGACAACAGCAGCCACAAGCTCCACAGAATCAGCAGCAACAGCAGGGTAACAAGGGATGTTATCAGTGTGGTGCTAAAGGTCACTTCATGAGACACTGCCCACAGTTGAACCAGAACCAAAATCAGAACCACAATCAAGGAAACAGGAACAATAATGGAGACAACAACGGGGGTAATAACAACGACAATGGTGCCAGGGGTCGAGTGCTCGTGATTGGTCAGGGTGATGCTAGGAATGACCCCCCACGTTGTGATGGTTTTGGCATCGTTATTGGTATGGATTGACTACCTCAACATCGAACAGAAATTCTTTGCAAAGAAAAGATCGTCCGCATTCCTCGTGCTGGTGAAGAATCTTTGGTGATTCGTGGCGACAAGAGTGGTGCCGTTGTGAGCATCATTTCTTCCCTAAAGGCCCAAAAGTGTTTGTGTAAGGGCCACACTGCTTTTCTGGCTCTTGTTACTGACACCTCGAAGAAAGAAAGAAAGATAGAAGATTTTCCGATTGTACGCAACTATCCTGAGGTATTTCCTGAGGAACTACCTGGCCTTCCGCCTCATCGTCAAATCGAGTTTCAAATCGAGCTAGCTCCTGGAGCGGCACCCATAGCTCGTGCACCGTATCGTTTAGCTCCATCAGAGTTGAAAGAGTTATCTATGCAACAAGAACTCTTAGATAAGGGTTTTATTCGTCCTAGCTCTTCGCCCTGGGGAGCTCCAGTGCTATTTATGAAGAAGAAAGATGGTGCGTTCAGAATGTGCATCGACTACCGTGAACTGAACAAAGTGACTGTTAAGAATCGTTACCCTCTTCCACGTATTGACGATTTGTTTGACCAGCTGCAAGGGTCGAGTTACTATTCAAAGATCGATTTGAGATCGGGATATCATCAGTTGAGAGTCCGAGAGGAGGACGTCTCCAAAACAGCCTTCAGAACTCGATATGGCCACTATGAGTTTTTGGTAATGCCTTTTGGGATGACAAACGCACCGGCGGTCTTCATGGACTTAATGAATCGAGTGTGCAAGCCGTACCTAGACAAGTTCGTTATTGTATTCATAGACGACATCCTGATTTATTCGAAGAGTCAGGAGGAACACGAGGAACACTTACGACTTATTTTGGAACTCCTTCGAAAGGAACAGCTGTACGCCAAGTTTTCAAAATGTGACTTCTGGCTCCGTGAAGTCCATTTCTTAGGCCATGTAGTGAACAAGGATGGGATTCACGTTGATCCATCCAAGGTAGAGTCAATTAAGAGCTGGCCTGCACCTCGTACGCCAACGGAAATTCGCCAGTTCTTGGGATTGGCAGGTTACTACAGGAGATTTATCAAGGATTTTTCCAAGATTGCTCAGCCTCTTACTTCACTAACGCAGAAGGGCGTTGTTTATCGTTGGGGAAACGCACAGGAGTTAGCGTTTCAGCACTTAAAGGATAGACTTTGTAGTGCACCTATCCTTTCATTGCCAGAGGGTACAGACGACTTCGTGGTCTACTGCGATGCATCTATTCAGGGTCTTGGTTGTGTTTTGATGCAGCGGGATAAAGTTATAGCCTACGCCTCACGTCAACTCAAGGTTCATGAAAAGAACTACACTACACACGATCTGGAGCTGGGAGCAGTTGTTTTTGCACTTAAGATATGGAGACACTACCTATATGGTACCAAATGCGCTATCTACACTGATCACAGGAGCCTCGAGCATATCTTTAAACAGAAGGAACTCAATATGAGACAACGACGATGGGTCGAACTGCTGAACGATTACGAATGCTCGATCAGGTACCACCCAGGCAAGGCCAATGTCGTGGTCGACGCCCTCAGTCGAAAGAACACTGCGCCTAAGCGCGTACGAGCTTTACAACTTACTATACAGTCTAGCCTTCCTTCTCAAATACGAAATGCTCAGGTAGAAGCATTGAAACCAGAGAACGTCAGGGCTGAAGCCCTACGCGGCTCAAGGCAACGCTTAGAACAGAAGGAAGACGGGGCTTACTACGTCACGGGACGCATTTGGGTCCCACTTTATAGCAACCTACGAGAGCTTGTGATGGATGAGGCACACAAGTCTCGCTACTCAGTGCACCCTGGTTCGGACAAAATGTACCACGACATCAAAACCACATATTGGTGGCCTAGCGTGAAGGCCCACATAGCAACATACGTTAGCAAGTGCTTGACTTGTGCGAGAGTCAAGACGGAATACCAGAAACCTTCAGGCCGACTTCAACAACCAGAGATACCACAATGGAAATGGGAGCAAATTTCCATGGATTTTGTTACTGGCCTGCCCAGATCACAACGTGGTAACGATACTATTTGGGTGATCGTGAATCGACTCACAAAGTCTGCCCACTTCCTAGCTATCAAAGAAACGGATAAGTTCTCCACCCTAGCAGAAGTATATCTCAAGGAAGTTGTTTCAAGGCACGGAGTGCCCACCTCTATTATCTCGGATCGAGATGCACGTTTTACATCAGAACTGTGGCAAGCAATGCACAAGTCTTTTGGCTCACGATTAGATATGAGCACAGCTTATCACCCACAAACGGATGGACAGTCGGAACGTACCATCCAGACTCTCGAAGACATGCTTAGGGCATGTGTAATTGACTTTGGCAACGGCTGGGAAAAGCATCTGCCACTCGTGAAATTCTCATACAATAACAGCTACCACACCAGCATTAAAGCTGCTCCGTTTGAGGCATTGTACGGGCGTAAATGCCGGTCACCTCTTTGTTGGGCAGAGGTGGGGGATAGTCAGATTACTGGTCCAGAACATGTGGTTGACACAACAGAGAAAATTGCTCATATACGACAGCGAATGACGGCAGCTCGTGACCGTCAGAAAGTCTACGCCGATCGGGGCAGAAAACCATTAGAGCTCCAGGTTGGGGAGCGGGTACTACTCAAAGTTTCACCCTGGAAGGGTGTGGTTCGTTTTGGCAAACGGGGCAAACTTAACCCACGATACGTTGGACCTTTTGAAGTCATTGAGAAAGATAGGCAGGGTAGCCTACAGATTGAACCTACCAGCTGAACTCAGTGCAGTTCACAACGTCTTTCACGTGTCGAATCTGAAGAAGTGTATGTCAGATGAGACCCACGTAGTTCCTTTGAAGGAGCTCACGATCGACGAGCAGTTACGATTCGTCGAGGAACCTGTTGAAATCACGGACCGGAATGTTAAGGTCCTCAAGCGTACTAGAATACCTCTCGTACGAGTTCGTTGGAACTCACGTCGCGGCCCAGAGTTCACCTGGGAACGCGAAGATCAGATGAAACAAAAGTATCCCCAACTGTTCGCAACCGGTACAACCACTACTGAGGCTGAAGCTACGGAATTTCGGGACGAAATTCCAGATCAACGGGGGGAGGATGTGACACCCCAGGAAAACCAGGAAAACCATGCAACTTAACTAGCTTCCTCAGTGAGTACGTGCTAAATTTCGGGACGAAATTTCTTTCAACTTGGGGATAATGTGACAACTCGTATTTCCAAACCGATCTTCGTACTTTAATGTAACGTATGTGTACGATATGTGACTGTTATGAAAGTGAATACTTATGCTAATGTTATGTTATTACGTGCTTTGTGTAATGTATGTTTGTATATAAATAGCCCAACCGCACAACATGAACCAACCGCGCAACACTCATCCGATCGCACAAGTCTTTTGGGCCACACTCTTGCAATCGGACCATAAGGGCGGCCCATATGAAACCCGAGTGAGGGGCTCGGCCCACTCCTCTTATACGTACACCCAACCACCACTAGGGAGTTGTTTCTCATTTGTTACTAAACACCCACCCACACAAACCCTAGCTCTTCTCTCTCTCTCTCACGAACTTGAAGGCAGCCGCACACATCATCGAAGTTCATAGTGTTTGGATCAATTCTCGTTCCTTCCCTATTCGGTTAGTATGATTAACTATATGTTTGATGGTATTATGATATGCGTCACATATGCTTGATATGATTGATGATGATTTGTTATGATTGCTTCGAATCCGAAGAGTTGATTTTAGTGTTCATGAAATCGGCTTATGTGTATTATAGAATATTCATGATAAATCAGGTTTCATGTTATTGTTCTAAGAATCGAATGTTTGATAATAAGGTCTCATGATGTTTACGTGTATGATAACATTAATTGGCTGCCATGATGTGTACATGTATGATGATGTATATGACATACTAATTGTTGAGTAATGGTTCTCATGTTAGGTCCAATAGAAATAAGATTAGGGGCATGGTGGTAGGCTACTTTAGATAAACCTTTTGACTATATTGATATATGCATGTGCAGCCAAACAATGTAGAAAATCATGATAGATTGCATATGGGTGTCAGTGCCATGTGTTATTGTTATGGGTGGAATGATGATTTTTAATTGATGATAATGATTGAAAACCGAATACATGTTACATCGGCCGTAACATGTTTAGAATGATTATTATATTGTTATAGTTATGAACATTGTAAATCGAGATTTTGATACATGTTAATTGGTGTTATGATCATTGTCATGAATTGATTATGTTACTCATTAGGGTTCTTATGAAATTAGATGATAGTTACTTGGTTTGATCGAGTAAGGGATTAGTTAGAATCCATGATTTTTGATAAAGGACAAATTTGGAAACTACTTAATGTTGTAACAGAAATGCATGATATCCGGAATATAAAACTAGTCGCACAAGATCACACGTACAAGACATCTTGGTCAGTCGCACAAGATGTCTTCTATCGCACAAGATGGTTATCTATTATAATTGTTGGGCCGTAGACCTGGGCTGGGTATTAGAGTTAATCGCACAAGTTGGGTCAAGTCGCACAAGTTGTTTATTTGATTAAATTGTTGGGCCGGTTACATGTTGAACTAAAATATGCTTATTTGGGTTTTCTTTATTACTTGGGCCGGGTATCATATGGAATCGCACAAGATGCATAAATCGTACAAGTTGAACTACAAGTTCAGTGTTGGGCCGAGACATGTGTGGGCTTCAATTGTATGTTAAACTGATATCATTTAACACATTCTATGTGTGTACTATGTTTCCATGATCGATACGTGTTAGCTATATGTTAAACTATGTGTAATCATACGTGCTTTAATTGAACCTAAACCTGACATGTGTGATAACCATGTTAGGACGTGGTTGACCACTAGCATTTAGACGTGACCTTTCTGTGTTATCTGCCGAGCAAATCAAGGTGAGTTCACACTCCGTTACAAAGCATGGGATTCCCAGGGGTTGGGAATGGGTTAAGGAATAGGGATTCCTCGTCCTGTTGAGACGTAACCAGGAACATAGATTCCTCGTCCTGTTGTGACGTATCCAGGAACATAGATTCCTCGTCCGGTTGAGACGTATTAAACTATACTAGACTAGAACTCTATCAACGAAGTCCCTCCATTTTATATCGACTTAATCGCCGAGGCCAATGGCGAACGGGTCATTAGTTAAATAGCGCTATTAGGTTTAACAAACCTCACACCGTGCCGCAGAGGACGGGCGTGGACTAATGGACTATGGCACGTCAGTGATGATAGACACAGACGTTAGGGCACTTAAACATGACGAACGTTAGTAGTCGATATGGTAACGAGTCTGGTGAATTAAACATGGGGTAGCCCCCACGGCCATAGAGCCGGGCTGGAATAGCCAACGTAAGAACGGGTAACTAATAAACGTTTTTCGAACTATGGGGTAACCCCCACGGCTGGATAGCTGGTAAAGAACAAACTGTGTTTTCGGAATAACTATAAACTGGACAACCAAACGTGAACTCACTCAACTAGTTGTTGACTCGTTACTACATGCTTTGCAGGTCTATAGGTACTTAGTTGGAGCTTGCACAAGGAAGAGTCGTTGTGGGACATGGACAGCTGTGTGCCATGTTAAACCTTTGAATATCTAAACTTATGATTTGGTTTTAAAACATTATGCTTCCGCTCATAACTTAACTATGTTTGCTTTGGACACTAATCGTGTTGGTTGGACTTTTACACTTAATTATTTACTTGTTCAATATGATTAGTGGTTTGATCCTGGTCAGTCACGCCTCCAAGCGGTGATACTCCGCATGTGGATTTTGGGGGTGTGACAAGGGATCTCTACAAGTGGTAGGTCCCCGGCCAAAGGGCCATCAGCGAGCTCATCAGCACCATCAGGTAATGCAAAGGGCTGAAAGTCATCCTCGTCTGTGCTAGTAACGTCGGAGGTGTGAACCTCGCGCTCTGAAGACTCTAGGTCGTCTGATACTATATGTCTAGGGCCTGTGGTGTCTGAATCACCAGTGCCGGTCGAGTCCATGTGTCTGTAACATAAACACAAATGTGCACAAATAATCAGTCATACAATCAGATAAGCACATTAGTCACCAAGTAAGCAATCAAATAATTCTCCTAGTCCCACTAGCCTCCCAGCCTCCCAGACTGCTCTTCCTAGTCCCACTAGCCAATTCTCCTAGTCCCACTAGCCAATTCTCCTAGTCCCACTAGCCAATTCTCCTAGTCCCACTAGCCAATTCTCCCAGTCTCTCAGACTGCTCTTCCTAGTCCCACTAGCCAATTCTCCTAGTCCCACTAGCCAACTACCTCGGCCTCCCAGACCGAGCCTCAGCCTCCCAGACTGAGCCTATAAATAATAAATAAATGTGCTCAACATTTGTTTGTAAAAAGTTTTGGATCTGGACTTAAGTGGTATGCAATAAAAAAATGTTTTCGTGAGAGCCCTAGTGATCATAGTCTAGACTCGAGAAGGAATCCTAGTTCGCTATGATCAGAGCTCTGATACCAAGTTGTCACACCCTGGCTTTGCGGAAGCGTGGTTATTTTGGTGTGACTTCTTAATACCATAGCTTAACCATAACAAAGCTATATGAAATAAAACCATGCAAGATCATCCATTTAATTAAGTTTTAAAACCCAAATACAACAACATTGTCTCAACGGAAACACATCCTAACGACATTGTTCAACAAACACAAACATCAACATGACATAAACACAGTTTAAGGACTGTGACTTGTCCAGGAAAGAGTCACATTCCCCAAACCCGGATGACCTCGTAACTAGTGCAGCGGGAAAACGTGTCATACCGCGCCAGATCCTTTAATTCCCTGAAATACATGTAAGTTAAAAAATCAACAATAATGTTGAGCGAGTTCATGTGTAAGTGAGTAAATAAACCTTTGTATATATAAAAACCCTGGTATGTAGCAAATAAGGAAAAAGAGATCACCAATGGTTTGCAAGGCCATTGATATGTGTGAAGTGCAAGTAGGAAGACTCAAACCTAGCGGATTTTGCGTTGGGCACAAAGTCACCCCGAGGCCCGTACTGTTGGACCTGGAGTTGGGCTCGCTACACCCAGATAGATCTACCGCTTACGTCCCTCGGTCCTACAATGAGGATTAATGGCCTCCAGTTCCCGCCTACCCACTCACATGATCTAAGTAGTAACCCTCCTTACGCTAACCATACCATGTATAAAGTACTCGTAATCATAGTAACATGTATTTCACCCCCGCAGTTTAGAAAACTGAAAACAGTTAAGAGAAAAGGGGGTCATGAACTCACAGTGGTGCGTCTCTACCAAGTATGTCTCCTGATCAAGCAGCTGTGTGACGACCTACACGTACTAATTCTATTAGACGGACGGCCGTGCCTTAGCTTTATGGTTTAAGTTTTTGGGAAATAGTTAGACAACTATTTCGTGTTTACATTTAGTAAATACTTGGTAATCATTTTCCTTCCCAAGGATGGGGGATTTAATACATGTGTGTTCGAAATATATTATTAAGTCTCACTTAAAATATATTTTATTTCTAACTCCAAAATATAAATATTCTTCTCAAAAATATTATATTTTTTTATTACATAAATTTTCCCAAAATAATACCTTGACAAAAATACGCGTTAAGTCATATTTTCTTAAAATGCGTAAGTTACGTTTTAATGATCGAGTGGTAATAATAATTACCGGTGTAACTTATATATTTATCGTAGAGACGTTCGTATTATTTTGGATCCATTAACATTCGATAGTATTATTTTTACCCTAAAAATAATACTAGTATTTTCACAAAATAATCATAAACACATATCAAGTGACTTTATGAAAAATATATACTAAATATATATTTACCAAGTTTTATTTTGTGAAATCCCACCTCCGATGTTTTGTAAATAAAGTCGTGGCGAAATCTATAATTTGAAAACAAGTAGAAAAGTATTTCTAACACTTATAGTGAAAATATTTCTAAGTGTTAGGTTTTTGGAAAAATTTCGCCAGAGTTTCCCCTGTAACTGGAGGTGGCCACGCTTTTAAGCGTATCATTTTATTTCATAAATCAAACCAACATTATTTTCATTCAATCAAAACAATGTCCAAAACAACAAACTAGTAAATAAATATGTATATCGCATAAATTACATGAACTTGCGTTTTATCCAAGAATATAAAGTAAATTCCATTACTTTTAGTGGATCTTTATATAAGTCAATCCGGTTTTGTAAAAACCCCGTTTTTAAAGAAATTCCATCTTTACAACTTCTTATAAATTTTTACAAAGATAGTTATTTTGTCGAAACTTAGTGCTACACAAGTGTTTACACAGTGTTTACACACTTGTGTGTTCTAAAAATCATTCTTGCTCATGTAAAATCCATTTTTAGAAAAATATGGTTTCTTCGACACTCGGTCCTTTGAAAATACCGCTTGTAGATCCGTAGATCTACTAGTTTTAAACACTATTTCGTAAGTAAAATCATTTTTACACAAGTTCAAGTTTGATGTGTGGTAGAGTTTCATCACTTAACCCTTGTTACACTTAAACAAGCTTTATGTCATATCCATGATCATGACCAATCCGGGTTAAACGATGATCCGAGCTAGCACAACATAGATCGGGCCTAAATAACCACACAAATCAAATACTACAAGATTTACACAACATTCAAGCTTTTAACCACCATTACTAGCATTTTTAGTATACTTTTATGTATCAACTTGTATGTTTACGAGTTTTAGCCATTACATAACATTTTAACCACTTCAAAATAGTTCGAGAGTGTGATTCAAGCAACTTACTACTAGCTCGAGGCTAGGGAAGAATCTAGACGCAAAATGAGTGGATAAAAGCAATAGAGTGAGGTCCTTCGCCTTCCGATTGCACCAAGCTTCCTTGTAGGTGATCCTTAACACTTGTATGAGCTTGGAATGGCTTGAACTAAACTCGAAAAATTGATGGATGTTGAAGGGGATTCGGCCGAGAGCTTCTTGAGAGAGAGAGAGAGTTGTGTTGTGATGGAAATGATTAGTGTGCTAAGTGTTGATCTTATAGAGATTTCATATGATCTTTAACCAATGGTTTATGTGTCTATTAGATATTAGACACTAATGAATTAAATAATCACAAAAGTACAAGGGGTTCCCCCTTGGGGACCGAATTCGTTGGATGGGGGGGGGGGGTACTAGTTCGATTTCAACCAAACATTAAGTATTAGTTAGTTAAGTGTGGAGGTTAACTCGGTTACTAGTGTGTAGTAAGTTGTGACGGGTGTTAGGGTATTCAGGGACCCTAACTGGCTCAGAAAAAGAAAAACAGTGTTGATGACAATATTTTTATGTTCCGGGTAAAGTCCGGTTGTTCGGTTGGGTAGAGATCCGTTAAAGTGCTTAACAAAGCTTTAAAGTGTCGTTATTATTATTTTTAGTGACACAACTTATTCCTCCAAAGTGTCGGGAATATTTTCCTCATGTCTTGGCACTTTATTAGTTAGCCAAATGCTGAATTTTAATTAAAGTGCTGAATTTTGTACTTAGAGTACGTTTTAGGCGCATCCGGTCACTGTAATTTATTCCTAGTGACGCAGTTCTACAACCCTTATATCCCTACACTCACCACTAGTGTAGCGAACTATCTCAGACTCTTACAGGCCTTAGAGGCAGTACCTGCCTGGTGCTAGTTATGACAGCACGTTTAATAGGTTATCCGTTCATTGTGCTACTGTGCTTTTGGTGCATCAAGGTTGTCACAAAGGTGCTGTAAGCAAAACATGGAATGACAGCAAGTAAAGTATGATGCAAGTAAGTACATGTATCAGTATTCAAGTAGCAGTTTATCCACAAGTTCAAGCAAGCACAGTAATTAAGCAGTAATTAATTATTAATTAAGTCGTACGGATACCTGGTTTAGTGAGGGTTGTCACACTTTTATCCATTCAGTTGAAGCTTTAACCATTTTGTCACGATCAAGAATTTGATTCTCAACGCTTCTGACCTTTGCTGTCAGATCATCAACTTTCTTTCCGTTGAGATACGTGACTGTGCTACAAAATTTGCACTCTTTGTTGCAATTTTTGCAATCAGCATTTCCTTCAATCTTTTTACCTGACACATTTGTTGACGAGTTTGGACTGACCTGGCCTTTTGACTCAGACACGGAGTTAGAATCTACCTCAAGTGCTTTAGCAGCCAGCACTTTGTCAGCCATTTTTCCCAGGTTCTCTGCAGTCAACTCCTGTGTTGTATCGATAACTCCAGTATCAATCTTCTTTGATTTTTTGATCTCTTCTTTCTCTTTCTTCTCATTTTCTTCTTTTTCTTTCTTCTCTTCCTCTTTCATTTTCTCGGTTGGAGTTCCCCACCATTTGTTCTGCCAATACTCATCCTCATCTTTCATCTCCTTGATTAAGGCTTCCAGATCAAGAGTTTTGTGATCAATCGAAATATTTCCATACTCATCAAGATAACACTCCCTGTTCGGATCCCATCTTTTTGCTCTCTTTGCTTCCAAATAGATACCAGAAAGTCTAATCATTTTGTTTTCCGAAATCATTTTTCTGTATTTATACTTCTGCTCTTCAGTTCGATTATCTTTCCACGGAATAGGTTCATTTTTCGCCATGAACGCGTAACCAACCGCATCTTCTTCCGGTAAAATCTCTTGACTCCAATCATACCCTTCATCATCATAAATCACTGCAAGAGCTCTAGATTTCTCTCTATTGTCTTCAACCTGCTTCAATCTAGGCGGCTCGGATTTATTCTGATGATAAATTGCCTTCTTGTAGTAATCATCTCTGAAAGGATTCTCCGACTCATCAGCATAAGCATTTCGGCATTCTAGTTTGAAGTGACCCTTCTGCTTACACTTGAAATAAGTCACCTTCGATTTATCGAACCCCAATTTGGTAGATGGACCACCGATTGTCTTTCTGCCAGTAATTTCCATAAAGCGTTGTGCTCGACGAACAGCACTTGCCATTGCCCAACGAATATCAATCAGCTCCATTTCTTCGGGATCTATCTGGTCATAATCTTCCTTCGTCAGGTTGGTATTACCGATCTTTCCAGCTACTAACCCTTCATATGATTCCAACACCGACTCCAAGAAGACCATTTGTTGCTTAGCCGACTCCTCGTCAAAATTCTGTGCATTTTTCAAATCTATTGCGATATTGCATTGAAAAAGATTCTTTGCATCAGAATGACTTGCAGATGATGAAGATCCACTGTGATAACCACTATGACTTCCACTGCTTTGACTGCTTTGACTTTCTTTGCCAGCTGTCGACACATTCTCAGCAGAAAATGCAGTCTTTGGAGAAGTAGCTTTCGGCATCATGCTTTTCGGATAATATAGATCCAAATTCTGCTGGTAAGATGAATGATTGACTTTGTATGTCTTCTTCAATTCCAATTCGTGACTTTCAAGTATCTCAATCACCAAATCTGGTTTCAACTTTTCAGGAGCAATAGTGTTCTTCAACATCAGTGCATAATATCTCCAATCCATCTCGTCTGGTAATGAATCGAACAGTTTGTCAACAAGTTCTTCATCAGAAAATTTGATATCATGTCTTGCTAATTCTAGCTTCAGATGACCGAACCTTTCTATCATTTTACAAACTGACTCATTCTTAAGACAACCAAACATATCAAACTCTTTCCTAAGAAGTTTTCGTTTGTTTTTCACAATTTCCTCACTTCCTAAACATTTTGCTCGAAGTTTGTTCCACAGATCTTTTGCATTTGAATAATCAATCAAGGAAATAATGTATTCTCGGACAGATTGGAACAACAAAGCCACACATTTTTGTTCGGCTACGAATGATTCAATCTCATCAGTAGATGTTAAGGCTTCACCATTCTTGTTTCCGTTTTCATAACCGTTCTTCAGACTTTTCCAACTAGGAAATGAGAATGCCATCAACCAGTCTTCAAACTTTCTTGACCATCGACTGTATTCCTCGATAGCCATTAGCTTTGGAGGTTTATTGAATGTTCCGAAGGCACTTTCCGATTCCCAAGCTTCCTTTTTCTTTTCTTTCGGCGGGTTATCATTGTTGTTGCTTGTAGATGAATCGTCTCCTAAATTTCCAGCAAACGCGTACATATCGCTGAATGGGTTCAAGAAAATATCATCCATTTTGAATATACCTGAAAAATCAGCAAACACTTAGAAAATTTTTAGGTTTTGAAAAATCAGCAAGTTCAAGTGAAATTACTTGAAGTGAAATCACTTCAAGCGAAATCAACACTATAAACTGTTCAAGCGAAATAAAAAATTTACACTCAAGCGAAATCTCCTATTTCACTTGGACTTTCAAGCGAAATTGTTAACCTGAATCAGTTAGTTCAAGCGAAATCCAACAAATCAATTTCGCTTGAACTTTTTCAAGCGAAAACCAAGACCAGTTCTGTTACAAGTGAAATCAACAGCCAAACTCAAGCGAAATCAGACAAATAAGCATATTTCAAGCGAAATCATCAATATATTTCAAGCGAAATCTGCTGATGTCATCTTTTTCGAACAGTTTTCAAGCGAAAATTTAATTTTTTATATGAATTCAATCGATTTTAAGTCCAAATCTTTCAAGGATTTGTTATCACACTAAATCGCTTGTTATATGTCAAATTCAGGTCATTTTCACCGCTGAAATATGTTCAAATCAGAAAAGTATATGAAGAAGTGAGTAGAAATAAGAAAATCCGGTAGAATCAAGCTGTAATGGTATGAACTCCTCGTCCTGAGCTCTGATACCACTTGTTGGACCGTTCTACGACCTCGAAACGTCAGTTAAGGCAGTTCATCTTTGAGTACGAAGACCTAGTATATCAGATTATGACACCTTTCAAACGAGATTTCAGGGGTTACCTATATATCCAAGTAGTGTTCCCCACGAATTTCACAAGTTTGAAATTTTAGGTTTATATCCCGAATAAATCTACTAAATGTGCGAAAACCTATCGACACATCATCAATGAGACTGTTTAACTCATTTAAACTATACAAATCTTTAGCATACTGTAATTGTCTAGCCGATGTACTATCATTTTCCCTATATACACAAGCTCTTTTTCACATTTTATCATGTTTTTGTATTTTTGCATTTTTTACTGTTTTTGTATTTTCTGAAAAATATAACTATTTACAAACACTTGTCGGACCGTTCTACGACCTCGAAACGACAGTTAAGGCAGTTCATCTTTGAGTACGAAGGCGGAATCAACGTAAACAAAGTCATAACAGCTAGTTTCCTTTTAATCTTTCTTTTCTGATTGATTTACGTGCTTTTACAATGTAATCTGATACAAATCCGGCAGCATCTCTCTTTACATACACATACAGATCCGCTTCAAATGACACACACACTCTCCTATTTATAGATCACAAGATTTCGCTTGGAATGACATGAGTTGCTGTTCAAGCGAAATCACATCAATTGATTTCGCTTGAGATTGGTTCAAGCGAAATATTAAACAAGAAAATGAAAAGTTGATTCTTGAAAACCGTCAGATTTCTGAAAAGTTTGAAAAACTCAAAAGCACAATGAAAGATTGTGATGATCGAAATGGTAAAACTTTTAAAGAAAATGAACATCTAAAAGCAGTGCTGAGAGTAAAAGAAGAATCAATCAACCAACAACTGGATGAAATCGCTAAATTGAAACTTAAAGTTCAAGAGGCTGTAATAAAAAACGAGCGAATCCAGTTGAAGCTTAACAGTTACAGCTCCGCAAGCTTTGTTTTGCAACATATCATTCCCAAACCCATCGGGAAAGACAAAGCGGGCGAAGATGTGTATTGTGATGGAACTGGGGTGGGGTTTCATCAAGTACCACCACCTGTTCTTGCTAATTACACGAAAAAGCAATCTGGGTTGGTTGAAATCAAGGAAGAAAGTGAAGTTAAACTTCCGGAAAACATTGATGTTACTTTTACATCATCTGATGATAGTGTTCAGACAGAGATTGTTAAGAGCACAGCTGAAAGTGTTTTGATGTCTGATTCAACCGAAGATGATGGGTGTTTCTTGGACAAATACATTCAGAAACCAAAGTCCAAAAACAACTTAAGTGATGAACCGGGTCTTGTGATGTACAAGATGGCTGGATCTGATAAGTTGTATTCGGATTCTGAGTTTCCAATTGAGAATGTTAATGTGAAAAAGCTAACAAATGTTTTCAAATTGGTTGAAGTTGAGATATCAGAAGTGAACAGTTTAAAACAAACAAAAAGGCAAATGAATTTTGAGAAAGATAAAGCTTATTATAAGAAACCTGTTGTTCCACCACGTTTTTATAATAAAAATCGAAACAATTGGTCGGGTGGTTATCAGGGTGGTAAGAGTTATCAGCAAAGAAGGTTTCAAAATAAAAGGTTTGCTCAAAAGAAGGTGTTTGTGAACAGTTCAAGTTCACTTTCTGATGAGGAAAATGAAATCTTTTCAAAATCAAATGAAGAGTTCTTTGAGAAAAGAGCTTCACATTATCAGTCTGAAGGCACAAATCTAGTTGTTGATACTCGAACATGTTTCAGATGTAATCAAGTTGGTCACATTGCACGAAAGTGTACCAATGTGAAGCCTAAGACTGAAAATGTGAAGATTCAACAGAAGAAAGTTGACGTGAAGGGTAAAGCACCAATCGTTGTTGAGAAAAAGAGTGTGAAAAATAACAACATCAAAGTGAAAAATAAACCTGTAAAGAAAATGGTAACTAAAAACGACAAGGTTTATAAACAGATTGCTTTATCTCAACAAGTTTGGAAACCAAAAACAGAGATGAAAATTTCAACTTCTGAAGTGAAAAAGGCTGAAGAATCAATTTCGGTTGATTATGATGCAAATTTTCCACCTCTTAAGGCTGAAAATTTCAAAATTCAAATTGCGAGAGTCAAGGTTACACCTAAGGCTGATGAGGCCTGGGTGGACACCATGTTCGAATAAGCAGTTTGAATTGCCGGAGCTTCCTTGATCGCGAAGCATGAATCGGCATCTTTATTGTAGTTGGTTAATTTGAAGTTTGTTTTGTGCAGGATCTTCAACAACTTGTATCCAGATGGATCATGGATAGTGGAGCTTCAAGACATATGACAGGAAAGACCGCGTTGCTGTATGATGTGAGAAATATCAATGGTGGTTATGTGGGATTTGCTGGTCATGAAGGTGGTAGAATTGTAGGTGAAGGAACGTTATCCAACGGGATTGTGACGTTTGAGAGAGTTAACTACATCACTGAGCTGGAGAACAATTTGCTTAGTATCTCGCAGATTTGTGACAATTTGTATACTACTCACTTTACTGATAAGGAATGTTTGATTTTGAAACCAGGATTTGTTATTCCTGAAGAATGGATTATCATGCGGGCACCTAGAGTGAATGATTTATATGTGTTAGATATGAGTGTAGCAACTACAACTACTGGTCAAGCACATTGTTTTGTTTCTAGAGCAACTGAGAAAGAATCGAGATTGTGGCACCGAAAGATGGGGCATATTCACCTAAGGAAAATGAATCACTTGGTGCACAATGATTTGGTTTTGGGTGTTAATATCAAAGGTTTTCATCTGGAAGGGGAGTGCATTAGCTGCATCAAAGGTAAGTAGAAGAAAAAGTCACACCCTACAAAGCAAGTCAATTCAGTTTCGAGACCTCTGGAAAGACTTCACATGGATTTGTTTGGTCCTGTGAATGTCAAAAGTATTACAGGAGATTACTACTGTTTGGTCGTTACTGATGATTATTCCAGATTTTCGTGGGTTTCTTTCTTGAAGACTAAAGATGAAACGTATGACAGTTTGATGACGTTGTTCAGAAAAATTGAGAATCTGTACCAACGGCGTATCAAAAGAATTCGAAGTGATAATGGTACTGAATTCAAGAACAGTAAGATGGAAGAATTTTGTGATGAAAGAGGTATATTGCATGAGTTTAGTGCTCCGTACACTCCGCAGCAGAATGGAGTCGCAGAACGCAAAAACCGGACACTAATCGAGACGGCTAGAACTATGCTTGCAGATTCAAAGTTACCGATAAATTTTTGGGCTGAAGCTGTTTCTGCCGCATGCTTTACACTCAACAGAGTTCTCACTGTCAAGAAGTTCAACAAAACATGTTTTGAGCTAATCAATAATCGCAAACCGAATTTGAAGTATCTAGAACCGTTTGGGTCACCCTGTACGGTTATAGAGCCTCATGGAAAGTTTGGTCCGAAGAGCATTGAGGGAATTTTTGTTGGTTATGCAAGTCATTTGCGTCGAGTCTTCGTTCCAAGTGAGAAGCGGATTATTGAAGTTGCAAATGTTGAATGTCAAGGTTATACTATGCCGCCACAGAATCCTGGTAATTCATGGCGTTATCATTATGACAAACTTTGGGATTCGTTTGACATGAGAGAAGAATCAGAGGATGATGATGATTTCTTTGATGAGTTGGATATTTTGCGTGAATATGAGTCACAGTTAAGGTTCCCAGCTGAGTATTCTAACAGACCACGGGAAACTTCAAATGACGATGAAGCAGGTCCGAGTAATGCTGGTGAACATGATGATGTCTAACAGAATGAAGTTGCTCAGAATAGTCAGTCGGATCAGATTGATAATCTAGAAGCTGAAAACATGCCAGTATTTGATCATGGTGATTCAGATTCTGAGGGGGAGCAAATTCAGATTTCAAGTCAAACAAACCAAGTTGGTGAACAAGATGCAGAGCAGAATGTTACTAATCTGGAGGGAAATGTAGATGTTCCAAGTGAAGTGATGCCGCGAACTTTTTCATATCATCCAGAGGAGTTGATCATAGGAGAATTGCAGACAGGCGTTCGCACTCGAAGACAGATTGATAAAGGGCTTACTTGTTTCTATACAAAAGTTGCTCCTTTGCAAACTGAATTCTCATTGAGTTGTTTTATCTCGCAGGTTGAACCAAGAACTTACAAAGAGGCGCTTAGTGAAGACTCTTGGGTCAATGCAATGCAGGAGGAACTTAGTCAATTCGAGAAATTAGGAGTGTGGAAGTTAGTGGATTTGCCAGATGGTCAAAGGAAGATTAACACCAAGTGGGTGTTCAAGTGTAAGAGAGACGATAGAGGAGTTGTAATTCGCAACAAAGCTCGACTCGTTGTTCAGGGCTTTAGTCAACAGGAAGGGATTGATTTTACCGAAGTCTATGCTCCTGTAGCACGACTAGAAGCAATCAGAATTTTTCTTGCATTTGCGTCTTGGAAGAACTTCAAAGTTTATCAGTTAGATGTTAAATCGGCTTTTCTCTACGGGAAGGTAAAAGAGGAAGTTTATGTCGGTCAGCCGCCGGGCTTTACCGATCCAATCCACAAAAACAAGGTCTACTTATTGGACAAAGCGCTGTATGGTTTACACCAGGCCCCGAGAGCTTGGTACGAGACTTTGTCTCAACACCTACTAGCCAATAAGTTCATTCGTGGAAAAGTGGATGCTACTCTCTTCACTAAAGAAGTCGATGGTCATCTTCTGATAGTTCAGATTTATGTGGACGATATAATTTTTGGGTCAACGAATGAAAGTCTATGCAAAGACTTTGAATCAGTGATGAAGCAAAAGTTTGAAATGTCATCAATGGGGGAGATGAAATTCTTTCTGGGATTACAAGTTGAACAACTTCCTGAGGGAATTTTCATTCATCAGACAAAGTACGTTCATGATATTCTAGAGAAATTTGGGATGTCAAGTTCTACTCTAGCTGCTACCCCACTTGCAACAAATCATGGGATTCACCCAGATCTCACCGGAGACAGGGCTGATGAAACTTTTTACCGATCCATGATAGGTTCTTTGATGTACCTAACAGCTTCACGTCCTGATATCATGTACCCAACGTGCCTCGCAGCAAGATTTCAATCTAACCCTAGAGCTTCGCATATGATTATTGTGAAGAGAATATTACGCTACCTGAAAGGAACTCCTTCATTGGGGTTGTGGTATCCTAGAAAAGGCGATTTTACGCTCGAAGGGTATTCCGATTCGGATTTCGGATGCTGCAAAGTCAATTCAAAATCAACAACTGCAGGATGCCAGTTCTTTGGTCCTAGATTGGTTACCTGGCAGTGTAAGAAACAAACGTCTGTGGCGTTATCTACATGTGAAGCGGAGTATGTTTCTGCTAGCAGTTGCTGCTCTCAGATCTTGTGGATACAGCAACAGATGCGTGACTACGGTTTGCAGTTTCTTAACACACCTCTTTTTGTTGATAATGAGGCCGCAATAAATATAACAAAGAATCCAGTACATCACGCTAAAACTAAACACATAGAAATTCGTCATCACTTTATTCGTGATTGCTTTGAGAAAAAGTTGATACGAATTGAGAAAATCCACACTGACGAACAGAAAGCTGATTTACATACCAAAGCTTTTGATAAAAATCGGTTTAAATATTTGTTAAAACTGAATGGTATGAAGCTTCTTTCAGTGTCGGATGGCATAATTGGCGTTGATGAGAGTACTGTTGCGGATGAAGACGAGAAACAATCTGAAATGGTTTGTCGTTTTTTTACTTGTTTTGGTATTTAGGGGGAGTAGATGTTTGTAAATAGTTATATTTTTCAGAAAATACAAAAACAGTAAAAAATGCAAAAATACAAAAACATGATAAAATGTGAAAAAGAGCTTGTGTATATAGGGAAAATGATAGTACATCGGCTAGACAATCACAGTATGCTAAAGATTTGTATAGTTTAAATGAGTTAAACAGTCTCACTAATGATGTGTCGATAGGTTTTCGCACATTTAGTAGATTTATTCGGGATATAAACCTAAAATTTCAAACTTGTGAAATTCGTGGGGAACACTACTTGGATGTATAGGTAACCCCTGAAATCTCGTTTGAAAGGTGTCATAATCTGATATACTAGGTCTTCGTACTCAAAGATGAACTGCCTTAACTGACGTTTCGAGGTCGTAGAACGGTCCAACATTTTTTATTATTTATTTTTTCTAATTTCAAACCTAATATATAACCCATTAATTATACTACTCATCCTCGTTCCATAATTCTTATCCTCAATTACACTGTCTCAAATCAAAAACGAAAAAAAAGATTCTTACTAATCATCTTCTAGCAATAAAGATAGAACGTCTTCGGATTCGTATGAGATTGCGGACGCCATTACAAATGCAGTACAACTCATGGTAGAGTTTATGCAACACGTTAGTCAACCTCCGCCTCCGATTCTTAGAAGAAAACAAATTCAACAGGGTCGTGAGGCTACGAATGTGTTGTTAATGCGTAATTATTTTTGTGATCAACCTGTCTATGGTCCATGTGAATTAAGACGTCTTTTTTAGGACGAGTAAACAATTATTTTTACGTATTACCAACAATTTGAAAGGGAAGTATGATCACTTCAAATAAAGATTCGATGTAGGAAAAAAGATGGGACTCATAACACTACAAAAGTGTACGCTATACGTGTGCTAGCAGATGATACTACAAACGACGCGTGAGACGAATACCTAAAAGTGGCGGACAAAACAACAAGGGACGTTGTAGCACATTTTGCTAAAGGTAATGTTTTTTTTATATCGAAAGGATATTCGTTTTTCTTCAACAACGTTGGCATTTTGTAAGGAACCTTTGCCGACTCTAGCACAAGAATACAATTAGAAATGATAAACCTTAATTATTGCTTTTGTGAGATGTGTATTACAAAAATCCCAACACATTTTCTTCATTTGCCAATGAACTGGTGGTGGAGTAGTAAGGGACAGACTTGAGTTTTAAAGAGACCCAGGTTCAATTCCTGCTTCCCCCGTTAGTTTTTGGTAGCACCAGGTTATGATGGGAATTACTAGGCGAGTAGGCGGCGATCGCTAGTTTGAACTGAACGAGTTTTACCTCACCGCACTTTCGTGTCTTTAGGCGAGTGTTCACGTGTTTCTGCCCTAGGTGAGACTTTTACCCAGTTCAGAGGCGAGTGTATCCAGATAGATATGTGCTGAATTTCATCACTAGCTCATTTGAAGGAGCATTCAAAAAAATAAAAATAAAATTTACTTATGTTAATTCCTCCCACATGATCCATTAAGTAACATTTATTTTAATTATTCCATCGGTTAATCAAGATATTAATTAATATCAAATATTTAAAAGATTGAAAATAATTATAAATAAATGAGTTCACTCTTCGGTTTTAAGTTTAGTAAAAATACTTCATTTTAGCATGTTATCTCTCAAAATCAAGTTTTAAATATTAACCAAAAGCGAGTAGAATTTTACACAAACAACCCTCAATCTACTAAAAAAAATGTAGGAACTATTATATAAAAATATGTATAATTTTCACCATATCAGAACCCCCCCCCCCCCCGGCGGTGAAAGGGGTTATTTAGCCTGCTCCCATGGTCTTATGTGAAAGTAAAATGCAGTTTAATATGGACCCAAGAGACCCTCCACGTAAGCGAGCGAATGAAGTCCAGGGGTTGTCCGGTCAATATGTGAAAGTGAAATGCAGTTTAATATGGACCCAATAGACCCTCGACGTAAGCTATAGTCATTAGACCGTAGCCTACGGTCTGAATATTGTGATAACAATACATACAACAGGTCTCGAGCGTAGCTTACGGTTAGCTTACGGACCGTAAGTCATGGTCCATACGGTCCGTAAGATGGCTGGTTAAAAAGACAGCGCACAGATGTTTGTTTTGACGACATTTTAAAGGGTTTTGAACCCTAATACATGAGACACTTGATCTTGGGACGAAATTTGGAGGACAAGGAAATTACTTTGGCACCAAGTTTCACTTAACATCATCATTATCTTCATCAAATCCATCAAATCGAAGATGCAATCATCCGATATCCAAGCCTGAGAAGATCATTCAACCGACATGAGCGGCTAGTCCTTTTATGGTTTCCTTCGGATGGAGGATTCGTGTAAGTTAATTGATTTTATGTGTTTAAACTAGTTTGTGAACATTGGTAATCTAAGCATTCGATGCTTTTTACCTATTGATTTGATTGATTAGTTGTAACGGTTGATTTTGTTTAAACTTTGTTGATCAGTTCTATTTAGACATAATGGAAAACATGAAAACATACATTTGATTGCATCAGTACAGGCCAGCAGAGAATCCAGATGGAGATGCAACAATAAGTGTTTGACATGATTGTCATCTTAGTCTGGTTCCTCCTTAGGGTGCAATCTAATGATGGTGATGAAGAAAACCGATAAAGGGTAATCGGCTATGGAGAGGAGGCGATTTGATATTATGAGTAATTAGGTTATGTCAATTTTCTAACCTCGTAACCTCTACATTAGTCTCCTTATATATGCACCAAAGAGGAAACCCTAATTAGTTAATAAGGGTAATTAGGCCAATCAACAATTACCAACTAATTATTTAATAGGTTGTTATATATTTTGATCTATATAATGTAAATGATTATAATGGCTACTAGATTAAATATAACATAAAAATATATTTAATCTTACATTCTCCCACTTAGCCGAGTAATCATTTACTATGAGTATTAGATAAGCCTGATCAGGAGTTAACACTCATTTTAGCCTTAAACAAGAACTATAGCAGAGAAATACAGCCGTTGAATCATTATGCGACTCAGGACCCCCATTAGTCATACTATAGCCTTAATTTAAAACCTAATCGTTATGATCAAAATACGCATAAGCCCTTTGTTTGATTTGTAACTTTATTTGTCTATATGCCATTATGCCAGCTTGACATATTCTTAGAGACATACAAAATCAAATTGATGAGGAAAAATTAACTAATAGTTAGTCATTCATAGTACGATATGCAGTTGCGCACGGCCGTCAATTAATACCCGTCTATGAGCTCTCTTAATAAGACTTATGGGTAATAGCTCTCTAGTTATAGGATCCTTAAGTATATCATGAATGTATTCGATACAAAGACTTAGTTTCCTCAATTCGTTCATAAACGAATAATTAATTATGTATCGAAACTTAATGCAACACCTCTTGAACTGTTACTGTTCAAGGAGTCATGGTAGCTGACTTTATCACACTAAGACTTCAAAATAATAATTATATGGAGTTAATAAACTTATGAGTCCAATGATAAATTTTCAACAACATTTAGTGACTATATTATGTCGTTATAACTTAGGTTGTTATTATCAGTTTATTATGACTCCTCCATGAGATAGGTTTTGTCTGCTGACATAAGGATATACCCGAAATTACATTTTGTCATCTTTGAACATTACAAAGTTAAAGTAATAAACCGGTTTGAGTTCTCACTTCTTCTTTAAATTTTAGCCTCTCGTTTCTTTTAAAGATATTGTAATACTCCATTAGATGCTTCACATTAATCTAGACATATCTAGTGTGTTGCAATGTGAGTAATATCTAAACGAGTATAGACTTGAACTTACATAAGGCTTCTAAGTAATGAAGCGTAAGGAAATAATCTCATTTATCCTATTATCCTCTAAAGGAAGAGCAGTATTGTTTGTTACATATGTAAGGACCCATTTAATGTTAAACTTATGGAACGATACTATTGTCCCATTGGGTCTATCTTGGTATGTTATAATATCTATTACATAAGAGATATCTCTGAGATCTATTATATCAAAGTTTGTGTTAACAATGCTTTGACTTATGTAACATATACCTGTCAAAAGAATATCATCTATATAGACAAGTTTAATTTAGTTGCTCCCACTCAACTTGAGGTACATTAATCCACTTGATTCTTGATGAAAATAATTACGTTAGGTTTTCATCACATTATGATGTTTGCATTAACCCATACATGGATATTATTGGCTTACAAATAAAGTGTTCTTTAACCTTAAGTTTAGAACTTTCAGGGTGTTTTATGAACATGTAAATATGTCAGCCATTTGTTAGGGAAAATTGTTTTAATGTTCATCTAATGTAGCTTTAAACTATTATAAGCTACTAGAACAGTGATGATCCTCAAAGAAATCTTTTGTTAATTTATCTCTTCCTAAGTATAACCTTTGACAATCAATCATGCCTCTTTGTGTCTTAAAGCTTATATCAGGATTTGGTTTAGTTATGAACACTCTTAGGTAATTCAATCAAATCCCAAACGTTATACGAACATATAAAATCAGTTTTACTAGAAAACTGCTTTATTCCATTTAGAAGATTAATTGACGCTAATGGCTTAATTAGAAGAGATAGGATCAGTAAACTTTTCCAAAATCCATTTCAACTTCAGTTAGGGAGGTTATGTAATCATCAAGGTTAGTAGGTTGTTAAACCTAGATGACCTCTTAAGTTGATTATTAGGTTTATTAGAAGTTTCTGTTTTATGGATTAGCTCTTGGTTAGGTTGCTATCATTTTTAGGATTCTAAGTGTGTAAGAGTTGGTGCAGTATAGTGTACAAGAGGTGTAATTGGAGTTAAATTCGGAGTGAAATTTAATGACACTCTTCCCCCCGCCTCTTGTATTCCTTGCAAGTCATGATAAGGACTTTGACTGCTCCCACTGACCTTAGAAATCTTTAGGAACTCAGCATGCTTAGGGTCAATATTTAACGACCGAAAAAATTCTAATAGAGAAACACGTTAATGACGTTAGTCATTGTGATTTCTCTTGTTGAGGATTATGTTAGTTTTGGTAAGAAATCTAAGTGTGCCCACAATTTAAGCAACAATGAAACTTTTATAAGAGTAGCATTAGATTTTAAGGAGACAAATTATAATAGAACAGTGTCAAGATGGAGCAGTGTCTTAAGAGGTGTAAATTTAGGTAATGTAAAATTTTCACTCCCCCACCTCTTGCAACTATTGCAAGTTATTATTAAGACACTTAATGCTCCCACTGATCTTTAATATCTCTAGAATGCTACAAAAGAAGTTTCAATGAGCTATGTGATGTGGGAACCTATCATATATGCATTAGACTTTATTGGATTTCCTTAATGTCCGAATATCATAAGGGACTTAAGGACATATTTAATAGAAATCTTATTAAGTACATATATGAATAGATTTCTTCTAAGACCGTGGGCCATATGCGACAAAATTTAGATCCAAGTAGATAGTCTTTAAATGATAAATGAATTATGTCTGAATATTGCATTTGGAATAAGTTCCAAGAATGTCAACAAATGACTTATGATGGACCCATACTTATTCCTTAAGTAAAATCATATTTAGGGCTTTAACAACATGATTTAAAAACACTTACAATGAGATTAGATGAAAAATCATCCTCATTAACCATGTCATGATTTCTCACGAATTTCGGTTATAATGGATGAAATTTATAAGTCTCATTTTCCTTTTGTCAAATTCTCACTTGCATGATGACAAAAGTTGTGAAAGTGTAAGGTATCATCTAGTTTTATCTTAGTAATGTTTCAATCCAGATATTTAGAACAAATAAGATGAGAGTTTAAGGTAAGTGTGACTTTATGTTGACCATGCAAACCTCACAACCTTCATAACATAGCTTAATTATGATACTATGTTCTGATTAATCTTCAAAATATATAAGGTATCGAAAAGCTTTGTTGGAAGACTGCTTATTATGGTTCTTATAGCCTTAACATTTAATTTGTCACTAACTCTCATGTTAGTTATTTGTCGAGTTCTTGTAAGGAAACGTACGGAACTAGAGTCAACTAATCATGTGTTAATTGGAATATTAAAATTACTAGACTTAAATATCCTTAGTAAGTGACTATCTAATTAACTTATCCAACTGTTCCTTTGAATAATGGATAGTCTCGTTACTTATGCCTAATCTAGTGGCATAATTATGCAGTGAGATTTTCCCTTGAAGAACCTTAGATGTGGAATTAGCACTTGTAATTTGTCTATGGACCTTAGAATAATCCTCTTTTAAAGTTTAAGTGGTTGTAAGATGAGTAACAACTTATTATCCAGCTTCAAACATTTATTTCTTTGTACATATGTTGCTTATCAACACACTGATTATACTTTGGTACTTTTGAGTGTTATAGTTGATTTATAAGGCATCAAATTGTACAAGTGAAAGTCTTAGTATGTAATGTACTGGAAAAATGTACTTATTTCCATGCTTAAGCCCTTAATTTTATGGGTCATGGTAATGTACATTATGATGTATTCATGAATGCCACTTAACCTTATAGTTTAAAATTTGAAATGAAGGCATGCATCTTAGGAGTTCTGGTGATTATTCCTCATATAATAGATTAGTCTTAGGAATCTGGAATAACTTTAGTGATAGCATTTTGTGTTAGAGAGTTCTTGATTATCATAAGAGACATCATGTTCGATTTGTCCTATTTATCATGCTCTACTTTTCTTCTGTAGTACTTTATCAGAAGAGAGCAATAGGATTATCATGTCTTAAGGGATAATCAAGAATTTAATTTAAGAGCTAATTCTTATAGAAACTTTAAATAAAGCAAAACATTTTAGGTTTAAGAATTAGAGTGGATGAGATATTGATTTATAGAAGAAAGTTATAGTGAGTAAAGTTATGGGTACTTAAAATAAGGCAAACGAAATGATCATAAGATTAATGAAGGATCATTAATATAAGGATCATTATGTGAAGAGGTTGTGATATTGTCTATTACTAACATCAAAATAATAGACTTAGTTAAAATTCTACTTAAACGAAGACAAATCAGCTTTGGCCAGAAGTGTAATCATTTAAGCATGTGTGCAAAGTGGTTGTGACAAATCAGCTTTGGCCAGAGATGAAACAATCACTTTAGTCATGCACTTGTTAAGTGTGCTATCTATGAAGGAATTAAATCAGCTTTAGCCAGATATTAAGACATTCATGTTTATGATACACACTTAACATAGCTTTCGTAATACTTGAATGATAAGTAGATGTATCAAATCAGCTTTGGCCAGAAATAATACATCAGAAGCTCCTTCAAGTTAAGCCATTTTGGGTTTTGTAAAACATTATCTGATTCTGATTAATTAACTAAGTATTTAGCTCACATGAAACAGCCTAAAATAATGAGGTTTCGAGTCAGGTCTCGACTGAGTTATGAGATCTCGAGTCAGTTATGAGGTCTCGAGTCGCAACCTTGTTGTTTCGAGTCGGAACCATGGTCTCGACTACTGCATTTTATGAGATCTCGACTCATAATGAGGTCTCGAGTCGCAACCACGGTCTCGAGTTGTGAAGATTGAAGCCCTTAGTCGAAACCTCAGTGGTCTCGAGTCTAAACCTTATGGTCTCGAGTCGAAATCGTTGTCTGGAGTAGTAAAGGTTTGAGAACAGTTATGATTTCGAATAGAGACCTTATGGTCTCGAGTAGAGACCTTATGATCTCGAGTAGAGATGATTTGAGAACCCTTATGATTTCAAGTCGAGACCTTGTGGTCTCGAGTCGAGATCTTGGTCTCGAGTCGAAACCTGATGGTCTCGAGTCCACTATTAACAGCTGTTGTTGTGAAAATAACTGAAAATTCAAATTTTTAGGGATTTCGAGATATGGTTTCCTGTTATAGTGATGATTTAATTTTATCAAAATATTTCAAAATTTTTATCTGATTATCTATTAACAGATTTCGAAAATCTTTAGAATGCAAAACAGATCAAAACATGAAATAACACTCAAAAATCCAAATTATATTCCAAAACATAAAGTAATTTCGAATTTTCCTAAGAACACATGATGAACCCTAAAACATAAAACAAAATTCTAGAATCCGAAATCTGGGATTTTAATGATTTCGGAACAGTAACTTGACACATTTGATTTCGGAATAGTGACCAAAACATCAAAAAACATAAGATCCGAATTTTTTTAGAAAGAGAGACTCGAAATAGGGTTTCGAGTTTTATTAGGTTTTCAAAGTTCTGTTTTCCAGATTTCAATCCCAGAATAATGGATACTAAAACAGAACTGATTTATCAACATATGCTCTGATACCACATGTTGATCAGTTCTATTTAGACATAATGGAAAACATGAAAACATACCTTTGATTGCATCAGTACAGGCCAGCAGAGAATCCAGATGGAGACGCAGCAATAAGTGTTTGACATGATTGTCATCTTGGTCTGGTTCCTCCTTAGGGTGCAATCCAATGATGGTGATGAAGAAAACCAATAAAGGGTAATCGGCTATGGAGAGGAGGCGATTTGATGTTATGAGTAATTAGGTTATGTCAGTTGTCTAACCTTGTAACCTCTACATTAGTCTCCTTATATATGCACCCAAGAGGAAACCCTAATTAGTTAATAAGGGTAATTAGGCCCATCAACAATTACCAACTAATTATTTAATAGGTTGTTATATATTTTGATATATATAATGTAAATGATTATAATGGCTACTAGATTAAATATAACATAAAAATATATTTAATCTTACAAACTTTATATCCGATTCATTCAATTCCCGAGAGTTCTAGTAATTGGGATATATTTGATAGGGAGTAGGGTTGGTAATTTCAAGTGATTAACTATATGATAACCTTCTGTTGTTTTGCAATCGAAGTAAGTAGTCTTTACGTAATCACAATTGGTTAATTAAATTAAATAATTCGTTAGTTTAAACAAACAAACAACCAACTGAATTTTATATTATTGCAATTAGTTAATTATCGCTTAATTCATAACACTTTCCACCAGACTCCTCTGGATTCGATACCCTGCTCACCTTAGCTATTTAGGTTAATTAGGTTTTTGCATGACCCGTTCGACAGTCATCGGAGATCCTAAAGTCGTTGCAAGGTAGTGTTAGGAATCCTCCTCCCACATTTCCTTCTGCACCTGAAGTGCAAGTAGGAGAAGAGGAAATGCACGGCACTGATCTGATTACTAGAAAGAGAAAGATAAGAGATCCAATACTAGATGTCGTTGTCGAGCCAAGCCAAGTTACATTATAAGAAGTACAATCAGATGTTGAGATGGATGTGATTAAAGAACCATCTAAGTTGCCACCACTGATGCCACAAGCCCATCTAGAGATTGTAGTATAGGAAACATCTACATCATTGTTATTGATGCACCTGAAAGCTCAAGTAGAGCTCCTATTGATATGCTAGAAAGCTCAAGCATAGTTCCCTCTGAAGTTGGAAGTGAACTTTCACAAGATCATGGAAAGATGCCTGTTATTGACGATTTCAGTGATGATGATGATGTTGTTGATGTTGATGTTGTCAACTTTAAGAAAAGGGTTAGTATTCTCAAACAAGATTCAATTATGAAAGATGCAAAAATTGATCTTGAGGATAGTTTGGAAGATAAAGATAGAGAATTGAGTTGTTGTAAGGAGATGTTCCAATACTTATCTCCCTAGTGTATGATTTGAAAGGGAAGCTAGAAAAAAAGTTTGGTGAAGAGTTTGTTAATAAGGGTGACAAAGAAAGAGAGATTAAGAAGAAGGCTCGATCTCTGAAGATAAGAGAAGACGCTCTTCAAAAATATCTAGATGCACCTCATGATATTAAGAAGAAGGCTCGATCTCTGAAGATAAGAGAGATAATTATCATGAAGAATCAAGACATGAATCCACAAGATCCTAACAAAGCTCCACAGAGATATGTGATTGGTATTGGAAAAGTTACTATGATAAGTATGGGAATAGAACTAGAATTGCAAATGACAATGATATGTGGATGATTACAAGAGCTAACGGAGAGCTAGAATATTACAAGACAACATATGGTTTCGAATCTTTGACATAAGTGGATTTGATTGAATTGATTAAAGCTCCTTATGCTGATAAAGAAGCTGGTGGACAGGGATGGATAACCTTTCAAAAGATGGAGTTCGAAGTTAAAGCAGGATTTCCAACAACGAAAACTACTCTGTCGTATTTGAAGATAGCTCGTGGAGTTCGACATCCAAATACTGCAAGTCTCTTAAGACGGTGATGTGGCTTCCTAGAAAGAAAGAGAACCATTCCACTGCCAAAGAAATTTCCAAAGGGTTGTTTGAAGAAATTCAAGTTTTGGATGTACGATGAGAAGCTTGTAGAAGCTGTGATTGTTTGTGAAGATGTGGCATATTAATTCGTAGATGCTAATGATCTGATTAGCTTTCACAGACAAGATCTTGATGTTTTATCAAGTCCTCTGAACAATACGAGATTTGTGTGAAGATGTGGACTTTCATAGTAGCTTCAATTATGAATCAAGGTTATGTGTTGGAGAAGCAAGGCCTAAAGAAGCAACACTAGCAGGTGGCAATGTGAACAAAGTTCCGTCAACGCAAAATCAATAATAGCATAAAGCTAGGGAGAGATTGTTGAGACCTAGAGGTTTAAACATTATTCGAATGGAATTAGTGAATCCCGAGAACTAGATATTGATTTCAAGATGGACTTTAAGTAGTTTTGGACTTTTGTAATGTTGGGCTTGCGTTCGTTTAGGTTGTTATACATGTTTCCAATATAATGAAGTTTTATAATTCATTATAGGGTTGAACATCTTAGGTGGTTGAAGGGCGACTTGTATCAGATAAATTATAGTAATCGTATACATGTTTGTTTTGTTTTGTTTTGTTTTGGTGTTCATCATTTACGTGTTTACTTTACTTCTTGAATCAACTGGTTTATGTGTTTCCACCACTCAAACTAGTTAAGTTTTGATATCATATTGTTGATATCAACGATTAATCATTTTATAATCCTTAGGTAATTAATGAGGAGGGGTGTGAACCACTACACCATTTTGAAAGTAATTTCACCTACGATGACATGGACGTCACATGACGGAAAATGTCATTCACCATATCAACCACTACTCATGGTCTAACCAACCTGATTCATTGAAGTCTAACTTACCATTAAAATTACTCTCATAGTAAATTCTTATCATAACATCCTTGTTCAATTGGAATAAATGTACCCGAAACCATAATCAATTTTATAAAAAATTATTAATTTTCTTTACTTCATTTTTCCCTGTTAAATTTATACAACGGGACAAACTTTCATTTTAATATATTTTGGGCACTACTATACACACCCCCCCCCCCCCCCCTATTACTAACCACACCCCCCCTCCTCTCACATAACTTACAGGTGGGGCCTGCGTGGGACCGACAGTTATGTGAGACAAGGGGGGTGTGGTTAGTAATAGGGGGGGGGTGTGTATAGAATGCCCCTATATTTTTTGAACAACGCAATCTGTGCATGTAAGAACCATTTGACCTTTCACTTATAATGATTAACTCACATTACATTTTATAAGAGTCAAACACCATATCACTGAACCAACAAATCATGATTTTATTTCAATATTTATATAGATTTTCACTCACATGTCTAAAAAAAATTAAAATTTCCAAACTTTTCTTATCTACGAATGACGGTTAATCCTAAAAAAAGATGAAGAATGTTTGGGACATGTATTCAAGTATTATACCTGATATGAGATCAATAATTAGAGAACTTACGCATAGGGATGGACTGTCCGAAATGATTTGATCTTTACCGTAGTAAAATCAAATATATTAATATATTGTTTGATATTAAAGATATGATAAATATAAATAATATTATGAGTTAGTTGAAAGGTGTGATATTATTAGGAATAGCCTAGTAGTGGTATTAATTATGAGTTTGATAATGTTTGAGAGAGTAGGAGATTACAGTTTCAATACTTATTGTGTGCTAGTTTAGATATAAAAATAGAATTGTAGTACTGAATACCTGTTCAAAACCAGACTGTCATCATTTATTACCTTAATAGCTTGGAAGTTCGGCAAGACATCAATTATATAAACCCTAGTCTTCAGCACATAGATCAAATCAATCAAGCTAATCGAATTCTTCTTACTACAGTTTGAAGATGGCTGGCAAGAAAATGAGCACCCGAGAAAGTAATTCACTTCATGATTCGAATGAAAAGCAACCCCCTCCTTTCCTGTTCGAGTTGGTTTTTAAAGGGATCAAGAAAGATGATGTGGAGCTTGATAAGGACGACCACAAAAACTTGGTAATCCGCTTTCCGAGGAAGGTGGAGAATACAAATACGAAGGACATATGTCTTCAGTTGGTTACTACCAGCGGCTATAAATTCGAATTCACTTTGCCCAAGAAAACTGAAGGCAAACCTCCTAAGTGATTAAACTACATGCTTGGTATCCGTTTAAGTGATTTGAATAAGTTATGTTATTGTTGTTTGCTTGTTTCATTTTGAACTACATGCTTGGTATCCATTTAAGTGATTCGAATAAGTTACGTTATTGTTGTTTGCTTATTTCATTTTGAATGTCTTTTCCCTTTTGTGTGATCAATAAAACAGTTACTCTTATAAGTAGTAATGTTTTGTGTTAATCTTTGTTCGTTTGCATCCGTTATAAGTTCTAAGTTACAACATATGGCATGTTGGAAATAAGAGAAACAATTGAATGAATCATAGAATAAAACCTAAAACGGATCAAAACCTTACTTACAAGAAAATTGTACAGGTTTTTCATTCGCCGCGTGAAGCAAAATCAATTGTTGCTTATGGTAACAATACACAGGTTTTTGGTTTGTGAGGCGAATCAAAACCTATTGTTTCTAATGACACTAATACATTGTTTTTTCGGTTACAAAGAGAATAAAAACTAACTGTTTCTACGAAAAACAGTACACATCATTTTTCGGTAATTGTCTCAATGACAACGACATGCAGGTTTTTCAGTTGCAAAGCGAATCAAAATTATCAAGCACATTCAATACAAGATTAAGGGTTTTCTTTAGATCATTAGATTGTGAATGTATCATCTTCTACTATGAGATCAATGAATTCAGCATGCATGTTCAAATCGTTAGTGAAACGGATCGGGATGAATTTGATATCCACTCATCATTCAACATAATCGTTTTTTTGTCCGACTAGTGACAAAATTTGAGGTGGCAATGATGGTGGTGGTGGTGCTAGTAGTTGTGGTATTGACGAGGACCTATAGAAGATGCTGGCGGAGGTCACAGCGACGACAAAGGTCGGTGTGTGGTCAGCGAACCGATAGATAGAGGTAAGTAAAACAAGTGTGCACTTCGTTCTTTAAAAACATAAATATAATCCAATTAACTGAGAAAATTATATTGTAGCTAAGAACCTACCAAGTCTAATTAACTAGTTTAGCCAATCTTAACGTTGATCATTCTATCCTAAAATTTCTTAACATGTGAGTATTAAAACCCTACTAAGATGCATGCAGATAAATAGTAAATTTAGTCTTTTTATATACAATAAAATTAAGGGTGTTATTATTCACAGATCACTCCCTTCTATCTCTTTATATCTATAACTATACTATATTAGACCATGTGTCGTGGTACACATTAATAAAGCCCCTACCTATGGGCATTTTACGACACGTGTCATCTCAGTAATCAAAGGGGCATTATGGGCGTTTTCACAAATGGGTGTAGTGGGATAATGCCCAATAATGCCCCATCAATGTTTACCTAATTAATACTCTCTCCGTCCCATTAAAAGTGTCCTATTTTGAATTTTCAAATTCTTTATTTATAAACTTTAACCTTAAATAATTTTGTTTGTGTTAGATAATACTTGATGAAAGTTATATGATTTGAGTGTGTTTTACATGTGTTTTTATCGGGTTAATTTTCATCAAATTTATATAACAAAAAAAATATATAATTAAAGTCAAAGTTTATAAATAAAGACTTTGAAAATTCAAAATAAGACACATTTAGTGGGACGGAGGTAGTATTTTATTGTTTTTTAATTTAAATATAAAGGTATTTGAGTTGGAATTACATGATTGGTCAGTCAAATCCTCCTTCAGCGTTATTCAAACAACGCCAAACATAAAATCAGGAAAGATCACGCCCAATAACGCCTAGGGGCGGGTGGAGGGTGTTATTTGGCGTTTTTGGGCAATTTTTTTTTTAAAAACACGCCCACTACTGGCGGTCTTATAATGAATCAGAGAGGTATTTTAAGATAAAAAAAAAATCTTTTTCCCTTTTTATTTATAAAAACACCCATAAATTGAGGGTAACTTGATCTTTTAAAAACTAATTATATTTTAGTACCTCATCTTATTACACTTAAACCCCTTTGTTTTAACAAAATTATGGATAATTAGTTACACTTTTCTACTTCCACAACAAAGTTATAATGTTGAGAAAAATGCTCGGATAGTCCATGTGGTTTGCCCATTTTTCAACTTTAGTCCCTAACTTTCTAAAATTACACCTATAGTCCCCAAGTTTTTGAATTTCGTTCCCGGATAGTCCCTGACGTGGATGGAGGTTAGTTTTTAGTGTTAGGTGTGTGTGAAATGACAATAATACCCTTACTATCAAATGAATAAATAAATAGTTAAAAGAAATATAACTAATATTTTACAATTTATGTGAGACCCACCACCCACTTCATCTTTTCCACTCCTCACCACCACCACCACCACCATCTCCACCTTCAACCACCATCACCATCTACCCCCACTTCTAAACACCATAATCCGAATAATTCGTAAAATGAAACATATGCCACAACCCTGAGCCCATAACCAACGCATCTAGATAACTCCCATTCCTATTAAACTCAACAACAACATCACTCAAATTCACAACATAAGGCGCCTAAATAAAATCCAACTTCAACCCAATTTCGCCAACAGTTATATGATAATCACTATGCCTCTTAAACAATTCCCCATGAATTAACTCCATCTCATCAGCCCCCAAAATCAAATCCAACAAAGCCACAACAAACAACCGCGCCTGCGAATCGCCCGCGACCACAACCCATGACCCGTTTAACAGATCCATCACATCAACCCGACCCAGCTTCTTCTGAAACTCACAACCATAAGATCTTGAAATACTAGTGTTATCCCAATCCCAAAGATACCCATCAGAATTGGGACGAAAAACGACGTTGTTGAGTAAAGAAATGCAGGATCTTGAAACATGACAGATGGGGTTTGTGGGAAGAAAGATTGGGAAGTATGGAATGAGATGAATTAATACAACTAGAGTGATGAACAGGGGGTAGATGGTGGTGGAGGTTGAAGGTGGAGATGGAGATGGTGGTGGTGGTGTGGAGTGGGGAAGATAAAGTGGGTGGTGGGTCCCACATAAGTTGTAAAATATTAATTATTTTTCTTTTAACTTTTTATTTATTAATTTTACAGTAAGGGTATTTTTATCATGTCACACGCACCTAACACCAAAAATTAACCCACATCCACGCCAGGGACTATCCGGGAACGAAATTCAAAAACTTGGGGACTATAGGTGTAATTTTAGAAAGTTAGGGACTAAAGGTGAAAAATGGGCAAACCACAGGGACTATCCGAGCATTTTTCTCTATAATTTTTTTACATATTTTTGTCATATCTTATAAAATAGAGAAAAATGCTCGGATAGTCCCTGTGATTTGCCCATTTTTCACCTTTAGTCCCTAACTTTCTAAAATTACACCTATAGTCCCCAAGTTTTTTAATTTCGTTCCCGGATAGTCCCTGGCGTGAATGTGGGTTAATTTTTGGCGTTAGGTGCGTGTGAAATGATAAAAATACCCTTACTGTAAAATTAATAAATAAAAAGTTAAAAGAAAAATAATTAATATTTTACAACTTATGTGGGACCCACTACCCACTTCATCTTCCCCACTCCACACCACCACCACCACCACCACCATCTCCACCTTCAACCTCCACCACCATCTACCCCCTGTTCATCACTCTAGTTGTATTCATTCATCTCATTCCATACTTCCCAATCTTTCTTCCCACAAACCCCATCTGTCATTTTCAAGATCCTGCATTTCTTTACTCAACAATGTCGTTTTTCGTCCCAATTCTGATGGGTATCTGTGGGATTGGGATAACACTAGTAATTCAAGATCTTATGGTTGTGAGTTTCAGAAGCTGGGTCGGGTTGATGTGATGGATCTGTTAAACGGGTCATGGGTTGTGGTCGCGAGCGATTCGCAGGCGCGGTTGTTTGTTGTGGCTTTGTTGGATTTGATTTTGGGGGCTGATGAGATGGGGTTAATTCATGGGGAATTGTTTAAGAGGCATAGTGATTATCATATAACTGTTGGCGAAATTGGGTTGAAGTTGGATTTTATTTAGGCGCCTTATGTTGTGAATTTGAGTGATGTTGTTGTTGAGTTTAATAGGAATGGGAGTTATCTAGATGCGTTGGTTATGGGTTCAGGGTTGTGGCATATGTTGCATTTTATGAATTATTCGGATTATGGTGTTTAGAAGTGGGGGTAGATGGTGATGGTGGTTGAAGGTGGAGATGGTGGTGGTGGTGAGGAGTGGGAAAGATGAAGTGGGTGGTGGGTCCCACATAAATTGTAAAATATTAGTTATATTTCTTTTAACTTTTTATTTATTCATTTGATAGTAAGGGTATTGTTGCCATTTCACACACACCTAACACCAAAAACTAACCTCCATCCACGTCAGGGACTATCCGGGAACGAAATTCAAAAACTTGAGGACTATAGGTGTAATTTTAGAAAGTTAGGGACTAAAGGTGAAAAATGGGCAAACCACAGGGACTATCCGAGCATTTTTCTCTATAAATTATAATGTTTTAAAAAAATCCTAAGGTATCGTGATTACCTACTCATTTTTGTCAATATTTCCATAGTTGTCTAGGTTAGCATTGCTGTGCGGATTCCAATGTACAAGTAGATGATGCATTAGTGTACAAGTTATTAAAGCAATATTCCAAGCCTTTTCACTCCGATTTCGTTTGACTAAGATTGTTCACCAACTTGTTCCGACAACTAGATAAAATTTTGAAACCTTGCACATAGGAGTTTTGTCACACCCCAACCGATGGCGGAAACATCGGGATGTGGTGTGACAGATTAGTATCAGAGCCATAACTATAGGGAATTAGGAAAAAGTAGGAATGCTTTGCCCTAGTCTATAGTTTTAGTAACTTTGTCTCTTATTTGTTGTTTAAAACTTATGCATTCTACCTTACATGCTTCCTAGCAACACTTCTTGTTTGTTAAACTTACATTCCTTCCCTAAGGCTAACACGAATACACTTTTGATTATTTGAAGACTTTTGTAACAAAAGACGAGACGACTTTACCAAAATAGGCGTGAAACCCACAATTTGGTAAACGACTCTCATTCTACCTTAAACTATTTTTGCACGAAATTACACCATTAAGCTAGGAGTGAAATCCACATCTTAATGGTAATTTCCATTTCAACTCTAGTGGACCCTCGTCAAAGCGTTAAAATTTTATTTTGACTCGACGAGTACCAACCACATTTAGGGTACGAAATCGTCAAGTTAGGGGTGAAACCCGCATCTCGTCGATTAAGTCCCATTCCTCGATTTTCAATCTCGCCAAAGTCCTGATTGTTTCAATCGATTAGAGACGTGTAGTAACTGGAAGGGTAAGATACCGTTAATCGCTTCTCGACGAGAGTATCTAACCTATAGGCCAAAGCACGTTTTCTCTAATTCGAAAGGCATTCGACCCACTTTGGAATAGTCGACGTTTCTCTACCCGAAACAATCCAATGTTTTATTGAGCCTCTCTTTTATGTATCTCAATTTATATGTGATTTTATACTTGAACGTTCTTCATTTCAAACTTTTAAACTCGTTTCGCACATTATCGCAATAAAAAACAATAATAATCCCTCGTGAACAAACTAAATTTACGATGCTTTCATTATTCATGTTATGCTATGTGGAATTCCTGATTATGCTATGTGATACAATTTGAATCTTATATGCTATGTGCTACAATTAGAACGTTTTATGCTATATGAAACTTATGCTATGTGAATCATTTCATGAAAACGATTTCCTTAAAACATTATGATCAAGTCTCATCCTTTTCTTTTCTTTCGAACTTCTAGATGGCAACTTCAAGCTCGTACGAAAAGCCCAAGTCCAAGAAGGGTTCCTGCACTGGTTCAATCTATAAGAAGGAGCTCATAGGCCTAATCGCTGAACAAATGGCCGACCAAATGGCTAGAGTGATACCTGACATCGTCAGTCGCATCCAACCCAACCCAGACTCGCCCCATGGTTCCGTGGATTCCAAGGTGCAGAAACCAACGCCACGATTCCTTTTCAAGCAATTTATGGCTTGCAAACTCCTGGAATTTTCAGGCAAGGATGGTGCTACAACACTGCTCACTTGGTTTGATGCCATGGAAATCGCTTTCCGTCAGAGTGGTTGCCCTGACGAATTACGCACTCAAAACGCTATTGGTGTGTCGCTCAAGGGCCCTGGACTGGTGGACCTCTGAGCGAGGCATAAGGGGTGAAGATGCCGCTCACGCTCTGCCATGGGCGAAACTCAAGAAGATCATGAGGGAGGAGTTCTGCCCTCCACATGATCTCAGAAAGTTGGAGCATGAATTTTGCTTTTTGAAACAAGTCGGCGATGATAACGATGGCTTAACCACCCGTTTCAAGCAACTTAGCATTCTCTGTCCTAGCCAGGTTGATACGCCTGAGAAAAAAATCAACAAGTATATCCATTGTTGCCCTGATTCCTTCATGAACCTTATGGAAGCTGCTCTACCAGCAACCATAGAAGAAACCTATCGTTTGGCCGCTCGCCTTAACAGCAACATCATCCTTCATAGGAACTCTGAAAAGGCTTCCTCGAAGAACGTGCACCAAGCCACCGTTGAACCCCCCTCATCCACCAAAAAGAACCAAAACAAGAAGCGGAAGGCTTCTAGTGAAAATTATGCAATTGTTACTCCGCCAAACCCTCCAACTTTACAACCTAACCCTACCACACCTGCAAGCGAACGAAATTCATACACTGGGATTCATCCCCAGTGTACTACTTGCCATTACACCATCCTACCAATGCCAATTGTCCCCCATTGTACCCATTGCAACCGTTACGACCATAACACCATCTATTCTAAGAACAATCCCACACCGCAAGCTCAACAAGCTCGCCAAGCGCCACCAGCTCAACAAAACGCCCAACCAGCACGAGCCTGCTTCAAGGGTGGTGACACAACTCACCTTCGGCCTCAGTGTCCTCAACTCAACCAAGAATAACAACAAGCCCCTCGTGGACGCGCTTTCAACATTAACGCGAATCAGGCACGCAACAACAATGACGTCGTGAATGGTACGTTCCTTGTTAATAACCTTTATGCTTCATTTTATTTGATACTTGGGCGGACAAAATCTTTGTGTCCGTTGAATTCGAACCTTTGCTAAATGTCGCACGCTCAAAACTACCTAAGTCATTCTCTGTCGAAGTTGCCAATGGCAAGTCTGTTTTTGTCAATTCCATTCTTCGTGATTGTCTTCTTACTCTTAATGATCATACCTTCACTATCGACCTTAGAACCATGCAATTGGGTATTTTCAACATAATCGTAGGCATGGATTGGCTTCGTGAGAACCATGCTGAAATCGCTTGTCACGAGAAATACGTTCGTTTACCTCTCCCATCTGGCGACAACTTACGCGTTTATTGTGACCTGTGCCTCTTCGACCATCAAACAAATACCAAATTTATGAAATATTGTGTTTCATACTTGGGATTTGTAAAAATACGTGTATTGTTTGCACATATCAATTCATGTTCGATTTCAAGCTTTAAATCGCTTTCTAGAAGTTTATACGCGCACTGATGAGTAAATATAACCAGTTTAATGCAACAAACACTCCAGAATAGTGAAATAGTCTTAACATACCTTAAATAACATTTACATAACTTAGAAATAAGTTTTGGAGGGTTTGGTGTGGCGAAATCAAGTTTATTCGCTTACAGGGATTAATTTCGACAAACTGCGAAAGTATGCCGATTTGTACAGTAACGAACATTCCGGAACTTGATCATAAGTTAAATATGCCCTAAATATCCTTTACATAGCTTAGAAATAGGCTTTGAGGTGTTTGGTGCGCAAAAATAAACTTTCTTGATCAATAGGGACTAAAAGCATCAAAAAGTGCATAAGTTTGCATTTTCGCGCATATCTTACGTTCTGAATACATCCGGAGATCCAAAAATTTATGTAATCATTAAAATATTTTGTTTTAGTGATTGGCTTGATAAAAAATCCATTCGTCGCGTAATTTGGACCGTTTTTTGCGTTCGTTCGTGTTTCGTCGTAATTAACCGAATAACACAACCGTACGGCCAAACGAACCGACATCCGGGATATTTTGAGCATGTTTCATGTTCCCTATACTTAAACTTCATTATTGAGCCTTGAAAATGGGTTAACGGGGTTTAAACGCATCAAAACAGGCCTTAAACATGTGCAGGGACCATTTCTGCCATTTTGGCAAAATTGCTGGAGCTGGCACATGGTGGCGTTGCGCCACCACCATAAGCCTTTGTCGTGGCGCGAAACCACGGCCCTATCTGGGCAGAAAATTGATTTTTAGCATTTTTCAGCAATGGGATTGAACTTGGGGGTCTTTTTTGTAACTTTTTCAATACCATTTGATGGTTTTGGGGCACCCCTAGTATTCCAAAACCTTGTGCCCACTTGGACGGTCCAGATTGATGCTCGTTTATCGAGGAACGATCCTAACGGTTCTTCACTTTCTATAAATACCCACCTTCCTCATTTGCATTCTTCACACTTGATTCTGAAATTTCTCTAAGTTGATGTGTTTATCACTTCATACCTGAGAATATTTGGAATCAAACCTCCATTGTTGGACCTTTTGTAAGTATTCCTTCGTTCTTTTATGCGTTTTAGCACGAAAGTCAAACAAATTGACCAGTTTATGGTCAACACGAAGTTCGTTTGAACTTCATAACGTGAGCGTAATCACGATGGTTTTAGTCTCTCGTGACTATACCTACTGATTACCACGTTATTTAGGCATAGTGACGAGTCGTAGTTTCGGCCAGAATACTCGTTTATGCGTATTTTGTAACCAAACTACTCTTGGGTATCAAAACCGTTTTTTTTTTTATACCAAACCTGTTTTCAAACCTTGTTAAACATGTTTTAACATGTTTAGCTCGTCACTTTAGGTTTAGTGCTTATATAGGGTCGTAAAGGTAAGCGGTCTAAACAACCACTTAGACTTTCGAACCCGACCCGTTTGGTCGATCATTAGGATCCGACCAAACACATTAGGTGACCATAGTTGTATTGGGAATAACCTTCCGAGGTTATACCTTATGGTCACTTCGTTTAGTTAGTTGTATTATAGGTAGTTCATATGCCTTAGAAAAATGACCAAAATACCTTTTTTACGCATAAATTCATTTTAAGCATTTGTAACCTAAATTTTGACATCTAAATTGATTAGGTAACATTATTAGACGTGTTAAGGCTTATAATACTTGCCATAGGACTAGTTAGGAGATCCGAACGCGTTTTACACGAACGACGCGTTAAAGTAGTGTAAGCTACCTAAACTGGTCGTAATGGGTCGTAAGCACTTAGTTTAGGTTTTCTTTTGGAATGTAGGCCTTGTTAAACCATATTACATGAGTTCCTATACTCATTTGGTTTACGAAACCTCATTCTATCCGATCTTCCGATTTAGGTCCGGTTATTAATGTAGTTACCTATATTAGGTGCCGTTTGATTTCCGTGATCCCTCTAGCTTTGCTAGGTTGTTATTCAAGACTTCTAAGCACCCTCAAGTGAGTACATAGTCCCCTCTTTTACTATTTTCAACTGTTTTGGGGTGGCACACATGTGCCTACTTGTTACTTTCATGCTTTCCATGTTTTCATATCATATACTTGCTATGTTCATTAGTACACTATTAGTACATGATTTCATTATGTTTTGCTATGTATGTTCACTTAACATGCTAGCCCATTGTTTTACATTTTGAACTGTTCAAACCATTTGTAACCATTTGATGTATGTGAACCATTGGTAATCATTTGATATATGTGAACCATTTGAAACCATTTGATGTATGTGAAACATTGGTAATCATTTGATATATATGAAGCATTTGTAACCATTTGATTGATCTGAACCATTTGTAACCATTTGATATATGTGAACCATTTGTAACCATTTGATATATGTGAACCATTTGTAACTGTTTGAACCGTTGGGTTAGGGAAGTGGTTAGGTAACGGGGAGGGTGTAATGTGTTAAAGGCATGGTGGATACGCCGCTGGTACTTCCTATATATAAGTGCATTTAACACATTATATATCGTTGCGTTATCTAGATCACTTGGGTAAACGATTTTGAAACGATGTCACACAATGATGTTTTTTTTTGAATAATAACCATACGAGTTTTATTAACAAGTTTCTACGAGATATTTTACAATTTGATTTCATAAAACAAATGTTTTGGAGTTAAGAATCATGGCTACGAGATTTTATAAATCATATCCAACTTGATTTGAGTTGGTAATTATGTCGCAATACTATACTTTTCAAAATAAGGTTTTTAAATAAGTATTGCAACATGTAAAACGAGCCATGAATCTGACACTCACATAAAACCTATGTACTCGCCAGCATTTTTATGCTAATGTATTTTCACATGTGTTTCAGGTACCATAGTTGATGATATTTGATGATGATATTGAGGCATTCTCACATAGGAACGGACGAGGCCTTAGTGACTTAATAACAATAAAAGTCTATTTTTTCATGTTTTGTTTCTAATTCCAATGTAATGCAATACATTTAATTGAATAAAACGAAACTGTTTAATCCATGCTTGTGAAACAATGATTCTGTTACAACACTCCCCGACGTTTCCGCCACGTTTTGTTGTTTTACGTGGTCGGGGTGTGACAGAAAAGTTGGTATCAGAGCCAATGGTTATAGGGAATTAGGTTATTAGTAATGCTTTGACCTAGACTATAACCTTCCTAGGACCCTAACGTGAGTTTACTTGCGTTTAGTCAAAAAATAATACTGTTCCCTATCTTTAGGCAGCAACCACAATAAGAACACAAAATTCGAATCTGCTTTGAAAACTAATCATCTGTTCTAGGATGATTTATTATAAGGTTACGAACCTTCAAAGTTTTCTAATTCTCGTCAAAGTTTGGGGCTACATAATGTGAACACGTGCAAACTGGAAGGGTGGGTGCCTGTACCCTGAGCTTTCTGTCTAAGGCTAGAGTGTTCGTACAAATCCGCAGTATCGGACCAGTCACTCTTACCTGGGAACCCTTGGGGTGAGTGTCCACTTATAGGCGAGCATGTCTTCGCGATACATTATGAGGACCTATTTACTTTGATTCAGCCTTTGTGTGTCGTTTGTTTGCTTCGTGGTTCAAACAAATGACCGTCACCCATGATTTTTGGTCTGTAATTGTAACATCCTATTCTTACCCAATGCCATTTCATTTGTTTTCTCTCTTGTTTCCCTTTTTTAGAATGCCTCCATGACGCGAAAATCAGGTACCTATTGAAGAGCTGGCAGCTGTCATTACGCCGCAAATGACTGCTGCAATCCCGAACATCGTTGCTCAATGTAACCAAGCTCTCAACAACAATAATGCCCCCTGCAACTTCAAGACGTTCAACTCGGCTAAGCCATCAAAGTTTTCTGGGTCTCAAGGAGCGACTGCACTTCTGTAATGGTTCGAGAGTCTAGAGAGCACCTTCAGGCATGTTCAATGCCTAAATGAGCGAAAGGTAGAATTCGCATCTAGTGTCTTTGAGAAACGAGCTTTGACATGGTGGAATGGTGTGATGAGAGATAGGGGTACCGATGTGACACTGGCTCAAACGTGGGAAGAGCTTCGGGCTCTGATGATGAAGGAATTCTGTCCTCGTCACGAGATCAGGGCCTTGGAAAGGGAATTCGACGATCATAAGCAAGATAGCGGTGAGCATCGAGCCTACACAGATCGTTATGAGGAGTTAAGTCTGTTATGCCCGAATATGGTTACGCCTTTGGATAAGGCAATCGAAAAGTACATTGATGGCCTCCCTGACCCGGTACAAGACATTGTGACTGGTAGTAACCCCACTACGGTTAGGCAGGCCATTGAGCTATCTGCTACCTTGACTGAATCTCAAATCAGGAAAGGTAAACTTTTCTGAAAAGGTGATAAGAAACCAATCGAGGAATCTAAACCCAAAGAAGAACAGACTGAATCCTCTAAGAAGTCAAGGAAGCGAAAAGCTTCCCAGAACTTCTCCGTGGTTGCTCACAATGATCAAGCTGCCCCCAACCAACCAGCTCAACCCCCTGCTAGGAAGCCATACAACGGAACTGCACCCTTGTGCAACCAATGTAACCTTCATCATCATGCTAGTGTGAAGTGCCACAAATGCCAAATTTGTGGACTTATAGGTCATACAGCAAGAGTTTGCTGAGCTGCAGTTGCACCAAATCAGACAACAATCCTGCTCAAGCTCGTTTTCCACCAGGATCTTGCTACAACTGTGGCGAGATGGGTCATTTCCGAAGAAATTGCCCAAAGCTTGCTAATGCAAATCCAGCACAGGGATGAGCATCTGACCGACTAGAAGACAACACTATTTAGAAATAATCAATTCTCATGTATTATTTTCTTTTGTTGTTAAGGTCCATGAAACAGTTGTTATCGTTGTTTATAAATAAATCTTTTATTTACATTGGAATGTATTTATGTGGTTGCATGTATAAACAACATATCCCCTACAATACCGACAATCAGGGAATCGTATTCCTTGAAGAACAGACTACCCCCAAAATTCTTCCATTTTATGATCTCTTGCGTTTTCCACGAAAATCCTAAGTACCCGTTTCTTCCAAAGAAACGAAGTACAAGGCGCAAGTTACAACTCTGGACGAATACCCAAAGTACCACTATAAATCCTTAATAGGGTACCTAAGGGTATTTCCGTAAATCCTAAAATTGTTGTGTACCTCAATTCGAATATTACGTTTCTTTGAAAACAAAATCGAATTTTCGGAAGATCAACCTATCTTCATAGATAGATTCTTGAAAATGATTAAAATGCCAAATGAAATCCACAGATTGGATTCCTAGTGTGCTTTAAATATCCGTGTCCAAAGATAACAAATTAAAGGTCAAATTAAACAAATATGTGATTATGTGCTTATGTGTTCCCTTTTATGTTTTTGTGTGATCCAAGTTTTTGTTATCCAAATCCTCGTAGAATCTTCCATATCTTCGTATAAGGGATTCATGGTAGGATATCCAAAGGTACTATCTTAAATCCTTAATAGGCTTCTACGTAATAGTAAAGACCCTTGGATTATAATGTACTATTCCATAATTAGACCCCTTGAGTGGTCTAGTTAAACAGATTGATCCAAAAATCTGGTTAGGAATATCATGTGATGATATAGCTGAAAAGACTCCTTGGTGGTCTAATTAAAGAGATTATTTGTCTATCTAATTAAAAGGACCCTATGATAGTCTAGTCACACTCATCACAGGTTTGATTTTCTTCCCCTTCACATTACAAAACATACTACGTGGACTGTGCAAGGAATTACGTAATTATGGATGCATACATAATTATGGAATTCAGTGCACAAAAACCACAGCAAGTTTTGTCATGTGTCTAGAGTTGACTCAGTTCATTTCCGTTTCTGAAGAATACCCATTGAGGAAAATGACTCATTCCGTTCATTTTCGTTTCTGAAGAATATCCATCGAGGGAGATGAATATCCCTGATTTTACTTTTTCCTTCATTTCCGTTTCTGAAGAATACCCATTGAGGAAAATGACTCATTCCGTTCATTTTCGTTTCTGAAGAATATCCATCGAGGGAAATGAATATTCTTGATTTTCCTTCATTTCCGTTTCTAAAGAATACCCATTGAGGAAAATGACTCATTCCGTTCATTTTCGTTTCTGAAGATTATCCATCGAGGGAAATGAATATTCTTGATTATTCGTTCATTTTTGTTTTTGAAGAATATCCATTGAGGGAAATGAATATTCTTGATTATTCGTTCATTTTTGTTTCTGAAGAATACCCATTCAGGAAAATGACTCATTCCGTTCATTTTCGTTTCTGAAGAATATCTATCGAGGGAAATGAATATCCTTGATTTTTCCTTCATTTTCATTTTTAAAGATTGTCCGTTGAGAGAAATGACAGGATTATGCCATGCATAATCTTTTATGGGTTATTCTACGTAAATAGATAAACACCCTAGATTCCATGCAAGGCAATTATTTAACACAGCGTCACAGACAGACTCCTACGAATAAAGTTCGGGACGAAATTTCCTAAAGTAGGGGAGACTGTGACACCTGTGCCTCTGCGACCATCAAAAAAATACCAAATTTATGAAATATTTTGCTTCATAATTGGGATTTGTAAAAATACGTGTATTGTTTGCACATATAAATTCATGTTCGATTTCAAGCTTTAAATCGCTTTGTGGAAGGTTATACGCGCACTGATGCGTAAATATAACCAATTTAATGCAACGAACACTCTGGAATAGTGAAATAGGCTTAACATACCTTAAATAACCTTTACATAACTTAGAAATAAGTTTTGGAGGGTTTGGTGTGGCGAAATCAAGTTTATTCGCTTACAGGGACTAATTTCGACAAACTGTGAAAGTATGCCGATTTTTACTGTAACGAACATTACGAAACTTGATCATAAGTTAAATATGCCCTAAATATCCTTTACATATCTTAGAAATAGGCTTTGAGGTGTTTAGTGCGCAAAAATAAACTTTCTTGATCAATAGGGACTAAAAGCGTCAAAAAGTGCATAAGTTTGCATTTTCGCGCATATCTTACGTTCTGAATACATCCGGACATCCAAAAATTTATGTAATCATTAAAATATTTTATTTTAGTGATTGGCTTGATAAAAATCCATTCGTCGCGTAATTTGGACCGTTTTTCGTGTTCGTTCGTGTTTCGTCGTAATTAACCGAATAACGCAACCGTACGGCCAAACGAACCGACATCCGGGATATTTTTGAGCATGTTTTATGTTCCCTATACTTAAACTTCGTTATTGAGCCTTGAAAATGGGTTAACGGGGTTTAAACGCATCAAAACAGCCCTTAAACATGTGCAGGGACCATTTCTGCCATTTTGGCAAAATTGCTGGAGCTGGCACATGGTGGCGCTGCGCCACCACCATAAGCCTTTGCCGTGGTGCGATGCCACAACCCTATCTGGGCAGAAATTTGATTTTTAGCATTTTTCAGCAATGGGATTGAACTTGGGGGTCTTTTTTGTAACTTTTTCAATACCATTTGATGGTTTTGGGGCACCCCTAGTATTCCAAAACCTTGTGCCCACTTGGACGGTCAAGATTGATGCTCCTTTATCGAGAAACGATCCTAATGGTTCTTCACTTTCTATAAATACCCACCTTCCTCATTTGCATTCTTCACACTTGATTCTGAAATTTCTCTAAGTTGATGTGTTTATCACTTCATACCTGAGAATATTTGGAATCAAACCTCCATTCTTGGACCTTTTGTAAGTATTCCTTTGTTCTTTTATACATTTTAGCATGAAAGTCAATCTTTGTTTGACTTTCTGCATTGACCAGGTTATGGTCAACACGAAGTTCGTTTGAACTTCATAACGTGAGCCTAATCACGATGGTTTTAGTCTCTCGTGACTATACCTACTGATTACCACGTTATTTAGGCATAGTGACGAGTCGTAGTTTCGGCCAGAATACGCGTTTATGCGTATTTTGTAACCAAACCTGTTTTCAAACCTTGTTAAACATGTTTAGCTCGTCACTTTAGGTTTAGTGCTTATATAGGGTCGTAAAGGTAAGCGGTCTAAACAACCGCTTAGACTTTCGAACCCGACCCGTTTGGTCGATCATTAGGATCCGACCAAACACATTAGGTGACCATAGTTATATTGGGAATAACCTTCCGAGGTTATACCTTATGGTCACTTCGTTTAGTTAGCTGTATGATAGGTAGTTTAAATGCCTTAGGAAAATGACCAAAATGCCCGTTTTACGCATAAATTCATTTTAAGCATATGTAACCTAAATTTTGGCATCTAAACTTATTAGGTAACATTATTAGACATGTTAAGGCATATAATACTTGTCATAGGACTAGTTAGGCGATCCGAACGCGTTTTACAAGAACGACGCGTTAAAGTAGTGTAAGCTACCTAAACGGGTCGTAATGGGTCGTAAGCACTTAGGTTAGGTTTTGTTTTGGAATGTAGGCCTTGTTAAACCATATTACATGAGTTCCTATACTCATTTGGTTTACGAAACCTCATTCTATCTGATCTTCCGATTTAGGTCCGGTTATTAATGTAGTTACCTATATTAGGTGCCGTTTGATTTCCATGATCCCTCTAGCTTTTCTTGGTTGTTATTCAAGACTTCTAAGCACCCTCAAGTGAGTACATAGTCCCCTCTTTTACTATTTTTAACTATTTTGGGGTGGCACACATGTGCCTACTTGTTACTTTCATGCTTTCCATGTTTTCATATCATATACTTGCTATGTTCATTAGTACACTATTAGTACATGATTTCATTATGTTTTGCTATGTATGTTCACTTAACATGCTAGCCCATTGTTTTACATTTTGAACTGTTCAAACCATTTGTAACCATTTGATGTATGTGAACCATTGGTAATCATTTGATATATGTGAACCATTTGAAACCATTTGATGTATGTGAACCACTGGTAATCATTTGATATATGTGAACCATTTGTAACCATTTGATTGATGTGAACCATTTGTAACCATTTGATATATGTGAACCATTTGTAACCATTTGATATATGTGAACCATTTGTAACTGTTTGAACCATTGGGTTTGGGAAGTGATTAGGTAACGGGGCGGGTGTAATGTGTTAAAGGCATGGTGGATACGCCGCTGGTACTTCCTATATATAAGTGCATTTAACACATTATATATCGTTGCATTATCTAGATCACTTGGATAAACGATTTTGAAACGATGTCACACAATGATGTTTTTTTTAATAATAACCATACGAGTTTTATTAACAAGTTTCTACGAGATATTTTACAATTTGATTTCATAAAACAAATGTTTTGGAGTTAAGAATCATGGCTACGAGATTTTATAAATCATATCCAACTTGATTTGAGTTGGTTATTTATGTCGCAATACTATACTTTTCAAAATAAGGTTTTTAAATAAGTATTGCAACATGTAAAACGAGCCATGAATCTGACACTCACATAAAACCTATGTACTCGCCGGCATTTTTATGTTGATGTATTTTCACATGTGTTTCAGGTACCATAGTTGATGATATTTGATGATGATATTGAGGCATGCTCACATAGGAACGGACGAGGCCTTAGTGACTTAATAACAATAAAAGTCTATTTGTTCATGTTTTGTTTCTAATTCCAATGTAATGCAATACATTTAATTGAATAAAACGAAACTGTTTAATCCATGGTTGTGAAACAATGATTCTGTTACAACACTCGCCGACGTTTCCGCCATGTTTAGTTGTTTTACGTGGTCGGGGTGTGACATTTATGGAGATCGACCTTCAAAAGGACTAAGGTTAATGTCCTGCACACAAGCGAACAAATATTTGGTAAACCGTACCTTGCCTTTTTAGCCCACATTGTGGAAGAAAAGGGCAAGGGAAAGAGCATAAATGATGTTCCAGTGGTGCGCGACTTCCCTGATGTCTTTCCTGAAGATCTGCCTGGTCCTCCTCCACATCGATCTGTCGATTTTTGTATTGACCTCGTACCTGGTTCGACTCCTGTTGCGAAAGCTCCGTACCGTCTTGCACCGTCTGAAATGCATGCATTATCTAGTCAACTCCAATAACTCCTTGAGAAGGGATTCATTCATCCAAGTACCTCACCTTGGGGTGCTCCTGTGCTTTTCGTTAAGAAGAAGGATGGCTCATTTCGCATGTGTATCAATTATCGTGAGCTTAATAAACTCACAATCAAGAATCGTACCCTCTTCCGCGTATCGATGATCTTTTCGATCAACTTCAAGATGCTACCTGCTTCTCCAAGATCGATCTTCGATCTGGTTATCACCAGCTTTGTGTTCTCGAAGAGGACATTCCCAAGACCGCATTTCGCACTCGCTATGGACACTACGATTTCATGGTTATGCCTTTTGGCCTGACTAACGCGCCCGCTGTGTTCATGGATCTTATGAATCGTGTTTGTAAACCTTATTTGGATCGCTTTGTGATCATCTTCATTGATGACATTCTTATTTATTCTAAATCTCAAGCCGATCACGAGCGTCATCTACGTCTTATACTCGAGCTGTTACGTACCGAACGTCTTTACGCGAAGTTTTCCAAATGCGAGTTCTGGATCAAAGAAGTCCAATTCCTTGGACACGTTGTTAGCGGAAAAGGAATCTATGTTGATCCCTCCAAAATTAAAGCAGTGAAGAATTGGACCGCGCCTAAATCTCCTTCTGAAATCCGTTCCTTCTTAGGATTGGCAGGTTATTACCGCCGATTTATCTCGAACTTTTCAAAGATCGTCGTTCCTCTCACTTCGTTGACTCAAAAAGGGAAACCTTTTGCTTGGGGTCCTGAGCAAGAGAAATCTTTTCAAACGCTCAAGGATTTACTTTGTAACGCTCCTATTCTTGCTCTCCCTGATGGGAATGATGACTTCGTGGTGTATTACGATGCCTCCAATCGTGGCCTTGGTTGCGTCCTTATGCAACCAGGCAAAGTCATCGCTTATGCCTCTCGTCAACTCAAAATACACGAGAAAAACTATACTACCCACGACCTTGAGCTTGGTGCGATTGTTTTTGCGTTGAAGATTTGGCGACACTACCTATATGGTACGAAGTGTGTGGTTTTCACTGACCATAAGAGCCTACAACACATCTTTAACTAGAAGGAGCTTAATATGCGACAACGTCGATGGGTGGAATTGCTTAACGACTACAACTGTGAGATTTGCTATCACCCTGGTAAGGAAAATGTCATAGCCGACGCTCTTAGTCGTAAGACTCATATTAATAGCACTCGTTGTTTCCAGATCTCAAGCGATCTTCACACTTGCATTCGTGAAGCGCAATACTCGTCTATCAATGAGGGAACCATGTCCGTAGAAATACGTGGAGCTACTGAAGGCCAACTCGTTTCCAAATCTGATGGTCTCTTATACTGTCATGATCGCATCTGGGTTCCAGACCGCAACAATCTTCGCGAACTCATCATGAAGGAGGCACACAAGTCTAAGTACTCAATTCATCTTGGTGCTGACAAGATGTACCACGACCTACGTACATCCTATTGGTGACCTGGTATGAAGAGAGAAATCACCACTTATGTTTCTAAGTGTCTCACCTGCTTGAAGGTCAAAGCTGAGCATCAACGACCTTCTGGAATGCTCGAACAACCTGAAATCCCCGTTTGGAAATAGGATAGCATCGCTATGGACTTCATAACGAAACTCCCTCGCACACCTTCAGGTTATGATAGCATTTGGGTAATCATCGATCGTTTGACTAAATCAGCTCACTTTCTTCCTATTCGCGAAGACTTCAAAGTTGAGAAACTCGCTCGAATCTATACTGACGAGATTATATGTCGTCATGGTATTCCCCTCGATATCATTTCTGATCGTGATGGTCGTTTCACTTCGCGTCTTTGGCAAACTTTCCAGTCCGCTATGGGTACTCATTTGAATCTCAGTACGGCCTTTCATCCTCAAATGGATGGACCGACTGAACGTACTATCCAAACCCTGGAGGACATGCTCCATTCTTGTGTCATCGACTTTGGTGGTAGTTGGGATGTGTATTTATCATTGATTGAATTCTCGTACAACAATAGCTACCACTCCAGTATTCAAATGGCTCCCTTCGAAGCTTTGTATGGTCGCAAATGCTGATCTCCTTTAAGCTGGCACGAGGTTGGTGACAAGAAATTTACTGGTCCTGAGATCATACAAGAAACGACGGATAAGATCCTTCAAATCCGTGATAATCTACTCAAGGCTCGTAGTCGACAAAAGAGTTATGCTGACAAGAGACGCAAACCATTGGAGTTTAACGTTGGTGACCTCGTTCTACTCAAAGTATCTCCCTGGAAAGGAGTAGTTCGTTTTGGTAAAAAGGGAAAACTTGCCCCTCACTATGTTGGTCCTTTCAAGATACTCGAAAACATTGGCAAGGTGGCTTATCGACTCGATTTACCTCAAGAACTCAGCAACGTGCATCCAACATTTCATGTCTCGAATCTAAAGAAATGTCTCGCTGAAGAAGGACTTCAAGTTCCTCTCGAAGATCTTCAAGTCAACGAAACTATGCATTTTGTGGAAAAACCCGTCGAAATCATGGATCAAGGAGTCAAGTTGTTGAGGCGCAGTAAAATTCCTATCGTCAAGGTTCGCTGGGAAGGAAAATGTGGCGCCGAACTTGGAAACTCAAAAGTGACATGAAGACGAAGTATCCGCATCTTTTCCCTATTTCTTCCTAAATTTCGTCATTCCCTAAAGGAGGGGAGACTGTAACGCTTCGCATTTTCGCACTTTCTTATTTTTAGCAAGACGTGTTGTACTTTCCGTATTTAGACACTTGTACTCTCTTTGTAATCTACTTTTGTTTCATTTGTAATTCGAGACTATTAATTATAATGAAAACGATGCTATTTTAATCGTGTTTGTGTATTCATATTAGACTATGTGCAACTGATAATCAAAATTCACGTTTGAACGATATATTATTCAAGACTCTTGGTTCGTTATTATACAATGAAACTCGATGCTCGTTAAACTAGTTAAGACTCGTAAAATAATGGAAGTCGAATCCTAGTTCTTGAAACCTGGAAGATTCGTGAAATGGTTAATCGTTGAATAAATATTTTATCTTTAATTTATTTCGTTATAAATATGGTTATTTATCTGTTATCTAGTTAATTAAATTAATTGATTTTACAATTTAAAGGTTTTATTCTTAAAAATCTAGTTAATCTCGTTAGATTTTAAAGTTAGAAAAAAAAAGAAATAAATAATCAAAAAAAAAGGCGAAGACCACGGGACTCGAACCCGGGTCAACACCTTCATCAAACGCGCGCCCAACCGTTCCGCCATAGCCTTCACATTGTTTAGAACCTGGCTTCCAATTCATTTAAACACTCGTTTAAAAGGGCTGATCAGCGCGACCAGACCCTTTAGCTCGCTATTTGAGCGGGATTTTGGGTTTGTTTTGAGTTTTAAACATGTCTTAACATTAAATACTCAACCATAACCTAACCTAACTCTTCCCTATAAATACCAAGCCATTCCCAAGCTCTAATCACTTTACAAACTCATCCAAATCACCCTCAAATCATCAAAAACGCAGCTGCAAATTGGTGTTCGAGCAGATTCATCCTACTTCACAAAAGTAAGCATATCTCACTCGTTTCTTATCCGTTTTACCTCATTCTTTTTCCTATGTGCTTGGATTGACCTTAGCTTCGATTCCATGGGTTTTTCACAGTAAATAAGTCACTGGAACTCTGGTAAAAAGGCTCCAAAGTTCACTGTTCGTTTTTGTTTTGATTCAAACTTTACTAAACTTGTTCAAACTTGAGTCTAACTCATCTCAAACCTATGTCCTAATGCTTATAACCTCATCTATGGTTAGTTAGGCTTAAAAACAAGGTTGAGACATGTTAAATCAGAGGATAAAACCTCACAAACTTTCTGTTTTAGTTGGGGTTTTACCCACAAGAAGTGTTCAAGCTTGAAGCTTGATGGAAGTGTGATTGTTAGACTAGCTTGGGCTATCATTCATAAAAATCCACTCATTTCTTGATGTTTTCTCATAGATTAGTTGTTGTATTTCATTATTTCTTGTAAGGTCATGACCCTCCTTGTTGTTTATAACGACAAGTGTAGTGGTGAACAATAGAGGTACCTAAATGGAAGCTTTGTTCTTCCTACCCCATGTATGAATTCTATGACACTAAAAGGTGCCTAAATGGAGACATTAATCTCCTACCTCATTCTTGAACCATAGGACTTTGTAATCTTTATATTATCTATTTAATTCTATATATATATACCTAAGTAACTAAACTTGATGATAACTTAATAGTTACTTGTCAAGAATATGTTACATCATCTATGACCATGCTCTTGTTACGACTCTAATGGACCTTTGAATCCATGAAATCATACAAACTCTTTTGAGTTTCAATAGTGTCAAGAACAAGTGTTATGTGTACAAGATGATTATTTTCACTTATGCTATTTCCTTACGTTTTAGACTCCTAATCTATAATCTTCCGATTTCCCCAAACTCACACACCAATGTTTTCCTCATGTAGAAGGACAAGGTGCTCCAAATTAATCCATCCACCAACATCACTCGCGGGATTTCAAGTAGGATAGCTTGCAAAACCGTGAGTATACTCGATCTCGTTTTCCTTTTTTTCACTTTGGGATGCAACATGTATGTTATACAAATAACATAACATATGAAACTATTTTAAACTCTATCCATGCTTAACATGAAACTATATGATGCTTGTTAGACTTGTTATGCTAATGTAAACTATTTGTGTCGATATATGCTTCATTAACTTTGCTAGCCTACCCTAACAATTATAGCGCTATAGGAGTAATGCACCGCCCACGATTCTTGGGGTATTGTTAAGTCAAACATGTTAAACTCCCTTTATTCTAACCGGGGATAGGCTATTTTAACGCATTGGATTCTTGGGTTTGAACATATAAGTACACCGTTTCGGCATGCTAGTAAACTTGCTTAACATGATTCATGTTTGAACATACTCGCCTTTGCTTTTACATTGAACTCTATTTTAATACATGTTGCAGGTTGATTGATGAGTTGATGTTCAAGAAGAAATGCAATTTAGGTGGACTTAGATACACACCTAGATTAATCTATCTTTTATTGTTATGTTACTATTTGAAACAATGTTGCTATTTCTATTTGAATCTTGTATGACAATTAGTCTTGAAATGAAATTTGAATTTTAATTATATTGTCACATAGTGTTATGATGTCTCTTGCAATCTATTTCTTCTCATCCCGATGTTTCCGCCATCGGTTGGGGTGTGACAGGTTTGATGTGAGCTTTGTTCGTATTCTATAGGTTTATGTATTTATTTGGTGGGTGCACACACTTGCATGGGTTAGCATATAGTAAATTGATATCAAACAAGCTCACTTGTTTTATCTAATTGGTTTTGTTAAAATAATGTTTTATTAGTTTTCTCCATCTAATAATGTTTTATATCTAATGAACTGGTATGTGGCCGTAATGAAAAAGAGAAACCTATAATAGGCTAAAACACACTTGTTTGAATTAGACGATGTCCTCTAAATAATGGAATAACTTTTTTGTCGATTTTAGCAGGTCATTTGCATTGAATTTTTTTTAGTCGAAGATTCACGTGTGTATGCAAAATATATTGTTATATGTCCAAAATATTTTATTTTAAAGGATAAGCAGTTTGAACAGAAGTAAGCATCATAAAATTATATCGTTTTATTTATACATATTTAATTGCACCAGTTAGTTTATGGGTGTTAATCATTAGTTTTTTTAACTTCAAAAAATTTATTGTTCTTTAAAATTCTTGCTTTACAGGTACTTCAATTTTCTGTTGTGTATAACTTTGATTTATTCTTCTATCCTCACACTTAACTATGATTTTTTATGCATTTGGTAGTTTGCGCAATTACATTGTAAATATAGTTACATGATGTTATTATTTAACACACTTTGGTCTATTTTACTCACTTATTTATTTTTCTCTTACAAATTGATTAAGAATTTGTTTTGGAGAGTGTAAAATGGAAGATGTGTCAGGTATCTACCTTTTTATCCTATATTATACCTAACGATAACTTGATAAATTATGTAACTAAAATACTTAACGTTTTTTTCAGTTCCCCAAACTGCTCTAGCTACTGATGTATTAGTTAAAGAGGAGAACAAAGAAGAAACTCATCCTCCAAAAGATGTAACAATCAAACATGAAGTGATACAAGAAATTCCAGAGGATGCTGATCTTGATGATGACAAATGGTGGTGTGACAATATAGATGACATCCTTAAGATATTTAAGTCGTATGATTACGAAATTGATCTCATCATGATGCAAAGTACTCGACACTTAAGCTTTTATTAGTGTTTGGTATGCAGGAATAGTAGACGTAATGGAATGGACTAGTACGAGGGAATGAGAAAACATGTGTGTGGTTGGTCAAGGTAATGGAATAACCCATTACATAAGACATTTCATTCCCTCAAATTCATTACATCCATCACCCTTGTTTTTTTCTATTCCTTTCCCTTCTCTCGCCCTTCTATCTCTCTTTATCTATAATTAGACTATATTATAATGCATGAGAGAGGTACTTTAAGATACCAAAAAAAAGAATATATTTTTCCCTTTTTATTTATAAAAACACCCATAAATTGAGGGTAACTTGATCTTTTAAACACTAATTGTATTTTAGTACCTCATATTATTAACCTTAAATCCCTTCGTTTTAACAAAATTATGGATAATTAGTTACATTTTTCCGCTTCCACAACAAACTTATAATTTTTTTACATATTTTTGTCATATCTTGTAAATTAAAATGTTTTAAAAAAATCCAAAGGTATTGTGATGACCTAGTCATTTTTGTCAATATTTCCATAGTTGTCTTGGTTAGTATTGCTGTGCGGATTCAAATGTACAAGAAAATGATGCATTAGTGTACAAGTTATTAAAGCAACATTCCAAGCCTTTTCACTCCGATTTCGTTTGACTAAGATTGTTCACCAATTTGTTCCGACAACTAGATAAAATTTTGAAACCTTGCACATAGGAGCTTGATGTGAGCTTTGTTCGTATTCTGTAGGTTTATGTATTTACTTGGTTGGGTGCACACACTTGCATGGGTTAGCATTTAGTAAATTGATATCAAACAAGCTCACTTGTTTTATCTAATTGGTTTTGTTAAAATAATGTTTTATTAGTTTTCTCCATCTAATAACGTTTTATATCTAATGAACTGGTATGTGGTCATAATGAAAAAGAGAAACCTTTAATAGGCTAAAACACACTTGTTTGAATTAGACGATGTCCCCTAAATAATGGAATAACTTTTTTGTCGATTTTAGCAGGTTATTTGCATTGCATTTTTTTAGTCGAAGATTCACGTGTGTATGCAAAATATATTGTTATGTGTCCAAAATATTTTATTTTAAAGGATAAGCAGTTTGAACAGAAGTAAGCACCATAAAATTATATCATTTTATTTATACAAATTTAATTGCAACAATTGGTTTATAGGTGTTATTCGTTAGTTTTTTTAATTTCAAAAAAATTTCTTGTTCTTTAAAATTCTTGGTTTACAGGTACTTCAATTTTCTGTTGTGTATGACTTTGATTTATTCTTCTATCCACACATTTAACTATGATTTTTTATGCATTTGGTAGTTTACGTAATTACATTGTAAATATAGTTACATGATGTTATTATTTTACACACGTTGGTCTATTTTACTCACTTATTTATTTTTCTCTTACAAATCGATTAAGAATTTGTTTTGGATAAGACATAGAGCAAAATGGAAGATGTGTCAGGTATCTACCTTTTTATCCTATATTATATCTAACAATAACATGATAAATTATGTTACTAAAATACTTAACATTTTTTTCAGTTCCCCAAACTGCTCTAGCTACTGATATATCAGTTAAAGAGGAGAACAAAGAAGAAACTCATCCTCCAAAAGATGTAACAATCAAACATGAAGTGATACAAGAAATTCCAGAGGATGTTGATCTTGATGATGACAAATGGTGGTGTGATAATATAGATGACATCCTTGAGATATTTAAGTCGTATGATTACTAAATTGATCTCATCATGATGCAAAATACTCGACACTTGAGCTTTTAGTTAGTGTTTGGTATGCAGGAATGATAGACATAATGGAATGGACTAGTACGAGGGAATGAGAAAACATGTGTTTGGTTGGTTAAGGTAATGGAATAACCCATTACATAAGACATTCCATTCCCTCAAATTCATTCCATCCATCACCCCTGTTTTTTTCTATTCCATTCACTCATCTCGCCCTTTATCATCAACATCCCACCCACCACCCGCCACCACCACCACTACCACACCACCCACTGTTGTTGCCAACACCCGCCACCGCCACGTCACCAGACCACCCTCGCCATCATCCTCCGCCACCGACCACCAGCGCTCATGCCGACGACCGTCAACACCCGCCCCAGACAACCGCCAGCTGCGTCGCTTCCACCAGCCACTGCCTTCGTCACCCTCCGCCACCGAACACTGGCGCCACCACCAACCACCACCACTGTCGACCTCAGCCACCCACCGCCACCACAATTGCCATTCGTCGCCGCCACCCACCACCACCACCTCCCAACCACTGCTACCCACCGTCGTCATCACCCTCCATCACCGTCGACCACGACTACCACCCGCCACCACCACTGACCACTGTCACCTACCCTTTCCAACTCCGCCTATGCCACCATTACCCATTGTCGACACCCCACCCCACCACCGCCACCACCCACCACCGCCGCCGCCGCCACCGCCACCTATTTTTGATTTTATTCCTTCATCTTTTACTGCTTACCAAACAAGATATGGTAATGATTCATTCCGTTCCCACATGGTAACCAAATAAGACCATGTTATGGCAATGATCCATTTCATTCATTTATCCATTCCATTACCTCGTCCATTCCATTCCCTCGCCCATTCCATTACCCCATACCAAACAGACTCTTAGTTTTCAACTTTTATGTTTAAGACTTATGGTTTGTTTGGTATGGGGTAATGGAATAGAACAGGGAATGGAATGGATGAGGTAATGGAATGGGCGAGGGAATGGAATGGATCATTTACCATGTGGGAATGGAATGAACTATTATCGTGTATTGTTTGGTAGGCAAGAATAACGAAGGAATAAAATCAGCGATGAGTGGTGGTCGTCAGTAGTAGTGATTGTGTATGGTTAAGGTGGTGGTGATGGCGGCAGTGAGTGGCAGTGGAGGTGGTGACGATGAGTGGCAGTGACAGGGGTGGCGGCGGCCGTCAGTGGTGGGTGGTGGCGGTGGGTGGTGGCTACAGCGGTTGGTGGTGGCAGTGGTTGTGGTGTTGACGGTGGTGGTTGGTGGCGGCGGCGAGTGGCGTTGGTAGCGGTGGTGGTGGTTGGTGGCGGCGTTGGCGGCGGTGGTGGTTGGTGACGGCGGTGGGTAGCGGTTACGAGTTGTGGGTGGAGACGGCGATACGTCGATGGTGGGTGGTGGTGGGTTGTGGTGTTGTTGATGAATGTTGCAAGAGGGGATGGAATGAAAAAAAAACATAGGGGGTGGATGGAATGATTTTGATGGAATAGAATGACTTATGGAATGGGTGATTCCATTCCATTGACCAACCAAAATCCTTTTCTTCATCCCCTTGTAATAATCCATTCCATTCCGGCTTTTATTCCTGCTTACCAAACGCTACCAAACACCCTTATAGTTATGGCTCTGATACCAATATATCTCACCCCAACCGATGGCGGAAACATAGGAGTGAGACGAACGAGATTTCTCAAAGACTTCATAACCTTTTATCTCAGCCCCGACCCCTGCCCCGGGAGGCGGGCGGCCGCGGCGTTCACGCAGAGCGGGTGGTATCGGTGTTTATTAATTTGGCAGCGGAAATGAGACATCAGGACCGTAGTTAGGAAATATTTTATCAGAGTTAAAACACCAAACTTTTTATAATAAATAAATGGGATAAAACCCATGTTTACATTACAATACATTTATAGGGATAATTCTTAGTTTATTGAAAACAAAACTACTTTTTTATTTAGGTAACTTTTATAGCCACTTTTAGAATCCTTCAGTGCTCTTCAGCTGGCTTCTTATTAGCTTCAGATTAAGTTACCTGAAATGCATTTTAAAAAGGTTTTATCAGCAAGAAATACTAGCGAGTGCATCCCAGTTTAATCAAAACAGTTTTATAACTTTACAGTATTGAGAGCGATTACAATGTTTATATCTACACAGTTACTCATTAAGTATTGTCAACACCTGACTTGTGGGTCATGTTACTCATTGGCTAACTCTTTGTCCAATAGTAACGGATTAAAATAATGTATACAAAACCCCAACATACCGGCAACAATTGTAGAATACATAGACTCAATCACTGTTAAGTATAATTGAAAACATTTGAGGTTTTGGTAAAAACGGTGACAAAAAGTAATATGTACTCACATTATTTACTTAGGTAAAACTAAAGCTTCCTGGTGAATCTCCTGGTTATTATCTATTAAAAATTAAACAATGCACATGTGTTAGTAAAATAACCCGAATCACATTAACCGCAGAACTCGAGACAGAACTCCAATGACTGAGTCAGGTAGAGCTTTGACATGCATTACGAAGTCCTAGATCATTCGGGTTTAACACGAGACAGAACTCCAATGGCTGAGTCAGGCAAAGCCTTGACATGCGTTACGGAGCCAAAGATCAATCGGGTAGGGTAACAATTACGTGATCGGGGTTATAATACTTACAACGAGACAGAGCTTCGCATTTTAGGGGTATTATATCCCAAGGGTTTTAGCTTACAGAGAATTTGAGAGAGAAAGAATTATGAACGATTGTAAACTAAGGCTAGAGGACTCCTTGTATAGCCTGGCCGAAGGGCGGTGAGCGGCCCGCGATGCCCCCTTGTTCCTCTCTCGCGGCTCGTGAGGCCAGTAGGTTAGGATCTAGCTCAGGTGAGTTAAGGGTGTAGCCTTGATATGTAACTGGACATGTGGCACCAAGGTGTGCCGCCTGGTGGCACTGAGTCGCGCCCCGTGATAGCCTTGGAAGACCGGGTCGCGGCCCATGAGGGCTTCAGATAATTATTTTTATTTGATTTTTGTAATTAATAAGGTTATTAGGGTCCGTTTCTCGTATACGGGGTATAATATGGACGTTTAAGGTTATGTTATGGGTCTTTTAGGAGGCTTGTTATATCCTCCCCACTTTGTTTTAGATGTCATCCTTGAGGTCTACTAGAACAAGTGTGGGTATTTCCGTTGTATTTCTGATTCGAGCTCCCAAGTATATTCTAGTCGTCTCTTAGACTCCCATTTCACTTTGACCAGAACTAGTCTCTTGTGTTTGAGATTCTGGATCTTTCTATCTTCAATCTGAATGGGTTTCTCTACAAACTTAAGTTTCTCATTTATCTCTATGTCCTTAAGTGTCACGGTCCCAGCCCCGGTTTGACCAGGTCAGGAGCCGCGGGACAGGAACCCGTGGTATTTATTAATTGACGCGACAGTGGAAGATTTTAACAGGATCTTTTAAAACTTGAAATGCCCGATTATTTTATTTCATAATGCGAAAAAACCCCGTAATTTACAATAGAGGAATTTCATAAGTAAATTCCCTGATTTATAAAACATGTTTATTCTTTTTATTGAGCCACCTCTTCAAGCTACTTAGTGCTCCGTAGCACGTTTCCTTGATTTACAGCAGGTTGCCTGAAACATGTTTTAAAAATATTTTATCAGCGGGGAAATGCTGGCGAGTTATTCAGGTTATACAAAACGACACATTAGTTATCCATTACAGCATAAGAGCGATTACAATGGCTTCTATCTTATTTTTATCTGGTGCCGTGTCACCTGGTGACGATGGTCATATCACTATTGGGTCTTTCCCCAAGTAGTGACGTTTATCACTGTTATGATTTATTAGCCTAACCGTGAGAAATTAGTAATGTGCACAATACCCCACTAGCCAGTGATTTAAGATAACCACGACTTAATCCCTGTAATTATAACTTTGAAAATACTTGGAGTATTGTAAAACATAATTTGATAAAAAGAGAATGACTCACATTGTAAGTTTAATCGGACAGAGTTTAGCCTACTGATTAGCCTTGTTAACCTAGTTCAAATAACAATGCACACAAAACTTGGTTAGTAACTAATACAACATTTACGATAACTCACGAGATTAAAATCCTCACAACGAATGACAAAGTGCGATACTTAAACATCCATCGAATTCACGATGAATGACAAAGCATAACCCTAATTTGGGCAGCACTTAAACATCCATTGGATAGTTTCAATCGATCGGACATTGAATCGTAGCAGCGATCGAGTTATTACCCTGTTATTGCGGAAGCGTTTCGTGATTGTGTGTGTTTTTGAAGTAATTAGGTGATATCTCAGCGTACAATTTGAGTTTTTACGTCGAACAAGTGCCAGAATTTGATTGCCAACCCCCTCTATTTATACCTGAAAAACAGCCCCCTCGCGTGGCGCGAGGGGTACCACCCTACCATAGGGTAGCCCCGTGTCTGCATAGCTCAGGTGAGTTGGCCGTTCATCGAAATTTGATTCCCACGTAAAACTGTTTAGATAATACTAACGGGGAAATACCCCCCCCCCCTGAGTTTTAGGGGCCCTGATCCTGATTCTGATTGTTCTGAAAATTTTAGGGTTTATGCAGGATCACTTGGGGGTCTTAATTAGGGTTTCTTATTGGACAAAATATAATAAGAAATAATAGTTTTGGTGAGAGTTGTTACATCCTCCCCACCTTAATAAAAATCTCGTCCTCAAGATTTACTGGAACAAGTAGGGATATTTTCGCTTTATCTCTGATTCCAGCTCCCAAGTATATTCGGGTCCTCTCTTGGAATCCCATTTGACTTTGACCAGTACTAGTCGTTTGTGTTTGAGAAACTTGACCTTTCTGTCTTCTATCTGCAGTGGCTTCTCAACAAATTTTAACTTTTCATTTACCTCTACATCTTGAAGAGGTACTACCAGAGATTCGTTAGATAGACATTTCTTGAGGTTGGATACATGAAATACGTCATGTACCCCGGCTAGCTCTTCTGGTAGCTGTAAACGATAGGCAACTGGTCCTATTCGCTGTATTATTGGGAATGGTCCTACGTACCTTGGACTTAGTTTTCCTTTCTTCCCGAATCGTACTACTCCTTTCCAAGGAGAAACTTTCAATAGTACTCTATCTCCAACTTGAAATTCCAACGGCTTGCGTCGATTGTCCGCATAACTCTTCTGGCGATCTCGAGCCGTTTTTAGTCTTTCCTTGATTTGAGTGATCTTGTCAATGGTTTCTTGTACAATCTCAGGACCTGATAATTGACTTTCTCCTATCTCTGCCCAACAGACTGGAGTTCTGCACTTTCGTCCATATAGTGCTTCGAATGGGGCAGCTTTGATACTTGAATGATAACTATTATTATATGAGAATTCAATTAATGGTAGGTGGTCATCCCAGTTTCCACCAAAATCTATTACACATGCCCTAAGCATGTCCTCTAGGGTTTGGATCGTCCTTTTACTTTGTCCGTCTGTCTGAGGATGATAGGCAGTGCTTAGATTTAGTCGGGTTCCCATGGCTTTCTGGAAACTTGTCCAGAAATGGGAAGTGAAACGACTATCTCTATCCGATACAATGGAGAGTGGAACTCCATGTAAGGATACTACTTCATCTACATACAACTTGGCTAACCTTTCCATGCTAAAGGTTTCCTTCATAGGTAGAAAATGAGCTGATTTGGTTAATCGATCCACAATTACCCAAATTGCGTCATTACCTTTTCTGGTTTTGGGTAACTTAGTAACAAAATCCATTGTTATGAGTTCCCATTTCCATACAGGCATTTCTAATTGTTGTAGTAGACCTGAAGGTTTCTGGTGTTCTGCCTATCTAGCTATATCCTTTTTCATTCCTATCCACCAGAAATTATTTCTTAAATCTTGGTACATTTTGTTGTTACCAGGATGCATGGTATACCTAGATTTATGAGCTTCTTCTAAAATTTTATCACTTAATTCTCCTTGCTTAGGTACCCAAATCCTTTTCTTATGGAATTTCCAAATTCCATCACTTCCTTGTTCTAATTCCTTTATTCTTCCTTTCATCCCTTCAGCATCGTCCTTGATTGCTGTTTCTTGGATGTTTTTCAGTTGTTCCATTAAATCTAACTGTAGATTTAATCTAAGAGCACGGACTCGCTTTTGCTTTTCGTGATATTTACGACTTAAGGCATCTGCAACTACATTTGCCTTTCCTTCATGATATTGAATATCACAGTCGTAATCACTTAGGATTTCCATCCATCTCCTTTGCCTCATGTTTAATTCTTTTTGCCCAAATATGTATCTTAAGCTTTTATGATCTGTATAGACAGTAAACTTACTCCCATACAAATAGTGTCTCCAAATCTTAAGGGCAAAAATCATGGCTCCTAATTCTAAGTCATGAGTTGTATAGTTTTCTTCGTGCTTTTTCAATTGCCTAGATGCATACGGAATTACCTTCTTGCGTTGCATTAGCACACATCCTAATCCTAGTTTTGAAGCATCACAATATACTTCAAAATCTTCTGTTCCTTCTGGCAAGGCTAGAATTGGGGTGTTTGTTAGCTTCTGCTTCAAAATTCTAAAGGCCTCTTCTTGCCTAGGTCCCTATTCAAACTTAGCTGCTTTACAGGTTAGCTTAGTTAAGGGTACAACTATTTTGGAAAAATCCTTAATGAATCGTCTATAGTAACCAGCTAATCCTAGAAAACTTCTAATTTCCATAGCTGATTGTGGGACTTTCCATTTGGTAATTGCTTCTATCTTAGCAGGATCTACGTGAATACCTTCGTGATTCACCATGTGTCCTAAAAATTGCACTTCTTGTAACCAAAATTCACACTTCGAGAATTTGGCGTAAAGTTTCTCTTTTCTTAACAACGTTAAGAGTGCATGCAGATGCTCACAATGCTCCTCCTGGTTTTTGGAATAAATAAGTATATCGCCGATGAAGACAATTACAAATTTATCCAAGTACGGTTTACAGATCCTATTCATCATGTCCATAAATGCTGCAGGAGCATTTGTTAATCCAAAGGGCATGACTGTAAACTCGTAATGACCATACCTAGTTCTGAAAGCAGTTTTAGGTATGTCTTATTCTTGTACCTTCAATTGATGATATCCGGAGCGTAAATCTATCTTAGAAAAATATCTAGCTCCTTGCAATTGATCAAAAAGATCATCAATCCTAGGTAATGGGTATCGATTCTTAATTGTAACCTTATTCAATTCTCTATAATCGATACACATTCGCATCGAACCATCCTTCTTCTTTACAAACAACACTGGAGCTCCCCAAGGGGATGAACTAGGTTGTATGAATCCTTTACTTAGTAATTCATCTAATTGCTTTTTCAATTCTAACATTTCGGTGTGTGCTAACCGATAAGGTGCCTTGGCTATCGGTGTAGTTCTAGGAATTAGATGAATTCTAAATTCTACTTCCCTATCAGGGGGTAATCCAGGTAGTCCTTTTGGAAAGACATCCATGTATTCTGATACTATCGGAATTTCTTTAAGTTCCTTACTTTTCGTGGTACTGATTACTGAAATCATATACACCACTTCTTGTTTTCTTGAATAACTGGCCAATTTCATTACTGAAATGAATTTCATTGGCTTTCATGGCTTATCTCCTGTAATCACCACAATTTCTCCGGTGGGTGTATAAATTTCTATGGAATTCTTATCACAAAGAATTCGAGCATGGTTGGCTACTAACCAATCCATTCCTAACACAACATCAAATCCGGCTAGATTCATAGGCAATAGGTTTGCCGAAAATTTATGACCTAAAAGTTCTATTTTTCCTTCTTGCACAACCTTATTTATTTTAACAGAATTCCCATCTGTTGTTTCGACTGTAAAAATCTGCCTAAGGTTGGTTAAGGGTAAGTTAAGAGCTTGGCAAAATGAAGTATTTATAAAACTTTGGTTTGCACCAGAGTCAAATAATACTTTTGCATAGACGTCGTGAACTAGGAACGTACCAGCTATCACGTCAGGAATTAACTCTGCTTCCTGAGTAGTCAACTGGAAAGCTCTTACGTTCTTCTTGGTAGCTCCTTCTGCAGGTTTGGCTTTGTTATCAGCTGGTTTGACCAATTTAGGACAGTCTGGCCTAAAATGTCCAGCCTCTCCGCAGTTGTAGCAGACTGTTGCTTTCTTCTTCCTGCAGTCTTCTTGTTGGTGCCCCGGGATTTTGCAGAAATTGCAATATCCTTTGCATCTTCTAAAATACTTCCTTTTGCAGACATTGCAAAAAGGAACAGTGGAAAATTGCCCGGTTCCCTTTCTCTTCAAATTACTACGATTACCCATACGGAATCCTTGGGTAATCTTTTGGGCTACTTCCTTTTTCCGGTTTTCTTCTCTTGTGCGTACCAGTCCGTCAGTTTGGGTGTTAGCTAATTCCACTGCATCGTCAATTGTGCGAGGTCTCGCAGCTTTAACGATATCGCGGATTTCACCAATTAATCCCCAAATATAGCGGGAAATAAGCACCGGTTTTGGCGAAGCCAGAGTAGGCACTACTCTCGCATACTCGAAGAATATCGAAGTATACCCTCGACAGTCAACATCCACCATCCAGTGGTTCAGAAATTTATTTGCCATTTGTTCTTTCTCATATTCGGGACAAAATTTTTTTTCCATTAGACTTTTAAATTCTTCCCAATTCATGGTATAGGCCACATTTCTTCCTTTGGCTTGAAGTACTGTATTCCACCATTCTAGCGCCCCTTCTTTGAAAAGATGTGACGCGTACATGACCTTGTCGTCCTCGGCACATTTACTTATTGTAATTACTGTCTCGGTTTTCTCTAACCAACGCAGTGCCGCAGTCGCCCCTTCATTGCCTGCAAATTTAGCTGGTTTACAGGCAAGAAATTCCTTATAAGTGAAACCAGGTGTTGCAGCTTTCATTTTCTTAAGGAGTGGAGCTTGTATCCCATCGTTGTTGTTATTAGTATGATTACCGCCTCCGTTTGCACTATTACTGAAGTTGTCTTCCTGAGTACGTTTGCT